>OY735246.1:48508928-50908928 GCA_963457695.1 Neria commutata
GCTTCGACTTCTCACGAAAAGCTTTTACAGCGCCAATTTTAGTTATTAAATCTTTTTCAATGTCCAAAATAATAAAAATTATTTCATACGCTTCAAGAAAAATACGAAACCGTATCGAGAATATTTGATCGATGTTATTATCGATACTTTAAAAGGAAAGTTGAAGAAAGTTGGCACCTTTATCTATAGGGAAATTAAGGAAGTTACGCAAGGACACGCAGATGCAATCCAGCGCCTGTTCTTTTCGTTGTTATTAACATTTAATTTAAATTCAGTTAAGGCTCTAATAAATTCCCGAATTTCCCCACCCAATCAAGGAATCAAGGGAAGACCATACGCCTTTTTATTAAATTCTCTCAATATATATGACATTGTATGACTGTTGCTGTGGGCAAAGTTGGCGGCAACAAAAACAACAATATCAGAGATGCATGCACTCACGCACTCTCACGCACACAGCTGCATATATTTATCTAAAATGCTGCACAAAATCGATCAACAACAATTTTATAATGTTGAAGTGTTGACAATTTTCCAGTGTAGCAACAGCAACAACACCCACAGCAGTGTCAGCTTCCATTTCAGCAGCAGCAAAAACCTGCAGCAGCATATACGTTTTGGTTGTTGCCATTGCCATTGCCATTGCCGCTGCTGCTGCTGCTGATGGAGTCTATATGTCATAATATTATGTTGACATAAAATAGCTTCCAGCTGCATTAATAAATCATTCACAATGCACTTTGGGACTTTGTATTTTATGCATTATGTGTGGGTGTGGCGGCTTTGTATTTGGCATTGCAGCTTGCTTTGGGGAGTGGAGGTGGTGAAGCTGGGAATACACCTACATACATAACTTTAGTGCAGTGCAGGAACTTGTATCTGTGTGCATGCACTGTAAGTGAGCATGAAACTGTCACACTCCATGGACGCTGATTAATTAATTTCGCATAGAAAGGTAAAATATTTTTTGTGCCAAAAAGTAAGTTTTCTATAAAATTTGAAATACTTACAAAAATGCTAATAATTGGACTGTGCAAATTAAGTTGGCTCTGTTGGTCGCATGAAAGTTCACTGCCATAAATTTTCCATATATAAAAGAAAAGGTTTGTGGAGCGCCTAAAAGTATGCTATATTTATAATAAATTTTTCCTCCAAAAAAATCAGTAAGAAAAATGTTCGTTTGATTTTAAGGGTTTGAATGTAAAGACCCTCCCGAATATTCGGTTGCTGCTTCCTCCTTAAACCTTTGTAAAGGCAGATTTTCGACTAAATCGAAATTAACTAAACAGCTTCGGCTACGTACAAAATTTCTGCCGAATTATTAAAAAACAATCATTTTTTTTACAACTCTGTTGATGAAAACATGCCTGCTTTGTCAAATGTTTGAGAAAAAAGTTAAATTCAGCGGTGTGCAAGCAAAACAAAGAGGGACTGTCCCAGTGATATTCGGCTTCGGCTTCAAAAACACAATGGGCTTCCCCCAAATCCGATACTCGGCTTCGGCCATAAATGCAACTCTTTCTCTTCGACTTCAGCCAACACTCCATTCAAATTCGTTCGCTCTTTAGTGTTCCGAATATATTTTCCAATGTGCCTACAAACAATAGGGTGGTGCGCTGGCTAGGAGATCAGATCCCTGCTCAAAACACAATCTAATGTAGCAACATGTTCGAGCGCCTTGAAGTATGCACATTTTTTTAAATAATAATTTTGAAGCTGTCAAAAATGCTATTTCGGGCTGTTTAATCGATGTCCGCCCATCCCTAGCCCGTGTCGATCGGTCGCCTCGGAGAGAGAGCGAGCTGACGACAACACACTCTTCTGAAAGCGCTTGGCCGAGACACTCCCGTCTCGCATCCTAATTATTCATATATTTTGAAACATTCACCTTTAATTGTAAATTCACCTCATTTATACTGAAATTAAAACTCCTTTACGCATTATAACGTGCAATCCGAAAACCCCCGTTTTTATACCCTACACCTATGGTAATAGGGTATAATAACTTTGTGCGAAAATTGTAACGCATTAAAGGAGCGGTCCTAGGTATAGACATAAGTATATAGAAATGATCAGAAACACTTTCTCTTTTCATTTCCGGTTGTCCGTCTGTCCGTCTGTCCGTCTGTCCGTCCGTCTGTCTGTCTGTCTGCGTGTACGCAAAAAAGAGAAAGAAGGAGTTGTCCGATTTGGACCAAATTTGGTACTCAGTCACAGTGAACCTCGGGTTAGGTAAAGTGTTAAAATTATTCAAATCGGTCGAAGGATACGCCCCCAATGGGCCTTTAAGTCCCTCTACCTCGGGTTTTTTGCGATCAAATTGCTGTAATTTGTCTAATTACTCATTAAAAGGAATAATACTTGGAATTCAAGTTAAGGGGTCGGTCATCTATGTCATACGAAAAAATGGGCATGGTCCGCCCACTATATAGGCGGCTAAGTTTTTCCGGTAAAATGGTTACCAATTGACTAGTTACGAATATAAATGAATGAAATTCGGTTCCCAAGTTGATATATAGGTCTTAGATGCCATACAAGAAAATGGGCGTGGTCCGCCCACTATATAGGCGATAAACAAAAAATCTTCTTAACTTCCATAATTTAAACACCAGAGCGTCCAGATTTGGTTACTTCGTTCGTGGTAGGAATATCTTTTAATTCTCCAGAAATGGGCGTGGTCCGCCCACCATGGGGGCAGTAAAATAAATATGCTGATTACATCTGTTCTTCACCTGTCAGAGCATCAATATTTGGCATGTATAGTCCTATTAGGTATATCTTGCAGTCTGCCAAAAATGGGCGTGGTCCGCCCACTATGTGGGTTGTAAATCAAATGCACCCACAATTTCAGTGAATTATCACCGCACTTGGGAACATGGTGTAGGGTATTACTCTGTCGGTGAAACCCGACTGATACTTCCTTACTTGTTCATTTTAATTCCATTTTCCCAATCACTTCTGCCCATCCCGCGGCATGAAGTTTTACACGGGCATATTTCGGACAGTTTAGAGGAATAATAGTTGCTCTGTAACTCTGTAACGAAAGCATGAGAGCAGAAAAAATGTATGCTATAGTTCTTGAAAATCTCTTGATAGGAGCGTACTGACGTTATCTTACATAAGAAAGAAAATTTCTTCATGCTTGAAGTTTCTAGAATACAATTTTGTAAATTTTGATTATGTGTCTTTATATTGAAAATGTATAGCCTTTCAAAAAATCAAATATGCTTAAGTCCTTGAGCTGCTCAAAGTATGTAATTGTTTGTAAAAACTGATCTGTAAAATAAACTAAAGGCTTAGTATTACAAAAAGTAATATTCCTAGAATATGCCGGATAGCATCGTTATTATTCCGCTATTAGCAGCAAACCTTAGTGGCTTTTTCTCCTCAGCCAGCTCATTTCCTGTACAATGGCGTCTTCCGAAAATTCGTGTGTGGTAAGTGTGAATGTGTGTTTGTTTATCTACGACAACCAGACAACAAAAATACTAAGCGAAATAGTTTGGGCGAAAAAAAGAAACAGAACATTGTTTTGTTATGCTTTTGCCAGTTTTGCTATTGTTTGTGTCCTGTTTAAGGATATGTGGCGAAACATTCACACGTGCTATACTAAGGCCCAAAGCAAAGAAAACATACAATAACAATTTGCTTTCATACATACAACTAACACACACGCACACATACACAATGTGCTGGCTTGCCAAGGGGAGCTCACAAGCATGTTGGATGTGCCTTTTGGGTTGCCATTGTAGCGCTGGAAAGCCAAAAAGAATGCTGCGGAAAATATTTATACCACACCCAACCAAAAGCCGCCATTGGGGGGATTTACCATCTTAGCGAAACTTTATATACTTCACAACACACAGGAGTATGGTATTCGGAGTAGGAGTATGAAGTAGGATATTCGAAAGCGGTTTGAAAATACGATTAACCGTTGTTGGAAAATCGACTATGATAATGATGTAATTGAAAGTTGATTAGTTATCCCTTAACGATACATTAAAAACGAAGAGAGGAAAATATTTCACAGTCCGTAGGTAATCTATCTGTTCCATCATTATAGAATATTTAGACTTATTCTGCAAAATTTAGAGGCTGGCGCTATTCCGTGGCTTCTATCATAAAAATAAATTGATACAACATGTTCAATTGTGACTGTCGTCAAAAAAGAGCTGAAGATTTTACAATATTTCTTTTCTGTTGGAGGCGTGAGAACACTTTTATATAAGGTCGGTACTTCTAAGCTTGAGTTGTAGTGGAATTTGTACTTATTTTCGCTAACAATTTTGATTTAATGTAGAGACTATAAAAATTTATGAACTACTTTAAAAGATTTATCGAAAAAAATTGACTATTTGAAACCGAATTTTTTTAACCTTACTTAATTGAGTTATTCGAATACCGGTTCAATCAATTGCTCAATTGCCTAATGCCAAATAGAGTGCCCTAAAACTGGGTTACAGCTGTAGAAGTAGGGAAAGAGCGCTAGGCTTACGCTGGTTTTCATGGATCATTAAAAATACACAACAACAATTTGACAGGATAATCATTTGATTGTCAATACATTTAGATTGCTTTCACAAAAGTGCCAAGGCAATAGAAAGAGAGAGGGAGTGAGATGGCAAACGAGGGCAAATGAGGCTGCGAAAGTGAATGAGTGAGAGCGCATAAGTGCAAGGATAATGCATGTAATCCGCTATTACAGCGTTGCGTTGTCAATCGTCCTGCCAAGTGAAGTGCGCCTGGCCCACTCACAGCCACAGTCACGGACACATCAACAACAACAACGCAGTATCCCTTCGGAAGTGGCAAATTGCAAAATAGCATAAATGCGTTCGTTACTTTGTTTGTCTGTTTATGTGTCAGCATTTGTGTGTGTATGTGTGTGTGTTTGAGTAAAATGTGTTGAAATTCTCACGACTTGATAGAAAAATTGTTGAGCTTTATATCATTTGCTGTGTGTATGTGTGTGCTTGTATGTATTGCTGCCGGACCTAATCGCCTTTGTATTTTTATGCTACATTTAATATTGGCTTAAGAGCTTTAAAGCTAGATTGTTGCAATGACAGTTCGAAAGTATTGCCTTCATTGAGCAGCTCGAGCATTCAAATAAGGGGAGAATGAAAGAGCAAATTCTGTTATACTCTTTTCATTGTGATTGCATTGAATTGTCGGAAAAAATTAATACATTGTATATAGCATGTAGCATAACGAAAGAAGTTATTCCTTCAAATATGCTTCCGAAATAAATAAGTCGGAAAACGTCCTTCATTCAGACAATATTCAGATTTCTAAATATGATTCTAAATTGAATCATTCTTACTACTCATTATATACCACATCTATGTTAATATGAGTATCTGGAATAGTTCAGAATCACTTTCTGTCTTGATTTCCGGTTATCTGTTTGTCTGTCTGGCTTTGGAATATGAGTCTTGAGTGGCGAACAAGCCAAATCATTTGCTGGGAACTGAATTATTATTCGAAAAGAAGAAAAATCCAAAAGAAAAGCTACTTTTTAATTTTATTAATATTCTTAGATTGTTAGTTTGGGATCTGTCCGCAATTAACCTGTTATAAGAGCCTTTTCACACAAAGGTATTCAAGTCAAAAGGAAAACAGATGTTTTAGCCAAGACTGGATCGAAGATCCCATTTTAATGGCAACGGCCATTGACTGCAGTGCTCAAGGCAAAAGGCTGCGATAAAGGATATGCAACGGATATTCCAGTAGTGTGAAAAACAGTACCAAATTTTTTTGGCGCATAATTTAAAGAAAAAATATAAAATGGGGTATTCAGTATGTATACATGTACATATATTTCGAATTGTTTGTTTATGTTAATGTAATTGTGTTTATTTAACACTTCAATCTGCAACAACAATAAAATCATAAAACTGAGCAAGAGCAAACCAGAAAGCGGCAACACTTTTGCGGGCACATTATAATCAGCTTAAGGACTGCGGTACCCGCTTTCGCTGCCATACACTCCAATACATGCACACACAAGGAAAGAAAAGGCACTCAAAACAACAGCATCCGAGCATAGACAGTATCATGGCAGCACTTTGGCAAGCGCCAGCGGCATGTTAATTTACGCATTTAATTAAAAGTGCCGTTGCTCGTTTTGCTATCTTCCGATTTGTTGCATAATTAAGCAAACTTCGGCAAGTAAAATAAACGAAAAAGCGTATACTTTTATATGAAGTACTATTTCTTGCACTCACCATCCTTGTTCATGGCCGATTGAAAGCACTTGGCTAGGCGGCAGGCACGGCACTGATTGCGATGTGTTTTGTCAACGGGACAACGTCCTTTCAATTCGCCTGTCGCCTTGCAGGTATAAATGCGATTGCGGTGTATGCTGCGCTTAAAGAAACCGGAGCAACCTGCAACGTTTTGGAAAAAATTTGAATTAATTTAATATTTTAACCTTTCGATGCTGGGGCGCTCGAGACTTAGAATAGAAAAACAAGTTTTACATATGTATTTTTACTGGGTCCTTTTTACCACTATAGCTTTATTAGCTAGAATTTTAGTTCTCTGAGTTGCTATCCTACTCAATCGCACACCCAGAATTTGAAAATCCAGGAGTTAAATATTTTTTTCACTCTCTTCTATCCTACTTTATTCTATTCTACAATATCCCATTTTATCCTCTAATACATACATTTTTACTACTCAATTTCTATCGTGTCCAATTCCATCTTACCTTATTCTTTCTCCACTAAACTCAATCCTATCAAATTCTTTTATATCTTATACTACTATTTTTAATATTGTTATATCACACGTTATTATTTTCCAATGTTTACCGTTCAATTCCAATCTATTCTTTTATAATACAGCCTATCACATTTTATACTAATTTATCCACCGCTGCTACTCCACTTTCCCCCACTACCACTAACCTATAACCATTACAAAACCAACAGCTACTTTGCATCTACTGAAGGCATCCCCTGAAGTGTTTATTTATCCAAAAAAAAGGCTAAATTCGACCAAATATTTTCCAATTCTTTTCAACTTCATTCCATGATATCCCAGGTTTTTTAAAATAATTATACAATGAGCTTAGTGTCTTCACCTCTATTATACATCTTCCACTTACCATCACAGCTGTAGATGCCATAATGCTTGCCAGAACTGCGATCTCCACACACCTTGCAGGGTATGTCCAGAAGGCGATCACCTGCAAATATTATATATAGAAATTTAATATTTTTATACATACGAGGCAGAAAAATTATTCGTTACAGGGTATTGAGAAGATGTAATAAATGTTTTGAGGTTATGAGGGATTACCTTGAGAAATACAAAATATTTGAACTTAATTCGCTATGTTTTTCATACTGATGCCGAGAATACATGAACCGCCCTCATAAATATACAAAAATATTTATCAAAATTACATATCACTGTTTTATATCATAGCGAACAAAATGAAATTCAACTTAAATTAACCTGGATTAGACAATAAATTAGATTGTGCGAGCAAGTCCGCAAATATTTGAACACTCCTCAGACACTCACAGGCAAGTGAAAACTCTGTTGGCAATGCATTTTTTGAATTGCTGCCCTTTTGACTGTTGTGCGAAAAATAAATCAAAGCTATGTCAAAAGGTAAACAAAAGAGTGTCTCTTGTTTATTTTGGAAATTTTCGAAGCATACGCCAAGGCGCGCTGCTATTATCGGCCAACGGGTTTGGCCACTTCAAGTGTTTTGCCTTGCACCCTTTGCCGGGCTTTCCGGTGCGCAATTTTCGCCAGTTAATCCTTGCTACTGCGAGAGGCACGTAACATTGTTTAAAAAATAAAGCCCTATAAATGCTTGACACTTGTCAAAATACAAAAGGGACACGGCATTGGCTACTCTCGAGCACTAAGTAGATATGAGGGAAAGAAAGACAGCCTGAGCGAGGGTGAGGGACCATGAAGTGTGAAGTGCTGGCTGCAGCAACACCCGCTGACGCTTGACATATTGCGGCTGCTGTGGGCGCGTGCTGCCAATTTTCACACCCTTTGTCCTGCCGACAGTGACCTTATAGAGCAACACTACACGCTTATGCGCTTGTGTAATGCACAAAGTAGTCGCCTTTCAAGTGTCCTTTTTGTTGCGCCTTTGTTGTCTTTTGTAAAATTTTTAAAAATTGTTATTTTATAAAATTTGAAAAGCGCTGCTTTGTTTTCGTTCTATTTATGGAATATGGAAATTATGTTTATTCAAAATTGAAATCTTAAGCGTGTGAAAATTAGTATGCTTACTTTAAAATTGGAAATTTTTTTAACCAAGCGTGTGAAGAAGTATTTTAAGTGGGAAATGTTAGTTATGAAATTTATTTAAACTGTATGGAATATTAGTGACAGCGCATGGCCGACTGGATGCTCAGTTTCAGAAGTTCAGAATCCTATCTTCAAGGAGTGCTCACGCAACCCAACTCAAAAAATTACTATGCAAATGTATACATATTTTGTATTTCTATTAAGTTTCTTAAGAAAAGGTTCTTAGCTTCAATATCTGGTGGACCCTACTAGAATAGCCAAACAAATTTTTAGGTTGAACGGATATTCGCTAGGTTATTCAAATGGAAAATGAAAAACATATGCATGGAATATATAGATATCTCTTCATTTTCTAAAGTACTAAACATATTTCTAGCTTTAAAATCTGGTCCAAGTCTATAAAAAAGCATCGAAAAATGTATGAACTATGCATATTTGTATCTATCTATTCAATTTCTTTAGTGAAGATTTCTAGCTTCAAAACCTAGTCGACCCAATTCAAAAAATGAATATGAACAATTTTTAATTTTGCAAACAGTCTAATAGAAATAATTTTCCACGCAGTCTTGTTTCATAAACTCTGGCAGTTTGTGGAAAAATCCGTAGAGAAGCAGTTATTAATATTTTCTATTTCAAAACTTTTTTATTTCTGATGTACAAATATTCTTGAGCAAAATTTTATGCCCTCGAAAACTTTGAAAAATTTTTAATATTAACAGTCACATCCGCGGTCTTTCTACACAAATTTATTGTTGGGAACAATCGCTTCCATCGCTGCTGAAGTTTGGAACGACAGTTTCGGCTAGAAAGTTGGTTCAGGAGAATGTAAAATTTAAACATATTGACAGAAACATTCACGGTCTTTCTAGAAAATTTATTGTTGAAAGAAACTGACAGTGAATCGCTTCCGAGGTTGACGAATTCCAGTACAACAGATTCGGTATAAAAACTGGTCCACGAGAAGGCCAAATTGCTTCAAAGTTCAATGCACAATTCGCTGTACCAGAAGTTATATGTCACTGGAACAGTTCAATAAACAACTTGATAAATACTGACCGTTCAGTTCAAAGACCGGTTGCCCAGAATATTTACACACTGGTTCGATTCAGAAAGTGGTTTAACAGAGCTTCTAAGCTCTGTCACTTCTAAGTGCTGCTTTGGTTTCAAAAAGCGGTCTCCAAGAGGTTCCATCTACTTTTTTCAGACAGCTGATGCCAATAGTTTGGTTTAAAATATGGATCTTTCTGACTAAATTCATTACTTTAAAAAACGAATATTCAATTTGTATTTTACTGAATATTGTGAAAATTACAACAAAGGAAATGTTAATTAATGGATTAACTAACAAAAATCCTTTAATTTAAATGTTGCTGTCTTGATGATTCAAAGCAAAATTGCTTTAGTTCGCCGACAGTTCATTCTACTTTTGAGACTCGATATATCTGTTAGCTATTTTAAGTTTTTTATAAGGGTCTCTGCGGCATTTTTATGCCAAAACTTATTTTTTACGGCATTCGATTTTTTACTTAGGGCCAGCACCGTCGGCATAATTCATCGAAACATTACAAAAACAATCACCTGTGCCCATTTTCCGTTGATGGAAGTATTTGAAACCTAAGGTATCCAGCGTGGCTAGTTTTAACAAATATTTTTTCTCTCTCAGTTATGTCGAGAGATGCGGAATGCTTTAGTTTTAATTTAACAAATATTTACAATCTTATATTTTTTGTCACTTAAACTCTTCAAGTTTTTGTCAAATTTCATGAGTAGTAAAATTCGGAAAAAAATTTGTTGTTATGCACACACTTTTCACAAAAAAATTCAATATTTTACACTGCTGCTTGTGAGCATTTTCTATGAATTTTCAAATATTTATAAACGCTTTTTAACCGTCGCTACTGGCTCGCAGCATAAGCGGAAAGGATGCGCGCGCACTTGTGCCGCACGTTGTTGCCGTTGCGATCTGTGAATTGCTACAGAGACCAGCAATTATGAAAGTGAAGCTCCCAGAGTCCTTTTTGCAGTCAATTTGACAGGCAGTGCCAACAACAACGACTATTATGTGAATGCGGCAGCGGCGGCGTATAAAAGCCAACAATTCAGAGCCCTGCACAAGCCCCGCGCGCGGCCAACTCGTTTCAGCCCACCCACACCAGCGAACTCACGCTCGTGACTGTATGACTGTGACTGCAACCAACACCAAGGCACCGCAAATGGCATGCACGTTACACACACACGCACACACACGCACACAGTAGCTCAGTCAGCTACAGTTAGCGCCGCAAAAGGATATGCCGAAAAAAAGTAGAAAAATTCGAAAAGTTACAAAAAGTTGCACTTCACTTTGCTCGTATGCGCTACAACAAAAACAACAACAACATACTACTACTACTTTCTTGACGTATACATTTCAACCCTCAAGAGCGACGATGGATCGTCTGGCGGCTATGCAGCAACCACCCGATGCCCGCAACCAGCTCGAAGACGGCCGCTACCCAACCGGAAAACGCCCTTCTTTTGCCAGCAGCTCGCTGATTTTGCTCGTTCTCTAGCTGGCTGCTTGATGCGATTACAACAAATGAGACTTCCTGTTGTATGCGTGTGTATGTTTGTGTGCGTGGGAGTATCGCCCGCGCGCACTGACATATCCTGTGGCTTTCTGCGATTCACCACAAAATGTCAAGAATGACAAAAGCTACACTCACAGCAGCTCACATGTATGTATGTGTGAGCATATAAGCTTGTGTGTGTGTGCAAGTGTGTGTTATATGTTGGCAACATACACTAACAGGGTTGCCACTTTAAGCGCATCATTCGTGTCAGCGATTGCGCTGCGCTGCGGCTGAATGTGCGCTTTTAGACCAGTTCCAAAAATACATACGCAACAACAAAACACCAACTGAGACACACTAATACATACAGGCATGCCTGGCATATGTGTGTGTGCAAAATATGGCTACCTCACAGCGCTAGCTGAGTAAATAAGCAGCAGCAGCCTGTTAATTTTTTCTGTTTTGCGGTTTCCGGGATTATTAGTTCAAAAGTCATTTACGGTAGCTACGATACGGTGGTGTAGGTGTACCTATATATTGCCTACTTTTAGGCGCGCAGCCAATATTCGGCGCTTAGAAGAAGGTAGACGTAAAAAGGCATATTACAATTATGCTATATTTTACAGAATATTGACAGTATCCAAGAAATATGAAACAAGTTAATAAAAAATTGTGGAAAAAATTTAATTTATAATAATAATAACATTAATCAAGGAACATATTAGGGATCATACTCTAAGGAATATGACTTAAAAAATGCTGGTTGTGAGCTCTGACGGCGCCCAACTTCGGCAGTTAAATTGTACAATTGTTGGGATTTTTTGGAAATTTTATTCTGGTTGACTTTCTTCTGAGCTGACGCCATTTCTTGAAGAGTTATTTTCGACAAAAATCGATCCACCATATGAAATTTAACAAATAATAAATAAATAGTTTGTAAAGTATATCAGCTTTGGATATAAGCTGAACTTTACGGACGATGGAAGTGTCTTCAAACTGTTGCTTTAACATATTCCAGCAAATTGTTTCTGTATCTCAAATTAATTAACTTTACTTAGTTCTGTTATAGAAGAGACAACAACAGTCTATTCATGGGCACTGCGCCCATGTGAGGAGGCAGAAACTATTATAATTATTGTAGTTGTTGTAAATTTAAATCTGTTTAGTTTCATACTGGAATAGTAAAGTGTAAAAAATTCTTCTCTAAACATTCAAGTGATGACTTTTCTATAATACAAAAATTTTGTATTTAATTTATTATGCCAATTTCTCATTCGCAGCCGCTTGAATTGCTGCTTTTAATATATAAAAATATTTAGCAGCTTATAACATGCTTTGATTGCAGTAAATCTCGTGTATCTCTGTTCCGCCATCTCTAGATGTCGCCTAACCTTCTTGGAAGTCCCATGGCTTATTGGCCTGAAGGCATCCTCAAAGCAGTAAGTCAGTGCTCTACTGAAGTTCGCTAGGAACTCTCATATTTTAACGGATCACTACTACCCGGAATCTTATATAAATCGCCCTCTGGTATCGCTAAGAACCCATCAGGGTCTATGCATAGTCGATTTAGCCAGCCAATGTTATCTACCATAACCCAACCTACTCTGATATAACATTGGGTGTAAAATGTACATTAAGGACGATGGCAAGTTTATAGATAATCTTTTGCTAGACCATATATAAAATATTGTTGGTTCATCAATCCCTTACTTTGCTGTTCCTTCGTTATTATTATTAGTATCCCGTAACCACTCTCGCATTAGTTTTTTACAATATAGCACAAAGAGCTAAATGTCTAGAGCTCATTTAATTTAAAATTTTTATGTGCAAGCGTAATTTACATAATTATACCTTGTTAAACAAAATTTAAGTATATGTATTATGTGCTGGATCAGAATATCTAGCAAACATACACTTGATTAAATTTCTTTTAATGTTGAGACTTTTTTTATGTCAGTTTGTTTATTTTTTTTTTAATTAAACCCTCGCCGCTTTTTCTTTAATCATAACTCTTTCTCGGTCCTTTGAAATTTGAGACGGCAACAATTTTTCTAGTAGCTTTAATTTACATTTCTACATTTTTGCCACATTTTCCAAAATTTTCTTATCATTTCTAAATAAACGAATACAGCATTGCTTTGTCGACTTACGTGCTCGATTACATCAAATTGCCAAGGCGTGGTCAAGTTATAGCATATTATTGTGGTATATATAATTCTATTTCTCATCCACGTTTGCTGGTGTTGTTGTTGTTGTTGTTTTTGTGGGCATGTTGCCCGGCGCTGTGTGCTGATAGGGGTTGATTTACTGACTCTCGTCTAAATTAAAATGACTTTTATGACATTGTGTACTGGTCACACTCACATGCACGCACACAGACTGTGTCCTTGCGCATATACATGCTATAAGTACATATATGTGAGTAGTTTAGGGGTGGAGTTTTCAAGCTGTAATTCTTATGTGTGTGTGCTGTTTATATGTATGAGACAGTAGGTTGAGAACGAATTTTTATTTACAACAAAATTATGACATTGACTGTAAGTTGGCGTTTGTGTTGGTGTGCCAAAAATTTAGGCAGAAGCTAGCTGTGAAATTGGGTCAGAGCGAAGTAAGAAGGCGAAAGGCATGGACTAGTGGTCATGCTGAAACTCCATAGCAATCCCAAGCTGGTTAACATGCTTGAAATCCGATTCGCTAACCTCTTGATTCAAGTTGGTTCGATTTTTGTACTCATTTTTATTCGTTTGATCCATTTCACTTGATTCGATACCATTGGCTCACTTAAATTCAGAGCATATATCATACCGTGCATTATTATAAAATTAAATAGATATGCCATTAAAATAATTCGACAATCCCACTTTTTAGCAAGTCAAGACTATCATAAAAAAGTTGAATATAAAAATAATTAGACGTTGACTATTGACAAAATTTAATGCAGTGTAAACTCGTCAAATGCAGCTAATAGAATCCAAAACATCGAGGGTTGCATTAAGCGAGGTAACACTGTACTTAAAAATGAAAACCGAATCAGATTAATGGTATTTCCATTTAAAAATATCGCATTGTTTTGTTGAATGTAGTACTTTTACAGATATGTAGGTTAATTGACTGTGGGAGTTCCTTCGGGATTATGGTGAAACCATCTGCAATATCATTCACTGATAATAAAAATATAGTTTTCTCACTGAGTTATCATCGAACTGCTCATACTAAATGGCATTGAACTGAATTAAATGAATCGAAACCAGACGAAAACTGGCTTCAGCTGAAGTGACCCAAAAACCAAGTGGGTTCGAGTCGACTCGGCTTTGGACACATTTCGAATCAGTTGTATTCATTTGCTTTGGCTTTCAGTTTGGGCCTGGGTATTCCGGATCTGTGACAGCTGGATTTTGGGGGACTGACGGTATGAGCTATACTTCTAACAAGCTTTCAATAGCACTTTCATTAAACATATCAGATTACTTCAATTAATTTTGTGACGAGTATTATGAACAATATAACTTTGCGCGTCTCTTCAACGCACCCTCTGCCACTGGCAGGCGATCCTGCCCACTCGCTGCCGTGTGCACTTGCAATAAAGTGACTATGTAACTGCATACATGACGGCATAATACAATCCTGCGGTTATATTAACCAGTCAGAATGCAAAGTCAGTCATGGTGCACACCAAAATTCCCACACTCACACACACACTCACGCAAGGCCAACGCACTCATTCTCATGCCCACCTATACACTTACACACACACACATACAAATGCATGTAGCAGCGCAGCGCCAAGGCGAATTTGCGGCATCAAGAAGTCGCTTTTTTATTGGAATTTAATGTCAGTACAACCGAGACTCTTACTCACACTACTGCGTGTTTAACACAAACACACGCACACTCCAGTGTAGAGTGAAAAAGTATATTTAACTGCAACTGTATGTGTGCATTTAACTCCGCCTTTTCGCTCATGTACGATGAATTTACACCATTTTTCGACCAGTTTGCTTTGAGCATGCGTTGAATTTGTGCTGGAAAGGGAGAGAGAGAGAGAGACAGAGAGGAAGGACGAAAGATGGGAAGAGCGTACTGCAAATTTACTGCCTCTTCAGAGTTTTTGTTGTGCTCTCGATTTCGCTTACCTTGCTCATCAGCTGTTATCAAGCGAGCGTGAATGCACCAAATACCATCACGTGGCCCAGTGGCAGTGTTGGAAAACGGTGAAAAATTAAAGATTATTTTTAAAATTGTCAAATGTGTCATCGCTCTAAATAAGTATAATCATATTGAACATTTCAGTATTTTTGCGGCAAACGGATTTCAAGTTCGAGCGGTAATTTTTTGAGTCCAAGAGCTGAAATTTTTTTGAAGCTGTGTGATTTTACTTAGTTATATATATGTAACTCTTTAAGAATGTGAAATTTTTAAAGTTCTAGACTAGACAGCTCGACCGAACTTTCGGCTTCGCCATTTTACATTTTTTCAAATTATATAATATTAGAAAGAATAGTTTTCATTCGGACTGACTTGCCAAAGGGAAATGACAATACCTAGGTTGTCTATTTCTGTTCTGAAACAAAGTGATTTTTAAGTGTACAACAACAAATAATTAATATTCAGTTATGCATTTAAGAATTAAACGATTTCAAATGTTCACTAATGATTCAGCAAATGGATAATATTTACATATATACATATGTATATTGATAGACCACATTTAAGTAAGTGTAGAGCGCGAATTGAAGTGCTAGCAAAATGTCAATAGCGCGGCATATATTTTTGCAATTTGTCATAATATTTCTGTTGACTTTACAGGTAAAAATTATATTTCAACCAAATTCAGATTATTCCAAAATAAATTTAAATTTTTACATTTCTCTGCTTTTGCAGTGCAGTGGAAGTTATGTAAAGCTTACAAGAGTACTTTGTAAAAATCTCGATAACAATTACATTAATATCACGTACTGCTGGACAAAACCGATCCAACGTGACATAACTGAAACTAGCCTCAGAGTGTTGCTGCTGCAGCCACCATTGAAGGAACTTAATGTAGGTAGAAAACTGGAAAGTGAGATTGGCTTCCAACTCGGTAGCGCTGCTAAACCAAAAATAAATCGCTCGAAGTCTGTTCCAAAGCAGTGCTGTTGTGCTGTACTCATTATGGTCCTTTCGCCATTTTCCAGATAACGGTCAAGCTCATGAAGAAGTCCAACAATTATAATCAGTACTATGCCGAGCAGATTGTGGATGGTTGCAAGTTCATGGCACAGAAGAAACGATTTCCGTTCATCAAGCATTTGTTCGATATCGTTCAACCGTACACCAATGTGAATCATACCTGTCCCTATGAGGTGCGCTATGATTTCAATCAATAATCAATGCTACTTGTGAATGTATATACATATGTATATTTTAGTCATCTTTTAACATATGTATTTCACTCAGGGTGAATTGATACTCGATCGCTTTCGATTGGATCCACAAAAGCTTGCTTGGCTGCCGTTGCCGGAGGGTGTATATGCTTTCTTCGGCAGTTTGTCGGTATCGGGAAAGCCACGTGCCGAAGTAAATGTCTACTTTCAGATTTTTGCATAGCAAATTTTTTGTCAATTGGCATGAAAGTAAACGATTTTATGGATTAGCTGAAATTTATTTGCGCCCCACAGAACATATAAACTATGTAGAATCTCTAACAGTTGAAAATAATTTATGATTTTTAAGATTTATTTCAGGTGTATGGAATTAAAGATATAAATATGGGTTTCACTGTTTTATTCACGATCAATTGTAGTGGCTAGCGGATGTGTGCTCGCTCTTTATTGCGAGAGGTCACGGTTTCGATACCAGGCTAACTATGTTGGTGGCACCAAAGTCAACACTGAAATATTTGGAATTGAAATTGGCGTGCAGGTTGAGAATCAAAGTGTCTACCAGTGTCTTCTGGAAAAAAATGTAATGCTCATCATCTTTAATCAATTTAATACATATAAGCATATCCATGCTGATTGGAAAAAACGGTGCCTGACTGGTCCAAAATTTTGTACGTAAGAAACTAACACCAAACTAAAATTTTTATGTTATGTACAGAGCGAATAAAAATATGTAATGATTAGAATTTAACGGCCAATTGGAGGTCATTTGCATGTTAAATGTTAGATTGAGGATGCCCGCCAATTTGGGAATCACTGTTACAGCAGAAGGCGCACGGGAGCATTGTATTGCATTGACTATTGTACATAAAATCTAGACTCTTCAAAGAATAAGTTAAGCAAAATATTGATTTTCTTTTGCTTTTAGAATAAAAAAATAGGGGTATGGATTATTCGGAGCGATTGCAAAAGCAAAATCAAAATTTTTTATTTGCATTTTTATAATCGGGAACGATCGACTGCGAAATCCATGCAAATGCTTTTGTCAAACAGCTGTTTTATTTGAGAGTTTAATAAAATGACACGAAACAGCGGAAAACAACTATTTTGCGACTTCTTTATCGAAAATGCAGCAAATGAAATCACGGGTAAGTATTTAAGGCACCATTTTTTTTAATAAAAAGTGAAATAAAAATCAAAATGATCAGCTGGTCGCTGTTAATACTCGTTGTTGGCACCCCGATATGTGCGACTTTTCAAGCTGGAAACTATGCTCAGATTTTGCACCAAATATTTTCCACTAAACGCAATGGATTTTGGTCTTGGAAAATTTTGACTTTAATGCAAAAGCAAACCAGTGTGTTTTGTTGTTGTGTATGCAAAAGGTGAGAAAATATTTTGCATTTGCTCTTTTGCAGGACCAATTGAACCGGATAGGGAATACCCCTAATATGTATTGAAAATGTACATATATCAAAAAGAATTGGTAAAACTTTGCCAAAACTCCGTTTTGGCTCCGCTATAGCATATGTAGATGCATAGAGATGGGATGGAATTTTTTGGGTCTATTGTCTGCCTATTTAACAGACAAACCATTAAGCACTCGGTACATCAGCAATAACATTAATATTGTATCCAGAGAGGCTATGCGCCCAAACTGACCAAAGCTGAGACTAGTGGAATGCTAATGGGCTCTAATTAAGCGGAACCTGACCAGACGAAATGTGTATCGAAAGACGTAAGCGAATTTAAGATTACGTGGACTGCAGCTTCCAAAATCATTAATGAAAGCACCATAAGAGCCTTAATGGAGGGAATTCCTGAAAATGTTCAAAAATTTCCGAATAGTTCAAATACATACATACATATGTATATATATGAAATCGATCAAGAAACTGTGTTTTCATAAATGCACAATTTTAGCTTGATTATTACTTGTGTTGAAGATGTTCAAAAGTATTTAAGAAGTAGACCTCTCATATTGCTGTACATTCATCTTTCGTAAATACCCTTTAAGTGTCTTTTTCTTGGTACCATTTTTGCATACCTTTCTACCCTTCCCCTTGCGCCGCCACGACAGTCAGCATGGTAATTTGTACCAGGTGACAACTTCATATGCTCTCGCTGGCAGATACAACTGTGTTTGCCTGTCGTCTATCGTTTTTCAAATAAAATGAATGTTTATGCATATAGCAGCGACAAAAAAGAGGGTAAGTAAGCAAAAAAAAAGGAAGTTGTCAGCAAACGCTTGTGTTGAAGAATAAAAATTGAGGATTTCAGACGGACTCGAACAGAAGGTAGCAGGCACATTTGCAAGTGAAGACAAATGATGGAGTGGGACGGCAAAAGCAACATTTTCTATGGCCTGTAAATTTCAGTTGGTGGATGCCATGCCAAGAAGAAGCTTGAAAGCAACACAGTTTAAAATTATGAATTTTTTTTAGCGGTACCCAAAAATATAAAAACCTCTAAAAAAGAAACGCAATCAAACTAAACTAAAGCACTTAATTGCATTAATTCCATGCTGTTTTTCGTCTTTTTGTATTTGTTCGCTACTTCGCTTTTTTATTTAGTGTATAGGGGAAACTGGGGTGCCTTCGTCACTTTTTTAGGGCCTATATTTCGGAAGATCGATTAAATTAGTTCAATACTTAAGTATTTAATAACAAGATGTTAACCCGACCATAAAGTTATAAAAAATCTTATTTAGACAACATAAAACATGTTATGTAACAGAAAGATAGGTATAGTCCAAGAGGCACAACAATCCTATGTCTATTTTAAAAATTATTTCATGTTAAAAGTGCTAAGATCGATCCGAAATATAAATTTTTACGGTTACGAGAGATTGAAGCCGGATTCGAGAGTCTTGGGAGCTTCAATTTTCTTTCGCTTCTAAATACCAGGGAAATAACGTCGAATCTAACCCGAGGTCACTTCATTCATTTTGTTCTATTTTTTTATAGATAGAGAAGGCAAACTTGATGAGAACTATTTTTGCTAGTTATGGTCAAGTTTTTACTAACAAACAGTGATGTCCGCTGGCTGCTTCATACCAAAAACTCCATTGCCGAATTTACCCCAAAGACGGAGGTGCCCCTGTCTCCCCTACATACCGCTTATGCTATTTGTCCATTAGCGCATTTTTGTGCTTTTGTTCTATTTATTTAGGCAGGAAAATTAACATTTTATGCTATTGCCCCGCTGTTCACTTGCGTTGCTATCCCAAAAGGACTTCAAACCGCATGGGATGTTGCATAGCCCGCAGCAGTCGAAATGCATTATGAAGTATTAACTGGCAAGGACGAAGGATGAAGCGCAAGCAAAGCCGCTACAAATGCACTGCATAAATCTTTGCGTTGTGTCAGCTGCTTGTAAAAATACGCTACATACGCCCAAAGCAAACATTGTACGAATTTGCAACGTCCAAGGCGGGGAAGAGAGCACCAGCGCGGACCATTGCAAGCATTTAGAATTATCGCACAGTAAAAGTGGCATGCAAAAATCTTATAAGCGTATTTTTAAATTCGGCAACAGTTTCAAGTTGACAAAAAAAAAAGAAAGAAATAATCTGTCAAAACGCGCATCAACGAGTGGATTATTGCCATTCAACAAAGTCTTGCATGCGTCGGACTGTTCGATTGTGAATAGCCTTAGCGCCAGCTTAGAGCAGTCGAATTCGGAAGCAGCCTGAAAAAAATTTCGACGAATTTTGGTTTTGTAAGGGAAATCCCTTTAATGAAACAAAGAAATATACGCATGAAGGACATCAGGATAAAATCGAAACCGTTTAAGTGAGCAGAAAAATTGTATGGCATTCGCAAGTCCTTGTTAATTGAAAAAAATATTTTGAGAATTTTATGTTTGTAACTATAATCTCTCGAATAGACAACATAGTGCAGTGGTTATTTATAGCTCTATCTAAAGAGGACTTCAGCGTCTATAAGCAAATAATAATGATAATTGATTGGCGCAACAGCCCGGATGGGCTTAGACCTAGCTTTCTTGCATTATATTGTGCGTGCTCGTTCTATTTTTAGCACAAAAAAATGGGCGCTACTTATTTATTCTGCATCTAAAATTAGACATGGCAATTTTCATTAAAATCTTACTTAAACCGTTAAGTTTCTATTAAAAGATTTTTAAAACTCTACTTGATTTCAATTTACTGCACATTTTCGATCACAAATTTTCTTCGACATTATTTTCAATAGAAATTTCAAAAATATTACTTTTCGAAGAAAATTTCTTCATTCTTATCTAAATTTTCAGCCTTTTAGCTGCATCTAAATTATAAGTAATTAAATTTTTTTACATTTCCTTAAAAAAGTTAAAAAGTAAGTAGATCAGCAGCTGACCCACGCGAATGCGATAATTGCATTGACCATGTTGTCTTTTCTAGAAACTAAAAAACCTCAAAATGTGTGACCCTTGCTGCTCTCCTTGCGGACCCTGCGGACCCTGTGGACCGTGCGGACCTTGTGGACCCTGCAGTCCCTGCGATCCATGCTGTGCACCTTTTGAGGTGAGTTCTGGCGATAGCCATCGCGCATTTTTACTCTCGAAAACTAGTAGCAACAGCAATTTCACATTTTCGCTCCCATCCCGACCCGAATTCGAATCCAAACGCGATCTCGATTGCCAACAAACGCATGCATCGTAGTGCTCTCCCAAATGCTACACGGGCGCTCAACTAGACGCGATACCACAATGCGCACCACGCATACCACCGCCCCGGCCCAAGTGCATCACCGTCCAGCAACCGCCGCGCCTCATCTGCAAAAAGCGCGTAGTGTTCAATGAGAAGATTGTGCCGGAGCCGATGGTGGTGAACCGCTGTCGCCAGATAACCATTCCGAAGGTGGTCGACACAACGCGCGTCATCAAAGTGCCCAAGCTGATGTGGGTCTCGCAGATGGTGCGAGAGCCCAGGGTCATATACTATCCCTCAATGATACCCGATCCGTATGTGGTTTGTTATCCGAAGCGCATCTGCGAGCCGCGCGAAGTCTGCCAGTCGATATTGTGCCAGCCGAAGCCGCAGAGCATCGATATACCGCCGCCGCGCGAGTACTGCTGCTATCCGAATGGACCGATAAACTACAAGCCGAGTGCGGCATGCCCGCCCTGTCCCATTGGGCCGTGTGCACCAGGCGGAGGGTGCGGTCCCCTGCCATGCTACTCTACGAATCAGTATCCGCTGTGTCAGCCATGCGGACCTTGCGGACCTTGTGGACCTTGCGGACCTTGCGGACCTTGTGGTCCTTGTGGACCTTGTGGACCTTGTGGACCTTGTGGTCCTTGTGGACCTTGTGGTCCCTGCGGACCTGGACCTTGCGGTCCTTGTGGACCTTGCGGACCTTGTGGACCTTGCGGACCTTGTGGACCTTGCGGACCTTGTGGACCTTGCGGTCCTTGTGGTCCTTGCTGTGTGCCTAATTGCGGACCATGCGGTATGACTATGCCTTCCGGACCTTACGTGCCATCACCCTGTGGGCCATGCGGGCCCTGTGGACCAGATGGACCATGCGGTCCTTGCGGTCCGTGCAGTCCCTGCGCGCCTGGTGGTCCATATGAAGCGCCCGAATGCGGGCCTTGTTATCCATGCGCGCCAACACCATGGAATACGCATTGTGGTCCTTGTGGGCCCTGTGGTCCGCAAGTGCCTTGCGCACCCTGTGGTCCTTGCGGGCCGTGCAATCCATGTGGACCGTCTTGTTAGAATTTGTTTAGCCTTAATCGCGTGTAGATTTATGAATTTCAATTATTGTGCACTGGTAGAGTTACTATCAAGGTGAGTTTCATGTCGGATTTACCTTGATAAGCGCAACATATCAAGGTGGATGCCCTCGTGAGAACCACCTTGGTGTGTCTCGCGCCAGTCCAAGCCGCCTACTCAACTGTGGTTTAATGCATGGCTCTCTCGTCTTCTCTTCCTTTTACTTGCAGCCTAGAGCCTGTCGTAGTCGCGAGTTGCGTAGCGGTATCATGTACACCACCTGTGACTGTATCAAGCGTAACGGCCTACAGGACAAGTGCCCCCGCTCCATGTGCCAGGGCCGCTCCGCCTGCATGTGCTTTCCAACGCCGAACTGCTGTCCGGCTTCGTTTCCCCTGCGGTACGCGAACATGACCATGGGTGTGAGCAAGAAAAGTTCGCGCTGCAACGAGCCCAGTCCGGCATGTGGCGGTGGTGGCGGCGGCTGTGACGGTTGCGGCTGCTTTGATCCGTGTTGTGGTCCATCGAATCCACCATGTGGAGCTCCATCGCCGGTGCCGTGCTCACTAGGACCGAACTGCTGCCCGCCCATGCCAGAGTCTGGCATTCCTGATCCTCGCGTGTGGAATTGTGGTAATACACCTCCATGCTATCCATGTAAGTAAAGATGCCTTATATTATGCCTACACCGATATACTACACTAAAACAATGCTACACAAATCGACGAGTCTTTATATTATTCTGATGAAGCTGCAGCGGAGCTGCCACTTTCTACATTTTTATATAATCAACAAAAATCCGGATTTCAGCTCGGAAATCGATCCCCTTCTCCTAAATGAGGAATATACTATTATTTTACTCAATATTTTCGGGTGCAAACAATTGCATAAATATTAAGATTAACCATCAGGCTGTATATGCATGTGTTCCGATATTATGTAGTATCGGATTAGAAAGACGAAGGAAAGCTTTTCCGCATTTCAAATTTTTTGTTGTCCAATCTCTAAACTATTCCTTAAGATGCACATTTCTTGGCCTAAAAAACGAAGCATATAATTCGGTGTTCCATTTTATCTTATATCTCATTATGCTATTGCTGATGACACTCTGACGTGCAATATAATTAATTAAGCTTTAACGAACGCGCCTTATATGGACAGCTTCCGCCATTCTGGTCATAAGTGAGCAAAGTTGAAAGATTAGATAAAAGAGCTGGAAATAATAGCACATTTTTATTGAGGTTTGAGTGATTTAAATGCACACATAGAAAAGAGGGTTACTCTATAAGTATTTCATTTCAATAGTTAATCCGAAAGTGCAACTTGAATAGTTAGAGTATACTTGATAAATTAGATCGACTTTGGAATCTGTTTTGTTGCAAATGTCCGAAAATTTAAATGATTATTCTGGGCATGAAATATTCCGCTTTTAACATGTGGAAGTTTTCTATATCCATTTCTGAATTGTTTGATATTCGAAATACAGCGTAATCTTCCATTTCCTTGACCCCCGCCACATTCCGTATTGGTTCTAACATTATTAAATTTTTTTTATATGTACACACTTTCTTTACGTCTTTTCTACTACTATACTATACCAAACTACTACTATACCAAAACATTACCTAACCAGCCCAGTTGCTGTCAAAAGAATCTCATATACCTATATAAATGTATATATAATTTCGTTTATACACAACTTTATCCTTACATAATTTATAAATACACAATTTACATCTACTTCCGTTCCAAATTTCTTTGCTACAACTGCTTAAAGTTCATAGGCAGCTGAGCGTGGCAGTTCATCTCCTATCGATGAAGTCATCGCAATTGACAACATGTAACCTCGCCTTATATCATATTGCTCTGACTGACTCGAGTCCAAAGCTTTTTGGTATAACATTCCACATATAGGCAAGGCGTGAAGCAGTGGGCCGACAGCATTCATTTATGTTTTGGCTTATGTCCTTGCCCAATTTTTAGCAACCTCTTTGCCAATTCTTATGGCAATCGGTTTAGTGTGAAGATTTCTTTTATAATAAAAACTTGTATTACTGTGGATTGGCGCAACAGCTCGCTAACGGGCTTAGGCAGAGCCAAAGATGATCACTACAAAAAATTTGTGCTTCTATGTATATTTCCAAGCACATACAATTTTGATTTCGATTTTCCACTTACCTACTTGTTCTCAATCCACCTCAATAATCAGATATTTTGAATAAACGAATTGGCCTTGAAATATTTTTTCGAAAATTTCATAAAAGTCATGTTCTCGATATAGAACTTTTCATTCTGAACAAAATTTTCAAAATCAAAGCCGCGTCTAAATTCTAAGTTTCCAAAAAAAATTGGCTTTCCTTTCAAAAGTTAAAAACGTAAGAAATGCAGCAGCAACCAGCGAAGGCAACCGAATTATACGCGTGATTGAATGGAATATTTTGTGTTGCAATTTTTGCAGGAAACTTCGAAAGTGCCAACATGTGTGATCCTTGCTATCCTTGCTGCAATCCCTGTGGAACCTTTGCACCATGCGGACCTTGCGGATCCTGCGGACCTTGTGCGCCGTGCGAACCTTGTGGGCCATGCTGTGCGTATGGGAATCGAATCAATTATTATCCGCCTTGTTATCCTCGCGGACGGATAACGCGTTATCCGGGCTATCCTTGTCGTATTCAATACCCTCATGGTAGAATTCCTTACGTTAGATATCTATAGGAGCGCACGTGTGTGCAGTGTTGCCGCAGTGGCGAAGAAGAGCGAGTTTCCATGCGTTTATGGCCACTGCAAAATTATTGGCGCTTCGAAGCTGGACCATGCTTCCGCCACATTGTAGCTACATACATATATAATTAAATGAATAGCGAGCTTCAATGCAAGCTGCTAGGAGCATCAATCATGTGCAAGATTTCATCGCGATTGCTGAATTTGTTCCGGCCTGCCGCTACTGTTCACAGTTACGCTTAGGATTTCCGCAGACATTCCGAGATATTTCAAAAAAGTGCTTAAATGGTGATGTTGAAAGTTTGACGTTTCCTCATCTCTTCTACTTTAAAGGCTCGCCTTGCGTCTGCCCTTGCCGCTATTTGAAGCGAAAAGCCGGCCCCTGCCGTTGGCCATGTCCCTGTAAGGCCCATTGCTATGACACGCCCCCCAAGCCGTGCTGTTGACAGCACACGCACTAGCGCGATCCTGCGACAACTTCAATGCAAAATACGTCTAGCAGCGACGTTTGTATTGAAAATGGCCTTCGACTCGAGGGAACTGAACGAACTTTCGTTCAGCTTTTCTCGGCAGCGTGTTTTTTACTTTTTTTTTGGAAGGAATGAAATGAACTTGAAAGGCCAAACGCCAATACTTTAGAAATCTTTTTCAATGCAAACAACAACCCACCACTACAATCACCACATTCCCTCATACATCAGCACGATCAACAATCACCACATTAGCGTGTGTGTGTATTGTGTAAGTAGTGTGTGTAATTGGCATGCGATTAAAAACCTCTTCCATATCTTTTGCTCTCTTCGCAGGTGGCTTCTAAAGGTGGCGATTCGGAAGAATGTCTCTGTTCGCAAAGGAAAATACTAACTAACTAACTACAGTACGTGACGAAACTAATTACCAGCAATTGCAGCGAAAAAAGGCTAACAATGCAAAAAAATTGGAACTAACATATTATATATCTATCTCAAGTGGAGCGAAAGTGATACCAGAAAAAGAAGAAAAGTATTAAAAAAAATCGACGAAACTTTGAATTTACGCGGCAAAAGTAACAAAATTTGTAACAACACAATTTATAGAAATTCAATATTTTTTCCTTTTGTTTTTTCTGTTTTTTTTTTTTAATTTTTTAATAATAAAGGCTTGCTAATAACCTTTACTTTTACTTAAACAAAACAAAATATTACTATATGTGCATTTGGATTGTGAGGTTAAATTTATAAAGGGAGATATCTGCAGCTGAAGTAGATAAGGTTTTTGTAACTGAAATTTGAATTTGAAATTTCGAGTGCCAAGAAAATTTATGAAAAAGGTTTACTCGAAAATTTTAGCAAATTTCTGCATTCGAGAATAAAGACCCTAGCCTGGTATGGAATGGTACTAAATGGAAATTGAAATAAATGGGTATTTGTGAAATCTAAGTCAGGAATGGCATGCGACCGGAGTCTTGATGCATCTGTGCATGTACACTGAAAAAGAACGCCCGCTGCCATTTAACAAAAGAAGAATAAAATGAATCTTGAAGAGCAATTGCAGGACGTGATGGACGGCTTCTCCGTATTTCGTTCCAAATTTAAGACCATTCGGAAATGGAAAATACGAAACGCGACTATCAGAATTTTTTTTCGTATACATACAAGTGGACATGGACAGATTGAAGATTGTTGAGCATACCATTGGCGACAGCTGTCTTGTGAAGAAGAACACGACAGAGCATTTTCTCTGCCACTCTTCCGTCTACTCGGGCATCAGACGAAGAGTTACCAAGTCTAAGCATATTTCGCTTATTTTAGTGCTTTTTGAAAATAAGAACGTGGTGAAAAGCGACAGCGCTTGCGTGGCATCATCTCTCGCGAAGAATAATTGTCAGCTCTCCGAGATCCGAGAGTATTATTTGCCATGAAAGTACAGCTTTATGCCGTTTCACACTCACACTCGACTAACGATATGCTCCGCTAATTTCTTATATGCGATGAATACTGAAAATCCCGGAATCACAAAAACGAAGTTCATTCTCTTTCCATCGTTCTGATTTCCAACCGACACTTAATTTTCTGACTTTTCCTTGCTACCGCCCAATCCAGAAGTCTGTCTTCCATTTCGAAAATATTTGCTGGGTCAACCAAGTACAATGGGATTCATCAGTTGAGATCTTGTGGGCAAACCTGGTTTAGAAGGAGATCTACAAGCCAACTCAATTTATTATCCATCTAACTACCAAAAATTTGCAAAGCATATTCTTATTTCGATCAGATTACTTAACTGCATTGGATTCAAGTTGGACTTAAGAATTGTATTGATTTTCAAAAAGAAAAACGAGGTCAACGATTGCCTCAATCGCAAACAGAAAGTGCATTGTTCCGTATGTCCTCTTTCAGGCGTACGCTGCTTCGCTAACATGATTTGCCTTGATAAAGCAACTCAACACCGGTTTTGGCAAATTAAAAAAAATTAAATTTTGAAGGCATGTTCGACTTAAGTATTTTTGGTGAATTCTTCAATGAGAGATGTAACATATTTTTGGCATAACCGCACTCAAATTACCTTTTGCGATTTTTTTTATTGAATTAGTATTGAATATTTTCTATGGATTTTGCTCTGTGTGCTGCTTTCTTAACGCTCGCTCATGAAATTTGCACTAGGTTTTTTTACCTTAGCAATTACTAGATCTTTCAGATCTTATTGCGATATTTCAGAGTATCTCTATTTAATAATTTTTGATGCCAAAATCTGAGCTAAAATCTGGTTTCTTTCTTTCAGCAAGGTCTTTCCGTCTTGAAAGCACTAATCATATCCCAACATTATGTACTGATTCCATTTAACACTGTCCATATTTTATAGCCAGAATTTCTTATGTTGACTGTGCAAATGTTTTCAAATTAATTTTCTAAAAAATTCCTGTCCAACAAAATTTTTCCTCATTTCAATTTATTTTTAACACCGTTTAGCTGCAATTGTTTCGAGTGAGAAATTCTTTTCATTTCTTTGAAAAGTTAAACCCGTAAGCAATGCAACAGGTTTGGAACTATTCAGCATAAATAAAGTAGCACGATTTGTTTGGGGATTTTGCAGGGTTTAACGATTTTGGCGTAACAGCAGATACTGAATATACGGAATATACCGAAGGCATAGACATGTGTTCTCCCTACAGTTTCCCAACCCTATCGCCGTGCGGCACTTTTGGACCCTATGGATTCTGTGGCTCTTCCGCACCCTGTGGACCATGTGTGCCCTGCGGATTAGCTTGCGGCCCACCCTGCCCACCGCCTTGCTGTCCACCACCCTGCGGTCCACCACCGTGCAAGCCACCTTCCTGTTGTCCACCACCGTGCAAGCAACCACCCTGTGGTCCACCATCCTGTTGTACACCATCCAATTGTACACCACCCGGTTGTCCAGGTGGGCCCTGTGGACCTTGTGGGCCATGTGGAACTATTATTTGCGGCATTTGCAATCCATGTATGTATTGCCATCAGAACTCTATCTTCTTTTGTGACTTCTATTTTAAATACGATTACTTAGAACTTACATTTGCTAAGTAATTGCACTTAAAATTATGGAATTGTAAATTGAATTTCCAAAAACATTTTCCGCCAATTGCTTAATTTTTTTTATTATTCGCAGGTCTTTAAAGTAACAAGTTCCTCTTATTTCAACACTTTTACCTACAGGCATTTGCCCTTTCCCATGTCGTTACCTGAAGCCCAAGTACTGATGATACTGACCCAAGAACTGAGAGAGATCGGAATGCAATTTCTTATAATTCTCGAAGTGGTTTTTGACTTTTTTAAGGAAATGAAAGAGAAGAAATGTAGAAATTTCCATAGCCTCTACTCAAAAATACTGAATCCGGCATGCCAGTAACATTCAACAACCAACGCACTTGCGCGTGTGTATGTCAGTTATGTAAGTTTTGCTTTGCCCTATAACAAAATTATAACATTTTCAAAAAATTCAATATATGTATGTATTTTCTTCACAGCTAGCGGCCAAACAATGGCGAATTAGAAATATTTCTACTCAAACTGTTGGACTCCTAAAACTAAAGCAGCTAAAATGGGCCTCCAAAAATCCGATATCATTTTGGAAAAACCAATTGCAGTTGGAGAACAATCTCCAACAAACAAAATTTTTAACTATTTTATAAAAAATTCAAAATTTACTTTATTTCCATATTTTAATAATAGAATCTGAACAACTAATCAACAAAAGCGACTTTGGATTTAATTATTCGGAATTGTGTCGACTTATATGCACTATTATGCAATCATAGCGCGTTACTTTTATGACATATTTAATATTTCTAAAAGCGAACCAAATCTTGAAAAAATCCTCAGTTTAGGTTCGACAGCATCCCGGGGTTTTAGCTACCTTCAAGCATCCCTTAAGCCTCGTTCACATTCGACTTACCTCGCTTTGCTTGACAGTTCGAGTTTCAACAACAAAGCATGAAAAGTAGAAGGTTTGCTACAATGAACGCTTTAACTTTGGATTTTACTGATATATTTAAAGTAGTAGTAGTTATGCTACTAATGTTTGAAATTCGCGAGTGTCTTAATTGAAAACGTAAACGCACGAGAAAATAAAACCAGCTGCAAGCGCACGAGAAAATTAAAAATATCACAAAAAATTTCAACAACTGATTGTCAAAGCGCAAAAAAGTTGAGAGTTGCCCAACATTTTGCTTCGCATTGCTTCGCTTCGCTTTCCTCGCGTTCTATTTAGCAAGCCTCATATAAAAGCATGTATTGAACTTATCTGTCAATGCGAAATTCTGAAGCAAAGCGAAGCAAAAGTCGAATGTGAACGAAGCTTAATTTGAAGATACCGAATCATATTTCTTAATTCGATGTTGATAGAACGCGCAGGGAGTCGTCTCTGACTTCGATCCATTCTTAGTTCTACAATATTTTCAATTGTAAATGAGAAAAAATAAATTGAAATTCAGAAGTGTTTCCACTTCAACATTCTCATTTCCAAATCGAACTTTGCCATATGTATATTTTTTGCTGCAGTGATTTGGTGGATGGTCTCTGATGGATAAATTGCTTAGATTAAATCCCTGCCCCCATCCCACTTACTAACTAAAATCTTTTGCGACTTTTAAGCGCTGATCAGTCACCGCGTAT
This sequence comes from Neria commutata, assembly GCA_963457695.1. Classification (NCBI taxonomy): domain Eukaryota; kingdom Metazoa; phylum Arthropoda; class Insecta; order Diptera; family Micropezidae; genus Neria; species Neria commutata. The sequence continues at coordinate 48,538,690 of OY735246.1, forward strand.
CGTATTTAATCGGAGCGCAGACAAAACCTACCCTACCCGAGCTCATACATGCGTTCGCTCATTGCGTATTTAATCGGCGCGTAACGCAGAAATTATAATCCAAATTAGTTTTTCTCACACGTTTACGTCTGCTCTGATGCTCAGAGAGGATGAGAGAATGGCATTGCTTTGTACTAAAAACAGTGCTGCCACTGCTCTTCGATTTTAATTTAGAACTAAAACCGGATTATTATTGCTATTATAAATTCTTAAAAGTAGACCACAATAAATATATCTAAAAATTTAGATAATTCTGTGTCATAGATTTTATAATGAATGTAAAATTTAACCTCACAAGCAAAATGAACAGCGTGCTTACTTTGTGCACGAAACTATATGGCAGCACGGCAGCAATAAACAAGACAGAAACCTGCAAAAGAGCCACAGCTGCCATACGATTTTCACTGAACGGCCCAAATTTTGCCGTTACGATTAATTCCGCTCACAAAAGATACGCGGTGACTGATCAGCACTTCACGCTGACTTTCGCAGAGATTCGGCTCAGAAGCATGGGACTCGCGTCAGTTTAGTGTGAGTCTCGTTCTACATGAAGAAGAGTCAGAGTCGGACGGAGATTTAAAATCTGAAGATTGAGAAAAAGGTTACAGTCCTGCTAAAACTTTGGAAGGTGGGAATGGATTACTGTACAAGCAAAAACGTACTCAGACTGCAATCCGATTCGCGTCTGAGTGACTCGCTGCAGATCTCTGGTATGTACCGTCAACTATTTCTATAAATAGGAAGAGGAAAAATAATGCGAGAAGGCTAGATCGAAAGCTCGTTGACATAGGCTTGTGTAAAAGATGCTTAGAAGGCACTTGGTTTCTTCAATTAAGTGATTTGCTTGATGTTGGTATACAATGCTCTTCAAACCCTTCTTACACAGCTGTCTTCCTCCGATGATAACCCGAAGCTACAATACTTCCTCGTGATACCAGCCAGCAGAGGCTTCTTCCGATGCCTCTATACAATATAGCAAGTTGTCCTGCACTATCCGGCATATACACCATAAATTCTTTCTTAGACAGCGTATGGTTCAACTCCTAGAAACTCGAAGGATCTCATGGTTTGGCCGCTACTTAATTTCTGTGAATTCTTATATGCCATCTTATCTGCGTGAGAACGAACTCGTTTGGTGTCATTCGCAAATTTAGTTTGCGGATGAATTTCAGTCCCAGTTTTGAGTCAGTTCCTGTTCGATCCATACACATTATCCATCTTCATGGTGCAGTGTAACAAGAATATCCATATTCCTCACCTGACTTTGGGGTGTTACAGTGCAAGCTTTGAACTTGGTATACGTATGCTATGCGCCCTAAGTTGATGGGACAAGCGGTGTTTGGATTCTTCAATCTAGCTCTCCCATCTATGTATCACCATATAACCAACCACTCCCATTTGAAAGAAAACCACTTGCTATTTATTCGTACAAATCTGTATATAAAAATATATAATCGATATCACAAATTTCGTACACAATTAATCGAAAATAATTTCTGCATCGATTGAGATGCTTTCGATTTCAATTTGAATCATGCCTTCCTTCCGTCAAATCCCAGCGGGTTTTACTGCGTCTCTTCTTTCCCTGAATCGATTGTGGCCAATATTTGTACTCAACCGCCGATTCTCGTACGGAGAAAATGCTCCTCGGTCGAGAATTGCCAGACAGGTTGGTTATTCTATCGAATATGATGGCACCCACACCCAAATCTTTGTGCAGCTGTATGCTCTCTATTGTCTTGATCTCCGCACCATAACAGAAGAGCACAAGATGTGCATTCCTTATGCGAAGCATTTGAGCTGGATCCTCTAGGAATTCTCTAGAGGGCGTAACGAGACCCAGCAGTTCAAAGGTCTGTGCGGTGTAGATGGCTGCCTCAAACGTCTGGCAACGCAGATCCGCGAAGCGCGGCGTGTCGATGGGTTTGTTGCCCAACGTCAACAGCATTATAGGATACACATTCTGTTTGAAGCGCAACATGATGCAGATGTCCACATCGAAGCTTTGCAAAAAGATGGGTCGCGACTGTGCTTTGCGGAATACCACTTCCAGTATGGCATCCACATAGGCATTGGGATCCAGGCGATGCTTGAACTCGTCTTGCATGGTATTGTTCTCCAGCAGCTGGGACCACTTTACCTCTATGTTGAAGCCCAAATTGGAATCAATCTGGTCGAAGACTTCCTCGAGCGTCGGGAAGGGCTGTCGTTCACGCTCCTCCCCCACTAAGGGGCATTCGTACTCGTCCTCCCAGAAGTAGCCCTCACCGTAGGAGCTCACACGCAGCGACTGCAACTCCGCCATCGAGAACTCACACACGGGCACCGAGTCGAAATCTTGCTTACAGAAGGGCTCCGCTCGTTTCGGTGTCACGTGCAAATGGTAGTCGTGATACAGGAAGGGCACTCCGTCCCTGCTGAGATGCACATCGAATTCCAGCACATCTGCACTTGCCGCCGCAGCTTTTTTCAGCGAGTAGATAGTATTCTCGCGTACTACTCCCTCATAGTCCACATAAGTAAGTCCGCAACCGCGGTGGCCCATTTCCACGCCTCTCAGTCCGGACTTCCAGTGCCGTATAAAGCTCGTGCGCATGTTCAGCGGCGGGTCCAATGGCGGCGTGATTGGTCGTACTATCAAGTAGTCCAACTGTATCGTACCCAAAGGCCGGTGCTTGGAGGCACATGAGACAGTTGCCTTAATCCTGCCGCGCGATTGCTTCAGCTGCTCCTGCGGCAGCACGTAGCAGTAGCCGAAGTGGTAGGGCGGCTCATCGGCCGCCGCCTTGTGGCTGTATGTATACAGATCGATTAGGTAGGCCGTTTGTTCGAATTCGCCGATGGTCAGATGGAAGACGATAATGTCCTCGGGAGCGGCGGCAACGCCCCATTTTGGTTGGGCGCGTAGCTCCGTCTCGCCGTACTTCAGCACGGCCACCTCACTCAAGGCGAATGCCGTGCTCAGGTGCGCGCCAGCGTTCTCCCAAGCTTCATCTACGGACAGTCCGTCCATGAGCGGCGAAGTGAGTATGGGCTTGCCCACGAGGCTGTCGCCAATGCAATTGCTGGGCGCATTAATTTTCATCGGTGTCACCTTCACGTAGATCTCGCGTGCCGGCGAGATGCGAGGCTTCCACATGAAGGGCGCTTTCACGAACATGAACTGTACGTATGTTTCGCAGGTCAGCCAGCCGCGATCCACTTTACGCTCAGCATCCCATTCGCCGAACACGTCCTCGCAGTCCGGCACCTCTGTGGGCATACCCACTTGCTGCGGTTGCAGCACACGTGGCTGCAGGTGCGTCTCCCAGCGACGCACTATGTACTTTTCGCCTTTGGTGTCCTCCGCCAGCACCATATAGCGATACTCGGTGGGACTGTTGCGCGGTAACAGCATACTGATCGACTTCCACATGGTCGGACAGCCCTCGCAGCGGGTCATGATGACACAGCGCGAGAGCTGCCATTCGCCCAGAGCCTTGCAAGAGCCCGTCACCGCCAAACGCTCGTTCGGAAGGAGCTGCTCGTAGACGGATGCGCAGAACTTCCAGCAGCGTTCGATTTCAGCGGGTGGCGCGAGGGTTTCGACCGATGCTACAGTTGGCGTTGGCGTTGGCGGTGCCTCGTATTCTGGGCTTACCTCACACACCTCAACACTATCGGCGAAGAACCAGCGCTGCATGTTTCAAGTTTTGCGATAGAATGCGGAATATGCTTAATAGAAGTAATTATTATTGACAGAATTTTTTATTGACACGTTGACGTCAGTATTGGAAGTACTATTTATGCATATGTGGCAATACTCCGCAGGCAGTTCAACAATCACTTCGTAACGTGTTAGGAACAACAAGCATGGGGTGCCTTTGCCGAAAATTGAAGACAAGAGATTGCATTTTGAAAGAAATGAATTAGTTCTAGCTAAGTGTGGTGTAATTTTTTCTCTCTTTCAAGTTTCAATCCATCATTATATTATTACAAACTTCCGAACATATACCATCATGGTATTACCATGTTTGTTCATGTTATATTTTAAGCACAATTTAAAGGGACCTACATATTTATTCTAAGGCCAAGTTCGAACGAGGAACTGCTTATTAAACTTTTTTTTGTGAGAAGCCTTTTATATAAATTATAGGCATATTCTATCTATTCTATTCTATTTATATCACCAGTTACGGTGGGCGGACCATGTCCATTGTTCGAGAGTTTAAAACAGAATGTAGGTAGGATTTCATAAAGGTGGACTACCAACTATTAACTGCAAGAGTCTAAATTCAGCGTCTAAAAAACCGTTCCCAGTAGGCTGTGTTCTTAGTTCGTTTATCTGGAATCAAAAATTATGGCGGGTTTTTAATTGTAGCGATGTAATCTAGGATTTAATCGGGTATATTTTAAACAATTTTGAGGAAAATGGCCGACTTCTGAACCAAGATCTTATTACTTTTAGATTGAAATAATCATTTAGTGTTCTTAATGTATAAATAAAATTTCCACTGTTTCTAGCAATATACGAAATATTTCGAAAAAACTATTTCTGTGGCCCAAAAGAATAACATCATAAGCCTAGTAATGCTCCTATTGTTTTAGAATGGAGAAGAGATGTCAAAAGCATTACTTGGATTTGTAAAAGACCTTGTGGAAAAAATTGAAATCCCCAGATTCAACGGGATTGAAATGGCGGAGATTCGGTATGCCGGAACTGCATTCCCCAGCCCATAGAACTTTATGACTATTTAGTTAGTACAACCCTTGCGATTGTGTACAGTTGGACAGAAAAATACAAAAGCTTTTCGCAGAGCTACTGAAAAGCTCACGGTCTTGTGCATTTCGGCGCACAGCAGAGCTTCCTGCAGCACATTGATTATAGCAATAAAAGCGAAGGTATAAACAACTTCAAACGCTTATCTCGGCCAAGTGCACGCCCGATACTGCGCGTGCAAATTCCACTGATTAGCGGCGAGTGCAATTTTGTCAGTTCTTATGTACGGACTCGCGAGGAATTGATTTCAATTTCATACTAAATTTTCCAAAGAAACATTTCAAATGTTGGACATTTTGTTGGCATTATTGGCAATTACCGCTATAGCGGTTTGGCTATGGAATCGTCAACACTTCGGCTATTGGCAACGGCGGGGCGTGCCCAACATACCCAGCGCACCACTGGTGGGCAATGTGTTGGACTTGTTGCTCTATCGCTGCAACTTTGGCGAAAAATTCCATCAATTGTACGATCATGCAGTGGCCAGAGACACGCCCCTCGTGGGCATACATATGCTGCACAATCATGCGCTGCTGCTGCGCGAACCGGAGCTGATCAAGCGGATTCTGGTTAAGGATTTCAGCTCATTCTCCAGCCGCTTTGAGACCACTGATCCTGTGGGCGATGCCATGGGTTCGCTCAATTTGTTCTTTGCCAAATATGAAGTCTGGAAGGAGATACACAACATGTTCACGCCGCTCTTTGCCTACGGCAAGGTGAAGCAGATGTATCCGCTGCTGCAGCAGGTGAGATTAATATTTGCCGATAGGCTATAACTGCTCTAATGCTAATCGGACACTCTGTAGTGATCGGCCACACACTGCTGATCGGCAATTATCTAATGAAATATTGCAATCATAACGATCAGATAGTGAATCGAGTTCCATGATGGCAGGTAACGGCTCCAAAGATCAGCCACTCTACCTCCAGTGATTGGCCACTTTTTAGTGAAAAGTCGTGATCACGAAAGAACAGTGGAATAAAGTTAATTAAGTTAAGCGATGACCGAATGCTTTTAGTGAGCGGCCACTCTTAAGTGACCCGCATATTTAGATCCTTTCCAAATTAAAACGTTTTTTTTCTATTTTGAATAGAGAATGTATAAGAGTGGCTGATCTCAGTACAGAAGTACCGCTCATTAGAGAGGGATTTATCAAGAGATAAAGCCAGCTGCGAACGTGGCTGTGTTCACGTTGCTACCCTCCTCCAGACTAAATTTGGCATACTTTCCAGATTGGCTACAACCTGGAAACTCATCTGTCCCGGCTAAAGTTCGATGCCGCCACAAATTCCACCGTCACCGAGGTGAAGGAGATGTGCGCGCTCTTCACCACAGATCTTATCGCCTCGATAGCCTTCGGTGTGCAGGCGAACAGCCTGGAGAACCCTCAAGGCGAATTTCGGCAAATGTGCATTGAAGTGAACGATCCGCGTCTAAAGCGCATATTGAATTTCTTTGCCGTGTTCTTTTTCCCGGAATCGGTGTCACGTCTAGGCACACATCTATACTCCACCGAGTATGAGCAATTCATGCGCAAGTCCATTGAATACGTGATCAGTGAGCGGGAGCAGAGTGGTGAGCAGCGACACGATCTCATCGATATTTTCGTTAGCTTGAAGCGGCAGAGTGAGCGAAATGGCGCCACTGCGGAGAGTGCGATTCGCAAGCGTGACTTTTTCGTGGCACAGGCGGCTTTTCTGCTGCTCGCCGGCTTCGACACCTCCTCCTCGACGATCACGTTTGCGCTCTACGAACTGGCCAAGCATGCGCATATACAGACACGTCTGCGCGAGGAGCTGCGACAGGCGTTGCAGCGAACTGCTGGCACACTGAGCTATGAGGACGTGCATGAGCTGGCGTATCTGCGCATGGTCGTTGATGAGGTGCTGCGTTTATATCCGCCCACTACTTTCTTGGATCGTTGCTGCACGGCGCCGCAGGGGTACGAACTGACTCCGTGGTCCGACTTTTGCATACCCCAAGGCATGCCGGTCTACATCTCCGTGCTGGGACTGCACAGGGATGAAAAGGTGAGTGCTGGTGGAATTTTGAGAATTCCCTAGAATTCATAGCTATTCGGCATATGAACTGATTCGATTTTTGGGCTACATTATTTAACATCATGAGTGAGACTCTTGGAATATGAGAAACGTAAAATTGGTACAGGAAAGTTTGGAATTCGTAACCAATCTTACAATTCGGCTTCCAGAATCATGGTTTCGAAAGTGGGTCGGTATCGGTTTTTCGTGCCGAATCATAACATTGCTTTCGCCAACATCGAATCGGACATTCGAAATATATTACATTGTTTAGAGTTCTAGCGAGGCTGAAGTTCTCTTTAATATGCCGAATTTCGTTATGCCCATTACGTTTCGGCATTGAGAATTTCAATTTCATACCCAGTTCGGCTGACGATTTTTATAATTTATTCCGGCTGACAAAGCTACTGTGCCTTAAAAGAAGATTCTGCATTATAAAGGAAATTTTCCGGAAAGTCGAAAATAATTTAAAATTACACTAACATCTAATGAGTTGAACAATTTGTACTCTGCATAGTGTAATAATATCAAGTGAACCAGATAGCTTGAAGTACCCTAGCTTGTCAAAAAATTTTTTGATTTTTCTTTTCTCCTTCTTCGTTATATGTCTTAACCCATCCGAGATATTAGTACAAAAAAGTTACTCAACATTTTTACCATGCAATTTTTATTTTCAGTAATGAAAGTATTAATAACCAGCAATTGTTTTGAGGGAACCGCAAATGGTCCCAATCGCCTTTTCTTACTGCCTAAGATCTCCTTCTCCTCAAAATGGTTAGCGCAAACACGCGCTGAGGATGAAAAAGTGGTATTGCATACTCTTAACCACTTTCGTCGCAAATCTTCATCCTTTGGCAGCGAAAACATCGGCACCGCTGCATCGTAAGTGCTTTTGCACAAATAGCAAGAGTTCGGCATTGATATTTTTTTCTTTTTACTTTTTTCTTCAAACGCAAACTCAAACACAAACTGAAAACGGGTTAATATTTTTGACAACGCAACTGACAAGTTAGGGTACGAGAATAGAATGTCATTGCTATCTGGTTCACTTGATATTATTACACTATGGTACTCTGTTCATGATAGTGACTGACAAAAATTCGATCTATGTAAGTGTGCAATCTGAAAAATTGGAACGTATGGCTTGTCAGTCGAATGAACGTTATCTATCGTTTCCGACGAACTCTTCAATAGGCTTGATTGCAGCGATTGCTTTTTCTTAATCTCTGCCCTTCTCTACTATTTCCCCACAGTACTGGCCAGAGCCGCTTAAATTCGATCCGGAACGCTTTTCGCCGCAGCAACGCAAGTGCCATACATCCATGGCATATCTGCCGTTCGGCAGTGGACCGCGCAGTTGCATTGGCAGCGTGCTCGCACTGCTGGAGGTGAAAATCGGTCTAATACACATTCTGAAGAATTACTATGTGACACCCTGTGCCCAGACGTTGCCGGAAATGAAGTTCGATGCGAAGACGTTTGTGCTGGCAGCAGCTGGTGGCACTTACCTGAGCTTTGTACGAGATAAGCTGTACTAGAGTAAGCTTGTATGTGGCAGTAGTGATGGAATTGGACAGAATTGGTGGTGGTAATGACGAGAAATCACAATTTTATCAGGTTTATAAGAAATTTGAAAATGTGGAATAAAGAACCATGAAAACATTTATGATAGTTTATCAATATCATTACTAGAAAGGAAAATTCAACTTTTTTTATATTCAATTCGGAAACTTTCATTTTCTTAAATCTTCGTACAAGAAATAATTCCATAAAAATTTGCAAGCGAAATGCTAATATGTGACAGATCTATGTACATTCATTTGCAGAATGCATTTACAGCTGTAAAACAGCAATAAACATGGTGGTTCGTTGATTTCATAGGAAATTGATTTCTACAAATCAAACAAAATGTTTTAAGATTAGTCTTATAAAATGATAAAAGTGTTATTCACTTGCAACAAATTTCAAAAAATAAATTTCAGAAAAAAATGTGCATAGAGACGCCGTGTGAAAGTCGTAGATATCAGAGATATTCACATGTGGACTTCTTGTTGGAGTCCTGACCGGTCACTTGTGCGAAACATTTGAGTGCAACGCATTTTTGCATTTGAGTTGCGAATAAATTCCCAACAACTCGAAATTAATTATAAAATTGAGAAAAAGAAGGCGAAATTTAATCCCGTCCTAAAAGTTTCCGTGCAGCCGAAAAAGCATAACCTAACTAATCACAAAGCATCAACAAAATTTGTGATGAGTAGTTTGCTTATTTGATGCTTATCGACAACGTGATGCCTGCGTTTTTAGGAACAGGGTGCACTTTTTTTGTTTGTGTTTAGGAATATACTGCTTTGTACTTATGCAGCGCAACTGACGTTTAGGAATACAGCCCATCTGTGAGAGCTGTCTGGAGTATGGGGTACCGCTAATCAATTCCTGCGCGAGTATCTCGCCTTTTGCAGGTCACCTCTACAGTTTCTGGAGTCAGACGAGGTGAGATCGGACCAACTAGGATCCTTGCCACCATCCAGAATCCTCCGCGTTGCATAACGATCAGGAAGATTTCAGTAAAAGGGAATTTACCTATTCGTACGATGGACAAATGCCTGTCTGCGAGCTGGTAAATATTCTTATTCCGACAAAAAAAAAAAGGTATATATAATTTCAGTAATAAAATAATTATCAACAAATCGTTTGTAGTTCTTTCTAGTTCAACTGTTTTGAAGATTTAGTTAGTGGTGTATTGTAACTTCATTAAAAGCACCTGCATCTTTTGTGAACTAGTTAGAAGTAACGAGAATCTCGTCAAGTTGAACTAAATTGAATAACTTCTGCGATGAACTAATTAACGAGCTCTTCATTAATGCATAATCGAAATGATTGTAATAAAAATTTATCCGAAATATATAAATTGTTGAAATCACATTTTATTTTTATTTATTTACTTTGCTTTCTTGCTTTTTGTTTTTGTATATATGCTATATGCTCACGACAAAAACTTATAATTTGCATTAATTATTATTAGCTTGTTGCTGCAGTTGCTGTGTGTGTGGCCAGACACAACATACAAATTAAATATACATATGCGCGTGTATGTGCATTAATGGCTAATAGTAATTGTAATAATTTGTATATAATAAATCGTAAATGTAATAATAAAAAGCTTAACTATTGCATTACTTATGCTGCTGCTGCATTCGCATATTCCTCACATACACTTTCACTGTTACTACTAATGCTGGCTTTACACGCATACGCTGCGCTTACATAATTACATTACATCTGTATGTATGCATAATTATTGTAATTTCAAATTTTAAAATCTAACTACAACTACAACTAATTTGCATACTTTTCTTAGCAGTTGCGGTTTTATTTGAAATTTCTTTTAAAGTAATATACACGCCTGCAGCAATTTAAGGTTAAAGTGTAAAAATTATGAAATTTTAATTTTCAGAAATGCTGCTAAAAATTACTTAAAAGATAATACACAATGAAAGAGTCTAAAAATATTTAATACATTACAAACAACACAGCAGAAATGGCTGAAAAAGGGTGTAGACAATGACAAAAATTGGTATTATGTTGCATACTTTATGGACTTGGCAAAATTGTTGGTGGCTTTTATACTTCTAAATGGAAAAGAAGCTTGCTTGCACTTTGACAGACAGACAGACATGACTGTAATCGTTAGAAGGCTTGCAATTTGTAACTTTAGCATGGCATGCTTTTAGGCGCGGCGGCAAGTAGCCAAATATGCAAAGCGAGCTATGAACTGTTAATATAAAGCAGTTTTTCTTTTCTGCGCTGAAATTGCAACCGATTTGCTATTTTCAAGAATATAGTTTGTGTAACTCTAGCAAGCGGCACACGCAGCTGGGCACTTGCAGTTGCAAGCTCCAGAAGCACATGCAAATCGCAGCTGCTTCAAAATGGAAATGCTTTTCAGCTCGAACTCTTAAATCTTTCTTTTGCGCTGTAAATAGTTTTGTTTTGAACATTTTTCAATTGTACAATGGTTTTATTTTTATTACCAAGCAGATTTACAATTTTTGTTGTATATTTATGCTTTCTAAATACATTTTCAAATTTGCAAAATTTTGTATGTGCTTGAAATTGCTTGCGATTAAATTTTTTATGCAATGCAATACTAAATTGTAATTGTATAGTTTACAGTTTACAGTTTCTGCTTGTTTGCTGTTTATACTTAAACGTTAATAGCTTTAATAGTAGTGGTAGTAGTAATAGTATTTATAGTAGTTGTAGTGTGTATGTATATTTCATTAGAGTTTATATTTATATTTGCATATATTTATATGTGTATGTATAAGTTAAATATTTAGTAGTCCATTTAGTCTTCTTGCTTTAATGCAGCATGCCTATTACGCTACTATCTTGGATTCTCCATGACAACCTGTTTGAAGACGCCAGCCGAGACGCGCGATTTCACCTCGTGACTGCCCAGTGAGGCGGTGCCATCGCGTGCAATATACAATTGCAGACCGGAAGCTGTTTGGGCGAGTAGAGAAAGGAAAACATACATTAAAAGCACGGTCTAGAGTAAATTAAGGCCACTGCCACTTACTCTCACCCGACTCCTCCAATTGATCCAATTTCGTATCCTTCAAAATCTCATCAATGAGCGAGTTGGGATTGACGCGCGTCTCCTCCACGCGATCCGACACGCGCGGCCCATCATCGAGCGGACCTTTCTTGCGTTTCTCGGCGGTGCTTTTCATGCGATCTAGAGATCCTGTTTCACTTATAACTAACGAACCGGAACTGGGGTTCCTAAAGCAAATTGTCAGCATTGTGAGAGAGAGAATAAGTGAGAGATCGTTGAAGAGCGGTCATAGCAGCCATATAGCGGAAGAACGAAAAAAGGTTGAGCAAGTTGTTGTTGTTGTAGAGCGCATGTTTGGAATAAAATGTAAAAGAAAGAAAAATAAATTAGTATATTAATAAATATTATAGAGCTTTAATATTTTGATTGAAATGTTTAGTACAAGTAGAAAAAAACAGCAAATGTTGTTAACGCAATGTGTGACAAAAAGATTTAGAAAGAAAGAGAGCAAGAGATGCAGCAAACTTGATTGAGAGTAAATTAAACGTTAAGTTTGCTAGAGATGAGCAGGTGATTACAGAGTTGGTAGCGCTTATGTATATAAAACAGGCAGGTTGTATGTGATGTGTAGAAAGGGTGCAAAAAATAAAATGATTATAGACAAGGGCGTGGCATGCAATAAGTAGAGAAATTTATAAAAAAGTGTTCAAAAGAGCGAAAACATGCAAAAAGAGCATGAGAGAACATAACTCAAAATATAAATAGAACTAGATCCCGAGCAAAAAAAAATCAGTGCTGATGATGTGTGAATTACTTCGAGGGAGAGTGAGTGAGGAAAAGCGAGATAAAAATATATGGAGACAGAGAGATAAAGGAAACACAATAAAGAAAAGAAGTCCATCGATAGATGGGGAGAAGATAGGGAATTCAATCGAAATAAGGGTAACGAGTATTTATTTACATATCAATACACAGGACCGAGAAGCTATGAATATTACACTTTTCATTCCTTCATTCAATTTGTAAAAAGAAAGAAATTCAATAAATTTAAAGAGCTGGGAGAGCTGTTTTAGTCTAGGGCTAGTTTTAGAGCAAAATTGAGAATAATCCAAAGAAACAATAAAATAAACTTAAAACTTTGTATATATTTCATTTTGGTTCTGCAGACTGACTAAAATACAACAATGAAAAACTTAAGAATCGTCTGCAATTCGAAATGGAATTGCCAGATCGAAATCTTAACTAGAGAAACAATAATTTCGATAAAACTGCTGAAGTTGCTGAAAATAAGGAACAGTGGCGATTATGTTTGGTAACAAGAAAAGTTTAAATTTCAAAATTACAAAACTTAATTGGCACTCTAATGAAATCATGCAACAATAAAAATGCAACCTTGAGCAATGAGAAATTATGAATCGAAAAACAACTTCGTAGCATTCCAACGGAAAATACACAAACGTCTAACATACAAATTCAAAACAAGGACAACTACAGGAGCAATAAAGTTGCGACAGTGAAACGACGCAAGCGGAACGCACATGGTAATGCTGGGGCGGCGTATAATCTGTGTGGTGGCTAGCGGCGAGAGCGTAGCGCCCGTCAGCGCACCCGCCGAGGCCTCGGCTGCAGCGGCCGAGGTGGAGAGCAGCAGCGAGGCGGCGGAGGGATTTGAGCGTATGCTGCAGGCGTCTGTGGGGCTGCCGGCCAACGAACCAAGCGCCGGATCACCGCCGGACGCGCCGCAGCCGCCCAGTCGTGGACTGTTGCCGCCACTGCTGCCGCTGACGACGATCACGCCGCCATTGTTGCTGGCGCCGGGCGAGCCTGCCAACTGTTGCGAGTGTGACTGCGAGTGCGACTGTGAGCTGGGGCCGCCGTCGACGGTGTCGCCGCTGCTCGCCGCCGACACGCCCGTGCACTGGAAGGTGATGACGGCGCCGCTGCTGCTGCTGGCGCTGGACGAGGATGCTGAGTGGGTGGAATTGATGCTGCTCAGCGTGCCGCAGGGTGAGGACGAGCTGGCGTTGATCGGTGAGGTCGTGGCGTTGAGCGCGATCGATGAGATCTGCCGATTGCTGCCGTCGAGCAGGCGGCGCGGCACACCGCTGAAGCTGCGACTGCACGGATTGTAAGTGTGACGTTGTGGCGGCAGATATGCGTTTATAGAACAATTCACAAACACACACAAAGACAAAGAGCGACAGAAGAAGAGAACACACAGAAATGATTATCATTTTTGTTATTATGCATTGAACTCAAAGCATAGAGATTAGCACAAAAGCTTTTTAGCTAAGCTTTCGTGACATCACAAAAAGTAGAAAAAGCATGAATTTTTAAAGACAAATAATTGTTCAGATACTTAATCTACATATACTGCATATACCTATGTATGTATGTATGTGGGCTATTAAGGAATCTGCAGTGTGCGTGTGTGTGTAGAAGTTGTGTGTGTGCGGTATGCGCGTTTATATTATGCGAAAATACGGAAACGAAACGTTTAAAAGAACATAAGCACAAGAAACTAAACAGAAGCAGACGAACAAAATTGAAAAAAAGATTGCAAAAGCTTATAATATGTAATACAGAAAGGACGCTTTCAGTTGAAATCGCAGGAAAGCTGCTTCAAGCTTGCATTGCTTGTACAAAAGCACACGGAAACCAGTACGTTCAAAGCGGTGAGAAGCGTTTAGAAAAGCTTTAAAGCACTCAAGCTTTAAGTTTTATACGAAAAACCTAAAAATTTTGGAAAAACCAAATATTATTAAAACTAATATTTTTTACTAATAAGACATTATGAAAACACAAGCTTTTAGAAAAAAGCTGTTTCAAGTTATTGTATAGAGCCGACAAGCAAACGTTGACTAAATTCAAAGAGCTGAGAAGACTTTGTCAGGCTAAGCAATGCTCTTGCCAACAAAGTTAAGAAAAACCTGAGGATGAAGATAGGGATACTAAAAGCTTTGTACAATTGAACAAGCTTTTAGCACACATCTGAGTATTCTACATTAAGACTAAAAGCTATTCAAAGTAAAAATCTTTAAGCTTTTTGTGAGTGCTTCGAAGCGTAAAAGAGATATAAAGAGATATTAAGGTAAGATTAGGATTTGAGTTTGTTTGGACTAAGAAGGAAAGATCTCCGAGTGTCAGATATCGATTTGAATGAAACTTGGATATGTGATAGGGTACTCAATTCGAAAAAGTAATATTCTTTTTTATTAGCATTGAGTTTTAAGGGTCAAAATCGACCCTTGAAAGCGGATCAAGTGAGTAGTTTTTTGCCCCAACTCAAGCATAAGCTCAAATATAAGCGTCGATTGTTACTAGAAACGCCCCCCCCCCTCCCCCGCCTTTTGGTTTTTATATTGCTTTGGAACTATAGTTTTTGCCATTTCTTAATTATTCGCTGAAATTCTTTGTTTTAGATTTTCATACATTACGTTCATACTGTGCTCTTGTCCCGCCATCGTTAGAACTCGCCTGACGTGTCTAGGAGCGCCGTACTTTAAGGGCTCGAACAGATCTCGGAACTAGGTATCAAGGCTCTTTGGAAATTTGTGAAACGCACCCTTTGAGAACTCCTAAACGGAACCCTAACTGGTATCGCTAAGGACCCAACAGGGTCTATGCGTGGTTTTTCTTAGGCAGCCAGACAAACCTATCCTAACCTATATTACGTTCTCAGAATTTCGTCCTCTATCATAAATCAAAATTTTATATAAATCGCCGTTTGACACTCGGAGATCTTCTCTTGTAAGCTTGAGATAGTAAAAATAAGCTAGCCCCCAGGCCACGTTCATAGTAAAATTGTTATCAAGATAGCTTTAAGTTCTTTACAAATTTGCCACGTAGTAAAGCGTTCCTATGCGCTTTCAAATTTTTCAAGAGTAACTGAGCGGATTTTAAAACTATGCCATAAAGTGCCTGTGAAATCGTTAGAGCGGTTTTATGTTGTTGCTGCTTCTTCTGTAGTAGCCACAGGGGCAATTTGTATGCGTAATAAATCAAATAAAAGCTGGACGTGTCGGCATTAACACTACAGGATACATGGCAGGACACAAGCATGTGGATGCGTGTGCAAAACTGCATTTTAAGTCAAGTGCAAAAAGCGCATAAATCAGATTTTCACGCTACAATTTGTGTAGAGTGCAGTTGTGGCAAGTGGCGAGGAGAGTCGAGCACTTCATATAAAGCATTACTTTTCTACTTTCCTGCACAACAGAGAAAGTTGAAAATTTAAAAACTAAATTGTTATACACTGCAGCGAGGCAGAAGACGTTGACTTTCGCCCAGAGACGTTGGCCATGTTGACCCACTGCAAGTCTTCGCATGATGTGCGAGCAGAGATAGTCGCAGAGACATTGGCCAAGGCATGGCATGTCATGCGGTGATAGACACAAAGCATCCTTGCTCCAGTTTATAAGAGCTGGCAATGGTGCGACAACTGATGGAGGGAGAAAACGAAGAAGGAAGTGGCACACAATGACAAGTCTATGTGTGTGTGTGTGTGTGTGTGCGTGCACTGCGGTAAGTTCATTGTAATTTCAATTTGTATGACAGCATTGACAAAGGTTGCTCGTGCAACTGACAAACTGTCGATGCAGGGGAGTAGAACTAAAGGTCAAGTGGCAGCCACAAAGCCATAAGAGCCGCCTGCCGAGGTGAGGCCGCTGTATAAACAAAAAAATGTACATGCTATTTGATTTTTAGTGGGGCAGAGCAACTTTTAATTGCATATTTTATGGCGTTAAAGTTTTGTAAAAATGTTTTTGCAGCCAGAAAATTTGCTTGAAATTGCAATAAACCAAGAAGAAGTTGTTGCTCCATTGCTTTGAAATAGTTTCTCAAAAACCAGTTTGCTTTCCAAAGAGCACACAAAACTTTTCACAAACCATCGATAACAAATATAAAACAAGCATTAAATGTAAATAAAAAACTACAAAAAAATAACAATTCACAATTTTCGAAAAAAGCTCTAGCACACTTAAACGTAGAGTTAGTTAAATTTTAAACCAGAAACATAAAAGTTTAAAAGAAAACTTAAGCATAAACTTAAAAGCAGACACAAACCTTTAAATGAAGAATTTTAGGAAATTTTGTTTAACATATAAACAAACCAAACCAGAAACAGCACATAACAAAATGGACATAAAACACTTTAACTAAATTATAACAATTTTACAAAATAATGCCTGATTTGAGATTTAATGCAAAAAAGCGGTTCTTGCCAAGTTCCCAAGTGATATAAACCTTATATAGTGCAGCTAGTGATTATGAACAGTTTCCACATGATGGTGCACATATGTGTGTATAAGAGCACAGTGTTGTGGAAGCTTTATAATTTTCTAAAGAGAAGTGAACTTTGCAGCAAAATAGCAAGTCATTTTGAAGTTATCATTCTGGAAAAATTACGAGTAAAAGATGTTTTAATCTAAATTGTCAACTGAACGTCTAGTTCGATAGTTGCACGAGATTCTTTTTAAAAACTATGTTAATCATGGAAAGAGAAGACAGGAACGAAGCAGGAAAAGAAAAACAAAGCTACTTAAATATTACAAGCACTTTTGAAGATCCTATTAAAAAACAGCCCATTTAACCGAGGCTAAGGCCTAGCTTTCTTAACTTGTGCTAAGACCAATGAGCTTGAGCTTATAACGAAAAATTCCAATTAGAAAATAGTTTCTTGTTATCGGTATAAAATAATATATGGGGAAAACTGTGCGAACAGAACATTATTAGAATTGACAATTACATTGGATGTTCATTAAATAAAGGGAAAGATATTTCTAAATTTTAATGAAATTCGATATAACAGTTTGAAAAATTGTACTGAGAGAGATTTTCGAAGCGTTTGGGTTTGCTCAATAAAAAGAAGAAAGTAGTAGACAATTTTTTGTAAATTTCGATATTCGAATTGTAGAATTACTGAGCAATTTTGGAGATGCCAGAGTACTGAAAATCAAATTGGAGCATCATCCTGGGCATATTTCTTAAATGAGCACCGAAAAGGAGTAAGAGAGACTGTGCGATTAAAGAGAGCAAGAAATTATGTTGGTGAGAAGAAAAGGGATCCTAAAAGTTTCGAGCTTAGAGATAACAGTAAAAAATAATGAAATTAAAGTGACTTCAGAACTGTAGAAATTTAGGCAGACTGCACTCGCTCTATATTCTTCCCACTTAACACCATGTTTCACAAAAAGATGGTACGTTTCTTAAATTAAAAAACCAATGAGACGAAGAAAAAGCAGTTCGAGCGTGAATGAGCTTAGAAAGAAAATAACTTAATACATATATGTAGATCCTAAGAACTGATGCCAAATCCAGCTGAAACAGGCGCCACATTGTGACCAGATTCAATACAAGTATTTCAACTGGATTTGGCATTAATGATTCTACGTGAGATATAGAAAGAGAGATCTTCGGCGAGAGTGGATGAAAAGAGTGAAGTGATTTGAAGCATGTACGATTATTTTTGAGATAAACGCGTTGCATTTGCTGTTTTCGGTATTCTGTCTACGAACCTCATTAACTCATACGCCGCGTTGGTGGCGGTCGGCGAGTGGGGCTGCACCAGCAGCACCTCTTTATGTGCCAGGACGAACTGTTGCTGCTGCAGGTGCTGGTACTTGGACGACTGCTGCTCCTCCACGCTGCTGCTGGCGTATTGTATGAGACCCAGCGATTGCCGCAGCGGCGTGGAACACTTCATCGCACTGCGACGGTAGGCGCGCTCGAAGGGTGTGCGCGACATAAACGACACGGACGGGTCTGAGATCAATTTACTAAGCCGATCCTGTGAGTAGAGTTCGGTGAGAGAGCTGTGGGAGTGTTGTATGTGTTGTGTTTGTTGTTGTTGCTGCTGCTGATGGTCGCGCGCTGTGCCGTTCGAGACAGCCGCGTCGACGGTGTCATAGGTAAAGAGCCGCGTCACATAGGAGGGCGGAGTGGCCTTATCGGCCGACTGTGTCATGAGTGGGAAGGGCGGCTTGCGCGCCGAGGTGGGTGTAAGAAAGGGATCAGGCTCGATGCGTTCGCTCACCACATCCGGTATGGTGCCCATCGAACGTATCTTCTGTATAGGATAGTGCGGCGAGAGAGCGTGTGGCTGTGGGCTGTCGTCGTTGCCGATGAACTTAGCATTGCCCACTTTATTCTTGATGAACAGCTTGCCGCCGGAGCTGTTCGAGGAGGAGCTGGAGTTCTTGCGCTGCTGAAAGTTGAAGCGATGCTTCTCCTCCAGCGCCTGCTCGCGTATGCGCATCAGCTCCTCACGCACCTGCTGATCCGAGTAGTCGTCGAAGCAAAGATTACTCAGCGACTTCATTTTGGACAGCTGCGAGTGCTCTCGTTCCGCCAGCAATTTTAGGCGCCGCGGCGAATTGCGGTCCAGCTTTTGGGAGGCTTTGTGAAATTCCATCTCCAGTATGGATAGGTTTTCCATTGACTTTATTTTGGCGACGCGTGGCGTATGGAAATTCTCGTCCAGCCCGGAATCGTCGGCGGTCTCCGATTCGCTGCCGCTCTCGTATAGCTCGGATGCGCGTGAACCGCTGCGGCTGTTGCTCGCCACGCTGCGGTACGTGGGCGAAGGCGTCTGCAGCAGGCTCATGTTGTAGAGCGAGTGCGCCGACAGCGCGTAGTTCGGCAGCGGCGGTGGCGGCATTTCAGCGAGCGGCGTGCGGAAATCGTCCAGCGTCATTTCCTCACGCAGTGTCGAGTTTGGAGTGCGGAATTCCAAGTCCTCGAGGTCGTTGTCGTACTCGTTGATGGTGTCCGCCAGCTTCGCCTCGTGCAGCGGCGGTATATTCAATTTCATCACATTGATAGCTCTCTGATTGAGTCTATTGAGTAGAGAAACGGATTTGCTGAATCTGTAGCGGGGTGCGTTTTGTTGTTGGTGGCGTTATTTTTTTTTATTGGCAATTCATATTGCAATTTAAGAGAGCGAAAGCAGAGCAGTTGGGTTTCAACGATATGCAATTTTTACGATTTCGTTATATATTCGAGTATCAAATTTTTGGGTTTTTGCAATTTACAAAGTATCGAAAAACAAAAATGAAAATAAAACAAACGAAAATTAGCAAACATTTTAATAAATTACAAAATCTAAAAATATGTAAACTAAATTAATGTAACATAATGTAACTAAGTAGATATAAGCGAAAATATAAGATAACGTAATTAGACTAAAGTACATACAGATAATAAAGAACCCGAACCAGTGAATTTTAGACTATATATTAGTTAAATTTTAGACTTAACCAAATCCAGCAGGTTAATATATAAAGTGGTGCTGTTTAAGATTTTCATGGTGCGAAGCCCAAAACTACGATAAAACCAAAGTTGTGTGCTTAAACCGAGTGAAAGAGAACAGCAAAAGAAATCAACTAATTGTAGTGCCTACACCGGTTAATTTTTCGTGAATGAATTGTTGCTTTATTTATTTCATGCTGTGATTGTACAGCACAGGATTCCAGCATGCTTGGTGCTCCACCTTTTCGTAGCAGAAGCTCGACACTAGAGAATATATCGACACTAGTCTATCGGAGATGCTCGCTAAGAGCACAGCAAGGAATCACTAATTAAATGGTATAAGGGGCCTACAACGAAACTGCTTGGACTGCTTGTTATATCACTCTTAATATTTTTTAGAACTTGCGCAGAATATATTTTATATATTTGTATGAGAAAAATTTACTATGGAATCATAAAAAGGTTAAATTTAAAGAAAAATGAGCTATTGTTGTTGTATGCTATAAAATTAAATTTGGTACGTTTATATGTGTGCTAAAATTTTGGATGTGTTTGTGTGTATTGGAAAATATAGTACTACTCAGCACTTTTGTGTGTTCTAAGCATTGTTCTATAAATGTACTAAACGTTTTTTTGTTTGTTTATGTTTTGAGGGAGCAGCTCTGTTTATATTTTGTTGATTATGGCATGTACTAAAACAGTTTGTGATGAAAAATAATTTAGTACCAATATGTGAACGTATGCTAACATTATTTTTGTTGAGCTATATATTTAGAATTCAAGTTGACACATACTTGTACTAAAACGTTTTTCCTATTTTTTAGGCACAGGTACTAAATACAATTACATAAAATATCATATTTATGGAGGGGGAGTAGGAATAAACTTTTTTGTATAAGTGTACTAAAAATTATTGTGTGTTGGAAATGGAAGCATTGTTTAGCACTGTTGTAGTTAAAGTGTACTAAAACTTGTTTTCTTTGTTGGGAGTGGTTTTTACATTTAGTACTGTTGCTATGAGCATTTTGTGTGAGAACAAAAATATATACATATAAGAGTTCTACATTGTTGTTTTATAGTTGTAATAAAACTCGAATGGCAGATTTTATTTAGTAACGGCACGTACGAGTAGTTTCGTATTGTTTGGCGCCTGCATCTACGAAATGCAATTACGGGAAAGGCCGTGATTTGCTTGAATAAATGTACTGAAGCTTTTTGAGTTGACAACTATTGTATGTTTAGTACTACTATTATATGAGCGTGTGCTGTAGTATTTTGTATTGTTTGCCACAAGTACTAAATGAACGGCCATAATTGGAAGTGCCATATGACACAAATCTTGTGCATAAAAGTACTTCAACTATTTGTGTTGAGAGCTACACTTAGCACTTGTATATGCGCATGTACTAAAAAAGTTGATTTGTTTTCTTTGCCACTATGCCACTATATGAAAGATTATAATTTGGGTCAGGAAATGGCAAATTGAAAATTTATAATAGACACGAAATAGAACAATGAAAATGTTTTCCATTAGATTTATGACAAATTATAGGCACGAAACTATTTCAATGTTGGGCTTATAAACCACACGGCATGCAAAACATAAGGCGCCATTGGCGCAAATCGGTCTGTCGAGTAGAGCAGAGCAGCGCAAATGTGAAATATGACAGAGAAATATTGAACGACAGCCAAAAAGCTGAGTGCATTTGTACTGGCAACAACACACAGAGGCAAATCGAAGGCATACCCACGTCAGCTCACACAGAGCCAACTTATGACCTTCAACTTTGCATTGAAGATTTGATATTTTGATTCGTCTCAATTAAAATGAAAGTTTCTATTTCTTTGAAAGCAGCAAATATTTGCACATCTCTTTATATGCAGAAAGAGAGAGCAAGGAAGAGAAGCAAAAGATACATTTTGTGCACGGCTGCCTGTGGTGTGTTCTCACACTGCATTTGCTTAGAAATTATAAAAGATATTTAGGAATTTTAAACCTTTTAATTCAGACGAAACAGCGAAGTAAGCGCTTCCACTGGCAAACAATGTTGAAAAAGATGCCAAAAATTGGAAAATTTCAAAGACAATTAAATTCAAATTAGCAACTATTTACAACTCGAGTGATGAAGACGATAGCTACTTGGGAATATGGACAAGAAATTGTTAGTACGAAAATTTTTATGAAACGCAAAAGTAGCCTATACAAATGGCGTTTTATCGATTAGAACAGAAAGTATTAACTTTGTATTTACACAGAAAAACAAGGGAAGAGCGAATGCGCAAAACTAATGCAAGGTATTAATAAGAGAAGGAAAAATGTCAGCATTTTTAATTGTAAATGTAAGAAACTGTTAAGTAATTAGTACTAAATGTGTGTGTGTGTGTGTAGGGGTGAATGTGTAAAATTGTCAATTTTCTTTGAGGCACATAATTTAGCAGTAGTTGAAGGCTATTTGTTATAATGTCAAAAAGTGTGACAATATTGTTAGAGATATATGTTAGAACTTTGGTGTTTTAAGTATTTAATTGTTTTTATATTTCATACAATTATTTCGAAAGTCAAATTAGTTTGATAGCAAATTAGTACTTCGAAATATAAAAAAAACATTAAAAATAATGCACTTCTTTATGTGCGTGTTAATTGAAAGAGGAGCACTTACCTTGCATGCCCCGAATCGCCTTCAGAGCTCTGCCTTGAATGCTGACTGTGCGAAAAACTGCTATAACCCGAACCTTTTGACATCTAAAGGGTAGAAGAAGAAGACGACGATTTTAGATAATGTGTTTTAAAGTTTGATAACTATATGAAAATATTTAATTTAGTTATATGTAACTGCCTGATAATTTTATGAGTATTAAAGGTCTGTCACGTGAATTGTCGAATAAATGTCTTCAAATATTTAGCAGCTTATTTTAAGCCACAGAGGCAATATGCAAAAAAATTTGTGCATTTCTTTTTTATACAAAAAATAAATTGCAAAAATTTACGAGCATTTTGCATTTCCAGGCCCTTTTCTAAAGCTATATTTGCTCGAACAGAATCAACGGTAAAAAGTGTTAAGTCTACTCAAAATAATTGACAGTTTTGTGCCACTCACTTGACTAGTATTACTGGAATTTCTCGAATGACCCATTTCCATAATCGACGACGTTCCAGAAGTGCCCCCCAAACCGCCAATCACATTGTTAGCAGTTGTGCCACAATTACTGCTCCCCACATTGACCAAACCAGCACTTTGTTGTGCGTTTGTTAGCGTGCCCGTGCCCGACACTAAGGCCGAGGTGGGCGGTGGTGGGTACGCGGCCAATTGTTGCTGCTGCAGTAGCAGCGCTTCTGTGGTTAGCGTTGTGGCAGATTCCGATGATTCCGATAAACCCGAATCGGTCACTATGGAGCTGATTAAGGTTTGTGGATCTAAATCTTGACAAAAAGGAAAATCAAATAAATTTCTTTGAATTCAAGCACCCAAATTATGTGCTGCTTACCATCATCTCTTATTGTCGATACTGGGCGTGTGCTGATGGCGCTGCCCAAACCGCTACCGAGTGTGGCACCTCCACCTCCACCCCCAACACTACCACCGCCGCCGGCGCTGCCTATTGGCGGCATGGCAGTGGCTGTCGGCGTTTGCAGACCAACGCCAGTGGCCGCAGTGGCCAAGTCATCTGTGGAAGGTTTTTGCTTGCTCTTCAGATTCGGTGTGGGCCTGTAAGTTGAGCATAACATATGAGCATTAATCGCAAAAAAAAACTTCGCGTTATCTTTGCACACTTACGCCTTAAACAATATATCACCACTGAGCATGTGCATCTTAATGGACACACGCAGCATGGAATTATCCAAACGATGCCGAGCATCGTAACCTTCAAGCAGAAAACGCCGCGATGTCAAGCCGGCGCCAGCAAATTCGGCAAGATTTATATCAATAAAACCTAATTTATAATAGCTACGTCCACCCTTCATCTCTTTGCGTATGGAGATGCGCAGATAGCAGGGATCCAAGACGCCCGTTGAGGCATTGGCTGACATTTTGCAGGGGAACTCGAAGCTGCGATTCCATTCTACACGATGATTGCGTACGTCCTCTCTGCAAAATGGATGTTATAAGTTAATATATGTTGATATATAATTAGAGGCAATTTACACAAAATTTTAGAGCCCAATTCACAATCTTGTGCAATAGTAAATAATTGCGATCAATTGTGAGCGGTTTTTTCGGTTTAGTTTGCAACACTTTTTGCAAAACAGGAAACTCACAGCTGATTGCTAGAAGAGGCAAATTGTTTTCTGCAGGAATTTTTACTTCAATACAAATTCGAAGTCGAACGAAGCTTTAAAAAACAATTAGTGAACTCTTTAATAGAAGAAGCTGCAATGCAAGCGCTTTCTTTTTCCTATTTTAATCAAATTTAAAACATTTCGGTTCGCACTTCTTCTTTTTTTTCTCTCTCTCGCTCTGAGAGCCGTTTGCAATCATTTGAGCTTACCTGCTGCTGTATTCCTGAAACGAGCCACCATCTAGCAGGCGTATCTTTGCGAAGAGCACCTCATTGACCAGTGCTACCTCCACTAAATCTTGCAGTTGTACTTCAACGTTGAACTTATACTTTTTCTTTTTCATCATAAAGGCCATACCAGGGGCGCTAGGCCCAAGTAATGTCATACAGTGTTAACGCTTGTATGTGAACGCACTCAAATTATTGTCTGTAAAAAATTCTATGGAAGGAATTTTTTTGGTTTGATTAAAAAAATGCGTTTCTTAGCAACTCATGTGCGCTGCGTTACAGTTGTTTTTTGTGAAAATTATTTAAAAAAAGAAGCTATTTTAGTTAGCTATTAGGAAGTAAAATTGCACAACACTTGGAAGTAAACTTTTGTTGCGATTGTTCAAGAATTTATTTTTCGTTTATGGCGAGGAGAGCGTGTTTCTATATTATGTTTGCAGCCACATGTTGTTGCTTTTGATGTTGCTGCTGCTGCTGGAGTGTGATAGCTGTTGTTGCTACCAGTGGCATTGTTGTTGGCGACAGGACATCAAATGCTGTAATGAAAAGAAGAGGAAAACAATTAACATTTAATTAAAAAGAAATTTCAATTGAAAGACTGCAAAAAAGATGCGAAAAAAGTGAAAAGAGAAATTTTAGGCAGAACAATATAAAATGGCCCCTTATAAAGAAACGGAAATTCTACTCAATCAGTGCCGGAAATTAGAAAAGGGACGACAACGACATTACACAATTTAATTGGCAAAGCTGTTTAAAAATTTTGCGGCAGCTTAGCGTAAAAAGCAGCTGGGGGAAAAAAATTGAGCGAGCCTAAAATGAGTGAGGGAGAAATTGCTAAAAAGGCAGCATACAATACGAAAGTACTTACAACAGTTTAGAACAAGGCCAAAAGTTTTAATCAGGATTCAAACAGTTTCATGCGTAAAAAATAAATGTAAACCGAAGTTGAAATATCGGTCGAAGTTGAATCGGTTCTAACCGGTTTCCACTAAACAGCTTGAAATGGTTTTTCAATATCAGTTTCGTTTTAAATATACATATACGCCTTATAGAAAAGGAAGTTAATCGGTTTTATTGTAAGCTTCTCGTTTCTTCTGTAAACCGCTTCAAACGGTTTCTTTTTTGACGACTTGTATATAACATAGAAATGATTTTTTATTTGGACTATTTTTCTATTTATAATTTCTTTTGTCGTTGTTAACATTCTGTCAAATTTATGTTATCATAATTGGATTTAGCAGGCAATTTTACATGGAAGCATTAACATTTTTTAATCAGAAGAAATAAAGTTTAAGTTTAATTAATGAAAAAATATGAGTAGGTAATATAAATAAATTACGACAATTTCGAATTTAAAAAACATTCACGACCAAACACGGGTAATTTATGTTTTGCTCTACTTTCAGATAATATACGATTTTCTCATTAATTTGCATATGAAACCATTGTCAACTATAGAAATTAATTTATGCTTAAATCTTTTTGCTGTCTGCAATCAAAAGCATTTTCATTTCAAAAACAACAAACAAAACAGTAAGCCACAACCAATATTAGAAAAACAGGTAACCAAGTGTACAGCCGTTTGTCGCTTTACTTTGAATCGCAAGCTTCAATTCAATTAAAAAGTTTGTCAAAATGAACACAAACCCTAAAGGCGCTTTAGCTTTTCCTTTCCAACTTACCTCCGTTTTGCGTTTCTCGGTATTTTTAGGCGCAAGCAAAAATATGTTGGCATACTTTTAGGCCGCTTAGTCAACAAAGTTCAAAGGTTATTTAAGCAATTTAACCTTTGCGTGTGAAAATCACTGATAGGCAAACCGAAAAGACCGAAAAAACCACAAAAGCCACAACACTAAAATTCTACGCTCCAATTAAGGGAGCCGAAATGTGAGTAGCGTAGAGTGATGTAGTGTAAACAAAAATAGTGTAGACTTTCGTGATAAATTACACACTAATTGCTCGAGCAGTGCCGTCTTTAAGTGTAGCGAGAGGGGAGCAGCTAAGATTTAGAGCAATTATTTATTTTGTGAAAATATAATTTGAAATTGGCAAAATTTATTCTGAGCTGCAACTGACATCGAAACTAATAGAAATGCTTTCATTTTAGCAAGCGAAACTGATTACCTTCAACTCTTTTATGTCTTTTCTTATACCAATTTTCTTAAAAGCGATTGAAGCGGTTTATACAGACAAATTTTCCACATTCCAGCCAAACCATAAAAACGATTTGCTATTAATTTCGGCACAACACAACCTCGATTAAAGCGTTTCTAATTAGGAAACCATTGCCTCTTTTATAAAATAAGCATAGAACCTGCGCTCATGTTAGCATATTTTTAGGCTCATTAAATGCGAATTTAGGATTTTTGGTTGCTCATACGACGTGGGGCAACACTTCAATAATAAACAGCATAGTCTCACGAATTAATTGTGCGTATGAGACCTAAAAATAAACACCACTGTTTACTCACAATTAAGAACTATGACTACTACAATTACTACAACGCAAAAGGCTTCTCCTTTTCTTTTGTGAGATTGCAGTGACGCAATTTTTCGCAGTAAACAAGAGAACAAAGGACGACGGCTATGCCGCTGGGCGTTGCAAGTGGGACACATGTTGAAGCACATTACACTTTGTGAGCATATGAATTTGTTATACTTAATGATGACAACACGCATATTTGCTTAAGTATTTTACTAGTAAATGTGCTTAACATTCTTTAAGGCGCATTAACAAAAATAAAAGATGGCGAATTCATAAACGGAATTTAACATGCAAGCCATCATCAATCATCGCGTGCTTAGATTGGCACAAGTGATAATATTTTTTGGCCAGGTGTGCTGGCAGGAGTTGCACTTTATTGTAATTACGCACACCATTTTTATTTTGGCAGGTGATTACTTATCAGCGATTTCGACAGGCGTAGAAAAGTGTTTCGTGTGTCAGTGTGTGTGTGTGTGTGACCGACATTCTTGCTGCAAATTATTGTTGGCAAAGCGGAAATGGCAGCATATCTGCACAAAGTGACTCACACCTTTAAATCTGCATAGGTTATACATACTATGTTTGTATGTATAGGCGCTCAACAATCTCCACTTTCCATTAATAATTTCCCTTAAGACTTACATTTGCAAAATATTAAGAAGTGTATACATACATTTTCATTGCTCACAGTCGATAACCGAAAACAAATTGACCCAGTTTGTTGTAAGGGTGCACTGAGAAATTTTTGGAAGCAAAGGACACTCCATTTTCAGCCGCAAAAATTGAAAATAGCAAGAGGAATTTTTGGAATTTGGAATTTCTTTTTCGTTGGCTGCAAAAGTTACGAGAACTTAAAATTTTTTCCCTTAAAATATTTGGCGCTTTTCGGCCAAGTCTGCGGAATTTGAAGCTCAAGTTTTCAAGCTCGATTCCATTCATTGACAAGGACGATTAAATTCGACATACAGAAACCAGATAAATTTATTATTATAATTAAGTTATATTCCATATTCCAGATATTACAGCTATAAAACTTAAACTAGTTCTTACATTTTATGGTATTCGATAACTATGAAAAGTTTTAGAATTTATGGTTTTACTTGAACTGTACTCGACACATATTCGAGATTTCTTTTCTTTTGAGAGTCGGAAATTTCTTTGAAATGAGAGTCGGAATCATACTTTGAATATGAATGCTTTAATTAAACAATGGAATTGTCGTTTTCAGCTTTATATTTCCCAGTCGTATGTCATTTTTATTGGAATAAAGCTAGTTACATATATAGAACAACTTGTTGCTTTGGTGTAACGCCAGCGGCCTTCGAACTTTGTGGCAATTGTGGCTGTCAGCAATTTCATCCGACGCACAAATAGACACGCTACACACCATCGCCATATATGTGTGTATGTATGCACGTTTGCATCACAACACCCACACAAGCAAATTCACCTCTTGCGAAATACTTGCATAATCCTTGCGCTACTACGCAGTAGAGCAATTTTAAAACACTCAAACACAGAAGAGCAATTTTGCCAAAGGACGATTCTGTGTGTGTATGTGTGTATATTTGTGGCTGCTATTTCCGCTTCCGTGCTTGTCGAATTACGAGCAAGCAGCACGTAATTCCCAAGGAAGTAAAATTTATGTTATTTTTAACTGCCGCTTTTACCCCTTCTTCTGTTGCAAAGCTATCAAAGTAGCGCTGGGAACGAGTCCAACCCACAGCCACACCCACACCCAGCAGAAGCCACAAAACTATATTTCTAGGTTAATCAGCAGGGAAATATTATATACGAGCAGCGTATCAGCAGCAATAACAAGAGAAAAAGAAAGACGAAGAGGACGACCAGAATGTCAATGCTCAATTAGGGAGTTGCCATCGCGACTCCTTAGCAGCAGCAGAAAGCATGCGAAGAAGCCACACACACACACACACATACAAATCACAGCTCATAAATTTTATGTACGAAATTAGTTCGAGAACTACGGTGGAACTTTGAGGTGAGGTTCACGCAAAGTGCCTGGCTTAATGTGTTTATCTAACTGTAACTGTTGCCAACAAATGACAGATGCACGATGTGGATGAACGAACAGAACATTTGTCTACGAGGCTTACAAATAGAACTGAAAGGAAACTTATTGAACTAAAAGAGAATAGAAAATTAATTGCAAACACTTTCGAAGCATTTGATGGCGACCGTGATTTGAAGACAATGTGCCCGAAAGAAGCAGGCGCATTAGGAAAAAATATATAAAATTTAATTGCAAAATTTTAATGTGGCCAGGTGAAGGTATCAATTGGGAACTTGCAGTAGAAAGTGTTAGAAGCTGAAGAGAAAAAACAACAATCAACTAATTGAATTTTTATTTTATTACAGTTGCTAAAACAAGGCTTGGACAAAGTGAAGAAGAATAAAAGATACTCGATTAAGAGTCATGCTTAAAAGAGTTAGGAAAGTTAATATCACTGAAGTTGGTATTAAAAACTGTTACAGTAACGAAGATGTAGAATTTAAATCGAAATATTATAAACACCAAAAGACAAATCAGAACAAATATTTGTAGATATCAAAGACGCAAAACGAATTTGACATAGTTTTGACGCGGAGTCGAAATAAAGACAGATATTTTTGAAACGGAATAATCAGATTTGCAAGTGTTTCTATGAAACCGATGGTAAAGAATTTTAGTCGCTGAATGTGCAAGAAAATCTTAAAAGAACTCATTCAGCAGTTTTACATTTCACTTTCGGCCAAAGTTAAAAAGAAACTTGAAGTCGTACTCAAGTCGATTTTGATCAAAAGTGATAGGTGGATATTTGATAGAAAACAAGCAAGGCTTAAGGGGAACTCATTTATATTGCTCGCTTACAATCTTTCCGGTCGATTTTTGGTGTTCTATTTCTTTTTTTAACAGTTTCGATGACGCCTCTCTTTCTTTCAGTTCATTTCAGATAGGAAGCAAAAAGCAAACGGAACTCACTTTTCATGCATTTTTCGGGCCAACAATCTAGAAACCTCATTGGAAAGATTAATCTGACCCTCATAAAAAAAATGCGTTAATCACACTCGCTAATACCGAGCGTAATCAGCTGGAAGCAATAAAAAAGAGCACAAAACAAAGGTTAAAAAAAATTTAACTTGATAGCGATTCAATTAAATACAAATAAAACTGCAAATATAGGCGATTAGGTGAATACGTCGACCGACTACAACAATAATAATAACAACAACAACAACAGCGCCAATAATATTAACAAATTATCTAGCAAATTGCAAGTTAATTAATTTTGCACACGCTGTCGTCATTAGCATAAGCAATATATACAATCGACGAAGCACCACTCAAAGGGCATAGAAGCCTACAAAACAAGCGACTCCACTGTATGTATAAGTTTCCTCTCAAGCTAAAGCGACGACAAGCAAAGCTGGCTTGTCTGTAATACGAAACCGCCCAAAAAAGGTCAAGAAAGTGAAGCAGTTGGAAATTTGAATGGAAATGACTTAAGCAAATCATTGTTGGCATATCTGAAATTCATAGCGCGAATTCATGGAAATGAATTTCAATTTTAATGGGATTTTATAAGGCGCAATAAGTGTGTGTGTGTGTGTTTGTGCGATTGGTTGGGGCATGTGCCCGCAGAAATTTGTTGTTGAACACATGCGATTTTCAAGCTAACCAATAGAAATCACAATATGACAGACATACACACTCGCATTTGCATATATGCGAACAATGCATATGAAATATTATAGTCAAGTTGTCAGTCAGTCAATCGGGCAGTTTGTCAGTAGTCAAAATGTGCAATGAAAAATATGTATGATTGTATGCGTGTCAGGCATGCGAAATGCTGTGGGATTCATAGTACAGTGTGCTGCAAAATTGAGAAAAGCTTAAGTCTATTTTATTATATCATTTTGTTAATCTAAAGCATTTTTGCATAATATTTGATATCAATTCGTAAGAGAAAATTGTAGATAAAGCATAGTTGCTGCATGAGTCAGTTCTTGGAATAATTTGTCAGCTTTCGGTATTCGGAAATACAATTCAATTATTTAATTTCAGAGATGGGTTCAAAAATCGAGTTGAAACATAAATTTAAGTTCTTTCGCTGAAAATCCCTTTTAATAAAAAATAGATAAAATGCAAACCGAACAGATTTAATTAGCTTCAGCAGCCTGACAAATAATAATGTTCCAGCAGATAAAGCCACTTAAAAAATGTATAAGATTAAAGAAAGCTTTATTGTGTTTTGAGTTGCTCTCTTAAAGCTTGTACCCGACTTACTAACGGAGTTATTCTTAAAAAGGTTTTAGCTTAGCTGAAGCAGTTTCTTTCTTTAATTACCTCGTATTGACTATTAAGAGCAATCATCTATCTCTAAGGCTTCAAATAATATATAGAAGTTATTGTTAGTTCTACCGTTTTCTATATAATTTAAACAAATAATAAATTATTAATATTGGAGCTTTTAAAAGATATTTTCCCAAATATTTTGTTGATATTGCTATTGACTGAATGCTTAGCTCATATCTATATCATATATTAAAATAGCATGTAATTTTGATAACCAAATAAAATGCAAACAAATTTTATCATTTACTCACTTTGGCACCACACTGTAAATACATATGTACACAGCACAACAATAAATATTCACTTTCAATGTCAATACTGCAATCGTTCAAACTTTGTCAACAAATAATGGAGAATTGCATTTGAATATGGGGCGGATTTGATGAATGTAACTGGGGCTCAAATTTGAAACTGGATACAGGGGGTTGCACAAAAATTTCACTAGTAAAATCAGCATTGCCAGTTTAAATTTTTTATTTGCTATTTGCGATTCGTATTAGTGACACAAAGCATCATCAAAATCTGACGTTAATGTTATGGCTTTTAGCATGCAAAGCGCGTTTTTGCGAGACATTCACGCACTCCTAAATCATTCACTCACTCACTCATTCATTCACTCACTCAGTTGCTCACGGCACGAGTAAAGGTGCAAATTATTTCATATGCATATTTGCGCACAACTAATTTGCCGTTTTTCTTGCAAGTGTGTGTGTGAGGCGTGTGCATTTGATGTGTGGTTAACATGCCTTAGAAAAGCGTAAAATTCTAAGAATTTGTTTACCACTCTGTCACACTTATGTATAAAAATATCGCTCTGTGGCGTTTGCATTTCGAGCGAAATATATTCAGAGCATGTTTATTTTTGGTTTCTGATGTTTTGAACGTAAGAACGGGAATGAAAAATTATCAGAATCATCAACCAGGTGCAAAATAAGATACGAGTATAGCATAAATAAATTGAATGAAGATTTTATTTAACAAGAAATATTTGCCAATAAATTTATGAAGGTTAAGAAAGTAAAGCGCTTGAGCAGAAAATTTAATTAATAGTAAAAATACTTGAAACATGATAAGATCGCTTTTAGGGAAGAAGAAAAATTGTAATTGCGATTAGTTCGAAAAAATTAAAATCAAATTTAAACTAGATATTTGAAGTTTAGAACCCTGAACAGCTGCGTGTAAAGCTGAGTCAATGCAAAAAAAATCATGTCTGATTTACATGATCAGTAAAGCCAATATAGATGCTAGCAGTCCATATTTTCCGTGTATTTTACATACTAGTTAAAAAGAACTAATACAAGCCGGTAATTTTCTACACGATTGCTGTATTACGACTAAGTCTACTGCATATGTTATATGTAGTATAGTAAATAAAGCTTTAATTATAGTCTTGGTGCATTCCTTTAAAGGAATTTTTCTACTTTTCTAAGCACAATCTTCTTAATTGTCTTCATAGAGAATAATAGATAAACATATATGTATGTATGTAAGTTCTCGGCATATAAATGTGACAGAATTTGAATCCGAATTTAAACCACTTCGAAATAAAATCACAGCCCTAAAGAAAACTCAGATTTTTGTTGTTTTTGCTTAAGGAAATGTCAGAAAAGCCTTATATTTTATAGAGAATTAGTTTGAGCTCAGTTCCCGATATCAACCTATTGCCAATTTAAATACATACAGAAAGTTATTTGCGATGTTTTTCAGTTGCAACTAATATCAAGGAAAGGGTCAAGTAGCCACGAAACTGGGCGGGAAACTAATCTTTGAGCCATCTAAATCTGAGATCAAAACATGCTTTGCTTTAGTTCTGCGAGTTTTCGAAAAGCATGTGCATAACTTTTTGTGTTGCCAATAAAAAAAAAGTTGCCATTCAAATCTTCACTCATTTTAGGCAATGGTAACCCCACTCAGCTCTCAGTTCAGAAATTTATCATTCAACAGCCACAAATCTGCCCTGCGCACAATCAATTGAATAAATTGAAAATAATTGCATTGCTTTAATTTTTGTATACCATTTGCAAAAGAAAAACCTGCTACAAATTTTGCATATTTTAACCTTACGTGACACTGAAATTATTATACTTTGCGTAACTGCGAGGTAGCAGGATGATGCTGGGCAGAATTTGCATTTTCCCAACACTCTTGATTGTGCTACAAGATGGCAGAGCGCTTGAAAGGGGCACACTGACGATATTGGCTTACGTCAGGTGAGTGAGCTGACATTTTCGTTTTACGTACAAAAATTTGTGATTGATGTATTTTTAATGGTTAAAAAATTGCAGATATAGTACATACTTAAGATTTAGTATAGATAAGCGCTTGTGTAAGTATCACAAAAATTGCGCTTAAAAATGCTTAAAGATAATATTTTACAAATCATTTCTGCAAATTGATAAGATTCAGGATGATAAGAAAAAGTTATAGTAGCAATTTTTTGCTTAAAGTAGGAAGTTTAAGTTCCTATTAAGTGAAAATAATCAGCAATGAATTTTGTCCCATTTTTAGTGGCTGACTTCCTCCAATACTAAATTGCCGACGCTGACATATGACACCATTGGCAGCGCCTTATCAGCAGCATGCCGCCGGCTAGCATAGAGTGCTAGTACGAGTATGTATAATATTAATATACTAATACTAATAGATATTTCATGTTTGAAGCGGGCATACATATATTAAACGGCGATTGAACCCAGAAAGCCGGATCGTGATTAAAATTCTTGTTGCGCGCCTTAATGAAACTTCCACCGAGTCTGAGTGCACTTGGGACTGTCTGAACGATGAAACAATCCAGATAGAAAGACAGACGGACGGACGGACGGACGGACGGACGGAAAGACGGGTCCGACAAACAACCACAAGTGCTGCACGATGCGAGCGCGGTGTATGCGCTTATGTCAACTTGACCTTTACCTTGTCATGATTTATACACAATGAACGGCAAAAAGCCACAGTACAAAAACAAAAACAACAACCAACACAAGCAACATAAATGCTTGGGAAATAAATTCGAGAAAAATAGCATACAAATAGTTGAAAAAAATACCAAAGAAAATATGCGAGCGCGAAATTGACAATTGCAGCCGGAAAAGCAGCAAAGAGGAAAAGCGTGAAATTGCATTTACAGCACAATTGCGCAACCACAATGGGTGCAACAGGTAACAGCAACAACAATTTGACCCGAGGCACGTAGCTGGGATTTATCTCTGAGTTTGGCTTGAAAATAGTATACAATTTCAAAACACTCAAAGCCCCATTGAAAATATTTTAATATGTATATTAAAATTAGGCAAAGCTTTCTTATACTTTGAAAATTGTTCACTTTATGAATGCTCTTTCGGGCATTCCCGTCTCATTTGAAAATTTGATGAATTTATACTTTTTTAAACCATGCCTTCAAAGTTGGTACTATAGATATTTCAATAACTAATCAAACGATCATTCCGTATTTTTGTTTAGTTCTCTTCAAATGCAAATTTTCAGCTCAAAAATTATACTTTGACTTTTTATGTCCGGCATTTAGTTTTCAATGCGAAATTTAAAAGAAAAATGCGTCAAATACGAGATAATTTAATATACTTCAAAATAAAGGCTTGAGTGTTTGATGTCAAAAAATTACCAATTAATTGTCAGCCACTTCTGCCCTTTATGATTTATTGTAAAAAAAAATTATTATTGATGGATTCTTCTGTATGATGTTTCATATTTTTAGAACAGTGAAGATGCTGGTCCATATCTAGAGAGCGAATGAACGTCAATGCCCCAAAAAGAAATTGAATGATTAAGTTGAGGGCCGTCGCAGAACGTCGAAGGACCAAATGGACGAAGCTTTAGCCAGGTCTGGAACCAGGCACTGCAGACAGCTGTAACAGGCTGTAATGGCCATATACATATGTAAGTAAGTAAAGTTTTTAGAGTTCCTTTACACTGTTATACTGTATAACAGTAATGAAGCTGTAATGAACAGTCTTAAGTTGAAAAGACGTAAATTTGTTCGGTCAGATATAGTTTTATTCAATTTCGGATCATAGCATTTGCGCTGTCCAAAACCCCACCCGGCTACATGCCTGACTTGCCAACAATGACAATGACTAAAACAACCGCAAAAATGCCGTCATGGCTGTTAGAAAAACTGTCAAAATGCGCCAACGGCTGCGGCAAGTGAACTGCTGACAATTGCGAGGAAAGCCAAGCAAACCAACTTGACAGCACTGAGCACAGAGACGCCGTCTAAGCCGCGCAAGCAATAGCGTAAACAAAAATAGTAGCATGGCGCTTGGCAATAAGCAACCAAACAAAAATAAAAGTACAAAAAAGCTGTCGCTTGTTGTTGTGAAAATTGTACAATTGATTGCGCGACAACGAAGCGAATTGACTTTTGTGCGCGGGTCCAATGAGGCACTGCCTCATTGCATGGCTGAACTGTAATTACGCCGAGCACAACACCAGCAAGAGGGCAATGCGCAGATGCGGTAGTTAGACAAAAAGGTATGGGAGAAGGAGGTGGAACAAGAGGTGCTGGAACCTAATGATTATTTGCGAGATAAGTGTTCGACTAGCAACACGAACGGGCAGGCTGAACCATTGGTGGGGGACAGAGCACCACTTGAGTGGGATTTTGCCGTTAAATTGTTGGCTGTCAATTTCAGCAAAGAAAAATCAATCATAATAATAAGCAAAATAAGAAAAAAATGTTGTGAAAAAATTCGTGGTATTTTGTTGTGGCATTTTTGACAATTTCAAGAAAAGCTTGTAAAATCCACGAGCAAAATTTTGTGGTTGCCTTAAATGAGGACTAAAACAGCAAATATTAGTATAAAAGACGAAAATTTTAGTTCATTGCCGGTTGAACAAAAATTTAGTGAAATAAATTATGCAAATATTTGGGAGGCTCACGTAGCTAAAATTTTAAAAAAAGACATAGGAACCAGCATCATTTGATACCTAGTGTATAGATAGTATGTGAACTGTAATAATCGACTGCCTTTAGCTGCTTTTGAGTTAAAAAAAAATATATTTTGCGAAAATCTAAAGATAGAAATGTTCCACATGTTAACAAAACATTTCGTTTTCTTTCTTTGTAGCTCAAGGTAGATACTTTCAGGCTAGTAAATTCCAACTGCTTCACACTTGACTACAAACTTAAAACTGTTAAAAGTTTTGTGTGCTATACACCATTAACCCAAATGATGCCATACGTTACGTTCCACTTCATTAGTGCCAGCATATAAAAATGAAAAAAGCAACAACAACAACAAATACAAATCAACAACAACAACAAATACAAATCAACAACAACAACAAAATATCGAATGTAGTGAAAAAAAGGCGCACCATATGCTCGAGCGGCAAAATTACAAGTTGCCACACATGTGCAGCGCATATGTGCCACACACAGGACGGAGTGTTGGAGTTGCAGAAGAACACTTGAGACTTGACACTGTGGCAAATCGGAGAATGCGCCACATAAAACCAACAAAACCACAACAAGAACAACATGCAACTAAGGCAAGCAAATGACAAACTTGTTGCATATGTGGCATGTAGCTAAAGAGGCACAGCGGGCAAGTAGCGGAAGGCGCCCCAAAAATGGGCAGAATCAGCGACAAGTGATTTCTAGGAAGTCGCTCCAAACAGGCTGATGTATGAAATACGAGACGAAGAATGAGAATGGGCAACAAGTTGTGAGTTACGAACGAATTTCATATAAGGCAGACTGCAAATAAAATGAAAACCGACTAAGACGTGATTTGAGGCACGGCAGTGTCGGCATTGCTCCCAAACTGAGAAACCCAAACTGGCACACACAAAAAATGCTCATCAAAGATGCAACAGCTGTGCAGAGATTCAACAAGAATTGTGGCACAGTGCATCCTTCTGCGCCAAAGGAGCTGAGTGCAATGCAAACCAACCAAAAGGATTCTATGTGCAACAAATGTCAGTTTCGTGTAAAAAATGCAATAAAATTGAGTCATACTATTTCGAAATTCTAAGAATGTATATTATATAGTGTAAAGTATATGTAAATTTCCCTTTCAGACAGTCTACTTTGAAATGCACAGCATGTGAAGAGAGGGAGAGTAGATTAAAGCAGAATAAATATTATCAGATACGAGTATATACAATATGAATGAGAGACATGATGTGAATATGAATTTCTGTTGGAATATAGGCATGCTAAATATAAACACTTGTAAACGAGCTCCGGAATGCAAAGGTATCCGGGAACTTATTTAAGAAAGCCTTAATGGTTAAGCTCAAGTGCACATAGTCTTTAAATAGAGTGAGTTGGTTGTATTTCCCAACAGTTTAAAAAATACAGAACCAAGTAGAAAGTTCTAAGACCAAAATAGTTAAATTTTGTAAAAATTATGCTGTTAAAAAAGTAGCAAAAATAAAGCTCTTTCAATCTTCAAGTTTTCCATATAGTGCGTTATTAAGAGTAGTTCTTGAGTATGATGATTGCTTGCTTTATTATTTATGTACTTTTTGAAGTTACATTTAGTAAAATATACTACTCCTGAAGAACGCTTCACATTCGATGCCTGTTCGAACAGATTGAATCCAAACAAAATTGAAAACAGATATTTTCTGCAGTTACTTTCATCTCGAACAAAGAAGTGGAACGGAGCGGATTTTAGCCATGACCAAAATTTAATTTGTTAGGACCTGCCGCAGAGCTGCTCTTCAGGCTCCTTTGCTACGCCTGGCCACGTTAACGGAATCTAGCGTATGAAGAGTTTGTTTAAATTGCTGCTTGTGACGGCATCTTTCGCGACAAACTGAAACAGCCATATTCTGCCGATGTTGTCACAGTTGATTGCCATTTGCCACATTTGAAATTTTTCATAGATAAAAGTTTTAATTGACATCAAATATTAAATTGACTTCTGTGGCTCTCGCCTTTAAGTGGCTGAAAGAATATTTTTTTATCATTCAATAACGGAAATATATATATTAGATGTCACTAACTTACGTTTGGTCTTGATATCTTCAGCAACGCTCTGCCTTGTTTATAATTTTATTTGTTAATGTTTTCTAATTGAATTTTCTTTTGTTACGTATGCACGTAGGAAAATTCCAACGAAGGTTACTACAAATACCAAGCAACAAGAAAAGTTGCTTGCATACCAACCTGCTGATTCCAAAAACGTGACTGTAGAGCTTTGCGGTTCTTATTCAAGTTCATGATTTTAAACTAGACAGCAAGAAGAAACATAGTTTCGCATTGAAGAGGAGGGGAGGGAGCACTGTTGACAAGCAGCTTAAGAAGTTTGCATGCAGAGCACACGACTGCTTAGGCTCGAGTGGAGCCTTCTGGGCCACACGCTGTGAACACGCGTAGTACTACGCTGTAAGGCTCTCCTCACCGGAGTGGTTTGTATAAGAATGGCATGCAATTTGAGCTGTTGACGACGGCGATGATGGAGAAGACTACAATGTTGGCGTTGGGGATGATGCGAAGAGGAGTATCGCTGCTGGTGCTGGCAATGACGTTAACCTTGTCAATTCAAGTGTTCATTAATTTTTTGCTGTTGCTTTTTATGCCCCACAGCAAGCAGCAGCAGCAACCAGCAAAGGGT
This sequence comes from Neria commutata, assembly GCA_963457695.1. Taxonomy (NCBI): domain Eukaryota; kingdom Metazoa; phylum Arthropoda; class Insecta; order Diptera; family Micropezidae; genus Neria; species Neria commutata. Next base: position 48,577,270 of record OY735246.1, read on the forward strand.
AACAACTTGAAGGATATGTAGAATTTTTTTTGCCTTATGCCAATATAATATAATCTTTCGTTTTTCCTTAGCTCAACTTAAATCCAAAAAAAAAATGGGCGTGCACATATTAATGTAATAACTCTAGTATAAGCACTTTAGGCGCATAAACATTTTGAGTGGATTGCCATGAAAGTTTGACTTTGGCCAAAAAGCGCAAATATTTAAATTTCTTGGCCCTGAACTTTACACACAAAAATCCTAGCAATATGAGCTCAGCTTGGCAGCCACATTATGCATCAACTATTTTCATATAAATTGGGCGGGATGGTGGGGGGTGCAAAATTAAAAGCGCCTAAAATGCTGCTCGAGTGCACTATGAGCTAATGGAGGATGAAAGCGCTGTAAGTGCTTGCGATAAGCGCGTAAAGGCCAAAATTAAAATCTCAACTGCTCGCCTGCAAAAGCTAACAAGAGTTGAAGTGGTGTAGCAGAGGCACAAGCGAGGGCGGTGAGAAATTGTGGAAACTTGCTTGTTCAATAAAGCGTAAATTTTATGTTGTAATAAAGCAAGAGTGCATAGGAGAAGGAAACAGGATTTCAGCGCTTTAGCTTTAACTAGCATAATGCTAAAGAGAGCAGCGCCACGAAAGAGTGCGAAAAAAGCATAAAGCAGGCAAGCGCAAAAATATTTGCATATCAAAATTGTGGCTAGAGTTTGTACAGGCGAGTTCGGAAATGCATTAAGGAAATTAAAAAATTTTATGGTTTCTTTGAAATAGCATAATAGAAAATGTAATTTCTTTCATTATAACTGCAAAGTTGCAGGACACTGAAGAGATTAGGGACGAAGAAGAAACTTGAATAGGTAAGAAAAAGTTTTCCGCTTGAAAATGAAGTAAAAAAGTAGGAATTTTTGGGATAAAATGTATTCACAATAAAGAGTAAGTTTGATAAATGAATAAGTAAGTAAGATTCGTAGGCGAAATAGGCCACACTTGGTTTATGATGGGTGCCTAGCTTAACCAAATGGCAACCCGCTTATGTTAAGTTCAAAAATTAGCTGCCAAACTGAGTTAATATTTTTGAGAATCTAGAATTTCCTTGTAGTATTACCTTTTAGATAAACATTTCTTGTATTTAGAATTAGCTTGGGTATTTTCTATTATTCTTATTACACAGCTAAAACCCATTAAAAATTACACAACTCAACAATTTCCAGAGCTAACATTTCTTGTATCTAGAATTTTCTGGGATATTTTCAATTATTATTATTATAAGGAAAAAAAAACCAGTACACCACTCAGCAATTTACTGCATTGTGAAATTTTATATAATAATTTTATACGCTACAGTGGCAGTTTTTCTTGCCAAACGATTTTCAATATTTGCATCTCAAATGAGTTGTGAATAAGTTGAATGCCGCAACGTCTCCGTGGGCGGCACGTGCCCAAGCAAATGATTTACAGATACGAGTATTAGCAGCGTTTGAAAGCAATGCTGCCAGCTGCATGAAATGCAAATTCGTGACATCACAATTAATAATTATACAAACAAGAAAACAACAACATATTAACTGCAATTAACGCATAAATATGTATATAACAAGTAAGGAAGCATCAGTCGGGTTTCACCGACAGAGTAATACCCTACACCAAGTAACTGAGTGGGCGGAGCACGCCCATTTTTGTCAAACTAAAAGATATTCCTAATAGGACTGTATTGGCACATATTTTTTTTTTTTCGCTTAAACCAACACTCAGGGGATGCCCCCTATACATGCAAAGCACTTGTTGGTTTGGTTGGTTGACACTCTGCTCTGGGGTCTATATCGATATATATAATTTACCGCCTTCACGGTGGGCGGACCACGCCCATTTTTTTAAAAAATTTAAAGGTACTCTTACCAGCAATTAAGTGTCCAAATATGGACGCTCTGGTATATATACTATGGAAGTTATGAGGATTTTCAGCTTACCGCCTATATAGTGGGCGGACCACGCCCATTTTCTTATATGGCATTTAGGACCTACATCTTAACCAGCAAACCAAATTTCATTCGTTTAAATGCATAAGTAGTCAATTGAGAGCCATTTTACCGGAAAATTGTTGCCGCCCATGCAGTGGGCGGACCACGCCCATTTTTTGGTATTTTGCAGAGGGTCCACACCTAACCAAAAATACCAAGTATTATTCTTTTGAATGAGTAATTAGACAAATTATAGCAATTTAATCGAAAAAAAACCCGAGGTAGTGGGACTTACAGGCCCATTGTGGGCGTGTCCTTTAACCGATTTGACTAATTTTAACACTAACCCGAGGTTCACTGTAACTGTGTACCAAATTTGGTCCAAATCGGACAACTCCTTCTTTCTCTTTTTTGCGTACACGCAGACGGACGGACAGACAGACGGACAGACGGACAACCGGAAATCAAAAGAAAAAGTGATTCTGATCATTTCTATATACTTATGTCTATACCTAGGAAGGCTCCTTTAATGCGTTACAATTTTCGCACAAAGTTATTATACCCTATTACCATAGGTGTAGGGTATAAAAATTCAAGAGCGATCGCTCATGCAAAAAAAAGAAAAAAACAGTCAACAAATGTTAATATCAAAAAACCCCGAAAGCTTGTGAATTTGCAAAGCAGCAGTGAAAGAGAGATTGAGGGAATAGAGAATAGATAAAGCCAGGGAGTTATGATCAAGCGAAATTAACACGTAACTTAAGTGAAGTGCCATAAAGTACTTGAAACTTGAAATTAATGTGCATTGATCTTGTACTTGAACTTGGGCTTAAGCACGCAGCTGGGCGAGAGGGGGTCAGCTAGAGCACAGTTGAGCTTTTGAAATATTAAAATGGCTATCGTTCATATGAAATTGCTTGCTTGCACTGTCAAGTTGGAAGCTTGTAGTACACTGTTATTAATTTCAGCGTGCCAATAAATTAGCGAGCAATTCGAAAAGCGCTTGCAAGTGCCTGGCTTTAACTTTTACCAGCCCTCACTCTTCTCATTTGAATGAGCGGCTGCAAGTCAATTAGAGCATGCTCAGCCAGGCACTCATCGAGTTACTTAGGCTTGTTGACACTGCAAGCTGTTAACAGCTACAATTTGGCGCCCAAGCGACAAGCAAGCTGTTGGAGGCACAGGTGAGGACACGGTAACATGGAAACAGCAGCAAAAGAGCTTGATTTATGACATGTTATTAAAATTCAGTTCATTCATCTGTGTCACGCCGACGAAGAGATAGTCCTCCAACGAACGGAAATTCAACAGAGCACAGAAAAAGAGCAAAAGCGAAGAGATGCTTTTAAAACAATTGTCACATATGAACATTTTTGTGAAAGGGGGGGCAGGGAGTAAGTCAGCGTAAAGTAAAAGATCTACCAAGGGGAATTATGTCAAGTAGCGAAAACTGTTGGCAGCTACGAAAAATAACGTCAAGGCATTAAGCTGATAAAGATTAAAGACAATGCATAGAAAAAGTAAGAGATAAGTTAAGAGTTTTGTGAATAAGTCGGTTGGGTTTCGCTGACAGAGCAATGTCATAGATGTACCAAGAGGCTGATTTGGCATAAAGATTTTAGAAGAGCCACAATTTTTGCATACTTTAACAGAGTTTTTTCGAAGATAGCGCAGATGTGGCTATTTTGTTGACCATCCACGCCCATTTTTAAATAGCGTAGGCACTTGTCTTCGATGTGGAGGACTTATGTCGCTCTTGCCAAAGTGGGACTTTGCCACTTTCCGGTTCTAAATAGACGCGGCGGAAAGACCTTGGGTTATCTCTTCTTCAGCAGCCTGGATAACCTGAAATAGTTCAACATCAAGTGTGTTTGAACAGCTGGTGATCCAAAGAGCCAGTTGTCTAAAATACATGTTCAATAGCATTAACTATTCCAATTGAATCTGAATTGAAAGCAAATCTTTAACCGTAGATCGAGCTTTGTATCAAAAATGATACATTTCGATTTTTGATTTGCCGTAACTTTTTTCTAAAAATAGATGCATACCCCATTCTTTGTGACTTTGTTTATTTTGTTATAGCCTTTGCTTTCATCCATATTTTAAAAATTTCTTGCAAGTAGGCCATGAAAAATTTAAAAACTTCATAATTCCTGCTATGTATCATTTTTGATACATATGGCATTTTAAGTATTTCTATGCTGCAGTGCACGTTATTGAACGATCAATCATGTCTGAAAAAACACTTTTATTTGTTCATAAAGTAGTTCGGTTTGATGATCTACTCAAGCGACGTGCCCAAAGCAGTGATGACCAATTCCCTCCTATAAGAATCTTCTGGGAAATGTGGGCTGAACGCCTCCCCATATTTTACAATCCTAATGATTCAGTTACTGTGGATGAACAATTATTGGGATTTCATGGTCGTTGTAAGTTTCGCCAGTACATTCCATAGGAACCAGAGAGGTATGGTTTGAAGTTCTGGCTACTTGTTGATTCGTACATGCTACATGTGGAAAATACAGCCATATTTGGGAAAGGGTTTATCTGAACGGAATGAAGGAGAACGAGTTGTTCTAGATTTGGTTGACGGTTTCAGAGGGCATAATGTCACCATGGACAACTTTTTTCATCACATAGTCTTGGACAAAAATGATTGCAAGAGAACAATGGTTGGAACCATGCTCAAAAATAAGAGATCGCTGAAGTTATTGGAATGTAAGATAATTCCGCGATATGAATCAACCTTTGCATTTACTCTTGATACTACTCTGGTTTCGTATATAAGCCACAAATATAAATGTACAATTGTCATGAGTACAATGCATCATACCCCTAATACTGCGAACGATTGGAAAAATAATAATACCAAAATAATTTCTTTTTATAATTCAACACAAGGAGGTGTTGATACAGTTGACAAAAAATGGCGGAGTTGCTCCAGTTGCAAACGCAAAAATAATAGGTGGATTATGGCGTTATTTTCTAACATAATAGATATTTCTGCTTTGAATGTCTATATTATATACAATAAAATCGATCCAAATTTGAAGCAGACCCAAAAGCACACAAAACGTAAACATTTCCTGCATGAACTGGCAATTTCATTGGCATCGCCTTATACAGAAAAACGGAAAAAAAAGTCCAAGAAACGATTTGACAGTGGCATTGATTTCGAAACTCTCAACCCATATTATCGATGATCCTGGTAATAATGAGGCTGGTCCATAAAAAACACCAAAAATCGATAAATCGCCCAAAAGAACCGTACAAGGTGTCACCAATGCTTCTGTTCTGGAGAAAATAGAAATAAGTGGACGACCTCATTCTACTCTCTTTGTAAAAACTCATGTTGTATAGGCAAATATACCCAAACTATTTGCATAAACTGCATAAATACCACTTAAATATGTTAACAAAACATAATAATACAAGTTTTAATCAAAATTACTTAAAATTTAAATTATTTTTATGAACTTTAGTACCTATGTATCAAAAATGATACATAGCTAGAATTATGAAGTTTTTTTAAAGCTCGATCTACGGTTAATTCAAATAACTGACTGTATGCAAAGACCGATTCGAGTTATACAATCGACTTATAAGTATTATGTATAAATCAATAGTGTATGCTACTGAAAATTTACACATATCGAGCTACAGGGTATTCGAATAGAACTGTTTGCGGTAATACATATTGTATAGCTTGACAAATAATCGAAACAATCAATGATTTATAATAAATCAGAAAATTAAACTAGTATATTCTTAGTTTTGTAGATAACATTATAGAAAATAAACAGGCAATATAAAATGCACTTCGGTTGTTAGCTGAGTTTTCCCGAATAGGATTCTGGAACTTAAATTGGAGCAGACCGGAAACAAACTTGCAAGAAATTTTCTTTTGTTGCTTCGAAAAGACGTGGAGATATAAACCAAAAATCAACTCAACAAATACTTGTTGCTATGTATGTATATAGAAAGCAGGGATAGCTTCTATTACTGTCATATGACCATGTAATTAGGGTGCAATAAGTATGTATGTGATGGAAAAACTTACCATTTCGCAAAAGTTGGCCGCGCAAAAAGCCTGCAAGAAAAACAACACAAATTAATTACATTAAAATTTTTAAGAAGGGGCAAAAAATGCAGCCATTCATAAGGACTGGAGCAGCAATTGCACTTTTTTTGCGTGGCATGTTTGAAAATTTTTGCTTACGAACTCCCACGAGAGTGCATGTCACAAAAAAGTTTCAATTTCTTTGCCGGAAGCGAGGGAATGCGCCAGCACAGTTGCATAAATATTACAGTTTACAAAGGTTGACACGAAAAGCGCTCAGCACACATACACACATACAATTACAAATACCCCAAGGTAGTGACACAACTAAAATTTAAACATGCCTGCCTCAACATGGCCCCACCAACGTGTTGCACAGTATGGAGTGCAGAAATGTGGATGTGGCATGTAGCATACAAATAGGCGCGCGCACACACACACACACATACAAAGGATACATATTTAGTTTTCCACAGAGACGCAAATGCAACAATGCGCGACGCCTGCAGGACACGCGAAATCGACAGCGAGAGAGAAGAGAGAGGAAGCGAAAAATAAGGAGCAGCGCAAGTACAGCCTGTACTTGCGCGAGTATGCTTAGGCAGCATAAAGCCGGAAGGCATTTTCCGTACGTGCTGCTGCCTACGGGCAACAATGTTGCATGTGTTTGTGAATGTGCGCAGCAGAATTTGTGTCAGAATATGCCGTAAAAAGGCTGTTCACAACACGGCAGCATGTCAAACGAGCACAAAAGTAGACTACGGTAAAGTATAAAAAAAATTATGTCTTATCACGAAAGACTGTTAAAATTTATGGGCTTGTGTTGTGGCAAGTACGTCGTAGTTTAAAAACATGCAACTTAAAAATGACACGCAAAAAAGCGTAAAATTTAAGTAGACACACAAAGGACCCGACCCATGCAGTTTCTAAAAAAATTAGCAGCTTAGAAACGCAAGTTGAAATTTTTTTAATTTACAACAAGTTAACTTTACTTTAGTTACAACCTGGCCTACGGCCTCTCTCCAGGCGCCCCTGATACGCGCGCGGCTTCTCCAGTTGGAAGCTTCCAAGCTTTCCCAGTGCCTCCTCCACTTGGTCTTTCCATCAGAGGCATGGCCTTCCGCGTCGTCTCCGTACTCCAATTGCCGCCACAAATACCTTCTTCGCTGGAGCTCCTTCGTCCATACGAACGACATGACCCAGCCAGTGGAGCCCGACTATGTCAATATCGGCGTAGAGCTCGTACAGTTCGTGGTTCGGTCGGATGCGGTAGTTGTCGCCAACGAAGCACTTTTCTCTCGAACACTCCAAGTGAAGCTGCAACAGTCTGCGAAATCACCCATGTTTCAGCGCCATAAAGCAATGCAGGGATGATGAGCGTCTTATAGAGTGTCAGTTTTGTCGGTCAAGAGAGGACGCTACAATTCTCTCTCAATTGCTTACCGAGTCCATAGCAGCACCTATTGGCAAGAGTTATTCTCCGCTTTATCTCCAAGCTGACATTATTATTGATGGTAATGGCGGTGTCGAGATATGTAAACTCCTTGACAGCTTCGAAGGTATAGTTTCCAGTTGGCAAATGGGAGTCACGGCGCCGAGTCTCCCTGCTTGCAGAAATCATATACTTCGTCTTGTCCTCGTTGACCGGCTGACCCACTTTGGCTGATTCTCTTTCGATAGCCGAGAAAGCAACGGTAACATGTCGCTTAGTTATACCTAAAGCATCAGGCATCAAATCAGACAACTTGATATTATACTCCGAATGCATTGAACGTCAAAGCATAGCATCCCTCTTGCCATGCATAGAACTTTTCAAGGACACAGCAAAGGAGCTGCTTATGGTTTTCAAATTAGTGAAAAACTTTGCCACTTATTTGCCACTTTTAAACGTCAGAGCACTAGTAATGACATGAGTAAGCATGAGCAGATTAGGACCACTGCACATTGGCAAACCATGCTCCATTACTCTTCTTGCCCACACTAACGCTGCAATGCCGCCAACGACGACTTGAAGTTCATACGTGGGCGTTGTTTTTCAAATGTCATAGCATTTTAGTTGAAGTTTTGCCTGGGAGTAATGCACAGTTGTCGTCATATACACCCATGCCGTTGCTGGTAGTACTAACACACACAAAAAAACATTAGTAATGACAGATATTACGACTTTGCCATTGGCAATAACAAAATTCTATGACGTTAGTGAAAATGATGTCGAAAACTGTATTAAAATGAAATCGATTTGTACTTTTGATTAACAATTTGCCGCAAGTGTAGCATTCCGCCGTGACGTAGTTGCCTCTTTACGTAATGCCATTTTGGCGGAAATAGCATAAAATTCCCAAGCGAAGATGTAAGAGCTGAGAGATTTATGGCAATTGCCTGTCAGCCAGAATTTTTGCACAAATTACCAAATTCGACGGGAAATCTGTGTTTATAAAATTGCTTGCAATTTAATGTTTTTAAATTGTGCGTTCTCAGAAAAAATCACCTCAATTAAATGTAAACATAGCAAAAAAGTAAAAGATTTCACAAAAGCAAACTGACAAAACAGATCGTGTGCGATTGTTTAGAACAGACGTTGTAAATAACGATAGCGATTCTGCGGATAAATAACTCTACACTTGAGTGATTCCATTAAAATTTTTATTGCAAGCTGACTGATCGCAAGCAAAAGCGAGCGAGCAGTTGGGGCTATACGTGGAAGTGTGCGTGCATGTGGGAGCTCTCAGGTGTTGATGACGTGCTATTTGCGTATTTTCGCAGACACTTTTGCTGGCGTCATTGGAATTGCTTTTAAATTTCCCACATGTGAGGAAAATTAATACAAGCGTTGAGAGCAAACAATTACGCGCAAATTAAGCAAGATATAATACGCAAATGTTTGGATCGTAGGAAAAAACGCACCAAAATTTATCCAAAATCTGTAATGACGCACAAAAGTTCTTTGATCTTGATCATCAGAACGATTGCTTGATTGGGAGTGATCTTAAGAAATATTGACATTAAGTGTTCCTTCTATTGTAACTGATTCCACGATCTTGAGGGAACTTTTCATCACAAATGATGCGATAGTTTGAATTAACGTCAGGGCAGTCTTTTCATTTAGTAAAATTTTTGTCATAAACGATTTCATGAGCTTGAGACGATCACAAATTATCGATTGATCTTATGTGACCTTACTGAACTATTCATTATTTTTAAGATGATTTTATTAAAAAAATAATCTTATCAAAGATCTTAAAGCAGTCCTTTAAGTTTGAAGGATATATCATGATTTTGAGTGTACTGGAGCGATGGTTGAACTATAAACGTTCTATTGAAAGAATCGTCTATTGATCTCGCGGATGTCTTTTGTCAAATCTGCTACCATAAAAGATCTCAAAGCGAGGTTATGACTTTGGAGGTGATTTCTATGCGTTTGAGTTTTCACGACTAATCGTTTGATATTAAAAGATATATTGAACGACTTATGGGATGATCTTGACGATCATGGATGCTCTTTAACATAAATAATCCCATCCATCTAAGGCCTCAGAGCGCTGATATGACTATTGATTATATTGATCATTCCATGAGTTTTCTTAAACAATAGTTTGACTTACAAATTTTTCACTGCTCGGTGCCTACACAATAAATATTCTCAAGGAAAAATATGTAACTCATAAGCTACAGAAAGCTTTTAAATTTCGCGAATATTCTTTCGCCACAAATGCGCCATTAAAAAAGCATCAGTTGTTTGCGTAGTTGTTTCCCCCTTGAACGAATTTAATTTCCAGTTTCCATTATTTGGCAATAGCTAAATACACTTTGTTTGGTTGATAGCCAACAAACGAGACAGACTGTGTGTCACCTGGCTTAGAGCCAAGTAGAGAACTGCAACCAACTGAAAATGTTGTCGCCAAAAACAAAACGGAAAAAATACAAAAACCCACAGCACAATGGAAACAAAGCTGAAACAACACGAAAGCAGACAAGGCGACACTGAGGAGAAAAATCCTCTTTTGAAGTAACGACTATCAACACTTTTCCACAGTACTCACACACACACACACACACCGTGCCATAATATGCCCCAATGTAGGTTGTCTGGTTTTTGTGACTAAGGCAAAGCCTTGCAATTGTTGTCGATTTAAATGTTTGCAAAATTGTGCTGCCGTAATTTAAAAGGCAATACTTGCCACTTTATGTGCCCTTTCACTGGGATTTCGTATTGAGTTACACTTTACTTTTTTTGGGTTGGACTGCAGATGCTGCCATCTATAAATTGCACATGAATAAAGAAAATATGGCAAATGTATTTTCATTTTCATTGAGTATTGATGGCGCGGCCTTAAGAGAATTTGTTGATGGTTTGCAGAAATAAAAAGCTCAATGATTTCATAAATATTGCATGTGCAAAAATACTTTGCTGAGTTTTATAGGGTATAGATAGATTGCTTATGTTCATGACATGCTTTTTTTTTTGCTAATATTTGATGGACGGGCAGCAATTGAGCTCAAAGTCAATATAAGTAAAGTGTTGCTGCGATATTTTGCCATTCCAAATTTAGCAAAACTATAAGAATACTAACAGAAATATTTGCTCAGATGATTTGCTTTTTGAAATTTGGCAATTCTAGAAATTATTATTTTGTCAAAAAAGGCTTAATTTAATTAGCAAATAAAAATGCTATAAATTTCAGTGAAGAAATTGGAATACACGCCTTTGAACGCGCTCTTAATTGCGCCTTATATGGAACTTTTTATAACTTTTCTTATGCTTTATAAAAGAGCAAACTTCTTAACTTATCACTTTTTCTGGATTCTGTTACAAATAGATTTGATATATGCTTTACAAACCTTAGGAACCACCTTTAAGTGTTAAACGAGCACTTTTTTGAACTTTTAGTACATCACTTAGCAGCCTTTACTAAATATGTGTATTGACTATAATTGGTCGCAACTTTGCGATGGCTTGGTTGCTGCAATCCGGTATCTTTTTTTTTACAAATAATACAATACAAACTGCGCAAATAATTAAAAACAACCAAACTAATCAAAACTGCAATAATCTCTTCAACTACGCGTTTCTATAGATAAACAGCACTGGGAATCACTCGCGACTGTCTCCGATATTATAGTTGATTTTGTGGTGTTTGTGCGCGGCCAACAAAGAACACACTGGACGCAGAAACATTTGTGCAAATAGCAGCACCTGCTGCCACACTATAAAAACGCACGCCCTTCGATCTGCCCGCCTATCTATCTATCTATCGGCGGTAATAACATTATCGCATCGTGTTGGGCTATCGTAAATTTTATTAATACACACAGGCAAAGGCTGGAAAACACCTTTCCGAGAACTCGTATCTATAACAACATATGGCACCATCATATCAGTTTGCAAAAGCCAGAATACAATTCGATGTGCCGATGTGTCGCCGTGTGCCAGCCGAACAACAACAAAAACCAAACAGCAATAAAAAAGCAACAAATCTTATCGACTTCCAATTTCATCCAAATTTTGTAAATACGATAAGTACACACTATAAGTATATACATATGTATATATTACATATGTACATGTATACGCAATCTATAGCTACGGCATGAAATACCAACAAACATTATATTATTGCACTCTACATATGTATATGGCATATACATATATGTACATACATATATTACATCCAAGGTACATACATATATGTACATATGTACGCATCTCGATTATTTGAACCGCTATAACGTCTTTGTTTGGTTTAAAGTTTAAGAAAGAAAGTAAAATTTCCTTTACAAAAGATAAATGATTTTTCCGAGAGCTTTAATTTTATGGCAATGAAACTTGAAAGTAGGGTGTGTTTTTCAAAAGTAATATATGAAGATGACGTCCAAGGTGAATGACACCTTTGATACATATCTTATTATCCTTCTTGAGACCTTTCCAACGATAAATTACACATAAAAATCGCACATTTAACAACCGAGTAGAGCCGGACCGAACGCTCGTGTCGGTTACCGAACAGTTCGGCCAAAAGGTTCGGGTTCGGTCTCGGTTCGGTCTCGGCTACAAAAGCCCGAGTATTTAGCCGAACAGTTGAGGAACAAATTGTATAGTTTTAAACAAAATTTAAATTTTTTAATAATACTTTTTATTGATTTTTCATACATCAGATGCTTAATGTAGGTATTTATACCTCAAAAGAATTGTTTTTTATAATAAAATGTATTTTTTCCTAAAAATTTATATGTACATTTTTTTTCATTAAAATTCTTCTTCTTTTTTTTGCATATGTATTCGAAAGGTTCGGTCTCGGTCGAACATTAAAAAAAAGCCGAACGCTCGGTCTCGGTCTCGGCCAAAATTTCGGGTTCGGTCGGGCTCTACAACCGAGTTATGAAAAACTATTTTAGTTACTTTTATTGGATGCCCAGGAATAACATGTTTGCGTTCCTGAAGCTTTCACGAGGTAAGTGTCCGGACACTTGTTCAATTTTGTTCCCTATACAGCGCGATGCGGCCTGTTAAGCAGTTAGCGGATAATGGTTCATTCTACTCGAAGGATGCCTAAGGCCCACTTCCAGGATCTAGAAGAGCGAGCTGTTAAGAACTCAAATTTATTAAAAGCTCAAAATTGTTTTCGAATTACTGAAAAGGCTTCCAATGTCTTTTATGTAGTTAGCAATATAATGTATGTAGAGTCTCAATAGATTACTAGTTCACATTATTTTATAGAAAAAAAGAGAAAATTGATCCAAGAAAATATTTACATTGCATAACTCTCACTAGATAAAGGCCTAATAGAATATTTCGCAGTTCTGCAAAAACAAAGAACAGACTTCAAACTCAACTTGGGATTCAGTTCTCAAATATGAAGCGAACTTGATAGCTCGCTGTAGGGTATTGATCTACTGTTCAAAGCCCTCTCATAGTACTTGTTTTATTTTTCGTTCCATATTGTAGAATGCAAAGATAATTGCTTGTGCTGCGGCCCACATTTACAAGAGTTTGACTTTGGCCTAGCGCTGTCCATATAATGACTGATAACATTGTTTACTTAACGCTACAAACACACACACACACACACATACACACTTCTATAGAGGAATTTATTTGATTGAACTTTCATGCTGACAAACAGTGCTAATGCTTTTCCGTGTATTTGTTCCGATAAGCGCTGACAGAGTGTCGTTTGACTTTTACATTGTTTCCAAGTTTCCAATACACTGATAGTGCCCTCCTGTGCGTTGGAGGTTATCGCATGTGCGGTCATTAACTGAAATTTGAAATAGCTAAGTTCAAGTTCGCGGTAAAAAGGGTATAAATTTTATTTGACATAGTACAGATAAAATTTTAGAAAGTTCGAAAGTGATCGATGGCTGGCATAGATAAGAGTTTCACAATTTTACAAGTGAATGCTTGCCGGTTAACATGAGAAAGGCACGTGGGGGAGTAAAAGCTTTGAGATGACAGTTCAATGTAACAAAGAGAACAAACAATTATTAAAGTGCTGCCAATTACAATGAAAATAGTCTATATGATAGCTGAAATAATGGCAACGACAGTGAAGAGGCCGGACTGGCAGTTATGTGTATAGGTTCAGTAGTAGCACAAGGTGCGAGACATGAAACGGAGAGAGCAAGGAAAGAACTCGACATGTCCACTAAACACGTTATTTAAAAATAGCCACAAAAACAACCGCAAGCAACCTGGAAACAATAACATGCACAACCGGGGCCGTCTTCAGCAAAGGAAGCTTCAAGGCAATGAACTAAAAGGGGCGCCAAGCCAATGTTATTGTTTAAAAAAATAAAAAACTAACACAAAGATTGATCTTTTCTATTAAGTATGAGAGCTCTCATTAATGTCTTATGTCCCAAGTAGAACCAAGTCAAAGTTACGATATAATAAAAGAAAGAAGTAGGTTCTATACTAGTCTAGTCAGCTAGTTAAATCTGATTATTTTCTATGTAATTCGAGAGCTTTCATCCAAATATCGTTCCAGATTGTATTTCCAAAAGAGCGAGTACAATTTCTGGAATTTTCATACTTTTGTTTCGCTGTTGATCATTTTCTCTACAAGTAAGGGCACAAAAAAACAGTTCCTTTATAAAATTTAAGGGACAAGTAGGTTTGGTTTCAATTCGAAACAAATTTTGCTGACAGGTAAAAAATTGCTTTTAAGGACTCTATTTAACAAAGGTCTTGACAGTTACTAGAAGAAACCTCAAAGTAGAAGCTTAAAATGGTCTTATGACAACAAGTACTTATTTTTTCTTATAACTGATGAATACATAATTTTTAGTACCAAAAATGATTTTAAAATAATTCGACTAAAGTTGCTACGATATAAGCGTATTTCTACCTCTCAATATCGAGGCCTCAGTCGCATAAATCAGAAACAGTTTGGGGAACCCCCCAAGCACCTAAAGACGGCACTGTGCTGGACTGGAATTGTGATAGACAAAAGGAGAGTCACGATGCGGGGAGGCACGCTGCCTTTTACATTATTAATTTGCAGCGCACGTTTGTGTTGCATGCCGCGAAACACAATCATCAGCAACACGCACAGACGCAATCGGAATTGCACAACAACAAGCGAAACCACTCTGTGGAACAACACCAACAACAATAAGGAAAATAAGCCGCAAAGCCAAGGCAACTAAAAATTTAATGGAAAAACAACAGAAAAGAGGTAGCAAAATATATAAATATCCTTGCTGGCTGAAGCAGGGATCCCCGGCGACTTTGCCTGATCCCGCGAAGTGCGGGGCAAATTAGAATTGAATTTCCAGCAATTCGCATGCAGGCGACGATTTTTAATTAAAGCTTCTCACTCCTCATCCACTAATGCTAGGTTGAGTGACAAATTCACTTGGTAAAGTTGGAATGGGACAGAAGAAACGGTATTTTTATAAAATAAGTTTAAATTAAATTAATTTCTTTAGCTGTTGAAAATTATTTTAAAGCGGACAAATCTTATAAGAATTGCTGCTGAAGAGCAAAAATTCCGTTGGAAACTCTGAATAAAAATAAATTGAAAGATCGCTTCAAATCGTATGAGCGATTTCAATTGCACATTGCAGGTTAGAATAACCGATAAAAGAGATGTAGCGGAGTAAACAGTAATAGCTGGCCATTCCTTATAATCTAATTCTTGCAATAAAGCGTATACAATACACCTTCAAATTAAAATAAAACAAAGCATTCTACATAGATATACCGAAGTGCGTGAGCCATTAAATAAGTAGGCATGGACAGTGAGAGATTTCAAAAGAACCGACCGACATATAAAGGAACGGATATATACAGAGCGAACAGACAGGTGGACGGAATTTACAACAGAAATTGGAATTTACAACAGAAAAATGTTGAAAAAAACAGGTTAATTGTTAGCGATTTCGCACCCAAAAGGTCACAGAGGTATGCAAACATATACACATGCTTATAAACATATGTATGTCTGCATGTATGTGTGCTCAGAAAAAGGATGGAGGCGAGCGCAAAAAAGTTGAACTGTTTATCTGCAAGTCAACAGAAGGAATACTAGACCGAAACAGCAAATGCTGTCAGCTGGCAGAGCATGGGCATGCATGGACGGACGGACAAGTTGGCTAGCAGAAAAAGAGGGGAGCAACTCGTATAGGCTGACAGCAATGGCAGGCAGGAAAAGCGTTTCAAGACGCATGAAAGCTGCAGCAAAACAACAACACAACAACGAACGAAAAGGGGTAAAATAAACAAGTTGTCTGTTAAAAAAATATTGTGCCAAGAAATATAAAGATGGCAGAGAAATAAAGATTCGGAAAGAATAGCAAAAAGTATGCACAAAAGTCGAGAAGCAGAGTGGGGCAACAGAAATGGAAATATGGAATTTGCATTCCTGGCATTGTTCAGCTCAGTTCTTTTGTGCAAAGATCGCATACATACGTGATATATGTATATAAATAAAACCGATTTGAGATACAACGCACAGACATGTTGTAGAACGTTTCTACGAACTCATATCGCTAGCCAATATCTTTTCATACGAAAACAACAAAGCAAAGAAATAGCCAAGAAAAATACTTATGTTTACAATAAGAAAATTGCGCAAGCGTTTTGTAGAAGAGTTACGAGTTTGCCGTAGGCAGAGAAAATATGTTCTTTTATTTAAATGTTTATTTTAATTACGCTAAATTTTCTCTGAAGAACAAAAGAAAAGATTGCATTAAAGATGGCAGATATTTGGCAAAGGTGTGATTGGCTTCAATCTGCGTTGACTTGCAGAGAATATGACCGATTGAAGTATCTTCTAAGGAATCTCAAATGAATTTACGCTGAAGGGCTAATTAATCGGCAAAGGTATTTGAAGAATATGTGCTTAAATATTTCGAAAACATTAATAACAGCCCTATTCGCTCGCTCCCGGCGCAATTGATTGAGAGTATCAATTGATCCGCTTTCTTGTGCCGGGCTTTCTACAACCCTATTCTTTACCAATCGTATCACGAAAAAAGCTTTGGCGTTTCATTTAAAGCTCTTTGCTGTGAAAACAGCTGTTTGTGCTTCTTCTTCTTCACAAAAAACGAAAAATGGAAACAAAAACTGCAGAAAAGTGAGTATTTTTTGGAAATTTTCATTAATTTGGTGTTTTATCTTATTTCTTTTAATTTCTAGACATCGTATATTCAACAGGAGGACGTAGGAGCAGCTGCAGCATTTCATTCAAAGTTGCAAACAGCACCCAGAGCAGCAAGCCGGGAAAACAGCCCGATAGCGCTGCGAGCAGTGTAAAATTTGTGGGAGCAGTGGCAGAGGACCTCGAACTCCCGATATAAAGGAGTTTTAGCAGCAGGCCATACATGTGTTGTGTTTTTAAAATTGTGTAACTTCCTTTAAATTGCTGCAATAAATAAATTTTTGCTTTTTTGCTTCAAAATTGACGTTTTTCAATAGCTGTTTTCGCTTGTTACCTCCTAATTCGACAGTCACAATGAATATCTCAATTGATACAATTCGAGCTTTTGATTTCTCTTCTGAATAAGGAAAAGTAGAAATTGTGCCGAAATGCTCTATTGAGACGAAATTAGTATTGAGACGGTCGAAGGAATAGAGCTGTAAGATAACAGTTTAAAATAATATAAACTATTTTCGGGAGTATTACACTGCGACCTAGAGATCTATTGCGCTCCATCGATATTCTAGACCTTAAAATAGCTGCATTTTAAAAACGAATTGAATAAGGCTCTCAAAAATATAAGCAAATTATGAAGGTCCCCAAGTACACAGTTCTTGACCTCTGAAGAAAAAAGTATTCCAAATATGACAGAGAAATGAAGAAATAAAGTTTCAAAATACATATCTCATAATTAAAACCGAAAAATCGCAAAATAATTGTTATTTTAAACAATTTTCATAGCAGTCTCATACAGGCTAGATTTAATTTTGAATTGAGAGTGAATGAACTGAGTTGGGAGATTCTTCCACACGCCACACATCGATTATTTATTGTTCAAAGAGCTCAACGACTTCTTGCAACAAAAATGCCCCAACTCTCCAGATGCTACCAAAAATGTTTTCCGAAAATTTCTCGAGTTCGGAACCTCAGAGTTCTGCAAAATCGGAATTGAAAGCGATATATCACGATGGCAAAAGTTTATTGGTTCTAACGAAAATTAGTTAGTGATTGTAAATTGCAACAACCTAGCACAAGTTTAGTCGCTGTTTTAAGTAGTTATATGTCTTTTGTAAAAAATATTTTTAAAGAGTTATCAGCAATCGAAATAATAGGCATTTTCGAAAAAATGCGAAGAAGACATTTTAGGCGAGAACACAATCTAAATTTTTCGCTTAAATGTCTACGTCGACTACACTAATTAAATATACTTTAAGAATTATTTCGAAAGTGTCACTATTTATTAATATATCACTCTATAATACATAACCTCTTCTTCAATTGAAAATCCTAAAAGAACTTAGTGCAACATTGAAGTCCCG
The DNA here is from genome assembly GCA_963457695.1 of Neria commutata. Lineage (NCBI taxonomy): Eukaryota > Metazoa > Arthropoda > Insecta > Diptera > Micropezidae > Neria > Neria commutata. The sequence continues at coordinate 48,595,237 of OY735246.1, forward strand.
CTCGTTTTTACTTGACTCTCTTCTGAGTCAGAGCTTCTGATATTCTATTTTGATAAAACTTAATGCTTTTGCAAATTTACACATACGCAGCCAACAGTGAAGTCATAAACTTTAGCCGCCAAAACAAACAAATCAACTACACCGGCACAAGCTCATGATTCATGGCAGTTGCCGAATTTGGCACGCGGCAAAGTTAATGCTATGACACAATAAAAACGGCAGGCAGGCGGACCTCCCACAACACGTAGCACAAATATTTCAAAATGCATTTCCTCGCTCGGTTGCTTGCCGCCAACACAAGCCAAACACACAAACACATGCATGCATACATATACACATAAAACTAAATTTCCGAAATAAAAATTGAATTTTGAATGCATATCCCTGCTGAGCCGTAGCGCGACTTCCCACCGCCACTCCAAAGACTTCCTGCTCTCTGCCACAGTGAGCCACAAACATACATACACAATAAAATGCATATTTGTATGTGTGCGTGTGTGTGCAGTTTCATATATTTCGGCGCATCTAATGTCAATTTCAAAAGCATGTCACGTTTTGTATCTTTGTGAATTTTCATTACGCTTGTGTGCGGCCGCCTGCATAACGGCCATGTGGCACATATCATAAAGCCGCACATAATAAAAACACTACAAAAAGTGATGATATTTTGACAATGTTTTTTTCGAATTCTCAGCTCTTCCTCTTTTTAAAAATTGCAGCTATGTAAAAAATTTTGAATTTGGGTAACGCATTTTAAACGGAAACTGTTTAATCCGCTGTGTGGGAGTTTAGACGCGCTTTAAGCATGTGTGACTCCGGCAGACAGGCATGTGAGTAGTGTCACGAGAGAGACACACACACACACACACACAGCAGCATCATAAATGTCTGTCAGGAAATTACGAATCGACATGCTTTCAAATAAAAACCGAAAGTGAATTTTGGTACGGGGTTTAATTGGATTTTGAAAGTAAGCATTTGTAAAATGAAGATAAAAGATAATTACAAAGAAATTATTAATAATAAAGCGACTAGCAGATTTTCAACTCAAACAGTGTGGCTGAATAATACACTAATAAATTGGTTCCGATCTGCTAAATTTTTCAAGATAGTAGAATCTTTCAACGAAATCCGCTAAATGCAGATATTCGGCCATAACTTTGTGGATTGAAGTGATTACAAAGCTCAATGACTTTTCATTCAGCTGTACAATTAAAATACTTCGAAATTATAATACAAAATTGAAATTCAGCCTGTTACTACAAGTTCAATGCAACTGGAACAGAACAATCTGAGGGTTCAGTAACTTTTCTGTCCAATTTGATAATTTTTGCATGATTAAAAGTACTTTTCCAAATATTCCATAAACACTAAATTTTATTAGACTTTTCCATAATAATGCTTTTGTTCAGAGTAATATCGACTTAAACGCGTTTCGAATTTTTTACTTCGCTGATTCCAAAATGTCAATATCTATCAAAAAAAAATGTATGCTGAACGAGCTACTTAATCTAAAGTTGTAAATGGCCTCTTTCAATATTCGTAGTAAGCTCGAATTAGCTGAATTCAAATTTTTTAGTATTTGATTCTAAAACATGAAACTCCATTCGATGTTAAAAATGATGGAGATATTCAATCCAAAGTCGTAGAGACATACATATGTATGTAGTTTGCTCGCCAGCAACAGCAGACGAAACTACAAATTCTTTATATCATTTTCTAAAATAACATCCCTTTTCTTGCTATAGTCATAGTCACATTTCAATGCCTTATATCACTGATATGAAATTTAAATGAAATGACAATAAATTGTGTCTGTATTACCAAAGTAGAGCTATTAGCCTGCTACAATCGATCAATCGACTTGTGAAATCAAATCCACTCAAACGGTTTTGCTAAATTGAGGATATTTAAAGCCTACTTTATTTCTACAGTTAAACGATTATTACAATACATATTAACTTCCCCAAAAAAAATGCTTACATTCCAATTGAATACGGTTTTCGCAAGTCGACTTGCAGCACTTGGGAAACGATCGCTCGGAGCTTCGCTAATTTTAGGGATTTGCCATGCCAAACTGAAGGTCAACACTTTTTTGTTGCGCACTTCAGCAATTACAGACTTATGAACTTCAATTCGTTAAAAGTTTATTTTGTAATTTATGCCAATTATAAAAATTCGTGCATGTATTAAATGAAGTGATCGTGCGAAATGATCGCCATAAAAAGTTTTAAATAGTTAACAATTGAAGTAGGTTTCGTGTCGTATTAAACCGTGTAATTGCACATCTCTATTGAGTGAGTGGAAGAGGAAAACGACAATGTACAATAAAATGTGATCCATTTGGAATTTGATTTCATGAAATATTTTTGCACAAAAGCGCATTAAAAAGATTTTGAATAAACATGATTTTATAGCGAAAAAGAAACAGTCAGGCTGTATATATAAAAAATTGTGGCAGACGGGATTTTTTGATTGGGATCAAGGTTGAAGCTTGGAAAAATTTCGGGCGGTCTGAAAGAAGCTTTCGGAATTGAGAACATTTGTTACGGAAAAGTTTATGTACCTATTACATTACATAATATTGATTTTGATCGATTTTTGAAGCTGGCGCTATAATTTCCTAAAGCTTTTCTACAATTTTAACATCTAAATTATAGTATATGAGTTCAAAAGAATTTCGAGTTTGAACAGCGCCTTTCTTGGAGTAAAATAACGCTAAGGAGAAGCCCCTAACACATGCAAAGCTGTGTTTTGACAGGATCATAGTGGTAGGACGGCTTGAACATCAAATGCAAGCATTTTGTATTCCTATTAAATAGACAGAAGAAATATCATACACAATATAACGAGTCAATTCGAAAAATCATGTGCCCTTTTTTAACCATAATTAAAAATGGCAACTACTCGATAACAGTGGGAGAATTGTTTTACTACATTCATAATAGACAAAAAATAGCGGCATTCTTTTTTTCGATTCATCATTACTCATCGTTTCTACTATCACCGGGCCAAGTCAGACGGAGCATGAGTCATGAGTGAATGTTTCGTATTTAGCACGATATTAAAAGCGTACATTGTTAATTAGCGATATTAACTAGTTGCAGGAAAACAACAACAAATCGAGAGAAAAATATTACAAAAAAACTGAGGAAAGGGCAAAAAAGAAAGCAAGAAAGGTGAAACACGATAAGGCCTTTTGAAAAATAAGGCTGCAAAATAAGAACAAAATAAATTGTAAATTAAAGATAAAAAAAGCGCGGAAATAGATGAGGGGGAGTCCCCCTTCAAAAAACACTTGTAAATCAGACAAGATAAACGTGGCTGTTATCCGGCAAGAGACTGCTGCCCATTTATAAACCGACTACCGCATTCCCAGCTGATGCAGAGCCACAAAACACTACTGAACTCTCGAGCTGCGTGTGTAAAAGTCGCATTCGAAAGGCCTTGAACGACCTTGTTGCGGTTTTTCACCATAAAAGATGCATCATAAAACCCACAGAGCGAAAACAAAGTGTGCAAAAAAAATATCAGACAAAATGTGTGATTTAGGTGCGACACGTCAATGTATGTGGCTGCATGGTGTGTGCCTGTGTGTGTGAACTTAATAGTATGCCATAAGGCAAATAAACGAAAAAGCAAAGCATACAATATAATGTGTTAAGCCAATTGACTTACTTGCGCCGGCTGCGGCTGGGACCCAGCCTGACTGACGTTGGTAGCGCTATTTATTACCATTGTAATAAGGCAGCCACGTTGACGTACATAATTTAAATGAGATAAATGCCAACAAGTCATAAACTTACCTAAAATGAGATAAAAGAGAAAAGGCAAACTTGAGAACGTGTTTTCTTTAAATATGTATCTTATATATAAATTTATAACCCTCTGTCAGGGTGATAGCAAACGGGTGCCATGAGCTGAGACTTATCAAAATTAGGCTAGAATAATATAGTATTTTAAAAATCTTAAGAGTAGGTAACTCGATTGACTCAATTTGTTTGGTTAGACTTGACTAAGCCGTAAATAAATTTGGGCCGACCTGACATAGGAAAACTATGTTTAAGCGATTATTTGAGACGTTACTTAATTGCTCCAACTGCGCCTAAGGGCGGGTTTCACAGTGGCTATTTAAATCTAATTTTCAAATTGAGTTTAAATCTAGTTTAACTTTCCTTGGGTTTCACAGTGTAGTTAAATACGGAATATTTGACATTTGAAGGTTGGTACAACTTGCCAAAAACATATGTTCAATTGTTCAATTATACATAGAGGCAGCGCGAACTGAAAATTTTTCGTCGGCCGAAAGAAGTGAATTATTGGATACTGGGAAAAGTATACACAGTTTATATTATTTATGTACTACGGTATCATTTACATGTGCTATATCATGCAGTTTCATGATTAATTTGATTCTTATAAATTCCAATATTGGCCACGCAGCTCGCTTGCGCATTCGAAATCAGCTGTTCATAAATTCAACCCTGTGCCGTACTTAAATATCCACAATCGGCCATTTAAATTGTATTTAACTTTCAAATGAAACTGAAATTTCCTATTTAAACTGTAATCAGAGTTTAAATATCCATAGTGAAACCGGTCCTAAAGGTTTCACGGGTTTTCGGCAACCTTCCATCAACCCGCCCAACCAGAAATAATTTTTTTAAGCAAATTATGACTGTCAAATTTGGCAGACTTTCCGTATATCGAATTAATATCATTTTAAATCGCGATTTATGCATTGTGATAACCTTCTTGGAAGTTAATTCGCTAATCAAAGCCATTAAAATTAACTTCTAATAATGAAAACTAGTCTACGCTGGATCACGAAAAAAAGGTAGAAAATTTCAGAAAGATCAAAATTTGAACTTCACGAAAATCGTGTCAGTAAAAAGATTTGAAAGAAGTGTTTGAAACATATTTTTTTAGGAATAATATTTTGCTGACTAGTTCTGGAATTCAAATGTTTATTGCTTAACAAGAGTTTGTCACTTTTTCGTCACGATTTGTTGCTGCATTCCAACTGGGATATGTCTACATATTTTACATTATTATTTGACTCAAGCGAAATTCATTTCGTCTGACAAATGTTTTCCTTGGTATGTCTCTGACGGTCTCTGTGTTGAAAAACTGTTAACTCTTGGAATGAACTAAATGATAATATTTCACACAAAAGAGGCACGACAAAAGTGAATTTGTAATTTTACTTGACCGTCCAGAACCAACCCCATTTAGAAAGAGTTAAAGTTTATTGCACTTTGTCATTTTTCTTTCTCCGCTGAGAAAATTACACTCACTCGTCTTTATCCACAATTAAGCCTCTTTGCGGGCGCTGTAATTTCTAGCTAAGTTCATACTCCCTCCATGAGCGCCCTTTTATTTACTTTGCTCAGCTAGTTAAGCTTTTGTCTACGAATTTTGCTTTGTTACTGAAATTACGATAATAGCAGGCAATATACGCCAGCCAGTCGGAGCTCATAAATTACGGCGGGCATGTCTTGTGGCAACGGCGACGCAGTTTAGGCGTAAGCGCATTTCGCAACAATCCGTCCAATCCAATTGCCGACTTCAGTGAATTAAAACAAAACGTATGTGCCGTTTGTCTCGTTGAGCTTTCGAATGACTAAATCACAAATGAACAGCAGCAGCAACCAGCGACCAACGCCTACAAAATTGCAAAGAAATTAACGAGCAAAACACCTTCTTAAGTATTCAAGGTGGAACGTTGGTGTTCTAAGCGTTTTCTCAAGAGGTGAAAACAATTAATCTTGCGATTAATAAAGATACATCGATTAATTAGGCACTAATGGTAATGGTGCCATGAAATATCAGTGCAGTTAATCAATGATAGAAAAAAAGTTGTTTCCCACTCATTTTGGAACAACATTCCTAAGAGTGCATAGACGAAATCTAGCTAAATGTATTTAATTCTAAAGACTGTGAAGATAATATATAAAAGTAGTAAATGGTAGTATGTATAAAGAAGTTACCTTATTATCTATCTATCTTATTTAAAAAAACCACCTATAAATCTGTTCTACAAGGTTCGTTCAGAAATCCTTGACTAAAGGAACTAAGCACCTATGCAAAATCATATTCATCTTGTAAAATATTCTAAATTTGTACAATAGATTTTACTCTCTTAGCCTACAATTTCCTTAACTCACTCAATTTTATGTATCTAAAAGTATCGACATTGACAGATATAAAAGATTTTCCTTTCTTCATATCGACTCAAAAAATAATATCGCCTTTAATATCAGCATGAAAGATATCGATATTATACAAATGGATATTTACAAGATAACTTCTTGGTTCAGTTACGTGGAAATTAACTATTGTAGCCTTTTTTAATCGCAGATCGCCAAAGGAAATTATTTTCACTGCATCCATGAGTACATATCTGCAAATACATGGAGAAATGTCACAATATGTATGTATGTATGTAGGTCAGAGACTGGATTCCTACTCCAAACAAATACATTCTAAATCTTCTTTCAATCTCAGCTGAACAAAGAAAAATTATTTGCTCAAAATTTTTCATAGAACAATATGAATTCCATCCTCAAATTACTTCTTTTTCTTAGGGAAAAATAATCATATTCTATTTCCGCACCATTTTTTAAATCATAATTTTCAAAACTCTGGATCTGTCATGCTTAATTTCCTTTACTTTTTCCCAAACCAGAAAATAGTGATACCATTAAAAAAATAAAATGTTTATCAGTATTGATAATATGGGTATTTTTTAAAATATGTAGATATTTGATACTTTGCTTCAAATATTATATCGTACAATTATCATTATTAACAATATTGGGATTTGTACTAAGTACATATCGATATCTGATGCGTGGCTGTATTGATCTTTAATGTGAGTATTGGTATTAAAATATTTATATTTGCTATATAAGTAGCTTGCTCATCCATACTTCCCTCGTGAGTAAATTTGTCAAAGTTGCCGGAAAGCATATGACTTCTTTGCATATGCTTGTGGGCACGCCTAGATCCAAGCTAAATCTTACAAATACAAATGATCGTACAAAGCGGCTTCATGAGAGACTCTTGGTTTTTTTCGCCATTTGCGGCAGGCAAATTAATCTAGGTACTGCTATCTTACTTTAGTGCCGCTTCATCTCGACTAATTTAATGCTTCATGTCGTAGGCAAATATTAGACAAGAGAGTGACGCAGTAGCCAGAGTTATAAACGCCCACGTGGCCACTGGGACTAAATGACAGAGGAAATGATGGTAATTTTTGTAATGAAATTTGCTACGGCCTTGGGCATTGAATAATTTGCGTCATTATTGAACAGCGAAAGTAGAAGTTCTGTTGCAAGCTCAACATGGCAAGCGTTCCCCATGGAAATGGGGGACCATGCTACGTCACATAATGCTACTGTATAGTGACAGGGGTAAGCAAAGCACTATTTTAGTTAATGTATTTATAGACAAGAATTCTATAACCCGTTACCAAAATTCGCTTGAGAGATGGCAACATATTGTTAAACTAGCGCTTGCCACAAGCCCACAGCCCATTGCCCATACACCATAAACACATACACAATTAACGACTAGCTGTTGTTGCCGTTGTTGACCAACAGTTTAGCAACCGATGAGACATAAATTAATTACTGTGATTGGCAATCGAGTGGCAATAAAGTGTGGCAACCACAAGAGCATAACACACACAAACGCTGGCAAGAAGAGGAAATACGAATGAAATGAAATAGTGGAGTGGTGTATTGCCAAAGGTAAAACACAGGTTTAAGCTGAAAATTGGAGCGTAACTTTGGCAAGTAGCAAAGCCACAAACACACGCACACACACATAATTTCGTGGTTAATTAGTTTTTAGTTACATTTTATGTAAAGGCACAGACAAAACAAGAAAACCTTTAATTTTGTGAATAGTAATTAGCGGCGAGATTTGGTAAGCTACAAATATAAAATTAAAAAAGATTGTTAACAGATGGAGCTAGAGGTGGGCATATGATGTAAGTGCGGCTTAAACTGCAATGCACAATTACTGTTACAATGACTGTATATGGAAAAAGAAAGAGAATAGGAAGAAGTGGCATATTGTATAAAAGACAAATCTGTCAAAAAGCTAGTAAAATAAGTGAAAGATATTGGAGGCTGTTGGCACTTTGTAGAAAGAAACACTGTTGAATATAAGGAACACTTAATAAGAATTCAAAGAAATTATGTATACATCAATAGGGTGTACTTTAAATGGCGACTACGTTTAAATAAGCTACATAGCTGAAACAGCTTCAATTTTACAGAAAATTATATAACACAAGTTTAAAGAAAATACGTGCTTGGCTTGGTTCTCTTAACTTAACTGCAAAGAAAATTAATGATGGGAGCATTAAGACGCTTCATTGGTCCTGCACCCCTCTGCGGATTGTCCAAGGGGCATACAGCGAAAGTGGTAAGGAAACGGAAGGAACCAAAATTTAATGCTTACTGTACCAAAAGCTTAGGACAGACGCAAGCAATGAGACTCCTGACCCTAACAAGAACCACATCACAAAGGCTTATCAGGTTGAACAGGAAAGATTTCCGCATCCTCACAGGTTATCTCACAGGACACTGTAGCCTTCGTTACCATCTGATGAAGATGGGTCTATCCGATACGGATATGTGCCGATTATGCGGGAATGAAATGTCCGAGCACATCCTATGTGATGGTCCTGCAATCAGTACGCTACTCGGTGCGCCCACGGAAAATATGGAACACCAAACCCAGTAAAGTGCTGCTATTTATTAAAAGCCTAACACAACTGGGATAAAAGGCAGGCCAGCACAATAGATCCATTCTGTGGTCGCGGTGCACAACAAAGGCCTTCTAAAAACAACAACACAAAGTAAAGTGATCGGTTTTTGAATCTTAAGTTCCCAAGTTCAATTCCTGATCCGGCGGATTCAATCTTACAAAAGAATCATTCGTTTAATTTATGATTTGTGTTGCAAAAACTCTTGCGATCGAATATTTTTTGCTTTGATAAAACTGTTTGAACTGTTCTGAGCCACAATACTACTACAAGATTTTTCCTCAGTAGCTCAAATTTCATGGCAGTGTAAATAGTGTATAAGGGTCAATCTTTAATCGATGAAAACAAATCTCATTTCTGATTGAAAGATATATTTTGATTGTGTAAGATAATGAGCTCAGATGTTTATTTGTAAACGTGAACAAATTTATTAGCGAGAAAGCGTGACAATTCGATGCAAACAAAAAGCTTGAAATTATTGAAAAAAAAAGAAATAACAAATGCCATGGCTAATGCCAACTGTATTTTCAATGCTGAGACTAATTATTTGCTAACATGCTGCAATTAATACAATTAAATAAAAAAACAACAAATTGAAAGTAGTATACAATAACAAAAGCAGTTGATTACATTTTCACGAAATTCAGACTTGCGTGAAATGTGCGAAACACGCAATTCACTTTACGAGTGTGTAGCGCCAAATTTGTAGTTCGACGCATTTCAACGCGACGCATTAATGAGCGAAAATTGGGGCTAATGTCCGGCGAAGCGGCGAAGATGTCGTTCGGTCGACGCGCTCGCTCGCTCTGCTTACTTGTAGAAATTGCAGATTTTGTATTTCGATTTCATAAACTCCTACACTATTTTGCTGTTGTTGTTGTTGTTGTGCTGGCTGTTGTAATTTTGTGCTGCGGTGTAAACAAAGCGGCAGGCAGTCAAAGAAAGAGAGAGAAGAAAAATGTAAAATTCCAAAGAAACATGATTATGGCATGAGCAGCGGCGATGTTGTCTGACTTCAGATCTGGCAGTAATTATAACTTTAGTATAAAATGCAATTTTTTTTTGTAATTTTTGTAAAATGAAAATGAAATTAAAAGTAGAATAAGCACGCAACTGCAATACAGTTATGCTTTTGTCTGTAAATAATTCGATTTTAAAACGCGAAAAATGTATTGCGATTAAAATCGGTTTATTACAAAAGGCACGATTTAGGCATGAAACTTTGTGAGATGCAATTTTTATTGTAAATGCCAAGCATTTGTTTGTCTGTAGAAAAATAGCAAATTTTTAAGTCAAACTCGTATATGCAGAGACATGAGGAAATGTGCTAAAAGCGTGATTGACTGACCTCAAAAGAGCATTAAAGGCTAGCTATAAATCTTACGTACTAAAAAGCAAATGTATCGCTTATAGCGCACAACAAGCATAAACCGGCTTTAAGGCAATAAATTTCATTGAATTGATGGTGCTAAAAAAGTGCTCAAATTAAATTTTCATTATTGCAACGTACATTATGCAAATAAATGCACTGGGTTGATATAATCATTGAGACAGTCGCTCAATAGTTTTGCACTGGAAGTATGTGACAAAATTTTTAAGTACTAAAATGTACTGTCTAATCATTTGTATTGATTTCTAGTTAACCGCCAAAAGTACATACAGTGGCGAGCACGGGTGAGTGCATGTTTGTACTTCGTGCACTTCTCAGTGTATAACAAAAGCAATAACAAAGCAAATCGGGAAATTTTTTTTGGACTTTATTTCTTGTTCGATTCTCAACAAAACTGTTAATAAAACACATGGAAAAGGCAACAAATTCTAAGAAAAAAATCAATAAAAAGAAAACAACTCGCATGCACTCAATTTTGCACGTTACAGCAAATGCAAGGAAGAATCCTTTTTTTAGTATTTTGTCCATAGTCCTTTATTCCACAAGACATTTTTTATATATTTTGGAATACATTCTTCCAATATCACTGTTATCTTTTTTGGAATACTTTGCGATTCTCGCTGTACACGTCGCCATAGCTCGTTGAGGTTCGTCGGGGCTGTTTGGTGTTGCCTGAAGCATTTTTTTCCGGATTGGCCACAAATTCTCAATCAAATTGAGGTCGGGACTTCTGCTGGCCACTGCATCGATTTGAAATTTTGCCTGGTTAACCATTCCTTCACGATTTTTGGCGTGTTCTTAGTGTCGCCATCCTGTTGAAATATGGCTTCTTCTTCAGGATAGGCGCTCCTATCCACAAAATTTGGGAATATGAGTTTGTAAAACATATAGATAGTCCTCTTTCCTCATTATTCCATCGAATTTTTGCAGCAACCCAATACCATGACGTTACCTGAACCGTGCTTCACAGTTTCTTTAACATGATGTTTTTGGATGGTCTCCCAGGGCGGAGCCAGCAGCTGCTTACTGTCGGATTGAAAGCGATTGAATTTTTATTCGTCCATATTAAATGTTTCCAGTCATCTGCATACCAATTTTGGTGTTTTCTGGCGAACTTCAACTGGGCCTTTGCATTTTTTACCGACAATGCAGGTTTTTGTTTTTTTACGGCTGAGATGTAGCCAATGCTGAGGCTTCTTCTTGCAGTCCATCAACTAATGGGATCTTTTATTGCTACAGAACCATCCTTTGGCGTCAAACACTTGTGTTCATTTTCATTTGTGTTATCTGTGTTACCATCAGACGTGGGTCCGCATTCGCTTAAAGTTTTTTGAGGCCTCTGATTTGAACTTTAGGAGTAGCCCCTCGCATTTTCTTGACTCTTATTACTACTGGCTGACTTATTTTAAGCTGTTTAGCTATTATTGATTGAGAATTTGTGGCCAATCCGGAAAAAAATGCTTCAGGCAACACCAAACAGCCCCGACGAACCTCAACGAGCTATGGCGACGTGTACAGCGAGAATCGCAAAGTATTCCAAAAAAGATAACAGTGATATTGGAAGAATGTATTCCAAAATATATAAAAAATGTCTTGTGGAATAAAGGACTATGGACAAAATACTAAAAAAAGGATTCTTCCTTGCATTTGCTGTAACGTGCAAAATTGAGTGCATGCGAGTTGTTTTCTTTTTATTGATTTTTTTCTTAGAATTTGTTGCCTTTTCCATGTGTTTTATTAACAGTTTTGTTGAGAATCGAACAAGAAATAAAGTACAAATAAATTTTCCGATTTGCTTTGTTATTGCATTTGTTATACACTGAGAAGTGCACGAAGTACAAACATGCACTCACCCGTGCTCGCCACTGTATGTGCTTTTATTTTTTAGAACTAAAATGTACTAAATCTAAACATTTTATTTTCAAGTATTTAATATTCCAGACTTGTGCTCAATTCAATATGTAAAAAAAGCTGCTTATGGATATGGTTTGGAATGATTGCATTTAGTAAACTCTAAAATTTTACGAAATTTTAACATGTCATAGTTCAAGCTAGCAATAAACACATACACATAAAAGCTCTGTATTAAAATAACGCACTCCATTCGGTTTTTTAGTACTAAAATATATACTAGCTAGTATATATACATATGTATATATATTTTTTAGTCGTATGTACTAAAACCATACTAGAGGTATAACTATAATAAAGTAAATACATATATTATAGCTAGTACTAAAAGTGTACTAAATTCTGTTATTGACATTAAAGTCAGGCATTTCATAATTAAAGCTTGCACTTACATAGTTTCATAACACGTTCATTAAGAAAAGATATACAAAAAACTTAGTAAAACTACTAAATATTGAGTACTAAAACGTCTACTTAGTACTAAATAGGTACTAAATTTAAAAATGTTGCTGTAAAGCTAGTGTTTAAGCATCTTCTATTACTGGATTGTTATACCATTTTCGTCATTTCAAGGCTTTCCCACTGCAATTTCCTCATTTTCAGTCTTCATGCATTTTTATTTATTTGCACAAATTAACAAGAAAAAAAATCTTGACACAATTTCAACGGCACTGCGACGGCTGCCAAATAATAATGCTAGCTTAATAAGATAATCGCAGATCGCTCAATTTGATTGATAAGAAAATTACGCTGCTCAAAAAAGCGCTCAGAGCTGCAGCCCGTAGCAGACAGCGATTTGTGCTAATAAATTTCATATTTATTTAAGCACTTAACACACATCACAGAGAAGAGATACACACAGATACTGATGCACTGATACACTTGCATATAAAGCAGACAAGCTGGGCTCAAAGTGTGCAGTGTTCTATATATCGGTTCTCCTAATTTTTGTATATACATACATATGTATTTATGTATGCACATATGTATATCAATTTTGCAATTCGCAGGCGCAACTGGATGCAGGCCGTCAGTGTGCCCGTTCGTCTGTGCATGACATTCGTTTTTCATGGTGCGTTCGTTTAATGGCAGTGACGACGAGTCAATTACAACAAAATTCCGAAACGAACTTCACAGATACAATACACGAAACTTATGGTCTAATTAGTCCAGCGGTGTCGGATTCAATCGTGCCGGATAGCAATTTGCCCAGTTACTCTAACAGCTAACCGGATTGCAGCTGTCAGTCTATTCTTTTTGCTAGTGCTGCCGTATAGTTTTGTGCACAAAAGAAACACACTGTTTATTTTCTTCTGAGATGAAATTTTACATTCTTTATTAAATTTATGGCACATAATTATCATAATTGTTATATCTCTATATTGTGTACTACTTTTTTTAACTAATTTCGGCAAAAACAATCACTTCTTTTGTTGAACTAAAGTCGAAGGTCACTGGCAACACTTTTCTGCAACAGAGTTCACAAACAAAATATATCGTGAAAAATGAATTCAAACGACGAAATAATTGACTCAATGTGTTGAGTGTTGTGTAAAATGTACGATGTGTACAAATTAAAAGCAAACGAAAGCGCAGGTTGACTGTATTTCCAATAAATATTCGCTTGTTTTAACCAGTGTTGCCGTTTAAATTCTTGCATAGGAAAAGCATTAATTCTATTTCAATTTTCAACGAATTTTTTGGGTGGCAACATTCTTTTCACAGCTGACACGACTTTTGCGGTAGTTTTCTAATCGACGCAGAAATTTCTACTACTCAATCCAGTCAGAGTAATAGCGAACATTGTGTTCGGGTAAGATAGATTTTGTCAGCTGACACGATTTCTAACCTTACCGCTAGAGTAATTCTACCATTATACAATCTCTGCCTGCTTTGTAGCGTTTCATTTGGGGGCTGAAGCAATTCTCGCAGGCCACAGTTGATTTGAAACGCTTACGAAAACGAGATGCCTTGTGGTTTGTGTAAAGTATAACGTCAATCGTTCCAAGTGCCCCTGCGCATAGCAACGACAAATAAATTTGAATGTAAATTTCGCACTTCCTCTCGAGCGTGTGCCGCTGTTGGGTCCACTGCTCCACTGTTGCTATCGTCTCGATATGGCGCGCACATGTGTTGGAGCCACGTCTCTCGTTGCTCTGTTTCTAGCGTTTGATTTTGCGTGATATTTGAGTAGCATGGTTTTTTTTATTGTTCATAGCTTATCTTTATCTCTAGCAGCTGGCATATCAGAATTCATAGTTTACATGTGGCAATTGATGATCGCTGTGAGGTTGTGAGGGGAAAGGGGCATCCCAATTGCAACTCGACGATAGAAACGAATTCTGGATGTCAGCTTTCAATTGGCGCAGCAACGAAAGCGCGCACGTTTGGCTATTTGTCAGTTGCAACAATTTAAAGTCTTGTTTTTGTTGTTCGCAGTCAGAATATAACGTAATCTAGCGCGTCGGTAACTGATATCATGTATCCGAATCGTGCCGCTGGCTGCTGTAGTTGAAAATTGAGCACAATAATTTTTTGCACATCTTTGTTATAAAAAAATTGCTCGTTGTATTATGAATGCAGAGGGTGGAGAGCATTGCATAATAATTTTTTTTTGCAAATTGCTTGTTGCGAAATTGAGCAACTGTCGGCGGCATGAAGTGAAATTGATATCGTGTGTACAGCTTTTCTGTCTGGCAGCATTTGCCATCGAAACAATAGAAATTATGAAAAAAAAACAGAAAAAAGCGTGCAAAGTAAATGGAAATTTTGTAATTAAGAACACGGAAATGTGCAATAAAGAAATTACGAAATAGCTGTAGCATTAGAGAGAGTGAGAGCAAGATAGATTACATATTAAGCCAAAGTGCACAACCGTAAAAGTGAAAACCGAAAGCAGCAGGCAACGGAAATTGAAATTAAATTTAGTTTCGAAATCGAAAAGTATGATAGGAAAATTAAGAAAAAGTGAGTTCAACATTTCACTTTTGATCCAAACCAATTGCAGTATGAAATGATTTTTGAATGCGATCGATCAAAGGTGAAATGTCGAACATGGCTGATTGCATGAATTCCGAGTTTTTTCGCAGGGTTGACGAATTTTTTGCAATGAAATAGTTAAACTATAAGCAATAAATTTTAAGGGAAATTCAAAATTTGTTAAATTTAGTATAACTAACTTTCCAAATATAAAAGCCATTTTTGAGAATTTAGTTAACACAGCATATTGTAATGCTTAAGAATGTGTATGCGAAATTGCAGGTTTCTTTCTAATAGCTTCTCAAAAAAGTTTCAAAAGAATATGAAAATTTTATATTAAACTAATTTCATTCTCATAAGTGCTTCCATAAATTAAGAAAATATATAAAATTGAAAGTTCCTTATTTGTGTGGGCTAAAAAAGTACTATGTAAGAAGCTTAAAAGTATAAAAAGTACGAACATTTGAGACATACATACTTCAGGGAATCATTTTACAATGTATAAAACTTTTCGAGGCTCCCTTCTTGTGCGAACATTTTTAAAGTTATATAACTTTAAACTTTTCCACTGTTTTGGAAAAGAATAGCTTCTTAAGAGATACAGTCACGAACGAAGTTTACAAACAAACCCGTTTATATGTAAGTAGTTGAACTTGTGACTTTCGGTTGCGACTAACCAGTTGTATAGTAAGAACTTAACATAGACTTTAAGGAAAAAGTTGGATTTTGTTAACTATAGAAAAAATAGTGCAACGATTCCAAAAAAAAGGTAGAGTAGATTGAGCGAACTATCAAAAGTTATACTATTGAGCTATAAAGTCTTTGGCTACATAAAATTTGTTAATAAAAAATGCAATTTACTATATGCGTGTGTTGAACTAGTTTTATAGTTTTCCTATGCGCCCTGGCAATTTCAATTGCCAAGAACTCGATTAAGACTATCGCCCGTTGAGTAATTACAATTGCAATCGCCATCGACTCAAGTCATTTGCAGCAAATGAAGGCAATTACATATAAACTATATAAATTTAGTGCCTGCAGAAATTGTAGTAGCGCTCGATAGGCGTGTTGTTGCGCAGTGTAGTGAACGCTTAATGACTGCAGCGACTGCCACCGCTGGGTGACTACGTGCAGCATGCGCCGGAGCAAGGAAGAAGCGTGCGCCAGCCAACCAAGCTCACTGCTATCGAATTTCACAGAGGCGAGGGGAAGTCGCCGCAAAGGCAGGAAGTAAAGTTGAGACAAAAAAACGTGTTTTACATTTTTGTCTGTTACAAGCGGCAGCGGCAGTAGCTACAGAAAAAAAGTCAACAAATACGGCGGCGCGTGCTCAAATGATAACAAACAGACCTTAAGCTGTCAAATAAGTCAACGTGTTCACCCGTATACTGTGGAGCGACCTTTGGGGGGGAAAAAAACAAAAACGAATGAAAATCAAAAACTAAACGTTGCAATTAAAATAATTTCAATAAAAAAAAAGAAAACTTTAATTTTTTATAAGAAAACCGTGAGACGGAAATATGAACGGCGTCTTTTGGGGCTATTTTGGAAGGTATATGTATTGCTTATTTATTGGGATTTCAGCTCAGTCTTAGCAGTTTGGTAGGAACCCAGAGGTTTTCTTCGAGCGATTGTTATTGCAGAACATTGTTCTAGAATGTGTTTCGGTCTTACTTGGTTATCCATGCAAAATCTACATGAATCATCCAAGATTGTGATGAGATAAAAGTAGACAAATATTTTTCCTGACTAAATCTTTTCGTCACGTTGCCAAATATGTAGCAAATAATAAGCTTTTTGTTGAAACAACTGATTTATAAGCAGAAAAGAAATATTGCAATTTAATTAAAAGTATTTTTATAGTACATATTATAAAATAATTTTAAATCCATACTAAATAATATAAACAAATTTAAATAAAATTCCATACAGAGAGTGGAAACGGTTTCATTTGATTCCCAGAAAAATTAAAATATGTATGCAATTAGTTTTCGATTTCGGTGCATTGGTGAGTTTCTTACCTTCCTTTGAGGTAGCCAGTACAGTTTAAGCGATTTCTTCTCAATTTATATGTATTTAATAATTTTCCTTTAAAAAAAAATACAAATTTCCATTTCGATTCTGTTATCTTCAAGTTTTCTTTATATTCAAATACTAATTTCAGTTTCGTTTCCTGTTGTTACGATTTTACTTCAACTTAAAATTTCTTCAATTTTAAACACTCATTTCCATTTCGAATTCTGTTGCTTAGATTTTTCTTTCCTCTTGCATTATTTTTAAGTTTAAAATACAGTTTTCAGTTAAGATTCCTTCGTTTATTCTTTTATTTGAAATACTCATTATCTTTTCGATTCCGGTGCCTTGCTGAATTTATTGATCAATGATTTAAAATTGAGCTGCTGTTTTCGATACTGGTTGCACTGCATTAATGTTTCTTTAGTACTTCATATTGTTCCGATTTTAGTTGCATTCGCTCTCTCATTTTAAACTTTAGCAGACTTTTGCGTTCCACTTCTTTTGAATTCGCGGCCCATTTAAGAATTTACGTACCAATAGTTTAGTATCTTATATCTGGAACACTACTTTCCCTATATTGTTTCCCGCTGTTATGCTAAGCTGCTTAATTTACTTTCAATTGGCAACACTCCTAGCAACAACAACAACAATTGGCAATGATTTATTTGTTTGCTTGGCCATAAACAGAGAGAAGAAATCTAACAAAGCGCACAGTAGAAACGAAAAATGGAGCATTGCTTTTTACAAATCGAATACTTTCATTTATCTTATTTTAGACTTGAATTTTATGTAGTGCAATTTTTTGCTTGGCACTGGCTTTTTTCTTTGCTTTGCAATTTGTTGCTATTATTGGTACTTATCGGCATGCCGCTTTGTAGCGCAGCGAACCAGTGACACAAATTGAACAAAAAAGAATAAGAAGATACAGAAATGCGAAAAGTTTAAAGTTGGCAGCTATTTTTACAGCGTTCTTATCGAAGTTGCAGGAATGCACTGACAGAGGGCCGCACTTGAGCACTTGAGTGGCACTAAAAATAATTTAGTTTCGTCGATACGATGCGAAAAGTCAAGCGAAAACTTTGCACATTAATCAATTTTAGTGCTCACTAGAACAGTTTAAGTATCGCAATGGCTTGAAATATTGCAGCACAGTTTCGAGTGCAAACAAATTAGAAGGAACATGAAAATTCCTTTTAAAATATTGAAATTTAGTGATTCCAGCAATATGTATTTTCTACATTAAAACTTTGGAAAAGCATTATTTTAGGTACAAAAAAGTTGAAAAAATATGAAATTTATTTTTAAAATGTATGTTAAGCAATTTTCTGAAACATTTAGTATATTAAAACTTAGTAAAAGGCAAGTTTCGAGTGCAGGAAATGTAGGAAACACAAGAAAATCTGTTTTCTAACATTATTTTAGTGAAAACTTAAGTGATTTCTCGCATACTTTTTGTATTGAAACTTTGTAAAAGTCCAGTTTCGAGTGCAGGAAATGTAGAAAAAAACAAGAATATAATTTTTCATAAATTATTTTAAGTGATTTCTCGCATACATTTTGATATTGAAACTTTGTAAAAGTCCAGTTCCGAGTGCAGGAAATGTAGAAAACATAAGAAAATCCTTTTTCATAAATTATTTTAAGTGATTTCTCCTCGCATACTTTTCGCATGAAAACTTTGTAAAAGCAAGTTTTCGAGTGGAAAAAACACATTTACAAAAGAAACATAAAATAGCTTTTAAAAATTAAACCAAGCCATTGTGTTGCTGTTGCCGTGCCGCACATTACTCAGGAAATTGGCAATTTTCTGTAGTACATTTTTTAAGTAAAGCTGCAGATGTTAACAAAAATGTTCGCGTTTTAGTACACGCAACAGCAAAAAAGCAAGAAAGTATACATTTTAAAACAGTTGCTGACGCTGCTGAAAAAAACCAACAACAGTAAAATGAATAAAAAGCTTATAAAAAAAGAACATCAATCAAAGGTTTGTTGAACCGAAATCAACTGAAATTCGCTTTGCTCATGAATATTAATTCACATGGGCTGAGAAAGTCAAGCGTCTCAAAGTAGCGCAGTAAGGAAAAATTTACAGTCAAATAGAACGCAAAAAAGTCAGAAGGCCGGCAAGAAAAGTTAACGAAAACATAAAACTTGGGAAAGACTGAAATTTTCAGCTGCATATCGTAGTTCTCTAGAATAAACTATTACCTCATTTATTCTAAAATCGATTTCTACAATCAAATTCTATCAAAATCTATTCTAATAGGCAACAATGAAAACTCATTTGCTGTTCGAGAAAAGCACTTTCAATTAAAAAGTAAGTGCACTTAGCAAAAGTGTTTACGAGCATGAACTAATCAAATGATTATAAAAACTGTTGACGACATTGCTTAGTCGAAGCATAGAATTAATAATTTGATAATTGCGTTTAATCGGCACAAACCGATGCAGTTAAAACAGGAAATTCTATTAATAGATATAACAACTAAGCGATGGTAAAAATGTGTAATCGCTACGAAAAATTAAAATTTTCAGACATTAGACTATAAAATTTAGACAATGATTACTGTTAAATTAACGCTGTAATTGTAATGTAAATTAAATCATACTTACTACATAAAGCTAAAGTAGCTTATACAAAGATAAGTTACATTTAGAAAATAAAAGCAAGATTATTTTGTTAGTGATAAGTAATTAATTTCCCGTAGAGCTGACGTTGCATAATTTTTAGGCATAATATAAATAGAAAAAGTACGGCAAAGTAATCTGAACTAAAGAAAAGTCTGAACTAATTGAAAGAAAGCACTTACTTAAGGTTACACTCATTAGAAAATTTCAGTTTAGCAACTTTAGATAAGTTTTTGCTTATGATAGAGTGAAAAAGCACGGGAAGATAATGTGAACTGAATCTGAAAGAAAAGTTCAAACTCGTTGAAAGTAATTAATTATTAAAGGTACCACCTCTTTATAAATTTCCGTTCAGTTTACACTTGAAAAGTTTCATTTTATAATAGAGTGAAAATGTACGCCAAAGTAATTGGAAATATAGAATAGTTAAGTGATTGAAAGTAATCAATTATTGTAATGTAATGTTACACTTAATAAGCAAGTAATTTATTTTCGGGTTTATATGAAATAAAAGAGCAAGCCAAAGTGATTTTAACTAAAAGAACAGTGTAAAGATATTGTAAGTAATCAATTATCATGTAAGAAAGTACATTAATACTTAATATTTATTCATATTACTAGTAAACACAAACGTAATCGTGGTGATTTCAGTTTGCTTTTTAATCAGAGTATACAAATGTCTAACAATAAAACACTTCTTAACTAAATCAATGTGTAACACAATTAAGTACTAATAGTCACAAAACATAAACATTACTTTACAGTACAATTTTCAACATTTTAAAACAGCCAACCAAAAATATTAAGTGCTTTTTAGTAGCGATGTTTGTGTGTGTGTGACAAAAGCAGAGTCTGTATTGTGTGTGACAATATGAGCAGCTGTGATTGATGGAGCAACTGTCATTGATTGAACGACTGATAAGTAGCTATGCAGTGTGAATGAATGCCTTTACAGAAATCAATGTTAAACAGATAAGATTATTTTGAAAAGGTTTGTAAACCTTTTAAAGTTTATGCTGCAAATTACAAAAAAAACCGATATGAAGTTGTCAATTTAAAAGCTTCAGAGCAAGTAATTGAACTTGAAGGGGCACAGCGAATGCATGCGAGATTTCTTTAGCCAAAAACTAAAAGTTATTTATTGATAAAAATGCTTAAAAACTTGAGTATTAATTGCAAGGGTGCAAATAAAACTGGCCTGGAAAAAGAAGCAGCTGTTCAAGTACCAAGCCATAAATAACTCAATGCACACACCAAGCAAAACATCCGGTTGTCGAGTGCCTTTCAGCAACTCAAAAAGTTTAAGAACTTTTGGGCACAACAAAAAATGACAGAGAAAGATAGTATATACGCAAACCGCGAAAAACTGGCAAGCTACAGATAAAAATGAGTCAGAGCAAAGTCAAGAATAAAATTAATGATGCTTGAATTGCGTTAGATAAAACTCTCGAAAGTTCTACAAAGCATCAGGTTAAAGGGGGGGTTAAGACTGACACAGGCACTTGGAAAATTGTGTGCGTACGTGTCGCTGAAGAAAATTGTTTATTTCGTCTATGTGCATGTACGCAATCTGTTGTGAAATTAATGCCAAGGCCAGTTCTCATAAGTTCGTACAATTTCAGAGCAGGAGCACAGCTGGAAGAGTTACGGACAGGCAGGCGGGAAAATGTTTACCGAAACGTCACACATGAAACTGATATAAAAATAAACAATAACTAAGCAGGAAATAACGTACAAACATTAATGCCAGGCAGCCTCTCAACAAAAGGCAAAGCCAAAACGAATTGCCATAAATTAGAGAAATTAAAAAGAGAATTGGCATGACAATTCTAAAAGACAAATGGTCCGAAAAACACATTTCGTATAAAATGCAGCACTCACAGAAATAAGTTAGTAATGTTAACTAAAAAATTTGTTAAAATAACTAATTTACAGTTACGATTGATTAGTTACCGCGAGTAATTTCTTATAATGAATATTATTAAACGGAAATCAGTTAAGAAAATTTGTAGGTAACTAAAAAAGTAGTTGTCAACTAATTAATTATTTAAAAATTTGCAATATTAATTAGTTACCAAATAAATGCAAATTAATTCCAAAATTTGTAATGCAGTAAAAAATTCGTCAAGAGTTAGTTAACATATGTGAAAAATTTATTGGTTTACTATTTTCGAATAGTTTCGTTGTATTAGAAAATTCTTAACATATGCTTATTGACTTTTTAGATTTACTTTAGAACAGGTTCTAAAATGACAAATTATTTGCAGGCACTCGTGACCTTCTAAAGCAAGCCTACTGTTACTTTCTGTAAGTATAAATCGATTACTACAGCTTGACAACTATTTTAGTAATACACTCTATAATAAATTATTTATTCGTCAAGAATTGATACAGTATTCAAATAAGACAATTAGGCAACTTCAGCATTATGTTGGAATTTTTGCGAGTGTATGCATATAGATATAAATATGTACAACATTTTCAAACATTTCATTAGATCTTATATAATTTTTAAAGCAATATACTATAACTTATGTACGTCATATGCGCATATGGCGCGGCAATACGCAAAGAAATAATTGTCAAAATGGTTTTTGAACTTTCCCTTTCTGCGCGTGATATCAGCGGCTAATTTTAAACACTTCTTAGTCACATATGCTCACGTTTTCGAATAAAAAAATTTTAATGCGAACAAATTGCATATTTCAATGCTACTGTTTGTATACAAAATTCCTATGCTAATGTTAAAAAAAAGGAACAATAAAACCAAGCGATGGCGAAAAAACATGAAGAAAAGCGCGCGACATTCTTTGTTGTTAATGTTTAAAAAAGTTATTATTATTTGTTGTTTGTTTTTGCCTTAGAGATGTAAACAACCTCAATTTAATTAGCGAAATTTGTCAAAAACAAGCAAAAGAAAAGAACAAGTTTCGGCTACTGTGCTTGATGGCAAGAAGTGAAAACGGCGAGAAAGTTATCGCAGGCAACACTTTAAACATAATATGTACATGTTAATAAAATAACATTTACGCGCGCATTAATTGTAAAAAAATTTCTTTAAAATGCTTTAAATAAAATGACATTAAATCAGCGAAAGTGTAGACGACTTTTGCCATGTCGCCGTATGTAGACATGAAGTATTAATGGCGCCTCTGAACTCACGTAAGCTAATAAATCTCTTTCAGTCAAGATATTAAGTAAAGATAGCCCAATTCTCTGCAAGTAAAGCATACGCAAAGAAGTATAAATTTTTCGTAAGACGAGCTAAAAATACAGAGCGACACGCGCGAGCTGTAAAGTGGAGTTTATACAGCGAAATCAAATTACAAGCGAAACACTCAGAATGCAACTAATTAAGAAACCAGTTTTGAATATGGACATTGTCCAAAGATAGCCGACAAGCATTGATGACAAAATTACGACGACAATCGAAGTTTAAACTTTGAAAAAGAAATAAAAGTTACAAAATTAAATTAACAACTCTGGGCGGAAAGAAGTTATTGACCGTGAGTCGCAAGCGCGGTTTATTTGGCGATTTCATATTGAAGTTGTTTTTCGTTCGAATGATGAGCTGCAAAAGAATGAGATACAAATTGAGGTTGGGCTATTTTCGGATTACGCAGAAATCGCTAGAGTTGCTATTGAGTTTAATTAGTGCTACAAAGTGCCTGCCTGAGCTGGTGTTGAACTTTTGACAACGTCGATCTTTAAACTCTGTGTATGGAACCACAGCGTTTCAAAAGATCGTATCTTGAACCATGTTTTAAATAAAAAGATCCCGTAGCTTTTAGGAACATATCATTTCAGTTCTGACATCGAAGTTTCTTAATAACAATTTCAGCAAGAACTGACTTTTTACAATATCGAAACAATATTCGTGCAATGTTCTGCAATGCGATTTCATTTGGAAACGGAATTTAAATTGGATCTATTTTTTGGCTGAGCTATCTTGTAACTCAAAGCGGAATTACCATTTTCGAGTTTAACTACGGAATCCATTTCACTTTGAAAAAATAATTACTATAGGAATGCGAAATAACTATGAATTCAAATTTACATTCTGATTTCAAAACGGATTTCAGAATAAGAGCTATTATCTCGAATATTTTTCTTGGTAGAAATTGCTACATTCTCTATATTAACTAAGTATAGATATTTTACTTAGTTCGTTGGTTATGGTTCTCGGAGAAAAGTTAGGTCATGTTTGTAGGACAAATAGATCACATAAGAGGTGAAGCCAAATTGAGGCTTGTTTAAGAGTCGGGGAAGAAGTGATCTGTTAGAATGTAGAAGTCTCTAGCGCTCTTCAGTAGAGAGCTGAGTCCCAGCTTTGAGACTGCTTCGAGCACAGTGGTTCGGCAAAAATATTAGACCCATTCATGACGCAAATTGAGGATGTGAGACGGAAAGCGACATAAACATTTTTGGTATCTGTTTTTTGGAAGATAGTTTCGAACTGTTATCACGGAGGAAATAAGTAAAAAAAAATATATAAAAACTTTGGTAAGGCATTAAATTTGACAATTTGCTTTAGTGTCAATAAAGTAAACAACCTTGTCAATAAGAGACTCAACATGTTTTTGGCGTGGCGCAGTTGAGCACACACCCTTGATAAATGGCCAAAACCAAGCCAAAAAAAAACATAAAGTTGAGTTGTAGATATAATTTCACAACTGATATAACACACACAAACTTCACAAAACATTTGTGTAAATTTCCATAAAAACTGTCAACGAAATGTACAATTAACGCCGCCAAACTCGCTGGCACCACTGCGCTTCGCCAATTCGAACTGAAATGTCAACGGTGATAAAAATGGCGGCATTGATTGAAGGCGCACGGACTCGGTGATATACCGTAATTTATTGTGATAGCAGCGTTTCCGCGAAATTTCATTGTAGGCCATAAAGGCGTAGGCTGGCAGTTGGAGCGGTGGGTGGCATGGCTCTACTGGCGAGTTGGTAAAGTTTGCACGTCCGTTCTATTTACTAATCATTTATTATTAGCAAGGACAGCAGAAAAGAGGCAAATGCTAGCCCAAAACAAAGCGAAAAAAAGACGGACTGAAAAAGAAAAATTACAGTAAATGTGAATAGTCATATTTCCAGTTGTAACTTGGCTACGTGTAGGCGTTCAGCTGGCAAAAGGAAAGTTTTCTACGAAAGCCTTAGAAAGTGTGTGAACAGTTTCGACAACAACAACTTTTATTTCCTTCAACATACGCAGGCATGGCAAAGTTAGCAGTTGATGTCATATTTTCCGCTTCGTGCAATGTTATGCAACTATTCGGAATGCTGTAGCCACTTCCTCTGGTTAGATTAGTGACAGCGATGTAATTTACTCACCCAAAGTAGCCATTTCACATAATTATATGACATAAAAGAGATGCTTACCTGCAACAGAAAAAGAAAAGTTTTTTAATATCATATCAAACAGTGGATCATGTAATCAACCAATTATATTTAGATGTGATTTGTAGTAGGTATCTAGTCGTAGTCAGTGCAGGCCGAGAGGTCTATTTTGTGACAGTTCTTCACTTATTTACAGATCTTGGTTGTTAAATAATTTCAAAAGAGATCCTATGGTTTACAAAGTATTGCTTTTGCCAGCCCATTACATTAGCCAAGTTGACAATCACTTTAATTTATCCCTTGAGATTCGAGTTATGAATGTTCCCTTCTTTATGGTTTGTGTTATATGTTCTGGCATTGAAATAAATTTTAGTTAATCGGTGATAAACAGCTTCTTTAGTAAGGATCGTTTAATAAGATTTTTACTATCTCCACAATCAAATAAGACTTGCAAAGCAGGTCTTAACCTGTATAAACGTGATTCCGACGAAACGCTCAGAGCCTTCGAAGGAAGTTTTCGATTTATGGATTTATAAAACTGTAAAATATATTTTTCAAGCATGTTATACACTTCAGCTAAAGAAAAGTCAATGGAAATAAATATTTCCAAATTGCAATAGAAATTCAGCAGCCCGTATTCAATAAATGACTTCAAAATTGTCAATTGCATTCTTGGGTCAATGGCTTTCGAACCGATCTCTTCAGTTTTCATACACAAACAATGGCGATTGCCAAAGCAATTGAAGCATTTTTAAGAAATTTTGTCAGACGTTTTTGAAGTTAAAAGTAATTGTTTTGCCTCCATAGGGGCCCACTCATATTTTCAAGTGCTCCATATTATAATAAATCGCCTATGGCGTTGGCATAAAATTTGTAAGTGTTTATGTCCCAAAGGACCAGTTTTTTAATGTGTCGTTATGACAAAACCGTTGCAACAACAGCAACAATTCCAGTTGAAATTTTTACAAGCAAATTTCTTGGAAAACCGTACTTGTTGCTTCACACATACTCAGCTCCACATGCACATAGTTAAACACATACCCATACCCATACAGACTGAAATGCACACACAAGCTCAAGTGCGTGTAAGCCTAAATTAGAGCGACATTTCCACCAGTTTTGTCGCAATATATAAAATATTCTAGTTGCGTCATATTCAATGCCAGCATGGTCTGGTCAGAATATAGAGTGAGTTGGCATGTCCGCCAAAAATAATATACGCTCACATTTTTATTATAATTTATTTTAGTATGGGTGTGTGTGCTTACGATTTGGTGGTCAAATTGTTTAAGTGGCATGCACAGAAATTTTGTGCGTCTACGCGTCAATTGGGTCAATTTGGAATGCAACGCACGAAATGTCAGTGCGTCCGAGCGCGAGTTTAACCCTACCACGAATGTTGTTCACATATGAGGGCAAACGTTGAAAAAAATCATTAAAATTACAAATTAAACATTTTGAGAATTAGTTCTGTAAATAAAATTGAGTGGTGAGTTTTCCAAAAAAATATTTTAAAAAATGCATGATTTGTAGCTTTTTATATTATAATCATAATATGTACATAGTTTATATAAGCATTTGAAAATATTGCTCATTGATAATTCATATTTTTTTGTCATCTCTAATTTATGAGTACTGAAAAGATTAATGTATATAGTCCACCATTCAATTAACAATTCAGTAAGGTACTAATTACGATCTTTTAACAAAAATTCAATTTTTTAATAAAACTTTTGGTAGCATCGATCAAATGTTCATATTTCTCTTTTAGAGTTAAAATTTATTGCACATATTTATATTTATTTTATAAATCATGAGTGTCCAAAATTCAAAGATAGTAACTTTAAGGGGTTAATTACAAATGTGCCAAAAATTGCACTAAACAGAAAGAAGGTAAACTTAAAGCTGTAAACACAATAAAATAAGGAAAAAGACTGACAATTTTAGAGGTTACAAAACGCGGCGATTTTCAGCGAAACAAGCGTATTTTTTCATTTCTTCATCACGAAAAAATATTTAAAAATAAGTGATTATTTTAATGAAATATGTAAGTACATTTTTTTCGAAATAAAGTTAAAATTTGATGTGAATTGTGTGCAAATAAGAGCTTGTTGCATTCACGCGTGAATGGAGCCAAAACTCAATGCAACGGCCTGTCACCTTCGGCGCAATCGACGTGCGTGTGTCAACGCTGAATGACAGCAACAGCAGAGACCGCTCACGGCTTTGTCAACGTCAACATTGCATCGCCTGATGGTGTGTGCTCATTTCACTCCGTGTCTTTTGGATCGTTTGCGCGTTCGTGTGTTGCATTTCATTGTGAATGACTTCTTATGTACGTATCTTTTCTTCTTTTCAGAGGGCGTCTGCACTATTCACAATCACGCGCATTTTTGCTTGCACGCTAATGAAGTTCATTTAAATGCGAGCATTTCGTATTTGAATTTGTCACAATTTCGTTCGCACGTCTGCCTCTTTTCATTGGTCTTCGACGGTCGCGGCTGCTGCAATTTTGTCCACACTACCAAAGGTGACAATTTTACGTGTCTTACGTGTCTGTCTGCATTTTGAGTCGTGGGTGTGGGCTGTAGAAGGGAAGCTGTGGGCGAAGCTTGCCGCTCTTTGATTTTGTAGATTTTGCAACAAGGTTGCGTGTTGTGGCTAAGTCACGTATTGCTTCGCTGCTTTTAAGAAGGAAATGCACAAAGAGAGGTTTCAAAGTATTTCTCCTTCTTTGCTTTTAATCTTTTCGCTTTGCAATTTTAACTAATGCTTGTGTGAAAACGCCAAGCATATTAAGTATTGTATTATAGCTACAATAAAAGAATTATGAAATTAAAGTGCTATTGTACGCCGAAGTAAGGCAGAGTCAAGAGCAGTGGGTCGTTGTATTAAAGCCATTTTTTTAAATAATTGCATTTTGACGTGTGGAGTTCATTCGCCTCGCAGATAAAGTTAATAAGTGAGATTAAGAGACAACAAACAGATACATACATATGTTGGCAAGAGCGTGCCCCTAGGGTAAGACTTTGAAGGCAGCTTTAAGAATTGTTGCCAAAAACTCACGTTCGAATCAACCTCTTAATTTCGCTGTTCAAATCAAATACTTGTATTTTAATAAAAAGTTACAACAGTAGAAGATGGAAAGCTCTACTCAACTGCAGAAAAAGTACAAATTTTTAGAAGTTTACAAATACATATTATATTTTTCGAGCACTGAACGAGATCTCTACAGAATTTCAAAAAAATTTAATTCCCTGAAAAAATTCAGCCAGCACGGAATAGCTTCCCTTGGTCGAGCTCAAGATAAGATCCCAACCAAGTTGTATACATAAAAGCTCAAAGCTCGGTATAGATATAATCTTTGGAATACTAGCTGTAATCCCTAGCGATTCATATAAAAAAGAGAAATCTTCTAAAAAAAAAAATCGACAACATCGGTATCGTTGTATCATTCTAAGCCTAGACGGAACCCTCTACTAAAACGTATGAAAAAAGAAGATCGACAAGACCCGTATATATAATATCTTTCAAATAGCAGACGAAATCTGAACCAGAATGAATAAACATGCAAATCTTTTGGAAAAATGTGGGCAAACTCAATATCGATCGTATTATTAGTATCTAGAGGGAAACTCTACGGTGTTGTAAAAAAAATATAAGCTACTCGAAAAGTCGGCAAGATCGGTACACGAGTAGATAGCTAGAGCTATTGTTTCAATGTCAAACGAAACCTTTATCTCTGAATGAATTAAAATATTTTTATAAAAAGACAAACCCTAAACGGGAATTCTATTAACTGTATAGAAATATGAATTGCATAAAAAAGCCAGAAATATCAGTACTTGTAAAATCGTTGGAATCTTTGACGCTGCCTCCTCCAAATTGCATCTTTACCATAAAATATACCAAAACCATAATTCTACACATATTACAAAAACCAGCAGAATTCTAGCCGTGCAAAACCAATAACCGACGCTCCCCGATGACGCTAGACCGCGAAGTAAACAAGAAATCTGGCAAAAAAAGAATGCACGCTTTTGCCTTTTGCACTTGAATTTTCAACCGCATTCATTAAACAACTTATCTCGATCATACGGAACTACCTTCCACATATGCAGACACAGCCAAACACATAGATACAAACCTGTCAATGTCATTAGCTCAGGTAAACAAAAAATAACAATGAAAAGTTACATGAAAACATCACAAAAAACCAAACGTTGTGCAAAAAAATCATGTTAAATAAGAAGGCATAAGAAATTTGTTGTAAACAACCACAGCAGCAATCGTAAAGCAGCCAAGCAAAACTTCAAAAGGAATAATAACTACAACAACACGGGACAAGCTAACTACTACATACATACATAGGTGCAAGCTAGAGAAGAAGCGCTTGGCGGGTTTCAACGACGGATTTATGACACTACATTAAAAGAGTCAGAGTAATTATAATTGATATTCGAACTTCATCCAGACGGTTGAAGGTTTGGCTCCGATCGTAAGTTCGGCAGAAAAATTAAATTTTCAGACCTGTCCAACTTTTGAACGGAAGTGTTAAGATTTGCTAATGAGAAACCAGGCTCATAAATGAAACTTCAAAAATAAACAAATCAATCTAGAAGTGGAATCAGAATTGTTTTGAGAAACCTCTCGAAAGGCATCATAATTAGAGCTAGGGTTTGAAAAACTGAAAAAGTACTTTTCGCAAAAATTCAATCCGATCATTTGTACCTTCAGTTGAGTTTCATTTCTCTGGAAGAACAAATCACATACGGAACCAATAGCAAATTAATTATATATATGTATGTAGTACCAAAAAGCAAACTTAAAAATAGATTAAAAATGCTTACGTCCTTAAACTCCGGAATTTCAATTAAACTAAAATTCGCATAAAAACTAAACCCAAAAATTAAACTAGTGATTGGAACTGAGGCTGTAGATAATGTAGATATCTACGTTTTTTTCTAAATTTGAAATTTTAAATAACCTTAATACATTATTTATATTTTATAAAATATCCACCTTTTATAGTTTAACACGAAATTCTATTATCGCAGCAAATTTATACCTTCGAATATTTCAAAACAACCGAATTCGATATTTCGAGGGCAATAAAATTGTTACTTAAAATTTTCCAAAAAACCGGCATTGAAAACGAGTGAATTTTTGTTTTCTTTTCAGTCGCTAGTCTCATGATAAATATAGCCCATAGCTCGAGGTGTAGGGCATGACGAGATGAGCAGTCAAGCAGGAGCTAGTAGCAACGCCGGGCAAAAGCCCGTTCCACTCAGGCAAGTTGAACTCAAAGCAACGCTGATGGAAAGGCAATCTTTTAGGCCGCCTTCGAGCAGACAAAATTAAGCAACATAAGCTTGTTGTTGTTGCTCTCCTCGGTATATAAACACGCAGTGGAGAGGTGTGTAAATTACAGCAGCAAATTGGCAGCGAGTTAGCAACAGGTTTTCATTGCGGTTACATAGTATGTACATTATCTTCCGTAGGGGGGATATAAACAGAATTATTATGAGCGAGTAGAAGTGCTTTTGGCGTTTTTATGCAAACTAAACGTCCTTGAGTCTACATTCACTCACACAGAAGCACTGCCATGCAACAAAAGTGACGGTGGCATGAGGTATGCAACAACATTTATTTTGCCTAGTCTGGCAACCCAAAAAAGATGCAGGTATAATAAAATGCACGTAAGTAGTAACTATATGTGTGCATTTTACAGCCCGTTCATTTGTTTCAATATTTTGGGTTTAATGACTTGTTCCGGAGTTGGAGCCACCGACAGCGGCACCGAGACACCGCCAACTCATCGAGTCGTTGACTGACCAGTCAAGTGCGGTTTCGCTGTTTCAAGATTTATTTGCATTTCTGTTTACACTTTTATTTGCACAATTGTTTTGCACATTTGCCAGACCTCCATATATTCATACATATGTATGTACATATATGTAAAAGAGTTGAAAGTGATATATTATGAGCTGTAAAATTCAATAAATCGAAGTAATATGCATGAGATACTATGTACATGCAATAACTGCCAAATTCATAAGTGCCAATAATATATAACAAAACAAAAAAAATGAAATAACCCGCATAAAACGCTGCAATAAATTCATAAAAAAGTCAAATAAAACCGTATAAAATGGGAAAATTCTCCACGAAAAAATTAACTACCAAATCAACAAAGGAAATAACTACAAAAATTGTTGAACTTATTTCATCATGAAAAGATAAAAAAAGAGATTTGAAATAAGTTCCAACTGTTCTTTTCTTTATAATCATTATCAGTAATTATTAGCTTCGTTTTGATATTTCATAAATTGAAAGCTCCCTAAGTATCGAAAATTTTCTCAAAAGAATAGAGAAAAAGGAGAAAAGAGAAGGAAAAAATAAGAAAGCCTCAGTCAGCGGCAGAATTATTCTTTACGCCTCCCTTACGAAAGAGAGAAAAGCCGGATGATAGACGGACAGCTGTGTTTTATTTTGCACAGCACTGTATTTAAAAAGCATATTGCCTTTTCACAAGTTTCTTAAATATTTTATGTGAAAAAAAAAAATTGTTAAAGTGGCTCATCTCCACTTACGAAGCTGCTGTTCGTCGACCAATTCAAGCCAAAGCCAATCTTCACCACAATAAAGCCACTAATTTCAAGTGCTCAGCTCTTAGCTGTAAGCACACACAATTCGGCGTGGCATTGCTAGTATGTAGCGCTGGTTGTCACACTACTTCCAACTTCCGTTCGTTTGGGGCGAAACTGCTTAGACCTGACTTCCTTTATTTTTAAACGTGGCTGCAAAGAAAAACAAGAAAAACATGGGTTCTGAAGGAAAACACACTGAGCCAGCAACGATATCCCAGTCGCCGGTCGTCGTCATAACGTTGTTGATGAAAATATAGAAACTTTTAAGTATGTATTGCTGCTCACGATATTTTTGAATCGGTTACTTAGTAACTTTTTCGTGTTTTTTTGTAGTATTTTTGGGCATCATATTTCAATGCTAAAATAAGTTGCAAAAGGCACCCAATGAATAATGTATTACTATTTGAAGTCTACTACTTTTTCAAGTCGATTTCAAATTTAAATTAGTAATGACAACCACCAATTAGGATTGTCGCATATAAGTAAATCATATTGCTAGTAACATCTTAAGTTTTTACTACTAATGGCCATTATTTGCATTTATATTCAATATGACTAGACTTTATATTGATTTAAAATATATAGTAATTGGTTTGAACAGGTTTTGACCTACTAAATACAATTAAATGTATGGAGAAAACTACCATTGGTTTACAATTGGTTCACTCATATTATTCGATTTTACAGTAATTTCAAAAGACAGGTTATCTCGGCAAATTTGTATTAGGCAATAATAAAGGAAGAACTCTCAAAATACAGCGTTGCATACAAGCGAAAAAGATTTAAAAAATGTTCAAATTTCTATAATCAAAAAAATGTATTACACAAGCATCGAGTAGCCACAAAAAATGCAAGTACCCAATATGTGAGTATGTATTGCATTTCTTCGCATCACTAGCTCTACACAACGTCACAGGCGTATTGATTTTCTACACTGCCAAACGACATTTTGACATTTCTATTTGCCGTTTGACAGGTACAGACACACACACGCACACAAACATACAAGTGCATAGACAGTTTTCAAATATGAAATTAGTGCATGCAATTGGCAAGTATTCTGAGCGCGTGTCCGTGTAATTTAACAGGCTTGCGGCCCATGAATGAACACGTGTTGCGACAAACGTTTCCCCAGAATGTGTCCCACGGGGGGTCACCGGTCGTGGTGGTTGGCTGGCAGCCAAGTATAAACAAAATAAAATTCGTCGAATTTTCAGCGGGGTTTCATAAAATATATGTGAGTGTGTGTGTGTGTGTGTGTATGTGTGGCAACATTAAATAAGGTCATCAGGTTCATTTGTTAGAAAATTATACTCCACAGGATTTCTGCGCCCAACCCATGCACACAATTTTCAAATGCGCCTGGCATGTGTTGAGAAGCCAACGTCGCCAGGGAGCAACCCTGCGGTTGTTGACATTTTTAGGTCAGTATATATATTTCCGGCTTGTTGCGCCAAAGTAAAAGCGTACATGTCAAACATTTTAAATAATTTATAATAAATAGCCATGTAAGTGAAAAATGTGCGTCAGTTTTTTTTCACGGATTCCAAACTAAAATCTGCGCTGATGCCATACAAGCAAAACTTTTATATAAACTACAAACTTTTTGTTGAAATTGTAGCGAAGGGGGAGAGGCAAAAATAGTTAATGGCAAGAACAATGTGTGACTGTAAACTTGCGCAATTTTTTTTTATATTCTGTTGAAATTTCACATTTACATAGCCATTAATAAAGAAGTTGTAGATAAATATTTATGCATAACTACAGCAATCTAGATGTTGGTTTATTGGTTAGTTTAGTAGTATTTGATGGAAAACTTGATGATAGGCAGCTAGTTTAAACAAACTTTGTTGAAATTGTGGTAAAGACCTTGTGGCTTTAAAAAAAAACTATTGATATGCTTCAAAAATTAATAGGCATTTTTATGTTGCGCTCATGCGAAAGGCTTTTTATGTTTAGCATAAAGTCAACAAGTCAACAGTTCACAAGGACGTTTCATTTCCAATGCATATCGAATATTAATTAAGAAACCACACAAGATAAACAACAGAATAACTCAGCCATTAGAAGACAAACCAACGTGACGCATGTTGGTAGCTAAGCATATAACTGTATAAGAATTCTATATATACATTTAGGTATGTAGAAGTATGGCGAAGTCTAACGATACAATCTGACTTATTAATGTCAAAGCTCCTAAAAATTCCTTCCAATTCATGAAGTATCTTTGAATTTAAATATGCTATCGACTGATGTGGCAATTATTCTAGATTGTATTTGAAGTAGGAATCCAGTCTCGTAGTCACCGCGGCCTGAAAGGCTTACGGTGACTTATACCCTTCTAAAAAAACATGAAAAACTAGCTAAGCTGCCAGAAGTTATAGTTGAGAAATAAGTGACCACTAAAATCATTTTATAGATCGAAATAACATCATAGAGCCAAGGTCTAGTTCACTTTAAGTTTGTACAGCAGACATATACAAACCGGCCATTCACTACAGTTACCAACAAACTTCTTAATGAACTGCTTGGAAATGCCAAAACTCATATAGATAATATACCAACTCGTCTACGTTTCTGCCAGATGGCATCAAAAGTGTGAATCTGTAATCATTCATGGGAATCACAAGTGCTTTAAAATCTATATTAAATAACTTTATGAACATTTTCCGTCCAAAGCAAAGACTTTTCGCTGAAGTAGGTAAGTATTAATGAAGAATAGATAAAAATTCCCACTATAAAGTGTCGGACACGGTACAATGTCATAAAAACCGTTTGGCGCACACTTTTTAATATCACTGCAATATTAAAAAAGAAGAAATTAAAATAAAAACGAAAATATGGAAACATTATGATAACGTATCTTGGGAATAAAAATTTCGACAGGCGACAGTCGCAAGTGAATTGGCCGGCCGGGCATGGAAGTATGAAATTTCCTGTGTCGGAATTTTTGCAGCACACAGAAAAACAAGTTTGATAAGTACAAAAGCGTGCGTATGTGATAAAAGAGTAAGGCAAACAAAAATTAAAAGCGAAAATATACAAAGACAAAAATACAAAAACAAGCCTTATTTAGGAAATTATTTGAAGTCAGCAGCGAAGCAAACTGGGTAGCAGAGTCTTAACGAAATGACCTTGACAAATGAGGCGGCATTAATTACAAAATAAAGGATGTAAAAAAATATGCATGATTAAGCAAATTCTAATTAATTTCAAGTATTAAGAAGTATCCATACGAAAAAGTTCTAGTGAAAAATGCAAATTTCAAATATGGCGCATGTTTAGAGTACAAAAAAGTAGAACAAAGCAAGCGGAACAAAGACAAAACAAAGCAAAGTCCATGGAGGGAGCTTTGCATGTACTATGTATGTATATGGACAAAAGGAAATTAAAATTTTTTAAACCATATTTAAAAAAGTAAAAAAAAAATAGAAAAAGAAACAATACAAAAATCTAAAACTTAAAGCCAAGCAAATCTTGCAAGAGCAACTGCCGAAAACGTAAGCATATAAAAAACTGGTTTTGAGCCATTGGCTCGCTTGGAGACTGCTGCGATGCCGTAGTATGCCACGAGTTGTTGGTTCGAAGAGCGAGTGCAAAAGCACCGAACTGAATTTATGTACATACACACATATTTCGTATATACGCGCAGAAAGTGTAAATTATTGGGCATTTCCAAATGTTTTGGTCTACAACCAAATTTTGAGCAGATTTTTCTTATAAACAGCTTTGAAGAGCAGAATACAGCGAACAAAGCTGCGAAAGATACATAGATACAATATCTATATGTGTGTGCGTATTTGTGAGTTAAGCTCGAGTGTTTGTGGTGCAGTAGAGTCGACAAAGAAAACCTCAAAAGACGAAGTAAACTAGTCTTGGGAGTTACTCTAACAACAACAACAAATGCCACAACAACAAGAACACCGTGGCGCAGAAGAAAAAGAGTGTGAATGTAAATGTATCGCCTCGGCCAACGGCATAAGAAGAGGTCACGGCAACATGAAAGCGCACATACACAGATAAACACAGCCAGACCAACAGACATAAGCAGACACAAAGATGCGCTATTTTCGACGGTCTGTCTGTCGTTTGCTGTTACTGCCAGTTGTGTAGTTGTTGTTTAAAGTAGTTACTAGAGTAAAGTTGTAGTGGCAGCTTGTATAGAGTTAAGCTTTTGCTTGCTGAGCCTTCTTCTTCTTCTTCATCGTAAGTAGCTGAGAACTTTGTCTATTTCTTTCATTTTAGCAGTACTTTGGTTCCAGTTGGCTCAAAGAAATTTGAAATTTGACAGCCTTTTGTAAAAGGCGACACTAACAACGAGCTTGAGTCGTAGAGATGCGATTCTAAAATGCAAAAAAAAATTTATGCGGAAAACTGTATCCAAACTGTAACTAACTTAAGCTTTAATTTGATGTATTTACATACTACAATATTTAAAGTAGAAAGATCTGACTACTACTCGTAGCACATTTAGATGCTAATATAAGCCAGGCTGATCGATCTCTGACAAAATGAAACGAACAATTTGCAAACTTTTTAAGCCAATATATTTTTCGTAGAAAACCAGAATAATACGAAGGAATTTTAAAATTTTGAAAAAAAGTTGACAGTTTATAAGAAGTGGCAGTAGCTTAGTTAAAATAGTAAGGACATTAAGACTTATTAAGAAATATTTTACAGAATGTTTCTATTATTTTAACAACAATAGGATTAAATTAGTGATACGCAAGAAATATTCTGATAAGCAATTGATCTGACTGGTAATCGAAGAATGTTTAGTACATGGCAAATTGCCCTCATTATTCCAAATCAGCGATGTTCCACATTTGACTTTCGATCGGATTTGAAATCGATCACAATTGAAATTGAATTCATACTTAAAACAAAAGAGAAATGTGGAACATGAAAGAATATCTATGTAGTAGACTGGCACTGATAATCTTCAGATCGTAATCCCGTGTTAAAAAAATAGTTATAAAGCAGTTAAGAAAACATTTATAAGTAGACAAGTGAGTTAAGAAAAAATTAACAACTAAATATTTTGGGTCTTGTCTGTCAATTGATATATTATACAAAAATGGCAAGAGATACCTGCAGTAAGCTAGTCTATATAAAAAGTACAAGTACAGCGATCTAAATCGCACAAACCAACTATTAATTATTCTATTAATCTGCAATGAAATATAAGGAAATTAAAAGCAACTGACAACTATCATCGTTGTTAAAGTTAGTGAATTTTGCAGCGTGGTGAAGAGACTTCTCCCCTTTTCTTTAAGCGTCAAATGAACTCTACCGTGCAAATTGAACACGCTCAAAGGTTGCAATTAAAGTTAAGCATTGCAGCAAATGAGAAAACCACACGACAACAAAACTATAGCAACATTTTCAAGGGTGGTTTTTCATGTTTTACATAGGGTGGAAAAAAGACGCTGCCAAGGGTGCCATATTTCAAAATGTAGACAAAATTATAATGAAAGCACGTGGAAAATTGTACACAGTTTAAAAGGTTGACGCGGGTATTGGTGTGGTAAATGAAAAATGTGGCGGCCAACATGTGCACAAAAAGCTAATTATAAACATTTGAACGTACAGAATTTGAAAAGAAATAAAAAGAGATTAGGCAAATTAAGCAATATGCATCTAGTTTAGCCTCTATTGCCACGAAATAAACTTAAAATACTGTCCACAGACAAGAAAAGAATTCGAAAATTTTAAATCATCAAAATAAACTTCAACTACAGTATTAAGAAAAATACATGATATTTAAAACGTTTACTAAGTTTGCACACAATTTCTAAATTAATGCAAATTTTTAACTTTCTACGAATATTATTGCAAAATAAACAGAAAATTTTTGTAGGTCTTTTGTTTACTACTTCAGGTAATTTCAATCCAACAAAAGCTGAATGTCAGGATTACATTTTACAATAATTAATGAAGCTGAGTAAAGTTGCATATTTTCAAAAAGTAAAAGAATCGTTTTAAATTAAATATTAGCTTAAACCTTACGCTTTAATTGGAACAATTTGGCCCATTTTGTGGTTTTGATTTACAAACTGCTAATTGCAAATTATTGAACTTTTAACTATATTGGGATTAACTAATTACTTTTATTAGGAAAGAACTAACATTATTTAGAATCACATTTTCATATTTTCGTAAAAATTTGTTAACATTAAACTGCATACTGTGCAAACAGCTTCATTCTCAAATAAATTACATAGCCTCAACGACTTTGAACTTCTCAGTGGGTCATAAAATCCATTTCATTTCAATTACCAAGGAACAAAAATGTGCCAAATAAAACGAAATCTTGCGCTGACAATGAAAGGAAATTCATAAACATTGCATGCA
This sequence comes from Neria commutata, assembly GCA_963457695.1. Classification (NCBI taxonomy): domain Eukaryota; kingdom Metazoa; phylum Arthropoda; class Insecta; order Diptera; family Micropezidae; genus Neria; species Neria commutata. Next base: position 48,633,295 of record OY735246.1, read on the forward strand.
GAGAGAAAGAGAGAGAATCAAATTCGAAATTGCCAAAGGAAAAAAGTTCTGCAAGCGGAAAAGACTTCGAGAAAGTAGTCGCCCACACAGGCGCTCCGTTTGCATTGCACCAACGAACACCAACGTAGGGAGACGCACGCACACACACACAAATACAGCAAGTGAAAAATATGAATTAAATTGAATGCATCCTCATTAATTTATTGCGCCCAATGTTGCGTTTTCTGGGCTAAATGGGGCTCCCCACAAGCTTGCAGCGTTTCAGTGTAGTGTTGGCATAGACTGCCCGGCCAGCATGGCAGTGTTCCAGTGAGACCGGGAGACAGCCAATCCCCACTTGGAACTGATGTGATTATTTTGACTGAATTGAAATTGAAAATTTTCCGACAAATTGAATCATGCTGGGATGTCAACAAGCGCAAAGCGAGCCAGCCAATGAAATATACCACTAAAAAGGAAGAAGCTGCCATTATTGTTGTTGCTCTTTATTATAGGCAAAAGCCAAAGGCAAGAAATGAAAGCATACATAGTAGAAACTAGAGGCAATTTCGGGAATTCTTTCGTTGAACTTTAAAGTGTTCGCGGGCAGCGGACGGGCAGAAAAAAGTGCGACCAAGTGGGGGAACTCGAAATTGAAAAGAAGCAAAAGGAAATTAATTAAAATGGGTTTATGAGTGCGTAGCGAGACAGCGCAGAATTTATAGCCTTTGCTTTTGGGGGGTAGATTAGGCGTTGAAAAGTGCTCACCGTATGAGAGCAGAAAGAAGAGCAGAGATATTGATGGCTTGAGATTTTCGATGGCTGAAGAGTTTTTCATATATGTACATACATACATATGTAGTTATTTGGGAATTTTCAAAAGTCTTGAGACTTGTAAAAAGATTCGTTCCAACTACAAAAGGCTTATTGGTTTGAATACTTTTAAGATAAATCCAAAGAAGAGCAAGTCGGATCAAAGATTTTAACAAATTAAACATCTCTATATTATTAACATCTTTGGTCTGATGTTTCTTTGGTCAAACTAATTTTAGATTCTTTGACAACTTTCAAGATACAGCTATAGATTTTGATGAAGAGAGCAATTGCAGAGTTTCTGCAATGAAGTAAATATGTATTGGTATACTTGGAATTTTCAAAAAAGAATCGAATCTATGATTGTGGAGTAAAAGACTTTTACTTCTCGAAGATTTTGTGGAAGTGAAAAAGTATGGAACTTCTTCAATTAAGTAATATTGGTAATCTTGAATCGTCTTGGAGTTTACATAACTGAATCAAATTTCCGCTGACATCAAATTCTTTAAAGCATTGAAAGTGCTTTCAATTTTCAATTGCAAGCGCAAAATAACTGTAAATTTGCCAGCCAGCAAAGAATATATATCTCAAAGTTTAAGCAGATGCAAAGTAATAAAAAAACAGGAAAAAAGAAAGCAATCAAACAAGTTTCAAACCCCTCGACGTTTGAGTTCTTTTAATAAATTCAATTTTTATAGATTTATGCATGCGTACGTGTGTGTGTATCCGTCACTCAGTTACTTTGTGTTTAGTGTATCTGAAAGATGTGAGGAATGCTCCTTTCTTTAGCGCTTCTCTGTCGTCTATTCTATTTCGCAAGGCGAGTCAAGTCGAGGCGAGCCCCACTTTTATGAATTTTTGCTTTTGAACTTGAATTCGCTTCATGGCGAATCCGTGCCAGCGCAAAACTTAAGAAATCTTGCTAAACTTGTTTTCGTATATGTTCGATCAAAGCCAAAGCGCTCGTTCCGTTGGAAGACAGCAAAACTGAGAACAAAGTGCCATGAAAAGAAGCTCAAGCCGAAGCTGAAGCAGAGCAGCAAAAGCAGCTGTGAAGTGGCTAAAGGCGGTTTTCAACGGCTGTTTGGGTGTTGTTTTTGTTGTGTATGCGTCTTTCTTTTTGCTTTTTATTATCAAGCGGATTCTTTTGGTGCGTGAAAACTGACGTGCTGGCAGACAGTTGCAGCTGTAAGTCGTCACTGCGGCAGTTAGTACGTTCGTCTGACCAACCGAGCGTCATGAGAAGCTTCAATTAAGAGACTTTAAAGTACTTTTGATGTCAGCCAAAATGTGAGTTTATGTTTTCGCATAGATTTGCAGAAAGGAACAGCGGCAGCACAACACTTCAGCGATTCTAATATGCTCAAGTGGTCGTTAGAGCATGATTAATTTTAATTACTCCTGCGAGCGTTTTTTCAAACAGACTGCCAACTTCATAACAGGCAATTGCATTACAGCACGCTTTGCCATTATTTCATAATTTTTAAAACAATAAAAAAGATTTTTTTAAAAGCTACTTTTTCTGATCGAAGTTTGTGCCGCTTAAATAATTGCTGCCAAAAACAATCTACCAGGCTGTACATTTTGGACATTTGAGTTGTACAAATCAGCACTTGAAGCTAATGCATAATCTTTATATAAGTTGAAGGTTGGTCACAATCGGAACACTGAGGCCACAGTGCTTAATTTATGTGTTTATGTGACCGTTATAACTAAAAATCGCTTCCAGCGCTGAAGGTTCGAAGCGGTTCAAAGCCAATACAACTGGGAAGCACTTGACTGCATTTTTTATTGCAGCAACACTTTGCAGGAACTGCCCAAATTAGAGTGAGTACATTCTGCTGCCTACAAAGATGATTCAAGTGTGTAAAATACAGGCGTCTAGCCTGTTTCTATTTGTTATTTATTGCTAATATCCAAGTTGAGACAGTTAAGCTATACTTTTCCCATTTGATATGCTCCTCCTAGCTTATCTTTAATATGAGTTCCCATTTGTGCTAATTGCAGCTTACTCAACGTGACCAGATAACCCTGACGTCTCAGAGATGAGATGCCGCCTTACAACGTTTCGCAACTCTGAGAAGAACTTTCAAACGAAATGAATATAAAATTAAAATATATAAAAATAGCTCACCTTTATACGAAAACTGGAAATTGTGGGAATTTGCGCTGATTTCCGCTTAGTAACTTTAAATGCTTCAAATTGAATTTTATGAATTTTTTGTGTTTGTTGTTTGATAAACGAGGAACTGTAAGCGTAATTCTATTTAATTCATAGCTATAGATTTAAATTGCTTAATTTAATTGAAATATGTTGCCAATTTTTGCACGCTTAAAAATTAGAAGGGGCCCAAACAATTTTCGCTTTTCTCACACTGTGTTGACAGAACAGACAGAGCGAAGGAGAAACAGCCATCAAAGCGCAATGCACAAAAGTGTGGGGTGCGAGTGCAAAGCAAACGAGTGAATAAAAATTATGAATGAAAAAAGTGCATGCAAAGCGCAGAGGAAAAACCAGACAGACGAACCAACTGCTGCGAAAAATGTGCAATTTCTCAAAATCGAAATCGCGGATGTAATTAAAAATCTATCTTTATTTGGTAGCAAAAGTGTTAGCCATTTACGTTTCTATGCCTGCAAACAAGCTAAATATATTCAAGTGCCGCCTTCCGCAGCATTTTAGCTCGTAAATTAAGCAATTTACACTATTTTCTAGCAAATCATAAAAAATCGCCTATTTTCTAGCATTTGCTATAGTTTTTGTAAAGACCTCCCAAGGAATTTTCCTTTTTTTTGACTAAATTTTTCTAGCATTTTGCTACACAATTTTCAGCACTTCTTACGTTTTACTCGTTTCGTAGCAGTTTCGCAGTGTTTTCTATGCGCTTGATTGTTGGTGTTTGGAAAGAGCCCGTCAAATTCAACGAATATTTATCATTTTCACACGAGCGTAGCACTTCAATTATCCGTAACACGTTTGGTAATGGCAGCGCATATTGCAAATATGTTTTTAAAACCAACTGCTGTATTTACTTCAGATTTTTTTTGCTATATTTTTTGCATACAAGTTATTGTTTTGCTGCCCACTCGCGCGTTTTGACAAATCGATCCGCCATTTGATTCTCAACTGAATTCGTCTCTGACGTTCAGGCGATTTTTCCACTGAATTGTTGGCATTTCGCTTTTGTGTTGTTGGTTCGTCAGCCATTCAGCGGTCTTCAAATTTTGTGTTTACAGCGGTGCTGGCTAATTGGCAACTGCCAATAATGCTCACAGCCAACGTTGCCACTAAGATTTATATGATTTCCTCTTTCGACGAAAACATTACAACTGTTTTCAAAAAGGATTATGTATTTTACTACATACATATTTTAGTAAAATTCTATAATATAGGACTTTAATAAGAGGGTTATATAAATAATGGCAGCTGTTAAAAAAGTGTTTGCTTTCTTCACGGTACCACTAGAGACCGTATATGGTACGGAATGTGCAAAGTACGTTCTTAGAGATGACCATTTTTGATTACATTCAGGATTCTTTGTCATTTTTTATTTTATTATGTGTATACATTATTCCTTAAGTTATGTTACATAAAAGAATTATTCTTTCTTGAATTTCAGGGACAATTCATAGCTTAATATTTAAATTTTTTGTTTTGTAACTGTTTGAAAAACTGAGGCCCTAAGCACTGATTCTGATTTAATATTTTTTGAAAATAACCGCAGTAAAAAATTCCGAAACGAAAGCAGTGCGCCACGGTGTGTTGATAGTTAATATAATATAGTATATTTAATTGTAAAAAATAATAAAACTTGTTTGGTCATAGCATAAAAAAATAAATAAATAATTGATGCAACAGCCTAGCTTACTCGCAATATCTTCCGTCCACTTGTTATATTCTAGCACAAATTAGCGGGACTTACAAATAACCGTATCCGAACAGGTTGATAAGCTCCATGGCAAAGTATACTCTCGGAGAATTTCCAATTCGTGCAAAGAAACAATTTGAATAAGAAATTCTTATATTATTAGATGTTATGAGGGCTCGTTTGAGATTTGAATCCCGCATCACGTTGATGCAATCTGGTCTTTACATATCGCTGGCAAAATGCACAAAGGCCCTTACCAATTAGAATCTTAAATCAACCATTTTATAGCTAATAGAAAAAAGCCATTTCTATTTGCATGCAATGAAATTCTATAATTGCTTTTGCTTCTCCTGTACAATTTAGGAACTGTTGGCTAGTGCCTTTGTATATTTTCCCAGCGATATCCTAAATTATTTACGATCCGCACAAATTATTTTCGTAATTTCGTCACATTCGACAAAATATTTGTGGCAGCGTTGCTCAATACAGCGGCTGTTTACCTTTAACTACTGTACAACTTAAAACAGTGCTTATCAAACTACCGAAGCTCTGCCTGTCGTTCCACAACTGCCTTTGTTAAAATCATATATTATCTATCTCTACTTAAACCACTTTTACCTTTGCTTTGACGCAAATGGTTGGGGCATGTGCTTTGTGCTAAATAACATAAAGTACTAATGGAATTTCTTCTTCTTCTTTGCGGTGTGTAGCGCCATCTCTCGGTTGATAGCTTAGGCGAATATTGTCGTATGTACAAGAGAGCTGACAAGCGCGAAAGCGGAGCGCCCCAAAAGCTCAGGAGCGCACGCCGCTAAACTTTCACCCACATTTCGACAACAACAACAGCACGTCTGCCAGCCAACTGTCATGCAGAGGTTATCCTTATCACTGTCTTTGACGCTTGTTGCTGTAGTTGTTGTCGTCCTTAGAAACTGGAACAACACCTGCTGGAAGCGGAATTCGTCGCCACACATGGAATATGGAACTTTGGAAAACGCGGCGCTCGAAGCTTTTTCGAACTAGCGGCGCCGAGTGAAAATTTTTCGATGCGAAATGTCAGTCACGGAGTTCCAGTCGTCGGGTCGTCACAATTCGGAGCGTACGCATTGCAAAAATCGAATGCAATTGCAGTGAATATTCTGCAAGAAAATCAAATAAAATTTCACAAAAAAATTAAAAGCAAACGTAAATAAAGCTTTAATTTAAGTGGTGAAAATGTGACAAGTGAAAGCAGAATTTTAACAAAAAATTGCCGCGCACAAAAAAAGTCGAATGCCAATTTACTATTGCAAGGCAATTTAAAAAAATAAGCACGACATACAATAACAACAACTACAACAAAACCAACAAGCTCAAGCCTAAAGCATCAACAAGAAGGATACGCCAGAAAGTTGCCACGGCGCAGTGAAGCAAAAAGTTTAAAAGTTGTTGTCGGTGCGTGTGTTTGTTGCATCTTACACATTTTCTCCCTCACTCCCCTCTACCCTGCACAGCAGCCCAACAAACTTTCGCTTTCATTCATAGTCATCAGTTGTTATCCTTGCGGCAGCAAGCAGGCATTTATTATTAGCAGCAGCAGCATTGTTGTTGTCACTGTTCTTGTTGTTGTTGTCGCTGCCATTGTTGTTGTTGTTTTTGATGTAAGAAACTGCTCATTATGCCTGCCGACATTTCAAAACAAAAGCGCACATTCAACTTTTTCATTTCTGTGTGGGTGTGTGTGTGCGTTTATTTCCGGCACAAATAAAAGAATTTAAAAAAGGTAAAAATACAAAAATTCTGATAAATTGGCAAGTACAACAACAACAAGCAGTGCTAAGCAGATTTATCAAATGCGCCCCTCTGCCACTTAGACACCTGTCAAACGTCACTTCAAGCATATTAGCCAAGCAGTCTCGCTCTTCCCTGCACTCCCCTCCTTCCCAGAGTTGATTTCCGAAAAGAAGTTGTTCGCAATTTCTTGGCCGCGGCGACATTCAAGTGTTTCGCGTTTTTCGCTGCCACTGCGGCATATCCTTTTTGCTCTTGTCCTTTTGCACTCACTGCTTGCGGCGGCCGAGGCTTCAAGTGTCAATTTTATGTTTGCTCTGCACTTGACTGCATTATCTTGCGGGATTATGTGCGCCTTATTTGGCTCATTTTGAGCTTTGCTTAGTCCTTCTGCAAGTTGGCCTTGATTAGTGTGCTTTTAGGCGCGCATATTTTAAACATGTTGGCTGCCTCTGTATAAGACGACTTTTTCATTCTAGCGAGCAAGAAGCTGCATTTGAAAGTAGCAAAAAAATTTGCCTAATCCTGCTGCGCAGATAACAGTAAATCACGTTTTCTTTTTAATGTTTGTCCTTGCAGCTGCCGCTCATTTCATATTTTTTCATTTTCAATGTACATAATCATTTTCATAAAATGAGAGTCGGCAAGGACAGAGATTTTGTTTGCAAAAATATTAAAAAAATTACTGCATAGTTTCAGGCTCATACTTTTATTAATTCAGGTTCATACTTTTGACTTTGTTATAAATATGTATAAATTCAAATAAAGATAAAATATATTAACATTTCATTCCTCTCTGCTATGCTCTCTGATAAAATTCAGTATTTAAATTGACATGTGACTCGGGAATGTTAAAGCTTTTTACATACAAAATAAGTAACGAAGATGATGGAACAACAGAATACTTTCTGTGTCAAGGGCTAGTAAGAACCCGATATCGTTATCTTGGTAGTAAATATCTATAATCTATAAAGAAAATTGGTTTATACCTTTTGAAGCCATGAGAATCTGTAAATACACGCAGAAATGTTAGAACTTCAGGCCGCTGTGCCTACGAGGCTGGATCTCTACAACAAATACAAACTAACCAAATACAGTCTTCCAGAGAGCTGTAGAGAATGTTATCAACTGTCTAATATAAAATACAATAGCTTAAAATAGACTTTTGTAAAAGGAGTTACTGCCAAATGTAACACTCAATTATTACAAGCTGTCTGGGATCAGTAAGATTTCATTTGAAAATTGCCTGATTGCAGTTCGCTGATGCGAGTGGTAGCTTTTTCGAAACCCAGCAGATCCAAACCATCTAAACGAAACAGAACTTGTTGTCTATGTCTTGCGAAGAATTGGCAGCTCTCCAAGAGTATTCTCTGGCAGAATAAATCTATGGAATAAATCTGTAGGTCTCGTTAATTTGGGCTACCTAAACTTAATGCGAGAAATCTAGGCATGAGCCTCGGTTACTCAATTAATTCGCTTGGCATGTATGTACATACGTCGGAAACTAAAGATTTTAAAGTAAACAAGCTAAGCAAATGTTGTATAGTTTCAGGCTTATCCTTTGAGAATACTTATAACTATGCCTCACATTATGCAAGAGTTTTTTAAGGTTTATAATTTATGGTTGACGCGCATAATTTGTTTCAATTTGAGCTTCTTAATTCTTTACAGTTATATTTTTACAGTATTTTAATTCGTCATAGTCGATTCTTATGCTATATTATAAATAAAAAAAGTCTTATACATAAATTCGAAAACCCGAGCGCATTTTAGAAAATATCTAAAATATTTAACTCAATTTTTGCCAACGTCTTGACCAGCAACTTTAAAAAATCGCCAAAATAAGATTAATTGGAATTTTGGCATTCGTTTTCTCTTCAAGAGTAATAGGCACATCTTTTTTGCATAGATAACAGTAGCTGCATGCGATTGCGAAGAGACTAAGCCTAGTCATGACTTCTTAATTGTTAGCACCCTTTCTTTTGGCTTTTTATTAAAATTCGTTTAAGAGTATAAGTAAGATAAAATATTGGAATACTTTAATGCCAAGAAAGTTGAATTTTGCTGAAATCTAATTTGTATTATACAGACCCTCAGCTTGGTAAAGGGTTATAAGATTACTCAAGGTGTGGCTCCTTCAATGCATATTCCATATACATACAAAGAAAAGTAGGAATTTTCAAGCCTACGCCTATACTTTTCGCTCCGCATTTGGTACTCGTAGTACAAGATGTGTAAGTGGTTCCTTATATATGGCCAATACCACGCATAAAGACAATGAGCTTAAAAAACAACGTTCCGGTTGTGCAATAGTCTGTTTCCGGAAGTTTTCCCATGTCATTATAATATTCACAAATTCAAGGCAAATGTTCACCGCCACTTCTTGACTTTCACCCCAACAACTAAGCTATAATCCTTTTGATTTTCAGTATTTTATTTCGTGTTTATTTAGTGGCTATATCTATTTCGCTATGCACTAAATAGTGTCTTATATGTTTGATATGCCTGGTATATCGTACTAAGAGCACAAGATGTTTTGAGCTATTGAAGAACTTTTAGGCACATAATGGCATATAATAACCTGCCAACAAAATCACATTTAATTAGGTGTATTTGAATGTTTGAGCGTATATTTGAGGCTGGAACTCTAGGCAATAATCGGCATCTGTCGACTTCCCCGACAACTAAATAGCTTCTCAGAAAAAAATCTGAAATTAAAATTCAATTGCAATTTTGATGCATTGTTAGTAGAAATTGACATTCATATTAATAAGATTACAAAAATCATAATAAAAATGACAAAGAAGTTTATAATTTTGCTAGAAATGTATTGTTCATAAAATTTGCATCTATGGAATAAATAAACTACATAGTTTTGACAACAAAATGTTTTGTTTTCGTCAACTTACATATATTCATACAGGCACATATTTGCACATTTTATTGGGCAATGGCAAATTTTTCGATCATCTTGAAAAAGCTAGGAGCAAAATTCAAAAATTTATTTGACTAAGCGTAGCCTTTAATTTTGCTGTTAATAGCTTCTATTCAAAAGTTCCTTTAATGGAAATGATGCATCATAAATTATAAGCCTAAAAGTATGCCTTCATTTATTTCAGTTTTGCATCTTTTAGCCGTACGTCATTTTAGACAGGCTATTGCTATGCCCTAGTACAATACTTTTTCTTTTCATATGAATCGTTTTTTTTATTTCTGTGCTTTCATGCAGAAATTGAGGCTTTATAAATTTGAATGTTTGCCTGCACCAACCGCTTCCCTCATGCTGCTTCTTCGCTCTCTTTACCAACTTTTACCACTCCATTTACTTATTTCGAAATTCTGCCAACTAAAATTTTACACTTTGAAGGTTTTAGTTCTATGCCAGGCTTTTTTTTACGAGTTTGTCGATTATTAAAAAACGAATTTATTTTTCAGCGCTTTACAAAATACAAACATACTCACAGCCACACACACACTTGCATACAAACAGAGAAACATGCTGCCCGCAGCAACTACATACACTCACACATGTGAAAAACACATACAAAGGCAATAGCGCAATTTAAAAAGTGTGGCCATGCCGCAAAAGGCATAAGAAATAAATGTGTTAATAACAACAACAAACAAAGCAGAATCGTAAAAAAATAGCACAAGCAAGACAAAAGCCATAAAAGCGCATAAACGCTCATAAAAAAGCGCTAAAGTCCGCCGAAAAAGCGCGCTCGCTTAAGTGGCATGCGGGCCGGCCGGAAGCAGTCCTGCGTAAAATGACGTTGCTGCATGTGGCACAAAAGCACAAGCAAGCGGAAGCGCAAATCGAAATAAACATGTTAAAGCAGCGCCTCAAGTAAAAGGCTAAAAAATTGCAACCAAAAGAGTCTAAAATTTTTACAAATTATGAAAAATATATTCAAAGAAAAACTCTAGAAATTTTTTATAGAAATTCAAAAGAAAGTGTGCAAGTGTTAGTGCGAAAAGAAAGTGCATTCTCGTGTCTATTGACTATCACTTCCGTTTGCACATTCGTTAAAAGCGTATATCCTGCCTCTACTCTGCCATTATCTCTGCTCATATGGAAATGTCAAAAGCCAATTCAATTTAATTGAATCATAATCAATTCAGCTGCGCTCGCTGAAAAGTGCAAATAATTGCAGCTGCCGAAGGGTTTTTTTGTAACAAGCTGCGTGAGTGTTTGTGTGTGCTCATCATTTAATAACTTCCGCTCATGTCAAACGGAAGTGGTTGGTTATCTTTTCAACGAGCGGAAGTCATAATTATTTTGCGCCATTAGTTGGCAAGTTCCCGTACCCCTCGCACTTGGCGGCTCACAATGCGCGCGTTCACAACGTGTGCGTGTATATGTGTGTGTGCAGAGCATGTGCATGTGTGGGCGTTGCTGAGGCATGCCATTTAGCGCGCTAGTAACAGCAGCAGCAGCAAAAACAACAAAAAGGCACAATTGCCAGTTTTTAGTGCAGCTCCCCTACGTTCCCTTTAATTGCTCAAGTGCCACCAAGAAGTGAAGTGCATGTGAGCGAGAGAGAAGCATTGCTACTTTTTTACAGCGGCTCTGCATTGTTGCTACGTCAGCGCGCGCACACAGCAACGTCAGCGTAAAGGCAACAGGATACGGCTACGTTTACGCCTACGGCAGACACTACGTTGCAGTGTTGTTGTTGTCAAAGTTTAAGACTTCGCAGAAAAGTTTCAGCATACGTTTCAACGTTTTACGAAAAGTGAGTACATACTGTTATTTGATGCTCTTGCATAATAAATTTCACAGCCTAAATATATGCTTTGATATATGAGATCTTGAGTTCTTGAGTGTGCTATTGCCGAAAGTTGAGCATATTGCTTGAAACTAGGCGCAAGTGCCTAAAAGTATGCCGTAGTAGAGGGGTAAAATTGTTTTGTTGACGACAAAGGGAGAGGTGAATTCCAAAATGCTATAACGACACTTTTTCTTTAGACGTATCCTTACTTCTGCTTTTAAATATTCAATTATTTTAGAATTATATAAAAAAATTTATCATTTTTTATAAAATGTATGCAATACTACATTTTTATATGAATAAGAACAAAGCACAATTTTCATTGGCTTTCGGCTAACAACGAATATTTTAAGCATTTGCCTAAAAGTATGCTCCTTTTTTCTATCGACTAAAGACCTAAGCTGACAGCTGAGTTTTACAGTAGCAATTTTAAAAATTTGTGTCAAGAATTCTTAAATAATTCTGTAACACAAACGTTTAACAATTTCTTTAGCCTGTATCTAATGTAAAAATTAATCAAGAGTAGCTTAAAATTTCTCTGCAGCCGCTCATTTGAGCAATAAATTGCATTTTAGCGCCTTGAAGTATGCACTTAAAACCGTGCCAAATTGTCTTATAAAAAGCCAATCAGGCATGCGCTGAATTTCAATTGCAATCGTAGTTGAAATCAAATTAAATTACAAATCGTTTATCAGCAGTTTAAATCAAATAAATTTTTAAGTGAACCAATTTAATTCAATGAAATTTGCAAAGGGTCAACTTTAAGTGCTGAATTGCCATAATCGATTTTGATCGATTTGAATTCCGAGTTAAACTGATGTCCAGAACATGCCGAAAATTCTTTTACAGTAAATGTTTAATTGAGGCAAAATATGGTATTCCCATATGAAAATTATCTTTACTAATTTTGTCTAAAACTATTCTACATAAATTTCATTACAACTATTTTACTTAATTTTTTACACAAAGTTTTCGAAAGCTGCCCAAAATATAGCTGCAGTCTATTGAGAGGCATATGCTGAGAAAGCATAGAATATGCGCCTAAAAGTATGCAATTGAAATATAGCAAATCAATGTCATTGCCATTTTATAGTTTTGGCAATGCACAAAATTTAAATTCAGCAGTGAATCAGTGGGTAAGAGCTCGGTAGCAGATGCGAGAGGTCGCTGCTTCGATTCCAAGCAGACTCATACAGCTTAAAAACGTAGAGAATTTGTTTTTCATACTTTTTCTTTACAGAGCGCCAACTCTCGCCAAGAATTGGCAACTCTACGAGAGTATGCTTTCCCTATGAAAATAAAGCTTCTCAATATTTTATAAATTGCGTTTATGCAAGTTTTTGCCTAGTTACAAAATCTGTCCTTCAGAATGCCAAGGTAATAAAACACTAACAAATTGCAACTTATTTTTCAAACAAAGTACGCCTTCCTTTGTCGGCTCTTTTGTCTCAGACTCGCGTAGACAAATTTGTTGTTATTAAAGCAAACTTCTATGCCGCTATGCAAAGCGCAACAAAAACAATTTTCAAAAGCTTTCACAAAAAATCAGCAAAGAATAAAAACGAAATTATAACAAAAAAGTCATTCATCATTTTAATAGGCGTGTGTTTATTACAACGCATTTTTAGGCGCACAGCCCATTGAAAGTTGGTCGAAAATGAGGCAAATGAACTGCAAAGAGCCACAAAAACAAAGCAAAGCATAACAAATGAGAAGAAGTTGGCATAAAGGTAGACAGTAACAACAGCAAAAAATCAATGTAAACAATTTCATTGAAAGCGCATATTTTATTGCAAGTGGCAAAAGTTTGCAGTGCATACTTTGTGGCGCACAAAGAAAATGACATCGTAATTAGCAAAAAGCATGGGTGAGAAATATAAGTAAGGCAGAATTGAATTGAGTGAGTTGTATGAGGCAGTGGTGTCAGAATGAGACAGAAGATGGAGTGAGCGTGACGAAAATTGCTTTGTTCGAAAAAATTTTCAATGTAAATTTTGATTTTATGGTTTACATAAAGAAGGTATTTAGTTTAGCTAACTTAAAGAGCACATGAATTCAGAATACAATGACAGAAAATAACAAGAACAGCTCTTTTTTGGAAAAAATTCTTGACTTAATCTGTTTATGAGTTTCTTCCCAAGCGATTGCCAACAAGAATATGTCTCTTGCTTTATTTTGGCTGACTTTCTAGCGTCTGCTATCAAGAGTTTACTACCAGAAGTATGCTTCAAATTTATTAACTACGCTCACTTAGTTACCGTTACCGTAGACTTTTTCAAGTATTTGTAGCGAATTTTTCATCAAAGCCAACTTTTAGGCGCTTTGTAGTTACTTTGTACGATGTGCTTTGATGCATTATTTAAGTTGCTTATAAGAGCGGACCGGAGGGGCAGAGGCATAAGTGATTTCATTGAATTGGAATCGTAAATGTGTAGCCTACTTTTGAGCGCAGCTACAAATAAGGGCATCATTAGAAATGTTGTGTTGTGTATTTTAATTTACTTGTTTTTGGTATTCGATTGACACGCAGGCAAACTGATAATTAGGATATTCACAGTGTCTCATATCGTCATATGTCGTATTCCTCAATTTTTCAAATATGAGCGCACCAAAATATTAGTCTGAAAATTTTTCTAAATAAAAATGCCAAAAGCCAAGGAAATTGAATATGACTTTTGAAATACATAGGCTGCCGTGTTGTATTAGTCGTATTTGATTTTTGTATGGGAAAAGTAAACTTATTTTTATGACTGCTGTATACTTTTATTTCAAATAACATATACGACAAATATCCCAGTTGAAAAAAAGCTATCCAGTATGCATGCTGGAGGCATGCCTGGGAAGGTCAGCAGGCCTGCTCGCCTCCATACCCGCTTGTATCTTTTTTCTATAGGCATGTCCTAGGACGGCATGCCTGCTAAATGAACTGCCGTAGCAGCAATGCTGCATGCATCTCATGGAAGTGATGTGGCAGGTCGGGTATGAAAAAATAATTTAAAAATAAAGAAATTCTTTTTTCTATTCTAATTTCGGAGAATTGCCAATTCATCGGAAGAAGTGGCGCCGCGCAAAGAAATACATAATTTGAAAACAAATTCTCTTTATATTAGATTTTATATAGATATGTACCTCTATTACATTTTATGTGCCTTGACTTAGAATTAAACCCGGGCCTCCCGTATAAGCAACCAAGTGGCTCATTCACTGATCCAACGTGACGCGTAGGCTTTGGTTGCTTAAAATTAACCAGAATGAGAAAATTTTTAAAATTTCTAAAAATAAACTTTTGAAATTGACAACAAAATTATAACCTGCCACAATCCCTTCCATCGGCATGCCTTCCTTGTTTTTCAACTGGGTATAAGACACTGTGAACACCCTAAATATACTTATATACTAAATATACTTGACCTTTTCATACCCTACACCTATGGTAATAGGGTATAATAACTTTGTGCCAAAATTGTAACGCATTAAAGGAGCCTTCCTAGGTATAGACATAAGTATATGGAAATGCTTAGAATCACTTTCTGCGTTGATTTCCGGTTGTCCGTCTGTCCGTCTGTCTGTCCGTCTGTCCGTCTGTCTGTCTGTCTGCGTGTCCGGAAAAAAAAGAAAGAAGGAGTTGTCCGATTTGGAACAAATTTGGTACACAGTCACAGTGAACTTCGCGTTAGGAGAAGTGTTAAAATTTGCCAAATCGGTCGAAGGACACATTATACGCCTGTAAGTCCCACTACCTCGGTTTTTTGCGTTCAAATTGCTGTAATTTATCTAATTACCCATTGAAAAGAATAAAACTTAGTATTCAAGTTAAGGGGTCGGTCATCTATGTCATACGAAAAAATGGGCGTGGTCCGCCCACTATATAGGCGGCAAAATTTTTCCGGTAAAATGGCTCCCAATTGACTAGTTACGAATGTAAATGAATGAAATTCGGTTCCCAAGTTGATATATAGGTCTTAGATATCACACAAGAAAATGGGCGTGGTCCGCCCACTATATAGACGATAAACGAAAAATCCTCTTAACTCCCATAATATATACCCCAGAGCGTCCAGATTCGGTTACTTCGTTCCTGGTAGGAGTATCTTTTAATTCTCCAGAAAGGGGCGTGGTCCGCCCACCGTGGGGGCAGTAAAATAAATATGCCGATAACATCTGTTGTACACCTGTCAGAGCATCAATATTTGGCATACATAGTCCTATTAGCTATATCTTGTAGTTTGCCAAAAATGGGCGTGCTCCGCCCACTATGTAGGTTGTAAATCAAATGCACCCACAATTTCAGTGAATTATCACCCCACTTGGGAACATGGTGTAGGGTATTACTCTGTCGGTGAAACCCGAATGATACTTCCTTACTTGTTATTTAATAAAAAATATGTTGCAGTAGACTTTTCGGCGCATATACAAATAAACCAAAATCGTGCAGTTAGTTGAACGAACAAAATAATATTGGCATTCGCTTTACCATTGTAAGTATTTTGAAGGAAGCCATACCAAAGTTATGCTTACAATGTTACTTTATGAAGAAAGCAGGTAGCACGGCTATAAAACAGCCAAGCCAGCTAGAGGTATAGGAAAAAGGTGTACTACCTACCTTTTTGACATTTCTTTGCCAAGCAAACAGGCGTACGTGCTAACAAATAAACATAATAATTAACAGTAGCATACATACAGGCGCACAAACGCTCATAGCAATGAATTTTGTCCGACACTTGCTGTTCTCTTCACACTCACTGAGCAATGGCTAAGCTGCGCATTAATGTTGCCTACTTTCGGGCGGACGTTATGCTAACATTGGCATAAGCGCCGCCAAGTAGGCTGTACCTTCGGTTCAGGCTAACGAAGTCAAGCAACGGAAAAAAAATTTACGCTGATCATAAATTCAGCACGCGTACAGCAGTAAAATAATGTAAAAACTAAACGCGTTAATGTCACGTTACGTTTATGCGCTGCACAGTGGTATTACTCTTAAAAAAATTACTTAAAAATGTTCCCATTTTGTATTGCATTTCTTATGAGCAGACTAAACATGCCTTTAACAGTTGTAATTCAGCAGCCATCAATTGCATACCAGAAAGTGTCACATTATTTTTAGCAGAGGTAAAATTTAATTTCAAACCATTTTTAAATATTGAAAAGAGGCAATAGAAACTGAGAAAGTGTCAATTGATATTCAGAAAAGAGAATTAAAATTCAAAAAGTATTATTAAAAAATTTAATTTCAGCTTATGAAATATTTAATTTCAAACCATTTTGAAATACTGAAAAGAGGCATTACTCAAAAGTGTAAATTGATATTCAGAAAAGTGAATTAAAATTCAGAATGTATTATGTATTTGTACTTAAACAATATGTATTAATCAAATTTAAATATTTCCTTTAATTTGATGCCTTCTGAATTTAAATTGATTATTCTGAAATTTAATTAAAGCTTTCTCAATTTCAAGGGACTACATATACTGAATGACAATTGAAGTTTTTTGAATTACATTTGAATAAAGAGTAGTTCAAAAAAAGCAGCACGCTTTTTATATGCCATTTTGAGCACTCTCATTCCACTGTGCGAGTGTCACGGCAAAATTGCGCGTCAAGAGCGCTTCGCGCCTCAAGCGGCGTTGAGCATAAAAATTGCCGGAGGCTTGCTTAACCCCACAAAGGGTCGGTCGGTCAGCAATTTCTGGCGTTCTCTTGCTGTTGTTGCGGCTGTTGTTGTTGTAAATTTGTTTGCTTTCGCTGCGTTGCGTTGCGGTCGCCTTTTTGCAATTTTCGGCACGCACGTCTTTCTTGTGGATTATAACTTCATGCCTTCATGGCCACGCGCACAAAATATTTATGCCATATATCTGCGTACATATTAAAAATTGCTTCCATCCCCGCCCCCATTCTGCTTGTGCTATGCTCTTTTACCGCCCCACCTTCACATTTTGCCCATTCATCAGGCCTCCCCACCCAGCAAAAGGCATAACCTAGTCCTTCAACGCTTTCTTTTTTTATATATAGGTGTGTGTGTGTGGCGTCTTATTTACATGTAGTATATTGCTACCTGTACCACAGGCCCCCGCTAAGCATTAACCCCCCACAGGCAGCCGAGGCAAATCGCTTTCTTTCACTTCATTCCTTTTGCAGTTTGTCTTGAGGTTTTTGCCTTGCCAAGGCGTCGTTGTTATTGTTGTTGTTGCATTTGTGACTATTTGGCTTTGTCTCGATGCGGCTGTTGTATGCCTGCTGTAGTTTGTGTGGGTTTGTGTGTGTGCCTTCTTTATAGCGTGTCATTGTCATAAGGTTAATTTTAACATCTCGTCATTATGGCGGTCAATGTTGCCTTTTGTTTTCACAAAATGCTTTCATGTAGGCTACGCCAGGTTACCATACACACGAACACTCTCACACACGCACACACACACACACATATACATGTACATAAATTTGATATGCCGTGCCAATGTTTTAGCATTTGCTCTGGAGTGGCTACGCTCGATTTTCGTGTTGTGACAAAATGAATTATGGCCTCTCTTGATTAAGGGGATTTTCTTGCTTCTTTTCTTCAGCTTGTTCCTTGCTTTTCTCTTGTTTTTTTAATGAGAAATTTATGAAAATGTAATGAGCTAATTGCGCGTGGGTGTAACGTTGTGCTACCTAGACGAATTTGCAATTTACTTTTATTTTGTTGTTAATGAAGGCAAGAGAAATGCGGAAGCAAGTAAATGGCTTTCGGGCACATTAAAAGTGGTATATATGTATACATATGTACATATATTTTTGTATATCGGCGATATGGAGACAGGTAGTCATTTGAAATTTGAGCACTTTAGCAGCATGCTTTTAATTTATTCAACAAGGTTTCCTTAGCGAAGTAAGGACTTTTCAAAGTGCTCAAGCACTAAGCTATTCAATTACAGAAAAATCGATAGCAATTTTTGGCTTAAAGAAAAGGAAAATTTCGCTGCTAAGAAAAGGGTAAAATTTGTCTCCTTTTTCATTTTCCAAAAATTAGTAAAGCCTGGAGCACGTCAAAGTACACACTTGATTCGCATGCCTATGAAAATTTTAAACTAAAATCGAATTTTACAAAAGAAAATTTAGAATTATAATTCTTAAAAGTTAACATTTATTTTTTATTTTTAGTTAACTATAAAAGCAAGCGTTACCGGATCCACGATGAAAGGAGCTGTAGCATATTTAAAGTGAAACAAATTGAATGCTTCAGTTGCCAAATCGATTAACTCCTATTTGTTGAATTTTATTAAATTTTAATGTCACCATTTTATTGACTTCTGATAATAAGTATATAACACTAAGTCTTATTATCAAAGAAATTTTTTTAGAATATTATATAGTTAAAAGTAAAAAAAGTGTTTTGACAGTAAAATTTAATTCAATTCAGAAATTGGAGTTAATCGATTTGGCAAATGAAGCATTCAATTAATGCAATTTCTTCACCAGCCGCTTATATAATTAAAATTTAAAGAAAGCTTCAAGTTCAGTCTGCTTGCATATTAAAAAGCATACTTTTAGGCGCTCATAAAAGTTACAAATATTTTGTGGCAGGCAAATTTAGCTTGACATCGTACAAGCAAACATTTTGGCATAGTTTTAGGCGCTGTGGAGCAGCTAAGCAGCTCAGCTTGTATCACATAAACAAGCAATCAAATGGAGCAGCTGGCTTAGAGGCACTCCAAACACTGACAACAGATACAAAATGGACGCATTCTCTTCGTGATTGTTTTAATCTACACAGGAATTTCATTATAATCTCATCTCCGGCGCTGCCGTCAAAATTGTTTACATTTTGCCTCATAATTTATTAAACGGCAACGCACTTTTCCTGGCATAAGCACAAGAGCGCTAACACACACACACACACACACACACACACACACACACACACACATCGATGCTTTCCACCTACTAAAAAAACACACACACACACACACACACACACACACACACACACACACACACACACACACACACACACACACACACACACACACACACACAGACAATAGACACACTTCACGCTGCGCATTAAGCGCAGCCCGACATCGGCGCAGGCATGGACTACTTCGTCACTGCTGCCCACGCACAAATCAATCAAACAGCCCAACGCTTTCCATCAATCATAAACAATTATTAGCAAAGGAGTAAATATGAAAAGTTATGCTCAACTTTTCGCATAAACTACGCCTTGTATGGGAAGTAACTGTGAGCGGCAGGAAGAACGACAGAGCAAAACGGAAAAAGAAACTTTGCTATTACGTAAATGAAGTATGCTTTTAGGTGATTTTAATTAAAACTTATCAGAGGAATCAACTTGCAGCAATTATAGTGAAGAAGTAGTCAGTCGGCATAAATAAGATTCCGGAATTATAGTGTCTGAGCCAACTTTAAGGCGCTTTGCACGTGATATGAAATATAATTTACACACTAAGAATATTTGTAGCATACATTTGGGCAGCTCCTAATTAATTTCTCAGCGAAAAGAATAATACTTGGTATTCAAGTAAAGAGTTTGGGCTTCTATGTCATATGAAAAAATGACACTATAATGCCCACTATATAGGCGGCAAAATTTTTCCGGTAAAATGGCTCTCGTTTGAGTATTTACGAACTTAAGCGGATGAAATTTGGTTCCATACTCTAAATATCGGCCTTACATGCTGACAATAGGCGTGCTCTGCCCACTATATGCATACATCGGCGACAAACGGAAAATCCGCATAACTTCCATTATATATACACCAGAGAGTCTATATATGGACACTTCATTGCTGGTAGGAATACCTTTTAATACCACCAATGGGGCGGTAAATTAAATATATCGATCATTTCTACTGTGCACCCAGGTAGGTAGGTAGGTTACGTGGTCGTCTCGAGGACATCACTCCAACAGAGTGTCAATATTTGGCATACATAATCCAATTAGGAATATCTCATAGTTTTTCGAAAATGGGCGTGATCCGCCTACTATGTATGCGATATATTTATGACACCCACAATTTCATTCAGTGGACCCACCGTCTCACGGCCTTACTAGGTGTAGGGTACTATTTTGTATGGCTAAGCTGACTGATGCTTCCTTACTTGTTTTCACACTGGCAATTTTTGTATAAATAACCGTTGCATACTTTTGGGCTGCTCTATAGCGTATAAGCTTTGAGTTTGTATGAGATAACGTATTTAATTGCTACTATACGGCGATTGTGAATTTTTGATATATTATTGCCTAAATTTAGGCGCTTTGCATGCTTAAAAAAATCTTTTTATGGTACTGAAGTTGTAATCAGTACTTGCTTTCGGGCAGCCATACTTCAACTTTAAGAGAATATACATAGTAAGAATATGTTTGTCTAGCCTTTAGGCGCGTTTCGAGTATAGTATTGCAATTATGGCGGGCTCTTAAGAAAACATGTTTGCCTAGTTTTAGGAGCATACTCCTAATCTTTAACACTGTCAGCCAGCTAAGCACAAGTTTTTAAAGACAACATAGCAACAAATATTAGCGCACGCTTAGGCGCATACATCTAATAAATTTCCCTTTTTTGAGTTGTTGCATACTTTTGAGCACTAAAAGAGCAGTAATTAGTCGCTTTAATAATTCACAAAGCTTATACAAGTAGTCGCTTATCGCACGCTGTCAAGCAAGCATAATAAAAATTTCAGTGAAGGTTATTAAAATTGTTTGCTTCACTGCCAAAGCGACAAGCATACACGCGCCCATACACACACACACACTCACATACAGTTATGCTTCAGCTCAGCTAACTATTGTCTCTAGGGTGTAGAACAAGCACTCTTCCCTGCACTTCGTGTTTTCTCCCACGTGCTATTATGAAAATCTGTCCAGCCGCACTGCCTTCCTTCGAGGGTTTCGTGGCTTCCTGGCGGAAAAATTCAGATAACAAGTGGGCACACGCACACACACTCTCATACACATGCTAACACTTGAACCCATATATGTACATACATATATCAAGATTCACACGCTCACACTTTTTTTCCAGTTTGCCATTTTTTTCTATTTTGCCACCATTAAATGACAGCGAAATTGAAACTTGGAATTTTCGAAATTCGAAATTAGGCCTTCCAATGGGCTCACATATGTGGCCTGCAGCAGCACACTTTTTGGTGATAAGCCACAATCGAACGACACAATCGAATTTTTTTGGGCGCTTCCAGCCCAGCGGGGAGTAGCAAGGAAGCCGCCGCTGTATCTCAAAATCTAGTGATAAAAATTTTCAGCTGCCTTGACAGTAATTTTCTTGTCGCTCTCTGCGATTGTGGTGTAAGTGTGTGTGTGCTTGCGTGTGAGTATCTGAGTGGTATGTTTATGTCTATGCATGCGTGTGAATCTTTGCGTTTTGATGCTTGCTTTTCTTCTCTTCTTTTCGATGGCATTCCACTTGTGTGCCTTTTTTGTTGTTGTTGACTGTTGACTTGCTCATCTATTGTTGTATGCGTAAGTGTACGCATATGTACATGAGTGTGTGCATGTGTGAGTGATGTCAAAGAAATGTTGAGTATTTGCTGACAGCGCAAAGATTGTCTTGTAGACGTAGACGTAGCAAACGCGCGATGTTGGCTGTATGAAGAGCAAGGAGGCGGCTGCTCGCTAGGTTAAATTTCAAGGGTATGCGGCGAAACGCGCGCATCAGCAGAATTTGGCGTCTGCTATTGATATCTGATAAATAAATTAAAATACACATAAAAGCGTGGGAAATTGAATTGTATTGAGCCTTGAAAAGAATTTCCATTTGCTTGCACTTACACATGTTAGGAGAAGGGTTGGAATTTTTCATTATGTTCCTCAGTGGCAGTTGAAAATAAAGAAGTAGTCTTTTTCGTTCTTGAAGAAGTTACTTTGAACTAATCAATAAGCATGATTTCACTAGGGTCCTTAAGCTGAAGCCTAGAAGAATGCTTTGAGGTACTTATTTACATATATTTATAGGTCATATAGTTTTTGCTATTTTCTAGCTAGTTTAAAAATTGCTTTGAATACAGACTTTTGTTTTTGAAAAAAAAAGTATTCTTTTGAAAATAAAGGTTTTTGTTTTATAGAGAATTCGGTTCTTCAATAAAATGTACGAGACTTTTGTTAGAAAGTGACCTAATTAAGCGGCTTGAAAGTACATATGTAATTTATCTTGCATTATCACATTCAGCTGCTTAAAGTAGTGTCTAAAAGTATGCTTTGAAATTTGCTAATTGAAAAATGATTTAATTTAATTTTTTAAATGTATTATAAGTTTATTGAAAATTAGTAATTTTCTCATAAATGGATTCTAGTTACTCAAATAACAGATTAAGCAATGAAAAATGATTTAATTTAATTTTTTAAATGTATTATAAGTTTATTGAAAATTAGTAATTTTCTCATAAATGGATTCTAGTTACTCAAATAACAGATTAAGCAGATTTAACTTTTATGATTTAAAAATTTAAGCTGGCGGTTAAAAATCTCCCTTTCGAAAATATTTTTTTCTACAGTTTTTGAAACTCAATTAATTGAAGAATTAAAAACGTTTTAAAATTGCATTGGTTTTTCGAATATCAGAAATTTTTCAGAAAGCAACTTTCGAAAAAGGTGCAAGCTAATTCTCATATCAAACAGACACTACTGTTCGGTAGATAGATTATAGGAAGCTTAATTGACTATTGAAGAATCGAATTTAAATAAAATATTTAGGAGTAAAATTTTGTAAATTTTTTTATTATTGTTTAGAAAAAATACAAAATTGAATATTCTTCTCAAAGCACAGAAAATGCCAGCAACATCATACATCAAGCCTACCCACGGTAATGTTGGCGAAAATTCGCAGAAAATTTCAGGAAAAATACAGTTCATGAGTTTTTAATGAAGTTCATAAAATTGTATTATTATGCTTTTTTCTCATTCAAGCTACTCAAACAGCTTTTTTTAACAGCTTATATATGCCTTTCTTCCTCTTTCTTCGTTTCTCAACGATGTTATATCCTTCCTCCTAATACTAGCATCGCTTTGCGCCTGAAACTTTGCAACAAAATTTGAGCATTTCTTAAAAGTTTTCTCTTCGTACTAAATTGCTGAAGAAGAAGTTTGCCTTTAGAGCAATATTTATTCAATGAACTGCATACATTAACAATTATCTATGGTTATAAACTAAACAAGGATGCTTTGTTGCTGTTGGTGTTGGTGGCTGGTGTTGATGTTGCTGGTTGGCTGATATTATTGTTGCTGGCGTTTGGTTGAATGGCTGAATGGCAGCATCATATGGCTCATACATTTACACTTTCCTACACCAGCTTGGTTATTGTGCTTGCCGGTCAGTGTTGCCAACTCGCCAACCCGCCAACATAAAACTTTAACTTACTAAATTTTTAGCAATAACAACAATAATAGCAACAACAAAGAAAGGCAAAAGACGAGCGCAAGTAAAACTCACATAACTTTTGCAGGTCGTCTTTTCCTTTCAGCAGCTTCCATTCGCTAGTCAGAAACTAGCACAAAATGGGAAGGGCTGCAGCTATATCTTCTTCAGCCTTCACTTTAAATCCGCTGCTTGCTTTTGAGCTAAGTGTTGAAAAAGAATGCAAAAGAAAAACGAGCAAAAAAGCCAGAGCAACTTTTTCGAAAATAAAAGAGGAAAATATGAAAAAACGTTTGAAAAGCATTTCGGACTTGCTTAGGCTAAGTGCTATAATTTCTTGAGTGGGCGGGGCAGCAGCAGCCCATTCATCTGTTTGTTTTTGTGGTTTGGGGGGGTCGTGTCTGAAAGTTGAGAATAATTTTGAAATTCCTGAAATGACTTTTCACAAGAACGGAAATTTGTTGGTTAATTTATGTGCTCGTGTTGCATACATTTGGGCGCTCCGAACTGCCGGAAAGGTGCGATTGTGAGTCTGGCTGCTCGCTGGTGTGGCGTCTTTGAAGATAAATGCCTTTGTAAAGTGTCACGCGGGTTGGGGGGCGACATCAGTTTGCGACATGTTGTACAGGTAAAAGCAAAGTGAGGCAGGCGGCACTGGGCGGTTGTGTGCGTGTGAAAAGCAGCAGCAGCCTCCGGCTAGTATGTGTGCGCAGTCATGCACTAGCTTGGAGCATAAAAAGCGACGTTATGGGCACTTCTAAACGAGCACAAGCACAAGCAGTGAGCTTGACTTCGTGTGACCACGCATAAATAATCACCCCAAGAAATTTCAGCGTAGTAAACACGTTCTGCGGTTAGCTCGTTGCCGGTCTGAGAAATTGCCACACATTTGCATTTTCAAGATTTCGGGGTCAACGCCAGAAAAGTCGTGCGCTCCGTCATGCTTGGAGCGGCACCTGAAAGGCTTTTGTTATCTTAGCGCATGAAATTTGTAAGCGAAAAGCTCGCCAGACTTGTTGAAGTATGTTGAGCTTGACATAAGCAAACGTTGGTTGCCTTAACACTTCAGAATAAAGAATTTATAACAGAAGCTTTCAAAAGCTAAGAAACTGCAAGTCTTGAAGGCTTATCATTGGTTTTATAATACAAACTATTTTTATTAAAGTTTTAATACAGATTGTGCATGTAAGTAAATTGAAGTAAATAAAACATTTCAGATCTACACAAATCTTTAAGGCTGCCTGGATTTTCAAACTCCTTGGCATTACATTTTCAAGATTGCTATTAAAACGATTTTAACGATCTTTATTTAACTGACGTTTAAAGCTTAAGCCTTTAAGATACTTTCACTGCAAAGCTTGCTGAAAAGAAATGCAACAAATCAATTTTCAAGCCAATGCCAAAAAGTATGCAAAACTTTTGCTACAGCTCTGCACCTTTGGAATTCTTCAACCTGTCTGTCTGTCTGTCAGTCTCTCTGTCCGTGCGTTCCGCTTTCGCTAAAATCTCTTGCAAATCCGCTTTTGTATGCTTTCTTCTTGCTTGCTGCTGCCGCCTGGCACTTTTATCGTAGCAGAATTTATTTCGTGGAATTAATGCGACGCCATTACACTGACATTAGCCCAGACATTTGTCGCGTCATCAACCCCAAAATTGTTAAAGTGGGAGTTCTCCCTGTGCCTACTACCTCGTCCCGACCGCCCATCAAACTGCTGCAGCCAGCCAAAAAGCGTACCAAAGAAGTGCAAAGCAAAGTTTTAGGTCGTTGTCATCTGAATTTGTGGAAACATGTGAGTCGTGAGAGCGCGGAGAGGACGGGATTTGCGTGGGAGCTTGTAGTAAAATGCCTCGTAGTTGCTGGCTGGCACTTTTTAAGTTGCAATTTTTTATCATCGCAGTTAAATTTTTTAAAGTGCGCCATTTCAACTGCAGTTTATGTTGCTTTCCAGCGCTCTCCGCGGCACGTTCCCTTGCATACTTTTCGGCAGTTTGCAGCCAGCCAGCCAGACGTCCAACTTGTTTACAACGTACCACATGAGCTTTGAGTGGCCGGGCAATTTACACTCAAGCCAAAAATATATAACTTTTTTCTTTAAACGAAAATTGAAAATTTGAAAATTCTGTATAGTTGAAAGTAGTCGATAAAGTTGGTATAGTATGTCTTTGTTTAGAAAGCATATTTCTTAAAAAAATGTCTAAAAAATTTCAAACAAAATTTCAAAATTTATATTCATAAAAATTTGCTCACAATTTGTTGAGCATATCTAACGACACTTACTGCAAAATTTTGAATATTCTAGGGAACACATTTTTATCAACTAGGAACATAACATAAAAATTGCATAACTTGAAAATAAGTTTCAAGAACTTTTGAAAACAGTTGAATAAAATGGAAATTTTGTAAATTTTTAACTTTGAAATTAATTACATTGGAATCTAGAAGAGACTGTCTATGGCCATATTCTAAGTTGAGATGTAAGCAACTTCTTTGTAGAGTAGATCAACTAATTTATAGAAATTATTAAGTAGAATGGTATACGAGTTTTGGCAATAGGTTATGTTAAGCAGGCTGCTTAAAAAGGCCACGCATAGATCCTGTTGGATCCTCAGCGATGTAAGTTGGAGTTCCCTTTAGGAATGGTTAAGGTAATGATCTGTCAGAATTTGGGTGTCACAAATTTCCAAAAAGGCTTGCGACCTGTTCGAGCCCTGAAAAGACAGGCGCACCTTAATTAGTCAGAAGAGTTCTTGCGATGGCGGGGCAGGAGCACAGTAGTCTTCACAATAATATCATTGAGCTCATACTCTCGCACTTAAGAAGTAAGTGAAGACGAAATTCATTCATTTACTTTGCAATTTGATGGCACATTTTACGTTTACATATTTTGCTATAGAAAAAAGCTGTAGCATGGAAAATAGTTCCAAAAAGTTCTACATCTTTAGCAATCAATCTATTTTGTTACTTTTTCTCTCGCTCTGTTCTTTTGCGCTTTAAGTGCTTGCTCCATTTGCATGTGAAATGTGACCTCTTTTAGCGCCGTGATTTACGCTTTGAAATGTGCGCGCTTTTGTTTCGGCTTCAAAAAGCGATAACTACTAAAGCCTCCGCCTTAAAGTATGCTATAAATACACCATAAAATATGCTGTAAGTCTGTGCGGCATTAGCATTTAAAGTGCCAAAATTTGAGCAAACGACAATAGAAACCAAAATATTAACAAACCCAGCAAACGAATAATTCATTTGCAATGTGTGCGAATATGCATCCCAATAAGCCTTAAGCTTTGATATCAAATTGTTAGCAAGTTTTTCTTAAGTGTCGTTTTCAAGGCTTCGCTTTGATATTAAAAATTAAGCAAAGATTGTTAACACTTTTAAAAACTAGCGCTTTCAATAAAAGAAAACATTGGAGAGCAAGCCTTTTAATTAGAAAACACTTTGATAATCAGCCTTGATATCATGTTTGATATCAAGTACAAAACGAAATCAATTAAAGCTTGTTAATAAGGCCTCTTGATTTGATATCAAATTGAAAACAATGCATAATAACAAGCTTTGTTTAATTGAATTTATTAAGGGCTCAATGCAACGCTTATTGGGATATTTTCATGTATGCAAGTATGTGTGCTGCGACGTTGGCTCTTAAGGAATATACATTTCCAAAAGCAGCGACGGCGGCAACTTGTGAAGAATAAGAAGAAGAATCAGCAGCAGACAAGCGTCAGCCTTGCCGCTTATTGTTGTTTGTAAACCGGCAAAAGCTGTCGCCAAAAAATCGCTACTCTCCTCTCCGCTGCGTTTGAAATATGGCAACCCAAATACAGATAAACAACAACGATTTACTATGCTAAAGAGAAAAGGGAATTTCCATTTTATATACATATATGTACATATAGTATATTTTTCCAACTTAGATATTTATTTTGTTACTAACATTTTACATGTATATGTGTGTGTTTGCCACTGGCTGCCACTTTGCAAAATTTTGTTAAAATGGCAGCACAAAATTGTCTTTTATATTTCTGACCATGCATGTGTCTGTGTGTATGCGCTTTGCTGTGTAGTGGTGCTATTGCCAATGACAATGGATTGCCGGATATTTTCCCATTTATCTGCTCGAGTTCAGCAAAGCAGTCGAGTCGCATATGACGTATATGCAAATTTATATTTATGTGGTAAAATTAAATTGTCTATTTTTGGTGTTGTCAACTTTGCCTTTTTCGTATTTATTTATGCCACTCTAAGCTTCTCGGCATTGCTTTTCGAATGCTCCTTGCCTTTTCGGAAGAGGCTTCTTTTCTAAATGAATTTTAAATACATATTCGCATTGTCCTTCACTTCTGGTATCTTTATCGTTTTCTCTAGATTTTTCCTTATGGATAATCGGATTTTACTATCTCCTTGTTCTCTCTCTCATTCTTACATGTTATCCCTTGGCGTTTTCCACTTTTCATGCTTTTTCTATTTGTTTGTGTTTCACAAATTTCCAAAAAGGCTTGATATATAGTTTCGAAATCTGTTCGAGCCCTGAAAACACAGGCACTCCTCAACAAGTCAGACGAGTTGTAGCGATAGCGGAGCAGGAGCACAGTAGGTCCAAGGTCTTCCTGCTATCCGCTTCTGATTTTCTAATATTCTGCCTTCTTCCCGTAAATATTGCTTCCAGTAAATCAATTCTTCTAGTTTTTTATTTGAGTTTTATATCCGTTTTTCCGTTTTACTTCTTCTTTTTTAGCATGTTTTCTTAAATCTATTTTAGCCCCATCTTCTGCATATGCTGTTTCTTCTTATTCTCAATTTCTTTCATTTTCCTCTATTTCTTTCCATTGTATTACATTTTCTTCCTTAAGATTATCCCTCTTCCTTCCCAATAAACTGCTCACTATAGCCCTTAAATATCCTTCGTTTCTTTCGACTGTTTTTCGTTTGCTTGTGCTTCTTTCATTCTCTTTCCAATTTTTCTTTTTCTCTTCTAAAAACACTTCCTTAATTTTATCCTTTGTATGCATTTTTCCTTTTTTTAAATGCATAATTTTCTATCATTTCTTCTGCAGCTCAATTATTTGTTTCCATTTTCAAACAATGCTGAAAAGGCTCCACTTCCGTCTCCTTATGCTCTACAATTAAGCTTAGCCCTTGTCTGATTCTCTTTGCCTGATAAAGTATATAACTTTTCCTTAAGGTCTGCTGCTCCAGCTTTGTAAATGTTACGTCCTTTCTAATCAAATAAACGTCATTCACATTTCATCATTTCCGTGCTTCTATCTTGCCCTATTCACCCTATTCAACTAATGCCCCATCTCTCTTATTAATTGTACACAATATCCTCCCTCTAATTTCTCGCATTTTTCACTTCACATTCTATTAATTATTTTTCACACATTTCCACACTGCAAAATCGCTGCAATAAATCCTACGACATGATGAGACCCGATTATTACTCTACATAGTCCGTGCGCTGGCTTGTTCACTCGCACATCCGGTGCTACTGCTGAGTAGCATGGCTGCACTTCCGTGCCTTAAAGCGCCATGGACTACATGTTCCGTCCGCCTTTGTCTACTTTTCACACTGCTGTTTTAGGCAGAAGGGCGCACCTTCTTTTCAACAAGATTTTATTACAAGAGATTTTATACGTAATACAACGTAGCATAGTTGCAGGCGCTCTTGTAAGGACGAGGCACAAGATCCTCCCATAAGAAAGTGTAACACGAAAGAAAACTTTGAAAAAAAATTGACTGCGATTACGACAAAAGTTGTGGCATACATCATGGCGCCGTCGGCAGTTTTTCGTTGTATTTGTGTGCACGCTTGTGCAGGCTGATGTGCGTCTGTGTGCGCTCCGAGATTGTATGTCTATTTTGGGTTGTCTGCTGGCTGTGCGCTTTTAATCGCCCGCCTCTTGCACACGAGTGTTATGGTGGTCATTTATAAGCGCCGTGAGCCAGCTTTTAGGCGTTCTGCAAATTTGCACGTGTAGGCCACACTCAAATAAACTTTACGATTTTTTTCGAACAATGCTTTAATAGGTTCGGAGAAACGATGTGGCTTGGTGTGTGAGTGCGCTTAAAAGTAGGCAAATATTAATGCAGTGCTAATTCGCATATTGTAGTAAATTTAAGTTTAATGTCAGCAGGCTGCCTAAAAGCAGATCATAAAAATTTTTAATCGCAACTGAGTTACTGAAATAATTTTTTGATTGCAAAGTTGATTTTAATATTTTTTTAGTGCCAGGCCTTTTGAAAGTATTTTACCTTTTACGTTTCATAATTAATTTTAATATATGCATTATTTTTATGATAGCTATCAAAAAGTGACGGTCGAATAGTTCTGAAATTGCTGCCAGTTGACAATTAATTACTTTTCCCTGATTACCAACATGTTGGGTTTAGATATAATTTAAAGATTTCTTAAAACAGCCTGAAAGTAGACAATACATTATTTCTACCATATTTGCTATTTTGGTTCGAATCATAGGATTGTGTAACTATCATGGAAATTCCAAAAAAAGTTCACTGCTTCCCTTTCGTTGTTCCACTTTCACTTTTCTTCTGAAATCTGATTCCTTTCAGTTCCAGCTAATGGTCTTTTATATCTCTAGCTGTCATTTGCCAGTTGCTGTGGAATTTCTAGAGCGTCTCATTTTCGCACGTATTCAAACTATTGTTGCTTTCTGATGAATCTTATGCATAAAAGTTATCAATGATGACCTTGCTTCTTATATGATAGGGTGACACACATCTACTTGACAATAGTATTTAGTAAAATAAATTCCAAAGTTTCTGCGGCTCAAAAGTAGTTGATGCATATTTCTAAAGTGCCTGCAAGTAGATAATATAAATGTTTGCTCATCTCCTGTAAAAATTTTAATATCACTAAATGAAATATGTAAATTCTAAAACCTCAGCTATCCAAACGTAGACAATGCAAAATTTGTTCATATTGACACTCAACATTTTTGTAAATTTATATTATTTTCATTTCAAAATTAGCTTAACATGAAGAATAAATGTATTTCTCTTTTCTCCCTTCTATCACTCACGCTCAACGACTGTCAATGAGCCATTATGATGAGGCTATTAACGATGCAAAAAAGTAATGTTCTTTTTTTTCCAGTTCAATAAATTATGTATTGCCAGAGCGCCTGAAAGCAGACAACATAAAATGCATACAATTCTCAATAGTATATAAAAATAAATTTGTTATGCAAATTATAACATTTCATATTTAATTTATAATATTTGCATTGCACTCGTATTAAAAAATGTAAATTTATAATCAGCTTCTAAAAGTATGCTACACAAATTCAAATTTATTGCTATTTATATTGCAATAAAAGGACTCTTCAACACACAAATTTGCATATGTCAAACATTTAAATTTTCGCTGCCACATTCCTCTGGTTTACTCTTCAATAAATATGCATTTAAATTATATTACAACAACAAAGCGCATCACATCAAATTGATTACAGCTTATCAAGTGAGCCAAACAACAAAGCGCCTTCGCCCTGACAAACTACAATGACTTGTTGTAGCAATAAATTAATGTCATGCCATAAAATTTTAACGGATTATTGCAAATTTCTTTTTTATGGGAATTTCAAAGAAAGCGAAAAAAAGTCAAAAAACGATGTTGGCATAAAAAGCGCCGCAATGTCAGAAATTCGTGCATGCATTTCAATTTAAGCAATTTTTGTGTGCATTTTACGATTTTTTCGCTGTACAAAAGAAGCGCACATAAAAGCTGAATGTTGTAGAAAAGTACGAAAAAGGTACAACATAACTGGATTTTCTACAAAAAAAAAACTCCAAATTTATTTGCCTTCCCTTGTAAATATAACTCTCTCTCACACACACACACAGACATGCAGATATTGCTATCTTGTATACAGAAATGTGCTGCTTTCGCAGCGTTGCATTTTAAACCTGTCATAATTGACGTAAATTGTAGTTCGGTTAGTTTTTACTTTGCCGCAAAAATTTGCTAATAAAATTAATAGACACATGCATTGAAAAGGCATTTACATTTTTCATGTTATTCTGTATTTTGCGTATGTGTGAGTGTAGAAGAGATTGCATGTGGAAGATTGCATTAATTTAGAGTGTTGCAAAGAATGAAAAGTGTGGAAGGTGAGATTAGTTTAGGTTAAGCTGGCAACCTGAAAAGACCACGCATAGACCCTGTTGGGTCCTTAGACCGTAGAACGCTTGCAGAGGATCAGTACGCTGCTGATATGCTCATCTGAAAGACAGACAACCTGTTCGGCAATAACATCCACTCCCTCATTTTCCTCTATGCCTTTATGACCGGATACTCAGTAGATGTGTCGGCCTTTCTGCCCGACTGTCGCCGTAGAAGTTTATCCTTGAGTTAATGGTGGTGCTTGTGCAGGCCAGTTCCGCAGCTTTTCTGATGGCGAACCCCTCAGCTTGAAATGAAGTGTAAACATTTTCAGCGTAAAAGGATTATACAGTGAGAGTTGCTCTAGAGTACTAAAATATGCAAATTACTTTCAGTGGTAGTAATTATAAAGTTTGTGTTTATAATAAGAATATTTTTGTCTTGTATTAGAATTTTTACAGGACTTTTGCAGCCAGCTTTTATGCTTATTTAAAGTATTGAAAATATTTTCACAAATGAGGATTCTCGATTACGAGCCTGTTCTTATATTCTTATTTGGTTCACTTCGATTGCAGTGCATTTTCAGCAATAATTCTATGTCGTGCTTTTTTTCTTTTTATGGCACAACTTTAAAATTCTCTTAACCCTTTCGGTACTGCTGGAACAATACATTCCAAGATGGGATTATTTATCCCAATTTCACTAAAGCATCTTGGAACGGATTGTGTGTAACAATCCAAATTTTAGATTCTAAAAAGAAGCTCCCCGAGAGAATATTGAATGTAGATATGAAATTCAATCGGAAACAAACTAATGTTGAATTTGATTGATTTCTAAAATTTATAAAGAATGTTAAAGATAATTATTGGGATTTTATGGCCCACTGAAAATGCTTATTGGGACTATATGTCCCAGAATAAAAGGACGATTTCACCATTTCTATGCATGCATAACATAATTTTCTAGCTCTAACTTTCAGAACAGCCATGAATTTCTGTCAAGAGAGTCTCGGTTTACAAAACAAAAATCCGCACCGTAAGGGTTAAACATAAGAGCAGACTTTTCTTACAAAAGCAAATTCTAACAATTCTCAAAATTATAGACTATATGTTTGCAAGCTTAAAGTTGGACTCGTATGCTTTTTGTCAGCCTAAAAGCATGCCACATAAAAAGTAATCCCAATTTAGTGTTTTCACGAGCCACTGCAGTCGTTGCTCCTGCAAGAGCGTTGCCAGAGTTTTGATGTATGAGTGTGTGCATTGGAACTTGTGTGTTTTTAATTACACGTCTGGGAGCTGAGCGCACATGTGCACACGCACTCATAATTTAACACAGGTGTGTGTGTGTGTGTGAGAATTGTGGTATTCATATATGGTACAGCACGTGAGCAAGCGTGCAAATTATGTATGAAAACTGTACTGC
Organism: Neria commutata; assembly: GCA_963457695.1. NCBI lineage: Eukaryota > Metazoa > Arthropoda > Insecta > Diptera > Micropezidae > Neria > Neria commutata. Next base: position 48,666,399 of record OY735246.1, read on the forward strand.
AAAGATAAATCAGCGAGGAAAAGTGGAGAAAATGTGTAAGAACAAAGCAAAAAGAAGAAAGAGAAAAAGAAAAGTGCAAAAGCATTGCTGAGACATGAGTAAATACTAGTAGTAGTGATACACTGATAGCTCGTTGCAGTCTAGCGCTTATGACACAATAGTATAGGTGTGGAATAAGGATTTGAGCAGGCAATATAGTTGCCTTGAAGTATGCAATATAATTTGCAGTAATGGCACCGACATTACAACCAATAATGATGTCAGCTTAGAGATAAAGCGGAGAATAGTAATAATTATTTCATGTAGATTTGGTCAAATGTTACAAAGCATAAAATTTTTTTGCGCATATGCAAAATTTTAATATTTACAATTAAATGCTTAATAGACTGTTGCATACTTCTAGGCATTTAAGCTTTGCCTTATTTAAGCAAAATCAGTTTAGAAGCAAATTTATGCGCACAACAAACTTTTTAAATCTCGCAGCATGCACAAAGAGCGTCCTTCCACAGGAGCGACAGCTAAACAAAAATGTACATTGCATACTTTAAGGCAACGAGGCAAGCTCTTTTTGCTGCTTTCTATCTGTCGGCTTCCCTTGTCGCTCTTTTTGGTTTGTCGCTCTCCCTTCAGCATTTAAAATACACTTGCCAACTTTAATTGACACCCATTTTACATATGCGCATTTGAAATGTGCACCGAATCCCGAGCCCCTGAGCGCCTGACACTCGTTCGCTGGGGAACTGCCTTGCCGTCGAGCCTCCTTATCGCTGCTTCTCAGCTTGGCATTATTTTGTAAATGATTTTCTTTTTTCGCTCTTCTTCGCTTTCCCTCTTTTTATTCTTCTTTTTTTTTGTCAACATGCCAACTTGTCTTCCTTCCGGTTTCCGTCACACAATACAACAAGCAATTCGCAATCCGTGCTCGTGTGCTATTTGCGCCCTGCGATGCTGCCTTAGTGCAAGTGTCGAGTGAGTGTGTGTGTCAAGTGTGTGCATGAGTGTTGGTAAGTCATCAGCAGCGCTTGTGTCGTAGTGTAGGCTTGTCTATTAGTACGTGTTTAGGGCAATCCCTTTTTATGCTTCAACTTGGGCCCGAAAGAAGGCAATTCGAAGGGGCGCCGAATCAAAATTTTGAGACAATTGAAGGTTCTTCTATCAAAGGAATATGGAATCGAACATATTATTAACAGAGTGGAACAGTTAAAAAGCTAAAAATATTCCAACTTTTGTAGAAGCACTTTAATAATTTTCGAAAATTTTGTTTCTTTCTTTTCTTGATATCTTTTTCTCTTACTACTCGGGTACCTACTCGTTTTTTTCGCAGAAAGGAAATTTATTGTGAATTCTATTTATGTCGACCTAAAGGCATAAAAGAAGGGTGTTTCCAAATGCGTTTCATCTTGAACTTTTTATTATAATTTTATTAAAAAATGACAATTTTTTTTCTACTTGTGTACCAGCAGAGTAAATCTACTTATTCCCATCTATGGATACTATTCTACAATTTTGAAGAAAATTTACTTACTGGCGGTCAATCTGTTGGATTTATAACTTTTATGCGCCATCGTTCAATATTTAAATTTTTAGTAATTGTCAAATTGATTAAGCAAACTGAAAATCTTAGAGAGAAAAATTTTGTGATCAATAATATAAATTTAATTGTTCATCATCTGAAGCTTGATTTTTGTAGTCTTTTTGAAATTTTTAATAACATTTTTCAAAATTAGCTTTATTTATATAGAGATAATTTTCGTATCACCTAAAGGACCCCAAATAGATACAGTGGCCCAGAGGCAGCTAAAGACGCCACTGTTCGCACTCATGTTTGCATGTGCGTTAATATGCCATGTGTATGTGTGTCTGAGTATGCATGCGTGCGTATGTATGATATATAATTTGAATGCCAAGAAAAGCAGAAATAAGCAGAGCTGGTGGAAAAAAATGAAATGAGCCGAAGGGAAACGAAAAACGTGGCATGCATGAGCTTAACTCTTGATTGTGCCGCTGCTGCTGCCGCATACATTTACAATGTGCCATTTAGCATCCTTTTCGTACAGGGGGCCAGAGTTAAGCAGGAAAGGCGGAAAGGCGGAAGGAGGAGATGGCTTGGGCATCTGCGGCAGCGAAAATTATTTATAAGCACGCGAGCAAGGCTGTGGGGCGTCAGGGGAGGGCGTGCTCTGTGGCCGGCCAACAGCTGCCATGGAGCAGCAGCAGCAGCAGCGGCAAGTGCAGCAATTCATTGTGCTGTTATTTGTGGCGACACTTGAAAGTTTATTGACGTGCCGCGTAGAAAATATGCTCCGAGCACGAAATGCGGACAATTTGTGAACAAATTGTAGGAGGTCAGGGCAGCGTGCGGGTGAGTAGGCACGTGTGCAGGAGGAGTGCGCAAAATCCCTGCAAAAGAGCGCATGAATGAATGGAAAATAATTAAAATTTTTCGCTTTTGTTCGAAGGACAGTGAAATGCAGCAGGACTATTTGCCGAACTAATTATGCAGATGCATATATTATGAAATGGCAGCATAATAAGTGGGAAGCTCCAAATCATGTGGCGGAAAAAAAGTCAAAGTGTTTGTCTGTGCAGATGTGACAATGAAAGGATTTAAATTATGACGAAAAGTGAAGAGAACATTTTTCCAGAGAAAATAAAATACACATTCAATCTTTTTGTGACAGTTGATATGAAAGTAAAGTCAAACAAAAACTTTTCGTAACAAATGAAAAAATGGACCTCACAAAGCATAGGCTGCAGCTGAAGTGTGGAAAGATGGAAAATCGGTCAACAAAAGAAGCTGACTTAAGTTAAAGCTCACTACGTTTCCATGTATCGAAGAGAGGTCGTACAGAATTACTGACTGTTTCTTTGACGATTTCTGACTGAATATAGCAAAATTTTGATGATATATCCTGTAGTTTTTCACTTCACATATATTTATGTACAATTTTGTAAACAAATACTTTTAAATGCTAAATTAACTAGTACAATTTGTTTGAAGTAAAAGCTTTAAAAATCTTTGCTCTCTAAAGGCTTTCACATATATTTGTTATATAAGTTAGAATATTAGCACTATGTGCTTTTTTAAAATAATACAATGGGAACTATGTGCCTCGGTAAAAGGGTTGTTTTTAATAGAGTGCGATGTGCACTGTTTTATTCCCCAAATCAAACTGAACTACAAACTTAAAGCTAACTTATCATCTACCCTAGGCGACACTGCTTGCAGTCTGCGATCGTTGTTGTTGTTGTGGTGCCTGTTGCCGAGCTTCCTCTGCTGCTGCGATTGTTGTTGTTGTTGTTGCACTTGGAATGCAGTGCAGCGTGGGAAGGTGCTGACGCGCACAGTTCTCGCGCTGCCCACCGTCTCGGTGCAGTTCCGATTACAGAACTGCTTATGGCAGCGTCTGCGGTATCGGGGCGACTCAAGGGGTGTTAACTTATATGTACATACAATGCAACAGCCCCTGTAGTCGAAGTGTGGGCTTAGTTTTCTCACATTAATTTGTGCCTTCTCGTTATATTTTTTACAAGTGTAGCCTAAAATTTATTGGTTCGCCGTTTTCATTCCAAAGAGTTCTCTCAGACAGTTGCCAATTCATTCATTGCGTAAGATTGTGATTACAGTAGAGGCTCGAAAAAGTTAAGTAGTTTGTTTTGGGGGTGCTTAACTTTTTTGAATTCTTAACTTATCCATAATATGAAAAATGCATGTGATTATACGTGTGTTTACACATTGTTTATATAGTTTTTATTGTGTATTAGGGTCTACATATGTATGCTTATATGATGTTTGTTACAGTAAAGTAATCAGTAACCTTATTCTGATGGAGCCTTTTCTCCGAATGCGATTTAACGATGTCCGATCGAAGCTCAAGAAGCTGTGAAATATGTTTGTCGGAGAACTCCGTATTGTACTCATTCCATTTGATCAGCGTATTCACCGCGCATATTGCATCATTGTAAGGTACAAACTCCGGAGCTTCGGAAACATTTTCTTCATCTTGACCCGTGCCTGTGTCCGTTTCATTCTCATCAAGCGAATCGGCATTCCATGCAGTAATCTCTTCAGCTGAGAGAGTACAATCAGGTGCAAGTCTTGTCAACAACTGTTGTGTTTCTTCGAATATGCGATTATACAAAGGATCTGGTGGAAACAGCACCGATAAAGGGATATCATCTTCGTCCTCGTACTGATGATTATCCCAATTCAGTAATTTATGCCAAGCTTTTTGTAAAACGCTTTGAGTGCACTCATCCCATGCTAGTTTTAATGGCAAAATTGCATGACGAAGATCGTGCTTTTGCAGTAATTCGTGAATCGACAGGCCCTCTTGAGCCACAATGGATGCCAATAACTGATTGCGATATGAAAGTTTTGTCACTTTTATTGGATTCTGGTCCATTGGTTGAATAGCTGCTGTGACATTTGGTGGCAGAAGCATACAAAAAATGTTCCCGTCATCAGAGCGAAGTTCTTTAATAGGCGAGTGCGCTGAACAATTATCCAATAGAGGCAAGAGCCTTTGGAGGCAAGTTATTTTGAGCACTAAAACGACGTAGGTACCTACATATAAAAACAAATCGAAATTTAAGTTGGCTTAAAATCACATAATGAATAAAATTATTTCTTACTTCTTTTACAAACGTTGTATGAAACCATGTTTTGAAAATGTTGGCTGTCATCCATGCATTTGTAGAATGATCGTATTCTAAAGGATTTTTAAAGTTCAGAAAGCATCGCGGCTTTGCAGCCTTCCCGATCACAAGTGGCTTAAGCTTGTGTGATCCTTCTGCATTGGCGCATAACATAAATGTAACTCTTTCCTTACGTATTTTTCTGCCTGGTGCAGTCTTTTCACAAGCGGCAACGTAGGTTTTATCAGGAAGACATCGGAAAAAGAGGCCAGACTCATCAGCGTTGTACAGTTGTTCATTTAAAATATTCATTTCATGCATTTTTGCCCGCAAAGCGTAAATAAATGGTGTTATTGTTGACGTGTCGCTAGATAAAATTTCACCACAGACCTTAAGAATGCGTATTCCATACCGGCGCTTGCATTTTGAAAACCAGCCTTGACTTGCTCTAAAGTCATTTGGAGTTCTATCTGGATAAATTTGACCAAAAAGTTTCATCGCCTTAGCTTTTAAAATCGGACCACTTATTGGGCAGTTTCTCTCGCGCTGATCTAAGAACCATTCGTACAGCTGCTTCTCCAAATCCACGTATTCTGCCTGATGTAAAGTTTTTCTGTTAATTACGTCACACGTTCCTGAAACTGCAGCATAAATTTTTGCTTTGTTTCTTTTAATTTTTGAAATTGAAGCTTCAGAAACATGAAAATCCTTGGCCAATCGATTAGCTAAAACGCCTGCATCTGACTGTTTTAAAATCTTGCATTTTTCGGCGACTGATAATCTTTTTTGCTTACGTGCTGCTGACATTGTTGCGATCAAAACAAAACAAATGCGACTGTTCTCTTTAACAAGCATTTGATGTGTGCAAAGATGTTAACGTTGTATGTATTCGCATGAAATTTATAGCGGTAAATGTCGTTACTTTTTTTGCTCTCCATGTGTACAGCACTACACACACAGATATAAGTAGCAACAATCGCCATGAAGGGAGTCAAAATGAATTTAGAAATAGAAAAATACAATAAAAACAAAAATGACTCGAAAATGTTAAGAAGAACTTAACTTTTTGGAGTCGCGTGTGGTGACTGAAAGCTGCTTAACTTTTCCATATACTTAACTTTTGCGCGTCTTAACTTTTCCGAGCCTCTACTGTATTACAGCGGTACAGCGGCTTGTCGTACAACGCAAAATATCTAAATCATTTTGATTTTCGTCATGCATGCTTTCGTCGTGTCTATGCTACCATACATATGCTCATGTTTGAACTAAAATGATTGATCGTGTAAGGGCCGCATAAAGGCTTGGCAGGCTTAACCAAGGCAAAAACATATTCTAGCCCCACTATACAGCGGCTTATCGTTGCAGGTTGGTCTGGCGTAGACAGCTCATATGAAAGCGGATTCTTTTTACAAAATGTTTTTTTTATTAAAATTTCGACATTTATAAGTTTAGATGTTGTTTGATGCACTTTTTTGAATTCTCGTCAACATTCTAAAAGTACGCTAAGAAAATATAGACAGCAAAAGTTTGCTGTGAGTAAAATTTTGACAGATAGTGCAGTATTAATATTTTTTTCGTAAAGATTTGTTACATTTTATGCGCTTCTACGAATTTGTTTGTTAGCGAAGATAGTCGATAAATGAAAGGAGTAAACTTTCATATTTGTATAATGCACTTTTAGCGTGTTTTGCTGAAAGTGAGCTAACTTTTTATATTTTTCCATTTCTATTTTATTAATTTTATGCAATCATTTCTCAAATGCACTCCAAAGTCATTGCACAAAGTTCATACGAAATTTAACTTATTTCTTTGCTTTAAGTTAAAAAAAAATATAGTTCGTAATGCAACTTTGCAAAAAATAAGATTTTGCTGAAGTTGCATTTTCTTTTAAGTCTGCTGAAAGCAGAAAGCAGCTAAACGAGCAGAGCTTAAAAAGTTTTGCTTTCATATTTTTCGCATGCTTTTAAATAGTTTTTCCTTTTATATTTCATTAACTTGACTCACCTCAGCTGCAGACGAAGGACGAAGGACTGAATTGCTGCAACTCAAAGTGTCAGCATCAAGATCACTAACACAAGCGCAATTTCCTGCGCTGCACTTGTGCCACTGCTGGCCACTTTTAACGTCATATTTGCCGCCATATTTGTCTCAAGATAATACACAGCAACAGACAAACCGCCACCGAGGCACAAAGCCGGCGCACAAAAGCAGCGCACAATGACGAAGTGCCGTCAAAGAAAGGTGCTGGCGTAGGGAGCAAGTCGATGGGAGGGGAGGGCGGCAAATTTCGTTGGGTCAGAGCAGGCGGAAGACGAGTAGCAGGGACAAGAGCAGACGCAGCGCCACAATGGAGACAGCCAGCAGAGCACAATGGCAGTTGGGAAGGCGCCAGCAAGAGATGGAAGAGCAGCAGGGACATGAAGGAGCAGCAGCAGTCGCAGTCACAGCCGCCATAGCAAATGCAGCTGTCGCTGACTGCAGCAACATTTTGCTCCCTCTGCGCTTTTTAGTTGGAAATTAAGCGCTTTCTTGTTGTTGTTGTTGTCGTTGTGTTGCTGTTGTGTGTGCAGCTGCTGTCGGTCGCTGTCTCTATGGATTTATGCCTTTGTTTTTGTTGTTGTTGTTGTTTTGTAGTGCCATTGTGTGCTAATTTTCTTGGCAAAGGTGGGCCGCCGCCGTCATCGCCTACGCCTTCGTTGCTGTGCTGGCGGCAATGTACAGTAGCAAAGGGCATGCATTCTGTTGTTGTTGTTGTTGTTGTTGTTGTTTTTGCTGTTGAACGCCAAAGTAGACAGACAGCTAAATTGCATTTACTTGTGTCGGTATGACTGCCACGTTGTGTCTGTATCTTTCACACAAGAGCGGGGGATGAGTGAGTCAATCGCATTTTATAACTACAACTGTGTGTGTCTGTGTATGCGCCTGTGTGTAGATCTGTGTAGATCTTTCTTCGCCTCTTTCCGTCTTCTTTGCTGCTCAGTGCAATTGATACATTTGCGCTCTGTCGGCGCAAAGGGGTTAATGGCAAACAAGCACAACTTAAAACTTCCCAGGGAAACTATTTTATTCCACTTAAATTTGTTCTTCTATTTTTCTGAAGTGCAGACTATTGGCAAAACTCGCGTTGGCTATTTTCCTAATGAGTTTTTCATTGCGACACTTAGGAGATGGAAGCGGATGAAGGGAAAATTTGGTTGATGCTGTTTTCCCTGGTTTACGTATACTCAAATAGTTTTGGTCTTTTGCCATTTGTCTTCTTCTTTTTAATAGATCATTAATAACCCCAATAATGAAGGTAGGGCTTCTCTTCAGGCAACCATCCTGGGCGTGTGCCTCTCCAGTTGAAAATGACAAGCGTTGCCATTGCCTTCACTATAATTTTTCTAAACATTATTAAAATATTGTCAGAAAGTCAACGAAACACCGACAATTTTATTTAGATTTTCAGTTTTCGGGATTTTCAGTTTTCGGGTCTTTCGATTTCCTCTCTTGCTAGAACGAAACGTTTTCTGGAAATTCTGAAAAGAAGCCTGCCTTAAGATTTTTTATTTTTTATGTTTTCTATTCAATTTTGAAAATTGTAACCCTTTCGGTTAAGAAAAAGATGGATATTTCGACAGATTTGCGATTTTATTTCGGTTCTTAAAAAACAGGTTCCTATAAATTTTCGATTTTTAGTCGAACCTGTCCAAAACTGCAACATCGAAATATTTTCTTCAGAGTATAAGTTTGACTTGAAATACTTTCCTTCTAGAATCTACATATTTGAACTATACGAAAAATATATTTACCCTACCGAAAGTAACTAGTTCTTAGTTTCTAACATTAGAAAGCAAAGTTACGGTTTATTGTTTCAATTATTTGGATTCTTCGACAAAATAGATGTCTACTTTGATTTTACGTATTTCGCTTGCGAATTCTAGAATGCTTGACTTTTCAGTTTTTTTGAATACTAGAGTTTTATTTAAATTGTATTTTAATTTAGGATATGTTATATAGACATTTCATAAGTTTCCAATAAAATTTTTTTCAGAAATATTTTATTTCTATTAAGAAGTGCGCTTTTGCTCTTACAAACATTTAAAATCCTTCTTTCTTCAGAACATTTCCATTTGGAACTCCAGCTTTGAGCCCTCGGCACTTTCAAACTCTGCTAGATAATATTCCCCAAGGAATGCTACATGCTCGCACGATCTATGCTGCGTTGACTACGTGTGCGTTGTCTACGAGTGCAGTTCACGGTGCCGCAAATTGTGAAATTGTGTGGGTGGAGCCAGCAGCAGTAAATACAATAGAAATAACAATTTCCGCAGTGAAATTGAAAAACAAAACAAAACAAAACCACATTGACACATTCAATCCCCATTCTACGAAAGGGGTATCAAATGAGGAGGGGATTAGAAAAACCTGCCGCGTACGTGCCTGAAAAAGAGCGCAAGCGGAGAGCATCATTTAATTTGATATCCTTTGCTATTCTGGCATGCGGGAATTGGCAGCAGCGCTTCGCCGCCGGCACGAAATCACGCAAGCACTTGCACATGTGACATGCCGCAGTACAGCTACACATGTGCAATGTGGGCGTTTAATGGGCGTGGCAGTGGGGTGCTGAGTATATACAGAGACAGGTCACATTGTAAGGGAATATCCCTGCAGAGACAGCATGCAGCGGCACACTGCAGCTGCTTTAGCTCATGCAGCTGCTGGGACAAAAGTGTGTATGTATGCGTGTGTACCACGCACCAACAGCAGCATAATATATAATATAATTAGAGGCGAATATAACAACACTTCATTATTATAATTTGAGTTGATTGCAATGTGCTCAATGTGAGGCAGGCAAACTGAGCTGCATATGTACTTAAATGCGTGTGCATGTATGTGTGCGTTGCTGTGTATTTATAGTCATCTGTATATGTGTGTTGCTCTTATAAGCTTTGGCCGCAGCATAAGCAATGGTAGTAGTGCAAGGCTTCACATTCTTACTGTTTTGTGTGTGTGTGATTTGAGTGCGTAACAGCGCGTGTTTGCATGTGTCTGTTAGTGTGCGTGCGTGTGTTATAAGCATTGGCAAGTGTTAAACATTATGCTGAGATTTCATCATTATCAGCACAGTTGCACAATGGCTTGGATTACCCGAGGTATATTATTAAATGACTATAATTGTATTTGATTGCAATTAATAGAGAGCGAAACAAAATTATGCAGGAAGAGCAAAAAGGATCCGCAGTCCAATGCATTTCAAGCATCAAAAATATGCACAATATAAATGTGTGTAGACATTTTAAGATTTTGGAATGAGTAATGAGGAAATATTACGCTTTGAAGAAATGTTACTCATACGTCATGGTATACAATTTTTCAAATTCTGTCAAAAGCAAAATGTAAATAAACAAAAAATGCCTAATTCATGAAAGATTTGTAAACATTCATAGAAAATCAATTCCCACGACAATTATCGTAGTGAATAAGGATGTAAACCGGCTTATTGCCGTATGCACAGAACACTGGGCGGCAGGTAAGCATGCTGCTAAACTCAGCATTCCCTTGAATTAGCTCTGTCATAGTTGCAAAAGCCAGAATGTAGAGGAAACAATAGATCGCATTCTGGGCAAATGTACTGTTCTAGCGAGCAGGAGGCTCAAATCACAAGCAAAGGCTCTTCAAGAGAACATCAATGTATGGCAATCATGAATATTATAAAATTTGTGAATTCACATTAAATTTTCTGGAAATTGTGGCATTAAAAAATGAAGAAATCAAATGCCTATAGTTTGAGAATAACTGCATGACACTTGTTATTTTATAAAATAGTTTCAACTTTAACGAAAAAGAGTTTTCTTGTCTTTCTGATAACATTTCATATGAACACACTGAAGAGATGATAAATGTTTATAGAACATATCTGAAGCAACGCTTAAAATTTTGTCAAATTTGATTTCATTATTTTTTACTTAATGAATTTTTGTTAATATTTTTATGCTTTAGAACAAATTTTACTAATTTTTAAAAGTAGCTTATTATTTTTAAGAAACATTCTATAACCGTTTAGAAACCGTTTATATTTTTAAGCGTTGAAATGTTATCGGAAACCTTAAGCAATAAGAGTACAACAATAACAAATCCAGCACAAAGCGGTATTTTATTAAACCTCAATGACCTCGACATGTGTCAGTTCTCAACCTCTGACAATCAAAGTCACACATTCGCCGCTTCACCTCCGTCTGCCATTTAACATAATCGTCATTGATTTATAAGCTTTTTATTTAAATTATTCTCTGTCCTTGTAAATGGATGACCACAATGTCTTTGAACTAAAAATGTTATGAACTACAATAAAAAGAACAAGCAGGAAGGCAAGAATAAAATTACAACAACTGACAGAGGGAAAGGCAGAGAGAGAGAGGTAGCATACACAGACTGATGGCTGTTACAGATAGACATGGACATAGTCATACGCTTGAATTGTTCAAGTCATATAAATGTATGCATGAGTATGTTGCTGTGAATATGTATTTGTATTAGTATGTGTGAGCATTGTTATGTGCGCAGTTATTAGCAATGAAGGCATGTTTGAATGCTGACCATGTGGTATAGAGGACAAGGCAAAACGCCAACAATGCCAGCACAGCATGTGAAGTACGCTGGATTTTCCCATACTTGCATTACAATACACACACACGTAGAGGGAGAGTGAGAGAAAGACACAGAGGTCAAAGTTGGTATCAGACGTATGTTAAAGGGCTGCGTCTTTCTAAATCGTTCAACCATAGTAAATGTTAGCGAAAGGTACCAATGAGCGAAGTGTTAGCCTGCTGGATCATTACAGACCTAAGTCCTTGCTGAATTTTTGGTTTATTTTGCAAATTCGAAACGTTGAAGGAACGAGGACGTTATAGAACCTTCGCCATCTTATTAGTTACTTCTTCATTTACATAAGTGAAGTCTACAAAAGGTAATCCTTTACCGTTGAATTGCCAGTGCCATTTAGGCGGTATACAAACCACAAAGTTCACTAAAAAATCTTTTGTGGCGAACTGAGAATATTTAGAGCACCTTGAAATCCCAGCGGTTGCGGAAGAAATTCCAAAGAATTAAGGCGAAAGTCACTATTTGGATGAGCGAGTGAGGAACACCTGAAGAATAAGTAGGCCAGCTGCAAATATATTGAGTAAGCAGTTCCTTACCAGAAGCCCAACTATGAATGTGCTAAAATATGCCGCTGCTTAACAAAATGTTACTAGAGCAACAAAACCCAAAGTGGTTGACTCACAGTGGACGGTTGTCTGTTCCAGAGGAACAGAGGAATATTCACAACTAGCTGAAGGGCATCAGAACAATAATATGAATAGTATAATGGAAGGCCTTAAGGGATATAATGTTACGGAGCATTAGCCTGTTAAAATTGCAACTCTTAATAAGAAACGGTTTGTAAAATTTTTTACTAAAAAACTATTGAAACTATCAACCAACGAATTATACTAAATTTAGTATCTGTAGCTGTCGAATGAATTTAACATACAAATTTGTTAATTGATAAATTTGCTTAAGTATAGAATGAAGCGAGAAGAGCTTTCGCTGTAATCCTTTCTCTTCCTTTCATCACTTTCTTTTTTTTTCGCTTTTTCTGCTCTTTTTCTTGTGTGTAATCTTCTCCAGGTATTTTGTTGTTCCTTTTTGTATTTTTGTCTTTTTAGATTTCAGCTTCTTTTACACTCTCTTTTCTTTCTATTTGTGTTTTATCAATCCTTCTGTTTCGGTTTCCCCCTACGATTCATCCCTGTATTTGAGTGCTCCGCTACTCTTCTCCCTGTCTTTACTTGTTCATACAGAGCTCAGCGGAATACAAATAGGTCGCGCATCCTGCTGGCTGGCAGGACAATAACCTAAGCACATACGCTCCAATGCTGTTGTTAGTCATAAGCGGCTGTGATGGGCAATGCAAAGCGCTGAGGGAGTGATCCGCTGGCCTAGGCTTCATATAGTATGCCATCCTTGAATTCACTGACCACTGTCCTTCCCGCCTTCTTTCTTTCAATATCTCCAGCCTGTTTATTGACTGTAGTTGTTGTTTGTCTTTTGTTTTTCCTGGCCATTTTCATTTGTGCCTTTTTATATCATCAGCATTAGTATCTTCTGCCACAAGCCTGCACTTGTGCTTGTGTGTGTGTGTGCGTGTGTGAGTGTACACTGCCAAGTATTTCGTGCGCTTATAAGCAAGCAGTTTATGTATGTATTTATGTGTACGTATGTGATTTTGATATATTCTGTAGAACTGTAGCACCGTTACATGTAATATACATGTACATCATAATGCAGGCATATGTATGTGTGTACATATGTATGTAAGAATGTCGTCCTGCCAGCCTTCATGCGTGCTTGTATGCTTGCGAGTATTGAAGGAAGATTCAATTGAATGCTCAATCGGCAGAGAACCTCAGGATAATTGTAATCCTGCACGATACAATTTTGAGGTAGCAAAATTTGTTATAAAAAGTGCCAGCGGCTTGCCAGCCTCATATGAGTATGAAATCGTATCTGCGCATATCTGTAAGTGTGTGCGTATTTTCTTTTCTGAACGGATTCCTAATAAAAACTGAAGCGTAGAAAGGATTTTTATTTTATTGCATCGCATCAGAACCAAGAGGATTTCTTATTTCTTTCTAATTTGGTAAAAATATTTCAACTGCTAGAAAGGCTCTCGTGTTTTTCGATAGCTACTAGTTGGGCTTTTTATTTACAATGACCTTTTGTGATTTTGTGTGTGTGTGTCTTTAGAGGCAGAGTTGAATTTTGATGGAAAACGAAAAACGAGCGCATATTATTGATTGTGATGCTGGAGGCTAACTGCTGTCCGATTTTGTTCTTTTTGTTACATAAACGCAAGAGATTCAATACTTATGCATGATTTTCGAAAATTTTGACATATTTTTTATAAAATTTGTAGAATTATGCTGGCATATGAGAAATAATTTCATATCTCAACTCCACGTCAATCATGCTGCTGGTTGTAACGGGAAAGATGGGTGCTTGGCGATATGAGATGGCTTTTTATTTACTCGCCTGGAAAGCACTACTGGCATACTTCACTATACAGCTGACTCTCAGCTTCGAAAGCAGAACACTCAAAAAACTAGTGATTTTCCACAGATTTAGCCATATATGATGAATATCAGGAAGATGTCGGGCCGCTTTTTAAATAAGTGGCCGGCTCAGGCATTCTACAGACTTCACGTGTGGCGAATCTATTCTCATGGTTAGTAAATGGAAGAAAGAGGGTTGTTCAAGATCTTGCGCTTTGCTGAGAATAGAGGGCCAAAGTGTTTGTTGCCGAGGCACCATCTAAGCTTAGATAATAAACAAAATTGAAATGAGTTGGACTGAAAATCTTTTCAATTTGTTAAGCTGATACTGATTGAATTGCTTTCCATGTATCGGATTTCGCTGGGATTTAGATTTAGATTTAAAAGGGAAAACCACTTTAATTGCGTGATTTTTAGTGAAGGCTTAGATCAGTTTGTTTTATTATAGGTTTTGATAGGGATTGATTTAGATATTTATATTCCTAAAATTAGCGATTTTAAGCGTTATTTACTTAATCAAATGTTCTCTTGAAATTACTTTCGCGCTTACTTTATTAATTTCTTTTTTTCCTTTACCTCCAATTATATAAATATTAACTTCTCCAAGCAAAAAACAGAAAACTCATTAAAAATTTGTTGCCTTAAACCCCTTGAAGTATGCAGTAATATTTTTTTCTTCTTCCAGTACTTTTTTTCCTGCTGAAAGTCAAACTTAATTTCAATACTCTTGAGCGTGCTGTATTGTAAGTCATTAAGAAAATTATATTTTCTTCGCTGCGGATCAGCGGGGTGTGAGGATGTTTGCGATGCAGCGCGCGCAAAACTTTTTATTGAACACACTTCTTACCTTTGTCTTGGCAAGTGTCAGGCTTCGTAATGAAGAAACTTTTATGGCCAGGACAGCGTGTAGGCGGCGCGTAAAAGCAAGCAAGCCCGGGGGGCAGGAGTCTTGTATGCCACTCAAGGGCGAGCGTTGCTTTATTAAAAATTCTGCGCATGTAACTGTTGTTTCCTCGTCATTGCTTGTGCTGCCTTTGATTGACTTTGTTAGTGTCTTTGCTGTAACCTTTGGCAAGATTTTAGGCAACAACACAAAATGGCAAAAAATGTTGGCAGTTCAATAAAATTTGACTAGCATTGGCAAGTGTAGCGAATTTCACGCTTCAAAGCATATAGCTGGAAAAAAATAACGTCGGAAGAGCACTTCTCTGGGGAATTTGCATGCGCACGCGAAATTCTATTCAAGCTGCCACTGAAGTAAAGGACTCGAATTCATGCACGCCATAATTGTAACATTGCCTGCGAATGGGCAATCGCACAGGCTTTGCCAATGGGAAGCGCCAACTTGTTACATTATTGAAATGTTTCGTTTTGCCTACTTTTGCCACTTGGCGCCTCTTTTACACTCACCCTTCTAAGAGAGGAGAGTATGTACACGAAAGAAAATATCTTTTCTTGTAAAAATCAATATTTCCACTCAATACATTTGGACGATTTGAGCGCGGTATTGTAATTTTATTTCGTACAGCGCACTTTCTTTAAAATTTTCTCTTCAATAATGCCTTTGAAATGCGAAAAAATTTAAAAAAATTCTTGTGAGTTTGATAATTCTATACTTGTTACTTTTGTTTGCTTTTTTTGCTTTTTTTTCGAAAGCGCTTATACTCCCGACATTGAGTGGTCGTAGCTCAATGAATGGTGCTCGGTCCTTGTTGCGTGAAGTCGTTGGTTCGAATCGCAGCCGACTCAAACCATCTAAGAAAAACATGAAACTTAATTTCTTTGATTTTTCCAATCAAACAGTTTTGATGTTGTTATGTTCAATATAAGAAATTTTAGAATAAAATTAACTTAATCATTAATTAACATATTCAATATTACATCGATATACAATTACAACATTTACTATTTTGTTACAATTTGAGCTCCTTCTTCTAACTCCATTCTTCATCCACGTGTCTTCTTCCTCGCTTTCACTCTCTCCCTCACCTTTTCCTCTTTCAACACTCCCCACAAAGACACCCGCTAATTCTGCTCGTCCCTTCTTCAAACTTCTTCAGCTACTGCCTTCAGTCTTACAGCTCTCTCCTATAGCTGCTCCCTCTCGCTCGCTGACTACATGTTTATTTGCTAAACTTGGTCATTTTTGCTTTCATCCAGGCATAGAGAAGGAACGCAAAAACAAAAACTTGTTTAAGTAAGCATTAAAAATATTAGCTCTGCTTTTTGTTGTCCTTTTGTGTTTTGTTTATCTTGCATACCTTGAGGCGCGTTTGTTTTGCATTTTTTTCCCATTTGGGACTGTGTAATTTTTGTTATACTTGAGCTAGCAACATAGTTTATGTGTGTGTGTAAGTGTATGTGTATATGTATCGGTGTCTGTCTGCCTCGCTGTCTGTGTCTGCTTCGCTTGATATATGACAAATTTTGTAGTGCTCTTTACATTTCATTTTTATTAGAGCTCTTTTGTTGAGCGCTCGTTTGTAATTTTATTTATTTTTTTCTTCGTTTCATTATGTTCTTTTTGCTGAAGTAAACAGAATTTGGGCCATACAAAGGCAAATACGAATTATGCCAAAAGTGGCATAAACAAATTGTGGGC
Source organism: Neria commutata (assembly GCA_963457695.1). NCBI lineage: Eukaryota > Metazoa > Arthropoda > Insecta > Diptera > Micropezidae > Neria > Neria commutata. The sequence goes on from OY735246.1 coordinate 48,682,719, forward strand.
TAGTTCGCTGCACATGTTCACACAGGCGAAGCACTCGAAGCAAAGGAAATTGAGGTAAACAAAAAGGCTACTCAAATCCAGAGAAAATGCTTCCTTCGCAGAAGTACCAATTGTAATTATATACAATAGTAGATACAGATATTGAAGTGAATACAAAATGGAAGCCATTGAATGAAGGCCGGCAGCTAAAGGAGAAGCTAATCTCTTCGGCATTAATTTCCGCATTGCCGCATTTCTGTGCCCTTTTGTAAATGCTTATATGATGTGCGGGAAGTTGAAACCGAACATTGAAGTCTAACCGGTCTTCAAAACCGTTTCAAACGGTTTGAAGTTTATAAGTTTCAATCGTTTCAAAATTAAACTGCTTCAAACAGTTCAAATTAAATTACATTAGACGATTTCAACAAAAGTATTTCAATCGGTTTGAGTGTAACCGTTTCAAGCGGTTTGCCTTCAATCTATCAAATTGGTTTCCCGTTGTAAACGGTTACTTTCGCTATTTGTTGAAACCAACTAAAATAGTATTTGCTTCGAAAAGATTTTACAATTTTGTCTTACAACCTTTTAAAATAATAAAAAAAAAACACGTAACCGTTATTCGTCCAGGCTTTAATCCTTCAAATATATGTTGACATGAATTCAAAAATGTGTAAGCAAGTGTGCAGCTGCTGGCCATGCAAAATAGAAAAAAGGAAACTTGCCTGCCCAGTGCTTCTCAGTAAGGTAAAGGAAGTCAGGCAGAAAATTATAATCAAATAGAAAATGTTTGCAAATTGTTGTGTTATCATTGTGAAAATCGGAAAAGGGTTGTGTGTATTGTGCACTTTGCATGAGCCTGGGTCATGCTTAAATAGCCTAGATAACTGTTTCGATTTGTTTTAGGTGGAAGTAGTAACGGATAATGATCTTTTTGAAGGTTCAGCAACATTTTACCTTTTTTTTGTTTATTGAATTAAATTCTATTTGTGTTATGGTGCGTATGAGCAATATTAATTTGATGATCGTTTCTTCCATAATTCGAGTGTTGTGAGCTCTAAGACACTTTTAAAGGAATTGCACAGCTTCTTTGGTTGAGAAATTTTAAGTTCACGCACAAATAATAATAACATACATATAATTCTTAATAAAGAGAGCTTATCTTCTAGGATTTTATGTTGCACATACGCACCATTGCTCTTAGCAATTTTCTCATCTCAAGTGTATTTATTTGTTGTGCGTCGAGTTTAAGGACTTACTTGAATGTTCGAACATATGCTATCTGGGTTAACAAATTTCGCATTATCAGCAATTTTCGACTTATTCAGAAGCACATATTTTATTATAATTTAAACAAACAAACATTTTAGTTGATATATAAAATATTGATTTACTCGAAAACTTCAAACACTCTTAGAGCAAATAACTCAAACAGTTTTGCATAATTTTTGGAATTTCTTTGCACTAAATTTCTTTCTGGCAGTTAGTCAAATTCTACATGGGTTAGCCACGCCAATTATTGGTAATATTTTTATAAATACAATTTGAGTGATCCACGCCTCTTACTGAGCGTTTTGATAACAACTATTTGAGCAACATATAATACATGCCTGCATTTTCGAGCTTTAATCGATAAAAACAAGTTTATTAGAAAAATACCAATAAAATTTGGCAAGAAATATTTTTCAAACCCTCTTTGAAATTTGTCAAAACTGAAAAATTGCCCTACAATAAAGTCGAATTAAGAGGTAAGCTTACGTGAGAAAAATGCTGAAGTGGAGACTTCTGCAAAAGCTTCTTTAAAATCGTGCGGAAAATACAATCTAAACAATGAATATGAAACGCTTAGAAAAATAACCCAAGCTGGTTACAAGTCTCTGAATACGTGTCTGTGTGTGCGGTTGCACACCTGTGCCATGTGGTGGCTGCCGTTACATGTGTGCGTGCCTTGCTGAAAATTTACAACCGTGTTTAAATTTGTGCAAATATTTGCCAAAAATGAAATCTTGGCAAACAAGCGCGCAGCTGGCGGAATCTGGTGTTGGTTTTGCGTTCCTGAGTTGAGGTTAACATTTCACTCGCGCGCGCGTGTGTGTGTGTTTCTTTGAGGTTAACGTGCACATGCATCAACAATTTTCTGCGTAGAGATAGACTAAGTCGAATAGTAGCTGATTTATGCTGAGGGGATATACCCTACGGTCTTATTCATTCAGTTGAAATTTAGTCACTTTTTTCGATATATTAAAGGAATATTCAAATCATCTCCATGTTAAGCAACTTGTTGATTCGGCATTTACAAGGGAGACACCGGCGCTGAATATTTAATATCAAAATTTGCTTACAAAATTGTATTTGAAAGAAATTTTAAAGTAACAAAATTTGTCATTAACAATTTTTCAGGAAACCTTTTTTGATTCGCTTCAGCGGCGGAATTTTCCTTCTAGTTGAGTATAAATATCGGGCGCATTTTAGCCCACATGCAATGAAGGAACTGTGCTTACAAGGGCATATACATTAAAGTAGGCATATTATTGGCTGCGTCGGAGTATAGAAGAATTGAGGGGAAGGTGGAGGTGGAGGTGGAAGGTGGAAGGAGGAAAGTTTAAAACTTACGCTCACGCTTCGTTGCTTTTGCATGTGGGATTGCCGCGGTTTTTGCGCCATTTTGAGCGCGTTAATTTGAATTTATCTGTGTGGCCTTTAGTTGCGTGGGTGCGTGTGCGTGTATCTGTGTATTTTACAGTGCCGCTGCGCGTTACGTTTTAATTGTAGCGGCTTACCACAAGCGGCAGCAACATTGACGGCAACTTTGTAAAATTTACGCTTTTTGCTTAAGCCGCAGCGCTGCTTCGCTGCCACAATAATTCCTTTTCTTCTTACAGCTCGACGCTCTTTGCACCGCAAAGCAGCCGCCTCAATTTCTGTAATTGTTCTTTTTCTTCGGCTGTTTAAGCTCTCTCGCTTCCTTTGCCTCATCCCTGCTCCCCCTTCTGGCGCCTTGATCGCTTTGGTTTAATTAATTTTTTGTGTTGCTAACCCGGAACGCGCTCGCTCAGCTTGAGCCGAGGCGCGTTATTTTGTTGTTGGTATTCCGTATTTGTAATTGTGTGATTTTCGTATGAGTCGTTAAGCGGTCGAATTTTTTGGCTTTTCTGTGTGCGCTCCTTCTTATTGTTGTTGTTGGCAATTAAACCGCAGCCGAGCACTGCTTGTTGTAGGCACTGCCTGACTTGTGTGCTTGTCGAGCATTTTCCTTCCCTCCCCCTTGCCGAGCCGGTCTATTGCCACTGCGGGGTTAAGTGATTTTTATTTCAGTGTTTACCCATTTTATTATCTGAAATTCAGCGCAAATATTGCGCCTGTATATAAAAAGGATTAAGCGAGTTTTTTTGCTGCTTTTGTATTTTTTACTCAAGTTTTGTTGGTATATTTTTTTTTTGGTAACTTTTATGTAATGTTTTCGTATTCCTTTGGACTTTTGCTATGCCAGCACATGGCTTTGTAATGGATTTTGGTTGCTCACAAGTCGTGTTACCCTTTCATTTTGGGCAAGTTTTTCGACTTGAACGAATTTTTATTTATGGCAGCATAATGTAAAAAATATGTATTTATTTTTGCGGTGCGATTTTATTTGCAGAGAATTAATTAAAAGTATGTTCTTTTCACAATGGCAGAATAAATGCTATAAACGCAAGGGATGGAAAAGGCGTGGTCAATGCGAAACAAATTCGGAATTTTGGCAGATGGCGATAGATAAACACAGTAGATGCTCGAAAGTTTTCCTTTATGAAGATTACCTATATTTCCTATAGAATGAATTTTATGCCTAAAGCGTTAGAAGGCAGTGTTTCCTTAGTGATGGTTCTGCAATCTGTTCATGTAGTTAAGGGCTAGCCCAAAATTTAGTTGCTTCTTCGTCGTTGGCTCTGACCAAAACTATTGCAGTTTTGCAGGTGTTGAAATAACTTCAGCTAGCTGTTACCTTCCTCTTCATATTACATTCAAACAAAAATGAATTTCCAAATTAAATCGTTCAATATCCTCTCTAGCTGGTTGTTACTACCTTATTCTCCTGCACATTTTGAGGTACTAGATTCGAGATGAGAGACAGATTAGCAAACAGGCTTAAGTCTTTTAAATTAAGCTTAATATGAAATAATTTCTTAACATCGCTTAAAAGCTCTTAGAAAGAATAGAGCTATACAATTCTTATGCGTGCCATTTTGTTCACAATAAAATAATTCCAATCGTATTTGTATGTGAAAAACTTGGCTAACGTTTCAAAATGGTATTAAATTTTTAGTTACAGTAACGGTGACTAGAAGTCTCACTAGTTCCTACTCCAAATTCAGTCTTAATCTACTTAAAGTGGTTTCTTTTTGAGTACTATGTCATGCCATTTCGCTACAGCTTGCTGTTTTTACTATCACAACAACAACTATGCTTAGAGCATAAACAGCTGTGATTTTGAAAGGCATTACGCTTAATGTCGGTAGCAATATATAGTATTACCCTATACTTTTAGGAATTATAGCAACATCATAATACAACCCTGGTTAAGTTATCTTTATCGTAGCATAAGTAAGCTTCTATCTCATTCTCAACCTAGTTCTAAGCTATTCGCAATGTAATCGAGTTGTCTCGCTCTTGCCGATAGTAAGAGATCTCGCTGGGAAAGAGAATAAAAAGAAAAGAAGCACTCAGTCGTTGAACAGCTTCGCAAAGAAGAACAGTGCGTTTGATTGCTACATGTGATTAGCTGATTTGAGTATCTATGAGCTCTTTGGAAATGCAACTGCTTTGTCATCACTTTTGTTTGACGTTAAGCGCCTTTTCTACAAACTTTATCTCCTTTCAGCTGTCCGCTAACCACTCTGGCGTATTCGAATTAATTAACTCAAATCAGCTGAGCGCAAAAAAAAGTGCTGAACTCAAATTAGCAATTAAGTGGGCAATTAAAATAAATTAACAACAAATTTGTTACATTCGGTTGCCTACAAAATACGGCGTAACAAAGAGCGAGCGTCCATCCACACAATTAATTTGATCGCTGCAGCACTCGCACAAATCACACCAACACATAAGCACAAACACACACACACACACACACACACACACAGAGTGCGCCTAAAACAATAAAAGTTGGCCATAATGAAAAATAAACATTTGCATAAAATTGATATTTACGGTAGATACTCGCACAATAAAAACAAATATAAAGCAGCGCGCTGTGATAACGGAGTGCCAACAGCAACAACAACAACAATGGCAAGCTTATTTGCAATTAATTTACACTAATTGTTCGTCGCATATTAATTAGGCAGAGAGAGCGAGCGAGCGAGAGACATAAAATTGAGGCTGAACAAAAATTCGATTAAATTACTGCAGTCACTGCAAAATGAATTGATTATTTTTTTAAACATATATTCCTTTTATATACTTGCAGGATATGACATGTGATGGTGTGCTGACATTTTGGATATTTTTACTTTTTTCGCTAATTTTACAAAATGTTAATGTAACGAACGGCGGCCGTCCAGATGAGTTGCACATAGGCGGCATATTTCCTATCGCCGGCAAGGGAGGATGGCAGGGCGGACAGGCGTGCATGCCAGCGGCAAGACTGGCATTGGATGACGTCAATCGGGAGCCGAACTTATTGCCCGGCTTTAAGCTCATATTGCACAGCAATGATAGTGAGGTGAGTGGCAAGAAAGTACAAATTATGAAAGGTTAAGCAAATATGGCGTATGAGTCATTTGTTTTAACAATATCAGTAGGTGGCTCATACGTCACAGAGTACCATATATAATACATTTATAGAAAGAGTATAACTTGCAAAGAAATAACTTGGCAGTGTGTCTACACACTTGTTATGTATTTGTTTTTGTAATTGGCTTTTATCTGTGGTCAGTTTTCAAGTTTTTCAGCAGTATGTATACGTAAAAGCTATTAGGTTTTTGAAGCATAATTGCCGTCTTAAAAAGATACAAACATGAAAATTTGGTAGCAAAAGGATTGGGATACGCTGAACACAATGGCATTAATAACTCAATTTTGCCCTATTTCGACTTAGGCGGTTATGGTTTGTGATCACAGATATTTAAATTAAAATTCGTTAGGAAATATTTGTATCTTATACTTGCATTCTTGTGATTTAAAATTTTATTGTACTGATGCATTTATTAAAAAATCATATAAATCTTAGCTTCTTTCTAAGATAAAACGTTTCATTTTCTTCCATTCATTTGCATTGTTATTAAAGCATTGCAGCACTTCGCTTGAGTTACTGAATATTTACACAGTGCCAGAAGTCAAGCGCATTAGATTAAAGTCCAGTGAACTAATACTGAGAACAATTGGAATAAAATGTTAGTTGAATGAAATTTTATCTAGCATTGATTCAAGTCTTTTTGCCGATATATACATTTTCTCAAAAAGCTTTTAAATTTATCAAATGAAATTGAGTGAATATTGATATGCAAATCCTGGATAGAAAACGATATGAGTAGAGAAAATTTTGTCTTCAGTGTAAGCACTAACTGCATTGAATACATTTTACCCATTGTCTAAAAAGATATTTTAATGAATAGAAAGCGTCTACAATTTCTTTTGCGCAACAAAATGATTCATGTCAATTCACGTTTTCTTCCTAGGCTCAAAATATTTGCCCTTTTTTGGTTAAAAACACTTCTCTGAAATATAAAATTAAAAACTGGCTACGTCTTTGAAGAAAATTGCTATAATTTTTGATGTTCTTTAAAACCAATGGTGGACAAATTTGCTATGAATTGCCACTGAATCAAACATTTGATTGAGTCATATTTTATAAATGTAGCATATATTTAGCTTAATAACCCTTATGATATTCAAGTTGTTTTCGAAAATTATTTAATTAAAGATAATTTTAATTTTTAAATTAAACAAAGTGCATTTGGAACAGTGCTTATCTTTTCTCCTCTTTCACTTTAATCTATTACATATTTTAATTTGACTTTGTAAAAATTCTATTAAAATTTATGCTTCTCAGCAACGTTTGTGAACATTTTCATTACTCTGCACTTTGGTTTATTCTCGGTGGCTCTCAGCTGAGTCAACAAACTTTTAATTATAATAAATTCTAATAAATTCAAATCAACTAAAGTAAATAAATAACTGAAATTTAGACACCTTAGGGAAATTATCTAAAGTACAATGGCAGCAGTGGCTTTCAGCAACAACAAAGGCTACTTAACTATATGACGACGTATGAGCACAACTAAAAAAAATATACAGCTACAGCAACTCGCAACTCACACAACATGAAGCAGCAACCATTGCTCATGCGAGGGTGAAGTCATGCCAACAACACTCGCTTACGCGAACAATGCGTTGAGTGCTACCGCAAGCAATACAACTACAACAACAAGTGCAACTACTACCAACGATTTCTGTTTCAGTACACCAACAGTGTACAACAACAGCGATAAGCATAACAACAACATTAATAAAATCCCCTCGATAATACCAACGGCGTTGCTGGAAAATGGCAGCAAAATACAAAGAGCCACAAGCACTATACTCTCCAATTGCGCTGACCGCTAACAAGTCAACAAAAACAACAACAGCACTAACAAAAGCAACAACCAGAGGAGCAATATTAGCACCATTATGTAGCAACAGCAGTAGCAGTAGCAGCAGCAACAGCAACAGACAAATTAATGAATGTGCTGCTGACTTTAAAAGGCAATTAACGAGTGTTGCACATGATCGAGCACTGGCTGTTGTTGTTGTTGTTGTTTGTCTAGTGTTGCTCTGAAAGAGGCACAGCAGTTGAGCAGCACGCATTAATATTGCAATGCACGCTTCAGTCGGTTACTGACTCGTCAATGACAGCTTAAGTGCCTCAGGAGCCTGCAAATGCAAGTACTTGTAGTTGCTGCCATTTCGAAAGCCAATTGTCGACGCTAAAAGCTGGCCAGGATAATTGAGAAAATTAAAAATTGTGAAAATCAGCTTTGAATTGAGCTGCGCGGAAAACAATTTTATTCAAAATAGTTTTTGTAACTGCACAAAAACAACAAAAAAGTGCTTAACTTTCGAGTAAGGAGCGACGTTTCAGTGCTAAAATTTTTTTCAACTATGTATAGAAAAAATTACTCATACGCTCTGCTTGTTTATTATGCACGGCAGTAGCATAAAATTTAGTACTACGCTACTTAAAAGGACGAACTGTCACATTCAGATAACGTGCATTTATAACAGTGAAATATTTATTTTGGTTGCTTGGAATTTATTAGAAGTTTTAGACTCAATTCTCATATGGAGTGGCCAGCTTTAATAAATTATCGATAATACATTAAAATAATTTCCTGCGCTTTCACATTTGTAATACAAATTCTGCTATAAAAAATTTTCTACCTTACCTTTAAGTTCTTTCAATAATTTAAAATATTATACAAGTTATTTTTTGAACTGGTAGTCAGAGAAAATGAAAATTAGGCAGATTTATGAAACATAAATAGACACGATCCGATTTCAATTGAGCTTTACTAACAGCTGTTGCCGCGGTGGCTCAGTGAACAAGTGCTTAGTCGCTGATGCGAGAAGGCTTGGGTTCAAGACCGACCTCAGCCCATTTAATGAAAAACAGAATTCGCCTTTCAAATTGTTTTTTGTGCGGCGACACTTCTCGCGATGCATTGGCAATTCTTCGAGAATATTCATTGTCATGAAAAGGCTTCTCAACCCGCTCGGATTCGGTTAATGTAGGTCCCGTTAATTTGTGAAAAATATGGCAAGCACACGCAAGTTAATGCGAGAAAGCTAGGCCTAAGCGCACACAGGCTCTCAATCTTATGTTTTCAAGATATTGCCATTTTATTGCAGGAGTTGATGCCAAGAGTAGAAAACTATTGATTTTTCTTGCCTTCTCCACTTCAGTCAGCCAAGAAGCAAGCAACTGGTCTATCTAATTACGCATATGCCTATTCCCTGAGGCATGATTTACGAGTAAATTGACAATTGAAACTGTAAATTGACATATTAATGCTTAAATCGCATAGGTTTATCGATTTCACTCGATTTAATTAGCTTGTTATAACTACTCTTTTATGTTGTAGTAATTTGAATTGTCTATTAAACGTTTTCGAAAAGCGCATTTAAATCGCAGCCAATCATAAATGTTGCTGTTTTTGGGCGCGCAATGGCATTAATTGAATTGCTTTAAATAATTCAATAAATTTGACTAAATTAGTCGAGCGCGGAAACGAGCTGCTGAAATATTTATGCAATTACGGCCGTATTTGTGGTTCACTTAGGGTGCATAATAAAATGTTTATTGCAGTTCAAATAAATTTGCTGCTTGCTGACCGAGAAAGCGAACGGCATGAAAGACAGAAGTGCAGGGATGACACGCTGGCGGAAGCGGAAGCGCTGCGCATTCAGTACTGACGATTTGCTGAGGTGCCAGAAAATGCTTTGAGTAGTGCAAATTGCGGCGCTTGTAGAAACATTGGCACATGTGTTTGTACGAGTGTGTGTGTGACTGCAGGATTGTGTGGCTTCTAAGTATATTCGTGAGGGGCATTAATACCAAAAGCTCTGACAATGTGCTGTTTAATAGCTTGTGGAAATATAGTTTTTATTTCGAAATTTTCTAAATAGTTTGACAAGACAAGATTTGACAATTTTCTTAAAACCGCAAACAATAACAAAATAACATAGTAATCTGATATATCAGGTATAGGAGAATTATAGTTTATAACTTTTTTACAGCAGCTAAAACTAAACTAATCGAAAAATTGCATGTTTTGACAAGATAATATAGAATATAATTTTAATAAGTTGAAATATTCCGTACGAAATACTAAATAGCAGAATCTCTATTCCTATCAAGAGGAGTGTCCTATGTAAAAATCAGTACATTTAAAATTCAAGCTTTAACAATCGATAGTATTTTCTTTCATTTAGTAAAAGGTATTATATTATATATAAATCGAATACTTTAATCGAGTGCTCCTTTTCTTATTTTATATATTGGCATTCGCAGCAGGCCTAGTAATCTTTTAGTCATCGCCGCCTGCAGTATCTATATTGAGTTCTGCATGTACGAGGGGAGTTCAATGTATTTTTGTTATCGGGGTATTTCATTAATGAAGTTTATATGTGTTTTTAATACTGATTTTATATTAAATGCATTGAACTCCTCTGGTATTTAATGATCTTCATGGATGACTGGATTCAAAAAGTGTTATTTGTAAATGTATTTTTAAATGTATAATATACATTACTTTTCACTTATAACGAATTTCCAGGGACTGGGCAAAACGGTTCGTTTTAAACGAAGTTTGCTTAAAATGAAATCGTTCCTTTGATAGTTTTCCAGCGCATACTTTTGAAATTGGTTCGTGTTTGGCGAAAGTTCGCTTTAAACGGGCTTATTTTAAGCGTATATAGTATTATAGTAATGCTGATAAATTGATTTTTCTACTTCCAAAAATAATTTTTTGAATTTGCTCAAATCTAATCTAAATTAATCTGCTCTGAATTAACCGCTAGATGTAAGATTTCTTTTTATTTTACTTATTAGTCTGTAAGAATATAGTTTATTCATAGACTAAATAAAATAAATAAATACACAATTTTACTTACTGTTCGACCAATTTAATGTTGTAAGTAATTTCCTTCGAATTTCGAAAATGACCGATTTGCTTTTGTTGATGAAAATATAGATTTCAGTGCATTTCAGAAGAAGAAGGTGATCTCTGAAAATTTTGATTTTTTTAGTAATTTCCATTGAAAGATTTGATTTGGAGCTTGGGCGCCGATTGACAACCCTAGTATTTAATATACATATGTATATATGCCTGTCTACAGATGGCATTCACGAGGCAACACGCCAATTGAACATGCAATTTTATTAGGGACCACACTCGACAAGCGACATGCCGCACATTTCGAACATTTCGAACATTTCCAACATTTCGAATTGCAAGCACAAACAAAAAACAAATAAAATAAAGTTCCGGCTGGCATAAAAATTTCAAATGATTCCGCTTGCAAATCGTTTTGCAGCGCAACGAGCTTGCGGTAAGTGTTGTTAGGTATTTAATGATTGTAATGGTGGTGGGTAGGGGAGAAAAAGGAGCAGCAGGTTGTTGTTGGTACTAGTGTATTTATGCACACATACACACAAGCCGCATGCATGCATAAAAACTTTTAGCTACCGCACGTGATCTGCAAGCTTAATCGGCGGTAAGAACAACAACAAATTGTTTGTTGACAAGCCATGTGACTTGAGCGTGTGTGTGTGTGTGTGTGTATGCAAGTGTGTACACATGCGTAAGTTTTTTTCCATTTGGCATCTTGTTGCTTAATTCTGCCGGCACAAATTAGAGTTTTATTTTTTAGCATGGAGTGCAGGCTTTAAGGCCTAAATGCAAAAGCCTGGCATGATGGTGCTTCTATGCACATATACTAACATAAAAAATTAAGTGCTTAAGCAAATAACTGGTAGCAGTTTAGAAGAATGGTAGAATGGAAATTTCTCGATATCTGCTTATTAAATCAATGAATTAAAATTCGGCGCAACCTCCCGAGAATGAGACTTAGGCCCAGCTTTATAGTCTAAATTCATGTGAACAATTTTACTTTGAAGCACAGGTGAGCGAAATCTATAGAATAGTTTTATAGCCGTTCTTCTACTGCAATTTTTCATTTGACATTTTTTGTAAGAGTTTTCTATCAAGGCAAAGAATAGAAGAAAAGAGTTGCCACCTTCAACGCAATAGACTGCAAAGCAACAAAGTCTCTTTTTCTTTGGATGATATGACTCGACTAGAATCCAACCCAGTGACTCCATGCACGAGGGACTGAGCACTTATCCACTGAGCCATCACCATAACCAGATTGCTCGACTATTCCTTAAAAATTCCTCAAAAACCGAAAGTGTTTACTTATTTTATTCTTTCATAAATAACTCAAAGGAATAAGAGCCACGCTTCTCAGCACCATGAAGTTGCTTAAATAAGTCTTTTTGACTTTTTCCTATAGTCATATATATTTTTCACATTTTTTTATTCTGTTGGTAAGGCCCTTAGAAAGGAACTTAGTACAATATGTTAAAGCACTGCACTTTAACTGCATTGGTATTAACTGTTTAATTTACTACAAATTAATATCTGCCAATTACTTATACTCATGCGCATTGCTGACTATGAGGAATTGGCAAATATCTGCCGCTGTTGCCTGTCGTACACGTAATAAATATTAATTAAATAGTACTCATACGCACCTTGTCATTTATCACAAATAATAGTTTTCCCCGGAGTGACATGTTCTATGGGAAACAAATAATCGTTTAACATTACTCTTACATACACATACACATACATTCGTCAGCTGAGGACTAAATAAATTAATCAAGAAATTCATGGAACTGCTGTTGCTCGAATTAAAATTTATATTACCAACGCAAATAATCAAATAAGATAAAAGCCAGCTTGAAAGACAATCTTTACGACTCTCACACACAATCGAAATCCTTCAGCTGTCTGCATGTGTTGCACACATACACCTACGCACAAGTGAATCCCAATACCAATATGCATACACGAGAAGCCTCCTTGACGAGGGGTCGTTTTAGGCAGGCAGCAAAGCAGTTAATACCACAGATGACGACAACAACATGGCAACCAACGAGCGTGCTGAAAATTAATGCTCGAAAATTTCATTCAAACGAATTAAAATAAGCGAACGCTTCGCTTAGGCGGAGACAAATAACGCAGGGCAATGAAAGCGCGCGGGAAAATGAAATTAAATGAGCGTGTCTGCTAGTGAGAGAGTTCGAGCTTCGAATGTGTGTGTGAGAGCATTTGCATATGTATGTACTAGCGGTGTTGTCCTTCCTTTTGAGCTTACAAGTACCTACTGCATAGGCTTACAGAATAACAGAGGCCTCAGAGCAAGCGCAAGAGGATGCAAAATCAGGAACAAAAATTGAAGAAGCATTTTTTTAATTCAAGTTTGTTTGCAGTTGGTTAATTGTTAATTAGAATTATGGAAATTAAGCATTTCCATTCATGAATTCTGATAAATATGGTTGCATTCCCGGGGCTCCTTCCCCACCAATAAACCAAGCACAACATTTCGCTTTGACACTTTTTATTATTTCTCTTTTATATTAAACGGCAGAACGTCAAAGACTGCCTTTTAGACTGAGCTGAGGGCAGCTTGAATGATTATAAGTAAGATGTAGTATATTATATAAAGCAGAAGGCCCTGGACCCGTATATTTCTAACTGAAAGCTCTAAAATTGACACTAGTTGCACCTAACTCAAAAATTAACCGACACAGATGTTGTCTGAAAGGTTGGGTTAGGTTGATCTGACTGCCTAAGAAAGGCCATGCATAGACACTGTTGGGTTCCTAGCGATACCAGTTTGGGTTCCGTTTGAAAAGTTCTCAAAGTAATGATCTGTCAGAATTTGGGTGTTTTTCACAAATTTTAAAAAAGAGGCTTAATGCCTAGTTCCGAGATCTTTTCGAGCACTGAAAAGAACGGCGCTCCTAAACAAGTCAAACGAGTTCTAGCTATGACGCGGCAGCAGCACAGTATGTGTTCTTAGGTCTCCCTGCTAAACGCTTCTTTGCATTTCCTGCAGCTTTCGTCGTTCGTTATGTCCATCCTATGTGCATGCGCTGCTATGAGACAGTGTCCCGTTAGTGCACCTATGATAGCTCTACATTCTATTCTTGGGGCAGTCAGTATAAACCGAGTATACTTTTCGTCATAGGACTTTAGCATGGTTTTGGAGGTCGCACAGGTGCTTAGGTTGCTGCAACTGGCACTCCTTTTCCTTTTCATGCATTCATCTAGTTGACTGTAGGACGCTTGCAGAGTCATCAGTACGCTGTTGATATGCTCATCTGCAAGGCAGACACACTGTCTGGCAATAACATCCACTTCAAATGTTGTCTGAAAAATGTAAATGAAAAGCGCTGACCAATATGATTTAAATTTAAAAAAATGCGAAACACAAACATAATTTTTGTAAATATTAGATTTTAACGAAAAGAGAACACTTTTAGAATAAATATTCAAAAATTCGTTAACAGTATTTAAATTTATTTTGGTAAATGTTTTACTGAAATGGGAGCATAAGAAGTCTACAAGCGACACTGTTCACATGTGATAGTACCGTGTATGTACTATATGATATTGTATGAATGTGCGTGCGGGCCGCAAATGAAAATGCCGAATCAAATGCGATTTGCCCAAAAAGGTTCCAACCGAGCGCTTTGTGTAATTTGTGAGCGCGCCTAAATGTATGCACGAGCGTGCATATTTTGTAAATGTGCGTCTTAATTTGACAGTTTTACACGCACGGCGACACACACACACACACATGCTTATATGTGCGCAGGCAATATAAGCAAGCCGCAAACATGGCAAACAGCAATGACGGTGACAATGCCGGAGAAAATGACAATCCTGGGGCACATAAAACAAACCCGAAGTCAATAAATTCTGCAAACTTGCCAACGCTCACACCAAAACATACAACTGCATGGCAACATGCCTATGTGTGCGTAAGAATACGCGCACGCACGCACACACCGACTACAACAAAGGCGCATACATACATCAGCCCAACACTGAATATAGGGCCAGGCAAATTGAAATAGAATATGCAAATGCTATGCCTGCAGGATAGCAAGCAATACCGTTAGCCAGCGAGCAATATCTGCAGACAAAAGCACATTTTTAGGCGCGCGCTGGCAACACTAAACGAGAAATGTAAATCAAATATGCTCGACTTCGTGGTGGGGACACCACGGACAGGCGCAGGAAGCGAAAGAGAGCACGGCGTAAATGAAAGTCACCTGCCCATATTGCTGCGTTGTATGCAGTGCCGTTTGCAAATGTTTGGCGTAATGCGGCCCAATATATTTGGGCTCTTTTGTAAAATTTTCTTGCTAAAGAAATGTGTTTTATACAGCAAAAGTTATAAAATATATAATCAAAATTCAATAGAAATATAACTGTTGTAATTTGCTTGTTGAAAATTTTCCTTACAATCATAATTACCGAGCTAGTATTATTGAGAAGTTCTTATTTGCTGTTGAAATTCTAGAATTGCTCACTTGAATTGCAGTTCATTTGATTTACATCAAATTTTCATCAAATTATACTTCAGTTCTTTTCAACTACATTGGTAGGCGCTCCTGCGAACGATTAATTGAATTTGAATTTCGTTTTGCAATAATCCTAATTAATTGCTTTTTCCTATAAGAATAATAACAACAATTCCGTTAAATTCTTTCTTATTTATTTTGATTATTATTTTGATTAATCCCATACCTGAACAACAGTAAATTTTCTTTGAACGAATCTCAAAATTTCAGGTAATATATCTTTCTCTTTCATTGTTTGACATTCTCAAACATTCTCTTTCGAAGTTTATTTCAATATCTATTAATTGATATCTATTAATTATTCTCTAAACTTGAATTCCACTGTAATTTTTTCCCAAAGTTTCCTCATTTTTCTCGATTCTTTAAAAAAATCGATTGCTTTTAATGAATTTCTTTATGGTTGCCAAATATTCTCAATTTCCTTCTTGATTAGCCAAACAGTTCGTTGAGATATAAACTAAGACTCCAGCTCTTCCGCTTTAACTTCTGTGTATTTATTCCCTTTTAAGCACAAGTTAACGAAACCTACACGCTTATACCATTACAATTGAAAGTATAGATTGCGTAAACAAAATTTACAGTTCATCAGAATGATTCCTTTAATTTGAATGTTTCTTTAAGTCTTGTAAATATTCTGAATTTGAATTCAGTTGACTTCAAAGTGATTTCAAATGCTTTTTAGTGTTATTTCAAAAAACTCGTTTTCCCCGAAAATCATTTTTGATTCTTGACAATAATTGTTTGAAATTGTTATTTCAAATTTCTGTACAAATATTTTCAAAACATTTTCAGTGGTAGTTAATGACGGAAGTTATTTGAAACAATTTTATATACAAGTACGTTAGATAGAAATTTGATATTTCCAATATAATTTCAGTGGTTGTTGTAATGAAAGTTATTGGATAACTTTTTTAGAGCTATGATAAAAATTGCAATGACTTTTTTTACATAACTGTTCCAAATTTTCGGTCAAGCGTCTCTCGAAACAGAAGGCCTTGTAAGCGGGGCATGCAGAGACGGCATTGATGCCTATATCCAGGAGCCTCTGTATAATGTTGTATTTGTACGCTAGGCACATTTTACATTTTTTAATTTTAAACGTATTTGCCTTTCATTTGCCTTTCGTTATTCTTTTGTTTAAGTTTGCTTTCACTTTACCATTTGCACTTCATTTTATAAATATAGTATAGTTTTAGCTATTTCCACATGCATGCCAAACTAAGGAAAATAAGTGGAAAGGCGAAAAACGACTAAAATGCTGCTACAAAAATATGTACCAAAAACATTTGGCAAACGAATGTTGGCCATTGCTTTAGGTCGCTTTTATATGTATATATTTACTATGTATGCTATTTGGCACAGTTAGAACAGAAATGGCAAAATTTTTTATGTACTTTAAAATTTGGCGCCAAAAATGCAATGCGTAATGGTGTGTGTATATGTGTGAGTGTGTGTTTTTGAGTGCCTTTTATGCAGGCTTTTCATTAAAAATGCAGGCCTCGTATGCGTTGCAGGTAATTTTTATTCCTTTCATATGTGTTAGTATTGTGGTAGTAGTAGTAGTAGTAGTAAGGCGTTATGCAGCTGTGTTCATTAGGCGTAAAATATGTGAAAAAGAGACGGATATAAAGGCAAAAACTTTGAAGTATATGGGAAACATTCTTCTAGCTGGATTCAGATTTCTGCCGAGTTTATTACTGAGCAATGAAATATGGTTGGTTGCAAAAGTAGAGCAGTTAAAGAAGGTTCATGTCTTTAAAAAAGATTTCCGAAATTGTATAAATGCGAAATATGTATGTGAAATACGATAAATGGAGTGAATGGAATTGAATTATAAGTATTTCAAGCGAAGTATTTTTATATTTAAAATTTTGATTACATCACAAAATCTTATGTATATACTAAAATGCAAAAAAAATAAAAATATTTAAACTTCTTGATCAATTAAACGATATAGACTGTTTAAAAATGCATTTATTAATGGTGGTATTTATATGCCCCTTCCTTGTTTCTGGTATATGTATGTATGTATGTATGTATGTGTTATATCTATATTGCCCACAAGAAGTCAAAATTACTGGGAAATCTAGTGTTAAATACGATTAAGTGAAATAAATTACACCTTCTATGAATATTAAAGTTGCTGAACAAGTTTCAAAAAATATCTGACTAGCAATTATATATAAAGTGCATTGCATTTTTTCGCCAGAATTCATAAACAAATTTTAATATTTTGTGCACCCTAAACTCGTCTTTTATATAGCTCAAATATATAATCTATGTTCACATGCAATTTAATCTTCTTTAAAGCTTATCGAAAGATAGAGTTTAATACAAAATGTACGTATAAATATTTAATGGAATGTCATGTTTTACTTGATATTACCAAACACCGCACTCACCTCTCAAAAAAGCTTTCCTTCAAGCAAAATCTGGCATTTCCATAGCTCAGCGCGTTAAGGGACTTTAAATGAAAGCAAAACCGTTCAAAACTCGCTGAGCTCCACCCACACAAAAATAAGTGCAGCCAGAAGAGACTGCAGTACTGTGTCAGCACAGTGGATTTCACTTTCACACACTCAAGCACACATCAAGTTGCACATATGTACATATACAACCAACGCACACGGGCACAGGACAAACAGCTTAAGGCATTGAGTTTAATGAACCCGTTTACTGAAGGCGCAAAAGTCAAGAGAGTTCTTTTCGTTTTAGCCTCGCCTACGCCTCCATTCTCACTGCTAGACTCACAATGAGTGTGTAGGTGGTTGACTGCTATGCATGTGTTAGTGAGTGTGCATGTTGTTGCTGTGGACACCGCAAGCAACATCTTCAGAGCTGCACTGCTGCAGCTAGCAACAGCGCTGATGAGCGCATGTCCCCCACTAGCAAGCTACGTGTAAATGGTAGCCATGACACACACACACATGCACATAAACACATATATACAGACACGTCCTCATGCACATGCATAAATGTCGGCTGTAATGTGCAGCTATAAGCAGCTATGAATGTAGGTTTAATGATGGCGCTGCTGCTTGGAAACCATTGATAATGTTGCTACTGTAAGATTCGGTTTTGTTGTTGTTGCTGTTGCTGTTGCTGTTTATATGCTGTTGATCTTAGCATAAAAGTACACATAAAATCACAAGGAAATATGAAAAAAAATTTCATATAAAGCACGTAGTAAATGAGGTCAGCATGTGAATGGGAGAGAGGGTAGTAGTTGGAGAGGGGTGAGGAAGGGTAGAAGAGATAAAGATAGGCAGAAAGACAGAAAGACAGATTGAAAGAGAGACAGACTGAAAGAGAGACAGACAGACAGACAGACAGACAGAAAGACAGATAAAACTTTCATATGTTCAAAATTCATCGCTTTAAGAATTTATAATATTTTGAAACCAAATTCGTGCAAATTACAACACAAATATTGTTCCAATAAACTTTAAATAATTTTTACGAAACTTATTCTTAGCTCATGTACTCATATCTATAAACCTTTGTTTTCCTGTATTAGAAAAAATGTAAAAAATGGTAAAAGAAATTTTTTCCAATTTTGATTCAGAATTTTTTTTCAACTCAAAATTTTGTTGTAGTTCGAAAAAAAAGTAGGACTACGTTCTAATAAAGCAACATGAAAATTTAATATTCTACAACAACAAAATGTTTATTTGAATTTCAATTTAAAAAAATATTTTCTTAACCTTCTTCTGTTGAGTAACCAACATATCACTGATCATTATTTGGTCCGCTTCAACTCTTCCTAGTTTTGCATCTGCCAAAGAGCTTTTGTAAAACGAAGTCTACTTAAGAAGTCAAAACAGTGATATATACATAAAGCAAAGCTAACGAAAATTCAGGGGCATGCTTTTAGGCACCTTGCCCACACACGCAACCTATCAAATAAAAGGAAGAGGAAGAGCAACAGCGCAGCGACGCACGCATTACTCTCATCTTTTTATGCGTCAGCAAACTACACATTTTGTTGCAAATTTATATCGCACGCACTAAAAAATTTACAACACACACACGCGCCCATCCATACACATTACATCTCCCTACCACCCACTCACTTCCTGTTGCTGGTTTTGTAGCTACCTTTGGCGACAACCTGTGCTGTTGTTGCTGCTGATAAGTCGAAAGTGCTTATCTGGCATGTTCTTCTAGCACCTTTTTCTTTGCCTTTTTTCTTGTTATTTTTCTTGTTGTTCTTGCTATCTTTTATATGAGTGAAAGTATGTGTGTTTGTGTAGGCAACATAAATTTCTCAGATAATTTCATTTGGCAGTTGATGCGTGTTCTTGTGTGTGTCCTTGCTACTTCCTTTTCAGCTGCAACAAAACAAGGAAAGGGTTAACAGCTGCCTATATGCTGTGTTGTTGTTGTAGCATCAACAACAACGACAACAACCGACACCAAGTAGCAGGAAGTGGCAATAGTTGTAGTAGCTTGACAGCAAGTGTGTGTGTGTGTCTCTGTCGGTCCTGTAGCTGGTGCGCCAGCCTGCTCAAGGCTTATAATTTTAAATATGCTTACTCCCTTTATTACTGCTCATTTACTGAAGCAACCAGCCAATGTGCTGCTGGCAGGCTGTGAGTTCACAAGGTGCGTGATTGCTATTGCTGAAGCAGCAGGTCGTATGAGCAACAATATTATGACGCTGTGTAAGCCAGGCTACTAGGCGTATGCGCAATAATTTTGGTATTGTCGTGTTTGAGCAGAGTGCATTACGGCGCAGCTCCTTCGTATTAAGCTAGCTTGGTAAAGGTCGGCTGAACTCATACACTTGCACCTGAAGAGCTTCATTCTACTACCTTAAGGTGCGACAGTTCAAGACATTCATTTGTATACTTGTATATTTCAATAGAATATGCTGTTAACTCTTTCTGAATCCCAGCATGCAAAACGAATTTGCTTCACTATCACCTAGGAATATTTTAAAGGATTGGTTAAAGGTTAAAACACTTTCTGACAGACAGAGGATATGAATATCAAGTGCCGTCATCCACCGAAATCAAACTATAGCTTCTATTTATTAAAAGTTTTAGGCGTCGGTGTGTTACAGTGAATAAGTTCTAATTTTTTCTTATGCGTGAAATCGCTTTATTCAACTGCATTCGCTTGATAATATCAAAAAAAAGAAAGTTTATTGCTTGCTGCAGAAAATACTTTGCTTTGATAATGAAGCTGCTCAGAGCGTACTGCAGGTTCTCGCTCGAACCGAACCCTGGGCAGGATAAATGTGTAGGTTTAAGATAGATCACGCACAGACAACTTAATCCTTGTTCAACGAACTGTTGTTCTAAGCTTAAATGACAATTTCTTCCTCTGCAGGTCGGAAAAAATAATTATTATTATTGCTTTTACCATTTTTAAAAAATTCGACGTTAATACCTCTCGATCGGAATGTAGAAAGTATAGCTCTCATGTGGGTAGTTGCTATGATTTTATATAAATTTTGAAACCAAAAAGTGCCTGCAAATTTTTAATATTTTATTGAACAGTTCCATTTTGCAGAAATGTAAGACGTTGAAAGCTTAAGTTGAAGTCTTAAATTAAGCCAATTTAATATATAATAAATACGGAATTTTTATTGAACTTTCAAATTGCGTGTAAAGCCAACATTTTTCAACATAACCTCTTTAGCTGCTTTTCCGTTATACGAATATGTGCCCTTTTTATTAACCGGAAATTGCTTTCATACCGAATTCCCCAAACAGCGCTCAGCCGCGTAAAGACAAAAAAAAACGTTGCCAGGTACTCTGGAAGATAGCGGAAATGGCAAAAGCGGCAAGAAACTAATTTTGCCAACAATTTTACAAGAAAATTGACAATTTGCGACACTTAAAATCGCATTTGGAGCAGTGGAGAGAAAGCAGCAGACACGCCAGCAATATCGCCGAAGGACAACGATTGCCGCACAAAGCGAAACGAAAAAAAATGTGCAAAGGAATGAGCTCAAAGCATTTGCCTTGAAGAGCAGCAGAGCGCCTGAAATGATACAACGCATTTTTGTGTTCCAGCAGTTCACGTGTTTGAGAAAAGGAGAAGCGAAAGAGGACGAAGCTGGCGGACACGAACGCACATAAATAAAAAATAACACCCAACATCACCGAGTGCTGGGCACAAGAGCGCACTGTGATTTCCACGGCCAACCTGTCTTCTTGTCGTGCTTTCAATATTTCACCACAAGCAGCCACGGTGCCTTTTTCGTCCTGCCGTCTTTTCGTCTCTACTTTACACTTTAACTGCGCGCCTTTGTGTATGCTAACATTTTAATTTAGAAAATTTATGACCAATTGTGATGTTTCTTCGTTTTCGCCCGGCAAATATTTTACGTGCTTGCTGCTTCTTTTGCAGGGGGAGTAGGCTACGCATACCACGCAACCTCCACTGCTCCCACATTCGTATATATTTTATGTGTCGCTCACTGCCTTTTTTACCTTTGCATACTTTCAGGTGCACTCTAAAATTTGCTGTAGGGGGAAGAATTTCATTTGAGTGCTGTGTGCTTTTCGGGTGCGGGTGGATACAGCTGCTCCTGAGCTGGCAAACGTGCGCTAAATGGCTAAATTCTTGTTTTTGTAATTGTAATTTCAGCTATTTTTGTCATTGTTAGCCGT
Organism: Neria commutata; assembly: GCA_963457695.1. Taxonomy (NCBI): domain Eukaryota; kingdom Metazoa; phylum Arthropoda; class Insecta; order Diptera; family Micropezidae; genus Neria; species Neria commutata. Next base: position 48,704,496 of record OY735246.1, read on the forward strand.
GCTTTGTTGTGCTGTTGTCCCTGAAGCAAATTGCAAAATAATGTACATTTTAAGAGAAGCGGAGTAGGGCGCAGAGTGCCGTTAGAAGTGGGCACAACCATTTTTGAAAGGTGTGCAAAATTATGTGAAAAAGTTGTGTAATTAATGGCGAATGCGTTGCATATAAAGGAAAGGCATAACGAAGATATAAGCAAAACAAACAGCAGAGAAAAGAAGATATAACACTTTTAAATGAGCGTAAAGTGTAGAAATTTTGTGTTGTGCCTAAAAGTAGGCTTTGGTATATTGTAAGGTTCATAAGCAGAGTATGCGTAAATAATTGCACTCAAAATAATCGTATTTGGCGTACGAAGCGAGTGACTAGGTCTGCATCCCCAAAAAATCAATTAAAAAATCTACATACGGTAGCTTGGAATATAAATTGTTCAAATGAATACGTGCACGATATACAAAGCATGAAAATATGACTATATATACGTCATATATCTTGCTCAAAGTATGCTTTTTATAATTTAGTCAAAACTTGCGGCCATAAATAGGCCATAATTTTAACTTGAAAAGCGGGCATCTTTGCCTGTATATATGTATATTTTTCTTTAATAGCAGGCGTTTTGCAAAATGAAAAAATTATTTGTATGCTAATTGCATATGAAATTTCAATTAATTTCAGCACAAAGCTACTAAAGACATATATACTTTGTGAGCTTCAAAAATTCGCTGCCTTAGCATAGAAAAGGTATACGATTGACAAAGTTTAAAAATAGGGCCACTTATTTATAAAATAGCTATGCATAGAAAGCTTTCTGCCTTACAGCTAGCGCCCAGAAGTATGCTATGAGATGTCTTAATATCATACTTATATATGTATAAGTGTACGTACATTATCGCATACTAAATACACAGTGACATTTTAATTAGTTAGAGAGTTTCACAAACGACAGTCAAAAACACCTAAAATTATGCTTAAAATATTTGAAGCTTGCACATCCAAATGAAAGGATATGTACCATAGAGTAAAGTTTGGCAATATGGAGTATGGTTATATCTCTTCCAATTTCTAAAAATGACTTAAAGCACACCGTATAAAAAATTCACGTTTGCGCCTAAACATAGACCATAAACTGTATCTTCAACGTACATACATATAAAGACTGTTTTGCGTGGATGTGTTGAAATACGTCATTTGCAATTTGGCAAATTTCTTTCTGCTCTAAATGGACACCAAATACCAATTTAATTCATTTAAAAAATGCACAACCCACAGTACAGCGCACCACTACCGTAAAATCATGCGCACATAAATAATATTTGGTAGTAGCTCAGGCGCACTGGCGTAAACAGAAAGTATGGGGGCATACACACCCACACTAGCACAACAGCATACTCGGTAATATGAGCAATAATTTTAAATTTATATCTTTGAGTCAGCAAGGCTCATGCTCCCACCTAAAAAGTATGCTACAACAAGAGCAATTTGCAATGATGTTAAGCACCTGAAAATATGTGAGGCCAAAGAGTGTATATGCATATAGAATGAATTTTGCTGAGCAAGTAGAGAACAGGAAGAGGCTGTGAGTTTGAGTTTTGCTTTGAGTTTTCCGCTTTTAGGCGCAGCGGCGCATGAAGGCGGAGCGACAGACGGCGAAGCAGGCACAGGAGGCGCTTGTAATAATTGAAAGAAGCTAAGCATTTGTAATTTTGCCTGTTCAACAGCAACAGCAGCCCTCCCCTAACATGCCATGCTGAATTTATGCGTTGGCGAATTCAATTTCTGCTCAGCTTACTTTTAGGTGTTCAACGTTGAAGTTGCCATTTAAAGCAATTGAGCAGTGGCAGGGGCATTTTTATTAACACAATTCAACAAAATTAGTATATGCAGAGCTGTTGCTGCCACTTCCTGAGCCATGCATAATTACTTTTTGTGCTTGTTGTAGTTGGTTGTCAAAAATTTTTGAGAAAAAGTAAAACAGACATAATTCGAGGCGCATTTGATAAAACGGTAGGGAAACAAAAGCGGCTTGCCAGCAATTCTGCTAAAAGTACAAGCACAAAGTAACAGCGCAGCAGCAGCTGCTTCTGATTGTGTTGCCAACATGAGGCAGATATGTATGTATGTATGGTTGTTATGCCGTTTAATGGCGGCGGCAGAGCAGAGAAAGCCAGCTAATCTAGGCCGAGCACTAGGTAAAAGGTGCTTTTGCTTGTAGGAGGAGGCACAGCCAGCAATTATGATAAATTACAATTGGAATGGAAGTGCATTTGTGCTGGTGCTTGTAGTTGTAAATGTAATTGTTGTTGTAAACGGTGCCGCTTTTAGTTGTTTGAAAGCTCTTGGGCCTTACTTTTAGCTTTGCCTGGATCTGGCATTGAATTTTGAAGAAAAAACTATGCTGAAAATGATTTCTGTAGCTAAAAATAGTATTAAAAAATTGACCACTAACAATTATTAACTATTTTGTAGGCCCTTAGCTATTATATTTACTGAAGTTTATAGAACAAAATTTACATAAATGACACAGCCTTTCATTCAGAATTAAATTCTTCTACAAAAAATTTTCTGAAAAGAAATTGTTTATTGTTGTAATTTTAATAACTTCAAATGTTGAAAAAGAATATTTGGCTTTAATTTGGTTTGCTAAAAATGCATTAAAATAAATTTGAAGCTAACGTCTCTAAACTTTTTTCGGAAAAAAAACCGTTTACAATAGATTTGTTTTATGTTTCTTCTTTCTTAATTATACTTTGCAACTTTGGCTTGTACTTATACTTTTTTATGAGATTCCCTTTGCCTAGGCTTATGTGGGCAATAACGAAAGACGCCACTGATGTCCTGATGCTTATAATTGTTGTGCGTGTGTGTGTACGTCTGTATAGCTTGTGCATGTGTCCGTCAATCTCTGCTGTTTCTCATCGTTTCGTTGTACTTAGTAAGTTTGTTGTTGTTTTCTTGTTTTAATTTTTGCTGAGCTTTTTCTATGTGTTCGTTTAATTTCTGCTTTGCCTCAATGGAAATTCTTTAGTAGCTGATGTTAATGCTGCTCTTTTCCAGCTACACAAACACACAAAGGAAGTGGCTACTTATAAATTCACTTTTTGCTGTATTCGTTTCTTGTTCGAGATGGCAGAGGGAGCGCAAGAGAGAGAGAGCAGCAAAATGAGTAAAGCGTGCATTTAGGCGTTAAATTGTATAAACATGCTTGAATGATTTAAGTAGCTTGTTCTAAATTATCAGCAGAAGCACTCGAAATATAAACGCGAAAATACTCTTGTCTATACTAAAATTGCAGTCTACTTTTAGGCGTTTTGTTGCTCTTCGCTGATTGAATTGCTTCTTTTCCTGAGATCAATCTCTCAAAATACAAAATACGGTCAGCAATTTGTGAGGGCAACTTTCAATGAAACAAAACAAATAAGAAATAGCCTCTAAACCACAATACCCAAGGATTATTCGCCCTCAGCGCTCAAACGCAACAGCTGGTCGTTACCAGCAAGCAACTTTCACCACATTTCCCCTCGCGCTTTTCAAAACTTTGCACACTTTTCAGCCAAATTTCGCGTTCAAGCCAAAAACAAGACGCAATCTGCCAAAATTTACACAAAAGAGGCGCAACAATTAAAACGCCATCAGTCATCATCATCGTCGGATACATTGCTACAACACAGCCAGCCGCACGCCACTATTTGGCCTACATAAATATTTGTGTACCCCTTGAACCACCCTTCACGTTGCTCTGGCCATCAGCATATTAAAAAAAGAATAAAATTTAGAAAAAAGGTATTCATAGTTTCTAAGAAATTCTAGCTTAAAACAATCATGTAATTGGTTTTAAAATTGCAGCTTGCGCAGAAAAGCATGCAATAAACGCAGCCTTGCCACCATGCTGCTGGTATGTTGTTAGTCTAGCAATGGAGGGTGGTTTGTATATAAATATCTCAAGTGGTGCATTTATTAACCACACGGAAATATGAGCCTTAATTTTCAATATTAAGCAAATATTGATTTTTAAGCAGCCTAAAATTATGCTACATTTTTTAAATGCTTGAAAACTGTGGCGACTTTCGTTGCTTGTATATATAAAGCAGGTTCTTACACAGAAGTGTGCGGCAGTCGACTTAAAAGGGAACTTTTGGAATTTGAAAAAAATTTATAAATTATGAGTTTGTTGATTATTACTGGTTGTTATTTATAAGATATCTTACTGCACTGAAAAGACTCTGTCTTATATGTGAACATATTTAGGTTAATAAATTTAAATTTAAATTAAAAAAATTGAATTGAAAACTAGCACCTTTAATAGAAACTTTTGCTTTTTTACTAAAGCAAACAAAGTTGAATAATAAGCAATTTTCCAAATTATCTAAGCAGCTCGGGCTCTCTGCTCCAAAAATTTAACTTTAAAATGATATTTTAAAAATTCTAATAGCAACAGAATATGTAGTATTTAGTATATTATTCTTTTCAGAGCAAATGTTAACTTTTTTAATACTTTTAAAACCACAAAGTTTTAGCTGAATTCATTCAATTCTTCAACTTCTTTTTCTTTATTAATGATTGGTTCGAATTTTATGAAATCTTTATTATCATATTATACGAGTTTATGTTTATTCGGCAGCTTGAATGTTAGAAAGAGCTCAAGTATGTGCTCCGATGGAGCTCTCAAGTAAGGCAAAAACAATTGCATTAGACAGTGTACAATAACAACAAACACTATGCGTTTGATATAGACAGCAGGTAACTGTGATGTTTGTCAGCGCAGAGTCGTCCAGTCCGATGGTGTGAAGGTTAGCACATTCGCTTACTACGTCATAGGTTCATGGTTCAACTCCTACGTTTCACAGACTTTACCATTAAATGCTTCTATTTCGAGTAATTAGTCGTTTATTAGAATTCACATTAAAAGTCACTGATGAGGTTTTCTGGCAAAAACCGAAATAGCTATATGACCTGCCCATGTGAGCAATAATTCTAATTCTTTGTTGTTGTACACTTAAAATTGCTTTGTTTCAGAACAGAAATAGACAACTAAGTATTGTCATTTCTCTTTGGCAAGTCAGTCCGAATAAAAACTATTCTTTCTAATCTTTATTATCTTTAACATTTTTTTCGATTTTCAATGATTAATACGTTTTCGAGTATCCCTTAGGTTTTCAATATCCAACTACATTATCGAATGTATACACATACTATATTCAGCTAATCAATATTAAATGATTTTTTCAATTTAAATCAATGATTTTCTAGTTTGATTCCGTTTTAAAATTATCATTAATGTTTCCATTCGCTGTTAGTTTTTCAATAGCCAAAGACGAAAGTTGCGAAATTTTCCCATGTATATTTATAATGTTCAACAACTTCTTGTACAATATGTGCATTTGATTATTTCCTTTAGAAAAAATGTACATGCCTATGAAAAATGTCAAGAATTTAAAATTGATATTACCAAAATTTTTATAAAGCTTTGTTTAAGTATTCTGATATCATTTGTTGGCTTTCTTCAATATTTTTACATTTTCAGTTGCTTTGCTTTAGTAAAAATATACTGTAGTTGTAGAAATTTCATTTTCCCACTAGAAGACCGCCCTTCCCCCGCGTAACGTTTTGCCAACTACGAGCTCTACTGGCAAAATAAGGAACTTCATATTTTTCGCAAGTCTAAAAAATTTTTGCGTAAGCATGTGTTCTTATACCAACACAAACAGCCCAAAGCTATGCTCACAAATATGAGTTGACCTTCAAATTGAAATTGAAAAGCCGCTGCAATTATGCTTACAAATACGTCGCAATCGCTCTTCAATGCCTATCTAAATGTGGCCATACATGCATGTCAATCGTATACTACACCCACACACACACACAGACACTCTCGCAATGTATTTGCAATTTGTAACATTTTGTCAACAAAAAGGGCAAATTTGTAACTGGCGAAAGGACTTTGGCACGCTGGCAATGAAATTGAAATTTGAGATTATATTGATGAATTTTATGAGCTCGGCGGCTCACCAACAAAACATAGGCATATATGTATGAATGTGTGGGAGCGCATGTTTATGTAGGCTTGCTTATTTGCTGTGTGAGCGTATGTGTTCGTGCATGTTTTTGGCCTGGAAAATTTCATGCATGTTTAATAACCGTTAACCAGAACGCGGAAAAACCGGGCGAAAGAAATGAGATTTTGCAAATATAAATTGAGGTATTTTATCTTTTTGTTTTGGCTGTTTTTGTTGTAGTTATTGTCAGGGATGCAGGAAGCTTGCATATCAATGTGTCGAAAAATTAATGCAACTTGCCAACTCTTTCATGAAATACAAAAGGACATGGCATACAACTTTTAAAAAACAATTCGAACCTAATTTTATTTTCATTATTTCAGTACTCTGAGTCAAGATGATTTAATTTCAGAACCGTTCATCGGAATATCTGTCTCAGTAGTTCAGTTCAAGACCCGTTTCACTATTATTTCTGTCTCAATAGTACATTCAAGGAACTTTTTCAATATAATATAATGTTAATTATGTTCAAAGGCCGTACGACCAGTAGCTCTGTCTCAGTAGTTCACCTCAAGAGCCATTCCACCAGCAGCCTTATATCAATAGCTCGACAAGAACCGTTCCACCAGTAGTTTCTTTCAAGAGCGTTTTGATCAGCAGTTCTGCCTAAGTAGTTCACTTCAAGAGTTCGATTCAAGAACCATTCCATCAGTAGTTCTATCTCAGTAGTTCATTCCAAGAGCCGTTCGATCAGCAGTTCATTGGTTTACTTCAAGAGCAGTTCGACTAGCAGTTCTATTTCATTAGATGGGTTTAAAGACCAGTTTACTTGAAAAATTTTTTTGATTTGAAATAATGCTTGATAGCTATATTTATGTCTTAAAAGTTGTTACTATGTATTATGGTTCGGTTAGTGATTAAGTGCTATAGAACAAACTGACAATATGTAGCTTCCACATCTCATGAGAAAAGGGTTCAATAAAATCTCGCTAGATATTGCGTTAAGCTCGATTTTAAAGTGGTATGGCACAAAACCAGTTTCCAACCCTGATTTTTGTGGCATGGCGTAACCCTTTTGCGTTACGCGCATGCATAACCATACATGACATATGTATGTACATACATCTCTTTTCGACAGCCACCCCAATTTAGTGCCGTGTGCGTGCTCATGTGTGCGTATGTGTATTTATGTTTGCGTATGCGTGTGCGTATTTTGCTACAGAATTCCAACATTTTATGTTGGCAATAAATCAGTGCAGAAATTTGAAACTTAAATGTGGGGGCGTTCGCATGCCTACAATCAAACGAGCGTAAGGCCGTTATATAAATTATTGAAAATGAAGCCATGCTGTAAAAATGGCTATGACTGCTTAGCGGTGACGTATGCATTTGAGGCATATATAATTTAAGCCTCGGCAAAAATATTGAATTTCCTCATTTATTTGAATGCTTTGGTCATGAAATATAAGTGTTTAAATCTAAAAGTATGCTTTAATATATTTATTATTGTGGCATGCCGGAATACTTCGTATTTTCTTTACGTTAACACTAATCAAGGATCGAGTTGAAAATTATATGCTTAAGAGTAACTTTTTTCGTTTTTTGTATAGAAAGCAAGCAAGGTTTTTCTTTCCAATTTGAATGATTTTTGGTACATCAAGTTACTTTCCAACTAAATTTTCGCCATTCCTTTTCCACTAAGAATGACGGTCACAGCATCTGGCTTATCATTATAATTTTACGACAAGATTAAGCAGGAACACTTTTTGTGGTCTAATATACAAAAAAATAGCGTAAATAGGAACCCAATTAGAACCCCAGAGTCTAATATTAGGTTTCTAATATAAATGATAACAACTTAATGTAAGATATATAACTTATTTTGGAATTACATAAAGTGATATTTTTGATATATTTATATATATATCATTAAGGAAGTGGTATGCACCTCTTAAATCGTATTTGAGTTAGTCGAAAGATAAGAATATTAGAAGATATACCTGCACGATTTTTTCTACAATTTCTTAAACTTCACTCGAAAACTTGGATGCTTATGAGAAAACTCATTATATTGTTAAACGTTTCTATTATCTGTGCTTATATATAAAAAGACGTTCAGATTGGAGAGGCGTGTTTCAAAAATGCTCATGTTGAATTTTTTATGTAGTGCCCCATATCAACCAACAACAATATTTAATATTTTGATGCGTTTTAAATGCAAATAAAGCTATACTTTCTAGTTGCAGAATTCCTTTACTTAAAGAAAGAGACTGTAGTTATGTACTGACGAAGCTTGAAATTAGTTCAAAATTTAATACGAAGCGCCTAAAAAGATACTCTGTTTTTGACTATGCTCTCTAAATGACCGCAAGTTACATATTCAGCTGCTATTTACACCTCACCTCCGACTCTCAAGTGCGCTAAATTACTGCCAAACATATTTTCACAGTCACAACGAACGAAAATCCCCAGATTATCTTAAGCCGACCCCAACAATAAATAACAATTTACTTCACAACATATTTCCGAATATAATACATAAAATACGATGAGAAAAGTCAAGGCAATCGGACGCGCGCATAGGCCAAGCACAAAATCTGCGACAGCGTAGGGCGAAAAAGCCAGCACAAAAAATAGAAAAAGCGAAGAAAACAAATGCCTGCAAATAAGTCCGACTAATAAAAAGGCATGCTTATTATCACAGCGAAGGCATCCCAGCAACAATACCGAATACCAACCAACACTAAGCCAAGGTCAAGCGTCAACACATACACACAAACTGCGTAGCACACGCCCACTCACTCACTCAAACTTTGCACATTCAGTGTCGTTGACGCACACGCACGCACCCACTGAGCTGGCGTTTCCGCTGGTTAAGTGTGATGGCTGAAAGGAGGGATCCATAGCAAAGGAGCAGGTTTTAAAGGCTGTAGAACTGCGAAAATTATTGCACTATCATGCGCAGCGCCTAATCACATGTCATTTTACTATAGTCCGTTCGAACTAGAGCACTTCCATAGACAGCTACCTACAGTGGTGTGCACAAAAATAGCAGCGCAGTTGAATTTGTTTGATTCTTGCTTCGGATTGCTTAAATTTTTTCTTTTAATTTTACTTAAAAATTTTCTATGACCATTTTTTAAGAACTTTCTTTAAAATTGTATTAAATTTTCTTTGAATTACGTTTTCATCAATACTTTTGGAATGTTTTTGACAGTAAAATAAACAGCACAAGCTTGTATCAAAACCTATCATAAAAACTACAGAAAAACGTTCCACTCTCTATTTTCTAGCACTTGAATATATACTACACAAGATTGCTGCTATTTTTGTGCGCACAACTGTAAAATTTTATGTGAGCCTTTAGAAATGGCATATAATAAAGCGATTAATGTTGAGAACGTACTAAAGCATATCCGACAAAAGCGCATGCCCTTACTTAAGCAGTGGCATTAGCAGACACATACACACACACACGCTCATACAAACACACATACATATTCGTAGCTTGATGATTTTATTTATCACTAGCACTTAATCGTAATGAGGCAATTCAGTGGCGCACTTTAGTTTTTCAACAACTTCACAGCTGTTTTGACTTTGACATTTACCCTGAAAGTTAGTTAGGCTATACAGGCTATAGTGGGGTGAAAGTCTTTGCTATTCATGCTTTGACCCTGCGCCTTGAGTTGGCAATGTCATGTTTTGCGATATTAAAATTTATGGAAAAGCCACGTACCTTGCGAAATTAATCACTTGAGTCCTAAAAATTTGGTTTTGCGCCCAAAAGTATGCACCAAAAATTGTGTGCCAAAAATGTTCGCTTCAGACAATAATTTCCAAAAGTTTGTGTTTACGCCAAACGCCAACTTTCTGTAATCATGCCCTTATGGTCTAGCCGTCTAGCCGCTGTAACTTAAGTATTCGAAATTAGATACATACAAGAAACGGTTAAGAACACGATCGCCTTGATTGCAAGGGTTCGTGGGCTTAACACGTCGTAGTTAGCTTGCTTACCATTTTTGACCGTCATCGAGGCCACAGCTACCTTGTCTACTTTTTGTAAGTATATTGTGCAATAAAAGAAAATAGGGATTTTATACCCCGAAAATCCAACAGTTTGATTTCAGTTTTTTCCTCTCTATTTTTTCCATTTTTCTTTACAAATTTTCACCCGGGCATCCACCCCCGCAAATATTTACTTCGGTATATACAGTTTGTTTTTTTAAATTGATTGAAATATGTTGGTTTTAAAAGGCTAGGAATTAAAAAATATTTTCGGAATACTATCATTGAGATTTTCGGCAACGAATTCCCTTACATACTTTTATACATCTGCAATAAAATGCATGGGGGATCAATTTGTAACTACTAATATCACTCAACTGTTTTGCAAAATCAATTCGTTCCTTCAATATCAACGATTCGCTTTCCGAAAGCTATCACACATAAAACAGAGCCTTGAAGTGAGCCTCATTTCTCAGAATTGTATACAGGGCTACCATAATTTTACTCAACCTAACCATTATTCAATGCTTGACAACTTTCAAATTGCAGCTATAAATACTAATTTGTCAATTTTCAATTAATTTCTCAGTTGTATAGCTCCTAAAAGCATGCTTCCACTGCGCTGTCCCCATTGCTATCTGACCGACCACACAATTTATCATTAATAATAACAAATATGCTCTACTTTGCTATCGTTTGTTGGTTCTTCTCGCTGATATTTTCAATTTTCTGCGGCGGCATTCAATCAAAGCATATAAATCAAACTGCTATAAAAATTGATTTTGCCATAAAGTCGCAAGCCGAGCGTACTTGCAACGCACTCGATAATGAGACAGAGACAGAGAGAGTCTCAGACTCAGTCAACAACTTTTAACTTGAAGAATGCATAATTTTTTGTTTACGAGGCGCGCTTTTTTATGGCCTCTTTAGCTGTCAAGCGCTTAACACCCCGCTGCCGTTGATAAGCTTCATAAAAACTGCAGTTATTTGCCATAAATGTGACACTCTGGCAAATTGTAGCAAATTTTTAGGTACTTCATTGGCGATTCAATTTGTAATGCTTCAATCGAGTTTCTACGCCATTTCTCTTGGAGCAGCTGATGAGAGTGTGCTTGTATTAAGCGCACCTTTAAGCGATTTTGCTACGCGCCAGTGAATTTCAATCTAAATGCATGAGGGCGTTTAATTCATAGCAGCTAAAAGTGTGCTGTTGAAATTGGAACCGCGAATGGGCTTCTACAAGCAGCTGCAATCAGCAAAGCAAGCAGCCCAAACAAAGCGTTTTAATTAAGCAAGAAAATGAGTTAATTTATTATGCAAAAACTAAAGAGTGGCGCATGATTTTCTTTAAAAGCGCACTGCTGGCTAGCTTCTGCCCCTAAGGGTATGCCATGCTATAGAATGTTATGCTTTTGTTAGGGCAAGCCATTTAATTACAGCATAAGGTCAATTAGTTAAAGTAAACGTAGCTATACAAATAAGCCGCGCGGCAAATGCAATTTGCTTTATGTATTTATGAATATAAAAAGAAATTGTAGCATATTTGATGGCGAAATAGCAGCATATTTTACAACGTGATTTTGTTAAAATATTCAGCATTATTTGAGGACTTCAGGCGATTTTACGAAATAGGTGAAAGCTTTGTGTGTGTAAAAGTTAATTTAAAAAGTTGCGCGCTGGAAAATATGCTATAATATTTTGATTGAAAGTTTGTGATAGTAGTAGTGCAAAACACTGCAACCAATTTAGCACATTTTACAGTCGAGCTATAACAAAAATTTTTTTAATATTAATTGCAAAAATGTGGCATATTTTTAGGCAATATCATAAAGTTAGCAACAGCAGAAATTTCCCAAAATTGTTGTCGTCTTTTAGGAGCTGTTATACTTCAGCACTTGCCTTTGTGTGATGTGTACTGCTTAAGGCTTAGGGATGCTATTTTATGTTGTTTCTAATTAAAATGTTGTTTAAAATAAAAAGAAAGAAAGCAAATATGAAAATTATAAATGAACGCCGCTGTTTGTTGCCTTGGAGATGTGAAGCTGCGCATTAATTGCGGGCATTAATTTTTACCTTCAAATATGCTCTGCATATAAGAGGGCTTCCTTTTTGGTATGTATTAATTACATGCGCAGTTATGTAATTGAATTATGTGCATGGCAAGCGGTAGAAGGGCGGAACAGGGGGGAGAGCGGAAGTCGTTATATAATAGCCACGTAAATATATATATTATGTGGGCAAAACACATTTAGCGAGGATTTATTGGGGTTTCAATTTAGGCATGCTTATCTCTCTATTACCAGAAATCAAAAGCACTACTTTTTAATGAAATCAAAAGATCTTAGCCCGATTCCGCATTCCTTATTGCAAAACACACACCAAACATTATGTGCCCCATTGCAAAGCATTGCTAGCTACGCACCTGCGCTGCAGGTAGATATAACGCCATTTGGCCATTTCATGTTTACAAGACGTAATACGACTACATGGAATACGGCCATACGTAATTGAATTACGTATTTCATGGCAGCGCATATTTTAAACTAGAATTGCGTGGCTACAGTGAATAACCAATGGAAATATGATATTTTCATGGCATATCTTTTAAGGAATTTTTCCATATAATTAGTGATGAAGTGTACATGGTTTCCTTTTTATTTTGTGGAAAATTACCGCGCTTGTTTTGAGCACTTTTGCTGGAATTAAGCTTTTGATTAGGGTTTTTCGGATATTTGTAAAATTGATTACCTTTTTCGAGTCTTCTCGTGAAAATGTTTTTAGTTGTTCTTTTAAATACACATAAGCTATTATTTTAAATATTAATAAAGAATTATAAACATTCTCTAACATTAAATTGAAAAATATGAATGCCCATAGTGGAGAAATCACTTAAAAACATAAACCGGTTTAGCCTGTTCAAACCGGTTTAACCGGTTCAAACCGATTGAAACGGTTTTTATGTAGTCGTACCGTAGTACATTCCAGTTTCCAAAGTGGCAAGCTTTAAGTCGGTTTAGCGCATTTTTAGCTATGTATATTTGTATAAATCGTTGTTCTTTCCATATTGCTTGTAAAGTGTGCCCACAATTAAAGCACTTACAACTATCTGCCCCAAACAGCCAAATATAAAGCGCAAATAATTGCCAAAATATCTGTTGACAGCCTTGGCACAATTATGCTGGTTGTGTTCGCCTTAAGCTTCACCTGTTAACACCGTTAAATCATGCATCCCCTACACATTAATTTCAATTAAGTCCTAATGAAGGCGGCAAAGAATGCATCAACTTAAGGCTAAAAGCATAAATTATGCCATTAGCTTGTTGAGGCACACTAGCCCAAACAGCGACTGGCATGCATGTGACTACACATACATACACCAACATACAAATATACGCATGCCAACCATCCTCCCACACGCGCGTCCGTTTTAGTCGGTTTTGTTTATGTGCTGTTCACAAAAATAGCAATAAACGTGTAAAGTAGCTGCAGCAGCTGGTGGAGTGGCAGCGTGGGCTCACATTGACCTGGCCACATGGCAGACAATACCAACACAAGCAACCGCATACATTATATATAACATAAACACAATGTGTGCGTAATGCGCGTGCCGTGAGCGAGAAGAGCGAGAACCTGCACACTTGTTGGAAATTAATTTCCCTCTTATTAACATTTTCAATCAATTACGCACACAAGCGCACACAAATGTTGCATACGCATGGCCGTAATTGCATGACTGTGTGTATGTGTGTGGCTTAATGCTTTTATGCCACTCTTCATTTTGCACACATGCAAGAGTGCTGAAGTGCTTTTAGGCGCAACAACCGCGTATTGTTGTAAAATTTATGTGCCACCAAAAAGCAAAAAACATGCACTTAAGAAAAGGGATGAAGAAGAAAAAATTTAAGTGGAAGAGAGCAAAGGAAAAGTGAAGAAATTAAACAAATAAAATAAAATGAGAAAAAATAATATGTGTATGTATATGCAGATATGGAGGAAAAATATGAGATAATATCGAAGTTTACAGTTGAAATCATTTAAATTGTTTAACCGTTGTGTCGATCGTAGAGCCCACGGGTACATTTGCAACTTTAATTTTCCTGTATCTTCCAAACGGTTAGTCCGATTGACCTGAAATTTCATGATATCCTCAACCATACACTTTTGCATCATGTGGAAAAGTTTCATCAAGATTGGAGCAGCAGTTCAGTCGATACAGCCCAAATTCAAGTTAGTGGAATGGCGTCGACTGCTGATGTACCCGGGTACTTGTATGAAAATTCATACAAATATATATGACAAATATATATGGCAAAGTTCACTTTATATTGCTATATCTTCCAAGCGGCTGGTCCAATCTTGATGAAACTTCGTATCATAGCTTGGAAATATGTAATTGATATTGGTGTGAAATTTCAGGTCAATTGGACCAACCGTTTGGAAAATATAACCCAGTTACTAGAAAATGTACAAGCTGATGTACAAACTGGTTGTGCAAGGGTAGGTAGGCAAGATATTCCCAAATACCCTTTTGTTCCTGTTAGTAGACGTGTTTTCCTACACATTCCAAAAAAAAAATGTTTACATTGAACAAATATTTTATGAGTTATAATTATTCGCACCAGGTACTAAAAATAGCACTATGAGCAAGAGGGGTTGATTTTCAGTTCAAATATAACGGAATTTTGCGAATGAAAATTCAATGTTAATTATTTTTCTTGGTAAAAAGGGATCAAATTACAAGGATTAAAAAAGAATTTGGAAATTGTTAAATTTTTATGGATTTTGGCAATTCCCATTTTTGGTAAAAATGGATTATTTAGGTACCAAATTTTTTTTTTCCCAAATTATGATAAAAGTTTTGTTAACTAGACAATATTTCCAAGAAATAAAAAAAAAAAAAACCAGAAAATTACAAGAATCCAGGTAGTAGTTAATATTTGTATATCAAAAGCAACTATCTGCCATACAAAACGTATGAAGTACCCGGGTACATCTACTGTCGATGTGGATAAAACCCAACAGCTGTTGACACAACGGTTAAGAAAATAGGCAACAGCAAATGGAATAATTATAAGAATTCATCAATGCAGAAATGAATTAACCCTTGACTTCTTTTACTATTATTATATAAGGCTAGGTGGCACCTCGACATCAGACACTCTGGACCTCTGGCCCACTGTATAAAGGTTCTGGCAGCCTCAGTAGTAATTTTATAGCCGATGACTACCGAATCATGCAGTGATATATGCAAAGTGCAGGACTTTAAATAACCTCACTTTCTTCAGCTCACTATTCGTGAAAATATATCTGCGCGTGTGTTAAGTCTCTAAAATCACCCTTTCAAGGAAGACGCTCTACTGAAGTATCACAACTTTACTATAATTTTACGAAATTAAGTTTGAGTATCATTTCATTTTAAGTGTACCTACTACATTTGTTTCAGTTCAAACGAGAACTTGACCAGAGCGGACTTGAATTCTATGATTGAAATTTTTAACAAAAACTCATGCGGAAAATAGGCATTATAATTACAACTTTGTGAAAGTATGCACTGACGCTATTCCACCTCTTAAAGCGAACATGTCCTTTTAATACAGTCCCTAAATGATGCTGCTTCTTTAGCATGCGTGGACATTGTAGACATTGTATATGTATAAGCTGTTTCATGCGTGCATGTGGCATTTGTGCATGTGTGCGTGTGTTTGTGTATCGATCGCATTGCAAATAAAATATTTATTAGAAATTAATTGCCTAGCTTGCCTGTGTCGACAGCTGTTATTTACATACACGACAGGCGAACGAAGCTGGAGTCAAAGGCCAGCAAGCGCTTTCAACGCCATTTAGTAGCATATTTATAGGCGCATCATTTTGTATACATACTTTTTGCTTAGAGGCCAATTGTGTCGAAAGCAGGCGAAACGAAAACCAGCTCTTTTAATAACAAATGAGCATATTGCCACAAAATTGGCCTACAAGCTCGCTACTCTTTGATGTAAATTGCAGTTTCGTTTGCTGCGCCGGTTGCTGCCTACGTCCCTGTATAATTAGCCTGCACAGCATAAGATATTATATAATTTGAGCATGTGCTCGCACAATTTGCGTATGCTCGTTATGTTCGTTTACGTCATGCTGCATGAGTGCGTATTTATTACAAGCATTTTTTTTGGTTCAGTGAGTGTGT
Source organism: Neria commutata (assembly GCA_963457695.1). NCBI lineage: Eukaryota > Metazoa > Arthropoda > Insecta > Diptera > Micropezidae > Neria > Neria commutata. The sequence goes on from OY735246.1 coordinate 48,720,673, forward strand.
AAGTATGTGGGAGAGTGAACAATAAAAGGACATTACACAAATGCAAAATGGCAGCTCCACTTATGATACAAACGTCTGCATGAAAGGGCCCTCTCGAATTATTTATACATTTTTTAAGAGAGGTTGTTTTATAATTTTAAAAGATAAATTTCTCGAATAAATTGAAACTGAAAGTGGCAAAATGAAAAATTTTTCTGAAGTGAAAAACTGCTTTTGTTAAAAACCGAAAAATCTTATAAAACCACATTTTAGAAATTGCTTTGATTATGAATTGAAAATTGGAAATATAAAATTAGCTGTATAAAATTGTAAATTTAAAAAATTATTATTATTCTTTCGAACAAACTGAAATTTGAAATGACAACACAAGAAAATTAGATCTGTCAAATTAGAAGAAAATGTATTTTTTCCAAAAACTTAAAATCTGAAAGAGATTGGCTTTAAAAAAACCAATAACCGAACATAGAACAGGGTAGCACAATTTTCATCTGTATAATTGTAATTTTCTAAAACATTTGCTATTTATAGTGAAGGCCTTTTTACACGCTGACCATTTCAACCTCAAACCGCAGAGTAGCACTGCCTTGAGCGCTGTCCATTACCTTTTCACCTCTGCTTCTTCTGCAGCTACTCCTTCCCCATGCACATAACATGTCAAGCCGAATAAGCAAAAGTGCTCACGCAACTTTCACCTTTCTCCTTGATTGTGCAACATGTTGCCGAAGGACATTACCGTTCGAAAATTCGGACAGGTACTTTTTTTGGACTGAATTGCCACGAACTTTTTGTAGGCACTGCGTTGGTATGCTAGCATTTGGCAGAGGAGAAGAGCGTGTGTGTGTGTGTTGAGCACTAATTATGTTCCTGCCAGTGTTGCTGCCTCACACACACACACACACACACGCACACGCAGAGCGACCCATTATCTTGGCAATGACAGTGAGCGGCGTTGAAAATAGCACGCCACGATTGACAGCTAAAATTGATAACTGTCATTGGTGGTTTTTTCGCTTGACAGTTTGTTCAAGTGAAGGCAATGTTATTTCTGTTGATTTTGGGTTCAGGTAATATCATGACAGGAAATTAATTTCTTCGTAACTAAATAAATATTTTTATACCCTACACCTATGGTAATAGGGTATAATAACTTTGTGCCAAAATTGTAACGCATTAAAGGAGCCTTCCTAGGTATAGACATAAGTATATAGAAATGATCAGAAACACTTTCTCTTTTCATTTCCGGTTGTCCGTCTGTCCGTCTGTCCGTCTGTCCGTCCGTCTGTCTGTCTGTCTGCGTGTATGCAAAAAAAAGAAAGAAGGAGTTGTCCGATTTGGACCAAATTTGGTACACAGTTACAGTGAACTTCGGGTTAGGTAAAGTGTTAAAATTATTCAAATTACCCGAAGGACACGCCCACAACGGGTCTTTAAGTCCCACTACCTCGGATTTTTTTCGGTAAAATGGCTATAATTTGTGTAATTACTCATGGAAAAGAATAATACTTGGTATTCAAGTTAAGAGGTAGGTCTTCTATATCTCAAGAAAAAATGGGCGTGGTCCGCCCACTATATAGCCGGCAAAATTTTTTCGGTAAAATGGCTCCCAATTGACTAGTTACGAATATAAATGAATGAAATTCGGTTCCCAAGTTGATATATAGGTCTTAGATGCCATACAAGAAAATGGGCGTGGTCCGCCCACTATATAGGCGATAAACAAAAAATCCTCTTAACTTCCATAATATATACACCAGAGAGTCCAGATTTGGTTACTTCGTTCCTGGTATTAATATCTTTTAATTCTCCAGGAATGGGCGTGGTTCGCCCACCATGGGGGCAGTAAAATAAATATGCCGATAACATCTGGTGTACACCTGTCAGAGCATCAATATTTGGCATGTATAGTCCTATTAGGTATATCTTGTAGTCTGCCAAAAATGGGCGTGGTTCGCCCACCATGGGGGCAGTAAAATAAATATGCCGATAACATCTGTTGTACACCTGCCAGAGCATCAATATTTGGCATGTATAGTCCTATTAGGTATATCTTGTAGTCTGCCAAAAATGGGCGTGGTCCGCCCACTATGTGGGTTGTAAATCAAATACGCCCACAATTTCAGTGAATTATCACCCCACTTGGGAACATGGTGTAGGGTATTACTCTGTCGGTGAAACCCGACTGATTGCTTCCTTACTTGTTTTATTTAAATGCAATGCGATTTCCGCGTAGAAATGTACATTAACCCTGTAATTCCCAGGCCTGCCTTTAGGCGGGCTTAACGAAAAGTTCCCTAAAAACAACATAAATAAAAAATTCAGAATAGGGGGATTCCCAAAACTTAAGTAATATATGCTAGCATGTGTTTGTTTGTAGCGCATGGGTATAGCTTATTTCAATTTGCAGAAAATTAATTTCAAAGTCAAATTTGGCAGTGCTCGGACGTAAATAAATATATTCGTTCAAACAGTGACTTTCAAAAAAAGAAAAAATATAGTAGTCTCATCGTACAGAGTTAAAAAAAATACTGCTGAGTAGGAAATTTAAATATTTATTAAGTGATGTAAGAATATACTGGCATTTAATGAATTAAATATATTAAAATCGCTCCGAAAGTGAAACCGCCTAAAGGCGGGACTGGGCATTCCGCTCAAAATTTTTGATCATTGTGTGCTTTTAAGTTTTTGTGTTTTTTCGCCGTTTTTTCGTTTTTCATAGAAATATCGCGTCGAAAAATTAAAAATCTGTCTGAGGAAGAGATTCTGAAGATGACGATGAAGATCACAAAGATCAGCCTGGTTTTGATCGATTATTCAAAGTGAGACCACTCATCACTGCCGAAGACATCCTATTTTCCAACTTTTGATGTTCGCCACGATCAGATTGGTCTTTGGTGGACCGATATGGCAAAAAAACATGCAAAATGAGCGGATGCAAATCTGAAACTCGGCATTTTGTTCAAAATGTAACATTCATTTATGTCATTTAAGTACAAAAAGTTGTTTCTTAGAGTATCACAATCAAAAATAAAGAAGAAAATATGAATCAATATCCAAAACAAGGAATAATTCATTACAAAAAATTTAAGCGGGAATGCCCAATCCTGCCAAAAGGCGGGGTGGGTATTTTCACCTGTACCGGGTAAAGTAAGGGTCTAATTAAAAAACCGACTTTAAATTCGTTCATTTTGACCAAAAATTAGTTTAAAATGATTTTATGAGCTCAATAGAAAAATAAGGCATTTGAAGGTTAAATGTGTAGCAATTTTTTCGTTTGAAGTTCAAAGGGGCTGCTAAGAGTTCAAAAGGGCATGAATTTCGTAGTGCATTTTAAAAGCCTTGTGAAAATTAATTCAAATGATTAAATGGCTTAATTTGAAAGCATCGAAAGCACAATGCTGGACTTTTAAAGAGGAAGCAGACTTGTAATATTATATGTTCATTTAATTATCACTATAAAATCGTTGCTTAGCGACTTGCGCTTTTCTTTTATTAGCTGCTGCGATGAAGCTATTTAATAATCATTCATCTGTTTTCGTTTTTTCTCACACTTGAGTGCACTTTATTAACTCTGGAAGTGCACGCTGTGACAGAAGTCATTAGCAATATTGAATATTCGCCACTTTCTTCTAAGGAAGCTTTAATTTCTTCTCACATGTTTGCACTTTATTATGCGATTTTAATGCTTCACTTCATCCTGGGCATACGGTTGCACCCACTTTCGTTTTTACATGCACTGCCAGCAGATGTCGCTGCGGGTGAATAGCCCATTAATATTTTACAGCTTTAGAAGAAAATAAATCGATATCATAAAAATCAGTTCGAAGTTGTTAAATCCATTTTGATCATTAGCTCTTACACTAAAATCAATGCCGTTTGCCAAAGGGTGTACACATAAATGACAGCAGAGAGTGGTGTAGACGATTTTTCAGTTTTAGGGGGTACCAAAGATAAGACTATGTAAAAAACTTTATTTTTTCCCAATGTCTTTGATATACAATTTAGGCACACTCGTTAACGTAATTTTTTTTACTTGTTTGTTTCTGTATTTTCGTATTTAACGAAATCGAAAATTTTATTAAAATTTTTTACATCGCTTTTTGAACCCCTGCCTGCAACGAAGCAGCTCCTTTAAAGTGCTCATAAATTATTGAAACAATTTTCCAACATTGCACAACACTTAACATACTTTTAATGCGTAAACAAATATTAACACACGCTATTTTCCTATGAACTGTTCCACTTTGCTACCTCGATCCCCAACAGTTGCATAAACTTAATTTTGCACTGGCTGCACTCACAGAATGGGTTACATTTTCTCCATCATGTGGAAAAAGCGCAGAGAATTATTTGCATTGCTTTCACTGGTCGAATCCTTCCGACGTTTCTAGCACTCTTCATCACTTGCAACCGCAACACACATGCTTGCTGGCTATTTGGTTGCATGGTGCGCGGTGCCCGCCTGCCTTGCAGAGTGAGAGTGTGACTCTGGGGCCAGGCAGTCACATGACTTTCCCCCAACGTTGATGTAGTGTGAATTTTATGGTCACCGCAGAAATGGCTTTTTAAAAAGTGTCCTTGTTTAATGCCATTAAACGGCTGGCCGAGTGGAGGGTGTGAAATATAGCACAGCAGCGTCAGAGACAGGCGCGTAGCCAGTAGGTCAGGAAACTATACCCAAAGCCGCCAAATGGCATAAAGTAGGTTTGAAGTGTAAGCATAAAAAAAATTTTTACTACTTTTAGTTGCACCAAAGAGAGCTTAAAAGGGTGTAAATTACTTGCCACTTGCCGGTTGCGAGTGAAGCCTCCAGCGCGATCGCAGTTTAAACTGTTTCCAAGTTTTGCCAGCACCTAGAAATCTCCTATATTTATATTATTACATGCATGCACAATGTGTACATGTTTATGCATGCTTGTGTGTGTGTGTGTGTGTGTACACAGCCAGTTTCCTCTTAGCAGCGGCCATTAAGCATTGTTGCAAAATGGTCTTAACTTTTGCTTTATTTTGCTCTTCAATGACCTCAGCTTATGTGTGCCTGTGTGTATATGTGTGCGCGCAAATGTGCACATGTGTGTAAAGGCCGGCGAAATTTAAGTTAATAGCCTCGCATAAATTGTGCACGGGATTTATGCCTTATTTGCATTGGCAAGATAAACCGAAACCGCAGAGTAGCTTTTAAATGTCAAGAGGACATGCGCAGAATCGTATATGTTGAATAAGCTATTGCTAAAAGTCAAGTGACATTCAAGAGTTACCAATATAGTATAAACTATTCAACTCTTGAAATGTTGCTATTGAGTCTTGGATAAGCTCAGCAATATAATTTCAGATCAATTCAGAATCAAATACACAAAATAGAGAGAAATTTTACGTGCTGTGTTCAGAAAAATCTTGCATATATTTCTACGCACTTTTAGAAAATTTTTTACACGATGAGTGCCACCATATATGAAAAAAAAATTGGTCCCTTAGACCAACATAATTTTTTAACAGAATTCGGTAGAATTTCTCTCATGGATTCAAAATATCTATTTGTGATTGAAAGATATGCAAAAGACGAGAAATACCACGTTGGTCTCACATGGCACTCAACGTGTTAAAGTATTTTTCCTTCTCTTAAATAGGCAAAACTTTTTGTTAAAGCTGCATTTTCTTTAATTTCTCAATTTCCTGCGCTTTTGATCTAACAAAATCTTAGCTAATGATCGGTAACATTTTGATTTAGTTTTCATCAACTACTCGAGCATCATTAATTTTCAAGCAGAGAATCCAAATAGGCAATTTTAAGGAATCAATCTATATATTCTTATATAGAAGTTTATATATCGAACTGTACCGAAGTGTATGTACACTTGTTTTTTAAAAGTACTTCAAGTGAAACATTCAACTTCAAACATGAAGTAGCTAAATGTCTTGGTAGCTTTAATTTAACTATTGTAGAGTAGTAATAACTTGATTTATTTTTTAAACAAATAACAATCAAAGGATTCTTTCATATTTGCGGTCTTATAGTGTTTAATTTGATCATTATTTCTTTTGTATTGTAATACTTTTGTTTTAAAAACAGCACTTCTATTGGCAAGTACCTGCAAATATATTAATGACTTTAATGACTGACAATTATTTTGGGTACTTAAATTTGCTCTTAGAAACGAACTTAAAGTTTGAACCTTAAGCTGGTTCCTTTTCATTTTATATTTTAAATATGCTGTGTCTTTAGAACTTTTGAAACATGCAATTGCTATTATGCCAGTTTTAAAATTTGTAAATTCGTGCTTCTATATGAGAATTTAACATTTTTATAATTATCTTTGAGGGAACTTCTCTCTTTCCTTATACTACAAAGCCATTTAATTGCCGCTTCTCCACTCTTTCACTTCTTCACGCCATTCATTCCTCTCACTTTCATAGCTTAATGTTGAAAACGCGCTGATTTGCTATTTTTTATATTCCTGCTTACTCGAATTTCCTATTCGTTGCACACTTCAGCACATTCTTGTCTGGCTTAGCCCTCCAGCCCCGCTCAGTTTCGTTTCGTTCCGCTTTGCTCATTCCTTTCTTCGGGTTAACCATTTTTATTGATTTGGCATTGATTTTGTGCCACTCACAGCGCTGCCATAAAGCCCGCCCAAAGCACACAACAAACACAATAAAATGAGGCAAAGCTGTAGGCGAATTTGAGCTTGTGAAAATAATTATTCAATTACACTTGAGTACACGCGAAAAAATTTGCAGTCACTTATAAGTGGCAACTACTTTAGAGCGTGTATACTCTATGTAGATATTGCAATTTATAGTTAAAAAGTTAAAGGAACAAAGTTAAAGCGCTGATCAATTCAATCTGATTGATAGATATCAAAATTCGTGATCTTCTTCTATATTTCTTAAAAATTCTATTTTTTCTTCTATTTTTCTCTAAAACTCTGTCGAAATGAATCTTTAACATATCCTATCGTCCTATAGATATGTGAATAAGAACTTGGTCAAAGACGCCTGTATGATTTCCTGGCCCGATCGATTTATTCTAAAGACAGAGGAAGATTTCTAGGATTTATTCCTCACGCAGCGTCTTCTTTCGTAATAAATTGACAAGTTTTGATATTAGACGGTATATTTGTTCTTTAATAAAGCTTTGACTTCTGCTTTTTTGTAAATTTTAGATAAACTTTTCTCTTGTAAGAGCGTCATAAACCGTTATATAAATAATTTTTGGATTTAGAAATATAAGAGATTTTAGAGAAATTTTTTTTTCAAGCTAATTATTTGCTGTATTCAATGCTTTGAACACGTCTAGATATAGCTATATTAAAATTGGAAGATCTCACTTTCTCTTAAAGAGAAACTGCCATTCTTAATAATTAATTTTCAAAAAAAGATTTCGGAAAGAACAACGATGGGTTATACCCCTGATTAGATATTGCGGTCAGTTAGCTCCCTTTATTTTGAAAAGTCACCTCATCCCCTTAGATACATATATGTAGGTATAAAGAAATAAGCTGGAGAATTCTATCAGGACTCGGTTCAGATTCTTTGATGGTTACAACATTAAAAATAATTATTTTTGTTGTTGCGTAATTTTGTTATTTAACATAAGTATTTCGCACAGTGTACTCCAACCGAGCATAAAATGTCGTCAACACTGCCGCCATCAGCCAAGCCAGTCGCCATGTTTGTTTTGAAGCACGTGGCTGCCATAACAAAGAAATGAAGCAGAAGCGTGTGCGCGTAATTGTGGCAACTCATTTCTTCTTTTTTGAGGACCCCAGATTTTATTAGTTTGTTTTGTTTGCGGTTCTCATTTCATTCAAGGTTTTTGTTTGCCTTTTTTTGGTTTTTCTGCATGCTAAGCTTTGATTTGGCTTTGCCACCTGCGGTTATTTATAGTTTTTTTCTGCTCTTTTTATAATAAGCCCGCTTTTGCACTTTAGTTTATTAAAAGTGTTTTTTGCAGGGTTAGTGGCAAAGTAGTTTAGTGGCTTGTTAACACTTTTGGGTCGAAAGCTCTTTGGCAAAAAGCAAGGCTATTGCAACGATTGAGGGGTGAAAGTTGCTCTTTAAGACTTTTAGAATTTAAAACGTTTTTTGTTTGATTCTTTGTTAAGCGGTGGAAAAAAAGGATAGTTAGTTTTCATGCTAGCGGCTATGCTGCAGTGAAGGATTACGTGGTCAAGATTCTTGCCTCTTGAAGTAACAAAAAGAAACGAGAGCTGCTCGTATAAGGCACTCATGCTTTGTTCGAAACTGAATAGCAAACTTCGGTACCACCCTGCTATAAAACGTTTCCACGGAAGCTCGGGTAGAAGCTACTTTGTCGGGTTTGGCACTTGTATTAGCAGATAGTTTATTTTATCTCTTTTTCCTTAGCCTCGAGCTTGTATTTCTTTACAGTTTCCTTTGCCAAAGTTGCGAGCGTATTTGTTTTGGCTCATATGATCCTACGCCTTAAAGTATTTTCTACTTTTTATACCACTTTTATAATAAAACCCGATAAAGCTTAGAAGAGCTTTTTTATGCATAGAAAAAGGAAATCAAATAAAGTAAATTTAGTTACATATTGTAAGCACTGAAGGTACCTATGTATATGCTATATTTATGTATATATATATATATATACATTAGTTTGGAACAATACCTCTTAAAAGAGTTTAAAAAGCTTGTCGTGTCTAAAGTTACACTACTCCAATACACTTCCATACATGCTTCAAACTTTCGAAGACGGTTCCTTCAGCTTTCAGACTTTAAAAATATGATTTCAGTTACCGATGTAATTGCCTATATTTAAGAAAATTATAGTTCCAAATTTGAAATTGATTTCAAATTCGAATTTAACAATGCGACAGTGTTTCAAAAAAAGTGAAGTCATCAAAGTGTTAGTTGTCAAGAGTCGAATAGTTTCGATTTTAATTATTTGATTTGCTATCGCAACGATTTTTTATCATACGCCGATGTTTTTAATATATAATTTAAAAAAAAAATTTCTCTGAATTTTTCAATATATCATTTTTCAACATTGATTTGAATATTGAAGCTTAGATGGTAAATAGTTCCGGATGGCTGCCTCGATTGGAGGGCGAACTTGAATTAATATTTAATGAAAAAATGTTTTGAATCAAATTTTAAAACGAAATATTATGAGCAATCTAGATGATTAATTATCAGGCAGCATTTGAAACTTAAAAATGGCATGGTGAAAGTTTCGAAAATTCATTAAAATAAAACTAAAAAACGGCTGCATTCGGCTTGGTACAATTTTCAAAAATTTTCGAAAATTTATCAAATTAAATATGTAAATTAGAGTCGTTCTTATATTATTTTCGAGTCTGAACTTTCATCTTTATTGATTCTACTCCATTTATACTGCCATGCTTTTTTTTCCGATTTTTTGTGGCACAAACCAAGTGCACCCCTACTCCACATCTGGCTGCTGTTTCAATTCCTAATAGCTGCGCATTTCTTCTCTACTGATAAAGCGCACAGCTTTTTGTAAAATTTCCTTCCATTTACCTAACTTCCTTCTGCCTAAAAGCTTTGCAATTTAACACGCTTTCTTTCTCTTTTACTCTTTCTCTTGCCAGCGACTCACTTGTCTTCTGTTAATTGAAACCAACTTAAGCCATTTAAAAATTTTAACGTCTTCATTTATGCTGCCCTCTCCCTTTCCGGCTGTATGCAGAAGCGCGCATAGTTCTAGGCGCGCTGTCAAAGCAGTTGTCCACACTTTCGCCGGCAGTCCGCTTTGCTAATGAAATTTTAATTAAGTTAGGCCCGGCACGCTTCGGACTCTTCCGCTTGTGTTGCCTTTGTATCATGTCAGGCACTGAGAAGCTGAGCTATTGCCTGTATGTGTTATGTATGTATGTGTGCGTGTGGCAGTATTTGTAGATTTGTGTGCGAATGCCTGGGAATTGAATTTAAATGACATGCTTTACGAAGCAACCAGCGAAGTTAAAATGAAATATGATGATTTGCCAGCTGCAATTGAGCGAAGCGAACAAAGAAATACGCAGAAACTTGAGAAAAGAGAACAAGGACTTTGAACAGCAGGCAGTTACGGCTTATGTAAATAAGCTTAATTTACTTTTGAGTGCAAAGAATGAGCATTGAAAATTCGGTAGTAAAATGTCCGTCCATATATTATTTGAAAGACTTGCCTGTAAACTTGTGAACATGCCAGCGCAGCGAACAGTTGTAGGATTCCAAGTACATTTTTACAAAAATATAATTGGTCTTTTATGCAACTTCAGTGTATATTTCATAAAAATTGCACATGTTTGTGTGTTGGAACTGTAGCGTGTCAAAAGTTATCGGCAGATTTAAGCAATTATAAAAAAATTTTTTCATTTAAATTTGACATATGCACTTTTTAATAAACATATCTGCTAATGCTAAAATTAGTTCAAGTAAGAGAAATTTGTATTGACAGAAATTATTTTTTTAGATTCTAAACACTTAAAGGATTAAAGCTTTTGAGTTGTTTATAAAAACAAGTCCTTTTTGCTAAAAGAATGCAATACATAATGCAAAGGCATACAAGTGCGCTCCTTTGTTTTATGTATTTAAGCTTGTATGTATGTAGTTGTGAGCATTCGTGTGTGTGCGCAAGTGTGTGTAAAATAGTGCTGCGCTTTAATTAGCTAAACAACCGCAACAAGAAAACCAATAGCGCATAGCTACGTGAAATTCATTACACGTTAATACAAAGACTGAAACTGAGACAGAGGATATGAGGAGAGCAAAGGATGCTACAGACAATGACAGCGGTTTGCTGCTGCTGTTGTTGCCAGTACTGCAAGCGGTAAGGAAATTCTTCAAGGATATTGTTAGAAAATGTGAATTTATAGGAATTGGTGTGATAGAAACATTGACATACTTCATTGACCATAAGGAAATCAAAGCAAATAAAATCAATAGGAGCTACTAATAGAAAAGTGGAACTTACTCTCTTTGACAGAAAAGCACAATTCAAATAATGCTTTGGAAAAGCAAAATAACGAAAAAAAATGGCAACAAAATTGTAATTCCAATTAATTTCCATATCCTAGTTCGCGGCCTGAGAGGCCTATTCTGTCAGATATCCAAGTATATATTAAATCACATGAACAAGTAGTTTCTTAAATAAACTTCTTTTGAGTTTAGGTATTCAATACCCTGCGGTCGCAGACATATACAGCTTTTAGCAGCAAACCGAATGACGATTTGAACCAATAGTCTTTCACTTTTTTATGAAATACTTGATTTGGATTAATAGCAGAACTATGAAGAGAAAATAAGAACTAAATTAGAAGTTAATTGGTATTGAATTGGAATTAACTTGGATTTTAATTAAAATTGAATCGAAATCGAAGTATGTGTGTATGTATTTATGTAAAAAAGCAAGCAGAATCACAACATCTGCATCTGCAAGAATCGAAATCGATACTTAAATTGTTACTTTCTAAAATAACTTGACTCATACTTGGAACCGAATTCAACGTAGCTGAGAGAAGAAACTAATGTCCATGAACGGAAAATTGGAATAGAATGTGAAATTAAATTTATATATAATGAGATGTCCATACGGGAATCTGCTTACAGTTCTCTGAACAAACATTTTGCTGCTGGTGTGTGTATCGCATGAAAAATTGTTCGCACTTGCAGCGAGGCTAATTCAATTCAAACAAGGATGCAGCCAAACTGCAGCAATTCACAAAGTTTTGCTTTTAACGTAGGATCCCGCGGGGCTCACCAGCATCATTGCAGAGCAGGGGGGGAAGGCAGGCAGGTGACTATAGCGTGCATTAAGCGTGCTTGAACTTCTCAAAAGTTCAAAGTGCAGTTTGACTCTTGCTCCTGCCCATCCGGCTACTGCCATTACTGCATCCGCTGCTGCCATTATGCAAGGATTGCTTCCCATCGTATCCTTTTGTTTGGCGGCAATTTTGCAGTTAAACTTTTCGCCATGCCTTGCTGTAGTGTGCATTTCATATGCATGAGTTCAGAAAGGATGCGGCAATTTTAATTAGGATAAGCACGCTTCCTATCATGCCGTAGTCTTGTTTAAGTGGATCGACAGCTGCACGTATGCATGTATGTGTGCGCATTGCTGCATTTTTAAACACTTGGGTATACTTTGATTATCTGAGAGTACTCTCTCAGGCTGGTAGGCTAGAAGTATGTTCGTTTTGATTATTGAAAAATTATATCTCGAGTTTTTTAAATTCACAAATTTTTAACTTATTTAACATTTATTAACTTTCCGTCATGTGTTCTTGTAAATCAAAGCGTTAAAATGAGCGGCAGTTTTTTCATTTTTTTTTTCCATTATGTCAATAACCATTTCCTATAAATTATATATAAATCTTTTTTTTGCTTTAGCTGTAGAAATTTTTTAGAAGTAGACAAGTTTGTAGCGAATAACTGCGAATTTGTCAGCGCAGCAACCAGCCGATAGTTAGTATCTTTGCAAGGGCTCAAGAATCAAATCCTTTGTTGCCAGACTTTACAAAGAATGCAAAATTTGAATAAATTTTTTTTTAAGTGAATAGAATTCACATTAAATGTTACTGATAAGATTTTCTGTCAAAAACCGCAATAAAATCTATGATTATGCTTCTGTTAACGAATAATTATAATTTCTTTTCTTGTACTTTATATCTTTTTGTCTGCAATATAGAAACAGAAAAATGTTCTCTATGGCAAGGAGCCTGAATCAGAAATCGCATTGTTATAAAACTAATTTCCTTGCTAGCAAATGCTAGGGCAAGCGTTTCCCAATTCCATACCCAAAGCGCCCAGGCGCCCTTAATCATGCAAAGACGGCACTGCTTGTGTATCAAAATTATTTGGCACTTGTGTTGCTGCGATTTGTAGGCGCGTCAGCAAGTGCGCTTAAACTTAAACGCTAAAACATAAAACCCGAAGAAAACCGACAGCGAAAAATTTACGTAAAGCAGTGGAAAAGCAGTTTAAAACGAAACCGGCAAATAAAATAGCAACAACAAATCCCTTTTTTTGGCAAATGCAAATACGCTGTAATTAGAAAACGTTGGAATTTATGTGTGCAGCGCTTTTGGAGCGACTCAGACACGCTTACTGACACTCACACGCCTGCCAATAAAAGCACATGCTTATGGCAGGCGACATACATTATGCACACACACGCACACACACACACAAACATCGTTTCATGCGCTTTGCATTTTATGAGCCACTGAGAGTTGTTGTGTGCGTATGTGTGTGTGTATGTGCAGCTTGCGGCTGCTTGTTTCGTCGTCTTTTGCCTCTAAATGAGAAATTAAGGACGCGTAGCATTTAAATAAGTAGTAGGCATATGTGAATAAACACAAACACATGCACATGCCAAACTTTAGATATAAAATCGCACACACTGATGTACTTTTGCATGTACGTATAGGCGTATATGCTTGTGTGTGCCCCCGGGTGGTGTGAACGGCTGGAATTGTGGACGCTGCGATTTGGCGCGTTTAGTGGTTTTCGTCGAGCTTTCGAAGTGGGCTTGACAGGTCGGCAACGGCCAGCCCACATGCTCGAAAGGCGCAAGAGGCGGCCTAACCTTGGCAGCCAAATGTTGATAATTAGGATTTGTGGCGGTCGCATATCAACGCAGCAGATGATTACGCCAGAAGTTATGGCAGCATGTGCTTGATGTGGCACTTGAGGCAAAGTGCTCACACATCAGGCAAGGAAGTTGTCCAACTGTAATGTACTTGGGTTGAAACTTTGAAAGGGATACTCATAAAATAGTTGCCCATGGAGAGAGGTTTGTAGAGTTAAATGGAAAACTTGCTCTTGAAGATTTTGCTCAGATCAACGCTGGCTTTTATCAAAAACTCTTTATGCAGAATCTTCACAAAAAATAGTTTTGGATGTTGAACTGACGTAAACTGTGACATTAATTTTGTGGCAAAAAATGAGATCAATGATCCTTTTTAGTTACTAGATACTAGTCCTTAGATTGCCTAATACCTTTACAAATACCGTGCTTATTCGCTCTTCTGGAAAATTGTGACTGAATTGTGAACAAGCGATGGTAGGTAATGGTTTAAAAAAAATGTTATAGTGCTATTGAAAAATAATGACTGAAATGTGAAGAATTGATGCTAATGGTCGTTTTTAATAAACATAATATTAATATTGACTTATACTTTAAAAAATACCTACGCAATTTTTCGGACTTCTAAAATATAAAATGTTTCCATATAAATAAAACATAAGTACTCCTCCAATATGCTGCCTCACACTCGTTTCCGTTTCATTCTGTTAAAGAAGCCTAAACCTAAAAACAAAGCAAGCCTTCCAACGCGAGAAGAGAGTTTAGTTGAACACTGACGCCCAGGCGTTAAAGAAGTGTTCTATTCTGTTCATAATTCTAAATGCATGTTTCATAAACTGTTCAACTAAATCATACACGAACCCACTGAATATTTTATCACAATTAGCTAGTTTCGCTTCTTCCAATCGCGAAATTCAAAATGTTTTTGATGCCGTAACAAATTCAGCTGCTATCAATTTATATTATATTCAATATTGTATCTGCTTTATGAAGCATATCGCTCTTAAATGCGATTAAGTTTCGGTCACTAGCTGAAGTTTGAATCCAAATAATTTTCTGTTTGTTTTTGATTTGTATTTTTAAAAATATATAAATAAAGTTTCCGATATTTAAAAATATTGAATTGAATCTCAGAGTCTTGTTAAATATAAATTTACTTTTTACACTTATTTTAAATTCCTATACCAATAACATTGCCTCAATTTGATCATTTCTCAGTTTCAATTCTTGTTGGTGTAGTAAAATATGCGGCTGCATTTCACGCCCTGCTCTCTTCTGGCCAGCCTTTCTTCCGTTCGTCCTTGCCACCAACCGAGCGACCGTCTGTTTAGAGCAGCCGCCATTGATTTCCTGTATACATTTAAGCAGTAAAGTGCAGCGCATATTCGTGTGTGTTTTCGATGTGTTTGACTGTGTGCGTGTTTGCTTTGGCGCATGTATGCTTGTACTTGTGCTTGTTGTTGTGAATTGCTGCCGGTATGCGCCTCGTGTGCTCGATTCTATTTGACATCTTGGTACTGCAGGCTTGCGGCGGCTGCTGCTGTGTTAGTTTAAGTGCTGCATCAATACCGCCAGCATAGCTTACACACACTTATACAAGCACGAACACATAGCCAAAACCTGTAGTTGTATATTTTTGGTTGGCAGCAAGCAGCTGTGCCGAATTCGGGGCCGTCGCACAGTGACTTGAACTATTACAATGATGGTACAAACGAAAATGGACAACGGAAGAAGTGCACTAAATTTTACAAGATTTCACATGCTAATAAATTGGGTGTCTAAATTCAAATAAAAAGTTGATTTTAAAGAAACTATTCGTTTTGACAAAAGCCAGTCTTAAATTTTCGACATACTTGGCAATCAAGAAATACATATAGGTAGTCACATTTATTGTGGCTAGTTCAAAAGTCAAGCCATTTGGTTCACGTCCTTAAATTTTTTATTAAAAAATGAAATTGTGCGCTTTGACACATCAATTTTTCATCATCATTTATTATACCATCTCTATTAATTTCATAGCAAGAAACTTGTCTGCCAAAGAATTGTATTAATCCCTCAAAAGTACCGAAGCATTTAAAGTTGACAATGCTCACGATTCTTGCAGATTCTTATATCTTGTTGTTGCTTCGCCTTTTGCATTGATATCTTTGCTTAGATCGCTCATAAGTCGTGGTGTACCCGAAAATTGAAGATTAAAATTCATTTTGTTGTTTTTGTTATTGTAATGCTTTCTAAACTCCTTGCTGCCCTAATCTAGATATAAATTTTTGCTTAAGTAAGCTGCATTGCTGAAGTTATTCTAAGTTACCTATAGAATATTTTGAATATGCTATTATACTTAAGACATTTTAGTGACAGACTTTTTGACTTGGAGCTTTGATTTTTTATAAATAAAATATAATATCCGCGGCTTTCAGTTATTAGATGATGTTGGTAACACTGGTACGATTATATCAAATGAACTCGTTTTTTAAAGGCTACATATTGTTGGAAGATAGTTTTGTAATTCACTGCTAGTGTTAAAAGTTAGATTGATTGAAAATAAGTGAAATATCTGAAAAAATACGCTATTCTTTCCTTTGATGACTCCGAAAAAACTGACGGAACTTGTTTGGGAAGTAGAAGTGCACCCACCGTGGACCGCGGACTTTGCAACATCTGACTATCATTTATTTCAGTCTCTACGGAACTATTTTAATTAATTTATCGACTGAGTATAGTATTTGTTCAAAATGTACCACTAAACCGCAGATACTTTTCATATGACCAGTATGTGCTTATGCCAAAAATTATATACTTACTATCATCTTATCACTTAATTGCCAAAAAAAGTCATCTTGAGTTATCTCATTTTAAAGAGGCTCGGACCGTTCTTTAGAACCCTTATATAGAATAATTTTTTAAAAGCTTATATTTTTACATAATTTGTTAAGATTTTATTAATTAAAGAATTTGGTGCAAACAACAAAAAATTGATTTAATTTCGCGGAAGCTAAAAACTTTCAAATTTAATAATAGCTGCATATTTCTAAAGGCACGACTTATGTTTATTCAAGATAAATGTATTTCTTTATTAGCATTTTCAAATTTCCATAAGGAATTCAATATATCCTTACCCGCACCACTGCGTGCTCAATAACCTGCTCTTAGCTTTACCCTTACCCTTTCCATGTTCGCTCCACCTACCATTTTTTTCCCAATTCCAAAATTGTGGCACTTTTTTATGCGACCATTTTCGCCTCATCGTATAAATAACACGCTTTGGCCTAGCAAACAAGCGGGGAGGGCAGAGAAAAAATATTGAGTAGGGAAAAACTTTTTAATGGAATTTTTGCCGGACTGCCGTAATTGTCAACACGAAAAGCGCGTATTTTTACAATATGACACGCAGCGGTGGCAAAAACAAAAACAACAACAGCAGCAGCAACAGCAACAGCTGTACCAAAATGAATCGCAAAACGTAAAAGAAACAAGGGCGAAACCTTTACTGCAGGCAATCAGCGTGTCCGGGCAGCGGGAGTGGGGTTGCATATTGAATTTGCTGAAACTGAAACTTCTTGTTTTGTGCACAATTGTGAGACAATAGCAGGAAAAATGCGAATATTGACGCAAAGAAATTTGAATTTTTGATTGCTCTAAAAAAATATTAATCTATGAGAAAGGTAAAAGGTTTTCCCCTTTTTGAAAGATCGCTCAATGCTACTGAACTTGAAAGTGTTGACAGGATATGCAAATATGACTCAAAATGAAATATTGAAATGTGAACTTGCCACTGAAATAGTCAGAGTTGAATTCGAACAACTTATTAGTTAAAAGTAGTCTCCAGAAAAAGGAAGTTCGTGTTAAGAGTTGAGGATGAAACTTTTTAAAATATGAATGGCTTATTTTCTATGCTGGTAAGTTATTATGAAAGGAAAGTACTCCCAGACATTGGAAAATCAAACTGATACATACTAACCCGTATGCATGGGTTAAGGTTTAGAGCTTTTTTATAGGAGAAGCTTAAACGAAAATATGCTCATATATGAATATGCAAAAAAAATTCTCAAGAAAAATGTCAGCTGATGCCGCGAGAGTGGTCACACGAAAACCACGGCTCTTGTGAATTTGAATCACTCATGGTTCGAGCTTCACATCTGCTTAGATGAAAAATATAGTATCTAAAGCTAATTAATTGCAAGAGTTGGCATTGCAATACCAAACATTTTGTGCTTGTTATTCATACATATATCCCCACAGAGCTAGAACGTACATATGTCGTACTTTTCAGTTCAAAGAGCACCACTTTTATATTGAGCCAAGTACAATCAAACATCATGTTTGCTGTACTTTAAAAGCTCAAATAAGAGTGAATATGCAATTTTTCGAAAGTCCTTCACTGCAAAAATTCAAATTTGATTTAATTTACTCTTCTTGAATTTATATTTTTAAAATGTCGATTCGGCTTTCAGGAGAGGACCTTACCTATTTAAATTTTCTCTAACTTCGTCTTTTTCAACATCGGATTCTTTTATTTTAGTAACTAGAACCACTGTAAAATAAACTTTTCTTCATCAAATTAATGCGGCAAACTATCGCTCATATGAGCAGATGCATTAAATACGCTTCTTTTTATGCAATATACTGTATATAAAGCCGAAATTCCTGTAAGTCTGTGGTTTAATTATTTTAGAATAACAATTTTTTTCCATTCTTCAAATAGATGAAAAGAGGTTTTCTATTCCATTAATTTTTTCGAATTTAAAAATACAAAATTTGTCCATGAAAATTAATCTAAATTTTGCAGTTCGTTTAAATGCTCAACAATTAAAGGCCTTTTTTGCGATAAACGTTCGAGTTTGAGTGTCGTGCTGAACTTTTGGCTCAAGTTCAAAGTAATCAAAGCACGTGTTACACACACATAAACGCACACATACACATGCGAGCACTTTTTCTCCCTTGGGGGCGCATGTGTTTGTGTGCCTACTCTAATTTCGCACAATAAAAGGACATTTTCTGCACATGCGAGTACAGCACCGCAACAAGCAAACGCGGCATTGTTGCTACTGTTGTTATTGTTATAATTGTTGTTGTTGTTGTTGTCCTTGTTGAGCGCACGCCCACACACACACACACACACACACTCACAGGAGTATATGGTTTCAATCGCTAATTCCCCGGGCAACTGAACTGAAAACCCAATGACACAGAAAGACGCTAATACACACGAAAGCACACTCACACATACATACATATGCATACACTCAGGGGTATAAGCGCATACATGCTAATCCGTAATAAGCAGGTTTACAGTGGTGGTTGCTGCCTTACGAAGAGAATCACACAATTTTATAAGTAATTCTAACTAAATAGATAGAACAACATTACTTTTCTTAAAGTTTGTGTACTGAAAAATAAGTTACTGCAAAAATTGTTGTTATTCACAAACAATTAAATTCAATTAAAAAACAAAATATTTATAAAATCTGAGAAAAAATTGTCACAAAAACGAATGAATTCGAATTAGCAAAAGTATTTGTTATATTAACTAATAAATTTGTTAAAAATTGGTAGGCCTTAAATTTATGAACAAAATATTTTTGAATGTTGCTATGGGCTTAACAAAGTCAAGTTTTTTAAATTTTATCGCGCCACAAAATTCAGCATAACAACAAATAACTAAGTAGAAATCATGCTGTTTACTAAATAATTAGTTATGAATTAGTAAAGTTGTAAAATAAGTACGACATTTTACGAATGCTCTTATTGTCTTATTTTGTGACTGTCCACGCACGTGTAGGAATGTGAACGTGTGCTTGCGTATACACAAAGCATATTATTAAGAATATCAACACACAAACACACACATGTATGAGTCCTTGTGGGCACATGCCATTTGCCAGTTTGTATGTTAATAACATTTTCGTTTTTGTGCTTATTTTATTTTTGTAGCAAACACACACAGAAAATCAGTTTACTGTGCCCGTTGTCCTTGTTGGCTTGTGCTTGTGTGCAGTTATGGGTGTAATAAGCACAAAATAATTAATATCCTAAAAAAGGCGCCACTTTTCGTGCACGCCAATTTCAATCGCAAGGCGGAGTTGGAATAAGAGGCGAAGAAGTACCGCTTTTAATGCTGATTTGACAGGCGAGAGATGCACCATTACTCACATGCTAATTGTCAGTGGCCGGTGCGGTTTATAGCAATAGGTTATCATGGCGCCAAGGTGCAGGAATTTCAAAGAAAATTAAACTTGATATACATGAAACTCTTTTGCTTTTGCTGAACATTTTTCTTTCTATGCTATATAACTTGGTTTTGGAAATTTCTCAAAAATGTTATAATTTAATTTGTTCATAAATCTTATTTAAAATCTGTTTTGGTCTTCCAAAATATGTATATGTAGTTCAAAAAGGAATTTCAATAATTTACGCAACGAAATAAATGATCAGGTTCAACAAAATTTTAGTGTGTAGTACACACTGTGTACCTACGTCGTTTCTTTTGCCAACGCCTTCTGAAAAATTCTTAAAACTGTTCGAAATTGTTGATCTTTTTTACAATTCAGAAATATTTTATTCAATTTGGCATAAATAAAATTGTGTACTAATTTGGCAAAATGGGTTTTGTACGTTTTCTTTCTTTTTTTGAAAACTTTTCTACTCGATTGTCCCTACTTTAAAATGAATGCTGTTAATTCAATAAGTTGGTTTTTTAGAAGTTAATTCAAAATTATTGCTTTGAATTTTATAAAATAGGAATAGGTTTAAATATTCCCAAAATCTTAGTTCAATAAGTTGGTTTTTTTTGGAAGTAAATTATTCAATGCTTTCAACAAAATTAGAAAATTTAATAGAAGACTTATTCTCCAATAGAAAAGACAACAACAATCTTTTACTGTATGAAACTATCAGATTAAACATATTTTTCTATAAACTTTCAAATGATAACCTGCCCAAATTATAATAATTAAAAATTACGCTTTACTTTCAGAAATACCTTAGATTTTGGTGTAATAATTAATAATCTGCATAAAATTTTATTTTAAATTACATTGTTTTCGTTTCGGTAGAAAATTTATGCTAGCATAAAACCGAAATTTTGTTGGGCCCAGCAGTGCCCAAACAGCTTAGAACGGCACTGCTCTCGACCATGTGCTTGTGCATTTGAGTGTGTGTGTGCATCAGTTTGATACTCGTTGTCAGTTATTAATTTGTGGCAATGCGCTGTAGGTCTTATTTTAGTGTCGGGGAACACGCATGTTTTCGGCGTATTTTTCAGAAAACAAGGACCAAGGATATATGCATAAGGTGGGCAGACATGAGTGTTTCGGTAATGTTGTGGTTAGAGGGAATAAAGGAAAGTGGCGGTAGATGAATGCGACAAAGTGTAAAATGCTGTTACAGTGCGCCAGGCATGCAATTTGCCAGTTTACACATGCATATACATATATACATATGAATATTTGTATACAAACGTATGTATGTGTGTGTGTCACATGTATGTCATTTTTTTCAGTAGCATATATCACGGCGCCGCACGCTTGACAAATAGGCGGCAATAGCTGGCAATGAATTTGGCGCAGACAGCAATACAGCAAAGGAACATGTACTCAAAGGAAGGGGTGCTGGGAAGGGGTGTGTTGTGGTAGTGAAGAAGGGAAGCTTAGCTTGTGCAGGATTTACGGCTGATGGATTTTTGTTTTATTGCTGCAATGAGTTGTGGGAGTGTTGTTGGAGCAGTTGTTGTTGTCGTTTGTTGGCATTGTTCAACTGGGTCGCAAACGTTAAAAATTTATTATTTATGGGTTAAGGTGAATGCCAGCTTGTGCGTGTCTTATGCGTCTGTATATGTGTGTGTGTGTGTACCTGCAAGCTTTGCTGTGCATTCCTTCAACTTTTCTCTCTTCTATCCTTTTGGCTGCGTGCCGCGCATAAAAATGATAAACGTGCGCTTTGGCAGGCACACGTATGTACCATGTCATGTGTAGTTGTGTGAGTGTGTGTGCGTATAGAAATATTTAATGCCATTCGTATCATGTATTTCTACAATTGCATATGGCGAACGCGTTCAGCTGAAATATCAGCACAATTGATATTAAAAGCTCCACAATGCAATACATCGCATGCATAGAAATTCATACACATATGCCACACACATTCATATATACAGTGCTGGGAAAAATAATAGCAAAAAATTTTTTGTTTTCAAAATCTCTGTATGGCGCACAGAAATGCAGGAATAGAGAAATTTATGTAAATTTCTATATTTCTGAATATATTTCGCTTGAACTATAAAAAAATTTTCCAACTCTACAATAAGTAAACTGAAGTAGCTAAAACTTTTTCCACCCACTACACAAGTGTCAGCCCTTTTACAGGTCACAACTACAGTTTCATGGAGTCAGTCGTGTTGAGAACTGACCAGTTACGCTATTTGCCACCATCCAAAATCCTCCGCTTTGCAAAAAGTTTCGAAAAATTTTTAGTAAAAGGGTTGCTTGTAAATTTTCTTATTCCAAAAACAAAACCTATTAACTTAAACCTTTATTATAATTATTTTATAGTTTGTTCCTGTAATTTTCTACACACTGTACATACCATCTGCATAACCGTGCATACCTGCGAGTATATGTGCCATAAATCTACTGAGCGTGAGCGAAATAATTCCATCCATGAGGAAGAAACTTTTTATGTGCGGGAAAGACTATAAAAATATGTCAAATAAAATAATGAAGAAAATAATACGTGCTTTAAAAAACAGCAGAGGCTTGTTATAAAAATTATGACACGCTGTTATTAATACAAAAATTAAACATCGTTTAAATTCAGCTTCAAAGGACATTTTAAAAGTTTTGTATGTGCTACATATTTCTGTAGAAATTTTTATTAAAATTTTGTAGCCTCCAACTTTTCTCCTAATTTTAGTTGGTATTCTGTAGTTACCTTTTTGAAATTTGGTTAAGGCTAGGTTAAGCTGGCTGCCTTAAAAGGCCACGCATAGACCGTTTTGGATCTTTAGCGATGGCCGTTTCCGTTCAGAAGCGTTCAGAGTAATGATCTTGAGTGTATTTCACATTTCAAGGATGCTTGATACCTAGTTTTGAGATTTGTTTGAGCTCTGAATTCATTTAAAATATGTACATACTACTTAACTTTGAAGTTCATATAGAGTAAAACGAAGTTTTTGTTCACTCTAATTGAAATCTTCACCATTAAACTGCTTAACATCAATTATCGATTTGGCTTAATATTGATTTCGGTTGAATGTCTAAACATTTTGTTCTTTGGAAGTGTTTGGCAGTTTAATTACCATAGTGCCGTAAACTATGGCAATGATGCCAAAGTACCTCAACTGAAACGTTAGAGATCTATTAATGCAGGAGCTCACTGTATCGATTCAAACAACAACTAATATAGAAAATTTTTCTCAAACTGTTTCTTTGCGCGATGACGTCATGACGAAAAATTGGCGAAGTGTTCCTTTACTTGAAAAAAGGATGCTCAATACTTTTGGGATGTGGCTAGATAAAAAACTTGTAGGTTCCTTTAAATTGTGCTTAAAATAGAACTACTAAGAGTGGCAATATAAGCCTAAGCCTCGGTTACACGGGTTATTACTCCAATTTTATGTATATTTATATATCTCCGAAAACCAAGCGCTGAACGAGAAATTTTTAGTTTCTAGTCAGCAATTTCGAACTATTTGAAAATCGCTTTATACATTTGGGTATTTTATTTGTAATCCCTTGCTGTGAAGATAATTTATAATTATTAAATGCCTTGAAACTTCAAACAAAGTTATTTCTCTTGACTGGTAAATATGGCGTAACTGGCCGGGGTGCCAATTGGATGCCTGTCGGGGGTGCAGGTGAGGCTGTGGAGTCTTATGACTGCGAGCGGAGCTGCGATTTGAATCGCTTGGTGGAGGGAATCCCAACAAATAGAAAGCCATGGATTTCTATTGCACTAAGTGCATTTTTCTCTTTCTTTATTTCCACTTTACTTATGTTACTACAACAAAGTTTGATGAGCTGGTGGAATCGAGGGTCGCACGTCACTGTGCGTCCATGGAGGATCGGAGTTAGGGGCACGGAAAAACTACTTTATGTCGTGGGGAAAATCCACTGGAAAAATATACTTGATGCTGTGTCTTATACGGGGGTATGTCACGAGTAAAAAGAAAATAGAGGACACTCCAAAGTCCGACCCTTGTTCCACTTTCCACGTTGTTTCACATTTAAATCTAGCTTATATTTTAAGGTTGGCAGCTTTGAGCTGGGCCAAAGCTTTTGGCCCCAGTGTGCAGCGGTAGGGTGGCCCGGCGTAGACAACTGGTATAAACTGAACTAATGTTGTGGCATCAAAAAAATTACTTTCTTTGAAAAATTCGTTTGTGAAAGTCCTAATTCATATATGTTTTGATGTATAGTTTTTTTTAATTCCCCTAAAGTTTAGCTTGAACATTGTGCTGCAATTTAAATTTTATTAGGCTTTAAATTGCTGCTTTAGTAAGGCATCAAAAGGCTTTTCAACTTTTCAAGAGCAAAATTGTTTTTCTTAGTGCCGCAAAAATAGGCACTTTTTTATGCTATTCCCCCTTCTCTCATGCCAAATTCAAACTCAATTTCTCATGTCATTTCTCACTTTTGCTTTTTTCTGCTTCTTCTTTTACAGGTAAGTGTGGCCTACAAATACTATTACAAAAGAGGCGACAAAGAGGCGCAGCAGCAGCAAAAAATTGCCAGTCTCGTGGTGGCGGATTTAAACACCTTTGAGCGAACATTAACACCAGCTGCGCCGTTGCTGGCGACTGGCACAAGTGGGTGGTAGTTCGGGCATGTGGGAATAGGGGGCTGAATGAAGCGGGCTGCAGCTAATACGGCTACAGTGAAGCATGGCAAAGCAGAAATACAATAGAACGTTTTTCGAAAGCAATCAAGAGCGAAAAGTTTCGAGATGAACTCGAGTGGAAAAATTGTTAGTTTCATCTTGAGGCTGAGCCAGGCACATGCGAATTCACACACACACAATTATGTGCACATACATTAGAGACACAAATGGCTATAGCTGCAGGTATATATGTAGGTACACAGCAACAGACAAACAACGACGCACAGGTCTATTAGCCAAGCGTATTGAGAAGGCGCAAAATCCAACAAATTGCAGCTGAAACCGTGAAAACGAAAGCAAACAACAGCTGAAAAAGCAAATTGAAAGCGAGCGAACTGGAAAAGCATATTGTATATAGAATGAAGATTTAATGCGAATGAAAATGCTGACTACGAATGCGTAAATTGGCCGAAAGCGGTGGGAGAGCTGTGAGTTTCGCTTTAACTTTGTTTGCTTAACAAAGCATAGCAAAAGTGCCTAAATGTATGCTTTTATTGTGTATTAAAGAAGAAGGTGTATTGTTTTAAAGTTTTTGTGTGAATGCCGGAAATTCGACAGATACGTTTCATTTGTTAATTTCTGGCTACGCTTGCGTTTTTATACCCTACACCTATGGTAATAGGGTATAATAACTTTGTGCCAAAATTGTAACGCATTAAAGCAGCCTTCCTAGGTATAGACATAAGTATATAGAAATGATCAGAAACACTTTCTCTTTTCATTTCCGGTTGTCCGTCTGTCCGTCTGTCCGTCCGTCTGTCTGTCTGTCTGTCTGCGTGTACGCAAAAAAAAGAAAGAAGGAGTTGCCCGATTTGGACCAAATTTGGTACACAGTGACAGTGAACTTCGGGTTAGGTAAAGTGTTAAAATTATTCAAATCGGTCGAAGGATACGCCCCCAATGGACCTATAAGTCCCTCTACCTCGGGTTTTTTGCGATCAAATTGATGTAATTTGTCTAATTAATCATTGAAAAGAATAATACTTGGTATTCAAGTTAAGGGGGCGGTTATCTATGTCATACGAAAAAATGGGCGTGGTCCGCCCACTATATAGGCGGCAAACTTTTTCCGGTAAAATGGCTCCCAATTGACTAGTTACGAATATAAATGAATGAAATTCGGTTCCCAAGTTGATATATAGGTCTTAGATGCCATAGAAGAAAATGGGCGTGGTGCGCCCACTATATAGGCGATAAACGAAAAACCCTCTTAACTTCCATAATATATACACCAGAGCGTGTAGATTTGGTTACTTCGTTCCTGGTAGGAATATCTTTTAATTCTCCAAAAATGGGCATGGTCCGCCCACCATGGGGGCAGTAAAATAAATATACCGATAACATTTGTTGTACACCTGCCAGAGCATCAATATTTGGCATGTATAGTCCTATTAGGTATATCTTGTAGTCTGCCAAAAATGGGCGTGGTCCGCCCACTATGTGGGTTGTAAATCAAATGCACCCACAATTTCAGTGAATTATCACCCTACTTGGGAACATGGTGTAGGGTATTACTCTGTCGGTGAAACCCGACTGATACTTCCTTACTTGTTATGAATCATTTCGAACCTTTTTAAAATAACTATGCTCGAAAATTTTAAAATGCTTTCAAAATGCAATGCATATATGAATGCTTCAGTTGTCAAATCGATTACCTCCAATTTAAGAGTTTTATAAAATTTTAATGTCAAAACACTTCTTTGAATCCTGACTGTATAATATTCAAAACAAATTATTTATCTCTATTATCTTATACTCAGACTTATTAAGACTTATTAATTTATACTTATTAACAGAGAAATTTGTTTTGAATATTATACAGTAAGAACCCTATATATGCAGGCGTATATCTGTGGTCATATGCAATAACGACTTAAGTCGAAAACAACTGTTTCGAGAAAATGCAATTCGAAATTTGAAATTCACATAAGTGCATGTACATAAGTGCATGTGTTTTTTTTAAATAACTTTTTTTCTGAGATGGGTACAGATACCGGGGTTTGAACAAAATATGCGCATCAACGTCAGGAATACAGTGGTAACGTCAACTCAATTTCGTCTTAAGTCGACTTAAGTCGTTATTGCTTTTGACCACAGATATATTGACGGAGATCAATGGCTGGGCTGAATTTTGATGAGAAAAAATGGAAAATAGAGAGGGAATAATTAAGCCATTTAGAGATTTGCGGATATAAAACTTTCTTTTATTTGCGTGAAAAGTAAACTTACAAAAGATGATGTAAACTGTTTGGTCATCGAAAATGGTAAGAGGGCAAGCTACAAAGGGTAAGCCCACGAATCCTTGCTATCAAGACGTTCGTTTTCTTAATCGTTTGATGTATGTACATATCGCTTAAGCTTAATATTACAGCGGATAAGACATAAGGGCATATTAATAGAAATTTGGCGTAAACAGAGTCAATATAGTGTTTTGACATTAAAATTTAATAAAATTCAGAAATTACAGTTAATGGATTTGGTCGAACATTCAACGAGACACGAGCTCACTGACAAGCGAGAGCACTTTTGAATACTGACCGACACTAACGAACGATAGAAATAAACCTATTTTATTACAATAATTAAATTGATAGTGAGAGCTTTTATTAAAGAAGACATTGCGGAGGGCCATCTTCAACATTTTTCCATAAATTTTAACTTATGTACAACTTTAAGAACTCTCAACCTCGAAAATAAGCAGCACTACAGTTGCGTCAGCTGCTCAAGGTGTGTGTAAACATAGCATCTGCAGTGGCATTAAAATGCAATATGAAAAATGCTCAACAACTTTTAAGTGGAGAATACAAGCGCTGAGTGCCAAACGCAAACAGCACGTTCACATGAGAGCTGCCAGCCACCGATGGAACTGAAATTGGCCCGGCTGTCTGTCTGTCTGTCTGTCTTGCTGCCATTTCGCAGCAGATAACGTAAACAAGTTAATAAATATTAAAGAAGGTTAAGCAAACACAACATATATACGAGCACACACACATGCATAAGTGCACACAAACACTGTGCCACAGCAAAACAAGCGCTTCTCGAACTGAAGCTCGGCCAGAGGCTGGACCTCAAATTGGCAGCGCCTGAAAACTCGAAAACTTTTGATAAGCAAAAAAAATTTCGCAAAGTTATTATTGTTGTACGTTGCGCGTATCAATGCGCACACAATATCTATTTCAGGCATAACATATATACAGACATGAGCGCGCACACATACACGCACAGAGTCACGCGAAAATAACAGCTCAGCACACAACAAGGAAGAAATTCAAGTACGGGTATCAGTTTCCGCTTTATATTGACACAGTTTATAAAAAAGAAACACGCATGCATCTATAACATGTATTCAAACACACATACACATACACACAAATAAAGAAGCTGGTAAATGCGAGCTCGTGGCTGCCGTTGAAAGCTGTTAACAAATAAATTTATATATTTTTTTGGCTCTAGTTGGTTTTCGTCGCTCACATATGTATGTATGTATATGTGTGTGTGTGTGTGTGTGTGTGTGTGTGTGTGTGCGAGTTTGCCAGGCGGAAGTGCGCACAAATATCAGCAACAGCAACGCACACACTTTGAAGCACACATTTGGGTCAAAGTTTGAAGCTCTTGGGCGGCAGCACTGAGTCTAGCACTCACACTCACACACGTTGTCAGCGCGCACTTGAGCCACATATATGCCGGTGTGTATGCGCATGAGGCTGTGTGCATGTCTATGCTACATATTGTTTTTCCATTTATGCTTGTTTGCCGTGGTTCATTTATGCTATTCGTTTTTGTTGTTGCTCTGCAAGTCGTCAGCATTGTCCTTGTAGTGTACTTTGTTGTTGTTGCTGTTGTCATTGTTTGTCAGTTGCTTGGTTGCCTCGTCCGCTCAATTACTGTTTCTTCCTGCTCCCCTCACAAGAGTAAGCAGAAGCTTGAAAATTTGTTTCGCCATACAGCTACTATTTAAAATATTGATTGACAGATGGGAGCAAAGATGAATCACGCATATTGATCTCAATTTGCCAAACAAGGGAATTGCATTTTTCCCACAACATAGAGAAGAGCAGTGAACTTTGAACCATTTACAAAAAATTTTAAAGCATATAGTTCAGAAATTTACATTGCTTGGCATGTCGTTTTATCATAAGTTGAAAATTTCAATCGAGAAAATCGATATGTAGAATTTGAGCTTCGTCAAAATTAATCTCATTTAATACTTGAAAATTTGATAATTTTTTTTAGGATCGATATTTCGTTGTTATTACTATTAACAAAATTAAGCGAAATTTCGTAAATTTTGTTATTTTATGAAGAGAAAGGAGCCTTTTTACAATTCAGGTGATATATCATGTTAACAAACTTTTTAAGCTATTATAGCAATACTATTCTTTTGATGCACACAATTTCGTCGACTTTTTTCTCTACTTATATCTTGACACATTTCAATTGTATTGCCTTTCTTTTATATTAAAATCATGTTAGGCTTTTTCCACAATTTTAAGCCAAGCTGACATTTTCAAGCATTTATTTCTCTCACTGCACATGGCGCCCTACATTCCAGCTTATAGATACATTCGAGCTTATGGTAAGCTTCTTGCAGCACTTATTTTTCTGTATAGTCAATTCAATTGGAAAATGTCCTGCTTTTAACTACGGCTTAGGTTAAAAAACATTTCCATCTCGATTTTCCGCATATTTGCTCTGCCAAATGCTAGCGCCTGCTTGAGAGAAAATATGTTCATTCAAAGCATAAATCCGTACTATTTACATATACAATGGTTGCTCGAAAGCATTGCAAAACATTCTCACACACACACACAAGTTACTTGCGCTTACGCTTGCACAGAAAAGCAGTAAAGAAACTAAAAGAGTTCACTGCACTTGACCAATGCCTGCCGCCGCCCTCGGGCCTGCAACTTAAACTGTCAGCTTAAGCGTCTTCTTTTCTTGGCTGTCATGTTTTCCTTGACTTCATTTTTTTGCTACTTTGCATGGCAGCTTTATCTGTTGCTGCCCCCCTTTCTGCTTGCATTTTTTACAACTGCTTGCTTTTATATTTCATTGTCATAATTTCAAATTGTGTTGGAAGCAACCGCTGCGCCTGCTTGGAAGGACATTTTCAATTGCTGTTGTTCTTGTGGCTCCCTGCGCTGTCTTGTACCGCTTAAGTTCTTTGAATGCGGCTGTACCATTACAATATCTTCCTTTTTTTACTTGTTTGTTGATTATGCTCGGCAACAAAATTGCATTTTTCATTTTGTAGAGTAACCAACTTCAAGATTTAAATGAACTTATGACAAAATGTAAACTGGTTTTGATATTGCTGGAAAACTGTTATATTATTAATAGTTGATTGGCGCAACAGCCCACGTGGGCCTAGGCCTAGCTTTCTCGCATTAACTTGTGTGTTCTTGTCATATTTTTAAAAAATTTACGGGACCTACATTAACCGAACTCGAACGGGTTGAGAAGCTTTATATGGCAAAGAATATTCTCGGAGAATTGTCAATTCATCGCGAGAAGTGGCGCCGCGCAAAGAAACGATTTGAAAACAAACGCTCTTTGTATTAGATGTTATGTGCCCCCGGATTAGAGTTGAACCGAGGCGATTCCGCATCAGCGACCAGCATTTAGTCCACTGAGCTACCGTGGTGAAAAATTTTACCAAAAACGGCATAACTTTGAGTTTATAATTAATGGATTTTAAAGCAGTTTTCAAAAACATTTACATAAATTTTTTAATAGTTATTAACTAATTTTCTCCCATGCATATGGAATAAATTGATACTAAATAGAAGCATGCTTCATAAATAGATATTTTCAGAGAAAATGCTTAAAAAAATCGATTTTGTATTCACGAATTTTCATTTATTAGTGAGAAAATATATATCAAATACATATGAGATAAGTGTATACTGAATAGAAGAGTATACTGAATTAAAGAAGAATTTTTAGGAGTAAAATTTGAAAGAATGTTTTTTCATATTCATTTAGTTTCATAGTGGTTCAAAAATTACAGTTTTATTACTATATTACGAATATATAGGGAACGCTAGCTTATACATACATATGTCTTGGCTTGGATGCAGAAAAAAATAGTCAAATGTAGTGCAGTTTTGGAAAAAAAAATTGGAAAAAGTTGACACTATAATTCAAAATTCTTAGAGAATTTTTTTGTTCAAAATTGAAAAACCATAATTTGCATTTATTCACTTGAAATTAACATAACCTTTTGTAAACTGAATGGCATACATACTTTGATTTTGACAAAGGCGAGTCAAAGCTTCTAAAAATTTCAAGTGCAATTCTTAGAAAGGGGTTGAAAAACCTATGATTCCTTCCTTCGAAACCTTCGACGAGTGTGCTGAAATTTTTAGAAAACTTAACATTTTATATAAATTTTTTCGGCGATCTTATTTTTGCTGCAGCAAGTGTTAGAACAATATTTCTTTCTATTTTTCATTTACAGGCAAAGCAATTATACGAAGAACTACAATAGGAATAAGTTAGAAAGAAAAACAGACTTTGTATGCTTTCAGGCGCCTACTCTGCATACTTGCAGTAGCTCGCATACTTTTAGATGCCTGATTTGACTATTTTTCCATAAAACGTATGTACGTCCAGCAGTCTTCCTCTTTCAATTGCTCACTGTAGGCAACAACCACTCTGCTTTTTCTAATGCCGCTGCGTACTGCTTTCCCCCCGTCCGTTGCTTACAGTCCACTTTCAGCCTGCTGACAATCTGTTCCGCAAGGAATTGAGGTCATGTCACAGGATATTAATGGGTTTTTAGTTTCATGCGGCACTTCAATGCCTTACGCTGCGTTACTCTTTTGCTGCTTTCTCTTCCTATTCTTCTTCTTCATCTTCTTGCTAGCTTGTGATGCTGTCGCTGCAAGCTCGTGTGCATGCATCTTTTGCGGGTCTTTGCAGCGTTTTGCGTCTCCCTGTGTCATTTTGCATTTATTCGCTTGGCAGATTCTTTGCCTTGTCTTGTTTTTGCTAGCAACAACAAGCTTGTTGTGCTTCTTCAACGCGATTGTTATTGTTGTTTGTGATGCTTGGTTTCTGTTGTTGAATTTTTGATTGGGCATCTCACAAAAGTAAAGCAGACGAGTTGTTGTTTTGAGTTGACCAAGTGCTTGTATGCTCTTTTTTCCTACTCTCTAGACATACCGGGTGCGCCAATTGAAGTGATATCCTAATTTGATTTGAATTACTGGCATATCATACAGCAGGAAATCCGGGTTTTTCTATTTCTATTCATTGCTTGACGCTTCTTCTTTGTAAATCTAAGTTTCAAAGTAAGCTTATAAGTGAGTTAATTTCTATGGAAGAGAAACGATTCTTGTTCTTCATTTGCAAGGAAAATAAAATGTTCAAAATTACCAAACAATTTTATGTATTGTTCCATAAAACGTTACAGAAACTCTGTTAACATCAATAACTGATATTACATTGATAAAAAGTGAGCTAGTCTATGAACGTGAGGAACATGAAAAAAGTTAGACAACACTTAAAATTTACATCGAAAATTTGCTAACAACGCAAAGCAATTTGCACAGGATCATGCAAAAGGCAGCACTTGTGTTCAGCGCATACCAAAGAATAAGCTTAAAGTTCAACCTTTAAATTAAATTATGTTGCACCACTTGAAAGCTGTTTAGAAAATAATACGCCTTGTTGGAGCCAAGCCTCTGATTTCAATAAACCAGAAGGATTCAATGTTTGCTCTGTATCAGTATGAAAAACACAATAGCCCAATTCACAATCTTGTGCAAATAGTCTGGGATTTTTGCAATTGACAGTTTTGTAGCAAACTACTGTCAAAACTACTGTAGGTTTGCTACAAAACTGTCAATTGCAAAAATCCCAGACCATTTGCACAAGATTGTGAATTGGGCTATTGAATTGAGTTCAATTTATTTCTCACAGGAAAAATAAAGAAATTTTTTTTTACAGTGTATTGAAATAAATAAGTAAAGTTCGTTGAACATTTCAGCAGCACTCCGTGCGTTTCTACAGCTGCCTCCCAAGTTGATTAAGTACGTGGCTCATAAGCATACAGAAATGGCTCTTGTTTTCAGCAAAACTGAATTCTCTCTACTCTTGCGTATGAAGTCTTTTGCAGTTTAAAACCTGTTAAAAAATATCATCGATACTTCAGTGAATGCGCTAATTGGCGTATATGTTGTAAACCGTATAATTTGAAATGGCAACCCTGCAAGCAGCGTCGCATATGGGCAGGCTCTGTCACTGTCGTATGTATCAGCTTTAAACATGGCGGACTAGCAGAGGTCGCCTCGTTCACTTCTGTTTTAGAAAATTACCGAAGAGCACGCGCAACCGAGAGCCGCAAGAGGAATCAACCGAAATCCATTAACTTGTCAATATCATTTGTAAATTTATGCAATACAAAGCAATAATAACACTCATAAGTATGCCACTGGAGCCTGAGGGAAGTTACACTTGATTTTATCGCTTAAAAAATTGCGTTTATATTCAATTTTTCATTTCAATTTATTTATTATAAGGTGTTAACATTTAAGACATTTACTTTTTACATGCCGCATAGATACAATAGATAATCAACTAATGATTCTCTCGCCTAAAATTGGCCAAAACATTTCGAACATGTCTTTTTGCTAAGCAAGCTGAATCAAATTGCTTTGCTCTTGCACCAGCCTGACGCGTCACCTTCACCATATGCGCCTTTATGTATTCAGTTCGAAATTCTTTAAAATTTCTTGTGCGAATTGCAATTTGATTATCACACCTGTCTGCAATCTGCTGCGCGTCACATGATTAAATATCGATATCAAAGTGAAACAAAATATTACTCATACGCCACAGGCAACCGAAAAGTTTTCATGTGTGCTAACAATTTCTGCTGTTGCGCATATTTGACAAGCAAATCAATGTCTGGCGACTGCGAATGGCAGCACAATAAAATGCGTCTGTAACAGTGGCTGGCTCAGGCGCGCGCACACAAGCACACACTTGAAAGTGCACGCGATTTTGTTGTTGCTTTCATTTTGGCAATTCGCGCAAAAATGCAAAACGAGCTCACTCGAATATGGCCTCAAAATATGCGCTTAATATGTGAGAGTATGCGCATGCATGTGTAAGTGTAGGTGTAAGAGCGCACACAAATTTGCAAGCATTTGTATGCCAAATAATATTTTGCCAGCGTCATGGCACTTTCATGTGTGAGCGTGTGTGTGTGTTGATTTTTTTGTGTACATTTTTTGCTTTTTTAATACATTTAAAGTGAACTTGTGATTGTGGTTGTTGTTGTTGTTGTTTTTGTTTCTGTTATAATGGGCACGTTTCGCGGGTGTGGCACATTGCTGTTTTAGTACTTTTTGCACTGCTCTTTGTTGTTGTTGTTATTGTTGTTTTGGCGCTGTAGCCATTTTCATATTCATTCCCTCTTTTATGCTTTTATTTCACTGGCATTATTTTTGTAGTCGTTTGTTTTTTTTTTGCTGTTGCTGTTTCTGGCGAATTTTCAATGCGTGTTTATATGAACTGTTGTTGTTGTTGTTGCTTATTTATTTGGGTCTGATTGTAAAGTTTTATACTTTTTGATTTCGCTTGCAATTTTATTTCGTTTTTGGGTTCTCGCAAAAGTACACATATACACATTTGTTTTTGGGGTTATGTTTGTGCATGTTATATGTGCCTGTGTGCGTGTGCGTTTTTCTAAAAGGATATTTGCAAGTTTGCCAACCTCTGTCTGTTGGACTTTATCCTTTAATATTATTTATATGCACAGCAAGCATATCAAAAGATTATTTTGATGACCAAATTATGAATTCATATCAATTGTGCGCTCTTTGCTTTCTATATGTATGTGTATAAATATCTGTGTGGGTGTGTGTAACTTTAAGCTAATGTTTGTGCTTATTTTATTTGGCTCTTAACCTTTTCGCAGAATTTATTTTATTTTGCAATTTCATTTATTTGCATAAAATTATGACTTTTGGCTTACAGCGTGAAAAGGGTTGATTTTGTGCAAAATTAGCAAAATTATGGATTAAACCTTCTGTGGAGAAGGGTGTGTGTTTTTAATTTTCAACGGAAGCAATTGTTCATTATAGAAATTTTAAGTAGCTTATTCTTATTCTATGAAAAGGACAGCTCAGCTGTATCCAAAAGGGTTCATCGACTGTGCTCTTTTTCCGTCTTACTGCTGTCATGTACAACTTTCATAAAGAGTTCTGCTGCGTACACATTTAAGCAAATATCCTTTAGAATTTTTTGCTTTTGCAACTCCCTGAGGGCTGTAAATATTACAGTGTATAATTGAATTTCCTTCAGCAAAAGTTGCAAAGTTAAAAACTTTTGCAAACGCCTTTTCTAAGTTGTGAAATAATAGAATTTAAGACTAGTTTCGCGTTACAGGAACACACACACATTTAATAGACGGAGGAAATTCGAGTCCTTTTTTCGTTTTTTTTTTTTAGCAAAATTTTTCCTTTTCTGCGCTTGCCTTTCGTTCTGTCTGATTATTTGACAATGCTTTGAAGTAAGTTAGTCTTTAGAACGAATTGAAAATCAATAAAAGCAAAACACTTGCGCAGCAACAACAACAATTTAAACAAATATTGTAACAAGTGTGTGGGAGTGTGCGTGTGTGAAATTTTTCTAATTTTCTGCATCATAAAAACTCGAAAGCGTCAAATTGTTTTTAATACTTTGCCTTGCAACAAGGATGTTGTCATGAGCAACGAGAGTTGAGAGTGAAGGGATATGTGAACTTTATCTTTAGAAATGTTGTCTGTCTTCTTCTTTTTTCTCTCTCTCCCTCTCTCTTTTTTTCTGTTCATTCGACTGTATGCTTTGTTTGCATATATGCAGCTTTTATTTTACTTTGGTAATTTGTTTCGAACACTTTTTTTATTACTGCTTTCTTCTTTTTTACATTTTATTGTATCGGCAAGTTGTAAAGTCAACAGAAAAGTTTAAAGCATGCCGCGCAAACGCTACCAAAATGAAAAGGTAAAACAATTCAAACTTTTGTAGCGCAGCTGAAAACGAAAAAACATGTTTTCAAATTTAAGTATCGCATTAAAAGAATTGTCGATTTTTATTGCTTCTGCGTCGCTGTTTCAATTGTTATCACTTTCAATTTGAAATGATTTATGCTGGCAAGTTGGCTTGTGGCTTGAGATATTTTGCAGACATGCAAATCAATATCAAGATAAAGAACGGGCTAAAGTAGCTTCTTGTCAAAAAAGTTTGCATATGGGAATATATTTTAATTTTAATTGATGGTGTTAATAAAATTCTTAATAAACATTTTGTTTAATAAACCAAAAGGCTACAAACTGTTAACTTCTTTGAATTGATTGCAGCTACTTTTTTAAGAAACTCCAAATTTACGTGTAATCAACAGGAAGAATTGATATGGCCTTGAATTTGAAGTGAAAACAAGTAAGGAAGTATCAGTCGGGTTTCACCGACAGAGTAATACCCTACACCATGTTCCCAAGTGGGGTGATAATTCACTGAAATTGTGGGTGCATTTGATTTACAACCTACATAGTGGGCGGACCACGCCCATTTTTGGTAGACTACAAGATATACTTAATAGGACTACATATGCCAAATATTGATGCTCTGACAGGTGTACAACAGACGTTATCGGCATATTTATTTTACTGCCCCCATGGTGGGCGGACCATGCCCATTTTTGGAGAATTAAAAGATATTCTTACCAGGAATGAAGTAACCAAATCTAGACGCTCTGGTGTATATATTATGGAAGTTAAGAGGATTTTTCGTTTATCGCCTATATAGTGGGCGGACCACGCCCATTTTCTTCTATGACATCTAAGACCTATATATCAATTTGGGAACCGAATTTCATTCATTTATATTCGTAACTAGTCAATTGGAAGCCATTTTACCGAAAAAATTTTTCCGGCTATATAGTGGGCGGACCACGCCCATTTTTTCCTGAGATATAGAAGACCTACCTCTTAACTTGAATACCAAGTATTATTCTTTTCCATGAGTAATTACACAAATTATAGCCATTTTACCGAAAAAAATCCGAGGTAGTGGGACTTATAGGTCCATTGGGGGCGTATCCTTCGACCGATTTGAATAATTTTAACACTTTACCTAACCCGAGGTTCACTGTGACTGTGTGCCAAATTTGATCCAAATCGGACAACTCCTTCTTTCTTTTTTTTGCGTACACGCAGACAGACAGACAGACAGACAGACGGACGGACAGACGGACAGACGGACAGACGGACAACCGGAAATGAAAAGAGAAAGTGTTTCTGATCATTTCTATATACTTATGTCTATACCTAGGAAGGCTCCTTTAATGCGTTACAATTTTGGCACAAAGTTATTATACCCTATTACCATAGGTGTAGGGTATAATGATACACTAAATCTATTTGCCGAAAAATTGAATGTGACACAATGCAGAAATTACAAAATAATGCCGAATATTTTCGTTAAAAATTCGTAAATTTGTTAGGTCTGCATAAGTATTATATATGTATTAGCCTGCAATTTTCATACCTTTAATACGCCCACATTTTTGAATTTTAATGAAAATTTTATAATTTTACATTTGAGAATTTCGGTGTTGGTGATTTCGTCGATATTTTAACAGTTTTGATATTATGATATAACAAAATCGTATGCGAACAAATTTTAAACCTGTCTACAAAAAAATTTCAAACAAAAATGAATGAAACTTAAATATCAAAATAGCTTATAATAAAATTTTTTAGCCAAATCAATATTTTACTCTACTGCAATTGATTGTTATGCATAAAAATTGCATAAATCACTTACCTACTCCTTGAAAATGCTGCAGGATTAAAACCAAGTTTTTATGTATGCAAATTTTGTGCATTTCGCAGTCATTTGAGCGTCGCTAATAAGCGGCATGAACACGTGAAATTGGTTTTTAATGCGGCGCGAGCGCAGCAATTTGGGATGTGCCAGCATTTAAGCAGATTAGGGCACGTGTCTGCGCCACCGGTTGGCAGCCGCTGATAGCATAGTGCTATCATATCGGCATTCACCGGAATGTGTTGTAGTAATTTCGAAACTAATAAAAAACCGATAGCACTGAACCAATATAATGAACTTTTGATGAGATTTAAATTATAATGCGGCAGGGTGTGAAGAAGTTATGCAAGCGCATATCTTCCGCCCTTAAAAATTTACTAAAAACGAGCTTTAGATTTTATTTAATATTATGGCATGCCAGAAAATGATGCAGTATGTGTCTATAAATGGCTTCTTGTAAGCTTCGGTCGCTGTACTTTTACCGATAGAGCTTAATGAAAGGAAGTCAAATATTGATTAATTCTGAAAAAAATAGCGTAGCAGCTTTTCTCTGAGAATTTATATATATTAAGCAATTTCCGACCGAGGCTGACTTTGTCGGCCGAAGCTAAAGAAATGTTCAGTCAGCTCTTTGGCACAACTACGAACGAATTCGCATAGGAAGCCGAAGGTTCTCATTTTATATTAAAAATGTCTGAATGTTATCACATATACTACATATATATGATAAAACACTTTCAATTCGTTCATAAATTTAGCCATTTTGATGCTGAAGCCGAATTCTAGACTAAGCTCAATCTGATCGAATTTCGAAGAAGTCGCAGCCGAAAACCAAATTTATTTGGGTCGTTTATGTTTGGGTAGGCTATACACATACAAGTCTTCAGTAAGTACACAAAGCTTGCGGGCAAGACTTACGAGCTGCTTCAAATGTGCCAATAAGTTATGTATGACCTATATCGATGGCCATTCAGCTTAAGAAAATCATATGAAATAAGTAAAAAAAGTGTCGCTTAAAGAAAATGTTATGCTCTTCGAAAATTAAGAATTGACTTATATACACCAAAAAGAAAATGTTCTTCTTTGTCGTGCTTACGAATTCAAAAACTTCGAATTAATTTTCATACAAGAAATGGTATGATGATCTTGGCAGTGTCATCAGACC
This sequence comes from Neria commutata, assembly GCA_963457695.1. Taxonomy (NCBI): domain Eukaryota; kingdom Metazoa; phylum Arthropoda; class Insecta; order Diptera; family Micropezidae; genus Neria; species Neria commutata. Next base: position 48,759,078 of record OY735246.1, read on the forward strand.
CGGCATCATCTTGGCGACATATTCCAGTATACAACTGAATGCTAGCTTCATCATCGAGTTAACATCAACTTACACTTGAAATAATAAACAACGTAAAATTTTGATTTCAATTCCACTCTCAGCTATTTTATAAGCTTTATATTAACTTCACTTCAGGTATGTAGTGGAATCTAGTAATCAATTTTTCACCCACTTCCCGACTACTTACAGATCTGAAACTTTGCATACATACGTAAACACGATGACAATACATGAATCAATCATAAAAATATAAAAATTATAACTTTAAACAAAGTTATTAGCGAAACTGCAATAGCCAATCAGAGCACAGATAGAAGAAGAAGCACGTAGGGACAGACGTAGTTGTTTGGTTGATGGTGGTTTGTAATTCTCGTTTGCTTTATACAGTTCTGTAGTCAGTCTTCATTTACTTTCATTGCAGATGGTGGTTTGTAATTCTCGTTTGCTTTATAGTTGGACGGTGATTACACCATACTTTCTTGTGTTCAAGTTAAGACTATACTTCATAGGATCAATCTGTAGTCAGTCTTCATTTACTTTCATTGCAAAATGAAGTATGTATTTCTGCACCCGCGATGAGGAGGTATATTGTTTTACTTGTAGCATTGCTTTACAAGAAAATTGCTCTTCAACAAAGGCATTCATATTAATCAAACAGTAAAATATGTACTGACAAAATTTTAGAAATAGTCAAAAATATACATGTACATATGTTTGCAAAGGGCGAATTGACACATATGTGTATTGTGTATGCAAATACACATGCATATATAATAGAATTTCGTTTTTATCAACTCCAGATTTGTGTATAACTTTAGAACTACACATCAATGAAAGTCGGTAGGAACTTACTACATATCCATATCCTTCTACTTAGAAAATAAGGCGGACACTGGATAAGGGGGCGTGGCACCGACCATACAAACAAAATTTTTGATCTCGATTAGCTTTGGAACTAAAGGTCCTGCAGCATTGAAATTTCGTATGCAGTCGCCTCTTGGATGTGTCGTCCCACTGGTAAAATTGTATGGGCGTAGGATAAGGGGCGTGGCACTTTTTTTTATCAACTCCAGATTTGTGTATAACTTTAGAACTACACACCACAAGTCAATGAAAAACGATAGGAACTTACTCGCCGCGCCTTGCAGGCAAAATAGCAACAACTCATCGCGCCACAAATATGCCACGAATATTAGGGTCGATCACAGCCGTATTATTTGTTAAATTGAGGATATGACATATGACGATAGGAAACACTGTGAATACCCTAAATATTGTGTACTGCTCTGCAAGTTTTAAATTCTTTTTGCGAAAAATTTCAGAGCTCTAAAATTTAATTTATGTGAGACTAAACAGTAGAAAATAATATTATATAAAAAAAAAAACTTTTTAAAAATAAGCTTTAATGTACTCAAAAGTAGAAAATAAATTGTTTCGAAGTCACCAGTATCTTACTATCAATAAAAGCTTGTGCGCTCAATATCCATATTCAAAATATCTTTCATTACTAGAATCTATTTGCAAAAAATTATTTAAATAAGATATTGTGGTAACTGGTTGACAAATATTGAACACATGAGCGCCCCAAGCTTTTATGGATAGTAAGATACTGGTGACTTCGAAACAATTTATTTTCTACTTTTGAGTACATTAAAGCTTATTTTTAAAAAGTTTTTTTTTTATATAATATTATTTTGTATTACAGCTTCAATTTCGGGTTCGCTTTTACGATTTGAATCAATGCCAATTCTGTTGTTTAAGTCAATTCTATTTTCGATTTTACTTCGCCTTTTCTTCACACTAAACTGTTTTGTATCATGCTACAAAAAGTTCTATTCGATCAACTTATGCGGCATATGACAAATAATATGACTGTCATTTTAAAGCGTCCTTCTGAACTACACGAAAGGAGTATGCAATGCATAAGGTGACCAGATGTGCTGAGAGCTGGGGCGTAAGCAGCAGCAACTTGCACAAGCCCGTTGGCGCAGTTTTGCAGCAACAGGTGTTGACCGACGACTTGCCACACAGACATCGATGAATTCACACATATACACGAACACATAACTAATACAAGTGTGTGTGTGTATGTGAGTTTAAAATATATGACGCTGGCACGTAATGGAAACAGATTGAGGCAATACATTCTCGAGCCGGTGTGCTTCGTTTGTGTGAGTGTGTGCGTCTTTGTTTTCTTTTGGCATTTTCATTGCAGCACTGCAGACAAAAGCTATCACGTGCATGTGTGTGAGTGCGTGTGTATGTGTGCGGCGGCCTGCAGTGCTTAAGCATAAGCTGCCGGAATATGTACACGTAATTGCTTGCGTGCAATGTGAAGGCGCTGCTGCTGCTGCTCTGGCGTTAATGAAAATTTATTGCATGCAATATTGCCAAGTGCGGCAGTAATGGATTTAAGGCATTGCCTTTGTGCAGTGAAGTGCCAAAAACATTACGAAATGCAGGCAAAAGGATGTGCTGCAGAATATTCCTTTTTAAGTGCATCGATTTTAAATGCACGCGATGGGCTTAATCAATTAAGCTGCTGGCTCAATGAAAATGAGCTCGCGCGAACGACAGAAAAGTGTTAAAATTGGAGTAGTTGTAGGGCAAGTACTACGAATGATTGCAATATTGATGGCAGCAATATATTTCAGCTTGCAATTAAAATAAAAATTAAAGGTGTATATTGTAGTTACAATTTTCATTATAGTCATTTAAACTTTTAAAAATTGCCAAAGAAATTCATTGCTTGCATGTCAAATAGAAACATACATTCAACTAAAGTTAATTATACAATTAATGACTTGCACAAAGAATATTCAATAATTTAATTGAATTAAGTGAACATTTTTCCAATTTCAAAAAGTTATTGCCATATATCTGTGGTCACAAACCATAACCGCATAAATCGAGTTAGGACGAAATTGAGTTTTTAATGAAATCGTGTTCAGCGTGTCCAAATCTATTTATATGCTATCAAATTTTCCTGTTTCTATCTTTTTTAGGACGGCAATTTTCCAACAAAAACCTGAGAGCTTTCCCATATACTGCTATGAGAATTTGAAACTTTAAACTGCTCTCCTGAAAAACTTGAAAACACACTTAGGCGGTTATGACTTGTGAGCACAGATATATACTTGATACTAAGCTGTACAGAAAATGTCGGCCGCTAAATTCAAAATGTATGGAATTTCAATTGAAATCGAAGAATAAAGCAGATGATTATAAAACACTTATCCCATCTTATATGTGGAATTTTTGAATTTTTTGTTGCAAAGTAAAATTTATAATTTTGTTCGTTTAGCTCGAAATATTTAATCAACATCAAATACTAAAATTTTTTGAATCTAGATAGAATTTTACTAGAACTGGCATTGAAATGTTTTTATTTATTCATTTTCATTTCTCTTCAATAATTAATAAAAATTCTAATATGTGACAGCTACTTTTTCTAATAAATGCACTCATCATGATAATTCCTATGAGTGGGAAACACTAGAGGTTTTTCAAAAGTCATTGAAAGGACTTTTGCCTTGCTAAAAATAAGCATAAAATTATCAAAATTTTGTTTCAGCTTTATAACATTTAAACGTACTTTGAGTAGAAGTATAAGCCTGATGCTATGCAAAAGTTTTTTAAGTTTATATTTTTGGGCCATACATTAAATGTTAACGGATTGTTTTCTGTTCTTATTCTACTCAAAAAAACATCTCAAGAAACAAGCTTTGTACTTAAACTAAGTTACTGTAAACTTTGTAAAAAGAATATAAATATTTTTGTATCGGCATAATGTCAAGAACTCTTCGCTTTCGCGCAAGCAATACAAGATTTCTTATTTTCATTGATCTTAATCCAAGAACAATCGCTATTTCCTACTTTCTGCGAAATTACATGCTTTATTTTCATATATCACAGCTTTTATCGCCTGCTAGACAAACGCACATGCTCTCATAAATGCAATAACTTTTTGTTATTTATTGTTTACCATCTGAAAATGAAATATCTGCCATTGCAAAGGAAAATCCACAATTCCATGCATACAAACATACAAAAAGTAGTATTTTTGGTGCAGCTGCAGTTAGCACATGAAAATAGCAGCAATAATACTGCAGAGGCCAGTGTCAGAGTTGGGTGAACTGGCGTATTTTAGGACTTCTCTACATGTGCATGTAGAAAATGTAGAAAACGTATAGAAAAGTAAAATATGTTGGAAAGCACGCAGGAATTTTTTAGTATGTAGAAAATGCTTAAAACTGAAGTATGAGAATATTCCCGAACTGTTGTAAAATAATACAGTTTAGCCGATAAGCTTAACTTTATCTTCTTGCTGGCCTTAACTACAATTTAATACAATATCTACATTTATCTAATATACTTAAAAAATGGTTGTCGAAAACAATAATGAGAACAATTACAACAGTTTCGTCAAATACAATTTTTAATTTTCTGTGCAAATTCTTGATTTTTATAAAGTTTTTGTGTTCTTTACAATTATTCTATATAATTTCAAGAATTTTCTACGTACATTTTCTACATGCAGAAAATCTACGTATGCATCAAATCGGTACGACTCTGACTAGTGGCAACACATACTCATAGAAATACACAGCTTTGCTTCGTTGTGCAATGATATTTTTGCTACTTGCAAAGGGAGCGGGGGTAATTAAAAAAACACTGTAGTGTGTGTTTATGCTGTATATTAAGAAACAACCGTTGTTTCGAAGTTATTATTTTTATTATTATTATTATTTTAGTTTTCTTTTGATTTAAGCAAAAATACATATTAGTTCGATGCAGTTGGATTCCCGGAATGCCTCACTTAATAGGAATACTTTGGAAGAGGTTTTATTTCGAATCAATCCTGAGTTACAGCCAGTTGTATGCATGTTTAATTCTTACTACTTTTACGTTATTACCTTCGTACTATTAAAAGATACTTCAGATAAGACACTGCTATTGAATATTTTGAAAAGAGCTAACCATTACATATGAAACTTCACGAGCTGATAAAAAGTTATTAGCTTTCAAATTCAAAGCTTTTAAAGAGATATATTCTTGTTGGTAGAATGCGGGTCATACAGTTTATATCTGCATGCATAAAAGAATGTTATTCTATGTATATGTGATGGCACATGTACCCCGAAGTGTTCTGCCAAAGCGGCTTACTAGCAAAATTACGCATCGGCTTTTGTCTGCCTGCAAAATCTGAGTTCACTTCCCTTTGCTCGAATCTAAAGCAATTCACTTTGGCCCACTGCCATGTCATGCCAGTCCACTTCATTTCACTTCAATCTGCTCTACAGCACATTACCATCATGGCCCCTTCCCTCTTTTGCAAATGACAATGTGCAAATGCAACGCTGTTTCCGTTTTACTATTGTTATTTGTTTTGCATTTGTAGGTGTGTGCTCGCTTTGACCGTTTTGCTGTGTTGTTGTTACACATTGCCATGACCATTGTTGTTGTTTCTGCCAACTGATTTCATATTCATTGCCATCAGGTGCTGTTGCTAGTTTCGCTGTCGCAGTGCAGCAATTTCAACAAACAACAACATCAACCCCTTCAAAACAATACGCCATAATGGCATGTTCACCTGTCTCGCTTTCAGGCCTTGCTCCACTACAGTTCAGTTCTACCCTGAGCAGCTGTTTGCTCTTCCGGCAGCGGGCATTGTCTTTTTCAGGCGTTTCATTTTTGGTTTTTATCTGCTTTTCTTCTGCTTCATATTTTCTACTTTTTCGCTTATGCTTAGTAAAACTTTTGTGCTGTTAGTTAAATATGAGTCAACTTTATTCGTTATCATAACTAATTTTTTGTAAAAAATTATGAAAGGAATGGACGGAATTTCTAGATGCTAACGCTTAATTAATGCAGCTTACTTATTTATTTCAAGTCTTCATATACATATTTCTAATACCAATAATACTTAAGGAAAGTTAACAGAAAGATTTGTTATTATAACTAAAAATTTGTCAAAAATGATGCATATTACTTTTAACTTACCGATAACTGATATTTTCAAAACCAAATTCTTCTGCTCTCTCTTATTTTACAAATTTTTACTAACGAGTTAGTTAAAAATTAGTAATGTAGTCAAAATTAAACATTTGAAAAAGCTGTTACTGCGCAATTTTTTTGGGTGTGCACGCCACTGCCGCTCGCACCAGCAGGAATTTCTGTCTCAATTGAACAATTTATTCAAAACACTTCAGCTGTGAAAAGTTTCTTTAAACAAAAGCCTCTTCGTTGTTGTTGTAAATTTGTCTTTTTTGTTGTTTATTTGTGTGCTCAATTTTGTTGCCTTTGCTAACAGCAGGTCAGTCGCACCCTCATGTCCTTCAGCGGGCATCAGCTCGCTGTGTAGTAGACAGGCCACTCATTCATGCCTCCCACATTCCAACTACAGCCCTGTAGCTTTCAGCTGCTACGCCATTTTGCTTGCTAATGTTGCAACAACTTTTGCCTTCACCTTCTTGTTGTATTGTGTATTTGCAATTCATTGATTTCGTTGAAATTGTGTCGATTTTTAAACATTTTGCATTCAATTTTGTTTGCGCTTTATCCATCCGCCCCTGGCAGATAAACGCTTATCGGCTGTGACTGTATGCGTTGCTGTGATTTGTAGCTTAATTGAAATTTTCGCAATTGACTGGATTTAATGAATTTTCTCTTGCTCTCATTGTACTTTAATCGCGCTGTGAAATTGAACGTAAACGCAGTAGATTAAGGTCGACTTGATTTACGTGTCTGCCGTGGTATCACGTTGAATTATCTCAAGTGCCTTCAGCGGAGAATATAGGTCAGTGGAATTTTAAGCAGCATTAGCTCTTGATTACGTAAATTTCCGCTTGAGCTCGCATAATTAATGCAAACTAATTTAGAGTCGATATATAAAATCAATTCAGCAGCAGAACAGCATGCTTTATATATTGTGTATATATATATATAAAGCACGGCTCAAGGTAGTGACATAATGTAGATATCAAAGTACGCTTGTACAAGTTCAATATTAACAAGATTGAGCGAAATATTTGGCAAGGATTTGGTTCGCTGCAATTGAAAAATGCGCTCTTTCCTAGTACAACAGGTCGTATGATTAACTCTTAATATTTGAGATGACTTGGAACTTAAGCAAATGTTCATACTTTTTGATATTCAAGCTTTACATACATATTCATAGCTTTATACTTTAATAACTAGGTAAATAGGAGCTATTAGTATGAGTGATATTGATTTAGAGAATACCATTTAATAACTTTAAAATATTTTGATCCTCAGTCATGAAAGGAAACAAAAAGGTTGACGCAACAGCCAGTGTAATCGAGGCTTAGGTCTGGCTTACTCGATTTGATTTGTGCTCGACCTATTCTAGCACAAGCTAACGGGACCTACAAGCTATAGCCCTATCAGAACGGATTTGCAAAGATTTATTTTCATTTTGATGGCAAAGAATACTCTCGAAATGTAGTTAACTCACGAGATAAACGCGTAAAGAAACAATTCGAACACAAATTATCTCCCTTTTAGTTGGTATAAGCCTGTTGGGTTTAAAACCTGCACCCTCTTGCATCAGAGGTTGAACACTCATCCACTGGCACCGGGTTTTCAGCCAGCAGCACTATGAAAATTCATTGGTAATCCTATATAACAGCATGCAAGCTTTCAGTAAGATAATTTCGGCATATTGAAAAGAAGAGTTGAAATGTTGTTTGGTTTCTTCTTCGAATTTACTTGTTTTCATTATTTTATGCTGTTGTTGCTCAGAAGAAGCTCCTCGGCTAGCAACAGCAGAAGACTTTCTACAAATACATCTACAATAGTACAACACACAAACAAATAGGTACTCTGAAACACCACTGTACTGAACAGAATTTTCCGTCATCAATAATTTAAAATACAATAATAAAAAAAACCTGTAACAAATCAAAATCAAATTTCATCTGCAAAGAATGTAACATAATATTTATAAAGAAAATATTATTTCGTATTAAATTGCGCTTATTTTCTGCCAGCTGAATTGATTTCAGCGAGTGAGCTTAATGCCAGAACTCTTCACCCACTCAGCAGCTTGCTAGTGTACAACGCCAATTGCTAGTCATTTGACTTGGCCTTGCTACTCAGCGAGGGTGAAGGGTGCTGGTGAAAGCATGCATGTTACGAGTATAGCAGAAAATTCTGTAAGCAAGGGTGAAAAATACAGCAAATTGCACGCAACAATGAATTGCAAGGAATTGCTGCATTTTATGCACATGAGAGAAGGGAAAGTGTGAGGGTGTAGCTCTGTGCTTGAAAATTAATTGGATCAGAATAAAGATTTGAATCACTGTTCCAACTTAGGTATGACTTGTAAATAAAATGGTATTGCTTCTCAATTACGAAACGTGAATCGCTTTACTTTCGAACCGAAACACAGCTTAGATTTAGGTAATTTAAAAAAAATGTATTTTAAAGTCAAATGACCAAAAACCTCTAACAGCTAGATGGAAACAGCGCTAAAAGAAGACATATGTATATATATCATCAATATTACAGAATGTACAAATATATACAATACATCAACAATTTAAGAAAAATCTATAATCGTTTCAAGCGATTGAACCCATTTTAAACCTTTTCCAGCGGTTGGAATAGTTGTAAATAGTAAACTGTTTCAATTGCTTAAGCCGATTCAAATTCGTTTAAATAGCTAGCTTAGGTGTGAGAAATAAGGCAACCCGGTGGGTTATGCTCACGCGAATGAATAAACTCAGCCCATCCTTTTTTTATGAAAGTTGCCAGATTCTATATGCTTTCGCACTGCAAGCATACCAGGCCATTAAAAACTGGAAAATTAAAATATTTGTTCCAGTTCCAATGGTATAGTTTCTTATAGTACAGTTGCAAAGTAGGTAGGATTTCACTTGCCTTTCCTTGCCACAGATACTACAGCACTCATGGTAGGCTAGATTGAGCCTATTCGGTATTGCCCCAACGAAACAGTTCACTTTTAGGACTTCTGTAATTAAATTTATGGTGACTTTGTTTAATTTTGTTGAACTTTCGTTCTTCACAAGTCCAGCTGTGGCCAGATCATGGACCGACTCTGTGTAGTACCCGCTTCTGCTCCTTTCTCTAGTTGAAATAAAATCTTCTTAAGTAATAACAACATTTCGTTTGTTGTATCTTGTGGGCTAAGTTCTGCTCCAATTTCTTCACACTCGACAGCTCTTTCGTTTCCTTCCACAACAAAGTTTCTTATAGGCCAACAAATCTTAATGCTGAGAACATAAATAATTTCCGATTGTTTACCTTTTAAATAGCATCAAAGTTTTTAAGGCCCTTTATCATTTTAACAACCGTTTCAAACAAAAATCTTTTTATATCGTTTCCATGACGGCCTTTGATGCGAATTTTAAGTATTGACTTGAGTTTCGTTTCTAAAGAGAACTGGAATTAACCGATTTTTGCTTCCAACTCTAGTGCAAAATACTTCAGCATCGTGTTTATATGCAAAGCTTGCTTTCATGAGAGCTGCAATTTCCAATGCTCGCTCGCTCATTATAACAAAATCTACCAAGCGCTTTCAAGTCCTTCACATACTTTTTCCAATAGTGAAATCAAGCAGAAACAGAGTTGCTATGCAACTTGAAAAATTCTTTTATATGTGCTGCTAGATTTTCTGCCCAAAGGATAAAGCAACATGTTGGAAGCAGCCAAGCATACACGCAATCAAAGCTGCACAGACGAAGCTAAATTAAATTTTACACTACCTTAATGAAATACAAATGAAGAAATAAATATGCCATACGCTGTTCGTGTGGAAATGTGTGTGTATGTGTGTGTGCATTTGTGTAGCAATTAAAAGTGTAAAATGCAACATTATGTAAAGATGAAAGTGTTTCATATGGCGTGAAACGTTATTATAACCAACCAACAGAGAAGCTGTAGCTGCCATCTTGTCTGCGCATGTGTGTGTTGAGTAAATGAGTGTGGGTGCACGGTGGCGGCGGCGGCTGCTGCTAAATGAGGTCAATAAGTCACAGAAACATGTTGCATGCTTGGAGTACCACATTTCATGCTTTTTGCCTTGGCTGCGGGAAAAAAAGAGGCACAGCTGTGGCTATGGCATAAATGTAACTTTATATGTGTGTATATGTGCGGTTGGCTATTTTACAGCAAATATAAATAAGCGAAAAAATGCCTTTTTATGTGTGTGTGCAATTTTGTGAGCGCATAACTTTGTAATGAGGTCAGTTTGGTGTGCTACTGCAAACAAGCGTGGTATTTTGTTTGGCAAACTGGCATAATTAAAAGCTTCGCATAGAGGAAAGGACCAATAATGAGGACAGCAGCGTGGTCATGTGAAGGTGTGAGTGCTAGTGTGTTGAGGGTTTTGAACAATAAGTTAAGCAAATACAACAAATTTGATCAAAGAACGCCGAAAAGTACCAAATAATAATTTGATTATAATTAAGAGAATACTTCTTGGCGTTTATTAATGCAATTTAATAAAGAACTTTGCTGTTAAAAGCAAATGTTAACAACTGAAAATATATTTTAATATTGAAATATCTTTGACTACAACTTTCAAAGTAGGTATGTATATTTAAGCTGATTTCTGAGTTTGTGCAATTTTTCAAAGCGTCTCTGCTTAAACTAGCTTTCCTTACAATAAATATTATTTGAGTTTGAATTATTTAAAAGCATAACTGTAAAGAAAATTTAAGATCTTAAAAATATAATTTCATTGCATAACTTTAGGCGCACAGTCGTATTTGCACATACAAAACTTATTGAGGGTGACTTTCGACAGTTATGCCTGGCACTATCTGTGCCATGCCATCATAAATAGTAATGCCAAGGTCAATGCCGCAAGGTTGCAATGCCAATATCAAGCAAGTCAAACTGACTGCCGCCACGAGTTGCATGTTCGCGGCGCACGAAAGTTCTTTCATTGCTGGGTAAATATGCTGAAAACATGCAAAGTTAAAGTTCGCAGTCAAAAATTGAAATCCATTTCGATTTTGATAGACAGACAGACAGGCAGGGGAACAGACGGACGGACAGACAAAACAAAAACAAGTTTGCGCCAAGTTGCAGCACGTGCTGCACGTTAGGCATAGCTACAACAACAATAATATTTATAACAACAAAAGCAGCAATAACAACAAGAACAACCTGAAGCCAAAATAGCGCGAAACTAAAAAAAAGAAACACACCCAAATACACAAAAGGCCACGTATTCAATTTCGCGTCGAGTGGCGCAGTTGAGCGCGGAACAATTGAGGAAAAATGAAGCATATAAAATCGGAATAGAAAGCAAAAACTTTTCAGACAAGACGAGCCTGCTTGGCAGTGGAGCAATCGGTGGGCGCTGCAACAGGATCAGTGGCAGCAAATGGAATCATTTTTGAGACGCCTTTTTACAGCTGCTTATTTAGTTGTAATTTGCGCACTTTTCTCGACTTTTTCCCCACTGCCCATAAGTTTGCGAATTATTTTTCAATTACGAGAGTTGAATGAGAGCAGGTGAGTGCGAAGAGAAAGCGCTGAAAGCTATACAAGATTTGATTTAGAGTAGCCCTAATAAATTCAATGTCTTTCTTAGTTTGTCTCGACAAATGTTTCTGTCTATTTCGCTTTTATTTAAAAATTTCTTTTGGGAAAAATTGACTTTATAAGAATCATCGAAAAATTTCTTTAAAATCATACTTTAATCAAAAAGAACTTATATATGTTGTTCCAGTGTTCAAGTTCGTTTACTGTATATAATTACTTATTGGAGGTTATTTAGGCCAAACGCAGTAGACATAAGCTTTTATTTCTATATTCTCACGTAGAGATGGCGCTGGAGTTGGCTGTGCTGTAGGTGCACTCGCTACTCGCTGCATTTGAAATCGGGTAGCGATCGCCTTGGCCGGTATACGAACTGGCACTTGGATTTCAGCAAGCATCAACTCCACACCATCATCTACGATTGTTCGCCATATGCGTATCTTATTGGTAAGAAAAGAATAAAAAACAATATTTTTCAGAACATATTTCTGCCCCCAAATTTCTCTGTCTTTTTTCTTTACATTTGTGTTTCTTCGGTTTACTCTTCCGCACGGATCCCCACTGCTCATCTTGCTGCAAGAGGCACATATTGCCATCCCCCCTGCAAGCGCACAGCTTAACAGAGGTATTACACTGCAAACTTAAAATCAAGCTTAGGATCTGCAACTGTATGCATAGCCTTATCTCACTTAAATATAAAAGTCGCGTCGCGAGCTGAAACAATTGCAAAGCAATTTTTTTTTGAAATGGTTTGTATTGAAGCAAGTGTTTGATTACAAAGGAGGCAATGCTTTGTATTGAAGAAAGCAAATGTTCAAGAACAGAGGAGGCGATGCTTTTTATGTTAAAATAAACCATTCAAAATGTGAATCAAATATTCACTGGAAAATGAAATTTGTATTGACCTGATACAGTATGAGTATTTAAGGAGACAAAACGTCTTTTCCCAGCAATCAAATTACTTTACATTTAATTCACTACCAGCAGTGAATTGAATACTTTTTGGTGTTTGCACAATTTTCATGCATTTTCATAAGTTACTTTCACTTTCGCTGCTGGATTTTATTTAACTTCGTTGAAGGTCGACTGCTGAGTTTTCTGCATTTTTCCACATCTAAAATATTTCGTTTTTTCAGTTACTTGGACTTAGAGTTTCCGTTGAAGGTTTCTCTGCGCCTTTTCAACGTTCTCTATCAAATTTTGTGCACTGTAGTCGAAAATTTGAGGAAGTTCGCTATAAGTGAAGTGAATTTGTATGGGCAAATATGTGATTGTGTGAGATTGTGTTTGTATGCCTTAAATGAGTGCAGTGTCAGCATACTGAATGTAGTTCATGTTTTCCAACATGTCAAGTGGCGTACACTCTGCAAACATTTCGTAACATTTTTATTTGCACATCAGCTATTTGCATAGTTTATCACTGCTACTATTTTTTACAAAAACAATGTACACAAAAAAAGTTATTTTCACTAAAAAATACGCAAAAATTTAAAGGGGAAAACAGCTGCCGGCAATGAAATTTTATACATATGAATACATGTTTATATGGGGTTGTGCATATGTGAGTGTATGTGTGTGTGTGAGTGAGTGGAAGTAATAGTAAAATATTTGCTTAGAGTAGGAAAAAGCGCGTAGGGTAGCCCTGAATTGTGCGTCATTGAAGTGCTATACAAGCACAGATTTCATGGCATATGCAAAGAGGGGGGGGGGGGGGGGGGGGGGGGGATTTATGTGCAGAAACTAGTGCGAGCTTAAAATATTCTGCAATTATATTAAGGCAATTTTTATGTTAGTAGTACAACAACGAAAAATTTCTGTACGTACTTGGTTATACGTAGCCTCGATACTCAATTTTAATTGAGTCAAGACAGAAGTTTTGGTTGCAAGTTTTACACAAACAATGACTTTGCTTGGCTGCAGTCAGTAAGTTCGATCAATTCATATCACTACCAAAATTTTTCATTGTAAGCGATTAAACTCTTTTAAATGCAGTTAAGAAAATGTTACTCTTTACATTATATAACTCTATTCTCTATACGTTCAAAATTTGATAAAAACTAGCAAAATTTATTTCAAATATTTCAAATTTAGTTAAAGAAAAATTTGAACTTAATATAAACTTCAAATAAATGAAAAAAAAATTATTTGATAACTAATGAGCAACCAATAAAAAATTCGTTTCAAACCTTTTTTGAACAGCAGCTCAAGAATAATTGATTTTTCGATAGATTTAGCAATATTTTAATTTTCTCTAACCTCCAATCAAGAATAATAAATTTTTCGCTGGATTTAGAAAAATGTAAATTTTCTTTGCTTTAAATTAAATTTGGAAATTTTTATGCAACCCCATCTAATCGCTTTTCCACGAAATTTTCGAGAATTCCGCAATCTGAAATATAAACTAAGATTTGGTCGAAGTGAAAGCAATCTTAAAATTATTTTCTACAAGTCAATTGTATCCTTGCAGGACTTCAAGGAATATGAATTTTTCCACTTGATGAGATTTTCTAATAGTGTCTATCAAAAGGATCCATTGGTACAATTCAAGATGCTACCATTTTTGGTTTCTCTTAATAGAGAGATATTTTACTTAGAGTCTGCAATGCTCAAGAATTCTTCAAATAGAATTTCTCATCTCTTTATATAGTTATGGAATGAAAAGGCGAGAAATGCGTTGTACGTGTACTTTAATTCGCTTTCCGACTTACACTACTTCTTACTAGTACAAGTGCTGATCACTCGGACAGCGGTTGGTACAGGGCTGTATTAGTATGGAGTAGTGTCATGACATGGACAAATGAGGTAATGAGGTTGCCATATAATCCTATCATGACTCCTCCACCCCTAAGATATTTGCATCGCTGCAAATATTTACAAATTTATTAAATTACAAAAGTGACTAAAAATTAAGTGTAGAAATAAAAAATATTACAAAAAAACTTTAATTTAAATTTTAGATAATAGGAATTAATTCATAATAGAAAATTTAAACAACTATTCTATTTGAAGCTTTTTTTTCGATTTGATATGTCAAATATTACAAAATAATTTTAACTTAAATTTTAGGTAATAAGAATTAATTTATAATAGAAAGATTTATAACTTTTTTATTTGTAGCTTTTTGTACTTTTTTTTCTTTTTTTTTTTTTTGTGTGTGTATACAATAAATACGTGATTTTAAGTACTTTGTAAGTTGTATTTGCGTTTTAGCTGGGACTTATAGTATTTTGTTTTTCTTCGATTTGATGTGTCAGTTGTATAATTACCATTTTTATTAAAGCTTATAAGTTCTTTGTATTTTGGTTTACATTTAGGTATCTGTCTATTTACAACAACATCATCTAGTTGGACATATTCTTTGTGTTTATCTTTGTTTAATTTGTTGATTTTACAAATTTTGGTTTGCTCATATTCCTTACATAATTCTTGAATAAAGCCTTTATCAAAGTTTTTTAATAGAAAATCAATCGGTCGTTTTTTTGTTGTCGAATGTATCGTATTATTATAAATTGTAAATACTTTAAAAAGTTTATCATCAAGCTCATGAATTTTGTTTAATTTATCAGCTTCCATAATTCGTAAGTGCTCGTTCAGCGTCCCATGCAATCTTTCAATATCAGAGTTGCCTGTTTTTAGAAATGGTGTTGTCCTGTGGGCTTCTATACTTTGCTCTTTTAGGAATAATTCTACTGCACTATGTAGCATACAACGCTCATTGTCAAATATAAGCTTGTTCATTTTTCCTAAAAACTGTATTCTCTGCTTCAATGCTTCTAAAACAGATATCCAATTTCTATCAGTCAATTTATGAAATGTTGCGTATTTTGAAAATTTATCTATCGTTGTCAGGTACATTTGATTTCTACAGGGGTACCATATATCGATGTGGACGATGTCGTTGAAATGTGTTGGATTTTCGCTAACTTGAAATGGAATTTTAATAGGGTGTCTATCATGTTTTGCAATTTTGCAAACTTCGCAATTATTTATTACCAGAGTGATCATTTGATATAGCTTAGGATAAAAAATTTTATTTTTTAACTCCAAAAAAACTTCATTTATCCCTCTATGATTGTTCCTCAGATGTTCATCTTTAATAATAGTCAAAACTTCATTTTTATCACTTATGTCAGTAAATTTTTTATGCGATCTATACAAGGTTAAATTATTATTTGTAAAATGTTCGACATATATGTCCTGAAATTTCACAAATAACTCGTCATCATCACAATAAATGCACATGAAACCTTTTTCTAATAAGACTCTCTCCATAGATGCTTTTATGTTTGAATTTTTCGTTACGGTTATATGGTTTTGACACTTACTATTTATTATTTTCGTAATAAATTGCTCGTGTTCTCCATAACTTAGGTATATTTGATTTTTGTAAGAGTTTATACTTTTATCTGTGATAAAAATATAACTCAAATTATCTTCTAGAGCGCTATGAATAGTTGCACCCGTGGAGCATACATCTAAATTATCACAGTTTTTTTCATTGTTAAATATAGCCACCTCTTCACCTTTATCTTCGCGTTGTAAATATCTACTCAATGCATCTGCTACTGTATTATCCTTTCCTTTTATGTACGTAATATCAAAGTCATACTCGTTAAGCTGGATTTTCCATCTCTGTAATTTCATATTGGGTTCTTTAATATTGTTTAGCCAAATAAGTGGCTTATGGTCAGTTTGGATAGCAAATTTCCTGCCGTAAAGGTACGTTCGAAAATGTTTTACAGACCACACAACCGCCAGTAGTTCTTTCTCAATCGTAGAATATCGAATTTCGTGATCGGATAAGGTGCGAGAAGCATAACAAATCGGATGATTATTTTGGCTCAAAACTGAACCTATTGCAAACTGCGATGCATCTGTTGTTAAAACAAATTTTTTTGTGAAATCTGGTGGTTGCAGAACAGGATCACTTGTTATTAACTTCTTTAAGTTTATAAAAGCATTTAAGTATTCTTTGTCTTTAATATCAAGTGAAAATTCTTGTTTTAAGTATTTAATAATAGGGAAAGCTACTTTCGCGTAATCTCTTATAAATCTCCGATAATATCCTGTGATACCCAGAAATTGCCTAATTTCTTTTTCGTTAGTTGGGGGTTTCATGGACTCAATAACTTCAATTTTTGAAGGATCAGGTTTTATTCCCGATGCGGATACCACATGTCCTAAATATTTTGTGCTTAATGCAGCGAAATGACATTTGTCAAATTGAATTTTTAAATTATGTTCGCGTAGCTTCTTGAAAATTTTATTGATAGAATCGATGTGTTCTTGCAAACTAGCTGAAAAAATCAAAATATCGTCCAAATAGACAACGCATATTTTGTTTATAAAATCCTTTAAAACTGTGTTAATGAGCCTCTGAAATGTGGCGGGAGCTGTTTTTAGCCCAAACGGCATACGTGTGAACTCGTAATGTCCATCTGCGGTTGAAAACGCAGTTTTAGCGCGATCTTCAACGTGGACTTCAATTTGATGGAAGCCTTTGGCCAGATCGATAGTGCTAAAATATGAACACTTCCCAAGCTTATCAAATATGTCTTCCATATTCGGTATCGGAAATTTATCATCTACAGTCTGCTCGTTAAGCTTTCGATAATCAATTACTATCCTCCATTTACGTTTGCCACTACTATCGATTTTTTTTGGTACTACCCACAAGGGAGAGTTATATGGACTGGTACTCCGAACTATAATTTTCTGGTCTAACATATCTTTTATTTGTTTTTCCACTTCTTCTCGATGTATAACCGGATATCTATAAAGCTTACTATAAATTGGAGTATCAGTACGCGTAACGATTTTATGTTTTACTACGTTCGTAAAAGATAATTTATCTCCATCTTTGTAGAAAAGATCCTTATAAGAATTTAGAAGTTGTTTTAAAACTTGTTGGTCATTAGAATTTAAATGTTTAGAAAAAAGGGTATTTAAAGATTCATTCTGTTCTTCGCAAGCAAAAATTTGTAATGATTCATTTTGTAAATAACTATCAACAGATATCTCTTCATCTTCATTAAAGTATATTGGCAATAATGCATTTGATGTTATTAATCTTCTATTTCTGTAATCAATTATTATGTCTAAGTCGAGTAAGATATTATTGCCAATAATACCGTCAAAATTTTGGTGAAATAAGAATTCAATAAATTCAACGAAATTGTTTGGTTTTCCAAATTCTTCAAAGAGTGGCACTCTATACTTAACATTTGATGTAATATTACGATTTAAAACTTTGAGCGTGTAGCTAGCTGTACTCACTCTCCATTTAGGATTACAAAGATTAGGATTTACAATGCTAAACTCAGCACCTGTATCTATAATAAACTTAAGTTTTCTTTTCGGTGTATTTATTACTATATAGGGTAATCCTCTAGGCTGTCTTGCTGAAAATTTGGGCAAGTTTGATTAATACTTACTTCCATTGGCTCTATTTCAGCTTCATAATTAACATTCCTACCATTATTGTTATTATTATTATAAAAATGTTCATTACTATTATTATACTCTGTAGAACGCATTGGATTATTATTTGTTCTATAATAACTATTATTGAACCTATTTGTCTGACAAGAGTTATTATTATTATAAAAATGATCGTTACTATTGTTATACTCTGTAGAACGCATTGGATTATTATTTGTTCTATGATAGTTATTATTGAACCTATTTGTCTGGATATGGTTATTATTCGTTTGCCTAGTTTGCACAGAGTTATGTTGGCGAGTACTGTTACCGCGCATGTGTTGTTGTTGCTCATTTCTACGCTCAAATTTATTATTGTCATTTGCATAACATTGTTGTTGCATATTTCTATTATAGTTTTGGCTACTCTGCATTGAAGATTGCATTTTGTTGCTGGAAACGTTTTGCTGATTGTTATTGTATTTTAAATAGCCATTAGTTTTAATTATTTCATAAGCTTCCCGTAAATTCTTTGGGTTACGACTAACAATAATACTTTTAACAGGTTCTGGCAACCCGTGTTTGAATGAATGCAATGCTATTCTCGCATTGCTACTAGTTTCAAAATTATGGTCGTTTTCACTGAAATACAAAGCGTTATTTAAACGACACAAATAATTGTTTAATTTATTGTAAAAAAATTCGATTGTTGAGTCACAACGACATGACCTAATCTTATCAATAAGTTCGTCAACTGAATCTTTTTCACCATGATTTTCGATTAAAACTCTTTTTACATCTAGCCAAGTATTTGGATTTCCATTAATAAGCAAAGATTTTCTTGCATTTCCAACTACCTTATCTTTTATAAGTCCTAACAATAACTGTTTATAACTGACATCAAATGAATCAAGAACAGAAGCCATTGAATCAATACGTTCTAGGAAATTTATTAGAGCATTCCTATCTCCGTCATAATTTGCAATGCTATTGAGGTTTGATGAAATAATCTTGAATTTAGTTTCTACTTCGAGGTTTTCCATGGTACTCCCGTTTGCTGTCAATTCGTTGTCTCTGAATTCGCTCGCTGCTGGATATTGGTGAGGCATCTACTGATGTTAGTGTCTTTTCTCCTTCTTTTCGTATGCGGTTTTGTTGCTTTATTAATTTTGTTTCTTTTTTTTTTATTACAACTGTACTATCTTTTGCTGGTTGAAAATTTTCGCTGATGTTAGAGTCTTTGCTGGTTTAAATTGTTTTTCTTTTCATTACTCGTTGGCTTTTTTTTTTTTTTTTTTTTTTTTTCGATATGCGGTTTTGTTGCTTTATAAAGTTTGTTTCTTTTTTATTACAACTGTAAATTCTTGTGAAAATGTTCGCTGTTGCTAGAGTCTTTGCTGGTTTCAATTGTTTTTCTTTTCGATACTCGTTCGGTTCTTTTTTTTTTTTTTTTGTTTTTTATATGCGGTTTTGTTGTTGGTTCCGCTAATACCGCGCTATTTGCGCGTCACTTGGCATGTGCTTTAAGTCACTTAGCATGTGCTTTTTTTGATGCCGGTTTCTCAGCGTATTTTGCAGTTTAATGTATTTTATGTTTTTTATGTTTTTTTCTTTGGTTTTAGTTCCCTTCGAACGTTTTTCACGTGTTTTTTCTTATAGTTTTTATTCCTTTGTTGGGTAAATTTCGTTTTTCACTCATTTACCAACGCAGAGCTTAAGCGTACTGATTAGTTTTTTTCACAAATCTTTTATTTTAATTAAGTTCTCTTCGAACGAAATTTTTTTTCTTTTACACGTGAAACAGAGCGTTTTGTTCGCGTGCCGACTGCGCCAGTTATGGAATGAAAAGGCGAGAAATGCGTTGTACGTGTACTTTAATTCGCTTTCCGACTTACACTACTTCTTACTAGTACAAGTGCTGATCACTCGGACAGCGGTTGGTACAGGGCTGTATTAGTATGGAGTAGTGTCATGACATGGACAAATGAGGTAATGAGGTTGCCATATAATCCTATCATGACTATATGCATACATTTAAAGTGAAAAATTAAGCATTTTAATTTTAAATTTAACAAGCAGTGAACTTATGTTATTCCTTTACCTACTCCACTCTCCTTCTATTGTTCTTCTCTGTCGCCACCATTTTCTGCTCAATTCGAGCGCGCTTGTATGTGGCAATGGCATATCCGGTCATTTAGTTTTACACTTTCACTTAATTTAATGCAAAACCACACCCACTTTTGGCCATTTGTAGTCCTGAAGTATGCAATAAAATTGCGTGTTTAGAGTCGCACAAAAAGCGGCGGCGCATTTGCGGCCTTTTCACATCGCCGCACTACAATTAAGCAATAAAATTTGAATGGCAGGCAAGCCACATTTATACATACACATACATAAAACGCGCATATATTTAGCACTTATACACACCCACTTTAAGGGAGTACATATGTACATTCAAAACAAGTTCAATTTCAATTGGAACTGGACACGCAAAACTGAACATGTCCACTGAATAAAGCATAAGAGCAAATGTATGTGTGTGTAGGTGTGTGCGCTAGTGAGTGAGGGAGTGAGTGAATGTGTAAGTGAATGTGACAGCCTTTGTGTTGGTATATTTTATGACTGTGGCGAGTAACTAAATTGCATAAAGCAGCAATTGCTCTGGGTGATTAAGGCAGGATTAAAGGCAATATATAAAGTGATGCTAAAAGAGGGACGAGAAGGGAAATGGAGCTGCAGTAAGAGAATGAAGTAGACGGTTGAAGAGTAGAATTAGAGAAGTGGTATAAAGAAAAACAAAGCCAAAGAGAAATATAGAATAAAAAATGAAGTGAGAAGTTGGTGGAGAGTTAATATGTAAAAGACAGGATATAGAGAAGTTAGGAAATGGAAGAAATTAGCTTCTTCTGAGAAAATAAACGGAGGTAAAGCTAAGAGCAAGATTATAAAGGTTAAATTAAAGATAAATGTCAGGGTCAAGAAGTTACAAGAATGAAGCGTATGTCAAAAGAATAGGCATACGAAAGAATACAGAAAATTGTAGGGAAAGGAGGGAAAATTATATAAAAGAGTAGAAAAGTATTGGAAAAATTAATATTTAGTTAAGATTTTTTTGAAAATACAAAGAAAAAAGTAGGAAAAGACAAGTAAATAGGAAAATTTTTTAGAGATGGATTAATAGAAGAATTTTTTAATTACGAAGAAGATTGAGCAGGTTCCGCAAAAGGCAACGTAACGTATGTCACTTTATCTAGAAAAATAAAACGCATAAACAAATGCCAATTGATTGCATGTAAGTGTAGACTTTTCGCGGCTGCCAACAGAGGGCGCTGTTGCTCACATTTACAATTCTTACAAATAAACCTTTAAAAATTTACGTACGCAGCTGTCCGTAGAGGTAGTCCACAACCAGATCGCGGCGTGCCCAAAGAATGGCCTTGTTGTGCTTCCAGAGTTCTGCCTTCTTTCTGCTGTTGCTGACCACACTCACACACCATACAGCCACATACGCATACATGCTACAAATGCTGATTTTTTATTTCCTGCCTGCAACGCCAAATTGAGGTCAATGTCTGTATGTGTGTGTGTGTGTGTGCGTGTGTGAACTCGCCATGCTGAGGCTTTCAGACCTGGACAAGGCCTTTCATTAGCATATTTAAATAATTTATAAACTAAAATCAAGTGTGGGCGTGTGGAACTTGCTACTGCTGAGCTGTTCGTATTGATTTTCCGTGGTTGCTTTTTTGTTGTTGTCTTTTGTGTTGTCCTGCCATGCAATCCAAAGAACTGTGGCTGCAGTCGAGCCAACTCACTTTAATTCACTTGGCAGTGGCAGCCAAGAAAAGGTTTATCGACTTGAGCTTGTATTCTTGATTTGTTGTTGTTGGAATTGTTAAGGGCCACTGTCAAGTACGAGCGCCTTGTCTATTCGTGTGCTTGTGTCTGTGAGTAGCGAGGACGTGGCGTGCAAGCAGTACACACTGACTTTGCATTATTAATGCCGGCCGCCGTTGTGAGGATTGTTGCCGTGAATTGTTGCAGCGCAGTTCTGCGGCAAGTTCGGTGAAGGACTTTGCGCAGTGAAGTTGAAAAGTTCCTAGTTTAGTTTGATTTAGATTGTGCGGCAACGTTCTGCAAACATTTACTTGAAAACCCGCTATTATCCCTTTTATTATGCAAATGTCCTTTGAGTGGTTGTCTGTGCGGCACAAGGAACTTTGTTATTTGGCTGGCTTGATGAAGAAAGCGACAAGACAAGGAGATTACTTTCTTGAAAAGCATTTCCGCTTAGTACAATGGAAATCGTAAACTATTTTACATACCACTGCTACTACTTAGTCTCTTGCTGTTGCTCGCACTCCTTCTTTCGCTGTACCTACCAATTCTCTTCTTTTTTATTCAGCTTATTATTTTTCATTTCATCAGCTTAAATTTTTATTATAGTTTTGTGCTTCATTTGGCTTGGATTTTTGTTTTTCTTTACTCTTCTCTTATCTTTTTTTGTTTCCATTTTTCTGTTCCCAATCACACTACACATACTTTCATTTTTACCTTTAACTTTCGTTTTCCTTTCCTACAATTTCCGTCTTGTCTTCCCTTTTCTTTTCCCTTCACATCGTTATTCCTTTCCATATACATTCCTCTTTACGTACTTTCCTTTTCTTCTATTTCTCCTCTTCCCGTTTTCATTTCTATTGATTCTCCTGATTTTATTCTTCATATCCATTTATCCTATTTTCTTTTCCTATTCTCGCACTCACTCTCCTTTTCTCATAATTTTCTTACATCTTCTTTTATATTTCTTATTTGTCCCTTTTTATTCATTTTATCTTTCTTTCTTCGAGAGCTTTTCTTTTTCTACTTCCCTTTTTAGGCATTATGTTATGGTAATTGCATTTCCATTCATTCGTTTTTATTCCATATTTTCGTTCATATTTTCGGCCATCTCTTTTTCATCCTTGTCGTTCACTGGATCAACGTTCTTTTCTTTATACTTTCTACTCTTTCGGAACCCAATTGATCACGCTTTCCTATCTTCTTTATTTTCCTTTTCTCCTTCTTATCATGCTCGTCACCATTTCCCTAAACTCCTCTCCTTCCTTTTCTACTTTTCTTGTTCTTCCCTTTTACCTTTCTCTTCCTTTGCTTTCTCCCCCAACATAATCTCATTCTTCTCTATCTACCCCTCACAATGTCATTTCCATTTTACAAGTGCACTTACCACTTCAAAAGCAATAAAAAAAACAACGCTGGCCACTTTTTTACTTAGCTACGTCTGCAAAATTTCACCCTTTACTAACGCGAATGATCATAAAACCGCCAGTCATAAATGATGGCAAGGCCAAGGTAGTACAAGGGCGCGCCAAATTTGCGTGCCGAGGCTTTGAGGCGGCACTAAGGACAAAGCAGGCAATGACTTATCCAGCGCTCTCTGCCCCTCTCCGCCCCTCTCTGCCCACAATTCTCAACCTCAGCATGTGAGTTTACTACAAAAACCATAACAACAGAAAATAGCAAAATATGCGACATAAATTTCAAGCGAATGCATACAGTGTCGTCTTTTTATATTAGGAAAACTCTAGGTACAATCGATTTTGAAGCGCCCTTATGGAATTATTAGCATGGAAGACTATTTCTAATACGTAAAAATTCATAATACTTAAAACATATATTATAATATTAATTGGATAGACAAATTATTTTAATTTTCCAAAAATGTTCTTAAGAACTTGAATTGCTAGAGGGTTCTTAACCTAACACTGTAGAATAATAAAACCTATGGCTACCATGGATAGTGCAGGATAGCTTCTGTAGAGTTTGTAGCGATGATGAAGAAAAAGCAGATAAGATCATGTGTCACTGTGATGGGCCAGACATCCTTACCTGAGGATATATATATATCTACAACCGCAGGATATTTCGGACAGGAATACAAAGGAAATTGTCTCAAACCCATAGAAGCTGTGAAGATCCACGAGGATCTGTAAATATATGGAGAACTATCACAATAGCCATTTTAGGCCAGGGTGGCTAGAAGACTACATCCTTACTTCAAATACAATTTACAATCTAAAATGCATACATTACTGACAAATCTATTGATAAAAAAATATAAATAGTTCTCGTATGAACTTGAAATCCTAAAAAAATATAAAGAAAATTAAATGAAAACAAGTAAGGAAGTATCAGTCGGGTTTCACCGACAGAGTAATACCCTACACCATGTTCCCTATTGGGGTGATAATTCACTGAAATTGTGGGTGCATTTGATTTACAACCTACATAGTGGGCGGACCACGCCCATTTTTGGCAGACTACAAGATATACCTAATAGGACTATAGTACATGTCAAATATTGATACTCTGACAGGTGTACAACAGAAATTATCGGTATATTCTATTTACCGCCCCCATGGTGGGTGGACCACGCCCATTTTTGTAGAATATGTAGGTATTCTCACCTGCAATGAAGTGACCAAATATGGATGCTCTGGTATGTACCTACATTACGGAAGTTATGAGGATTTTCAGTTTACCGCCTATAAAGTGGGCGGACCACGCCCATTTTCTTATATGGCATGTAGGACCTAAAACTAAACTTGGGAACCAAATTTGATTCGTTTTAATGAATAAGTAGTCAATTGAGAGCCATTTTACCAGAAAATTTTTGCCACCTATACAGTGGGCGGACCACGCCCATTTTTTTGTATTTTGCAGAGGGTCTACATCTCACCTTAAATACCAAGTATTATTCTTTTGAATGAGTAATTACACAAATTATAGCCATTTTACCGAAAAAAAATCCGAGGTAGTGGGACTTACAGGGCCGTTGTGGGCGTGTCCTTCGGGTTATTTTGCTAATCTCAGAACTTGAAGTAGTGGAAGGTTCACTGCGACTGTGTGGCAAATTTGGTCCAAATCGGACCACTCCTTCTTTCTCTCCTGCCAACGGACAGCCAGACAGACAGACAGACAGACAGACAGACAGACAGACAGACAGACAGACGGACAGACGGACAGACGGACAGCCGGAAATCAAGACAGAAAGTGATTCTAAGCATTTTCATATACTTATGTCTATACCTAGGACGTCTCCTTTAATGCGTTACAATTTTCGCACAAAGTTATTATACCCTATTACCATAGGTGTAGGGTATAATGAGTTAAGAATATTAAATATAAAGAAAGAATATAATCTTTATATAAGTACTCTCTAAAATTTGAAGGTGCTCTTGTATGACTGAAAGGCGCTAGTGCGAGCCCATAAGCTGAAAAGGCGGCACTGTTTACAATAACAGTAAACTACACATAAAAGTAGACAACGAAAAATCCTGTTTTGAATGCACACAAAACAACACACAGATATAACAAGTAAGGAAGTATCAGTCGGGTTTCACCGACAGAGTAATACCCTACACCATGTTCCCAAGTGGGGTGATAATTCACTGAAATTGTGGGTGCATTTGATTTACAACCTACATAGTGGGCGGACCACGCCCATTTTTGGCAGACTACAAGATATACCTAATAGGACTATACATGCCAAATATTGATGCTCTGGCGAGTGTACAACAGATGTTATCGGCATATTTATTTTACTGCCCCCATGGTGGGCGGACCACGCCCATTTCTGGAGAATTAAAAGATATTCCTACCAGGAACGAAGTAACCAAATCTGGACTCTCTGGTGTATATATTATGGAAGTTAAGAAGATTTTTTGTTTATCGCCTATATAGTGGGCGGACCACGCCCATTTTCTTGTATGGCATCTAAGACCTATATATCAACTTGGGAACGGAATTTCATTCATTTATATTCGTAACTAGTCAATTGGTAACCATTTTACCGAAAAAATTTTGCCGGCTATATAGTGGGCGGATCACGCCCATTTTTTCCTGAGATATAGAAGACCTACCTCTTAACTTGAATACCAAGTATTAATCTTTTCCATGAGTAATTACACAAATTATAGCCATTTTACCGAAAAAAACCCGAGGTAGTGGGACTTACAGGCCCATTGTGGGCGTGTCCTTTAACCGATTTGACTAATTTTAACACTTTACCTAACCCGAGGTTCACTGTAACTGTGTACCAAATTTGGTCCAAATCGGACAACTCCTTCTTTCTTTTTTTTGCATACACGCAGACGGACAGACGGACAGACAGACGGACAGACGGACAACCGGAAATGAAAAGAGAAAGTGTTTCTGATCATTTCTATATACTTATGTCTATACCTAGGAAGGCTCCTTTAATGCGTTACAATTTTGGCACAAAGTTATTATACCCTATTACCATAGGTGTAGGGTATAAAAATGTATGCCAAAATGCAAAGTCGAGGACATTAGCGGAAACGGAATAGCAAATTCAAAAACATGTCGCGTTTTTCACCTGCCAGCACAAACTCTTTACCATAAGCGCTCGCACACGCAAACACACATGCACGCAAACACAAGCAAAGGCCAAGTTGTCAAAATTTGTTGTGCATGTGTAAGTTATGCAAGTGTTTGAACAAACGCAAGCTTGTTGGCTTGCTCAGTGCCGTCTTTGGCTCAATATCAATATGTGGCTCGAGTCAGGGCCCTGCATTTTAAGGGCACAATCAATAAATTCTGTGTTCCCAAAGCATAACCGCCTAAGTAGAGTTATTTCTGACATCGTGTTCAGTGTTTCAAAATCTATATGCTATCAAATTTGCATGTTTATATCTTCCTTAGGACGGCAATTATCAAACATATACTGCCGTGAGAATTTGAAGCTTTAAACTGTTCTTCTGAAATGCTTGAGAAACAGACTTAGGCAGTTATGACTTGTGACTAGAGCCCGACCGAACGCTCGGTCTCGGTTACCGAACAGTTCGGCCAAAAGGTTCGGGTTCGAACTTGGTTCGGTCTCGGCTACAAAAGGCCGAGTATTTAGCCGAACAGTTGAGGAACAAATTGTATAGCTTTAAGCAAAATTTAAATTTTTTAATAATACTTTTTATTGATTTTCCATACATCAGATGCTTAATGTAGGTATTTATACCTCAAAAGAAATGTTTTTTATAATAAAATGTATTTTTTCCTAAAAATGTATAAATTTTTTTTCATTAAAATTCTTCTTCTTTTTTTTGCATATGTATTCGAAAGGTTCGGTCTCGGTCTCGGTCTCGGCCGAACATTAAAGAAAGGCCGAACGCTCGGTCTCGGTCTCGGCCAAAATTTCGGGTTCGGTCGGGCTCTACTTGTGACCACAGAATTTACGAAATATTTAATAAGTGTGTAGTTAAAACAACAGGCTCTCTATTTTTGTCGCTTTATTAAGACAATAATTTTTACATTATTCATATGATTGATATTACGAAATGGTAGAAATGATTGCTGTAATTGTAACTCTTTATAATTTTAGCATTTTAAAATTCAATTTCATAAACTTTTATTTAAAAGAAAAATATAGTCTCTGTTAAAATTTTTGCACTTGATCACAACTTTCTCTTCTTATTTTAATCATCAATATCTCTTTATACAATTTTTGGCATATTAGAAAATTTTCTGTGAAATGTTTGGAATATTTCTTTAATTTTTCTAACAAAGCAAAATCACTGATCTTTAAACTGATACAAACTGATCCTAGAAATTTACAATTTTTCATCTATGAATGTTTATATTTTACGGCAGATTAGTTTTTTAGTTGGAATCATTTTTATTCATACTGACTTTTCAAAGAGAAATGACAATAGCTGTCTATTTCTGTTCTGAAACAAAGCGAAAATTTGAATTATTGCTCACGTTTTAAATTTATATTTTCCTTCAAAAACAGTCCTTCAATTTGCACACACTTTTTGTCAACCCAGTGTTCTTTAACTATCTAAGATGGCCACTTAGCAAAGCTCTTGCGCGAGCGCAGCGCACCTGGTGACCCACCAGCTGCCATGCAGTCGCTTCTGCCGCCTCTGCGCGCACACTTCATGGCAATGTGGCAAACATTACCGACTTTGCTGCTAGCACTTTGCTCCTTTTTGCTGACAGGTGCGCGGAAAATGGTGGAAATTATTAGCGCCACATTTGGCCACATCTTGTGCACTTTGCTGTGGCTGTCGTCCTCGTTGTTGTTGGTAATTTGTTGTTGTCGTTGTGACGTTGTTGGCGCTGGTGTTGATGTTGATGGCGCGTTGCACTGTCGTTTGCATGTTGGGCAATCTGTTGGCCTGCCACACTTCATTTTTATGACCGCAAATTTGCATGCATGCAAGCAGCAGGACATCAAGACGGGCAGGGCAGAACAGGCCAGGCTCAAATGCTTGCTCGCTTTTGACTTTTTGCTTACTTGCATGGCTGCCTGCCTGCCTGCCTGCCTGCCTGCCCTTCCTCCTTCCGAGGCATATGCAAATGTGTGCATAGCTAAAAATTGCCTGCTTGCATGCTATGTTGCTGCTTGCTCGCTATTGTTGTTGTTGTTTTTCGCTATTGTTGATTGTTGCTGAGTGCCGCTAACTGAAAAATTGTATTATATGCCACAGCACTCTGCTGTAGATTGCAGTCATTAACACGCGGCGCATTTTGTACAAAAGAAAATTATTGCAAATTAAAATTCCGAATTGATTTAAGCCTGCGAAATGGTGCGCAAACAAAATGTCCAGCAGAATTAGAGTCATTAGAAGCTATGAGGAAGTCCTCTCTATACAAATTGACATTAGCGCTGCGATTATGATGAATTTTGATATATTTTAAATTGTTTAAGAAAGAACTCATGCTTGCAGTTGTTATTACTGCTAATCGTTGACTAAGGTGTGTTATGGTATACAGTATTAATAAATGGTTATTATTAATAGTATTTTCATTGGTAAATCCGTAAAGATATTGATAAAGATAAGATTACTTTGGAGTACTCATGTAAGTGTAGCTTTTTTCCAGCTCAGCTTACTTCAGATTTTTTTGAAATAGCTTAATTCGGCATATGTAATACAAAATTAAAGTTGCTCAAAGAAATGAAAAGTATTTGAAGCTTGAAAAGAAATATATAGTCATATATGGTCTACTACTACTCACTTAACATAGCTCATTTAACATAGTTCGTCTAACATTACTCTTTAATATAAAGTTTTATAAAAAGCTCATTAAACATTAAGCCCATTTATCATTACGCTTAATCACGCCACTCTGTTAACATTAAGACACTCTGTAAACATAAAGCATCTCTGATAACATATTACAAGTCTCTCGTTACTATAGTTAGAAAATTAAGCTCAGTTCAATAAAGTAAGCGCTTTGAGAAAGATCTCTGCCTTTTCATCTTCCAACAAATCTATATGCAAATAATGCAGGCTGAAGAAAGTATGAAAAGGAAGGTCAACTATGGACTACTACTAATGAACTACACCGGTTTGTAAATGATATATATAAGAGTACTCTCGGAGGGTTACCAATTCTTCGCAAGAAATGGTGCGATTCCTCTTTTTTTAAAGATGATATGATTCTGCTGGGCTTCGAACCAGCGGCCTCTGGCATCAGCGACTGATCTCTTATCAACTGAACCACTGCGGCGCTCCCAGAAAAGCAAACGTCGAAAGTACAGATTAGATTTGAGGCAGTCAAATACGTCTGTTGCGAATACAAATTTGTGTAGTTTTGAAGGGTCTGAAATTGAGTAATAATATATAGTTATATATCTGGGATGCTTCTGTATTTATTATGCTGTAAAAATTAATCTGATCCGAAAGTTTGTTTAGAATAGAATATTCCAAACCATTCTAAATTAACAAGCTATGCAAATCCAATATAAATTCTTGATATCTAATTTTCCTTCATTTTTGTCAATTTCTTGCAGTGCGAGCCCGGCTTGGGCGCCAGCGTGATGTACAATCTGCTCTACAATAGGCCACAGAAACTCATGTTGCTGGCGGGTTGCAGCACGGTATGCACCACAGTGGCAGAGGCGGCGAAAATGTGGAATCTGATTGTGGTAAGTAAAGCAGTAAAAACGAGGAGAACTTTTATCTATAAAAGTAGTACTCCTCCAAGCATAGCATGAAGCTTTGAAGTCAAAGTTGACAGATTGAAGACATGACCAAATAAAATACAGTTTCTTTTCGACAGTTCCATCTTTTGTGATTTTGTTCTTTTACATATATTTTGGTATAGAATTCAGAAGTTGGGAATAGCGCTTTGTAAAAATTTTGAAGCCTTTAAAAAATTTTTAAAATAATTCTTCAGTCTTCAATAATAAATTGATTTGTCTTCAAAATCATTCTATGAAATACATAATATTTTGTTGTAAATATCTTTTTTGCAAAAATAGTTGGTGCCATTGAAATTTTTTGGAAAATTGAAAGCACACGGCCACGTCAATCAGAAAATTGCAAGAGGCTATTGCAGTGCTCTTATGTCAAATTTGCTTTTAGTGAGAGAAATAATAGAATACAAATAAATTTTATTCAAAACAATCAATTGGAGAACATACTAAATTAATCTAAATTTTTTAAGTTATACATATCTATATATATAAAAATGGAGCGTGGTTTGTTCGGATGCTTAAAACTCCAGAACGGCTGAACCGATTTTGATGAAATTTAGTTTATGTGCTTCAGTAGGGTCTGGGATGGTTTTGATCTATAATTGGACCCGATTGGACAAGGGGGCGTGGCACCGCCCATACAAACCAAATAGTTTATATAGAATAGCTTTGGAACTAAAGGTCGTGCAGTATTGAAATTTCGTATGCAGTCGCCTCTTGGATGTGTCGTCCCACTGGTAAAATTGTATGGGCGTAGGATAAGGGGCGTGGTACTTTTTTATCAACTCCAGATTTGTGTATAACTTTAGAACTACACATCACACATCAATGAAACTCGGTAGGAACTTACTACATATCCATATCCTTCTACTGAGAAAATAAGGGGGGGCACTGGATAAGGGGGCGTGGCACCCACCATACAAACCAAATTTTTGATCTCGATTATCTTTGGAACTAAAGGTCGCGCAGCATCGAAATTCCGTATGCAGTCGCCTCTTGGATGTGTCGTCCCACTGATAAAATTTTATGGGCGTAGGACAGGGGGGTGGCACTTCAATCAAATCCTATACGGGTATAACTTTAGAAATATACTTCATACATCAATGAAACTCGGTAGAAACATATTACATATCCGTATCATTGAACTGGGAAAATGGGACGGGCATTGGATAAGAGGCGTGGCACCGCCCGTACAAACCAAATCATTGATATCGAATAGCTTTGGAACTAAAAGTCGCGCAGTATTGAAATTCCGTATGCAGGCACCTCTTGGATGAGTCGTCCCACTGATACAATTTTATGGGCGTAGGATAAGGGGCGTGGCACTTTTCAATCAACTTCACATTTGGGTATTACTTTAGAACTATACATCATACATCAACGAAACTCGGCAAGAACTGACACCATATCCGTATCCTTGAACTGGGAAAATGGGACGGGCATTGGATAAGAGGCGTGGCACCACCCGTACAAACCAAATCATTGATATCGAATAGCTTTGGAACTAAAAGTCGCGCAGTATTGAAATTCCGTATGCAGGCACCTCTTGGATGAGTCGTCCCACTGATACAATTTTATGGGCGTAGGATAAGGGGCGTGGCACTTTTCAATCAACTTCACATTTGGGTATTACTTTAGAACTATACATCATACATCAACGAAACTCGGCAAGAACTGACACCATATCCGTATCCTTGAACTGGGAAAATGGGACGGGCATTGGATAAGAGGCGTGGCACCACCCGTACAAACCAAATCATTGATATCGAATAGCTTTGGAACTAAAAGTCGCGCAGTATTGAAATTCCGTATGCAGGCACCTCTTGGATGAGTCGTCCCACTGATACAATTTTATGGGCGTAGGATAAGGGGCGTGGCACTTTTCAATCAACTTCACATTTGGGTATTACTTTAGAACTATACATCATACATCAACGAAACTCGGCAAGAACTGACACCATATCCGTATCCTTGAACTGGGAAAATGGGACGGACATTGGATAAGAGGCGTGGCACCACCCGTACAAACCAAATCATTGATATCGAATAGCTTTGGAACTAAAAGTCGCGCAGTATTGAAGTTCCGTATGCAAGCACCTCTTGGATGAGTCGTCCCACTGGTACAATTTTATGGGCGTAGGACAAGGGGCGTGGCACTTTTCAATCAACTCCACATTTTGATATTACTTTAGAACTATATATCACACATAAATGAAACTCCGTATTCTTCAACTGGGAAAATGGAATGGGCATTGGACACGAGGCGTGACACCCCTCATACAACTTAAATCTTTTATTTGATATATATTTAAAACTACAAGTCATTCAACATTGAAATGCTGTTTTGTTATTATTTAGTCATACATACATGTAAACATTTTTACATAATTTTGAGTTTTATATATATAGATTTAGGGTCATGGGACAAGGTGACGTGGCACACCTTCAATGTATGTACCGTAAAAAAGTGGTGGTCCATGAGGAGTCACTTTAATTTTGGCCTTCCACCAAAGGAGTAATCTACATACACAGATAGTTTTGTAAGGACCTACATTTATGACTTCCCCTACAAGTATATAGACATCACAAGCATCAGCAAGGAGAAGCGCTGCTGTTCAACAGAAAACAACAAAAACCAAGAAAAAGACAGACTGGCAAGCACTTCTATTAAATTAAATACAATTAAATACAGCAACATCCAATCAGACCATCATTCACATTACGTATTTTTATAAAAGCGCGGGGTGGAACCCGCGGGTAACAGCTAGTATTTTATAATACTGGTCAGATTTAGTCGATTTCACTGAAGTTTAGCCTGAATTTAAATGAAAGTGTTACCGTACTTGAAAATCTTTTAAATAAGAGCACAGATGAGAGAGTAACAGAGCTCTCTCTTTTTCTGAAATAAGAGAATTTACTCAAAGAAATTTCTGCTGGTAAATCATGATATTTTTGCTTATTCTAAGAAGCTTTTTTTTCAAAAATATAATTTTTCATAGCATATAAGAGGCACAACTTTGATGGCAACAAAAATAGTTTCGTGTATTCCCGCACTTTCTGGTTCTCTTCTAGACCATTGTTCTTTTTTGACAGTTTTACTGTTTTTACCACAGAAAGTGCAGGAACGTATCTAGTATTTGCATTAACTTTGCCAAAATTGACAAAAGTTCAAAGTAAATATGGAAATTCAAATGAAATAATAAACTTGAAAACCAAACAACAAACATTCTTAATTAAAAGCAAACATGAAGGCGTTGCAAACACTGCAAAAGTCAAGTGGAATGCAAATGTCAACAAGACCAACACAAATAAAATAAGAAGAAGCAGAAAAAAGAGAATGTTGGAACCTAAAACTGTCAGTCCGCATTGTCTGCGCAGGAGACGTAACTCGTACGTAAGGACAAAAAAAAAACGTCAACAATGAAAACAATTTAGAAACTAGTGAAGTGAAACTGACACAAGAAAAAAAGCAAAGACAAATAGAAAAGAGTTGAAAAATTGTGTGAGCGCATGAAAATAAGAAAGCCCATACACAGCTTCTGGCGTACAAGTGCAGTGTAAATGATTATGCTCAGATACAACTTCAATAGCTGGTGAAAGGCATTGCAAATACTACTTCAAATTAACTTCAGCACTAAAATGTGTAGACAAGCGTTTTTAACAAGAGAATATCACTGCCTACATAGAAAAGTGAAGAGCTCACATTGAAAGGCACTAACAACATGCATACCAAAGATACAAAGATATGTACAAAAAAAGATACAGTTGATCACTGCAAACATTGTGAGCAAAGTAGAAAGTAACAGCGTAAAAATGCTTACATCTGCAAAGCCAAGAAAAATGGAGCGAAACAAAGCGAGCAAAGGCCAAACGAAAAACAAAAAGTTTTGCAATAAGCTTGAACATTTCACTGCAATGGAGCAACATGCCAGCAGACAATGGAGCCATACAGTTGGGAGCAGCAGACGTGCAAAGTGCAGCGTGGAGACTATCATTGCCAGTTAGCTGAGCAGCAGCGTGCTGTCTGTCGATATGCTGCTTCTTTTTGGGCATAGTCGCCCAAGTACAACAACACATCAGGCTGTTGCTTGCTCGTATATTGCTCAACTGTCTGCTGGCAGCAGAAATAGTGTTAACAATGCATTCACTAAGCTACATAAGTAACCGATTACTCTAATAAAATATAAATTTTCCTTTATGCAAACTGAAGACGAATTCTGAAAATATACAGAAAATTTTTTAAAGAAATAAATAATAACAATATGTAGGGGAGAGAGGGGTGCATTCGTCTTCTTTTTTAGAGGCCTATATTTCAGAAAGTAATTAATATATTTACTTCACAAATTCTGACAAAAACCAACATTTTATCGAATAACCAAACAGTTTTAGAACAACAGAACATCTAAAAGTTTGCTAAAATAGACGATAATTTTCTCAAAAATTCGCTTTTCAAATGGAAGAAATTTGCAGAAAATTACGTTAAAAACCGATTCCTTGCATGAAACAAAATCATTTTTGCTTGAAAATAGTTAACTCAAAAGTACCAAAAGAAAGCTTTAATTCAACTTCTACTCAAGAACTCTAAAAAATTGGCAATAACTTTAAGAAATGTGAATTCTACAAATAATCGACAATATTATTATTATTATTATTATTAAAACAGCACATTCTCATGAAAATTGCGCTTATGAGAAAAATTACGATTAGATAACAATTGTTGCTATATTTTTTAATATTCGTAGAAAGTCTAAATATTTCGATTGATGTTTTTAATTTTCTTGAAGCTGTCGAAATTTTTGTTATATTTATTGAAAACTGCGCAAACAAACGTTAGCAAATCTCTTCATAGCCAGATTAAAACCACATTTTTTCACAAAATCTAATTTTTTAAAGTAAACAACTAAAAGTATATACATACATACCTATATGAAATACCAAATTATTTTTTTGATTCAAAACCGAGTACGACAACACTACTAAATTTCACCTCCAAGCTCATGTGTATGGCATGCTGCTCCTGCTGGAAGTCACGTACCGACCGGTTGCCTAGCTTTGTTGATGGCCACATGTACTCACCATTTCTGTGGAATTAAATTCTTGAGATTTGAACAGGAGCCGAGCTGTCTGTGGCTGACTGGCTGGCATTTTGGCCGCAATCGAGCATGTGAAACTATTGAATCTCCTGTGGCTTGTCTAGAATGAAATGTCAGTTGAAACTCGCTGAAATAATTTAACGTTGATTTATAAGAAAAATCTGTTGTTGGCTCTGGAAGTTGTTGGCAAAAAGTTGTGCAAATATTCAAAGCGGTGTATTCCTAGAAAAATTTAATAAAGCAAATACATTTACGATTGGAAAAATAAGTTCAAAATAATATTAGTAAATAAGAATGCACAGCATAGAATGCTTGTTAAAAAATCATTATCAGAGTACAGAGTGAAGTACAGAGCAAAGCAAACGCACAAAAGTAAATGATTATCTCAACAAAAAAAGGTAATCTGTACATTATCCTCTTTAAGAAGGAGATTAAAAATAACAAGAACGAATATTATACAAACAAATTTGAATTTTATACTCTTGATACGGTGTATACTAAAGCAAGTAGAAAATTACAAAATTCTTCCAAATTATTAAAAGCTATTTTATAAATCTGATATAATTACTTATAGAATTTTAGAAATGTTCAATCAAACATCGATGTACAAAAAGCATTGTGATCTTAGGCGGGAACGTCTTTCAATAACTTTGCTGTGAGACGAAAAGAAAAAAGAGAATTAGAAGCAATTTGTTATGCCCCCTTTTCATTCAGCTGTCCAATTAGAAGAAAAATTCCACTTTAGTTCAAGCAGAAGTATACAAGCAGACCTAGACATGCGCATAAACTGCTTGCACTTATGTGTGTATTGGTTATTGCTGCACACATGCACACACATATATACGTCAACAATATCAGCAGCATTGTAGCTCATTAAACTCGCTTGCAACAGTTGCTTCGCACACAAGCAAAGCGCACTTGTTGCAAGCGATAATTGAATTGTGCCACACACTCACAGCAGCAACTTGTTAATGTTGTTGTTGTTGTTAGTAGTGCAATTATGTGTAGTTTTTCCTTCTCCTCATTTTTCGATTTAATTTGTGTTTTTCTCTCATTTGTGCACTTCTCTTCTTTTGCAGCTTTGCTATGGCGCCTCCAGTCCAGCGCTTTCGGATCGCAGTCGCTTCCCCACCTTATTTCGCACACATCCCTCTGCCACCGTACATAATCCAACTAGAATAAAACTAATGAAAAAATTTGGCTGGTCACGTGTAGCCATATTGCAGCAGGCGGAAGAGGTCTTCATATCGGTGAGTAACAGATACATTTATAAATAAATTTTTATCCAGAGAACTCGTAAGTCCATGATTGAAGCTTAAAAAATAGCTGAAAATGCATATCATATTATATTATATAAAGTAACTGTCTTTTATACTATATATGAATGTAAACTTCCCCCCGGTGCGTATGAGTATCATTGATTGGCATTATTAACGTTGCTCATACGCCATGCTTTAGTTAAGCGTGCATAATATGACTAAGTTCGTGTACTATTTTTGGGCAAGAGAAAACTTTTTTCACACACTCCATTTTATTGCAACTGAATGGCAGGAAATTTTATTTGCCATTCGAAGCGTTTTCCCTGTTGCTTAAGCTATTATTTTCATTATCAGCTTCTACAATCAAAGTGTCACTTTGATTAGTTTTGATGTATGTTACTTTTGAAATTACAGTTATTATTCTTTGCCACAATCCCAAGTGGCGCACCTGACCATGCTTAAGCGACTGCAGGCTCAGCTCACATATACAAAGGCACGTAGTCTCTTTGGTGTTTGAGTGCTTGCCTGCTGCCACTGACACATTTCTATCTTAATGAAGCCGCCCTCAAAGTCTGAGCTATATAAGTATGTAGGTGGCTCGTGATTTTTCTGCTGGCTGGCATATTTTTGGGCAATTTTCTTTCAGCCACTTTAACTGGAAACGGCCTGCTGCGCTGCAAATGAGGCTGACTGCTGTGCGCTTTCCTGTTTCTCTGTGCTTTTTTGCTTCGTTGGCATATTTCGATTGCAAAGCGTTTATATTGATATTGAGCTTTCG
Organism: Neria commutata; assembly: GCA_963457695.1. Taxonomy (NCBI): domain Eukaryota; kingdom Metazoa; phylum Arthropoda; class Insecta; order Diptera; family Micropezidae; genus Neria; species Neria commutata. The sequence goes on from OY735246.1 coordinate 48,796,179, forward strand.
TATTCTGAGTACACATAAATATCTGTCGAATTTCTTTTAACTGCACAAAGCAATATGAGCCACACAAATTATGAAGCCATCATTATGGCAAATATGCGCTCGTTATTTATGACTGTCTGTGTATGTGTTGCTCCCTTTCCATATACTTTCTTGCCATCTGTTATCAAACCTTTTGAGAATTTCTTGCCAAATTCCCAGCAACATAAATGCTCAGCATGCCAGCAATTCATTGACCCTCGCACAAATGACTCGTTAACATAACTAGCACAGCAGGCCATACAATGTCTACGCCTTCCTACACCCTCCCATCGTTGCCACCAGCTGTTGCTTTCAACTCCTGGCAAGGTACATGACAGCACAACAACAAATTGTGTGTCTTCGATTTTATTAAGTTGCGTGTTCTTTGCGCACATCTCGTTGTCGTCCTGCCTAGCAGGCAATCCTCTGCACTGTCTACTTTTCTGTCGATTGTAGACGGTGCTGTAACGATGATCATTATATAAAAATATTTATATGTAACAACTTTTTGCTATTGATTGCAAAACTAAAAGAAATACCATTAATTATCTCTAAAATAATATTATCGAATATATATTTACTTTGCAGAATATCTTGCGTTTGTTTCCAACAGCCTCTCCATCAATCATAATATATTCTTACGTTCCTTTTTGTTACTTACTGAGAAATCTTCCAATCTTGCTTCCCTAATTTATCGATGCAACATTTACTAAGTTTTCCAAGGCCATTTTTTATATTAAAATATGAACATACATACAATTTCTCAACCTATTCTTTAGATAAGCATGCAAATGTACTGCGGTTGCTGAATAATTGCGGAAGGTCGCAAGGTCCACTCGTTCGTTTCTCTCGCAAAGCTTCTTTTCTAAATAAAGCTTCTCAATCCCGTTCAGATACGGCTATTAAATACAATTAAATAGCAATTTAAGTAGCTTAACCCTCTAACCGGCAATGGCACCAAAAGGCGGGGTTAAGCAAAACAGCAATAGCGTAGCGTCGTTATAAATTTTCACCTTTATAACTACGCAATTATGTGGAAATATGCTAAATCAACGTAAATATATAATTTTTATGTTCTTAGCGCATTGATACAAGCGTCTGTGATCAATCGAAGTCGAAAATTCGTGTGAAATGAAGAAAAAAATTATTTGACCGTGAAGAGAATATTCAAAAATTCAAAAAAATTAGTTATCGGGCTTCAATTGTTACTAAAAAATTATCACTGTATAGCTACGGTGTTTATCTTAGATACTATAACTTTTGTTGTGTATATTCCCAAAAAAATAAGCTTCTGATAAGCTAAATGTGCACCCCGCCTAAAGGCGGAGTTGCCTGTTCCCGGTAAAAAAAATATTCTTTTTTTCCAAGTATGCAAATTATACTCATAAATAATTTTATATATTTTATCTCTATAATTATTTCTAGGGCAATTAGAAATAATTGTTTCATAGTTGTGAACACGGAAACTAATCGTAAACGTTTCAATTTATCGCTTATGAGCGAAGAAGCTACTCAAAAATTGATTAAATATGTAATAGATAATGATGGTTCTGCAGATGATAATAGTGTAAGCTAGGATAATTTAGACAGCGATGACAGCATTATAGATCCTGATATTCAAATATCCAATGAAGCTTTTGCACAACTAGATAATTATATACGGCATTTAACAAGTTCTAGTGGCATTGACGGCATTGACCTTCTCTCATCCTCCATAAATATTAAGTACCGTAAAGGAAGCACACTCACACAGCATCTACTCAGGTAGGTAGGTAGGTTAAGTGGTCGTCTCAAGGACATTACTTAGGCCAGAAGGCCCATTGTGTTACCACGTGGGGGGTTTTCCGCTATACACTTCCCATGTATGGGAGCCACTTTGTGGCTCTGGTATATTTGTCGATATGTCCTGGTGGCGTTTTTTCCAAGTCTGCTAGACAGCTCAGGAAGTAATGTCCCAGGAATCGAAAGCGCGTTCTTGCTAGCGCTGGGCATTTGCAAAGGAGGTGTTCAACAGATTCCTCACAGTCTTCGTCTCTGCAGCTTCTGCAGAAGTCATTGTACAGCAGTCCCAGTCTGTTGGCATGTTGACCAATGAGGCCGGGCCCGGTTATGATTCCTACGGCAATCCCTATGGAGGGTTTGGTTAGTAGGATCAATTCACTGGATCTGCTCTGGTTGATCGTAGGCCAGATTTGTCTTGCTGTGTAACAATGGTCCCAATGAAAGAAAAGGGCGTGATCATCATCATCATCAGAAATATACGATGAATCTACTATTCCGTCTAATTTCGAATTGTAATCTTTTGAAGGACATTGATGTAAAAAATTAAGGACGGGGCTATTCAGAAGAATTTCTGAGCAATGTTATTGCTGTTAACATATCCTCTATATTGTGGAAAGATCAAAATGTGTACGACTAGTTTCTACTTATGCTGCTGTTTAGCCATCTCGTACTTTCGCTGCCACCGCTCAAGGACTAAACGCCACTGTTTTGATAGAAAACAAAAATAATACGTAGAAATCGACTTCCCAAAAATTGTGAAAGAATATAGCTTTCACACGGTTGGTCGTGATATAATGGCTTATTAGGGCGCTGTCACATTCGTCTGAAGACCAAAAAAATTTACATTGCGCTTATTTTATCACATACAGGACATGACTGTCGTAAATGCGTACTTACTCTATCATCGCATTCACGATTCAGACCCTAAGTGCAGACATGATTTGAAATTGCCTGATTTCCGAATAGAAATTACTTATGTGTTATGCTCATTATCGAATGAAAAAATAAAACAGTGCGTATATCACCAACTACAAGTCCTAAAATGAGGACTGCTGATAGGCGAACTTATGCGCCCCCAGCTGATATTCGCTAAACCATACATTTTTTATATCATTTATAATAATATAATTTATATTTATGACCTTTTTATTTCAAATGTTTTGAAGTAAAACTTTTTTTTAAATAAAACTTACTATGGACTAATCATCATTTTTTTACGCTGTAACAGGCAAGCCCGCCTAAAGGCGGGGTACACCTTTTTGCACCTGGAGGGATACCAATTGATTTTTTTTTTAATCTGACTTCATATTCTTGTTTCTTACATATTAATTAGTATATGGTAATTTTTTCATCAAAAACAAAAATTGGCCGGTTAGAGGGTTAAGAAGTATTGTACTGCGAACTCGAGATCTAATGTGCATCAATGCATCAAACATTTTGAAAAATTCTGATGACAAAATTGTATGGAAAAAAGCAAGTTTTTTTTCATTGAAAAAAATGCATATATCTGGTAAAATAAAGGAACTCACAATTTGCTTCATTTGCATTTGAACTTTAAAAATCTGAAACGGTATTTCCTACATTTAAGAAACTTTTGATCAACAAAGAGACTTTCGATAGGAAATACCTATATATAAAATTTCATATTGCCCGAATCTTAACTCTAAGTGACCGTTATTATGTGTTTCATCTCTACTTTATGCTGATTTCTAAAGAAGCCTTCGTACACACAATTTTTTCGACGAAACTTTTTTTAGTCATAGGAATATTGGAATATTGAAATTTCGCAAGAATCGTAGCCAAATTTTTGGCATTTCAGTTAATCGAATTTAGATTATTGCTATTATAAGTATTTTGGACAGTGAATATAATTCGAACGGCAGCAGGCGCTCAGGCATTTTTCTCTCAGTATCCTTGCGTGCAACCCCCAACAGTGTATCGTCAGCAGCCTTGGAAGTTCAATCCTCCAGTATGCTGTGCCAAAATCGATTGATATATTGAGTGATATTCCGTCCATCATTATGCTACAACAGGTACACTCCTAATGACATTTCGTCACCGCAAATGAAGGCTTCCAAACGTCAATCAAATGGTAATCACTCAGCATTTGCTCACACGCGCGACCGCATTCGCATTCCAGCTTTGTAAGCCAGGTGTATCCGTTGTAAGCTTGTCCTGCCTAATTTGTCGCTGTAGCAGCAATTAACCAGATGGGGTAGCTGAGCCTTGGCGGCAGGGAAAAATGATGCTGCAATGTAGCAGCAGCGACGGCAGCTTTGATAAGCTGAAAAGAAATTAAATTCTCATTACAGCAACAATTTCAAAGAGCCTGTCGCTGCTTTGCTGTCAATTAATGTCGTAAGAAGCGTCGTCGTGAAGCGTAGAAAGTGAAGAAGGTGGAAAAGCGCCCAAGGAATTTAGCACACCCAAGTGCTCTTATAAGTTTTTGCTATTCCTCAGCGTGTTTTTTACAGCACTCACCATGACGGGCTTAGCTGCTTGAGAAAGCTTCAGCAAAATCGATTTAGCGAACTGTATTAAAATTATTTTTTGATGAAATATTTTACTCCTGTAAAATTTATTGCTCTGAAAATTAGAAGTTTTTCAATAGCCTTCTCGGTTATTGAACAAATTTAGAGCTGTTGCCAGCTTATGCGAAAATCACACAAGTTAAAGCCAAGAAGCTAGTCTTTAGTCCTGATTATACGGCTTGTTGTGCCGAATTATGCAGATGCTATGTATATTTCAGTTCAAAACGTTGTTTAAACTAAACTTAGAAATAAGTTTAAATTTATATAAAAGTATAACATCTCACTTATATTGCACAAAAAATACAACCAGTTTATGATATACCTACTCCGTTTACAAAAGTTCTTCTATATAAAACTGACAGAGAAAAGACTATCGGATGAACCCTGAATCCCCCCTATATTCCTTTTTTTTATTGAGCCAGCATTCTGAGTATGCGACCCAAACGAGCAGGACAGTTGTTGGTTTGAAAAGGATTAAAGGTTGGTCGTATAGGAGAAAGTGGAGTGGTGGGCAATTGAAAAAGATGTCATACATGACTCTTTTAATTACCTTTCTCTTCTTGCTTTCTTTCCAGCTTCTTCTTTGCTTTCCTTCCTTGCTCAACTTTTCATTATCTTTGCTTTCTTTTCACCATCTTCTCTGCTTTCCTTCTTTGCTCAACTTTTCTTTCTATTGTATTTGCCCTTTTCCTGTTGTCTTCTCTGGCCATAAATCCTTTACAGAGCGGCTCCTAAAATTATGCTTTTGTCACTAAAGTGCAATTTTTTCGTGCCGCCGCTGTTTTTAAAATCACTTCCATTACTTCCTTCCAGTTTTGTTCGTGCATCCGTTATTTTAGTTGCATTCCACTTTACTCTGCACTTCATTGTGCTCTTATGCATGTCTTTTGTGTAATGCGAGGTGTGTGAGTGTGTGTGTGTGCGGAAAATTTATTGCGCCAATTCAGCGCCGATTCATATGCAAAACATATTCCAGAATTGGCTTAGAGCTAGTGGCAGATAGTAGTGAAATGGCATGGCCTTACGCAGACATAAATTGCCTCTAAGTGAAGTTGATTGTGAATTGAAGATCCTGTTTGAAATGAAAATGCAGCGCTAAATTAAGCTTGCTTTTATTATGCATTTCTGCAGTAATTTATGTCGAAGTAAGAGTGTAATGGGTAAGTGAGTGCGGTGCTGAGTAAGTGGTTGAAGAACTTCCGGGACTTTCTGTCGTTATTGGCACTGTTGGAGCTTCTCAGAGTTTGAATCAATATTTAAAGAAATTTTTTTGTTTTTTTGGTGATCGAAAAATTTCGAGGAATATAAGGAAAGGTTGAATACTAGTGGTTGGCTTAATAGGCCATTCATAGACATTGATGAGTCTAAAGTGATTCCATATGCCGGTCCTCGGCTTTAAAGCCTTCACCAGTCTAGTTATACAAGCTATAGAAATAGCGGCACAGATGTAAAGAAGATGCTCGAAAGCTTTTCTTGATCTAAATTACCTGCATTTTTTTGCACTCACTATCGCTGAGGTTCGTCCTTTGTGCCAGAACCGCTCTAAGGAAGTAATCCTTCAAGGCACCTATGCTCATTCTACAGCTTCTAAGAAAATTAAAGCACCTTTTCTTAGTTTATACAGATGCAATAAAATATTCTCGTAAAGAGAACGAATTTTCTTTTATTTAAAAAATTATATGAAGGTTTTTCATATATCTGATTGCTTATTCCAGCACATTTCTTCCATTCGCACAAAGAAAAAAACTAAAATGCTCGGAATCACAGACAGTTCTTGCAAGTTTTATTATATTAAGAATTTTTTTATTTTGGAATTTGTAATGTTTTGGAAAAAAAGTTTATGCTTCGTTGCTACTTCCAAAAAGGCATCAACGAGTAATAAATCGAAATCTTGAAAGTATTATGGAGTGAAAATTTTTTTGTTGTTTTGATGAACTCTCTACTGCTATTGCTATATGCTTTGAGCCCTTGTGCAATCATGGCTTGCTCACTTGAAACACTTCTAATTTGCTTTGAAGTACTTTTCACTCTCCTCCACTGTGCGTCCCTTTAGTCAGCAACGGGTTTAGCTGCATTGCAATTGCACTGAAAGGCATTTTCTAGCTGAATATGCCGCATGTCCTTCAACTGCTCAATATTCTGGCTTCCATTGACCAGCGTTCCACATACATGCCCAGCATTACTGCCCCATTGATTGTCACAAAGGGACAAGCTGGAAAGCGGATTGAATTTCGATTGAATTTGAAAGCCCAAACATGGCCAAAATGCCAACGAGATATTAGCCAAATGTGCATTCGGTACTCGTGCAAGTGCACTCTGCCTATTTCATCCACCCGCCATCATCGCTGTTTTTCCATGCAATCTTTTCATAGGCACGAACAAAGAGCATTACCACTTCCGTGCTCATTTGCATGCATCTTCTGCGCCCAATTTTCCTGTACAAAAAATTATAGAAGCCCCAAAATTGCGGAAAATCTCTCTCTCTCTCCCCCTCTGTTTTTGGTCTGCATTTCGTGGCTGCTGCGGCTGTTTGCATTCGTAATGTAGTCAGGATTTAGCGAGGACTACTGCTCTTAATCCTGCGAGTGCCAGAGCACACATGCTGCCGCAGATGGAATCACCCACAATGGCCTCACTGCGCAGCGCACCGCTCCAATGCAACTTGCCGCCAGTTGAATGGAAACCAAACATTGGTGCATGTGTGTGAGTGCATTTGTGTGTTGTTTACGTGAGCTGATTGGCATCAAAGGATTTTCACCCGACAATTGACAGTTTTAAACCCAAACGGGTTTTGGCATGTTTGCAGTCGACGTCAGTGCCAAACACAGAACCATGTTCAAGAGCTGGAGGATGGGGAATGCAGCAGGGATATTATGTGTTCCTTTTTTTTGAGAAAGTTCGTTTAAAGGAATTTTTAGCAAAATATTGGTCAAGCCGAAATATCAATAAGAAATGAATGAAATTAATGAAAAGTTCTCGGCATACGATATTAAATAACATGCAAAGATATAGCATCGACTAATATAATGCTGCAAAAGTATTAAATTAATTTAATTGTTGAAATCAAAGTGTCATTATTGAATATCGAACGTAATGAATTGAAAATATAACTCAACATTTTTAATTTAAGCGAATTTTTCTGGATATCTGATATCAATATTAAAGTTTTGGAATCTGTATTAAAGCAAATGATTTAAAAATAAAATTTGTTTGAGTTAAAGTCAATTTTCTCAAAAGAAGTTAAATTCCTAAAGCATAACAAATAGTTTCGAATTGAATGATATTTAAATTGAACTATTAGTATCAAAAATCTCAGCAACGATTCCGGTGATATCGAAATTAATGTGGCCAACCGAAAATCTGATGATATTGTCTTTTATCGATATAAATTCAAATTATTTAAATTTTAAGTAAAAGAAAGTAAGAATTGAAATTTCCCGAATAGTCAGAATAATGAAATAAATCATTTAAAACGATATTGATTTGAATTTACTCGCATTTACTTGCTTGTGCTCTTGCTCTACTTTTGCACAAGTTAACGGCAGCTACAAAATTATTCTATAGCCCTATTCTAATGCTTCTATAATATAGAATTTTAAACAACAACAATTTCAGGGCACACGAATTTCGATACTATTCGCTTGTGTGCCCTTTTCTCATCCTCATCCTTGTGCCAAAAGCACACACGAATAACTATTTAATGCTTTGTTTTGTGGATATGTATGTATGTATGTGTGCATAAAATTTTTACTCATAAATTGCAATTGAAATTTATAGTTGCAAGAAGACATTAAATGGTATTTATGCTTGCCTCAATTGCACCGCAGTCGGCTGGCCACAAGCAAGGCACAACCAGGAGAGAACCAGAAGGCTATATGCACACTTTTTAAAGCGCATGCATGCGAATGACTTTATTTATATGTATGTGTGTATTATATGTAGATGCTGTTATTTATAAATGCAGCACTAGTCGCAGCTATTGTACTACATACAATCTACATATAAAATTTAGTTTCGTTTGTTGAGAAAATACTTGTGAAGTTTGCTGTTGGCTTTTTGCATTGCACTTAACTGAGAGCTCTTGAGTTTGCAACATATTCAAATACATTACATAAGTACATATATGCAAGTGTATGTGTGAAGAGTGTTACAGTTGTATGGCAATGTTAATAGTCTTTTTGAGGTCCACCTTAATCGAGTGTTCTTTTGTTGTGAGCTGTAAAAATATCTTACATGATTTTCATAATATATCTGTATTAAAAAATACATGTGAAATATATCATCATCTCACTACTAAAAGGCGCATAACGCCACAAATGCATACAAATATGTATCGCGTTTTAGGTTAGGTTAGGTTAAAAAGGCTGTTAACTGCTGTCAGTAAATCCAACCAGAGGCCGATGGCCTATTGTGATGCCTTTTTTAAAAAACCAAGTATATGAAGAAAGCTCAAGCCCTAAGGTGTAGATGAACCATTCTGATATCCTGGCGAATCTAGAAATATCCTCTAGAGTAACTATTTCTAACAAGCTATCGAAGAACTGTTTACCCATGAATAGTAGGCGAAGTTCTTGTAGTGCTGGACAGTTACACAGAAGATGCTCAATAGGTTCTATTTCTTCTTCGTCTGCACAACTATTGAAAAAACTCCTTCTAATCTACCATGACGCCTATGATGCAATGTCCGGTCAGCACTCCTGTGAGTAGGCGGATGGAATATCCGTTTACAGCAAGTATACACTTAGATCTTTTTGGCGTCTAGTTTAGGCCATAAAGTTCTAAATATGGCACGATTTGTAGCATTTAACCATCGATAAATGGGTCTGGTTTTGGGTTCAGAGTCTATGAGTCGATATTCTTCGAAAATGGAAGTGTGGATGCTGTTATCGGAGTATTGTAAGTTGATTTCAGATCCATTCTAAGAAATATCAAAATAGCTGTTACATTTAAGACCTTGTATTTAAAAATTAGGGTTGCCAATAGCGACAAAATATGACTGCATATGTGTAAGTTACAAGCACACGTATGAATTACCCACTCTCACTCAAACACACTTGAAATGCTCCTCACATACCTACATACATATGTATTTTTATATGAGCGCCTAAACATACGCAAATATCATAAATAAAGTGAGTGCTTCGCGAAGTAAATTTCAGTTGACAACTAACAAAATAAAATAAAGCAACAGAAAATATACAAAAAGGTAGAAGGAAGAGAGAAGAAAAAGAATTCATGAATCAAGCAGAGAAATGCATGTGATAAAGTTTCATACCAATGTGACAGCACAATTACAGGCATGTGTAACGAGAACTGAATGTCGTAGTGATAGTGCTGTAGAGAGACAAGAAAATGGTGGCAGAAATATGAAGGGAAGTAGAAGAAGGCAGATGGATGCAAAGAGTGGCAGAAAGTGGAAAGCAGAACGGCAACGAGTCATAAAAATGATGGAATTACTAAAGTTTATAACGCCAGTGACAAGTGACTTCATAAAATGTCTGTCAACATATACAAACACACACACATACACGTTCATACAGACTCAGATGCAGTGCCGTTCGAGCATATGGGCCCATATGGTTGCAAGGCCAGAAACCCATTTGTAAAACGTTCAACGCTGAAACTTTTAAGTGAAGTAATTATAAAAAGTTTTCAATAAAACTTTGATTTACGTACTTTTTTTTCAATTGAATTAAAATTATTCTCATTTTGATTGATATAACTTTGCCAAAATGTAAATTTTATTTATAAAAAATTTTTCCATCTATTTTGAAATTAATAATAGCCCAATTCACAATCTTGTGCAAATGGTCTGGGATTTTTGCATTGACAGTTTTGTAGCAAACTACTGTCAAAACTACTGTAAGTTTGCTACAAAACTGTCAATTGCAAAAATCCCAGACCATTTGCACAAGATTGTGAATTGGGCTAATATTTTTTAAATAGCATTATTTTTTGCACACATATTTTCTGTCAAAATTTCGATGCAAAAATCATTAGCAAAAATTTATGCTAAGCATATTTTTTTCTTAAAGGTTTCCTTGAAATATTCTTGGCTAACATGTTGTTAATAAGGACCGACCGAACATTAGAATATTCTCCTCTAAAATTGGTATTCGACTTCAGCTTGGGCTTTCTGTCGAAGTTCGGTAATCGGCTTCGGCTTCGTTCGGCCATAACAGAAACTCTTTTTTTTCTGCTTCTTGAAAAAAATTTATATCTTGAAAAAATTAATATATGAAGATTACTTTATTTTGTGGGTAAAAATTTTTTGGACACTTTTTTGAAATTTGTTCTTATTTTGTAGAAAAGAGATTTATTTCCAATGAAATTTTTTATTTCTGTATGAAAAATATATTTTGGACAATGCAGAATAACCGCCTTTATTTTGGAGAAAATATTCTTGTGTAGGTACTTTCGAAAAACTTGTCCAAAAAATATATCTAAAAATTGCACAAACAGAATTTTGTAAAATAAGTATAAAAAATGTAATATACTGGCTGCTACCAAAACGATTTCACCCAGCGGCCCCGATCACCTAGAGACTGCCCGGTACATATCATAGACTTACACGCATATATACACACGCTACTGGTGTGTCACATATGCGCTAACAATAATGTCACAGCACACACACACACACGCGCAGTAAAAATAAAACTGTTAATAACTGAACTTAAGCGAAATTAAATGTGCCGCAATGGCAATTGTTGCGCTGCTGCTGCTGCAGTGTGCCACAGTTGCCAGGCCAGCGGAAGACAACAGTGGCAACAAAGGACAAAAAAACTACAACAACAAGATCAACAGCAACAGCAGTGGCACATGCCTCTAAGGATGCTTTCACTGCGCGCTATCGCCTGCCTTGCTGCACGCTCGCTGCGCTCTTGCCACTCCCCCTCTCCCCCTCTCCCCAGCATCCTAAGCTGCCTTATCATATTACTACTTTCTACTTTACAATTTTTTCCCGTTTCCTTCGCTTTTGCTTCCTTTGCTTTGTTTGTGTATGCAAAGATATTCGTGCACATCTATTAAAGCCACACCAAGCTGTGATAGCCGAAGGAAGATGGCAAGCGGACAACAACAGAGAAGAAGCACATAGCTGGGAAAATTGTTGTGTTAATTTCCTTGGGGGTTTTTGCGCGTAGACGATGCGGCACCAGCAAAAACAACAGCAGCGACAACAGTTTTTATGTCTGCATGTCCTGCGAGAGCTGCCGCTGTCGCTGCTTCCGTTAGTGTGTGTGTGTGTGTGCAGGCACCTGCAGTTAAAGTTTTTATAATATTTCGCTCATTCGGCAAACTGACAAACTTAAATGTGTCAACTCAAGATGTTGATAATGACTTCTTCTTCTTCTTATGAGGGCGGACGTAGCGAGAGTTGCCAGTCATCCCAAATTATTGCACCCATTTTGAAAGAGCTTAATGTGGTAGCTTATTTAAGGAGAATATATACATATTTGTTCCTTTGTTAGGCCTTGCAATGGAAAATTATGTAAAGGTCAAACATGCTGTTATTCTAGTTCTGTTAAAACCGGATTCTGTTTCATGGAGTTGTTAAAAATATACAAGTTTTTGGGCATATTTTAAATGTTCAGAGTGTTCCTAAAGCAGGTTTTCGCTAGGATTACTCTTACCGAATCTTCGGGCTCTTAGAAAAGCTGAATTTACTTTTCTTTGTATTTTTTTGGAAACGATTATTTTGTAGTTTTCGAATATTTCGACTAACATAATATTTGGTTTAGGTAGAGTCGGCCAGATATCAAGATTTTAAAGTTTAAATTGGGTAATATAAAATTTTTTTAGGAATTACCTATCAACACTTTACCTGAGCACGTTGCCCTTTTTATGTTATATAAATGATTAATATCAACAGATAAAGTATCTGTGTATATGCCCTGCAATAACTCAAACAAACGTATGCATCGAAATTGAAATGAAATTTATGGCATTGCCTGTGTATGTAACCAAAGCAAAAAATCAGTTCCGACAATTCAATTCCAATAACAAATTGCAACTGACAGCTGTAATATCTACGAATGTCATAACGCACACTATCGACTGCACACATACATACAGATTTATATGCAATAAGAACAAGTAAGGAAGTATCAGTCGGGTTTCACCGACAGAGTAATACCCTACACCATGTTCCCAAGTGCGGTGATAATTCACTGAAATTGTGGGTGCATTTGATTTACAACCCACATAGTGGGCGGACCACGCCCATTTTTGGCAGACTGCAAGATATACCTAATAGGACTATACATGCCAAATATTGATGCTCTGACAGGTGAAGAACAGATGTAATCAGCATATTTATTTTACTGCCCCCATGGTGGGCGGACCACGCCCATTTCTGGAGAATTAAAAGATATTCCTACCACGAACGAAGTAACCAAATCTGGACGCTCTGGTGTTTAAATTATGGAAGTTAAGAAGATTTTTTGTTTATCGCCTATATAGTGGGCGGACCACGCCCATTTTCTTGTATGGCATCTAAGACCTATATATCAACTTGGGAACCGAATTTCATTCATTTATATTCGTAACTAGTCAATTGGTAACCATTTTACCGGAAAAACTTAGCCGCCTATATAGTGGGCGGACCATGCCCATTTTTTCGTATGACATAGATGACCGACCCCTTAACTTGAATTCCAAGTATTATTCCTTTTAATGAGTAATTAGACAAATTACAGCAATTTGATCGCAAAAAACCCGAGGTAGAGGGACTTAAAGGCCCATTGGGGGCGTATCCTTCGACCGATTTGAATAATTTTAACACTTTACCTAACCCGAGGTTCACTGTGACTGAGTACCAAATTTGGTCCAAATCGGACAACTCCTTCTTTCTCTTTTTTGCGTACACGCAGACAGACAGACAGACGGACGGACAGACGGACAGACGGACAACCGGAAATGAAAAGAGAAAGTGTTTCTGATCATTTCTATATACTTATGTCTATACCTAGGACCGCTCCTTTAATGCGTTACAATTTTCGCACAAAGTTATTATACCCTATTACCATAGGTGTAGGGTATAAAAATGTTACGCATAGCAAGCACGTGCAAAAATGTTAATGTACATGCAAATGTGTGCGTCTAGAAGTTCGTACATACGTGTCTGTGTGTATCTGCCAGTGTGTTGGTATGTGTCTAGTCAAATCAGACGTAAATCTGCAAAGAAAGCGGCAAGCGAATGGCAAAAATAGAATGGTAAAAGGCGAATTTGAGGAAAAGCTCCCAGTAGATTCAATCTAAGCTGACCACTTGGAAAATTTTCGAGAGCTGCCTAAAGAGGTTGCTATATGTTGAAAGAAATTGCACTTTTTTATATGCACACTAATTAAAACAAGTAAGGAAGTATCAGTCGGGTTTCACCGACAGAGTAATACCCTACACCATGTTCCCAAGTAGGGTGATAATTCACTGAAATTATGGGTGCATTTGCTTTACAACCTATATAGTGGGCGGACCACGCCCATTTTTGGCAGACCACAAGATATTCCTAATAGGACTATATATGGCAAATATTAATGCTCTGACAGGTGTACAACAGATGTGATCGGCATATTTATTTTACTGCCCCCACGGTGGGCGGACCACGCCCATTTCTGAAGAATTGAAAGGTATTCCTCCCAGGAACGAAGTAACCAAGTCTGGACGATCTGGTTAAGAGGAATTTTCGTTTATCGCCTATATAGTGGGCGGACCACGCCCATTTTCTTGTATGGCATCTAAGACCTATATTTCAACTTGGGATCCGAATTTCATTCATTTATATTCGTAACTAGTCAATTGGTAGCCATTTTACCCGAAAAATTTTGCCGCCTATATAGTGGGCGGACCACGCCCACTTTTTCGTATGACATAGATGACCGACCCCTTAACTTGAATACCAAGTTTTATTCTTTTCAATGAGTAATTAGACAAATTACAGCAATTTGATCGCAAAAAACCCAAGGTAGTGGGACCTACAGGCCTATAATGGGCATGTCGTTCGACAGATTTGGCTAATCTTGGAACTTAGACTAAGTTAAGGTTCACTCTAACTGTGTACCAAATTTGGTCCAAATCGGACAACTCCTTCTTTCTATCCTGAGCGGACAGACAGACGGACAGACACCGGAAATCAACACAGAAAGTGATTCTAAGCATTTCTATATACTTATGTCTATACCTAGGATGGCTCCTTTAATGCGTTACAATTTTCGCACAAAGTTATTATACCATATTACCATAGGTGCGCGAGAGTTTACGAGTTATACTGCTAATTTCTACAAAATATTATTGGAATTACTTCTTCAAACTTCTATATAAATGGAAAAATTTATTGTTTTATACACAACATATCGTCATTACGCTTTTCAGAGCAAAAGTAGCTACATTCTGAATTCACTACGCTTTGACCATGGAATTATAAGCGTCAACTAGTCTACAGAAAGCTCATACCTTACAAAAAAAGATTTATTTCGAGGTCATTTTGTCAAAAATTTTAAATTATTTGACTAAGCCCGAATTTTTTAATTTTCCTGTAAAATGCAACTAATATTATGGAGAGGTAAGATTACAATATAAATGACTTCATATGATAGTTTTTTTTATAAATAATTATGCCAAAAACTGAATGTTAAAAATTGCATCGGCGATTGCATGAAGACTATCTTCAACGTTTGCTCTGACCCCACGGCACTGAATTGTAATGTACCAGGTTATATCCGTTCATGAACCAATCTTACATTCTATACACTGTATCAAACTTCAGCACTCAATTTCTCTAATTGAGGCGCTTCAAAGTACTTTCAGATAGATTGAATTTCCTATTGGGTATTGTGTAGTTATGCCAGACAAGGCAGCACACATGCATAGACATAGCGACCAAGTAAAAGCAAAGCAAAGCGAAGGATGTCTCGGAATGATGAAATTATGCCGAAAATGTGCGCACATAACGGGAACAATAAGCGTGCATGATCATGTAAGAGGCACCTTAAAAGTTTAATAAGAATAGAGTGAGAGAGGAAGGGACAAAGGCAGAGGTGCACGCGTTTGAATTAGGAAGAGAGACAGGTGATGACATAAGCAATGTTATGAAAGCTGGCTGAAATGGAAGGCAGTGTTGAGCGATTTCGCGTATTGTAGAAGTTCTTTACATGCGCCTGCAGCAAAGGGTTGAGCAATTTAGAAAATGTATAAATTGACGTAGATACTGCAGAATATATAGGAATAATTTAGAAAGGGTATAGTACTAAAGTTTCGCATTAGCTGACTGTCAGAGAAGATTGTCAAAATGTAGTAATAGAAGAAAACCTTCCATTTTGCACCTTTCTGCCCCTCAACTTGAATGTATTGCATATCATACATTTTATTTGTTATAAATTCAACAAATAAATGCAACAGTTTTCTCATATAAAATCGAAAATTGTTCAATGGAAAATGCAATATTTTTGAAAATATTTTGTATAGTTTAGATTTTCTTTACTTTTCACATATTTTAAATAGTTTTAAGAGAACGCTACGTGTAATTTTCTACGTGTAGAAAATCTTGTATTATAAAAATGTAAAAACTTCGGTACACCACCGGTGGAAGGATGCTAATGTGTAGAGTAGAAAGCTGGAATGTTGCAGAAAATGCTACAAAGAAGAAGAGTATGGGTGGGAATAAGTTATATCGGGGAAAAATAGTAACCAAAGGACGCAGAAAAGCGACTATGGGATTTAAGTAGCAAAACTGAACAACTGTTTGAGTGAGTGACAGCTTGCAGTGAGAGACTGTCTAAGGCTACGACTCTGTGCGTAATGCACTATGTGTGAGCAAAGTATGTACATATGTAGTTGTGGCATATGAATGTGTATGTGTTTATGCTATAGCAAGAAACAAGAAAATCAGCAGTGTGGACATTTTATGCCATTTAAGCACAGCACTAAAAACGAAAATAAGTTCAGAATAAATTGGCAAAAGCAAAGTGAAGAGAGCGAAGGACGGCAGAGGCAAGTGTAGTGCGCCAAGTAAGTAGCTATAATGTTGTTGTTGTTGTGGTAGGCACAGCCTCAGCAATAAAAATTCTATCACGGCACATGCCGACTGCTGTATATAAAGGCATGTATATGTACATATAAATGTGTATGTTTGTATGTATGCGACACTAAATTGCACTGCTTATTACTGGAATTTGTGTGCGTATATGTGCATGTGTGTGTTGCTGACAGTCAGTATGACTGTGTGCAAGCCCAACCGTTAACTGATTTTGAGCACGAAATTACAGTAGAATATGAAATTGCATTTGTGTGCGTATACGAGTGTGTGTACACCAATACACATTAGGGAAAATCTTAGTAAGCAAACCAAGTACATAAAGATATAGTCAATAATTTCATCAATTGATTTCCAAATCGTAAGGGACTGCAATTCCATGAGTCAAAGTTGCTCTTTAAATGTTCGGAAACGCTACCGAAATTGAAACTAAAATCTAAGCATAAATTTTACAAAAACGACAAGTACCTACTCGTAATTAAATTTTTATAGCATCATAAAATTTCAACCAATATTTGAAAAAGTAGAGCAAACGCAAACGGAATAGAAATGGTATTTGATGTTAGAAATTTTTTGGAATTATCTTTCGTAGTAAATAAAGATTCATTTATCATTAAAATCCTTTGAGTTGCTGAATTCAATCTTGTTCTTTAGAACGCATAATTTTTGAACTAAAATGTAAGTTTAAGTGAAGTTTGCAAACTTTAAGAGAGTTTATTTTACGCTTCAATTCTCGAAGGTAGAGATCAGCTGTGGAAGTATAATTTCAGACAAGGATCAAGTTATTAAGGAAAGGCGGCTTATGTCGATTTTAGGAAAAATTAAAGAGAATTCTGTTCGGAATATAAACACCAAATATCGATATTCTGGTTGAACTTTTAACCGCTATAAGTACCAAGATTTGAATGCTTATGGATTGATTGGGGTATGTTCTTTAATAGATCTGAATAATACCAGAACTTTAACTAGCAGAACGTTCAATGTTACTGTAAACAAAATATGGTTCAAATCGAATAACTGGTTATTCCGTTTCTACGGCTACGGGCAGACAGAGACAGAGGGACAACCGGAAATATGTCAACACAGAAAGTGATTTTGATTACTTTTTTTAAACTTATGACAATAATAGCATCTGTTTCCCGAAACGTTACAACTATCGAACATTGATACCGCAGGTAAAGGGATGCCAATTTTTTTATACATAGCATCAGTAAGTATTGCCTTTCGAAAGGTGGGAAACAGGTGGTTACAGCGACTTTCAATTCTTTCCAGGATTCAAATAATATCTATAATTAAATAATAGTTTTCATTCATATCATTTTACATAATTATTTTAATTTCATTGCAGTAAATTTCTTATCATTTCATTTCCTTTCAAATCACTTTAATACAATACAATTTTCTAGAGTCAATTAATTTCAGAACCACCTTAATTTTTTCATTTTAATTACTCTGAAATTGTTTGGTAATATGTAGTTAAATTCATAATTTTGTCACAAATATATAATTACCTTCTAGATTTTACCAAATTATTAAAATTTAGAGAGTTTATTAAAATTTTACTTGGTACAAAATTAAATCAATTCCTTCTTCCATTCTCAATTCTACGCTTAAGTTAAACCCAATTTAGTCAAGAGCGACGTCAGTGCAAAATAGTTCAGACGGCATTGCCCCCACTCGATGGCAGCTGCCATACACACACATGCATTTGCACACCAATACACACAATCTCAATCCACAATCCCTTTAACAAGAATGAGATTTCGGGCTTATGACAGTTTTTTCTGCTTTTGCTTCTCACATTTCGCTTTGCTTGCCTCTTTTCGTCCCGGCTGCAGATTGAGTTTTTGCATTCACCGCACTTCAGCCTTCGCCACGCACACTCACAATCACGCATATGCTTACCCATATATTCACACACACATATATAACGGTCTCAGCTGGTTGTAGCGTTGAGTGCCTGAAGAAATTGGAGCTGCCGGCTGGAAGTGCGTTGCCACAAGAAGTTCCGGGGAACTCTGCATAAGAAGTACCCCGACTGGCAGAGTGAAGATGTATTATAGACGATATTAAATTTTAAATTGATTCGTTTGCAAGACTGCTGAAAATTGAAAACCGCAATTTCATTAGCTGTCTAAAAGGGGCGTGCATACTTTTAAGCGCTCGGGCAAATGCATTTTATTTGCTTTTGATTGATTTGTATTGTGGCAAGAAATGGCGAATGACGAAAGGTCGCAACAAGGCACAAATATTCCTTATATTTTGCGAAAATGTGGAAGTAGGTAAAAAAATTAAATCAACTTGAGTTTGTAAGGAAGAATTAAACCAGTGCCTAAAAGCATGCTTTGTAAACTGTAGAATTGTTAACATGGAATTTTTTAGACTTCCAGGAGAGGTGAATTACCAGGCAAGAACATGAAAATGGAAATTATGAATATCCACTACATGGGTCGATTTACCCTTGTACAATCATTTCACCTTACTATAAACAATCGGGTTTGAAACATTTCCATGCTTCTGCTTGAAAATGTTGGGACTACGAAAATCTTTTTACATGCTCTTATTCTTCTTGATTGAATTGGATATTTGATTGGTCAGTAACAAACCGTTATCGAATTACGACTTATACGTCCTCTGCAGAATAATTTTTCGTTATTTAAAAAACGAAGACTTAGTTATGCCACCTTTTAAATTTTTAAAA
Source organism: Neria commutata (assembly GCA_963457695.1). Taxonomy (NCBI): domain Eukaryota; kingdom Metazoa; phylum Arthropoda; class Insecta; order Diptera; family Micropezidae; genus Neria; species Neria commutata. The sequence goes on from OY735246.1 coordinate 48,815,242, forward strand.
TAGGAAAGCAAAATTGTATATGTACTTTATTTGAATTTCAGCGACATATGAAAAAAGTAAAAGATTTTATTATTATTATTGCAAGGCAAATATAAAACTGCTCTCAAGAATTTAGTAGTTCAACTGTTGAAACGTGCGACAGAGAGGTTGAGGTTCAGGTTGAGCTTTAGCGCCTGCTCAACAATGCTCATTAAAGCTATATGACTTAAGCAAGACCTCGTCATTTTTTAAGTCCACTTCGTTTACATGCGTTACATGCATAAATTATATTTAAAAAAATTATTTCAGTAACCAACATTCAAATTATTGTCTACCTTTATTATTTTACAGACCGTTGAAGATCTCGAGAATCGCTGCATGGAAGCTGGCGTCGAAATCGTCACAAGACAATCATTTCTATCCGATCCAACCGATGCGGTGCGCAATTTACGGCGTCAGGATGCGCGCATCATAGTCGGACTCTTCTATGTGGTGGCGGCGCGACGTGTGCTCTGCGAAATGTACAAACAGCAGCTGTACGGTAGAGCGCACGTCTGGTTTTTCATAGGTGAGTAATGCACACACACACACACACCCACTCACACACACACAAGCATTCACTGACACGTACAGAAAAACGCAATTAAAAGTGACTAAGAGCAAAGGATAACAGCAACAATGGCATTAGTCAAGGGACACCAACTCTTGTACATATAAGAACGCAGCGTGAGTTGGCAAGAAAGGGGGGTGTAGCGGGTATAGCAATGGGAATTAATGCGCACTAATTGAAAGCATAAAAGTCAATTTTGTGTTAAATTAATTGCGGTGTTTAACCTCAAATGTAAATAATAAGCGTACGAATTGTGCGTTTCAAGGACATGACCGCCGCCGCAATGTGCCGTGCGCTATTACGTGTCGTGCTGGTTTGCGCGTGTATGCATAAATTTGCGTGACGACCCGCATGAACCGATGCGAAGACGGATGGGCGGATGAACGGACGCACTCTCTAGGGGCAAGTGACGGTCACACAGCTTTATAGGAAGTGGCAAAGGGAAAGAACAAGAGCAAGACAAAGGCACCAGCGTTGAACACGAATGTACACATTCGCTGGGAATAGGCGTAAGGTATGTCCAGTGGTTACAAGTAACCGAATTTGTATTGAGGCTAAAATTCGCAACTGCTACGATTTACAAAAATTATAACTGAAACACAACAACAATGTCGAATGGTCAAATAGACGGCAAAATTTTTTTTAGCTTTAATGTAATATAAGGGAACAATAGCCGCAATAGACTGGAGAGGGACAGAAAAACATTACAAGAGCGAAAAATTATTCGACATAGTAAATATCTTGAAATGTGAGTCGGGAATGCTAGAGATTTTCGGGCAAAAGCATTTAAAAACCTTTCGCATAGTTTCAGGTTTTAATTTATGCTCAAGGTATGCCTAAAATACGAGGTAAAATGGATTAGAGGGCCTTAATGTCTACATTCTTTGCACTCATCCTTACGGAATACTACGAAAAATATTGCTGCATAGTCACTCCATACATACTCATACTAAAAGTATAAACCTCAAACTTTGCAACAATTTTTATTAGGCTTACTTTTTAGACATAAGTACAAGCTTGAAATTGTGCAGCAGCCTGTTCAGATTAGTTCTTTTAAGTCCTTAATTTTTTATGCGTTTAGGTTAATAGAATTTATAATTTTAGTTTGAAAAAATGCTATTAATTAAACTCATTTACTTACTTACATACTTAATTGGTGAGAACAACCCTTTACCGGGCTACGACCTGACATACAGCTTCTCTCCAGGTGCCTCTGCTATGAGCGCGCCTTCTCCAGTTGGATATTGCAAGTATTGCCAGTGCCTCCTCTACTTGGTCCTTCCAGCGGACGTTATCTCGAACTAAAGATTACATAAAATCAAATTTTTTAATGCTCGATCTATGCTAACAACGGCCCCCGCTAACGTCCTGACATTGTAAAGAATATTTGAAATAACTTTAAATTGAATAAATTATTTGCCAAATAAAGTTCTTCAAATTCGATGCGCTAAGTAGCCAGATATAGCTTATCTTCTTTTGCGGGGATAATACACTTGAGGAAATAAAATTTTAAATTCGATTGTTCATTGTCTACATTTTACCTCAATTAAGCTACAATTATTCTTGATGCGTGAATTTTGGTTACTTTGCCGCTTTCAGCTATTCGAAAAGCAGCGCATCATTTTGAGAAAGTATTCGTATGTAAGGAAAGCGCCCGAACATCGCATAGAATCACAATTGTGCAAATCAAGTTTTTATATCACTTTTTTGCGCCTTAGCTTTGGTTAAATTATAATGTAATGTTTAACCAGCTCTGTGCGCTATTCCCTATCATCCGACAGTTACCTTTGGCCTTTTCACTTACTCCGCCTCGTATAACCACAGCATACCACCACACCCACTATTACTGCTACTTTACTAGATTTTTTTTTCTCTTCGTTGCTGTCTCTCTCAGCCTCTCTTTTTTACGGCTGCTCTGTTTTTTTTGCTTTCGGTCACGTCGCTCACGTTTTGCACATAAAATTCTAAATTAACCTCCAGCGTAGTAAACGTATACGCCGTGTGCACTCCGTCTGGAAGCTGCTCCAACCACCAAGCAGCCATATCATCAACTGTGTGTATGTGTGTGTGTTTGTGTGTATGCATAGCGCTCACTCAGATTTATGTCTGTATTTGTGTGCTCGTGTTCGTAAGTCTTATCGGAAATCATTTGGTTTGATGTGGCGCTGTTGGAAAATGTTCGTGGTTTTGAGCTAAATTAAGCTCAAGTGTCTGCGGGATTTGGTTACGCTGCGCCAATCAGTCGAGGTCTTCACTTTTATTTGCTTGCCCTGCTTAGCCTTTGCCTCTGCTCCGAGCTTGCCTCATAAATTTACCTTAGCTCAACGTCGCCATGATTGATGTAAATGCATTCTGAGGCAATGTGGTTGAGTGGATTGAATGTGCCAAACGACAAATGTCTATGCATTTAGGTATAGCTGTAGTTGCATATGCAAGGCACAGCGCCAAGGGATATGCAATGAATTGAAACAGCAGGGATATTAGAATGTGTTCAATGCTAAAACGCTGATTTTTTAAACTTTACTGTACTTTACTCAATAGTTGCTAAAAGTGCTTTTAAAGAATTAGCTCGTTCAGTCTTATGTAAAAAATATTTATGAAATTCTGGCACTTGATTGTTGTAGCAACTTACACTGGTAAACTTGAAACAAGCTGCTTTCTCTTTTTCCTTGATTGATGATATGAAATTTAATTTTCTTCTTTTTTCTTTTCAAAAATTGCAAAATATCGAGGTGCGAAATATCTGTTAGTAACACTCAAAATTTAAATAGCCACTCAACTTTTTTACAACCCTTATGATTAATTGCCAGGGACCACCTGCCTGAAGTAACATGTGCCACTTTCCAGCTTTGACTTTATTTCAAACCCTGCTATTCGATGTTCGGTTTCGATTATGCAATATGCATATACAAAACTATGCTTTTGCAATAGATTGTGAATACTTTTATTGCGCTTGAACATTCTGAAAATCGGCAATTTGATTTATATTGTTGTTTAAAGGTAAAACGAAAGGGATTATTTCAAATTTTTAATTCTGCTAAATACTTAACAGGTTTTGGTACTTTTTTACATGGCAACTCATGCAAATTTCCAGCAGCTGCGACTTTCTGCCAGTGTTTTCTCAATGAAATTCTGCTAAATGCACTTGAAGCGCGTAATTTTCTCATTTAAATCACACTAAATATTAAAATATTTTGTACGTAATAAAGTTCTTGAACCCAAATACAGCTCAGTGCAATCCTGCAAATTCTCTTACCCGTCTGCTTAACTCAACGCTACGACCTCATGAATTCCCTAAACCCCAAACATGCGCTTAACAATAAAACTCTTCTCGAAGACATTAAAAGTCAATAAAGGTAACAAAACTTTTTCACAACGCAGCAGCTTTTGCAAAACAACAACACGATAATCGCACGATTTAGGCACATTTCAACATTTCGCCCCGTAATGACAACAATAAATTATAAGCGGCTCAAATGATGTGGAAAGCATTAAAGGCAAAATTAATAGAAACAGGTCAGAAGCATTTTACAAGCACACACACTCACACACTCCTACATATATGTACATACAGTCAAGGCCAGTTCTGAATTAGGTTAGTTTTTGGCGCTGTAAATTTATGAGGCCCACATAAAACAGCCAAATGCGCCTAAAAGCCCCACTTAGAAGGCGTTAAAGCCTAAATGTTATATGAAGCGCATATGCCTCAATACATATGCACACACATACTCGTATGCGTTAGGCATAAGAAGCTGAGCGAGCCAGCGAGCAAGCAAAAAGAAATTTACGTAAGCCCGCAAATTTTCCACAGCAATCAGCAATCATCAATTTGCCTGCAGACGGCACACTTAACTGTCTATGTGCATGTGTTTGCTTTTGTTTGTATGTGTGTCGGGGGGAACGTAAAAGTACTGTCGTATAAACTCCCTTAAAACGCGCGAATTGGAAAGTTTTATTGCTTATAGCACTCACACACATGCAAACAAAATATTAGCGAATTTAATGTTGCCAAATAAAATTCCCGCATCCTTGTGCCACAAATTCATACAAACAAAGACTTTTAATAAGTAGTATACACATACATACCAAAATTAACACCTTCGGATGGCTTTTTTGAACAACAGATCTATAGTTCAGCGCAATTTCACTGAAGAGCAGCGCTGTTTCAAAGACTTGTATAAAGAGCTGAGGTAGACCATATTAAATTTATTGTCCACCATAAAATAATTGACCCTCTATATGGCAAATCACAATATAAGAATATAATTTCTTAAATTAGGTTCATATTCGTATTTCATTTTTGAAAAATGTAATTTTCCGTTCACTTATCAAGTCATACGATCAAGGATATAGCGCGATCAGTAAATGATTTCTAAAATGTATAGCATAGTCAAACATTGTGACGAGTTTGAGGCTTTTCAAAAACATTTAAACTTCAGTCTAAAATTTCTATGTATTATGAACTCTTTAGATTCCTCTTGAGCTTTCTCGATCAATGAGAAGCTTAGATATGCATTAGTCATCAATATAATTCGAAAACTTTACGTTAGCTTTTTAACTCCTAAATTAAATTCAGAAAACATTTTTTGAGTTCAAAAAACCTTCAACATTCACCTTTCCAGGTATTATTGACTCTTTTTGCTCTTCCCGCTTCCTCTGAATACATGAAATATATCTTAAATATTGTATTTGCTATTTTCAAAAGTATCGCAGAGCCTTCAACTTCTAAAACAAATTCAACATGTACTTAGTAAAATCAATCCCCTATCCTTAACTTTCGCTTGTAAATATTATAAAATCTTATGGATTTCACTAAACCCCTTGCGATCAGTTGTGCGACATTTTATTTCAATAATACTTGGGATTTGCGAAATTGTTGCTAAGCATTTTAACCCCCCAAAATTCACGATGATTGAGGCAATGCGCTCGACATTTTTCAACACGCTCATATATAAGAATTCGACCCCATTTGACCTTGAAAAGGGATCATACTTTCAAGCGAAAGCGCGTTGGAGGATTATTGTGTTCCGCTTTTTTCCTGTGCTGCTTCCTGCACCGCAACGGAAATGGATTTGGTCGATAAAGTGACGCTTGTGCGCGTCATTGCCCCTTCATTCTACACTCACAGCAGTTGTGTGTGTTTGAGTACGTGTGGCACATGTGCGTGTATTTCCACTTTTACGTCGACAATTTAAAGGTGCCGTCAGACGGTGCAATGCAAGTGCTTGCAGCAATCGTTTTAATTGCAGCAAGTAGAATTGCATCGTCTGACCACCCGAAAAGTGGTTGCGTGCAAGCGCTTGCTGCAATTGATTTGATTGCACGGAAATGCTTGCATTGCACCGTCTGACTAGTTCATGCAATTGTTGCATGCAATCAAATCAGTTGCAGCAAGCGCTTGCAGATTGCATGTCTGGTCACTGCAATATTTGTGATTGCAGGAAAGCGAACGAATGTTTTTCAATGGTTTTTCGATCGAAAAACATGTGTGTGTGTGTGCCGGATATGAAAATTCTTCCTTAACCGGTTTGAGAGTTTGCTTCAATCTTATCTACACCCCATATTATAACTATATATAACGAGTAAAAGTTTTACATTTTTCTTGTTATAAGTTAATAGAACACACAAAAATTTATTTAAAAACGAATATTGCATTCTACAGATTTCGTAAAGAATACTTCTGGTTTTTTTGTTGTGTAACCACATTAATGTTTTATGTTTTGGTTAAAAAGATTTCTTAAAGAAATTATTAATTTCAAAAAAAAATCAAAAGTATACTGTATAAAGTCTGTAAAGTGTAATCTCGGTTTTTAAATAAATTTTTGCTAGTTGTATGAAATGATACATACATATACATAGTTATGACATGGGGTATATTTTGTCATGCCGAGTGTTGCTGTAAAAACTTATGGAAATAGCAATGGAGGCGCCACTGTGGCTCAGTAGACAAGTACATATATACTTGGTCTCTGATGCGGGAGGCCTAGGTTCAAATCTAGGCCAACCTCATAACCACCTGATAAGAAGAGAATTAATATCAAGAGACCTCATAAAATCGAATACAAAGATTTTCGTCGGCAACACTATCACACTGTCGATGACACTACATTCTGTGGCTGATTTTTCAAAATCGACAAGAGATTAATTGGTTCGGCAATGGGTGTTGCACACAATTTTCTCCGTCGGCCGGTATAGATATGGGGCACTGATTGGGTATGCTCTGGCGTAAAGCCTTTGAGTCGCATACACCGTTTTCGTCTACGAAAACGAAATCCCATACATTAGCTACGAAAAATTTTCAGTTTTTTTCAAATTTTTCGTAGGTAATGTATGGGATTCCGTTTTCGTCGACGAAAACGGTGTATGCGACTCAAATGCTTAAGGCGTACCAATTTTCGGTACCTCGAAAAGACGAGAAAATTCTCCATAAAAAAACGTTCAAAAAAACTGAAATCAATAAAATATAATAAAAAGTTTTTGCCGCCGGTAGGATTAGAACCCGTGCCCCACAGCACCAAAGCGCTCAAATAATTGTAGCAAGCGATTGCAGATTGCATCGTCTGGCCACCCGAAAAGTGATTGCATGCAATTCTACTTGCTGCAATCAAAAAATCGCTTTCTGCAAGCACTTGCATTGCACCGTCTGACTGCTCACTGCAATCACTTTCCGAAATCAAAATTATTCCAATGCAATCTGCAAGCACTTGCATTGCACCGTCTGACGGCACCTTAAGTTGATGCTCTTTGTGCGCTTTCCTGCTGAGAGTTGAAATCCTTTATTTGCCCCCTATCAAAGTTATGCAATAAAACGAGAGTGTGGCTGTAATTGAGTCAATTACTTTAAATCGAAAATATTTGGTTAAAGGAAATACCAAAACATGTGGTCTGAAATGAGAGAATTTTTTCGAAAAAGCTGACAATTGTCAGTGAAAATTTTTAATCGGTTTTAGCAACGAAATAAAATGATGATAAAATTAAATTTTAAATGAAGTAAATTTTTCGCAATAGCAATTTCATTTATAAGTTGAATGCAGCATACTTTTGATATAGGTGCTTACTTAACAAAAACTTTAATAAAAGAAATTCTCAAATAAGAAAATATTTCCGAAATGGCTGACAATTGTCAGTGAAAATTTTAATCTGTTTTAGCAACAAAATAAAATTATGATAAAATTAAATTTTAAAGGTAGTTAATTTTTCGGAACATCAATTTCAGTTATAAAGGTACTTACTTGACAAAAACTTTAACATATCTATTGAAATTTTGAAATATGGAAATTTCGAGCATTAAAGAAATGACTAAACTTTCAATTCAAAAATATGTAAAATAATCTAATCTTAATTATTCGTTTGGCATCTACCACTACATTTACAATACATTCTCTTAAATGCAAAAATTGTAAATGCCTGAAATCACTTCCAGAAATGCCTGCAATTTTATTCACACAAAACCTTTTTACACTTCCTTGTTTATAAAGTACCCTCTTTCCAGTTTCTTACAAAGTTCACTCACTTTAAATACTTTTCAATATGCAAAAATATGCGAAAATTCTTAACAAATAAATACAAATACATAAGCAAAGTTCAACACCAACACATTCACTAAAGCGCAGTGTGTGTGTTATCTCAAGCAATTAGGGCCAGTTTCACAGTGGATATTTAAACTCTGATTGCAGTTTAAATAGGGAATTTCAGTTTCACAGTTGGAAGTTAAATACGATTTAAATAGCCGACTGTGGATATTTAAGTACGGCACAGAGTTGCAATCGAAAACAAATAAACAGCTGATTTCGGATGTGCAAGCAAGCTGCGTCGACAATATTGCAATTTATAAGAGATCAAATTAAACATAAAACTGCATGGTATAGCACATATAAATGATCCCGTAGTATTATAAATAATATAAACTGTGGATTCTTTGCACAATATCCAATAATTCACTTCTTTCGGCCGACGAAAAATTTTTAGCTCGCGCTTCCTCCATAATTGAACAATTGAACATATGTTTTTGGCAAGTTGTGTCAACCTTCAATTGTCAAATATTCGAAGTTGCCATTCATTATTCCGTATTTAAATAAATGCACTGTGAAACTCAAGAAAAGTTAAACTAGATTTAAACTCAATTCGCAAATTAGATTTAAACATCCACTGTGAAACTGGCCCTTAGACAGGCACTTTGGCTTGCCCTCGCTACCCTAAGTTTGGTCCCACTCAGGCAAAATGTTGCGGCTACAGCAACAACAGAAGGCAAACCATTCCACACCACATGCTATGTCAGGTCCTTGTATGCTGACTGCAGAGCAACAACAATTAAGCAAAAGTCTAAAACAAATAAATTAAAGTTTTTCGTGCAAAATTTCGCATGGCAAACAAACAAAAGTTCAATTTTGGCTGCTGTTGTTGTTGCTTTTGTTGACTTTGACTTTCGTATCCCTTTTCCCCTAGATTTTACGCGCGGGTTCCTGCCTGACACAAAAGTTTGTGTCCTTTAACATTTTTGTTGTGGCTTACTGATACTTTTAAACAATTTAAGCGTAAATTGCCAAGCGAGAATTAAAATGTTTTGCAAAATTTCTCATTATACCCTACACCTATGGTAATAGGGTATAATAACTTTGTGCCAAAATTGTAACGCATTAAAGGAGCCTTCCTAGGTATAGACATAAGTATATAGAAATGATCAGAAACACTTTCTCTTTTCATTTCCGGTTGTCCGTCTGTCCGTCTGTCCGTCTGTCCGTCTGTCTGCGTGTATGCAAAAAAAAGAAAGAAGGAGTTGTCCGATTTGGACCAAATTTGGTACACAGTTACAGTGAACCTCGGGTTAGGTAAAGTGTTAAAATTATTCAAATTACCCGAAGGACACGCCCACAACGGGTCTTTAAGTCCCACTACCTCGGATTTTTTTCGGTAAAATGGCTATAATTTGTGTAATTACTCATGGAAAAGAATAATACTTGGTATTCAAGTTAAGAGGTAGGTCTTCTATATCTCAGGAAAAAATGGGCGTGGTCCGCCAACTGTATAGCCGGCAAAATTTTGTCGGTAAAATGGTTACCAATTGACTAGTTACGAATATAAATGAATGAAATTCGGTTCCCAAGTTGATATATAGGTCTTAGATGCCATACAAGAAAATGGGCGTGGTCCGCCCACTATATAGGCGATAAACAAAAAATCTTCTTAACTTCCATAATATATACACCAGAGAGTCCAGATTTGGTTACTTCGTTCCGGGCGTGGTCCGCCCACTATGTAGGTTGTAAATCAAATGCACCCACAATTTCAGTGAATTATCACCCCACTTGGGAACATGGTGTAGGGTATTACTCTGTCGGTGAAACCCGACTGATACTTCCTTACTTGTTTTCTTAATGTATGCGTTTGATATTTGATTTTAATATTAGAAAAAATACAAAAATTGTGCAAACTTCGCAAAAGTTGTCTATGAGAATTTTGATATTTCTTTTACTTTGAATTTCCTGTAAAAATCTTTATATAATATAAAGAATTTAGAGAAAAATCTAAATTTTCTTTTAGGAAATTGAATTGTCCACTAAAATGAAATAAACATTTATATTGCAATCGAAAATTAGTAATTTTAATATCTACCAGAGCTAGTAACAATTTCTGCATGTAAAAGTTATCGTTATTCTTTATATATCGGCTCGATATTGTTTCCATTCATGTTTTATCTCAATTAAAAGCATACTCTTAGTTTCTCGCTCAAGCTAAGAAAAGATGGCAGCAGAAAAGTTCTTGTAGCATTACTATACAGCCCTGGCCTTCCCTTACATCCAAATGGACCAAGAAGCTTGTCTCTTTAAATTGGAAATATATAGAATGACAGCGCACTGCCTCTTCGGCCATCACGATAGCAAACTTGGGGTCGAAAAGCAGAAGGTAGCTGAACTACTCTGTCACTGTCTGGCCATATCTAGACACTTCGGTTATTTCATCTTGAACAGCCTGTATTAAGAATGTACATATTTTAATAACAGATCCAAGCTCATAGTCTCCACACTTGCTGCTGGACGTTACTAGTGCGGTTGTTCTCTTTTAAGAAGCTTCTGGCATAAATGTCTTAGCTCGTCTGTTACCTTCCGCTGCTTTTCAGTAATGTTCAGCTTTCCCTTTTTAGCCAGAGCTATGGGTATGGATCTTAAAGCCATCCATATCAAGAAGGTTTTTCATTCAACTCTCCAAATGTTTTGACATAGATTCTTTTTGTTGTTCTAGAAAGTAGTATGCTAAATCCCTTTCAGTATAATTAAACTTTGCCGAAGCATGTTTTTCTGGTATACCATATCTTCCCTAGCGATGCAATATCACTTAAGCTAACTCAAAAGAGAGATGTATATATTTCTTTAATCATGCCACTGCTGTCAACTTCAATTGGAGAATTATGTTAGATTCTGCCTAGATTCAATATAAATTTCATGCTAATCTCACATCTTTTTTAATAGAAATCACCAATACAATATGCTCACTTTCTACTCGCTTGACAAATTTCCCATTTATGACACGCTTAGCTCTAGCGAGTACTGGCCACTAATAGCAACACTTACTGTCATGCCACAATCCCAACAAACAATCCCTCAACATTTCTACCAAATCCAATTGAGAACTGCTCAAACCATTCTTAATCCGGCTCATAAATTCCAACTCATTACACTCGAAACTCTTCAATTTAAGCCAATTAAAAAACTTTAAATTACCCACAATTAAACAAATGAAAGGCAGCGCGCAAGGATCTGGCAGCACTTCTTCTCTACCCCCGAAAACGCTCGCAACCCAACTAAGCAACACTAATCCGCTTTCGCAACTGTTGCCAAAGCAATGCGCACCGACATTTTCACTCGCACATTTCTACCAAAATAGTAGATAAGCAAAAACAATTACACAAACAATTTCATTTGCCATTAATGAACTGAAGTATTGGCGTGCATGCTTCGAAAGGGAGAAGTGTATGCAAGGGCAGTGAAAGTGAAAGTGGCCGTTGAAGCGCTTATAGGAAACTTCTGGCCAGCATCGAAAATCAAACTAAAGCACAAACACAAACATTCCAGCCCAACTCCCAGGCTCTGGCAGAATGGAACGGAGTCCACGTCCTCTCTCTCAATCACTCTTTCTATTCATACAAAGTGAAGCAAAAACGGACAGCCTGAAGATGAAGATGATTTTCATAAAGCACACAAAATCAAAACTGACAGCCGAAGCGGAAACGGAAATGAGCTAGCGCCGGCAGCAAGCGTGCGTAAGTACAAAGAGTAGAAAAAGAGTATAGTGCCACTCAAATCAAATAGCAAACGGAACCAACTGGCTAGCAAAAACGAAGAGCAAAAGGCAAAGCGCCCCAAAGTATGCCATGGAACGGTGACACGCAGCGCCGCGCAGCTTAAATCACAGCCAAGACTGCAGACAAAAGCTGCTGGAGTTGCTGAAGTGCTCCGCACTCTCGAAGCTCAGCACACAGGCATGCACAAAAATGTGTGTAAGCATGTGGAAATTTTAAAAATTATGCTGCAACTTTCAAAAATTTCAAGTGACATGAAGCAAGGACATGCGACATGCTTGAGGCACAGACAGAACGAGACGTGTCATTTGTCAGGCAGTGCAAGAGGGGAAGCAGCTGTTAAGTTGAGTGGAACAATACGCAAGAATGATTTGCAAGAGCTTAAAGCGAATCAGACAAAACACGTTGGAAAAAAATGAAATTCTGAAAATGTGCAAATACTCAAATTATTTTGAAATAATTTTTGAAAATATTTGTACAAAAGGTCAAATTAAATTATATATAAACAAAGCTGTGAAATGTCTCAGTGAAAGTTAAAAAAAATTTCTATTATATGGAATATATAAATTCAGCTACATACATATATTCTTGACTAAAAATATATAATTTTTTTAAATGTTTTATAAGAGCAAGCTTATGGCCGCTGCTAGCAAAATCACGACCCACCTGCAATAATTTTTGTAATTGCATGCAATTAGCCTTTAACAAGCGGCAACAAACTAGCTTCAGCAGGAACTGAGCCACTTTGCAAACAAGGAAAAGAGGGAGGAGTAGCAGAAGTAACAGGAGCGGCAGCAGCAGAGCGTCTGTCAAGAAAACAAAAGTGAGAAATGACAGTGTAGGAAATAACCGAAAGTGTCGAAAGCGCGCATTTATCACTAATGATATTAATGAGGTTAATGCGGCGCCAAGTGGCAGCAGCAGCAGAGAGGAGGAGCATGAATTGGTAATAGAAAATTAAGGCAAAAGCGGCAAGTTGGTTTACTCAGGCCTCGGTAAACTAACAGCAAGTGTGACAAACGAACAGAGGGGCATTTCTAAGGGGGTTCATAAGCCTGATTACAAGAACTTTAATTTCGAAAAATTGTTTCAGCTGTAATAAAATATATGCGCTCAAGTTAAGAAATAAGTGCTGAAGGTTCACCAGCTTGTTGGTAAGATCAGCTGGCCTCTTGAGTACCCTTTTAGTTTAGAGCTAAGCCATCTCTCTCATGTATACAGCCCGACATCGGTTTGCAATTAAATTGCTGTTTTCGTGTGGCTACTGATGCCTGTTTGTGTGTGTGTGTGAGTGTATGGCTGTTCACACAGCTAGCATTTACAAAATTAAATCAAAGAAATTAAGGGTACAATTACGCTGTAATTAATTGGAGTCTCGCAGGTGTAGAATAGCACTTTTGCGGGCAAGCATTTTGACATTTTCATTTCCAACTTCAGCCTGAATATAATACTTACACTCGATTTTCACTCTTCGCAATTTAATTAGCATTTGCTTCTTTCAATCTTTACTAGACCAACTTCAAACCAAAAAGTATCCTTGACAAAAATTTAAATATAAGCTACTTGCTCTAATCGAGTAAGCAGATAATGGAACTCGCAACAAAAATTTTACAGTTTCAATTTCAATTCCATAAAATAGTAAAGTAAAGATTCCATTTTACCAAGTTTCCTGGTTTTATAAAATCTGCGCTGGCAAGTCATAAAAATTAAACTCCTTTTTCGTTTTTATATATAATATGAACGAGATATCGACTTAAATGTATTCAGACTTGTGAGCATAAAATTATCGTATCTGATTCTGCTGCCAAAGTTTTGCAAAATAACGATGAAGATATTCTGCTGATTTACAATTATGACAATTATTTTGATTCCTTCTTATTTCCATTATTTAAAACCGAAATTGTGGGTTTAATTCTTATTCGAATTTCAAATTTCGGGATACCTCTTTTGCTTTCTGGTGAATGGCCTTGAGGTTGCTGGGTTAAACAGTGGAGCTTTCGTGTGAAAAAGTCATATGAGACATAGCACACAAGATGGTCTAAAGGAAATACAAAGGAAGAAGTTTCAGATGCTTGGTATGGTGTTACAGCTGTACGTCGCTGCTGTCGAAGGTGCGATTGATCTCTGAAAAAACAGGAGTAGCGAACTAATATAAATCTTTACCCAAAGGCATTTTGCGTAAGCGGATTTAATAGAATAAATATTGCAATTCCTCCACTGTTATTCCCGTTCTATTTTCTACTTTATTCCACATATCTTCTTATATGTACATATATGTCTTTATACATGTATGCTTATATCTGAGAGTGTAGGCATCTTGTTCCATCAACCTTGACATTGTTATTGTTAAAGAGGCCTTTGTTGCGCACCGCGACCGCCGAATGGATCTTTTGTGCTGGCCTGTATTTAACCCAGGCTCTTAATGAAAAGTAGCACTTTGCAAAGTTTAGTGTTCCATATTTTCTGTGGGGCACTGAGTAGCCTCCTAGATGGATGCTTCTTAGCCTACTAATTGCGTGACAGTCGCACAAAATGTGCTCGGACGTTTCAGTCCCTATCTCGCAAAGTCGGCACGTATCCGTATCGGATAATCCCATCTTCATCAGGTGGTATCGAAGACTGCAGTGGCCTGTGAGATACCCTGTGAGGATGCGGAGGTCTTCCCTGTTCAACCTAACAAGCCTTTGTGATACGGCCTTTGTTGGGGTCAATAATCTTTTTGCTTGCCTTTGTCCTATGCTGTTAGTCCATTAGGCATTGACCTTGGATTCCTCCCATTTCCTTAGCACTTCCGCTGTATGCCCCTTAGACAATCCGCAGAAGGGTTCGGGACCAATAAAGGGTCTTAGTGCTCCCCTTTTTGCGAGGCAGTCAGCCCTTTCGTTGCCTTCGTGACCTTCATGTCCTGGGACCCAGCCCAGTGTCAGCAACCTTGACATGCTCTCATAAATATTTATTTTTTCATCACTTTGATTTGCTTGCATAACTTTTAATAAGTCTGTCTTTTCAAGGGCTCACTTTCGTTTAAAGTCTGTCTGCTTATTGTTTCTTTTATTAAAGTTTTCCAGATTTTATTCCTTTTTATCATCTACCCATTCCTTTCATTTCTGCCTGCCTTAAGTCATTTGTCTTGTTGCTTGTATGTCTATCGATGTTTCTTTCTATTCCATGTTATTCTGCTTCTACTACTCGCTTTTCCAACAGTCATAATAAATAAGCCTTATCCTTATTACTAACTTATCCGCACCAATTGACCTCCCGCATCGTCTATGCCAAAATCAATCACTTCCATGGCGTGGCAACCGCTGCTCTTCCCTCTCCACCAACTGGCATATTCTGCAGTTCCATCATAGCCTGCGGCAGCATTTGCGGTTACGCGCACTCTTTGGCAGCATTTTCTTTTTCATTTTATTACATTTTGCATATTTTAAAAATCAAATTTTTCGAGGGCAAAGAAAAAATAAAAACTTTCCACAACACGTTGTCAAGCCTGCAGTACTGACATGGTTGCGGCCATGTTTTTCTGCCATGGTTTCATAATGCTGAGCTTTCATGTCCGTATGCCAAAAGTAAAACCGAATTCATTCGGCATATTGCAGCTAGATGAAAAAAGGAAAGAAAATGTATATTTGAAATTTGCTAAAAGCCAACAAATTTACAAATTTTTTGCTTCGGTGTGTGTGTGTGTGTGTAACTAACGTTGCCTATGAAGCGCCGAAGTAATTTAAATTTTATCAATTTAATCACTGAGTTGTATCCTTTGGCTTTTAATTTAGCAGCACTGCTTCGAAACGATTTAATATGCTGCCGTGAGCAGCGTGCGTAGAGCTACTCCTCTCGTGACTGCATTCTGCAAAATCAATCACTTTCATTTTGTATATGCCAACACTGGCACACGGCTCGCACGCACACACACACTGATGCAGATACATATACAAATACCGGAAGGATAAGTTAAACAATTGTGTGCGGGTTCAAATGCTTGCTGGAAATTTGGAGCTTGTCTAGGGGAAAGACAGATGCGTAGTTGGGGTTTGGGGAAGCAGAGCCAACTGAGTGAAGCAGTGGACATGAGCGCCTGAAGTTACTACAAGAGGGAGCAATTGAAAAGTATACTTATGAAAATATTACAAAGAAGTAAGGGAACTACGAAATTCGCTTTACGATTGTTCACGTAACGTAAGATCGCACGCTAAACATCTTAGTCACTTATTGATAGCATGAGATATAATAGAGTCAGGACTAAACAAAATTAGCAAAGGACTTTGAGATTATCTACGTAGATGAGGGTGGGTAATGATCTAATGGTTTTTATGAATAGCATCGAATATGAAAATAGTGGGTTGTGAAGGTAGTGAGTTATATGAATAGAACTTGCGATTTTTCACATAGCTAAGAGTGAGATGCTAAGAATTGGAAATCATTTGGGAATAGCTCGAGAAAAAAGAGACGTGGAAATGACAGAAGCATGGAAACTCAAAAGAATGATTTATAATTTGTTCACGTTGAAAAGAGTGGGAATGTAAGAATCCAATGACATTTAATGCTAGTAAAGAGCATGAGATAATGTGGAGGCATTAGGCAACGGAACTCTTATGAAACTGCCGTAGATGTAAGAAGCCAAGAGATGACTTTGGGATTATTCAGTTTGTTAAATAAATTTCCGCTTGAGCAACTCTCCTGCCTACGTGACTGTGTCCCTTATATTGATGAACACAAATCTCAGTGCCCAGCTGTAGTCAACTAGAATGCTTCTGATTAAACAGCGAAAGTCCATTAGTGACAATGTGTACTTCTGTGAATAATTTGCAATTCGACTTTTTCTACAATGTCTATGTCGACGAGAGCGAAAAAAATTGCATGTTCAAATTAAAATTATTGCCTTGTAGAAGTGAAACGAAGAATGCAGGAAAAAGCGGCTGACAGTTCGCATGAAGTTCGTGTCGTATGGGTGTAGAATACGTCGCAGTGCTACGACAGGAAATGAATTTATTTCCGTCGCACTTTGTCTTTCATTGTCAGTAGCAGAAAATCTCTCTTTTTGCGATTTTTCTTTAATTTGCGCTAGTTTCAGTTCATTTGCTGGTGCTTACTTGAATTGTCATGCCACTCTCATGATGGCTTTTTTCAATGCCCGCGTTTTTTTGGCAAAATATTCAAATTAATTACAATTCAGCTTGCGTGATTGCCTTTGTTCAGCGCGAAGAATAAATATTGCCAACTAATTTGCATGCAGATGAATGACTGTTGGCAGAGAGAGCGTGAGATATAATGGGGGCAAAGCGCGATACAGAAGGACTAAATAGTAGAATTTTATGTAAAGAAATAAAAGTAGGAAAAATTGAAAGAGTGGTAGTATTACGACTATAAAATACTAAAGCGAGAAATGTTCAGAGGAGAATCGCATTATCTGCTTTCCCGGAACACAAAAAGTCTAAGATTTTTGAGTAACAGCTGTAGAACTATTGACTTTTTTATAAGTGACCACAGAAGTCCGACACTTAACTTGAGAAATGCACAAAATTTTCAAGTCTATCACACTTTTTGCACACAGATACAAAGTCTATTATTTATTTGAAGACGCTTAGTTCAGAAGATCTAGAGAGAGCTGCATTGAGCAACGTATTATTGCATTGACCATGAAAATCTGCGTGCTAGCGGGAAGATGAAGACAAAGGAAAAGAAAAAATAAAACATTCTCTCCTTTCCCACTAATTCGCTCTAAAGCGGTGAAAATCTCAAAGCAAAAATCCCAAGAACTCTCGAACTATAAAGAGCCACAGTTGTGTTTGCACTGCAGTTTATTTCAAACTGTAAAGAATGCTACAAATCTATGCTATTATTCTAAGAATCGGCTTATTCTAGACAATCTAAGAATTGCACAATTTTGAGTCATACACCATTTTGAAAGATTCGCCGTGTATTTTCAGGCATAAGTTCTAGATTGAAGATTGGTCGAACATGTGCTAAAATATTGCAGCTTTTAATTTCGAAAATTTTTCTTGATTTATTTGCATTCGAGATATAGCCTGCTGCATAGATCTGGAAAACGTTGGCAATAATATTTAGTAGATGTTTTCTGATTTAAATCTCTTCATAGCTATGTCATAGGACACACCCGATAATCGGGAGTTATTACTAGTGTTCATATTATTGGAAATAGCACATATCTAATGAAGCATAGCTCAAAAAATTCATATATTGAAGCAGAGCGAAATAATTTAACTAATTTTTTTTATTATTTTATAATAAACATGAAAGCTACACACAGAAACAACATCTCCAAATATCTGCTTATATTTCCAGCACCAAATCCTAAAAAATATCCTTCAAAATAGTATTTCCAAATGGCTTTTTGCAGCAAATAATACAGAAATATAGTCTTTTGAAAGTGTTTTTTTTTAATTCCGTTCTTAAAGCTTTCAGCAAAAACATGCAATAAATTTTGTACTAAAACAAAATTTGAAATACCACAGGAACCACAATATTGCAGTTGTTGTTGTTGTGGTTGTTATGCAATTTCTCATAGTCAGTTCAATTTCAAAATTAAATCACCAAACATTTATCTAACACATAGCTCCTTTCCTCTCTTTCTCTATGCCAATCCGTTTCTATCTTTGCAACGTAACAACGCACACAAACAACGCACATACACAAACGCCATGGCAACTCATCTACGTGCGCGTGTATGTGTGTAGGCTGGTACGAAGACAACTGGTACGAAGTCAATTTAGATAACGAAGGCATCACGTGCACTGTGGAGCAGATGCGTATCGCTGCCGAAGGACATTTAACAACGGAGGCACTTATGTGGAATCAGAACAATCAAACGACAATTTCCGGCATGACAGCTGAGGAATTTCGGTAAGTTATCAAAAGTACACCAACACACTCTCGCCGCCCAAACACCAGGACAATGTGCATTGCATCGGCGAGTGTCAAGGCATAAAAGGAGTGAAAATATGAGGCAGGCAAAGCAATGCAAGTGTTTGGAAGGCGGCAGGGCTTACAAGGTGTGACAAAAGTGTTAAGCTTGCCGGTCTGCCTCTGTTCGCCTCTTCAGTAGTGATGCGAAAACTATAAGTAACCATTTAGTATGTACTTAGTTCTCGCTAGTAGTATTTTTTGGCAGTTCGATACTTTATACGGCTACTCGATGCTTTGAGTAGCGAACTTTTTTTAAAGCACAACTTTAGGTTAAAAGTGACTGACTTGCCAAAGAGATAGAACAGAAATAGACAACTATTGTCTCCTTGGCAAGTCAGTCCGAATAAAAAACTATTATTTCTTACATATGTATGTATAATCTGCCGAAAAACATAAACTTGTATAATCCAGATTCTTGACAACAAAATATTTACTAATTTCTTTCTAATGATACACAAACAAAATTTTTGTTTTCTCAATTTTCAGTTGAATCTTCTGAACAATCGAGTAGTATTGAGAAAAATTGTAATCACAATAAAACTTGCAGATATTCCTTCTAAGCTGCTTACTTAAGTATGATGTTTGTTTAAAAAACTTTAGTTAGGAAAGATCTACATATATATTTTAATACATATATATAATTAGAAAATCAATGTTCACAAAAAGCAAGCAAATCAAGGAACCCATCTTCCTTCTCGAGTACACAAAAGAACAATATCAAGTACCTACTGTCGAATATTCAATACTATAGAAAGTCTCTGGTGTGCCGCTTGTTACGCTAGTCTCTCTCCATCTCATTTGGCCATCAACCTCAAATGGTTGCCGTGATATTGCTCGAAGCGTGTATTTCCTGCTGACCGTTTCCTACCAGCAGTTTACTGTATTTCCACTTTTCGGGCATCCCTTCCAATGTCGAACGCTGCTTCGCTGTCTAATTGGCCTGCAAAGTGGCCCTTTTGCGATAGCACAGACCGATAGCAATTTGCTCACGCAGAGGAAAGTATGTAAATGGTGACGCCAAGGTTGACATTTAATGTGACACTTAAGAGAGTCCAAAAATGGTTCACACAAACGTGAAGCCACAATCGGTTTGAGCATACAAATTTTTATGTATTACGAGTTGGCACCATGAAAAGGTATTTTCCATTTAGATTAGCAGCCGCAGGGCAAGCCGGCAAAAAATATCATCAATAATAAGGAATTAATTTAAAACTGCACAAACTGCCTCAATTAATCAGTAAATTATCTGCTAATTTTACCACATTAGAAGTGGTTCCGAATCTAAATAAGTCTAAAGGATAAGAATCTCTTTTAATTGATTCGAATATCTTGTACCTTATTAGTTGCTGGGATTTCATGCTCATGAACTTTTAAACTTCGTGATTTTTGGTCCAAAGATCCAATCCTGGCAATTCTTAATTTATTAACGATCGCTGCGCTGGGACTCTTGCTCTTCAGTTCATTGGATCTGTTCCAACGCTGACGATTTTTACTCATATTAACTTATTAACATATTTTGTCCCTTAGAAATTTTTGCTCTCGTTAGAAGCAACTTTATTAAACCTTTTATTCTGTGTTTTAGATCAACTCTGACCTCTATAAAATCTGATTCTAAATATCTCTTAGAACCTAGTCCATCTGATTATAATATAATATAGTATATTATCATCCCCTTCCAGTCTGTTCTCTAATCAATTCTTCAAACTTCAGAACTATTTACGTTTTGCGACGCTCGGAATTATTTCTTTCTTATCTTATATCAGATTTTTTTAAATCACTACTGCACTTATTCTTTGATATCGTGGCATTTTCTCTTTTATGCAGAACACGACTGAACAACGCGCTCATCGAAGAGGGTTACGATATCAACAACGATCGCTATCCTGAGGGCTATCAGGAGGCTCCACTCGCCTACGACGCGGTCTGGAGTGTGGCACTGGCCTTTAACAAGACCATGGAAAGGCTGAAACAACGCAAGAAATCGCTGCGAGAATTCACCTACACGGACAAGGAAATTGCCGATGAAATTTATGCAGCCATGAATTCGACACAATTTCTTGGTGTTTCGGTGAGTGCAAGCACTTGGCAGCACTGTCTGCATTGAGCGAGCTGATGTTGTTGTTGTTGGTATAGTTTGTGGACTATGTTAATTTGTGATGCAAATTGCAAATGAAAGCGATTTATTGAGAGCAGGAAATATGGTTTAGCATGCATGCAGAGTGAGTAAGTGATGAATAAATCATTGACGAGGGGAATGTTTGATGAAATCGGTGTGGTAAGTGGTAAAAGCATGTGTGAGGTGATGAGTAATAGGAATGGAATTGGACAAGAGTGAGCAAATAAATGAAAGATTGGTGGATTGCTTAAGTGTTTTGCATTTAGTGATGTAAAGATATTTCCGGAGCAGTCTTTAGCATGTAGCGTAATATAGAGAAGAAAGACATACATATAGGTAAGTAGATAGTGAAGTAAATGGCGCATGTCAAAAGGAAACTTCCTGTGGCGCCAACTTTAAAATCCTAAATAGAAACCCCCATCTCTTATTGGAGATTCTGCAGAAAATATATATTGATTTTACCTACGTTTGATTCACTTCCCCCTGGTTGCAGGTTGTGTATAACTATAAATTCTTTAATTCCTAAATTCTTAAATTCTTTAAATGCAAATGGGAATCCCCAATTATATGGCAAATAAAATTTCGCCGTATAACTGATACAGTCTTTAAAGTTAATTCCTTCCACTGCTCCTATAATAAAATAGCGTATTATTATTGCAATACAATAAAGTGATAAAGATCTCAGTTTTAGCCCCACTAAGCCAGATTCCTAACTTATAGAGATAGTTGGAAAAAACCAACATGTTAAATTTAGAGCAATGTTGACAATGAGTTTATTGAGAATATTGAATTTGCTCATAATTTAACAAGAGATTCACTCTTAAGTGGAAAACTTTTGCTCAGAAAAGTACAGGAAATGTACTATAAACTTTTCGACTTCTAAATAACATTTCTGCTTATTTTTTATGTAGGAGTACTCCACTGAAAAGCAGCGTTATCTGCCTTGCATGTAATTAATATTAATGTGTTATTTTTGGTAGCGCCTTTATAGTTTGACCTTAGCCGGAAATTTCTCTGCAGTTGCTTCGAAGTTTTGCGTAGTCGACAACTTTTGTCAAGTTGGCACATTATTTTACATTTTGTTGTGCATTAAGGCCTCATATCGATTGGCTACTGCTGTGGCATTTAGACGCCTTTTTATGGTGTTCCACTTTGTTTGTCGCCTTTAATGAGGTGTGAGTATCAAAACGACTTACAAATGCCTTTGGTCATTGTGGACAGTTCATTGCAATATTTGACCAAAATAAATCGGCTTGTAGTCTGTGCTTACCTTTGAGTTCTTTTTGGGGTACCTTTTTAATCGTGTCTTAATAGACTAATTCTAGAAATGCAAAGAATATACTAGTTGATTTTAATACAATACAATTATAATGATGCAGACTTCCTTTGCGAGTGTACCGCCTTTTCTAAGTCACGATTACAGCTGCTGAAGTCAGACGTGAAGAACAAACCATTTTTGTTCCTTGCTACTATCTAAATTCCTCCACTTTGCACAAGGATCAGGAAGAGTTTACTAAAAGGAATCAATTTATCAATATAATGGACAAATGCATATCTCTGTGCTGGTAAATTTTCTTATTCCAACAAAAGTAGGAAGCGTTTTATTTTAATCCTAGCATGAGTGCTCTGTATATGTATACGACAACTTAAACAGATCATCTTATGATTAGGACATTGCACATAAGCGTTTTGATGGCTTTCCAACTGCTTCATACAGTGCTGCCTTCTAACGTAAACTCTTCTTGAAAATAAGGCAAAGTGATTCCATTCCGATAAGTAAGAGGTGCCAAAGATGCATCACGCTCTGGAAGGCCAATTGATGAAAATTTTGTTAAAATCAATGCTTCCCTATGGCCAAACTCTCAATTCGGACCTGTACTGTCAACAATTTACCAATTTACACCAGGCCAAACACATTCAAAGTGAGTTACCAGAAGCTCCAGTAGCTTGGTTGGAAGGTTCTTATGCATCCACCTTATAGTGTAGACATGGCACTAAGTGCTTACCTGCTCCTATCTATGGCGAATGATTTTCCTGTCGAAACATTCGCCTCCAGAGAAGCTTGTGAATTTACCAATAGGGACGAGAGTTTCTATGAGAGGGCATAATGGAATTACTTAAAAAATGGCAACAAGTTATAGAAACAAGACAGTGCATATTTAAACTAAATCGGATCATTCTAACTAAAAAAAAATAATGGATTTCTTTTTACTTACTAGAAAAAATATTGTATATCGATATACTTCGCAAGAGAGGTAGTCTCTCTCATATAATTCAAACATGCTAGAATTTTAAGCTATTTTTATTTTCAAGTGTTTTACTTGGAACTTTCCATTGGAACCTTTGCACAAAGTGTGCTAACTGAAAAATTACACCTTTCTTAAGAAATTTTCGAGTTTAAGATAAAAAATAGAGGAAAACCAAGTATTAGAAGAGGATCACTTCGAAACTTTGTTCGCAATCGGAAGTGAGATACAAATATTAAAGCATGCCCGCACGCTTTCTGCTTTACTTTTTAGCAGAAATTTATTTTAAGGAGCCTGAGTTCTTAACTTATATTTCCTAGCTCAGCTTTCAAGCTTTAAAATATGAATGATTCCAAAAATTTTAAGCTCTCATAACATATAATTTTAAACACACACACTTGCTCTGGTATCTAATACTAGTTTATTTCTAATTATATTTCTTTTCACTTAACCGCCACTCAATTGTTTGCCTTCACAATGACGTCAAGCTCAGAAATCTCTTGCATAAACTATAAGCAAGAAAGCTCACTATTTTAGAATTATACTCCCACACACAAAAAAGACATGCATTAGCGCACACACACACACACACACACACACACAAATATGCAACGATAAATATGCTTCATTAACACTCCAGCGACTTGTGGCTGTAGCTTGCTGCTGTGCCTGCTTCTGTTCGAAGCGAGCTGCTGCATTTCATTTTCAAGCACTTTTTAAAAATCGATTTTCTCACATACATGCATACACGAGTATACACATACATGCATATACAATGCTAAGCGTTGCAGTGCTTCGCAGTTCAACGAAAATGTTCGCTTCATTTGCAGCTGCGCTCTTTATTTTTAGTTCCCATCAAACTTTTAATAGGCCAGCTGAAAGTGCTCACACACACACATGCGCTCATAATTTGTTTATAGTTGTTGTTGCTGCTTGTCAGTTGCCTTTAGTTAGTTATAGTTTTAATAATCTTATTTGTTGTGCTATCGCGAAGTTTCCATTTCTTCGGAGCTGTTCATTTCAGCTGCACTTCTCAGAAGCCAAAACAAATTTGTTCAGAGTTTAGTCATCAATTTTTGAATTTATCACATGCAAAATGCTGTTCGTTAAGTGCAACGCTTAACTCTTGCTACTAAATGCTGTTAACTGAATTTGGCGTTAAGCACAATATTTATCGCAGCGATTCCACGAAATGAACGTGCTTTGAAATTGATGAGAAAATAAAAAGCAGTAAGGCTAAAAGTGACAAATTTAACAGCAGATTGCATTAGAACGGCTTGTCCTTAGAATGGCACCACAAAGCGTATGAGTGACTTTATTAGTTAACACTTAAATGTTTGTTGCACATGCACATACTCGTATGCCGCATACATTCAAACATATGTATGTTATATGTCTGTCATACATAATAAGGTCCTTGTATGGAAATATAGCAAAACTAGTAATAACTCCCGATTATCGGGTGTTCCCTATGACATAGCTAAATTAAATAAAAAAAAAAAATTTATTTAATATTGTTGCCAAAGTTTGCCAAATCTATTCAGCAAGCTTTATCTCGAAAGGAAATAACCCAATACAAAACTTTCTAAATTAAAAACTAATATTTTAGAACATTTTCAAACAATCTTCGAGAACTTATGCCTGAAAATGCATGGTGAAACTTTCAAAATGGTGTATCATTCGATATTGTGCAATTCTTAAACCGTCTAGAAAAGCCTATTCTTAGAATAATAGCATGTCTGTCAAATAATAGACCTCGAAATCTTAAAAATGATATATAATTTATCATGCAACTCTCTCTAGATCGTCGGAACTAAGCGCCGGTCTTCAAATAAATAATAGATAATGCTGTAATAACATCATAAAAAGATTAAAAACATATTCTTGTGTATTTTATAAAAAATGATTTAGTTAATTTTCGGCGTTTTTATTGCGTAATCCTTCCCTTGTTGTTGCTTCCATTACTTGCTAGCGTTGCCTAATCTTGCTTTTTAGCATAAAAATTATTTATTTATATCTTTCAACATATACATATGAATTTTTAATATTTTAGGTGTATTCTTGACAGAACCACAATTAATAGCAAGTTTTTTGCTTCTGACTTGTGATTATAGTATATGAGCTGTTATTTTTGTCTGTGGTATAAGTCAATTTTTTACAAAAATGTGGATAATGGCAGTTATAGATAAAAGTTTTTTTGATCCTTTTTTGGCAAAAAAAATTTTGTAAAAAAAGATATTCCAGTGTTTGGAAGATTGTAAGTTTAAGCTCTTAACAGTATTTACACTGAGAGTGAAATGTAAACAATGAAATATCTCGCAATAACAGAAGGTGGGCTTATACCACTTTCAAAAATAACAGCTCTTATATCCTGTGTATGTTAGTGTGACTACGAAATTCATGTATTAACAAAGATCATAAAATAAATCGTTGAATTTCAATAGCTTTTGATTATTCCTACAAGTGCCTTTAAGATATACTCCTTAAACCGGTTACTCTTAGACCCCGTTGGATACCTAATGATATGAGATACAAATCCCATCCGTCAGAATACGAAATAGTGTTTGGTAAGCTTTAGTTTATTCCTAATTTTTAGGCCTCTGCCAGCCCTATGAGCCTATTGAGCTCCGAAATAAGTTGCCCATATCTACAGATTAGTATTGTAGCATATCTAAACAAGAAAATGTTGCAAATTGAAAAACCCATGTCAAAGTGCCTAAAAGTATGCAGTTTGCATACTATGCATAACTTTCAAAGCTTTGTCTCTTTCGAAAAAATACCAAAGCGTAATTGACTGCGTTAAATGCAGTTGCTGTTAATTTTTTTGCTACTCTTCATACGCTGTCACTTTTATACATATGTATGTGTCACACGCACAATTAAATGCGCGCTTAAAAATATGCTATACATTTTTTGCTGCTCCTTCATGGCTTGACTAAGACACCACTGCCTTTTGCACTTCCTTCCGCTTTGCGGCATTTGAACAAATTACTTCTCATACAAAAGCCACACACAAAAAATATGAAAGCTATTTGCTTAAATATCCTTGTTCCTTGTTCATATAAAATAAATGACTGACCTGCGCAACAACAAAAAGCACGCAAAGACAGCCGCAAAGGAGTATAGAAAAATGTGTGAGCAAAAAATTTGAGTAAATGCGGCAAAAGTTTAGCGCATTTGCACACTTGCAGGGAAGCAGCGTGACACAACTGGCATTTGCTGCTTCACAGCAGGTCATGCAAAGTCGCCAGGGAACGTGCAAGAACATGGCAACTCCCGCTGCCAAATGCAAAAAGTGCAACGAAGCTTCGGAAAAAACGCGGCGAACGAGTTTGCACTTTGCCGTGCACCCACAGGCAGCGGTAGGGGCAGAGGCGGCGGCTGCTCAAAGCATGCCATGCCATGCCGCAGTGCATCGCCACTGGCGTTGGTCGTGGCGGGGAACGCCAGCTGACTGCCGCTATTCTATGTGGGTGCGTTCAGCTTACTTTTTCACATTGCGGTTGAGTGCATTTTTAGCGGGAGAAATGGAAAGCGTGATCAGCTCCTCCCTGCGAAAATAGGGTACTCAAATACTCGATTTATTGCAAAAACCGGTATTCGAATAGTCGATTTTTTTTAAAGCAGTTCAAATTAACAGTTTTTCCGATTTAGTCAGTTGAACCAGCATAAACAATTTAATGAAGTTAATCGGTCGAACTGCTTTAACCGATTTAATCGATCGAACTGTTTTAACCGATTTAATCGGTCGAACTGCTTTAACCGATTTAATCGATCGAACTGCTTTAACCGATTTAATCGATCGAACTGCTTTAACCGATTTAAGCGGTCGAACTGCTTTAACCGATTTAATCGATCGAACTGCTTTAAGCGATTCCATCGGTCGAACTGCTTTAACCGATTTAAGCGGTCGAACTGCTTTAACCGATTTAATCGATCGTGTTGGGGTCCGAGTAAGAAAACGCACACGAGTTGTCTCTATGACGTTTATTGAGAAACTAAACTAACTATAACAAGATATAACAGAGTTGTATTCACGATTAATTCGTGTTGTAGTTCGTTACAAATACCGAATACTTTCATCACTCCTCCTCAATACGAATATATCGTTTACATTTAAATTTATTCAAAACCTAAAAGTTTAACAAATTTCTCATGTTTACATTTCGATAAATTCTTTGTGAGCACATCAGCAATCATGTCGTTAGTACATACATATTTCAATTCAATATCTTTATTATTAAATGCTTCTCTAACAAAATGATATTTTATATCTATATGCTTGCTGCGTGCGTGGTATATTGGATTTTTTGCTAGTTGCTGAGCGCTTAAATTGTCACCGTAAAGTATGGTGGGATTCTCATAGCCACAAATTCCAATTTCTTTCATCAAACGTTTGAGGTACACCGCTTCTTTAGCAGCAGTTGCTAGGGCGATGTATTCTGCTTCGGTACTGCTCAGGGCTACGCAACCTTGGCGCTTAGACTCCCACGAGAACGCGCTACCGCCTAAGAAAAATGCGTACCCTGTGTACGACTTGCGATCCTGGGAATTGCTGCCCCAATCGGCGTCAACATAGCCTTCAACAGCTTTGCCAACGTCTTGATACACCAACTTGAAATCGACTGTACCTGCTAAGTATCGCAAAACATGTTTGATACCTGCTTCGTGCTCCTTGTGTGGATTCTGATTTCGCTGAGCCAGCTTCGATACTGAATGCAAAATATCTGGCCTTGTTGAGACTGCAAGATACATCAATGCGCCAATCGATGATTGATACGTAGTGACATCAACCTTAACACAGCTATCGCTATCGCAGCCAATCTGGAAACCTTGATCCAGAGGCGTTGTTGCAGGGCGACAATTTGTTATATGATGCTCCTTCAAAAGATTCTTGATGTACTGTGGTTGCCCGACAGATATAGCACCTGTCTCTCCTTCACGCGAAATTTCCATGCCCAAGAAATATGAAATAGGGCCCTTGTCGATGCATTCAAAAATCGCCATAATCTGCTCCTTGATCATTAACAGATCGCGTTTTGTTTGACAACTGATGATTAGATCATCAACATAAACAGCGACCAGACACAAATTACCTTCTATGCGCTGCTTATACAAACATTGCTCACTCGAACATGCCGTGAACCCCATTCGCTTCAATACGTCGTCAAGCTTTGAGTTCCATTGTCTACCAGATTGCTTGAGACCGTATATTGCCTTGTTAAGTCTCAACACCCGCTCCGGATACTGCATGTCGACAAAATTTTCAGGCTGCTTCATAAAAACCACGTCGTTCAGCTCACTGTTGAGATATGCGCTGCATACATCCATTTGATGTGTGTACATTTTCAGCTCTGCTGCAATCGCCAACACCATGCGAATAGTCGCATAGCGTACAACCGGTGAAAATGTTTCAGTATAATTTACGCCAAACTGCTGACTGCAACCTTTAGCGACCAATCGCGCCTTGAATCGTTCAATTTCACCATCCTTGTCACGTTTCAATGTAAAGACCCACTTAGAGCCAATCGCCTTCTCACCGCTCGGTAGTTGCTCCAACGTCCACGTCTTATTACGAACAAGTGCATCGTACTCAGCCTTCATTGCTTGCATCCAATCCTGTGCATTTCCGCTTCTCTCCGCCTCGGCAATAGTTTGCGGAATCTCAATATCGCGAGAATTCTGCATAACATTGACGGAATTGTACACCTTGCGAGGACGACCAGGCTTACCGGTACGAATTATCTGCGGCCTACCCGGCCCATTGCGTACAGACGGCTCCTCCTCAATGGGCGACTCATTAAATCGTTCATTGTAATCGCTGTTGATTTCTTCATTCAAGCTGCTTGCCTCCTGGTATTGATCATCGCTGCTGTCATCTGCTTCGACTACTTGCACATCGCAAATATCTTCAGCTACCTCGGTAATCTCACTTTTTGTTGCGATTTTCTCTTTTTCAAAAGAAAGCAGGTCGCACAAGTCCACATGTGCTTCACCACGAACGGATTCCACGAACATAACGTCCCGTTTCTCTACCACCATGCGTTGCTCTTCGTCGTACAGACGATATGCTTTCGAAGTAAGAGAGTAGCCAACCATTTTATATTTCTTGCCTTTTGGCTTGAGTTTATTATGCGCCGTTTTATCTAATGCCACTGCATCTGAGCCAAACACTCTAAAAAATTTCACAAATGGCTTTCGGCCAGTCCATGCCTCGTACGGAGTCATATTATGCAATGCTTTTGTAGGCGACCGATTTCGCAAGAACACTGCAGTAGCTACAGCTTCTGCCCACAAAAAATCACCCATGCCGCTTTGATGCAGCATGCTCCGTGCCATTTCAACTATAGTGCGATTTGCTCGCTCGGCAACTCCATTCTGCTGCGGCGTATATGGCACTGTAAGCTGTCTCTTAATACCACATTCATTCAAAAGTTTGTCAAATTCTTTGTTTACAAATTCGCGCCCGTTATCACTTCTGATCACTTTAATTTTCTTTTCTGTTTGGCGCTCAACCATGTTTTTAAAAGTTACAAATTTATTGAATACTTCATCTTTTGACTTTAAAAAGTAAACAAATATTTTTCGGGAGTAATCGTCTATGAACGTTAAGAAATATCGCGCACCACCGAGAGATTTTGTATTGAATGGTCCACATACATCTGTATGTATTAAGTTTAACACATTTTTCGCACGATTCTCGCTGTGCTGTGGAAATGGCTGCACATTTATTTTGCATTTCATGCACACTTCACACTGATTGTCCTTAGCAAATGTCACTTTGTCCATTCCGCGCACCATATTTTTATTTTGTAATTCGTGCAGGCTGCCGTAGTTTAAATGCCCGTATCGTTGGTGCCATTTAATTGCATTCTCGCCCGATGCGTGAAAACACTTATTTCGCGAGCTTCCAAAAATAAAGAGTTTGTTTGTCTTTTGCGCTCTCAATATAACACCTTTTTCGTTCTCGATCTCTGCGCAATTATTGTTGAATTTCACTTTCAACCCATTTTCCACTGCTCTCGCGACTGACATGAAGTTTCCACACATATTTGGCACAAACAAAACATCGCGCAAAGTAATGCTGCAACTCTTTGTTTCAATTTTTACTTCTCCCACTCCTTCAGCTGTCATAAAATTGCCTCCCGCCAGAGTAATTTTTTCACTGTGCTCTCTGAGCGAAGCAAACATCGCACGATTGCTACACATATGTGCAGTAGCGCCGCTGTCAACTAGCCATGCAGAATCATCGAAACATTGCGAATCTGCTGCGGCTAAAACCGTGTATGACTGTTCATTTCCTTTTGATGTTTTCTGCTCCTTCTTCGAATGACGATTCGCTGCATAGTGCCCGCGTTGCCCACATCTGAAACATTTGACATCTCGCTTGTTGTTCGTTTTTCCTTTGTGGTTTCCATATCTTTCTGCATTTTTTGCCCACACGCCATAAGCTTGTTGTTCAGCGCTATTTTCGCGGGAACCGTTACCACCTTGACTTTTTCTTTCGAATTCTTCTAGAAGTTTAACCTTCAAATTCGTTAACGGAGGCAAGGCGTCTCTGGTTTCCATAGCAACAACAAAATGCTCATACTGCTTTGGCAGGCTGGATAATAGAGTTATAGCCACCAACTCGTCGTTCAATGAAATGCCTACTTCTGACAATTTATCCACAATTTGTGTGAACGCATCAATGTAATGCGGCATATCCATGCTATCGCTCATTCGTAAATTTAAGAGTTTCTTATACAACGACACTTTGTGCACTGGCCCACGTGGGCGGTGCACTGCTTCTAAAGCCTTCCAAGCATCAACGGAAGTCGCACATTGTTTGAAATGATTCAATTGTGATGCTTTAACACTTAATGTTATTGTAGCCAGCGCCTTTTCGTCGAGCCTATCCCATTCTTGAGGTGTTTTAGATTCCACTCTGAGACTTTTCTCAGACACTATCGCCCACAGGCCCGCATGTATGAGGACGCTCCTCATCTGCACATGCCACGCGTCATAGTTTTTCTCGTCCAGCTTATCGATCTGGTAAAGCGAATTCATTTTATCTTTTTATATATTTGTATATACGCGACACACGCGAGCTATATAAAATGCGACACACGCACAAAACAATTTCTACTCTTCGCGCCAGAAAAACCGATTTCCTGGGCCCATAACCTATGTTGGGGTCCGAGTAAGAAAACGCACACGAGTTGTCTCTATGACGTTTATTGAGAAACTAAACTAACTATAACAAGATATAACAGAGTTGTATTCACGATTAATTCGTGTTGTAGTTCGTTACAAATACCGAATACTTTCATCAGATCGAACTGCTTTATCCGATTTAATTGCCATTTGAACTTTTCTTGCAAGCCACTGAAATAGTAACAACTTGTTCCTAAGCCCCAGTAAAAAATTTAAATCGGTTTATGTTGTGCAAAGATCTTTTCAAAGTTAGCAAATTTATGAACAAATTGTGGTTATGGGTTGAACAAAGAGGCACGACAAAAAAATTTTCTAAATAAAACCATAGTAAGAAAAAGGTGCAGCCCAAAATTTTTTAATTAAATATGCATTTTTCTCAATAGTACAAAATCCCTTCCCCATTTTAGTGACAAATTGTGCTTATATTGGAAATTATTTATTAACTAAGAAGTGCAAATTAAGTTTCCACCCTTTCTGTAGAAATTATATAAACTGTTTAATGTTTATTTAAAAATAAGGAAAATAAGTGAAATTGAATAGAAAATGAAGGTGAGAGAGAAGCTCTGCGTTTCGTCGTAGCCCGTTAACGAGTTGTCACTGACCAATAAGGAAGATAGAATTTTACTGAATTTGAATTTCTCCAAGAAAGATCCCCTTTAGTTATTAATTTGCTCCTTAACCCAATGGAGTAAGGAAACGGTTTCAATTGGTTCTTCACTATAATAAATTTGTCAAACTAAACCGATTTGAATCGGTTGAACCGGGTAGCTGTGTTGTTCAAATTCACCACACTGATATCCTGCATACAATGCATACACGCAAAGACTGGCAAAATTTTTAGGAAAGTTTTCGCTTGCAAGTTTTTCATCCTCCACTCGCAGGATGCGCTGCATTGTGCGGCAGCCGCACTTCCTATGAGGTTTGTTTGTTGCTCACGCTGCTGTTTGCTTGCTTGTTCACTTGATGCTGGCTGGATCTGCTGCTAGTGGTGTCACTTCCGCTTCGTCCACTTGCTGGCGCTGCCCAGCGTCGTGTAATAAATGATGAAGCATGCGTTAAATACAATTTATGTGCTGTTGTTGTTGTTGTTATAGTGTTATGTCTCTATTCTGTTTTTGTTTCTGGTTTTATTTAACACATTTGCTTGACTTTACATTTTTGCTGCAGAATCGTTGCCACTTTTTTTTTGCATTTTTGCTGTGGCAACATTTTGCATTTTGTTGAATTGCGGTTCCTCTTCGTTGTATTTCCCTTTTCCAACGAAACTTGTTTTTTATTATGCGAACTAAACTGGCGCAATTGTGGCGCTTAAGTGCTGTAAGTTTAAGTGAGTGCACAATGATGACCTTTGGCTTGTGGAGTAGGTATAATATCACAAGCATCCAAAGTGTAGTGGCATTTTTTTAAGGGAATCTCTTGCTTGTTATTTGCATCAAATCTTGGCTTGCCTTCCATTAAGTAAATGCCAGGTTGAATGGATGCCACATCACTCCTACGAGCTTTTTTATATGCAATACGAATATAAAATGAAAAAATAGTTTAGAAAAACCATGCAAAGAAATTCAGTTCAGAGTTTTCTTTAGGTTTACTTCTTCTTTCCAATATACAATTAGGGTGTTCACAGTTCCGTGTTATCTAGTGTGCTTTCCTTGCCGTCTGCCAATTTAAAACCACTTTGCCATCTGGCAACTTTTTTTGTTGTTGCTTTGCACGCAAATAAGAAATACTAGTTGAAAAAATTGCCATGCGTTGGATCGTGTTTTTCTTTCGTGATAAGCTGGCATCTCTCATTAGCTGTTTTATTCGCGAAAATAGAAACAGATATTGAGCAAATTTTATTGAATTTTTAGGGAATAATCACACAATGCTTCCATTTGGATGGAATATTGCTTTTTACGAGAGTAATAAATCCTTAATAATAGCTTTAGAAAGCACTTGTAATGCGATTGTGGCAAATTTAGAATGGTCCACGAAACAGGGGCGCTCACAGTTTTATTTTACTATCGTACTGAAGTTGCCAGTTGGGAAATTTAGAAGGAAACTGCGAATACCCTAAATATATCTGTTAGAAAATAATATTTTGTGCATGAAGAAAATTTATAAGAAAATTCCTAGTAGCTTTCTTGATATAAGAGCATCAATTATCCCTTGTGCATAACCTCATCATTCTGTTTTCACAGGGTGTGGTGGCCTTCAGCTCACAGGGTGATCGCATTGCCTTAACACAAATCGAACAAATGGTCAATGGCAAGTACGAGAAGCTCGGCTATTATGATACGCAATTGGATAATCTGACATGGCTAAATATGGAGCAATGGATTGGAGCAAAGGTAAGCAATAAGAATGTGAAAGAACCCTTTTCAAACCGTACTCAAAAGTATGTGCCAAAATTGCTGGAAGCAGCTTACGTTTAATGACAAGCAATTAAGCTGAATGTCTCTGCGAAAAATTATATTTTTGTTGTGTTTTGCATGCCAAGTAAGTAAGTAAGAAAGTAAGTAAGTAGGAACTGCTTCCAAATGAGTCTACAAGAAATTCCAAAAAGAACTTCAACTGAAGTAAAATAAAAATTCAAAGTACTTTAATGCTGAACTGATAAACTTTGTTCCTAGAAAACAATGAACAATGCTTGATGTTGTTCAAAAAGTGCAAAATGATATTGCATCTTGTAAGGAAAAAATCCTTAAGAAAGAGGGATAGAATATGGAAGCTAAAGTTAGCAAGCAATTTCCAAACTATTTCTTTATTATAGTAAGTACAATTTTTTTACTTCAACCATTAAAGGTTAAAACAACATCTGCATCTTATAGCTAAAATTTCGGTTAGGCTAGATTTCACTGGCTGCATATGGAACAAGTTGTCTACCAGAAAAACAAACCTAGGCCATTTGCAAGGCCGTTGTGTTACTACAGTAGGTAAATTGGCTCACTTCCTGGAAAATAAAGGACAGCCTAACTCGAGCTGTTTAGAGTTAGCTGACTCTCTTTCGATAGTGACCGATTTGATTACATCCAGCTTATTGAAGAGGCGTTAGTCCAGTCGTACGTCTGCATCTAGGAATGGTCGATCAATGACATAGAAGGCGAGCTTCTGCCTTCATAAAGGTTTTTGATATTGATCGACTTTAGTTCAACCAGACTTTTGAAGAATGTGTATTCCAAGATCGTTCCCTTGGGTCTATTAATGGCCACACAGTGACAGAAAATGATAGCTACCATATTCCTACTGCTCTTCACATGGGCAACTGCGACAAAACCTCTGCATATAGGCTTCTAGTATGTTGTCAATTATTTAAATAATGAGAAAAGAAATGGAAAAGTGCCGTTGGGAAATTTTAATTTTGAAATGCTGCCAACCAAAACAGAAGTTACACATTACTCATACGACAGATGTGCCAAAAGCAAGCGCGAAAAATACGTGGCATTTAAAACTTGCATGCTACAATATTAAAATTTCATGTTGGCGCCTTTCTGCGACTCGAACACTGCAGCGCTGCAGGCTGTTCCACTAGTGAAATGCAATTTTTTGACGCTTTAACTCGATTTGTCACTTATGCACACTTTAATATTAAATATTAAACCGTAATGCAGTTTAGTAGCTGCCACTAGCTGCCGCTGGCATCTGCATAATCCCTGCACTCACTCCACTCGCCCATTGGCTTGCCACAACTTTTCAGCTGTTGCCTTTTGCTCGCTCTTTTTCGCATATAATCTTGCATGATGATAACATCTAAAAGCGTTTTAAATCAATTTTTCGTATGTGCGCGAGCGATCGGTGGCGTAAAATAATTCAGAAAAATCCACTTTTAACGTCACTTATCTGCCACCATGGCAGGAGCGCTGCGGCCAGAGTCAGCACCAGTAAAGCCAGTAACCGTAGAGTAATCAATTTTTCACCTGGCATAAGTAAACTCTGCCACTCTGCCGCACAGCACAAGCTGTCAGTGCGCCACGCTTCAATGATGCAAGTGCAGTACTCGCCAAGGTTGCTGCATGTGCAGCAGGACTGCGCTAAAAAGGTGAGCTTGGTCCTCTGCTCCAGTGCTGCTCGTTTGCGAAGTATATTACTGCCATTTGAACAGTTGTTGAAATCGATGATTTATTTGAAGTGTGTAAAGTGTGTGAAGTGTCTGACTTCCCTCACACACTGCCCCACTACTACTTTCTATCACTGTTGCTCTATCATAGAGATGATAGAGATGTGTAATAAATTCCAATTAATCGCATCTTGAAATTTAAATTTTATTTCTTTTGTATGGATTTCAAAAAATTGTTATATTTCAATATTAACATCATTTAAATAATCCACAAATCAGTAAAAAAAAAGGACATTTAAAAACATTGTACTTAAAAATTTTCCAACAATGTAACTTCCAAAAAACTTATCTTATATCTAGTATCTCAATTTTATATTACATGTGCATGTAAATTTGTGAAAATTGTCAGCAGAATTTGAGAATTCGAACATTCATATGTAGTATCAAAAAGCTTGTATCAATAATGTTACTTTTCTCTTGAACAGAATTCAGCCATAGAAAATACAACAACAGCCTACTACAACATCCGATTCAAAAATATAGTTACTTGATGAAGCAACTAATATATAGCTCATCTCTGCTTCTGCGCCACAATTTAACTATACCCGAGTATCAGACGTTCCTTGTTGGGTTCTGATATGATGAGAAGTGTTTATTCTTTGTCTCTGAACGTACTTCTTAATTTAAACGAAAAAAACTGAGAAATAAAAGGAAGAATAAGCCCCCTCCTTCTTCTTTCATACAATGTATTTTCTAATGAATTTTCAATGGTTTCTTCTGGGCCAGCCAAGTACAATCAGCTTGAAATTTTTATTGCTTGAGAGCTTGCCAGTTCAATAGCGAGGTCCTCGAAGTAAGCCAATTTGATCCAACAATATATTCATATAACTATAATATAGTATAGTGACTTGAAAAATCTATCGATATTTCCCCCCTTTCTGTTTCATAGCCTCAGACCATTTGAATTTACAATTTAGTAGCAATAAAAATGTATTTCCAAATAAAAATTGCAAATTAAATTCCGGACCCTTTCTTTGTAAAATTCGACTTAATTAAAAATATGCTTCTGACAAAAATTTAAAATCAAAATATGTATTTACCATAAACAAATATGAATTTTTGTCACTTATTAGATGGAAGATGAACGAAAAATACTTGCTGACTTCGATGCAAAGTGCTATAAAACGTCTTTCCACCAAAAATTCTTGAAATATCGCATTTTCGGCCTTCTAACTACGTATAACTCCTTTGAATATCGATTACAAAAATAAATTCGATATAGGAGCAATATTCGATATCATATATACCGCCATCGTCAATATGTTTGCATCTCTTTTCGTGCGCCTTAAAGCACTTCACTGTGGAAATAAGTGAAATTTTATAAAGCTAAAAACCTCAGCGCTTCAGCAAACATTTTCCAGTCATCGCTCGTGCCGCTTGTGTGCTCTTGTGCGACCGGGGGCATGCGAGGGGCATGAGTGAACAGTTCACATTTGCATAAATTTTAGTTGCCAATGGAATTGCATCTCCGGCTGCTGCTGCCTGCTGCCTTCTGTCCGGGCAAACGTACGTGGCCCAAACACATTTGGGCCATTTGCTGCATACAAAGTGAATATTTGAGGCGGCCAGCGGGAACAAAGCTCGGCGCTCTTGCATAATTTTAGTGATTCGTTCCTCGTGCTGGACTGCATGTGCAGCAAGTGCTATAAGTGCTGCAAGCTCGGCGGCAATGAGCGTAAATGGCATTAGAAATTTAGGAACATGGAATTGAACTTTGCTGCTTTGTCGGACGAACACTTTTGATGCCAGCGAATAATGGCAGACCCAATTTATCTTGGGGTTAATGTCAGCAACAAAAAGATTTGGACAGAGAATAAGTGGAATAAGAAGAAGCAGAATTTGATGCAAAAATGAATAAGAAATATTTGAAAAATAATTAAGATAGTTAAAGACGAAGAATACGGAGAATAGGAAGGAGTATTAAGTAGAATAAAAAGATTAAAAACAACAAAAAGAAAAAGAACTAATGAGAACAATAAGAACAACTACAAGAATTAAAATGTTATAAAAATAAGAAAATTGAGATGAAATAGTTGAG
This sequence comes from Neria commutata, assembly GCA_963457695.1. Taxonomy (NCBI): domain Eukaryota; kingdom Metazoa; phylum Arthropoda; class Insecta; order Diptera; family Micropezidae; genus Neria; species Neria commutata. The sequence goes on from OY735246.1 coordinate 48,852,746, forward strand.
AATAATAAGGGATAGAATATGAAGGCCAAGAATAATAGTAAGAATAAACGCGATGAGAAGAAAAAGAGTGATAAAAAGATTATGATGAATAGAGAATATGAAGTATAAGAAGAAGAATATGAAGAGTAAGAAGTATACAAAGAATAAAAGGAATGAAATAAAGGATAGAATAGAAGGATTTAGTGGTACAAAAAGATTCAGAACAATAAAAGAATAAGGTACGTAAGAAAAACTAGAATGTAAATCACTGAATGATTCAAAGAGTAAGAAGAACTAGATAAACAAGAAAAAGTAAGTTTAAAAGAAAAAGAAGAACAAGAGGAATAAGAATGACGAACAGAAGAAGACGAATGAGGATAAAAAGCGGAATAGCGAAAATCAGATGAATTATATTATTCTTATTTAACAATATGAATAAGATGAACGAGAAAATGAAGCAAAAGAAAAGAGAATAAGAAACATAAGAGCATAAAAGTTGTAAGAGAAGAAGAAAACGATAAAAAATTAGTAAGAAATAGTCAAAAGAAGAAGAATAAGGATAAAAAGAAGAAATTAAGAAAAGGGAATATAAGATAAATAAAATCAAATGTATGGATGAGATGAACAGAAGATTAAAAAGAATATGAAGAATATGAAGAAGAAAGAAAAAATGGAAGAAAGATTAATTAGCGTTAGAGTAAGATCAACGACCAGCAGCAGCAATTGCAGCAGACAAGTGAGCTACTTTCAAGTTGAAAACAAAAAGGGTAAAATGGAACTTCCTTTTAAGCGACAAAAACCGAAGCAGCATGTAGAAGCAGTCAATTGCAAGTGCTGCAGGCTACACTTGCTCTCAGCTCCCGCTGCTGCCTTCCCTCAAATAGTTCATCAATTAACATTGGCAGCTCTTAAGCAAAACGCGCGTCGCTGCATTTTAAGCAAACGAGATGCTTCACTTTTTTCTTTAACTTTCTTTAAGCTATTTTTTCCATTCTCTCGTATTTTATGGGGGAGCTGCTGCGGCTGCCCGTTTTTGGTACGTGAAATCTTGCTATATGCAAGATGCTCTTTCAATCCTTTCACTTCCCAGGCTCCCTCGGTTTCTGATCTTACTTCTGCTGCTCTGGCCCGTGCTTTTCCTATCCTCAGCCCATTTCACTCCTACTTCCTCTACTCTTGCTCCTACTCTTGTTGATCACCGCGATTTCTCAATCAGATCGAACACCCTCTGCTCCTCTTGCACCTTCAAGTCCACTAACTCCATCCCCACATTTTAATGCTCCTACTCATGATGACCATCTCGCTTCTTCGCCTGCTTCTACACCTACTTCCGTCCTACTATTTTTTTTTGCTCATCCATTTCAAACTTCACCCACATCTCCACCTACTTCCCAGCTGCATATCCTCTTCCTTCATCTCCTTCTTCCCTACTACTCTTAACGTACAGCTTCACTTAGTACTTATAGCTCCAATAAAAATTAAAAAGCGAATTTTAAGCGCCAGCAAACACCGCCAAGGGGACAGAAATTGGTGGAAATACAATTTTCCACTTGTAAATATTTTTTGTAGTTTTTGTTTCTTTTTTTTTGGCAGTTGCCAAATTCTCCGCTGGAGTTTTCACTTAAAATAGCGTATTCCATTTTTGGTGAAATTTTTCGTTTTTCCTTGAAGGCAAGCAATTAAGAAATTGCATTTTTCTTCGCTGGCAGCAATAAATGAAAGCGTGCCACTATGGCAAGTTGAGAATATGTTCGAATTCTTTTAGAGCAATTAGCGCTAAAAGGAGTTTGTTCAATATATTTTTGCCTTTTTGCCTTTGCTGAATGTATTCATTTCGATAAAAACTTATACTCTAGCTTTGTCTTAAAGAGTTTATGAGAAATGTATGTTCACTGTATATGATAGCTGATGTTTAGCTTTAATTGTATAGTTATATAATTGTGTATCGGAAAATCTGCTCATCACTGCAGGTATTCTTCAGAAAATTTGCCGATGACTCTGTCTAAATGGCCGAATGGAATTTCGTCAAATTTTGTGTGATCATTGACTGATATTTCAAATTCAACCTATTTCTGAAATCCAATTTGCATGAGATACTCTCACCAGCAGCTCAGTATCAGACTAAAATCGCAGCATAGAAAAATTCGAAGCACCATTTCTTAATTAATTTACTTAAAATTAGGCAGAGTTAGTTGCCTATGGTAGCTTCCAAATAATACCATAAACATAAATAAACTCCCTACAATCTAAATAACTTCTGGAATAAAGGCATTCTTTCCAAATTTTTTTTTAATGCACTACTTTTTTCCGATTCTTTTGTTTACTTTTTCCACTTGGCCAATTCTAAAACTTAAGTCAAAGTTAACTCAAATCGCTTTCACAGCAGGTAAGCGCAATTGTCCTGTGGGAAGTGTTTAGTATTCTTCTATAAAATGTATGTAAGTATGGTATGTTCTCTTGAAAATGAATTCACTTAAATTTTGATTATTGAACATATAATAGTTCACTAAAGAAGGCTCTATGTTCATTTATGCAACACAGAGCTGCTCTTTATTCAAAAATTGCACCGCTACTGACAAACAAGTTCGAATCTCTGCCATTTTATTGCCTACTTCATTTCGATCTAGTGGTAGTAGTTGCCATTGCTAAGTGTTTCTCCAGCCAGTGCAACACTATCATTTATAGACATTCTCTTGTCGCATGCTCCTGACTTTTTTTTATTGAAGCATTAAATGTTATTACCCTAAAAGAATGAAGAATATTAAAGCGTTGATTTTCGGTACTTTTGCATGTCATTTGGAAAGAGCATAACTACTATGTATCTTTAGCACTGGTTCCTTCAAGCGCCGAACAGTGGCAGATAAAGTGAATTAAGAGCTGCATTTCATTGTATACAATTCCTTTCAGAGCCATGATGACTTCACTTAAATTTTCTCAGATGCACATATTTCCTCTTACTTCTACTAGTATGATTCAACATTTGGTATAAATGTTGATGAAAATTTCGAGCGCTAAATTGAAGCTTCGTACATTCACGCAGAAAGTTGTGAAGGAAAAGTATTTCCTTATGCTCTTGTTTATTATATTTATTATTGATCTTAATTGCATTGCATAAAATAACAAATTTCTCTTTTCTCTCTCTTTGTTGCTGCTGCCAAAATTTCGGATTTCATTTCTCTGCGAACAGGTACCTCAGGATCGCACAATCGTTAGACGGGTGCTACGCACAGTATCGCTGCCACTGTTTGTCTGCATGTGCACAATATCAAGCTGTGGTATAGTAGTAGCCTTAGGACTTATTGTATTCAACATATGGAATAAGCATAGAAGGTAAGTGACTACAACTGAGCTATTGAGTAATATTAACAAGAATTACTTCCAAGTTCACTACAGTTGGCCATGTTGGCGCAAATTAAAGCAGCAGCAGTATATATGAGTGCAATAGCGCCATGTGAGGGGAAGGGGGGCCGGCAAACGAACTTGATCAACTTTTGTAATTTCATGCAGCCAAACATTAATGACTTCTGCTTCCGGCGCAAAGATTTTAAGTGCTTTTGCGCTGAAATTAAGCAAAATAAAACAAAGTTGCTTCGCTTTTGTTTAATTTCTTCAACTGCGTGCGTGTGTGTGTTTTGTGTGAATGAGAGTATGTGTTACATAGAGAGAAAAAGTTCGCAGAAATGTGAAGAAATTTCGGACTAAGAAAAAATACTCGTTCTACTCTATCTACACAACATAATAAAATTCGGTGCACGTCTAAGAATCGAAATTAATATTGTTATCGATATCGTTATTGTTATTGTTTATTGATAACTAAAAAAAATACTAGTTGAAATAAGATTCGGTAATTTTGTATTATTAGTCAAATATTTAATGCAACAAATTCCATAAAATAACAAACTGATTTCCATAAAATAATAACAATCAAACCAAAATATAAATGAAGTCAAGCTAAGATTGAATTAATTCAGAAAAATTATGCTGCTCAAATTTTACCAATGAAATAAATGTACTTATTTTTCGGTGGAACTGTTGTCAATCGAATTCGGAACTGCCTTTTTTTTGTTATAAGTAGAAGCAAAGCACCTTTTTTTAATTTCGTAACAATTTCAAAGTATTTATTGATAAATCTCTCTGGCACCGATTCTCAAAAATATTGGCAAAAAGCAAAGCTGATTGAAGTTTAAAATAATAAAAAATTGCGCTCCGTTTTTAATCATATTTTCGAAGCAAAAGAATTTAGAAATATTTTGACGCTTTAAGGTTTTGAATCAAAATAACATAAAGTTTAGATACATTCAAGGTATTTCTGAAGTCTCCATTTACACATTTCTTTATTGCTATCTGAACAGTGATGGGCTTAAATTTTGAACTAATACTAATACGAATTAAAATTTTTGAAAATTTTTAAATAAATTCCGAGAAGAAGTAGTCAATTAATAAAAAGAAAACAATATTAATATACCCATCAATAATTTCAAACTAACAAATCACGTAAAAATTTCTTTGCTACTTTTTGTACTACTTTTCTAAAGCTTTTTCGATTCTTATGTTGTCTAAGGTTCTAAACTCTGTATATGTATATATATATATATTTTTGCTTTAATTAAACTTCCAGAATTAATTACAAATACGTACTTTTATGCGCTTTTTCCAAAGAAAGTGAGGAACTATTTTCGGTAGCTGCATCTCGATTTCATAATTGTCATCTGAAAGAAAAATACTACTGAGTATTCCATTAATTTAAAAGTTTAATATTTTATAAAATTAGTTCTGAGAAAAGTTTTGAATTTTGTTAATAAAAAAGTATGAGCCCTAATTTCAAGCTTGACTGGTCTTTTTCTTTCCATGTAGTTAACACAAGAGAATATTCAATTGCCAGTGCATATAAATTCGCTACCTGTGAGTGTATGAGCGTATGAATATCCTTGAAACTTCTTTATGTTCTTCTTCTTGCACGTTTCTTTTTGTATGCATGTGTTTTCCAATTTTCTTTCATATGTTTGCTGCTGCTTTATTAACAGCAATCTAGCTGCAACAATAACAGCAGCAGCAGCAATCTGCTGCTTACTCTTGCTGCTCCTGTGGTCATTTCCTACTTTGTTGTTAATGTTTACTTGGCAAAATTCACGCGTGTTGCATTTTCTGTTGCAGCGCTTTAAACACACACACATGCACAATTGCCGCATATAACAATAACTCGAGCTGTCCCTTTCTCTTTACAGCAGCTTCTCTCAATTTATGCTTTCGTGCTGCATACTTTGCGGCGCATAAGCAACAAAGCGCACATTTGTGCAGCTCTGTTATTTCGTGCATTTGTGTATGTGTGTGTGTGTGTGTGCGTTGTTGCATGCTTTGTTACATGTGGTAAAATAAACTGGTTCTTTGTAGCATAGCGCTTGGACGACGTGCATACCTGCTGCTACTCAACACTAGCAACAACAACACTACTACAACAACAATGATTTGAACAAAAACAGCTGTTGATACGCCTACTTTTGTGCATGTATGCATACTCGCCTTGCATATGTTGCACATGCCATTTAGCATATGCAGGCAGGCAGGCAGGAAGGCAGGAATGTGTGCACAGTTTAGAGTGAAAATATGAAAATGTTTGCTAGAATACAGCGCACAGTGGTGCGAGCCAGGCCAAAAATGTGTCTAATGTTATTTCTCACTTAAAAAAATGGTTTCCCTCATTATTAAAATTTCCATAAAATTATGTGAGAAAGGAAATTAATTAAATTTCTACTATTTATATAGCAAAACTTAAATTTTTTTATTAACCAAAGATTTTATTTATATCTTTGAAAAATTGGTTTCATAAGAAATGCACTTTAAAGAAATGTATTTTAAAAGATTTTCTTCTATATATAAATATATATCTTTTGTCACCCCTGCTGCGAGCGATTTAAGCTTTGATTCTTTGGAAACAAACGAAAAGTAATCGAAATAAAAAACGGAACCACAATTCAATTTTATATTCTTTTATTTTATTTTAAAGTAACTTTTCCGAGTCGTGTCAAAAACTAGACTTAATTCTTACAATCAACTTTTCTTAAGCTTAGGTTGCTGCATTGAATAATTATAATCATTGACGCATTCATTAAAAATTGTTCAAATAAAGCAACAAAGTGTTGCTTTGTCGATTTATATTTATGTAAACAAATTAATAAGAAAAATATTTTATTTCTATCGCAAGAGAACGTTCTTTATACTTTGATTGGAAAACACCCTTTTGGTGGACATTCGGTGTTAAGTTGCATCCGGTTGAGGGTAATCGACTTTAAGTCGATGATCGTTGAGACCATGGTCGTAACTCGCGCGCCTTCTCAAGATGAAAATGCCAAGCGGTTGTCAGTTCTCCTCTCTACTTGGGCTTTCCATTATTTTTCTAACAAAAGCGATTTATATAGCAAATTTGAATTTTCGATCATCGCTGCAGAAAATATTGCCAAGCAAAAATTTTTGTTATTTCTGAACATTTTCAATATTTTTTCATCAAATAAATTCCTTTATTCAAAAAATTTTCCAATTTGTTTTGCTAGCTATAATTTTGTTTTCTCTGTCCAGCATTTTTCAATATTCTTATTAAAGATTTGAATTTTTACCCAATAATTGTGCTTAACTGTATCACTGTGCAGCGCATTGCTGAGATGTAGCGTATATAGCACTCACACATAAGCACACATTTTCTGCGCATAGCTCGCATGCATGCTTTTATGTTTGTGTATGTGCGCTCTTTTTTATTATTTTGTTCGGCGCTTAATTATGCTAAAATATGCATTGGCAATGCAATAAAAATGCGGTGAAAGCGGAAAAACTGTTTCAAGGGCATTCAAGGACGGCATTTTGTTGTTGCCGCCACTGTTAACGTGTTACGTAAGTGACTGCTAATGTTAGCATAAGTGCTCTAAAATGCCATTTAATTTTAACTAAAAGCATTCCGCCGCTGTGCAATAAAAAAGGCTGCTCTGAAATTTATTATGTGGTTCCACTACCGCACCAGCAGCCATGGAAGCCATTCAAGTAAAGACTGAATATGGTTTGCTTAAAAAATATTATGCATGTGCGTTTAATTCAAGTTCTATCATACACGTAAGTACAACAAACAGCTCTCAGGTGCTTCGCGGCACACAGCTTAATTAAATCTATGCGTATATCATAATTAACATAAATTATGTGTGTGCATGGTGTGTGCTGATAAAAAGGGGGAAACTACTTTTTTATAGCAACTACATACAAAACAGAAGAAGCAACAGCAAGAGCACTAAATGCCTTTTGCTTTTCCCCTCTAAAATATTAAAAAAACACATTCCAAGCTTGTCTAGTGCATTATCATTGAGCGAGCCCCATCTGCATATACGCCACTGTTTTTTGAACTTTGCTCCTGTAGCTCCTGCGTTGCTGATGGGCTTCAGCTTGTGTAGAACATGCCATACACGCGCGCTCTTCAAGCGCTTTCGGCATTCCCCTGGCTACTTTGTTTTTAGTCCAGGGCCATCAAGAGTCAAATTGCAGCAAAAAAGTGTATGAAATAGCTACCAGCAAAGAATGAACAGAGCCCTGCACTCATACAAACTCTTTCATCCCGTGTGCTTTGTATGGTTATGCTAAAGCTGCATCGTCCTTGCTTGCGCGTTTCTCTTCGCGATTTCATTTTATTTGTTGCATTGATAAAGTTTTCCGTTTGAAAGATGGGCGAATAGGAAGCAATGTGCTCTAACTCGCAGTTCTATTTCTTTTATATATGTATTTATTTGCTTGATTTTCGGTTCCTTCTAACTGTTTTGTCTACATTTCGCCGCTTGATTCAATACTTGTCGTATGTCGACTTTTTCACTTTTTGCAGTTTTAAGTTTAAAGTACTCCCATTTTTTTTTGGCACGGTAGATTTGTCTGAAAATCGAGTATTTGGTAGAGTGAAACCTTGTTATTAATACTGTTTATTCCAAAAGATCGACTTTTCGATATTTAGGAAGATATAGCCAAATGCCATCCTTAACTCAAAATGTGAAAAAATCGACATACGACAAGTATTGAATCAAGCGGCGATTTCAAAATCCCGAATGGTACACTGATACGCTATAATCATAGGTAGGTATGTAGGTAGGTTAAGTGGTCGTCTCGAGGACATTTCTTAGGCCAAAAGGCCCATTGTGTTACCACGTGGGGGTTTTCACCTATACACTTCCGATATATGGGAGACGCTACAATTATAGCTGGATTGAACTGCTCATTTGCTCAGCTCGGAAGCGAAATATCTCATTTGAAAACGTATATGTCTTACCAAAACCATGCAGAGAGGCCAATCTATTTTAGAAAAATTCTACAAGAAATATGCCAAACGAAACTATATAATAATTCTGAAAACGGAATATAAAACTAGAACATCGGAAATACTATTTTATTTTGTATATCGCTACTATAGCCTATCCAAATCGGCTTTGAAATGGAATTGGAATTTACTCGACGCACAAACCCTGCTGTTCGTAGACTTTCGTAAAAATACTTCTGTGCGGGTAAATTTGTTGGCTTGGAAAAATAAAATTTGAAACGGCAGTTGAAAGAAATATTTTCGCTAAAAAATTATTCCAAATTTTTGCAATCGAGGTAAACCACTTCCAAGGCATTTTTTCTCTATTTTGTTTCGTACGAAATTCAAGCAGAGAATTTAATTTGAAATGCCAAAGATGTGAAATGAACAGTAATATCGAAATACAATTTCATGGAGAGCTCAAATCCTTGAAGTATAAAAATGCAAATAAATTAGAAAATGTCTTCTTTTTACATATTCCAATTTTTAGCATGAATTACTAAATTTAATTAAAAAGTTTTTCTTATTATTAATACTCAAATACTTCAATCACAGCAAGCAAATTTTCTGTTCTATCGCGCTGTAATAAAATTTTGGACAAAACTTGCAAATTTCGCATAAAACCGCATTCCATGTTACTCATACGCCACGAAGGTGCAGCTCTAACTAAACTCTTTTTCATACCTGCAGTTTTAATGCTTTTTACAAAGTTTAACTTATCTCATATGTTGACACCATTCTTTGCCATATATGCAGCAGCAACTACCTGTGCACAAACACACATGCATGCACTAGGCACATACGTATACATTTTTGTGTGCCAAGCTGCGAGGCGCTTCACTGACGGCTTGAAAACAAACAAAAATATGTTGGCTGCTCTGTATATGTGTATGTGTGCATGAGATTGAATGCATGTGCAAACCTTTTACAGCAAGTCCAGCTAAGTGGAATTAATATCCGTGGCCACAGCCACACAAATACAAAGCAAACAGCGCGGAGCTGAGCTGAGCTGAAGGAGAAAGAAAAGCATGAAGAGAAGCCGCATACAAATTGTGGCTGTGCACTTCAGCAACAGCAGCAGCATGATGACACAGCGCATGATTATGCCACGACTTTCCCCTCTTACCCCTCTGCCTACTTTCGCACTACCCTCATATCTTTACAGTCAACTGCCACTGCTCAGCTGAGCCGCAGCTCAGCTCAACCGCAGCCGCAGGCAAATTCAATAGATTCTCCCCCTGGCAACTGCTTTGTTTAAAGAAACAACTTGTTGTTCTTTTTGTTCTTTTTTGTTGTTATTTTTTGTTGTTTTTTTTGCTGGCAAAGCATCATCTGCAAATGCCTCTGGTTGCTGCTGGCATCACTTTGGCTTGTTTTGTTGTTGCTTGCTTTGGCTTGCCTTGCTAGTTTGGTAGCCTTAAAGTTGTGCTGCTTACCTTGCTTTTCTTTCTCCCCCTCCCCCTCCTCCTTTTTCATTACCGCTGCTCAAAAAGAAGCTGCTGCTATTGCGCAAACAATGCAACGCGAAAATGAGTTGTAATAGCAGCAAAGGCGCTGGTGCGGGGGGTAGAGCTCGCTATCTGCTGCTATTATATGATTAGTAGTTAGTAGGGCAGCGGCAGCGGCAGGGCTGTGGTGCAGTAAATGCGTAAGTAACTAGGTAAGTCGACGACACCAGCCAACGCAAGCAGGTGCGAATTATGCAGAACAATGCGCAGCTGGCAGCTCCACAAGTTTGAACTGCAGTCAGAGAAGGGAGCGAGCTGGCGCAAGTTGGTAATGCCTCATTTAATAAAGGTATAGCCAACAGCAGCAGCAGGGTGCCAACGGCGCTGTCATAAGCGAACTAAATGAAGATGAAGCCAAAGTTTCTGTAGAATAGCGTAAACAATGCCGCTGAATGCGCTGAGCATGCTGAGCAGATAACGGGCAGCGGGCAACGCACTACTATTTGTTAGAGCTTTTAATTAAGAAAATATAATTAAAGATATCTTGTTATATGTATGTGTGTGTCTGCGGAAATTTTTAGCAATATAGCAAAATTAAGATTTCAGCTTTCAGTGGCAATGTCTTTGGGGCGTATGAGCAACCCGAAAAGTGCTTGGCTGGCGGGCAGTGTATAACAATTGGACACATCTGCTCTTTGTCAAAGCGTGCAGAAATGTTTTGCTATAGCGCGAATCTTCCAACCAATTTTCTTTAGCATTGAATTTCTAACAATTTGTAAAAAATTAGTAAAAGGGGCGTATGAGTAATATCAAATATTTTACTCATTCGGCTATTAAAAACTGATACGGGTACGTGAGTTTTTCATCAATTTAGAAATTTTTTAAGCCTAAATTATGTAGCTAGTGTCTCTTCTTTGTTTTACATATAATTCTTTAGCAAGTACATAACTATTAATTAAGTTTAAATTGTGTAAATTTGAATCCACACTTCACTTCTTATCTCACGTTGCATTTAAATTACCTCTCATTGCTCTCTTTTTATCAGAAATTTTTCAAAGTACCTGTTCCCAGTTTAAGTTCATAAATTTCAATAAAAAAAAGCTTGAGAAATTTTTGAATTTTCGGAATAGTTCTTCTTTTTCTTTTACTATTTTAGTATGCTTCAATTCTCAGCCACAAATAATTTTCGTTCAATGAATCCGCTAGCTTTGGTTCTTCCATTAGTCTGGTATATACATAGCTTCAATTATTTTAAGTGACTTTCGTAATATTTTCTATTAAAGTTTTCGGTCTTCGAAACGTTTTCTGTTATGCTTCTGATTTTTATTCGACTACGCTACGGGTTTCGAAAGCAATTCTTATTTTCTTGCGATTCCATTTTAGGTACTTGCTTTGATTCTGCTTTCATTTGCTCTCTGTTACTTGCCTTCCCAACATAAATGTAAAATATGGCGTATGCTTGTTATCAAGAAACTTCCATTTATCTTTGATTAAACAAATTTCACAACCCGTTAAGCTTTCGAACACTGAACTAAACTCACCTTACTCTTTTTTACATATTCACACTAACAAAGCATATGCCGCCTTTCTCGTATCTGCTCAAATCTAAGCTCAATTACATGTAACTCATACGCACCATTGACTCCCCGAAGTGTGCTGGGCAATATGCTTTGAATTGCTTTAGAACAAAGCCTGGCGCTTATTATTTCATTTCGTAATCAATCATTCTGACTGCCATCAAGACTGTCGCACCCCTTGTCAAGTTGACACAAAAAAAAACCACGTATAGTATAATGTCTATGTGTGTTTCTATTGATTTTTACCTTCCAGTCTTGCGCTGAGCGACGTTTGTCATTTCGTAAGCTCAATTTGGAGACATATGCTTTAATGTGCCAAGCCCCGAATAATACAATTTCTCACGCTCGGCTCAAGATGAATGAAAGGAAGCGAGCCAGCCAGCAAACAAATTAAATGTCCTCTCTCAGACAAAGAGAATGGCTGAAAATGTCGTATACCATGTGAAATTAAATAAAATTCTACAGTGTTACCAGAAATTTTTTTGTAGTTAAGGAACAATCTTTGAAAGTAGTAACAGTGCATGAACTCTAGGCGTAAATTAATTTTGGAGCAAAGACCTAAATCTTTCAAATATTACGAGTATATTATTAATACACATTTTCTTGGTGCGAAATTCTACAGAGAACCCATATCATATTTGAGTCAAACACATACTATATAAGGTTTAATAAATATGGCAGGATAAAGGGTTGAGATATCCTATAAAAATATTCATTGTAAAATGCTACTATAGACATTCTACTATAGACACTCGATCGAAAGTTAATAAAATATATAAACATATAAGCTGGAAATTGTATTTAAATTTAAATTATTGACTACTTCTTACTCAGAAAGAAATTAAAAGGACAATCCCTAAAAAGAAGGTTAGGTTAGGTTAATCTGTTCGCCTAAGAAAGGCCACGGTATCGTAGACCCTGTTGGGTCCATAGCGATACCAGTTAGGGTTCCGCTTTAGGAGTCCTCAAAGTTGTGATCTGTCAGAATTTGGTTGCGTTTCACAAATTTCGAAAGGGGCTTGATACCTAGTTGCGAGATCCTAAAAAGAAATTTCAAATGAAATTGTATGCCTATATGCGAAGAACATTTTTGGTTGATATGTATTTTTAAAGCAAATAGAGGACTGCAATCAGTATGACTTTAATTAGAAATTTCAAATTATGTGAGAATATTTCTCTTGAAAACTTTTATTAATCGAAGGTTTTTTCTCCTATTAAGCATTTTGATAGTGAGAATATTTTTATTCATGGCCCTGCTGTATACATTTTTAATAGCTGTCTGAAAATTTAACTTTTTCAAATTATTTTCGTATTTTGTGGCATTTCCCGCAGACGAAATAATTGCAGTATTAATTTTTATATGAAATTGCTTTACAAATGAAGTGCTAAAATTAAAATGATAAAATAAAATAGGCTTCAAAGAATCTCTGTGCAAATGTGTAGCAACTGGTAGCAGCACTTTATTTGATATATTTAAAGCATTAACGCTCTGCTGCAACAGGTGGCAACCTTGCCTCTGGCATATACACTCTGCACTCAGACTTCTCTTGTGTGCGTAAGACACAATGACACAGTGCCACAGAGCAAAAAAGCAAAAGTGAAATGATAATCCTTGCTTTTCACAGCGACAGCAAACAACAACAATAACGAAGGCAACAGCATTTAACAGGATTTCGCTGCAAGGTGTCTGTCTTTCTGTCTGTCTGTGTTGTAATTGTCTTAGTTGACAACTTAAGATGTGTGTCTGTAGATGTAGTCGTGTGAGTGAGTATGTTTTTGGTCTGTATATTGCTATCTGAGCATTGCGACAACTTTGAACGACGCCTGTGCACACACACATATTAATCGTGCCACTCACACATACACCCACACAGCTACACATGCATTAACCTCTTGACAAAGACAGCTTTGTGCACATTTCTACACAAACGAGCACGCATACAATGGCATTTCATTGATAAATGACAGCATTTGAAGGCAGCGAAGCTCACTTTTAGCCAATAATGGCCAAAAATAATGGATATATTAATGGATATAATAATGGATATAATAAAATCTATATTAATTATGAATGTATGAAGGTGCAACATGTGACCAATAAGCTTTTTCAATTATGTTAAGGTGCTGCCAGAGTCGACTTGGAACATGAGCCCAATTCATCCAATTAGTAGCACCCACAGCAATGGAATTAGTTAATATAAAAAATCATTCGATCCCTTATTCTTGAAGTTATTTTTATTTTGAATTGACAAAATTTCATGAAAAATTTTTGCATAAGAGTTGTTGAATTTATTAGCTGAATCTTCACCTACCAAGCTCAGGCATAAAACACTAAGTACGCATTTCTTACCAAGAAAGCTTCTACTTCATATTTCAAAAAAGATTTAATACTTAAAAAATTTTAGTAAATAGTTTGGCCATTACAATAGTATTAATTAAAAAGACATACGTTTCTATAAAACTTTAGTTTAACCCTTTTTCACCTGTATGTATATTGTAAATTAGTTTGCCTTAAGTATTTATTGCAAAATTTTTGGTTTTTAATAACATTATATCAATATAGCGCTCAAAGTAGATTGTCTTGCTCAAGCAACAAGGAATGCACAGTGTGCTGCCCCTTAAAGTATGCTCTACAACTTGTGCTTGTACATCTCAAGGTAAAGTGTTTATGTGGCTGTGAGCTGGTGCGCTATTACAAGCAGAAAATGCGGAAGACGACGCGAAAGGAAATTACAAGAAAGGATAACAGCAAATCTACGGCATTAATGGATAACGCATGTTTAATGCCTGAGTGGACACTTTGACAAGACAGCATTGTGTCTCACGTAAAGACACTGACAACAGTGACATTTCTATTTCTGTGTGTTGCAAGCGTGGCAAGTTCCGTAATAGGCAACAGCTGTTGTGACTTCACTCAATTTATAAATCAACTGCCATAAAATGCGGCCCATTAAATTGCATTTTATTCTTCATTCATTACATTCCCATTACTTACAAAAGCCTAGCAGAATTATTTAAATCCTCTGTTAGGCCCAATTTCACAGTGTCCATTTCAACTTAAATTTACGTTTGAGTAAGGAATTTCATTTTCACAATTGGAAGTTAATTGCAATTTAAATGCACTGCGACTTGCTTATTTTATCGGTGTGTTTGTACTAAATATGTGCTTGGTATTGTTTGACAATGGCTTGGCTTTCTCAACAATTGAATGCTTTTTGCCATTCTTCGAATGTAAAAGATTCGAAAATGTCACATGTTATTCCATATTCAAATAAAGGTACTGTGAAAACAAAGAAAAATTAAACGATATTCAATTTGAAAATTACATTTAATCCTTTTACGAATCACATTTTAGCTGCCAAAAAGAAGCTAACCCGAGATGATATTGAGCATAATTATGAAATTCCATTGAAAACCAGCTACAAGTTGGTTCATTTCAGAACAAAATTTTCTGACTCGATCCTTCAAAATAAATAGTGTCGGTTTACGAAATGAAACTCCGTACCGAAAGAGCTAAGTACTCACTGTTATATTGAACACAGGCCTGCTATATAATAATTCTTGTACTAAATACTTTTTTTTAAATGTTGTGAGCCTAAGAAAAGTTTGAATTTTTCTAAAGGGTTAGAAATGCTTACACATATGCTAAGAGTATTTAACTGAAAACTAAAGATTTATATTATCTTTGCGGTAGTCTGCTAGTCACTGCGGTTTGAAAGGCCTATTGTGACAGTTCATCAAGTATCCTTCCATACTTGCTTTCTGAAAATAGTACTAAACGAAGCAAAGGACCTTCGATCAAGAGGAAAACACTTGAGCTGCTGCCAAATGACATACCAAACCAATGAAATCAAAATCAATTATAGTGAAGAAAATGTGGTCAATAAATGCTAACATGAAAATTTATGCTGTTGTTATTACCATAAGCCAATGACCCGAAAAGGCATAAAGGCATACACAATTCCAAAGTAAGTTCAACAATTTAGTCAAATAATAGAAATAGTAGCGCACAACGCCAAGAAGCAACAAAGCGCGAACGGCAGGAAGGAAGCCAAAAATACAAAGAAAGGCAGGAAAGTAGAAATACTCTGAATTCTCGTATTCAAGGCAAGCTAAGAAACTTGTGTAAAACACAAACGGAAATACGACAAAGTAACTTTCTTACTACTATGCTGAGCTGTCTGCAGTGCCGTTATGCGCTGGTTGGAGGCACATTGCACACAAAATCCTTTGGACGCTTCTTTAAACGTTACTCGTTTTTTTCAAGAGAAATATTGAAACTTAAGAAATTTTTCAAAAATGTTGATAAGAACACAAAAGCCCAACTATTTATGTATATATTTTAATAACACATACATTTTCCAAAAAAAAAACTTTAACGTTCCCGACTCACATGTCAATTTAAGCTCTGAATTTCAAAGCATCTTCAAGGTGCATCGCAGCAGAACAGTTTAACAGCGCGGTTGGGTTGGTAGGGGTTCAAGCTCAGGCTCAAGCTAATTTCGATTTATGGCAAAAGTCAACCAAAAGTAAAATCTGAAATAAACAGAAGTATAAGCTTGACTCTGTGAAAATTATCTTTAAATGTGTTTTTTAAGCTTTAGCGTTACCGACTAACATTTCAGTAGATATTGAGTATGTTGATTATCGGCTTTATATTTATGAGAAGAAAGGGTTCCGCAGAAACAATAAATTTTGCATACTAAATGGATGGTAATTCTAAGGAAATACTTTGCAATAAAAAATTATAATAATATTTAATATTTCCAAAAATGTAATTGGAAATTTCAAATATTTAAATAGAGCTAGTCTTGTTACTACTTTAGCTTAAGACGTTAGCGTGAATTTTAATACGTGAAAAAGACAACGTGCATTCGATGTAAAGCAGGCCTTAATTTAAGAACATGCACAAAGGCTGCACTGCCCTCCAGCACACATAAATTAAAGCAAGCAGCCAAATTTGTGGCTACTATTTTGAGAAAACTAGAAAACTATCTTCTGCATTTCAATATGAAGTCGACTGTAGCTGCCTCTGTTCAGCCCGCTCAACCACAACGGAAGATAGCACACTTCCAGCCGCTCTCTTGCATTCTATACACCTTTGTGTCATTGTGCACCCTTACAGTGGCTTGTTGAGTGCATAACAATCGCACTCTATACCACAGCTTAAGCTGTCCCTTACTACTGCCACACTTTTAAACAAATGCTGAAGATTAATTTCAAGTGGAGCCCAGCCCAGCGAAGGACAACAACAGACAACGGAAATGCATGCAATTTCAATTTGAGCGAAGATTCTTGCATGGCTGGCTACTCTTGATTGTCTTAAGAATTCTGTGGCTGGTTTAGAACACAAGACCACATTTTGGACATTGCTTTTCGAAGCTGTGTTTGGTGCTTCTATTGTTGTTGTTGTCGCTGTTGACTTTTGTTAATTGAATCTGGATAAAATTGTTAAAACACACAAAGTTTTGCCCACAAAACTTGAGCGCATTATTTCGGGTTTACTGAAATGTTTGTGCAAATATAGATATATACATATTTATATAGCGCAGCGCTGTATAGCGAAGATTATCAACAAATGGAGCAGGTAATATAATTAACGTGTTAATTTCGAATTAAGTGATACCCTTGACTATTGCAAATATTTTAATTAAAGCACGAATGTAGTAAAGAGCAAAAGAAAAAAATAGAAAATGTTTACAATTTTAAAGTAAAATCATTTTGAAGTTCACAATTTAAATCACATTTTTAGGGCTTATACCAATTGTTTGATATTTTTCTCTTTAAATGTCCTTAGGAAAGTCTATTCCAAAACATATTCAATGAACAATCTAATCGTTGAAAATATCCTTTTAGTGGCCGCTTTTGACATATTTTTATAAGCTCTTCGGAAGTTCTTTTATACTAACCTAATATTAAATTTTTCTAAATTATTTAATAAAATTTTGAATTGTATTAAAAGCATGCGAAAATAAGGAAAGAAAAGAGGACTCAAACCCGTTATCAAGAAGAACTCTGCGTTGAATTATATGAAAGATCCACAGAATTGCCAGCATAATTTCACTTTGTGAATATTTTCAGCATTTGTTGCAGTTTTACCAAAATTCAACGCACATTTTTGCTATGTACTGAAAAGTGTCGGAAAACCTTTGCAAATTATAAAAATCTTCTGAAGTTGTATCTGAAGAAGTTATCAGTTTATGTTAAGATTAATTTTTGAAAGTTTATGCTTGGGATAAACTTTTTTCCAGTTCCTTTTCCATTTTTTCATCAAAAGTCAATATAAATTTTATTCGCTCTTTTCAAGACTCATATCTTCTTATAACAAACTTTTATTTTTCTGTTGACTGCGATTCCCTACACACCTGTAAAAAGGTTTTTGCTTAGGCCTTTCATATTTGACTGCTCACCAAAGCAAATTTCTTTGCAACTCTTCTTGCTTCGTTCTGACTTGCAGCGTGCCAAAGGAGTGAAAACTTATCTGCTCGTAAGAAATTAAATTTGTTTTCCCTTTATACTTGATTAAAAAAAAGGAAATTAACATAGTTGCCGTTTTTTGAGCTATTGATATCAAAACATTTTCACAGAAATAGCAAATATTCTAAGGTCTTTCCATTACAAGCTACAACAATTATTAAGAAAAGGACAAAGTTTCGAATTAAAAATATAGAAAACAAGCTTTTATGGCAAGGCTTTGGCAATAATATAATATGGAATATAAGACTATTTTGAAGTCTCATACGTTGTATTGCACTGCAGCCTGGCAGGTGTGGAAGCGTGTTATCCTATCGGCATGATAAACTGCTTGCACGTGCTTTTATTGCTGGGCAAATTGCTTGTGGCTAATAATAACTTATGCTGCCAGCTTGCAATAAACTTGCCAATCTGCTTAAACCCACACAATCCAAATTGCAGTTTGTAGTTTTAGCAAAAGCTACCGTAACTTTGCGCAATTTCAACTGCCACAGTTTAAAGCAAGGAGTTTTCAAGGACATAGGAGAGGAGTGAAAATAGAATATTTAGAAAAATGTTCAAAACAACAAACATTGCTTTGCCTCTACTAAACGGCGCTAACCCATATACAATCCACTTCAATGCTTTCCTTTTCTATCATTGCTAATTCTATTCTTTACTTGACCATACCTAAACACTCGCATGTGTCGGAAGATGGCACAATATAGGCATCGCTTACCATCGCTCGATATGCGAGCACTCCAAATAAAAATGATTCGTCGTCGGCTGGGTCATATGCAAGAACGATCCCTATTGATCGAGAAAAGGAGCCCGCAACCCGTTTTTAAATTAACTAGCAGCGAGTCTTCTTAACTACACCAGCGCCGCCTACATTTGAAACTTACAATATCTGAATCTTACAACTAAACTTAACCCCACTAAGTACATTTGGCGTAAACAATAGCCATGTTCCTTTTTCTCACCCGATTTCTTCTTATTTGTACTGCCTAAAAGTACACTTTACTATCCCACAGATCAATTATGTCTTCCAACTTGATTTAAAAAAATTTGTTTTATTTTTTATACTGCCATTCAGGTTCCCATGTGCAGATATCTAAACAGACCTCTTGAACTTTACTCTGGTGTTCCTGGTTTTCTACATAAATTTCATATATATGAAAAACGCTTAAAATATTATTCCCCTTGAATTCCCTCCTAGCAATTAATGATATTTATCTCTAATTGCATTTCATATTTCTCTACTTACAGAGTCATACAATCATCACACCCTGTATGTAATACTATCATGCTGTTCGGCGTCATCATCTGTCTAACATCCGTCATACTGCTGGGTATCGATGGACGTTTTGTGAGTCCAGATGAATATCCCAAGGTGAGTGTGAACATTGAACTTTGCTTAATGAAAAATGTTGAATATATGTTTATATAATGGAAATTTTAAATTGATTTATGTTTCTTCTTCGTCCTTCTCTTCAGGTTTGTCAAGCACGCGCTTGGTTATTATCCACCGGTTTTACATTGGCCTATGGTGCTATGTTCAGCAAAGTCTGGCGTGTGCATCGCTTTACAACAAAAGCAAAAACAGATCCCAAGGTGAGACGTTAATTTATTGTGTGGTGCACACACACACACACACACGCACACACAAAAGCCAGACATGAATTTTGCATGAAATATGTGTAATTTTTCTGCATTCTTCAGTACATAAAAATTTAAATCAGCGACAAAATATAAAAATATTAATGCTTTCTTTTGAAGCGCGCAGACATGTCTTCATTAGTGGCATTGTCATTCTGTTGCGGTTGATGGCATAATGTCATCATTTCTATCTATGCATATATCCTATATGTAGCATTGTGGGATTTATTATAAAGATGGTATATCTTTTTTGACAGTTGCGCTCAACATGGAAAAAGTACTAAAGCTTGGCTATAAACTACTTCAGTGTACTTGCTTTTGGCTGTATATCATGTGTGTTCATGTCCTTTTAACTCATGTTTTCTGTAGAATAAATATTTTCGAAATTTTCGTTATGATCATATCCACACACACACACAGAAAATTATACTCACCTATCAGCTTGCATGCTTAAGCCATTCATGGCTGCGTGCTAAAGCCAGAAATTTTAATTTAAATTCTGAATTTCTTTACTAATTAGCATATTTTTGGTACGAAAAAACACAAGTAATGCATTTGGTTTTCATGTACGAAGTACAATTTATGCATGTGCAAGCTAGGTGTTGGACCATGGGGACGTATACACATTATTAATTTCCCGCATATTCATCATACGCCTCGTTGGTCAGCCACAGAGACACCAGGCAACTTAAATGGCGAATCGAAATTTTAATTAAAATAGGGAAATTAAATTAAATTTACTGCAATTGAATTTAAGCTTTAAATATTCAAAAATATTTTCGTCAAATTCAAAAATGTACAGAGCAGAAGAATGAACAAGGAAAAAATTGCTCGTTCGATATAAAATGCAAAAACTGAAGATATTAAAAGGACCACTACTTTCGAAGGCCAGTCTTTTGCTACAATAATGTATTATATAATGGATCGACTTCAGATTATTAAGTAGAGTACATAACAAACTAGTAGATAGGCCAGTAGCCTCAAATGGTATGAAACAACTTTCTGTTGCGATATGTTCGCAATATCCTGCGCTTGTCGATATAGCAATGGCCACTTTTAGAACAGCAATTATCTATGAAAAACCTCATAGCTTAAGAGACTTTGCAGTGAGAATTTGAAACTTTAAACTGCTTTCCTGAAACAATTTAAAAACAGACTTAGGCGATTATGATTTGCGGCAACAGATATGTTAGCTAGATAACAGATTCTGGTTCTTACTTACCCATCACAGTATCTGAGGATCTGATCTGCAGTTCCATCATCCTCATTACAAATTCTACACATATACATCTGTACTATACCCAGCTACAGATATGCTTCATTTCCATATAATCTGCGGGCAAAAATCCAGTGACTATTCCCTTGCACTCTCTGCTAAGCATTACAAGCTTATTTAGTCTCTTCTGAGAAGCTTCTGGCAGAAATGTTGTAGCCTTAATGTGGGTTCAACAGCGATATGAGTTCCAAAAAGTCAAGAACTTCGAAAAGTGTATTTGTTCCAAATGTTTATCACGCTAGTAAACTGTTCTTAACCATGAACTAAGATGAGCAGAGAAGTTGCGAGTTGCTACTACGAGCTTTGTCTTCTTTACTTGAACTTCAGCTACATCTACTCAAATTTCTAAATATAGTGAATACAGCCAAATAATTGTAACTCTAACACGCGATTTAAGAGAAAATGAGAAGAACAACAAAATATAAAATAATGCAATACAAAATCGTCCTAACTAGAGCAAGGCATAGCTGAAGGAAACGTTAACAAAATGAATAATAGCGCCTCTTTGTAGAATAACACCAACACAGGCAACAGCAAGGATTTTTGGGCAACACGCAAAGGAATTTCAGAGTTATGCTGGAAAAACTTTTAAAATGAGCTGTAAGAAGGAGCAAGGTCAAATATTTTATGAAAAATTAAAAAGTGAAATGCATAGAAAAGAATTGTATATAAAATTCCATTTTAACAACAATAAAATTGAGGAAATGCCAAAAATGTTATTTGAGAGTCAACAGCAAAGAAAAGGGTTCATTATGCCTACAAACACACACACAGGCACAGACATATAACGGCGCAGCAAGCCACAAAGCAACAAAGCAAAGGAAAAATCTAGCTCGTTGTGGGCTTTGCACAAGAAAATGCAACAGCAAAAAAGGGGTTGCAAATAAATTACTTTAATTTTTCATAATGTGAGCAAATTCCTGGAATAAATGCGGTAACTGTAAATTTTTAATCAAAGTTTATTAAGCTCACAAACCGACGTCAAAAAGTGAAAGCCCAGCAAGGCGGCAGATGCTGGCATGGAAAAAATATGTGCGAAAATTGTTATAAATCCTGCTCGGGGGCATTGACAGCAAAACAAATCGTAAAAGAGGTTAGAGGATGCCGCTTGGAGGTAGTGCAAAATGCAGTTAAAAGACTAAGGTTGTAGAGTGCATCACTTTTTAAAGAAAAAGCCCTGACTATCCGAGTATTAAACAATGTCTGCATGTAAGACACGCCCATTATACGCCTGATAAATAATAGAGTTTAAAATCTAGAGAAACAAAGTGAAAGTGGTTTGTACTCAAAAGCTACAGTTCAATTCACGTAAAACTTCAATAGACATCGTTTACCAAAATCTCGACTCGACTTGAAAGATTGATTTATTTGAAAAAAATATTCGAATCGAACATTAATTCCAGCTGATAAAGTTTAATCTAGAATTACTAGAATTCTAGAATTACTTTTTCGATGCATGATTTGATTGGGTAGAATAGGCAAAAACAGAAAAGATGATGAAATGTTTGCTTTATGGTTAGATACTTTTTGTGCTTAAACAGAAAAGCGGAAAAACTATTTCAGTTTGTGGCATAATTTTCTAAACAAAGCTCAGGCGATGCCCCCTAATACACGAATCACCTGTTGATCCCAAACGGAAGAGGGTAGCGGAATGACGATATAAAGAAACAAATAGTTTCCTCGTACATAGTACATAGTTAGTTTCGATAGGAAAAATTTGTTTACTTGAAAAATATTGAAATATTTTGAAATTTTTCGTTGGTTTGGCAAACAAAAATTTGGATATTTAGGTATTGTTATGCCAAAAAATTCAAAATGGTTTTTTGGCAACAGAAATTGAAAACAGAGTTCAATTCATAGTGTTACATAATTCCTCCACTACTTCGGTTCGGATCACTGAATTGTGTAATCGTCAAGAATAATGCACAAAAAGCTCAATGCTTGTAACGGTTTTATTGATCCAATAAACAGATTGGCTATTCCAATCCTTTGGTTATAAAGATTTGCACTATTTTGCAGTTGCGGTTGAATTGTCCTCCGTTCTGATGCGATGCTTCAGGTTCTATGGTTCTGAATCGATGTTGCATATTCAATTGTTACTCGAAAACTGACTGTAGACACTGCCGGCGGCTGCTTTTTATACCTCTTACTGTTTCTCGCCAGCTACTGTCGAACTTTCTACAACTTCTCGCTCGCCCTGTTTCTTGATTGTACTAGAAAAATTCAATACACAATATTTGTCAGAACTTCGAAACACGTTCGAATCAGATGGTGCTGATATTTGCTAAGCTTGAATTTTGCCTATGCTTGTTCAACTGTAACCGTGCACAGGGTGTACTTTTCTTTAGCTACAGTGGTGGCACCCCGCATATTCGTCACACTGGGATCGTTGATAAAATATTCGGCAAAATAAAAAGGGTTTGGCTGCTAATTTTCACTTCATGCAGCTGTAACTCATTTAAAGGTCAAAATGCTTAACTCCGAGTATGCAATACAACTTTTTATTAAATATTTTTGCTGCATTTTTTTAACAATGTTCAAAATGTATTTCATTTCATCATAGCCTATGCTTGTCCTTTTATAAGGCAACATGTTTTATTAACACTTGCGGCGTTTGCTATTTTGTGCGCATTAATTGGCCAACACTGCGACGACATGAAATGGCATTAAAACCAAATTACGAACATTTTTATTCACATTTAATATGCACTTGCGCAAATATTTACTTCGCATGTTCTCTTTTTTCTGCATGCCCGCAAGTGCACTTTAAGCCACTACCAGTTTGCACGGCTTCACCTCGCAGCGCACTTCAGTTGATTCGTATTTATTTTGTGTAATAGTTAACTTTTTTACACAATTGCACTGAAATGCGCAATGATATAAACTGTTTTATTTAAATGAAATATGCCACGTTTTTGTTGTTGCTTGCAAATTCATAATGGAAGTGCATTTATGGGCGGCAGAAAAGCCACATTTAAGTGCATCACTGATGTAATGCGCTGAGTGCGAAAGAGAGAAAAGACGTAGTAAGTGTGAATTTTTGCTGGTATTAAGCGACTCTGAAATGCGCTAAAAAAGTTGGAATATCAAAAAAAACTGTTGGAGCTGAGGGAAATAAAGTTGATACAATAAAAGTCACTCGAACATATTGGGTGTAGTTAAACGAAATCCATTAGTTTTGCATGAAATTGAAGAATTTATTTAGAATAGTTAGAATTATCCGATTTAGTTCCTGCTAAGCAATCGAAACAGCGGTCGAACTCGACGATTTCCATGACTTTGTCGACATTTTCGACATTTAGCCTTGTTGGATCTTTGACATCAAAGTCACTGGCACAGAATCGATAGAATCAAAATTCGATTCACATTTTCAGCCGTCTCGCTTCGTTTTCGCCTTCATCGAAAGGAAACTGTAAACTTTTGCCCGTGTATATCTTTGACACGCGCTCAAACAAAACTGAATTCTCCTCAAGCAGTCACAAAAGTGTCTAAGATGTTTTCTAGCACGAATTCTTATCTTTTAAACGCCATCTAACGTAACCCGATTGCACTTATATAACACAAGATACTGATTACTAAAGATATGTATTGGGAAAAAAATGTGTTTAATTTTAGTACAACTAATATATTCGTCATCAAAGATTTAAAATGTGATTCTTTATAATTTTGGTGCTGACAAATTTTGAAATCATATTTGTGCATTTTTTCTGAGGTTCTACTTTTCCACTTTAACTTGTGTGTCCATGTAATTTTTCGCAAATTTACGGGACCTACATTAACCGAATCCGAACGGGTTGAGAAGCTTTTCATGGCAAAGAATATTCTCGGAGAATTGCCAATTCATCGCGAGAAGTGGCGCCGCGCAAAGAAATCAATTTGAAAAAAAATCTTATTGTATTGGGATATGAACCCAGGCCCTTTCGCATCAGTGACCAAGCACTTAGTCTACTGAGCCACCGTGGCGCTCATTTTCACTATTTTGACGTAGAAGCCATCGACATGCCCTACACTCAGTGTGTAGCGCCTTCAGCACACCATGTTGCGGTGTGATACATGCGCTTCAGAGGTACTCTTGCGGCCTACTGTTAATCGACGAAATAAAATTTTAATTATGAGCAGTTATTAAGCACACATACAGACACATAAATACATGCAGCACATACACTGAAGTGCTGAGCAGTGTTCTGCTGCACTGATGATTAATTATAAAATAAGCTGTATTAATCAAAACGAGTAAGCACGAAGCAGTACTAGCGAGTTTTATACTCAATTTGTTGGGCAAAAAATTTTAGGGTAGTATATTTAAAAATTTCTTAAATTCGATATAGTCAGGAATTTCCGCTATCTGAAGCTGAAAATGAATACAATTTGCTCGATAATCTGAATACACGATAATTCAAATATCTCTTAATTTTAATTTCGTATTCCGAAATGCAGTTTAAATTGCAATTACAATTGATTAATTTATAAATCAAATTGATCCGAAATGATTGCATCTTTATAATCGAAATTTGAATAATCAAGCAATATTTCGTATAAGCGAAGCATGCCACAATTGTATGAAAAATGCTTCTTCTTTACTTTCTCCTAACACCGGTTCCGCTGAAAACAGCCAAAATATGTCTTCCTAATTCTTCAAAACCTCACACCAATATTTACAATTTTCGTATATCCATCACCTTTAAAAGTTACCATACCTTATCTTACAATTTTATAATAATCCGATTTCTCTTTATATTTTTCAATTGCAGAAAAAAGTCGAGCCATGGAAACTTTACACCATGGTGTCCGGTCTGTTATCTGTAGATTTAGTTATATTACTAGCTTGGCAGATTTTTGATCCGCTGCAGCGTATACTGGAATCGTTCCCACTCGAAGATCCCGTACTAACGACAGATGATATAAAAATTCGTCCAGAGTTGGAGCACTGTGAGAGTACAAGAAATTCCATGTGGCTGGGTAAGTGTCCTTATTGATATGCGCCTAAAATTAGGCTGCAGTTTTTTGCTATGTTCTTTGGTATGCTAACCTAGTTTTCGCTTGTCTTCTTTAAGGACTCGTCTATGGTTTTAAGGGTTTAATATTGGTCTTCGGACTGTTTCTGGCCTACGAAACGCGTTCCATCAAAGTAAAGCAAATCAACGACTCACGCTACGTGGGCATGAGCATTTACAATGTGGTCGTGCTGTGTCTGATCACGGCGCCGGTGGGCATGGTCATTGCATCGCAACAGGATGCCTCATTTGCATTTGTTGCATTGGCTGTGATATTTTGTTGTTTCCTAAGCATGCTGCTAATATTTGTGCCAAAGGTAAGTCGCTGACGTTTGAAATAGATATTCTCAAGGGTATTTAATTATACGAGTTTATGTTTATTCGGCAGCTTGAATGTTAGAAAGAATAGTTTTTATTCGGACTTACTTGCCAAAGAGAAATGACAATACTTAGTTGTCTATTTCTGTTCTGAAACAAAGCAATTTTAAGTGTACAACAACAAAGAATTAGAATTATTGCTCACATGGGCAGGTCATATAGCTATTTCGGTTTTTGCCAGAAAACCTCATCAGTGACTTTTAATGTGAATTCTAATAATTTCTAAACGACTAATTACTCGAAATAGAAGCATTAATGGTAAAGTCTGTGAAACGTAGGAGTTGAACCATGAACCTATGACGTAGTAAGCGAATGCGCTAACCATCACACCATCGGACTGGACGACTCTGCGCTGGCAAACATCCCAGTTACCTGCTGTCTATATCAAACGCATAGTGTTTGTTGCTATTGTACACTGTCTAATGCAATTGTTTTTGCCTTACTTGAGAGCTCCATCGGAGCACATACTTGAGGCAAATGAATGTATCAGTTTTTGTTTCTGTAAGAACATTTCTTCGTTTTTACATTATGTTTACTTTCTGATTTGGGTGTGTCCTCCCTATCATATTATACGAGTTTATGTTTATTCGGCAGCTTGAATGTTAGAAAGAATAGTTTTTATTCGGACTTACTTGCCAAAGAGAAATGACAATACTTAGTTGTCTATTTCTGTTCTGAAACAAAGCAATTTTAAGTGTACAACAACAAAGAATTAGAATTATTGCTCACATGGGCAGGTCATATAGCTATTTCGGTTTTTGCCAGAAAACCTCATCAGTGACTTTTAATGTGAATTCTAATAATTTCTAAACGACTAATTACTCGAAATAGAAGCATTAATGGTAAAGTCTGTGAAACGTAGGAGTTGAACCATGAACCTATGACGTAGTAAGCGAATGCGCTAACCATCACACCATCGGACTGGACGACTCTGCGCTGGCAAACATCCCAGTTACCTGCTGTCTATATCAAACGCATAGTGTTTGTTGCTATTGTACACTGTCTAATGCAATTGTTTTTGCCTTACTTGAGAGCTCCATCGGAGCACATACTTGAGGCAAATGAATGTATCAGTTTTTGTTTCTGTAAGAACATTTCTTCGTTTTTACATTATGTTTACTTTCTGATTTGGGTGTGTCCTCCCTATCATATTATACGAGTTTATGTTTATTCGGCAGCTTGAATGTTAGAAAGAATAGTTTTTATTCGGACTTACTTGCCAAAGAGAAATGACAATACTTAGTTGTCTATTTCTGTTCTGAAACAAAGCAATTTTAAGTGTACAACAACAAAGAATTAGAATTATTGCTCACATGGGCAGGTCATATAGCTATTTCGGTTTTTGCCAGAAAACCTCATCAGTGACTTTTAATGTGAATTCTAATAATTTCTAAACGACTAATTACTCGAAATAGAAGCATTAATGGTAAAGTCTGTGAAACGTAGGAGTTGAACCATGAACCTATGACGTAGTAAGCGAATGCGCTAACCATCACACCATCGGACTGGACGACTCTGCGCTGGCAAACATCCCAGCTACCTGCTCTCTTTGGCAAGTAAGTCCGAATAAAAACTATTCTTTCTAACATTCAAGCTGCCGAATAAACATAAACTCGTATAATATGATAGGGAGGACACACCCAAATCAGAAAGTAAACATAATGTAAAAACGAAGAAATGTTCTTACAGAAACAAAAACTGATACATTCATTTGCCTCAAGTATGTGCTCCGATGGAGCTCTCAAGTAAGGCAAAAACAATTGCATTAGACAGTGTACAATAGCAACAAACACTATGCGTTTGATATAGACAGCAGGTAACTGGGATGTTTGCCAGCGCAGAGTCGTCCAGTCCGATGGTGTGATGGTTAGCGCATTCGCTTACTACGTCATAGGTTCATGGTTCAACTCCTACGTTTCACAGACTTTACCATTAATGCTTCTATTTCGAGTAATTAGTCGTTTAGAAATTATTAGAATTCACATTAAAAGTCACTGATGAGGTTTTCTGGCAAAAACCGAAATAGCTATATGACCTGCCCATGTGAGCAATAATTCTAATTCTTTGTTGTTGTACACTTAAAATTGCTTTGTTTCAGAACAGAAGGGTATTTAATTTCAAAAATTTAACAAATTAATTTAAGAATTTTTACAAATATTTTGAAATGCGTATATTGGCAAAAGCGGTTTTAGAGAAATTTTTTTATGGTAGAAGCTTTTAAAATTTGAAGAGTTTTCAGTTTCTTTCTTTTTTATTAAGTCATATTTTTGATACCCCTTAAATGCTTAAACAATTTCTTTATCTTGGGAGCCTTCATGAGTTGTTACTAGGACAATTCACAGCTCTAATTTTTGTATAACTATACAAATTTCTCATGTTAACAATTTCAAATTTCTATTTTTTTTAAGGTCATTGAAGTGCTACGACATCCCAAGGACAAAGCCGAATCGAAATATAATCCCGACTCAGGCATATCAAAAGAGGATGAAGAACGCTATCAAAAGTTGGTTACCGAAAATGAGGAACTGCAACGACTGATAACACAGGCAAGTGCCATGCATACATATGCAAGGGCATATGCACTTCCTCTCTTCTTCTCTAGCCAGCCGCACATTTTATGTTCTACTTTAAAATTATTACATTTGAACTTTTACTTTATACGCAGACTGATTCAATATTTTCGCTTAGTCTGCATGTCAACAGAAAGCAAACAGTGACAGTTACATGCACACTCCCTTGGCACCCCCTTTTCCATGCATTATTGCTACCTTGCTATGGCCTTTATTGGCACAATTTAAGCCATTTATAAAACCGCAATTTGCTGATTACATGCTTCATACTGCCAATACCAATGTCACACACACATATGACTACTTGCATTCAGCCAAATGCACTTGTTCACATGTGTGCATATGTATGTATATATGAATGTGTGAGTGGTTTTGTAGACAAATGCTAACAATCAATATTTTTACTGCTCATCAAGAAGAATTACATCGCTGCACAGCAACGCTGTTTAGAAGAAAGGGGTGTGTGTGTGTGTGTGGGGAGGGGGTATGAGCAGTGGAGAAGCGTTGGGTCAGCAGTATCGTAGAGACAACAAGGGCAATGCTTAGTAAACGCTGCATGCCGCACGCCCTATCGATTACGCCGATTACGCTATTTCTGTTCCCTGCTTCATTTCCCATCGCTACCCTCCCTGCTTCCCTTTGTCATTGCTCGTAGCCAGCTTTCTATCTGCAGTTGTTTGCCCGCTGGCAGCAAAAGCGACATACAATACACACGCACACTGGCACATGCTTTATGTCATTGTTTCGCATGCACACACGCACACACGCACATATTGACTGCCATACAAAGCCAACGAAATGCATGCCACTGACTGCAGCAATTACACACACACATTCGTAAGCGACATGCATACTTGCGGCGAAAAGCGTAAGGCAACAGCAAAGAAGAAGAAGAAGAAGAATCGCGCGTTAGTGTGTGTGTGCAAATGTGTTTATGTATATGTGTGTGTGTGTGTGTGAACATCGTACGTTAACGTTTGGCATGCATTTACGCTCACACATATGCACTTACATGCATACCTACACACTCACACACACTCGTACAAGTTGACAAGGCAAAATTTCATTTTGCTGCGTAAAAGTTTGCCGCAATTTTTGCAGTACAATTGCAACCCTCCTTCCCCCAGTTACACTAACCGTTTTACGTTTCTTCGCTGTTCACATTGCAATCAGCGCATCGCTCGACTCTCAGCCATGACAATTCATTTTTGCCATAATATAAAGTATTATTATGGCAATTTAAATGCAATTGCCATAGTGAAAAAAAAAATTTCAGAAAATTTACAACCGCAAAATTGCTGACAGCGCGAAAAAATGTAAAATATAATTTCTGCAATGCTTTCTGATTTCTGATTTTATGCTGCGGTGCGTTTGCCTCAACTGCTGGAAAATGTAGAAAATTCAGAGAACAAGTAGAGAAAATTCGATGCATTAAAATTGCAATCAGCGCAAAAAATTTCATAAAAATAAACTGAATTTACTTTCTAGAATTGCCGAAAAATTCAACAAAACTTAAGGAAGATATTACGCACATGCGAGCACTTTGTTTGTACATTAACATTTTACCCGTGCCATCTTCAAAGATTAGCTGGTTCCCAGATCATTTTGAGAGTCCTTTTAATCAGCTCTTCTTCAAAAGAAAGATTGCTTATAACTGAGTTCATTTGAAGTTAAACTCTTGTCATGTCGATTTAAATCAATTCAATTTACAAAAAAATTTAAATTGAAAGAGAACTGAGTCTGAAGAAATTTCTAGAGTCCAACCGAACGCTCGGTTCCAGTCTCGGTTACCGAACAGTGCGGCCAAAATTTCGGGTTCCGACGGACTCTAGAAATGTCCGCTAGTTCGGCTAATGATATTTATAACTCCTTCTTGCTGTAGAGGCTATTATGCTTCAAAAGAGAATATATTCTGAATTATTATGGAATAAATGTTTCAAAAATTCTGCCATTAGAAAATTTTTTTATGTTGAAGAAAAAGTTGCAGGCAAGGCAGCTTCATTACAGAAGGCTATTCAATTAAATCAATTCAATTTACAAAAAAATGTAAATGGAAACAGAACTGAATCTGAAGAAATTTCTAGAGTCCAACCGAACGCTCGGTTCCAGTCTCGGTTACCGAACAGTGCGGCCAAATTTTCGGGTTCCGACGGACTCTAGAAATTTCCGCTAGTTTGGCTAATGATTTTACAACTCCTTCTTGCTGTCGAGGCTACTATGCTTCAAAAGAGAATATATTCTGAATTATTAAGGAGTGAATGTTTCAAAAATTCTGTAATTAGACAATTTTTTTATGTTGAAGAAAAAGTTGCAGGTAAAGCAACTTCATTTCAGAAGGCTATTTATTATTTCTGCAAATTAGTGTCTTTATATACGCTTTCGAATAGGCAACTTATGTCGGCTAATAGCTACAGACGGCAGTGCATTTCACGAGCGCGTGTGTATGTGTGTGCGTGCATTCTGTAATTGCTCTAATTGACAGCATGATTGGCAGTTGGCAATCACAGCGCGGCAGCGCAGCAGAACCAAAGCAGTTGATTGTGTGCGAAAATGTCTCGAAAGCGTTAACAAACAAAATCTCAAGCGCAATGTCTTTCTCCTTCACACACATGCACATGCGTCGTTATGCACACAAAAGCAGCTACAACCAAAAAGTCAATCAAATCAGCAGCCTAACAAGCTTGGCCATGCCAGCACTCGAGTGTCCTCAGCGGCAGAGTCGCAAGAGCACATGTCTGCCAAATAGCTTGGCAATTAGCAGTCGGAATTTTCGTTTGACAGCCAAATTTTGCATAGTAGCCAAAAAATTCAACTGACGCTTAACATTCACAGCAATTTCATGCTTGTCTGGCTTAGAAATAGTCAAGCTTAAATTTGTTACTAGCATTTTCAAAAAATTGTATGCTTGCAATTTTTGAATGATGTTTTTTGTTAAATCTTACTCTGTCCAATTTTAAACAATTTTTTGAAGTACCGAATTTTCAATAATAAGATAAGTTTCAGTTTACTATCTGCCTCTCCGAATTTAGTAAACAATTGGAAAAAAATTTCAAAATAATTTTGATTATTTAAAAATCATCTCCAAAAGGCAAAATGTTTAAAGTTTTGACTTTAACATTTTCACATATCATAAAATTAAATAAATTTTTTATTTTCCAATTTTTGCTTGCAGAAAGAGGAGAAGATCCGCCTGCTGCGCCAGCGCCTGGTCGAGCGGGAGACCACACTCAAATGCACAGAACTGAATGGTGCCAGCATGGGTGCGGCCGCGAGTGCGAGCGCAATAGCAGCAGCATCGGGCATGGTGCCCACAGCGCTGGGGTTCGCGGGCACGGCCACCACATCGCTTACAATGCAGGCCGCCGGATCCACGCATCTCATACCCGCCACATCGCTCGCCATTACACAAGGTAATTCCCCACGGCATGCCGCCCATACTGCCCAACACTTGAATTCCGTCTTCGATGCCATCGTCGGCAAGCGCGAGTCCCTCATACTGATCCAAGCCGAGGGGACCACCTCCACTTCGGACTTTGACAGCGCCATTGGCGGCGGCGGCTACTCACAGCTGACGGCGACGACGACGACAACAGCGACGTCCCGCTCGTCGCGTTCGTCGCGCGCCAGTCAATCATCATCGGCTTTCGAGTACTCCGATAATTATCTGTGAGAGAAGCTCAGCTCGCTCAGCAGAGAAGCGCTGCCAGCCGCCTGCTGAAATCTTAGTACTCAGCGGCAAGTTAGTCCTTTTTCCAAATTATTCCCAAGCATTTCCCACAGACACACTTTTTCAATTGGCTTTAAATGTAGTGAAAAAGGCTCGGCAGCTCATGTGAAATCCGAAAGCTTTAAGCTGGGCAAGATATATTTTTAAAATTTTTTCGCTTACTAACTCTTGCAATTGAATTGAGTGTCAAAAAATATTTCATAATAACTTCAAATTTCTTCGCCAATTGCTGATAGTTTTACAAAAACTTAGCTTCCAACTAAAGCAGCTTTCTATAGCTTCGTTCCTTTACCTCACGAACTCTGATGCCAAACTCTTCTAGACGTCGTTTTTTGCATGAAAAACTTATGATAATTTTTGCTATTTTTAATTTCTTTTAGAAATACTTGCAATTTTTGTTGGAATTGGTAATTTTTGGAATTCCATTGAAATTTTTTTGTGCTTTTGTGAATCGTGTCCTTTATGTATAATATGTGCCTTTGCTGCATTTTTAATAAGCTGTAACTAGGGAATCACTTGCACATATACGTTCAAACTGTAATGTTGCACACAATTATATCACTAAAAAGTCTGCAAACCATTGACAAAAGGACTCTGATAGATCTTCGCATATGTAAAAGACAGGATAAAACTTTAATGTGCACTTTCCGCCTTTAGCCAAATAATGTCCAAAGAACTTCTATAGAAAACCATAAAGAGAACTTTGCGTAGTGAAACAAGCTAAGTTTTTTATCTTAGCTTGTTTCACTACGCAAAGTTCTCTTTATGGTTTTCTATAGAAGTTCTCTTTTTCAGGTATGCCTAATTTAGTAATTAAGTACTGCATTCAGTACTATTTGCAGTACCTCAGCAAATAATTTAGATATCATTGAGAAATACAGTAATTAGTTGTGCTCTAGGATTTCTGGCCATGATTTCGAATTTGCAATATCATTAGCTGCTTCATATCAATATGAGAATGATCAACATCGAAGCATGCCTGTAAAGAATATATCGAAATAACGAAAATATATGTTTAGAATCTAGACAAATGTTAGCCAAAACTCAGACATGCAAGTCTTGTGCCTGTGTGATGCACTGAAAGAACCTCATTAGTGCTTTTGCTGCGGTAGCATCGGTGTGAAAGCGTGAGAGCTGTTGTCGTGTATGTGTGTAAAGAAAACATGAGAGAACATTTTGCCTATGAAGTGACTGAGGGCCAGTTTCACAGTGGATATTTAAACTCTGATTGCAGTTTAAATAGGGAATGTCAGGTTCACAGTTGGAAGTTAAACACGATTTAAATAACCGATTGTGGATATTTAAGTACGGCACAGAGTTGCAATCGAAAACAAATAAACAGCTGATTTCGGATGTGCAAACAAGCTGCGTGGACAATATTACAATTTGTAAGAGATCAAATTAAACATAAAACTGTGTGGTATAGCACATATAAATGATCCCGTAGTATCATAAATAATATAAACTGTGGATTCGTTGCACAATATCCAATAATTCACTTCTTTCGGCCGACGAAAAATTTTTAGTTCGCACTGCCTCCATAATTGAACAATTGAACATATGTTTTTGGCAAGTTGTGCCAACCTTTAAATGTCAAATATTCCAAATTTAAATAAATGCACTGTGAAACCCAAAGAAAGTTAAACTAAATTTAAACTAGATTTGCAAATTAGATTTAAATAGCCACTGTGAAACCCGCCCTGACACTGTTCTAGATGCAATAGTTTCAGCTATAAAGTTACTACACTTCCCTAAATATTTCCAAAATGGATCTGTAAAAGATTCCACTTTCACACGCTCAAAGAGAATCCTGCTTGTTTCAAACCAAAATTGCACAGTGTATTTAT
This sequence comes from Neria commutata, assembly GCA_963457695.1. Classification (NCBI taxonomy): domain Eukaryota; kingdom Metazoa; phylum Arthropoda; class Insecta; order Diptera; family Micropezidae; genus Neria; species Neria commutata. Next base: position 48,886,971 of record OY735246.1, read on the forward strand.
GCATCGTAATTTGTGCAACAGATGGCAAATTTAAAATGTTTGTTCCGCACTACTAAGAGCAAGCCGCTCGCTTAGCATGTGTCAGATCAACTGCACTGTCGCTGTTCGAGCGTTTAAGGGGCGTGCACTGAGCTTGGATTGAACTCTTTGCACTTAACACACTCTACTGGATAAATGTATATTGTATTTGCACACTTGAATATTACAAATATTTTATTCGCTTTCTCTTTCTCTTTTTTCTTTTCTCTTTCTCTCTTCTTTGCAGAAACGCACGATCATCATACATGAAAAAACGTGTCAATTTCCTTTGCGTGATAGGTAAAATTTAATTAATTTAATTAAATTACAAAAAAGTGAATTATGTGAATTTAAATATAGCAAAAAATCTAGCAAATTGAAATATAAACTTAAATGAATGCTAGAAAAAAGCATATGTTTATGTCTGTGTGCATGTATAGCAAATTAAATAAGCTAAGACAGTTCGTATGTAAATAGCAAAAAATTGTATATGTAAGACACTAAGACTAGCTAAAGAATTTTTTTTAAAGCTAATTTTAAGCTAATGTCTAACGATTTAAGAATTTATAGAAAAAACCGACAGTAGTTTCATATAATTCAGCTAGTTTCATATAATTGCGTATGTATGTATAAGTGTGTAAATGTCTGTTAGATGTGTTGACAAAGTGTAGAGTTTTATTAAATGTTGCTGTATGATTTACGTTTTGTACTTTTTCACATTTCAAGCGTATCCTTTTCGAATCGGTTTTAGAAGAATGAAATGAAAATAAACCAAACAGAGAAAAACAAATTATTAAATTCGAACAAAACTAGGCACAATTGAATGAACTCAAACTATCGTAAGAAATTATTGTAGTAACTACGCTTAGCATGAAGAGAGCGAGAGTGAGAATGTGAGCAATTAGGACTTTATCATACGCTCAGAGCGTAAAAGCTATTGATCAGTGAATTTACAGCGGCTCGGAGCTATTGCTGGATTTCGAACAATTTGTCTAAACTGGATCACGTGCTCTTTCGAGATCAGAACTCTACATACTTTAGACTCTCTGTGGCCCAGCAACGTCCTGAGTGTGCATATCTTATCTCTCTCGCACAATCACTCAGCTCTCAACTGACTCAAAAACGACAACTCTACGCTCTCTCAGTTTAAATGTTTGTATCTGGTCTTAAATTAAGTGACTTAAATGTTATTTTAGCAGAATTTAGTATAATTCTAGCTGTAAGAGACGCGTTGTTTAGATTATAAGCACTAGCGAAAGTACAGTCATATGTATAAGTGAACATTTTAAGGCAAGTGTAGAAGGTAAAATTGTAGTTAAAGCAGAACTAAACGGATCTATGTAAAATTGAGTAAATTTGGAATAGCGCAAAATGACGATGTGGCTGTTAGCTGTTATTAAGAAAGCAGCACAGTGGGCAGAACAGCAGATATTAACAGCCAATACTCAAAATGTGCAAAATGCAATTAGATACATCAAACAGAAATAAAATTTATTTAAATTACAAATTTCATTTACATATGTATAGTACTTTTCAAGCTAGGTCTAAGCCTCGTTCGAAGGCTGTTGCGCCAATTAGACAGGATTAAAAGTCGGCTCAACTTTTGCAGCCGAGAACAAGAGAGCATTTCTTAAAGTACATTTGCGCTGAATTCAAATGCGTAGCCAGTTTTTCGCTAGGTCGTCAGAAGTCACATAAATGAATACTTTCTCCACTTTATATTAAACTTGGTATCATACGAGAAATTATCATGGTTTCTGGAATCGAACCCATAAGAATACAAAAAAAATAGACATTGCACTTCATTTCGAAATTTAGTTTTTTATTGAATAAAATGGTTATGTTTGGTCGAAAATTCCAAAAAATAGTCATTTCAATTATTTCGAAAAAGTGACGATCTTGTGAAAAACGAACTCCGGATTCAAAATCAGCGTCGAAAATGAACATGAGAGCACACTTCGGTTGCTTAGGTAAAAACTGTTTATTATTATTTATTTATTATACTTTTCATTAACTCAAGCATTTGAAAAGACAGAAGAAAGTTTATATAAAATTACTTCAGCCCACTGTGCGCCCAGCTATATAGCAGCACTATGCATCATAGGCAATGTTTTTAGGTAAATACATACATATATACAAGTTCGACTTGAAACAGAAAAGATTGTTATGATGCAATACTGTAAGTTCTAAAGAAAGCATTTACTAAAATAAAACCAAAGAGCAGCAATTAAGAGAAACTACAAAAATACTGCAAAAATGTAAGAATTAAAGGAATTGCCGTTTCTACATGTAAATTACACTGTGCAACTGTGAAACTGTGAGACGCATTTCAAAAAAAATTTGCAAATTTTTGGTGCAGTGCACTGGTGAAGGAAATGTGGCGCTGAAGCAAACTCAACAGCGAAGGACCCTCAAAGCAGCAGAACTACAAAAGCGAGAGAAAGGAAAGCTTGAGCCGATGTTCGACTTTTTCGCCGATTTCTCAGCGTTACCCCAAAATTATTCAAGATCAAATCTTATTTAAAATCGATTATTCAAGTCTATGCAGTTTCTTCTACTATGCAATACACACATGCAAATCTGCACACACACACACACACACACACACACATGACAAGCCACATAACACTTTTTTACGATGTCTCAAGCTGTCTTAACAGAAAACAGCTTACAATATGTACATAAAATGTATACAAAAAACTAAATTACATACACACATACATACATACATACATGATTATGTGTGTATAAATGTGCATGCGCAAAAAAAAGCGCAAAACTTTTCTTACCTAAAAAATTATACACAGTGTAAAAGCATAATTCCTATGAAATCAAAGACTTTACGAATTAAATAAGCCGAAGAAATGCAATGTAAGTAAATTACAATTAAATTAAATCTATTATATACACTGTTAAAAAGAAGACGACCGTAAAAAATCAAGAAAAATAATGCAAATACAAAGATTGCATTTAGTGCATTGCAAGTACTCGTAATTGTAAAAGTAGTTAAAGACAAATAAATCTAAATTTTAGCATAGTTTTAGGCAAATTAAACGAAAGTCAGTTGGCATATTCACGGGTAGTAGTCTTATGTAAATAATTGAAAAATACCTAAGCAAAATTGAGTAATTAATTAAAGTATTTCGTGATTAAGTAGTTAATTAACTTTTAAATAGAGAGCAATTAAATGTTATTGGCAGCATGAAGGAGGCTCGGCAGAAAAGGCGACAGCGAAAAAAAGGAAAAGGAGGCACTAGAATCAACAGGCCAGAGTTACGGAACAATGCACGTGCATGTTTGCAACTACTTGAGAACAAATATATCTTTAAATTATATCAAAGTTAAAGCTACAATTTGGCATTTCATTTTGGATTGTTTTTCGAAATTGCGAAAGATATGCAATTGCAATTTTGTGTTAACTTTTACTGAAATTTTCACATCTTTCGAATGTTTGCGATTCGATAACACTAAATACAAAATTTGTTATTCTTACTATTTTCAGAAAAGCAGGAAATGTTAAATTTTCTCAACATTATTTTATGGAAATTCCCAATTTTATCTAAAGCCTTATACTCTGTATTTCGTATTGAATTTTTATTCACATTCGAAAATGCAATTTCTTGAGCAAATATCAAGCATTACAGAAGTTTAGTTAAAGTGGCAACTGATTTCCAAAATCAATCAAAATACTATAGCAATCTATTCCGACTTGCTGCTCCTTCTCTAATTTGCATATGTTTGAACGAAATTTTGAGAAAACCCAACGGAAATTCTTTTAAAGGCAAAACGTTCACTTTCCTTTTGATTTATTTTTACCATAAAATTATCTTTCGCCGAAAACAAACTGTATTCATTAAATGCTCGCTCAATATTTGATTTTGATAGCATCTCTGACTAGAAAAGCAAGCGACGAAATTGAAATGAACTCCCATCCATCACTTCCATTTATTAGGATTAACTATTTTCTTTGAATTTTTTTAGCTCTGTCGATATTAAATCTGAATGCCATCTCTAATTCTAAAAGCAATCGATAAAGAGTAATATAGAGCTATGTGAGTTGAGATTCATTTAATATTTTATTTGAAATCTTGTTCTTCATAATTGCATATGCTCAATTATTTATCTAAACTTTTCTGCCATACCATAACAAATTTTCCTCTGTTTAGGTATAATTATTAATATAAAAGTCTTCGTCACTGACTCACTGACTCATTAACGCAAACGGCTTCTTATAAGAGTTTAGAACATAAGGAAGCAAGGGTGGTGATAGGGTCCTCGACTTTTTTCGGTATTATTTAAGTGCTGGAAGGGCCACAGTAGTTTTTAGTTTCTGAATTGACCACAAGATGGCGCCACTCGCAACTAAAGAGAAATTTTGATCTACAGCTTTGAAACTAAAAGTCGTGCAGCATTAAAATTTCGTATGCAGTCGCCTCATGGATGCGTCGTCCCACTGACAAAATTTTATGGGCGTAGGACAAGGGGCGTGGCAGTTTTGAAGTAACTACACATTTGGGTATAACTTTAGAACTATACACCACACATCAATGAAACCCGATAAGAACTTACTACTACATATCCGTTCAACTCGGAAAATGAGAGGGGCATTGGAGTGATCCCAAGTCTATGGAGTGAGACCAAACATGACCCCAATATCCCAAAAAAATACAAATTTTCCAAAATTGAGTCAGTAGGCGCTACGGCGCCTTTCAAAAACTAGTTATAAATAGAAAACTGAAAATGATTTGATGGAATAATCTTCTTTTCAAAACCAAAAAATTTTCCAAAATGTTCCAGAAGTAATTCTGTAAATTTACGCAGGACCATGATTTTTAGTACCCAATACCATTACTTCACTCCTTTTCTACTTGAATTCAGCAAAAATGGAAACCGCTCTGTGAGAGCAGAAGCATCGTTCTGTCGTTCTGCCGATCTGTGCGAATCGCATGCAGCTGTCTTTAAAGTCGATGTTAGTCAAGAATTATGAAATTAATTGTTAGCATAGAATTTTTATTAGTACTTAAGTAAGAAAATGTTAGCAAAGCTAATTGTTGTATTATATTTAAAGAAAAGTAAATTTTTAAAAATACAAAAAAAAAACTAAAGGTAAAGCAAGAAAACTTACAAAGTTAAGCAAGCAAAGCGGAAAAGCAACATTTGCAAATTGGCAGTAAACTTATGAAATAACAACAACAAATTGAAAATCACACCTAAACGAATTAAAGTTACAAAATTTCAAGAATATGTAAAAAACAGCAAAATATAAAATCAAACAAATGAGCGAAGTGAATTGCATAAAAGCAAAACCTAATGCAAAATTAAACGAATGAAAAGGGTCAAATGAAATGAATTGAAATAAAATGCAGTATAAAAATTAAATCGAGCGATGTTTTCATTATGTTTGGAATGGGAATTGATTTGGGATGAGGCTAACGCAAGAAATTTTTTAATGGAAACGACGAAAAGTGTTTGGAAAATTTACAGTAGGAAAGAAATAATTAAAAGTTAAGTAAGTTTGTAGCATATGAAACCCATTTAAAATTTAATATTGAAATAAAAGAAAACTTTAGAGAAGAAGAAGAATGCAAGAAAATGTTCAACAAAATCTTTAACAGATCATTTGGGATGCTTTAAAATGAGTTGATGAAAAATTCACAATACTTATTTCGGTTAAGATTTGAGATGAGTTAAAATCAATTGATGGAAAATTCAGAATAACTATTTTGATTAAAATTTAAGGTGACGGAAAATTTATGGAAAATTCAGAATACATACTAGCTTCAGTTAAGATTTGATTTGATTTAAAATGAGTCGGTCGAAAATTCAGAGTACTTGTTTCATTCGAGATGGAAAAAGACTAATAAGACTTATATATCTGGCATGGCATCAATACTGTTCATTGGCTTCCACGTTTGGATATAGTATAAGGAAAAACTCAGATTTCTTTCCATTTGAAATGTAGCAAGACGTTGGTTGCTCATATGAGATTGTTTGGAATGGTATGTAGAAGAACTTGCATGTGTTAGAATGAAGGGTGAAAACAAACGAAGAAAAATATCACTTTTCTGGAATGAGATCCAAGATTAAATTCTTCGTATGCTGCTGTGTGATTTTTCAACGGCTTCCACATTTGGATATAGTATAAGGAAAAACTCAGATTTTCTCTCCATTTGAAATGTAACAAGACGTTGGTTGCTCGTATGAGATGGTTTGGAATGGTATGTAGAAAAACTCGCATGTGAATGAATGGGGAAAATAAATGTGGAAAAAGAGCATTTTCTGGAATGAGATCAAAGATTAAATTCTTCGTATGCTGTTGTGTGATTTTTCAATGGCTTCCACATTTGGATAAGGAAAAAAGGAGATTAGGAAAAAGTCATTTGTGTGCAAATGGAAAGAAGGAAAACGCTTGGCACTAATACAGTAGAGGATAACGATGGATGCTCTTTTACAATAGAATGAAGAAAAACTATAGAAGATAATTGCAAATTTAGTGGGGTTGGTTCTATGAAAACTCTCGCTGCTTAAGTGCAGGGTGAAACGAAGTTAGAACTTATTAGGACTAGAATTAGAGAGCATGTTTGCAGAAATTATAAATAAAGAAACTCAGCTAAATTCAAAGTTGAATACTGTATAGAAAAATTAATTAATAGGTTTCCGTTGCCCTAAAGGGGAAAAACATGAACTCATATGATGCGCCCAGAGCAAAAACGACTTTTATACCTGCACAGCGCATGTGCGAAAATTGACACTCGAAGCGTTTTTGCTCTGTGCTCGTCATATAAGAACATACTTTGAACTCTTTTCAAAGATGTGTATATAAACAGACCTACTTTTCAACGTAGAAACATGAAAATTGGCATGATGTTTGGTCTTCATTACATAAACATATTTTCGCTATAAAAAGTAAAAAACTATTTTTAGAAAGAATTTTTCAATTTTTAAAGGAAGTTGGGTCGACTCAAAATAAAATATTTCTTTGTCGTAACGTGTGGGGCATAGTTGGAAAGAGATGCGTCCATGGATTTGAAGAATCATTTTTGGTGAATTATTTTCGAAGGTATAGCTAAAATGTCGAATTGGGAATTTCCGAGTTTGCAGAGTCTTTGATTCAAATGAGAAAGTGTAAAATTGCGACTATTCATTTGTTATAATAAAAAAGTTAGATAAGATTACCATTTCGTTGTGCTAAAATGTAGAAAAACCTTTAAGTGCTAAATCAGATACTGCATAAACTTAAGGGAAACCAAACGTACTTTTTCTTTATTAAATTAGAGCGAAACTTTTTAATATTCAAATAGTTGAAATCCAAGTTGAGCCCCTAGAATTTTATGTAATTTGTGAAAGCTAATCACTTGCGCTGTTCAATCCCACGAGTGTACGTTCTGAGCTCAAAAAGTTCCACAAGCCATCGATTCAATTATATCACTCGAAATGTGGGCACATTTACCAATAATTTATGGCCAATTGGAAAAATCGAATTTCCGTATTTCAGCAGCCAATTGGCAGTTCGGCTCATAGCGCCTATGTTCAGTGAATTTTTGATTTTTGTGCCACACAATCAGCGCTAATGCACCTTTGGGGAGTAGCGATTTAAATAACAGCAACAATGATAGCTGCCGGCAACCTGCTACAACAACAACAACAACAACAACAGCATTTAAACTGGCCACCATATGTCATTAGGCAGCCACAACGATGGCCGGAAGTATGCACTCCAATTTGACCACAATTTTGTGAGGCTATGTAAGGTAAATGTAATGCCACACATGCAAGCCGAGGCACACACACACATGCAGAGTGTATGTAGCAAGTTTCATCCTTAAGCGCATTTCATTTGGAAAACATGCACCTGGGCATTGCAATTATTTGTGCAAATCGTACATATGTTAGGATGTAAGTGCATGTGTAGATTGCTGTGCATGTGGCGATGTGTGCGTTATTGCAAACACACATATGAATGCAAGTGCTAATTTTCACACGCATACCACTAAAATCAAGTCTTTGAGAGCAATTCATATAAGCCTTTGTGCAAAATAAAATCAATAGTTACTAACTTTGATTAAAATTATGCAATGACTACATTTTTAAAGGCATAGTTTCACATATTTGCTTTGTAAATTTATAATGTTTATTGAGGGAAAAATCTGTAAAAATATTGTAGTATAATAAGATCTTAAGTATGTCGGAATTCGGCCAACATCGGTATTTTAGTGGTTAAATGGAACTCATTTGTCCAATTATGCAGTTAAACGTATGAAATTTGGTATATAAGCCAAGGTTCCAGCCCTCCATATATATAATACGGCGATATGAACGTGATCCCTCCGGTAAAATTCCTTTGGAAAAACGGCTCCCATTTGACTAATAATGCATCGAAACGAATAAGATTTGTTATATGTACCAGTAAGCATATTTACATGCTTTATGGAGAAATGGGCATGGTCCAATCATCATGTAGGCGGTAAAGGGAGCATACTAATAACACCGCTACGAATCGAATCGAGACCCTTTCTAATCAGGCCGCTTTAAAAGTTTCGAAGCTTACCGAATATACAAAAATTTTTAAACTATTGCATAATTAAGTTGAAGGAATCTCTAGTAAGAGGTTATACTGCTCTGCGAAGAAATGCCTTGATTGATGGAACTGCAAGAGTAAGAAGGAGTGGGTTCACGAGCGAAGTGGGTTAAATACTAAGGAGAATAGGAAAATTGGGAATTTTTGATGCTGACTAGTATGGACTAGTAGCTTTTAAAGATTTCTTGCGTAGCAAAGCAGAATTAATAAAACCCTTTAAGAAAAGATATACAGCGCATATATCACACACACACACATAGCCAGTGAACGCTTTGCTTTGTACAACTCCATGGAAGATTTTTTCATATGTATGTACATAAGAAATTGTAGTGCTTTTTGTGCTTGTATGTGTATGGTTCACAGTCTAATTTATTACAATCGAACTTTGTGCAGAATTAAAATTTAATTAAAACCATACACTTACACACGCATCCTTACGACATACACGGAGACACCCATACTATGTATTTCAAAGGCACTTTCAGGCATACCAAAAACACTTGCCACGTCACTGCTCGCCTTCAAGCGTCGCAAAACTTGAAAACTCTGGTAATTTGCACTTAAACACTTGCTCATTAAACGCGCGTAGACATGCGTGTAAGTATGTGTGCCTATGCATATACGCAAGCGCACAAATACATGCTCACTTTACTAATTAATAAATGTTGCTTTGCTGTTGTAGTTTATATAGCATTCACACGCACACATCCAAAGATATCATAGCTGCTGCTGCACAGTTAGATGCTCTACTTCACACACACAGAGACGCATACACACACATACATTGGCGCCTATATTCAACCACATTTGCTATGCATGCATGCGAGTGTTTGTGAACACTTATGCTAATTTGTTTTCATTAAACTTCTCTTACTAATTATGAAATTCCTAAATGAAAAATGTGCGTGTATGTGTGTTAGTGTTATGCATATCCTTATGAACATATGTGTATGTTTGTATATCACACATATATGATATTCTATGCTTAAGAAACTACTCCAGCGTTGTATATGAGGCGCGACGTCACTGCTTCTTTCAGTTCGTAGCTGATAATTGCATGTGTGCGTTAAAGTTGTGCCTGTATATGTGCGTATATATATGTGTACCTGGTATGCTCACAAACAATTTCAATAATGGTAAAAACAAAGGTATTAAAAACGTAGCATACTTTCAGGCAATCAGTATATATTACTTGAGTGATTAAAAGAAAGAACAATTTCTGATATTTTAGCTCACAATAAACTGTAGAGATAATTCGAAAAAACATAGAACATTTTAGAAAAATAAACAAGATATGAACTTTATGTAATTTGAACGAACTCAAACTCTTTGCCATGGAACAGCTCTATAATAAGTTTTCATTTAAATGTTAAATTTCTAGCATGCTGATATACACACTCTTGCAATTGCACTTTCAAACGGATATGCATTGCAGTCGCCCTACAGAAAAACCCTGCAATACACTCTCTTTCCAAAAGCTAAGGAGGCGTTGTCATTCTTGAAAATTTTATTGAAGAACTCAATAATTGTGCTTTAAAAAATTGTTAGCAAATATTTATCATTTTATATGAATTGAGATTTTAAAATGCGACGCAATCAATGATGTCGACGATGCTCATATAAGTTATACCGATCAAATACATGCCGACATTAAATGCAGCGAAATTAAGGAATACATAGTTGTATTTTTAATAGAGACAAGAATATGGATATATGTATATTTTGATATGTCAATTTCAATACTTTTGAAATTTAACACACATTCTTAACAGACACATGAACAAACAGAAAATCAGTCTTTTAGCTTATCAAAGTCAACTTTAGTTTAACATTGCCTGACACGCATAACATGTACAGTTAGGTTAACAATGAAAGCAGTGTTGTGATATGTATTTCTTAAATTTTGAAGCATTAAGTAAAAAAAAATTTGGGTTCAATTTCTGCAACAGTTCTTTAAATTCCGTTCAGCTGTTAATTTTGTAGTTCAATCTAAAAAATTATGATTAGAAAAGAGTTGTAGGCGCTTTTTGAAGCACAAATTTTTTTTAAATATTTTCAAATAATATATATAACCTTTTTTATATAAGCTCCAGCTAGTTTTTATGATTCACCAATATAGTTCACATTTGGCACCAACAATTTAAATAGCCTTCGACAAATATATTCTTTCAAGAAGAAGCGACTTCTATTTCTTGCTGACAGTTTGCTGCTAGTTTTCTGTACGAAACTGTACAAGCACACTTGCAAAGGCATAGCAATTCCTGCCATAATTTTACATTTGATTGCATTTGCTGACAAGCACACACATCCACTGACAGCTGAAGCCGTTGCTGTAAGATAAAATCAAAGATGCAGACTACTTGCAACACACAAAAGCCGCACAGTAATTGCCACAACGCACACACACACGAAACCAATCAAAAGCTGCTTTCATATTGCCACAAAAATTTCATTAAATAAATTTTACTTTCGAATTTGATTTGCAAATTAAAAGCTTTTGGCAAGATGAAAGTTATGCCACAAACACGCATAGAAAAAGTTCCGCAGGCATTCGAACATGCGTTAGAATGCGCATATGCCCTACACACACACATACACACACAGGTACACACACACACACAAAGAGCAGAGTTGGCTTGAGTCTTTGTAATAACTTGCAATTGCGGCCGCCTTTGAGGCGCAACTCACAATTATAGTGTGCGTGTGTGTGTCTGTGTGTGTTTGTGTGTGTTGTACGTGTAGGCAGTAAGTAGTGATGCAATTAGTTAAATTATGTTGCTTTTAAGTTTCTGCTGAATTTTGTCGATTTATGTAAAAGTTGCCCTTTTCGCTTGACGAAGCAAAAAATTTTTATAAAAGCTGAAATGTGGTTGCCATGGCATATAATTTTAGTGATGAAAGCGCTTAAATGTGGTTTCATTAAAAACTTAACATGTGTGTCTGCTGCAACTAGTATTGGTCAATTCAGGAAAGAAAGCCTTAAAGCGTGCCACGCTCTCTTCTTGAAAGTGGCTCTAGAAAAGTCTGGCTTCAACTAATTAAGCTAGCTAATAACAACAGGGAGAACAGCATTGTTTTATCTATTTTATTTTGAGAAATTAAAAAAATTGTTTGGTCGGAATAAGAAAGCTTCGCAGCACGCAGACAGGCATTTTTCCATTGTACTTATGAATAACTTCCTTCTATTTAATTCTTCCTGAACTTGTTATGAAGTGGAGGATTTTCGATGATGGCAAGGAATCAAAATGGTCTGTTCTCACCACGTCTGACTCCAGCCACTGCAATCGCGACCTGGAAAGACGAAATACTCGTAGAAAGTGAATAGCGGCTTACTCGTGCTCCTGACAGTTCTCACAGATGCTGTCGTCGGTTAGACCCATAGCACTCAAGTGTTTTGCACAGGAGGTGTGACCAGACAGGAATATAAGTCTACAGTCCTTACGGTTTAGGTACGTAAAGAATGAAGAGTTTCTTTTGTCGACGCACAGTGTGACTTTTAACATTTTTAGGATGCCAAAAGTCATAACTGCTAAACCAAGGTAGGCATGACAATGAAATTTTGTAATAATAACGCAGAGATTGACATTGTATTGACGTGATCCGCCCACTTTTCCGCCTACCTCCCATGTAATTTCAGATGACCATAATTTCCTAATTAATAGCATATGTGTACATATTGGTGCCGCAGTGGCTCAGTGAACTAAGTGCTTGGTCCCTGATATGGGAAGGCCTGGGTTTAATTATCAGTCCGGCACATAAGATCTAATATAAATAGAATTTGTTTTCAAATTTCTTCTTTGCTTGGCGCCACTTCTCGCGACGAATTGGCAATACTTCGAGAATAATCTTTGCCATGTAAAGCTTCTCAACCCGTTCGAATTCGGTTAATGTAGGTCCCGTTAACTTACGAAAAATATGACAAGCACACACAAGTTAATGCGAGAAAGCTAGGCCTAAGCCCACACTAAAATATGTAGTTACACACATTCTTATATTTATTAAAAGTTGCACAAAAGCGCGACTACACCGAATCAATCATAAGAATCCATTAAAGAAATATATTTATTCTTTTGGTTAACTCGAAAATGGCCGTTACTGCATATCACTGGTCTAAGGCAGCGATCTGTAAGCTATACAGCTTTATCTGTTGTTATTCTTTAATGCTTTTTAATAAAAGTTGTTCGGAGGGTTTATGGAGGGAAGTAATGAGCTAGAAAGGCTTTAATAAAGTCAGAACTGTGAATACCTGCAGCGTAGTTGAATTTCTTCTTTTGATCAAAAATTCCTCAAAAACTTTAGCTAATAATTTAAAACCTTCTGTCATCTTTTTAAAGCATACAAAAATTCTATTACAAGCTTATTAAAAGCTTATCTTGACGTGAAATCTTTCAACGTTTTTTTCAGACTTCTGCAATTTCTACCACAGCACAAATTCGCTGGAATTGAAAAAAAATATTTGATAAATATATTTTCTCTGACATAAAATATTTGAGCTGCTTGCTCACTCTCTTCCGTCGCTACGTGCCTTCATCAAACTGTCGTAAATGTATTATTTCTTCGCTTAATGCTGCTCACTTTATTTTGCATTTCTAATGAGCGCTCTTCCTGCAGCTTCAGCTTTATCTCACACTGCTCGCGTCATTGCAGCCACACGCATGCACACATTTTCTATAAGCAAAAAATAAAAAATGTTCTTCCTTTGTTAGGGCAAAAAATTATTGAATTTTGCTTCCTTAACGTTCATCCGCAGTTTATTGCCGCCGTCTTGTGCCCTTTGTTGTGCCTTTTTCGTCTCACTGCCGGCGTTCTTAAGACGCGCTGCGCTGACAAAGTCACGTTCGATCCGCACATCGTTTAAACTTCATTAATCACATGCGTGAAAAGTAAAATTTGCGCTTTCCGTCGGAAGCAGCCATTGCCCTCTGCTGCTATGCTAAGCTCGTGCATGTCGTGCTGCCATTCGCTGAGCACGCTTGCGTCTTTGTAGTAGCATGTATGCATATGAGAGGTATGAAGAAGTGTATATGTAGGCATGCTGAAGAAATAATACAAAAAAATTTATGTATATAATAATGTAAGCACTAGAAAAAAGAAGCTGCCAAGAAATCAAAGAAACGTTCACAAACCTATAGGACCCCGTTTGACTTAAAGTACTTACAACTTTGAGGCTTTATTCAATATATATATTTCATAAATTTTCATATGTATCGTCACTGTATATATGCATGTATGTGTGCTCACTTAAAAGCGGGAGGTGAACAGTTTCGTCAAAGTAGAAGAAAAACAACAACTCAGATAATAAATGCGAAAATTACGTTTCGTCTTTAATTTAAGTCCAAGAAAAAGAGAAAGATCGCATAAAAAATGTAGCATGAAACAGGAAAATGCAATTGATGAATTGTTATTGCAGAGAGAAAATAAGATAGGGAAGCAAGTAGAAAGAATATAAGAAAAAGAGGCAGCCTGCCGAAATGAGTAAAAGCGAACAGAGAAACAATGAAAGATAGAAAAGTGTTAGTGTTAGCAACTTAAATTTTTCTATAATTGTTATATTTACTTGAATATAGAAGTGGAGAAAGTATATGCCTAGTTGATTTACAACAAAATATTTATGTAAGACTTCTGATAGAAATCTTATAAATGAATCAAACAAAAAGTTCCAAAATCACTTCTCGAGTTCATTTTGATTACTGTATAATACTTTTCTGACTCTATCAATACAGATAAACAAAATGCCGATATTTTGAAATATGAAAGCATGTTTAGTTCTAAAAATTTCATAACTAGCGCTCAAAAGTTCGATATTGAAGAAATAATTCGAAAATATATGATTTTTCAAACTTAAAGCCTGCAGAAAACTAGCAAATTCGATGCTCTGTATATATGATGCAAGTGTTAAAGTGGCAACACTATTTTCTACACTGACTAACTTTTCTTGCTTCCCTATGCGTGTGTGTGTACGTATATCGATATGAAGTTGTGTTAGTAAAACAGCGACCACAGTCAAGTTTTTCCAGCCAACGAACAGAAAAGCGATCTCCTGCCCACATTCCTCAAGATTCTAGTTCTTGAGTTAGTCATGCACATCACTCCTCACTGCTCCTCAGACCTACGAGCCTACTAGCCTACTTGTCTGCCCACAGTTTATGCATGTTAGTGAGTGTTTATGTATGTGTGAGACTCTGTTTCTCTATGTCTGCGTCTTTGCTAAAGCGGATGTTGACATTTTTATTTATGATGATGAGCAGCTCATTTCTACATGCACACAGGCATTCACTTACCCACACACGTAGTAAGCACACGCACACAACTGTGCTCACTCATACAGGCCAGTGCGGCGGCGGTTTGGCAGTTTCAGAAACTCATTATTTCTCTGACATTCATGCGACACTTTAAGCGTGAAAATTATTTGTTTTGTGTGCGTGCGTATTTTGTGTGCGTGTTTGAATTATTTGCTGTCATGCGTTTTAAATAAAACTTAGTGTGAACAATTAGATAAATAATTGGCAAATTAGCAGAACACGCTTACTAACGTCCACAAGAAAGTTTTAAAAACATTTGAATTAGTCAAAAGTGAAACTGTAAACTCACTGTTAGTAAGGTAGAATGAATTAGAATTGAAACCATATTTAAAACAGAATATTTTCATATACACCCACAACGTTTGAATTCAACCGATTGAAACGGTATTTCGTTTGAATAAAACCGCTTTAATCTGTTTTCAATTGGAATGAAACCAGTTTAAACGGTTTTCGTTTGAAACCAGTTGAAACGGTTTAAAGTCTATATGGAATATGGTGAAAGGGGTTCACTGTAACTAAAACTATTATTTCGAAATCAAAACCGATTGAAATGGGTTTGAGCTAATTTAAATCGGTTAAAATAGTTTTCGACCTTGAATGCACGAACAATTTATTTTATATTTTATTCGGAGGGAAATTTTACTTTTGCTTTTGGTTCATATGAAACCATTTCAATCGACAAGCTTACAAAATGAACTAGATTAAAAGGGTTATATCTTTTGAATGTCCTAGAAATAGGTATGAAATATTATTCGAAAATAAATTATTGAGAATTTCAATTCCAACTGTCGCCTTAATTGAAACCCGTTGAAGCATTTTTCTGTATGAATGCAACCAGTTGAAACGGTTTTCGCTTTTTAATGTGTGTAAAAAACCATTGTTTATATTACTCGATGAAAAATGAATTAAGAATTTTATTACGCACTTTCCCCTTAAATGAATGCAAGTTTTGAGTAGGCAATATCTAAAGATTCAACTTTTGCCTAATCGACTAGTTTAAAGGGTTTTCCATTCGAATACGCAGAAAATTAAACAATTTTAGTGCAAATTCGCACTTTTGGTTTGAATGAAACCGGTTGAACCGCTTAACTGTCGAATTGAAATGCAATTAACTGATTTTGATTAAATATGCCGAAATTACATTTCAAATTCCATTTTGAAATAGTTTCCCTAATACTTTAAATCCAAATGCACATTTAAGCGACGGTTCAAGAAGTTATTTCCAAGCTTTTTTAAAAGCACTTGGTGCAATCGATACAATTCAGCCCAATTTCGAATTATATGTGTGCTTCCCCAATATCTTTCCCTATAATCTTTCCCTTCCATTCCTCTACTCCGTGCCAATTCTACTTTTTTGCCTTTTACATAAAAAAGAAAGCACACTTTTATAGGTCTCTGTATATATGTACAGAGGTTTCATTCACTTCATAAAAAAGTTAATTCAAATGGCATGTGTCCAAATATTTGTATACATTTTCAGCTTGTTTGCATTTTCTGCCATTTTCCACTGCTTTTCATTTGATATTGTATATAATATACCGCAGTTGATGGTGTGCTTTCTTTAACCACCCGCCATAGAAATGCAGCAGAGCCAAAAATATGCAAAACAATTTGTTCACTGCAACAGTTAAATAACTGCAATGGCAGTCAAATCTCAAAGCAGCGAAATAAATCGGACAATCTTTCGTGTTGCTGATTTATGCGAGCGGCGAGTTTGTATGCAATTGTCGGCTGGATGCACTGACTGTCTAGCTATCTCTTTATCTCGCTGCGCTAAAGTACTTTTTGATGTTGTTGTCTTAATTTAGCAAGCTGCAAATTTATTTGCATTTCAGCTGAAATATGCACGAAATGCGGCGCGGAAAAGCACAGCAACAGTAGAAAAAGTGAACAGTAAGAGAAAAATATATTAAAGCAGATCATAATTTTTAGAAGCGTAAATTTTGATATTTTATGTAAGCGCGCTTTGCTTGTAAAATTTTGATTAATACACAATTTCAAGCGGACTCTAAACTTGAAAGGGGCAAATGGCTTGTAGTGCTCTTAGCGCGTGTAGTGTCAGCAATAAGAAGATCGTAAATGGGAAATGAATGCCAAGTTAATTGTTTGTATTCCTTAAAAGCGTGCACAGGAGCATGCAAAACAAAACCCGAAGAAATTTTAAAATAATGTGAGACAGCGGTACGTATGAGTAACATTAAAGAAACTATTTTGACCAGCAAATTTATATGTATTTTAAGTGCTTATAGATATTTTGATTGATTAATAACGGTATAGAAGATATTATATTGTGAAAGAAATATTTGTTTGTGTTTTCACTGAACTTGGTCTAGCGTGGCGTATGACTGACATTTCGGCATGTTTAAATTTTGAAGAAAAGTCCAAGTGAACAAGGGCAAACATACACCACCACCAGCACAGGAGCACATTCAGTAAAAATAAAAATATACTCCTTCTATTATTTGCCAAAACTTTTGGATTCCTTTCTCTTTATAATCGCTTCTCAACCCTCAAATACAGTTCTTTTATTATAGAAATTACACATAATCTCGATATTAACAGTATTAATTGATATTTTGTCATAGATTAAGGGAAAGCTGCAGCTTTTTTCGCTGGTCTCAAAGTTGCTGGAAAAAATTTTCGTGTTTATCAACTTATGAGAGGGTTCATACTAATACAAGGCAATCTCTTATAAGAGCACAATTTCACCATTTCATTCGTATGTTTAACCCTAGTTCGACTGTAACCTTCTGCAATTAATTTCGGCTGACGAAGCCAATATGCTTTAAAATAGTAGATTAAATTCTGCAATAAATTAAAGGAACACTTAAAGTGTGCAAATTGAAAAATTGAAATAGTCGTCCGAGGGACTTGCCAGACGAATGAGGATTAAAAATTATTGAAATTTCACAATATTGGCAGCACAAAACATTTCTTTCATTATACAGCAGCGTTTTGTCCTTAAAATTTTTTTAGTTCTGATTGCCCGAAGCCCAGATTGCTCAAGCTTGACTTGCATTTGACTACTTTAATAGTTTCTTAAAATCAAAATTAACTATTTGAGTTTAAATTTTCGAAAAAATTCCACACTTTTTCGATATTAAATAAATTACCTTAGCTTGTAGAATTTTCTTTTATAAGTGCATATGCATTTTAATAAAAGAAGCTTATGAAATTGCTGTGTCTTAAATTTTTTCCAATAAAATGCCATAATTTATTTTCGAATCTGAAAACAAAATTGGTTAATAAAT
The DNA here is from genome assembly GCA_963457695.1 of Neria commutata. Taxonomy (NCBI): domain Eukaryota; kingdom Metazoa; phylum Arthropoda; class Insecta; order Diptera; family Micropezidae; genus Neria; species Neria commutata. The sequence continues at coordinate 48,905,120 of OY735246.1, forward strand.
GTTGACCCTCTGAGTAGCTGTGTGGCTGTCTGTGGCTGCAAGCACGACCAACACAGCGTGGCATGCGGTTGTGTCTGCTGTTGCAACAAATAAATGCAACGAAACTCTGTGAACTTGTATAAATATTGGCAGCTTGCCCAGTCAAAGCCCAAACAGCGCAGCTAAACAGTTGAAACAGCAGGAAGAATCAAAGAAAAAAGAGTATAAGAGAAAATTGAACAAAATTCGATTACTCGTGCTATACGCCGTGAGATTTGTACGGCGAGCAATAGAGGGAAAGGCATTGAAAGCGGAGAAGAGTAGATGAAGAGAAAATGCGTTGCATGGTGTGGAGCCACCTACTCTTTCGAGGGAGCAAGTGACAAAATCGTCGAAGGATAGTCAAAATCCCGACCGCGATAAATACATCTCACTGTGGAGCATTCCGCTGGCAGCTGCGCTTTTAAGCATGGACATGTTTGTGAAAAATTGTCAATGAAAATTTATTAATACTGCCACTCCCCCGCTCTTTTTCTTACTCAGTCACTTTCAATTCTCCAAAAGAGAAATATCCATTTTACATGCAAATACTTCAGCTGCATATGAAATACGCAGCAATGCTCTTTTGGGAATAAATGCAAACGACAAGGACAAGAACAAGGATAACTGCGTAGGAAGCGCGCCTTCGGCTGCAGCAGCGAAAATCTGCTTAAGCAAGCGATTTTCAAGCGAATTTCATTGCATTGCACGCTTCACTAAATGCACACTGTAAACAATTTTCATGCAAGGGGGAAAGGGAGGAGCAGCGGATAGCAGCAGCATTCTGTCAAAAAGCAACTACCAGAACGGATGAGCGAGCAATAACTGTGCACCAATTTTGCATAAAGCTTCAAAGGCTTTAAAGAACTTGAATGCATTTGAAGGATTACAACGTAGCAGCTTTAGGAAAAAATGCTTCGAGCAAAATAGAAGCAGCGTTCACAGTTTGTTTGAAAAAATTTTAATAAAATTCAAATAACGTCGATTACTCATACCAAGGGAGTTCAATGCATTCTCGATATCAGTATGAAAAACAAAGCGAACTGAGTTTAAATATTTTATATTTTTCAATGTAAATAACCATAGGCTCAAAACATTTATAACATCTAGAAATTATTATTTTAATACATTGTAAAAATTATTTTTCTGCTTGTTGGGAAAAATATGCATTTAAGAGGGGCTTTCAATGTAATTCTTAAGTGACTTGATTTTAAAATCTCTCATAATGCTCGGATGAAGGGAATTCCTGAAAAGTTCAAACTTCGATAAATTTTGTTAGCTATTGACAACATTTAACACCGCACCAAATCTAATTGCTCCGACTGACTCAAGTCCAAAGCTGCTCGCTAATCGTCGTGACATTTCCACATATAGATAAGGTGTGTACCAGAGGGCTACAGCTTAAATCCTTGGCAGGCTACCAGAAAACTCTTTGGCAAGTTTTGTCGAAATCTGTTTAGTATGGAGAGGAAACAAACAGACTAAAAGTCTTGTAAAAAAACTTATATTACTTTGGATTGGCGCAACAGCCCGCTAACGGGCGTGGCTAAGAATATCACTACAAAAAATTTCTCTCTCTCTATATTCCCAAGCACATATAATTTTGATTAAGGTAAGCCTTTTACCTTCTTGTTTGAAATCCACTTCATTAATTATATGCTTTGAGCAAACAAATTGGCCTTGAAATACAATTTCGAAAATTTCAAAAAAGTCATGTTCTCGATATAAAACTTTTCATTCTGAACAAAATTTTCAAAATCAAAGACGTATAAATTCTAAATTTCCAACAAAAAATTTGGCTTTCCTATCTAAAGTTAAGAACGTAAGTAATTCAGCAGCAGCCACAGAAGACAACCGAATTATATGTGATTGAATGTGTTACGATTTTTGCAGAAACCTTGGAAAGTGCTAAAATGTTTGATCCTGCCTGCTATCCTTGCTGCAATCCCTACGGAGCCTGTACACCATGCGTACCTTGTGCACCTTGTGATCCTTGCTGTGTGCCTAATTGCGGACCCTGCGGCATGACTATGCCTTCCGGACCTTACGTGCCACGACCCTGCGGCCCCTGTAGACCAAATGGACCATGCGGACCTTGCGGTCCCTGTAGTCCATGCGCGCCCGGTTGTCCATATGAAGCGCCCGAATGCGGGCCTTGTTATCCATGCGCGCCAACGCCATGGAACACACACTGTGGCCCTTGTGGACCCTGTGGCCCACAAGTGCCTTGCGCACCCTGTGGACCTTGCGGACCGTGCAATCCATGTGGACCGTCTTGTTAGAGTTTTCGATCAATGAATTTCAATTATTGTGCGCTGGTAGAGTTACTTTCAAGGGGAGTTTGATGTCGAATTTACCTGATGCCCTCGGACTATTTGGTTAAAAATTTCAAAAATTACAAAGATTATTTTGAGACCAAAATAAACCGCTTTCATATTTCGTAGTTTTCGATTTTCATTTCTGAATGGTTTGGTATTCAAAATAGAGCCTTGCGGGTTGAGAGGCTTTTCATGGCAAAGAATACTTTTGGAAAATTGCTAGTTAATCGCGAGAAGTGGCGCCGCGCACAGAAACAATTTGGAAAGCTAATTCTCAGACACTTCTATTTAAAAAATTAATTCAAAACTAAAACAGCCAGCCTATAGAGTTGCAATACAGCAACTACTATTTTAAAATCTATCAAATGCCTTTAAAGTACTTCAAAATTGCCACAAAACGAAATTGCATTAAATTTAAGCATACTTTTAGGCGCCACACGCGCTCAAGGCGTTGCAGTTGAAGATGCTAGTGTGCTTTCAGGCGCATGCTGCTTGCTGACATGCTGGTTTTAGAAAGCGGAACAGCATGACAGAGTCAGATACTTCCGCTACACTTCCGCTGCAATCAAGCGGACAAAGCGGTACGCCGGAAGGAAGGCATGTGCACATTGCCAAAGCGCCAGCACAGAGTCCGCAGCATATGGAAGTGAGTTGGCAGAAATGTTGTTGTGCAACTTGTATCGAAATTAAGGCTGCTCTAGTCTGCAGGAAATTATTGAAAATTATCAATAAATTTGTGTTCCTTCCGTATGGTGATTTGTCGTGCTGAGAGAAATATTTTTCTAATAATCTGCCAGAATGTTGCTGAATCACGTCAAATTCCTCCATTGCCAAATTTTGCAGGAGCCAGTGAAAAATATTTTAAAACAATTTCGGGACTTAAGCAGAATAATAAATTCTGTATAAAATGATAATAAAAGGCAGTAGGGAGAGAGAGGGAGAGCTAAAAATATTCAAAACTACTTTTCAGCAGCAATGCTGGAGTGAAGATGCAACAGTATACTGCAGATGACTATTTTGAGCGATATCCGCATATCCTTTTAGCACTCTGCCTTGGATTGCCTTGGTTAAAGTGCTTAAAATTGGTTCTCAAATCCTGTCAACGTCACAAACTGACATAAAGCTATGCAAAATCTAAATCTAAACGTATTAAAATGTCTACATTTGACCAAAATAGCTGCACTATCGAACGCCTTTTCCATTTGCTAGCGCTAGCTGTTGTTGCTATTGCAGTTTAGCTTGCTGTTGTTGCTACCAATTTGCTGCTGCAATGCACTACAACGAACTAATTCTCATTCAGCCAACTTTTGCTCGTCGATGGGCAGCAGCTTTACGTCGTCGTTTTCTGCATGTCAGCTCACATTTTAGTTGCACAGCTGCAATTTTTCAACTGCAACAACAAATTGCAAACATTTTCATGCTGCTTGAACCTTGACATTTTGATGCTGCTTTTGAAGGACAATTAACAAATTTTTAAGTGCCTGCATTTTCGTAAGCAAAATTCATCATTAATAAAAGTGCTGCATAATTTATATAAAAATATGCTAAGTGTTTTTTCCAATGGAGTCAATATTTTAAACTATATTTGGATAAAATTGTAAAAAAAATTTTAATAATTCAACTCTGACCTTTAAGGCTTCGGTGCCCAGAAGGTTGATTATATTAATTCTTAGGCTGCTCATTTTGCATACTTCGAAGCTTTCAAAAATCTTTTAATACAACTAATATAATAAAATATAGTTCAAAACCGAGTTAACTCTTTAAACCAACACTCAGGGGATGCCCCCTATACATGCAAAGCACTTGTTGGTTTAGAAAGGATCATAGGTTAGTGGGTGGGCGGAAAATTGTATTCAACTACTTCAAAATTTCGATATTTAAAAGTCTCAAATATCTATTTTTTGTAACTGTAACTTAATAATATGAAAAAAATTACAATGCTTAATATTGACGATTGGATATTACAAATAGTCGATACTTTACTATTTATTTCGACTTTTTTCCATTTAAATTTATTTTATGTGAATTGCATATTTTTTTCTACCGTTTTTAAATTTTTCCGTATTGGTTAAGTTTACCCAATAGCTTGTTCAAAATTTCTTTAAAAATACTTTGTTTTTAGTTATAAATATTACCACTAAATAAATTTCATACTCAGATCAGCAAAAAGTCGATCAAGCGATTGTATCTGCAAAGTAATTCAAAAGTCGAGAAATAGAAAAATTACCAATTTCACAAATTGGAAATATGTAGCTGCAAATCGACTATCCATCCCTGCTTCGGAACCTCAAGTCTTTCAGTTGTTTCAGTCATTCCTCAAAGCTTTTAATGGCTTGATTATTTATGACTTACTAATGGTATTTTGAAGTACTTAAGCTTCGAGACTGTGGTTCTGCTGACCTTCGAAGTATTAAAATAAAAATGTTTAAGTCGAAAATTTTAAGTCAATGCAAAGGAAAAAAAAAATTATATAGCCAATTGAATCACCGTAAATCGTCTTAACTCTTCTGATTTTGTATCTATTTGACATCGCTTTTTTTGCACAGAACATCTTTTCTATAAATATCAAAAGTTTGCAAACTTACGCAAAACTTAGAAGAACAGTTAGTAACTAATAAATTTAGCGGCTGAAAATGCAAGTTTTGTACAGCTAAAAATTGCAACAAAAGATCGATTTTAAAACGGCGATATTTTATTAAATACATATACATAATACATCCGACTTTGCATTACCATCATGTATTACAAAAATTCGTATTTTTTACAAGAATTTAATTTTTCTCTTGGGTATGATTCGGAGCTGTTTAAGTATTAAGATATGTATATTAGACGTAGCAGATATATTTTTAGACGTAGCAGAATAAAAGAGTACCTACTGATGAGAAAAGAGTATATTCGAAAAAAGCGAAATCACACTTTTCAACTGCAATGAGTTGAAACTAAGAAATTGTAATGATTTATTTAACTAAAAGTTTTTCTTGGATTTGTAATAAAATTTCTTTGCTCTCAAGAGCAAAAAAAAATATATGAAATTCCAAATGTCACAACATGCGCCTAAAAGTATGCACATGAATGTCAACTATGCAAAAATTATCAAAACCCAAATATGCACAACTACAAATGCCATTCGCGTTAAATTATAAATGTCAGCAAACGTTAAATGCCAAAAGTGAGAATACTAATAAAAGACACGTGAAGGGGCAAAGAGCCTGGCAGTGAGTATGAAAAGCGCAAATTTGTCAGTGCAAATATTTTCAATAGCAAATTGTAAAATAGTTTGAAGTGTACGTTTGAGTACAATAGCAGCATTTCAAACTCACATATACACACATGCACACGAAATACACATATGTACATACACATTAACAGAAGCCATCACACAGAATGGTAGGCAAAAGTTTGCATTGCAACTTCAGTCGGCCCGATAAACGCAAAATGTTGCCAGTATCTGTGTGCACACACACACACACTTACCAGCAATACACACACATACACATACATTCATTTGATATGTGACTCGTAACTATGTGCCATGTAAATTTTTGGCAACAAATTTCTGCTGGCTCAAGCGTCTGCCTGCTGCACCCCTTCTACCTGTCCCCCTGCCACTCGCCACCAACACAATGACACTTTATAAATTCTTTGGCCAATGTTGTTGCAACGGCTGATAGCAATGAAAAACTATGCAAAACTTTTGTTTGTCACTTGCTTAAATGATATTTCCCGCCTATCTGCCTCTGCTGCTGCCCCTGCCCCTGCCCAGTAACAGTACCAGCAACAATTTTATGTGCATGTGACACTTTGTGGCAAAAAGCGCTGGTAATGAGCAGAGCTGTAAGCATGTCATGTGGCTGCTCAGTTCCAACTTTAGCTGTCCGAGCGAGTCCAAGGGCAAAAGTTGGAAATTGAGAGAAATTAAGAGGGAACAGTTGTCGGAAGAAGACCAATGTGGCAGCAACTGCTTTAATGGTGGGAATATAAGAAAGCAGCAGAGCCTTAACTGGAAACTTTTGGTAGAAATAGTATCCTAGAGTACTCGAAAACCTTTTGAGGATGTCCTTCTAATTTGTAATGTCCCAGAGCCGGTTTCACCGTAATAAAGGAACGAGAGCGCTTTTCTAATGAGCTCAGAGCCTCCAAAAACTGAATTCATCACATTATAAAAATTTGAATTGTTAAGGCTGGAGTACACGGCATGCCAAATCGGCATATGAACATGTCATCTCGACGTCAAAATTGGTCTCATACCATGATTTAGAAACAATTTTCAACTAATTTTTACGTCACGATGGCATGTTCATGCGGTTTTGGCATGCCGTGTGCTCCAGGCTTTAAGGAAATTAATTTCTTCCGAATTCAATTTATGCCCAATCTTAAGAAGAAAATTGAAAAATATGTAACTCGGAAATATCGAAATGAAAACTATTGGTAAAGGAAAAAGTTATAATTGAAGAAGAAATTTTTAGTTTTGTTTTTACCAAAGCAAACTCCGTTGAAAATTGTGTTTCTTTAAGCAGCAAGTCACCATTTCCTAAGTAGGTACAATATTGTCTTCAATAAAGTAAAGGGGATTATCAGCCTTCTTCATAGCTACCCCCAGCCAGCTTCCAAACCGGCTACTCACCAAACTCTAGAGCCTGAGTGGCACACCCGACAGGTGACAAGGCGGCATCCCGGCCTCTTACGCTGCTTAATGTGAAATCCCCCTAAACTAAAGAGGATGCTTGAATAAAATATAACTGTCATACTCATAATGCTAAATTTTAAGAAGAAAAAGTCGAAAAAGAACGTATACGAAAATTTTACAAAATAACATGCAACATCTAAAATTCTCTAGTCTCTAAAACTAAAGGACCATGCTGTACAATGTGTCAGCAATTACACTGAATACTCAACAATGTTGCTTTTGTAGAACTAAAACTTTGAAATGGAAATTTATGCATGCTTCCTGCGTAGTACTTTTAAGTTTGGAGCATACTCTTAAGAGCTTTTGTTAAACTTTTTTTCTGGAGCTGAAACTTTCTACAGCTCATGTTGAATGACGCAAGCACATTGCCCACATGGAAATAATAACATACATATGTACGCATTATTAATTATCACTTTTGAAACTTATTTTTTCTAGAACAAATTTTTTAGGTGTACCTTGCATGATCGCCTATAATGACTCCCAAAGGCTCATAAGAACTTCATAAAATTTTATTAAAGAAATGTTTATCAATTTTGAATTTCGAATTATAATCTGTTGAATTAGTATTGAAGAAATATATGAAGGTTCGAAGTCTATGAAGGACGCTTAATGAGAAATTACTGTATGCTATTTCAAATATTTAAATTGAATTATCGATATTTCAAGAACAACAACAAGAGGGAGATATCTTATCACATCAATACTTGGAGCCTCTGAATTCCGAAGGGTTTCGAAATATATATCTTCATCAAAATATCAAAATAAGACGCTTCAAGGAAGATTTATTACGTAGTCTTAAATAATGTCATAAATAGTGCGATAAATTTTTGACGATAAAAGTAAAAGAATATTTTATTGGCAAATTATCTGTAAAGTGACTTCAAAGATCGCATCAAAAATTTCGTGTTAGAACTAAAAAGTATATGTACCTAAAAGTGGGTTATAGAAGAGGGTAAAACTAGCGGCGATAATTTGTGGAATTGTTATTCAATGTGTTGAGATTATAGAAATGTGAGATTCAACATATCGAGGAAAGAATCTACTCCTAAATATATCACTGGAGAGACCAAAATTTAAGCACACTTCTTCAAATGAATATTTCGTTATGAAAGTATGAGAGTTACTCTAGCATCTGTGTCTGAAATTCGTCAGTTGAGACAATTGAGTTTCTGAAATTTTGATCTTCTAATTGGAAATCTTTTCATTTCCTATTTTTGGTGATTATAAATGAATACAATTTTTAAAGGCAAAACGGCATGAAACTATAAAATTTCTCGAGTTACAAAATCTACTTCATTTTAAAAGACAATAGTTAAAAGAAGATTTTGGATGACGTGCTGAGCACAAAATGACTGAAAATATGTTATGCCATCCCACTAGTGCAAGGACAAGAGAAATGCTCTTCTCTTCTATGCACACATTCGTCCATTTAAGCATTTATGTGAAGCAGTTGCCAAGGCAAATAGACAGTCGCTAATAACAATTACTATGCCTAAATAACTTTCTGCATAAGCAACTGGAATTGACAATTTTGCCAACATACAAACAAATTTCAATGATGCTGCCACTATAAATGTTTGCCAAGAGCAACTGTCATATTGCATTTGGCAAGCGTTTATTTCTAGCAAAACGCTAAAGTTAAATGTTGTAGTTGTGCAATTTTCGACAACAAGAACAACGGTAATAGCAACAATGAAACGCAACAAAGTGAAGTGCAATGCAATATACCAATATGACTTTGAGCTTACAGAATGTACTACTAACCAGCTTGCAGAAATGTCAGTAAATAATACAGTGTAGCGCAAAAATTAAATTCTGATTTATATTAAATGAATACAATGAAGTGAACTTAAGTAAGATTAAATATAATGGAAACAGTTAAAGAAGAATTAAATGAAAATCAATAATAAAATGAAATGGAATGAAAGGTTGCTAGAAATAGGCGGAAATGGGTTTTTATCTACAAACTGCAAAAGAAGTATGAAATGAAATGAAAAGAAATGAAACGAAATGAAATGAAATGAAATGAAATGAAATTAAATGAAATGAAACGAAACGAAATGAAACGAAATGAAAGGAAGTGCAGTGAAGTGAAGTGAAATGAAATGAAATGAAATGAAATGAAAAGAAAAGAAATGAAATGAAATGAAATGAAATGAATGGAAGTGGAGTGAAGTGAAGTGAAGGGAAGTGAAATGAAATGAAATTAAATTATAAGAAATGAAATGAAAAGAATTTAAATGAAATGAAATGAAAAAAAGTGAAATGAAATGAAATAAAGTAGATGAAAGTAAAATGACGTTATAAAAATAATTGGAATTAATAAAAATATAACTAATCGTAAATTAACCAAATTAAATGGAACAAAATAATATTAAATAAAATCGATTAAAATAAAGTGAAATTAAAAATAATAGAAGTAAAGTAAAAGTAAAGAAATATTATATAAATGAATTAAAATTAAATTAAATATTTGAGAATGTTATGAAATAAATTTAATTTTGGCACAAGTTTCCGTGAGTTCAAAATATATTCTATAGCTGTATCTGAACGGGATTCAAAAGCTATAGAATGCCTTCGGAGAATGTAGTACAATTCTTCGCGAGAGATGGCGCCGCGAAAATCTCATTTTTATATATGTATGAAAAATATAGTTTTATTAACTATTTACATTCACGAATATTAAGCAATTTTACACCACACTGTACATGTGTATGTATTTGTTTTTGTGCTGAAGGTGCCAATAGTACAACTGATTGTGAGCGAAGCAATAATGCTATCAGCACACAAACAAGCCAGTACACATGCACATACATATCTACATAAATTATTGAGTGCATACATGTAAGGCATTATCAGCTCATACACCACATATATTTGTGTGTGTGTGAGCGTGTGTGTATAAGTAAGTTACAACTCTGAGCACATATACAAACAAAATCGCAATCAGTTGCCCAAATACGTGCTTTGCATTTTAAACTTACTCATACAAATATAGAGACGTTCACACATGCGAGCACATGAGGTCAAAAAAACAATAGCAACCGATATTTATATGTATATAAAATTGGCGAGAAATGGCAACCCTTTGCTGCTTTCATGCTGCAAATGCGACAAATTTGCATACAAAAGCTGATAGCTTTAATATGCACATGCACACACATATTCATGCATACGAATGTACATGCACTCACACACACATAAATATGCAAGCAAGTAAATTTGAGCACTCCTAGCTTTTCTGAAATATATACTTCACTATGTTTGAGTGTGTATATGCATGAGTTCATTTAAATGCAAAAGTATAAAATTAATTCTTGATTGAAATTAAATTTTTAGCGCATACTTACGCGTAATATAAAAAATTTTTTGTCGACATGCGCCAGCGACTTAAAAGTTTGCCAAAAAACTGTTCATGTAAACTTACTATTGACAGCAAATAGTATGCAAGACACTCACACGCACATATGTATGTATGTCTGCTCTTGCATACATCAACATATTCTCAGCACCTGCATACAAATGACAACGGAGACCGTCGGCTGTTGAGTGCGTATGATAAATATTTAATTAATTCCCCATTCTCTTGATCTGCGATAGCGCAGAGCATGCACTGAACGCTTAAATGCAATTAAATCGGCTGTGAATTATTGTTGTATGCGTGAGAGTACTTGAAGCAAACGTTCGGAAATATATGAAATATCTTGTAATATATTGAGAATGAAGAGAAAAGCTGTGCATTGGTAAGCGCTTCTTTTCACAGGGCTTCTTGTTTTCTTTTTATAAACCAACGGTCAGAGGATTCCCTCTATGCTACCTGCAAAGAACTTCTTTGGTTTGAAAGGGGTTATAGCTTAGTTGAATAAGAGAAAGTGTAGTACTAATGCTGGTTATTTACTTTAAATACATCCTCTCAATCTTAGTCCTGAGATGTTCACAAACAAGGCCTCAACTTAAAACTAAATACAGAAACAGGGAGGAAGCAGAGAGAAATTGTTTGGAAAGATCTCTCCCACAAAAGTAGCGTTTTCTTGTACACAACCCCATATTTTTTGCATATTTTTTCCCCAAAAAAATTACTCTCTGCGTCCTTCGCGACTTAAGTTTTTGGCTGCGGCGCTGCCCACAATGAAAAAAATGTTCAGCTGAGAGCTTTAACACATGTATGTACATCAAGCTAAAATGATTTACAATACTTTAAAATGAAATTGCACTTCAAAGTTTGCCGAGAAAGATTTCCTATATACATATAAAAATATCGTGCCTACTTATTAGACTCCGCGTTTCTCTATAAAATTTGTTAACAGTATTTCATCGTTCCTTACAAAAAAATATTTTTCAGCAAACCATTATTTTCTCTTCTTGTCTACCCTCTCTCCTTTCATCCCTCTCCTCCTCTCTCTCTCTCTATCTCTCTCCCTTCCGCTCACTCTCTCTCACACACTCTCAACCTCTTCATTTCTCAATTCATACTTTTTTTCTCAAAACCAAATTCTTTAATGTACTTTTTGTTCAACACTATCAAACCTTTACCTTTCAGCATACTTTTTCTCTCTTGCTTTCTTCCTTTTCTAGCAGCATATTTTACTTGCTTTAACATTAAAAATATTCAGTACTTTCTGTGCTCGCACCATAAGAGCTGTTGTTGTTCTCTCTCTGTATTCTTCTTCATTCTTTGACCGCTGAAGTAATCAACTAAAACCTCGGCTACTCAAAGCCAAAAGCTCTGCGAAAATGAATTGCTTAAGAAATCGGCATTTCTCACATAACTTAAGTGAATGAAAAATATTTCTGCACACCACATTCAGTTCCCTTGTTCTCTTCCTCTCCGCCTTTCATGCAAATTCATAACCATAAAGTGTTTTTTTTCACCTAACAAAACGTGCCATTGAGTATTAAAGTATGTGTGTGTTTGTATGTGTGTACGTGTGAGTCAGAACTGTAAAAGTTTGAAAGTCTTTAGGCGACGCCACCTAAAAGTAGACTTCTTCTGATCACACAAAAACCCAAAAAGAGAATGCTTATCAATGCAAATGCCTTTAATAATATTTTTGCTGATTTCATTTATTCGCCACACACACACACACGCGCACGCACATTCCAACAGAATCGCTACTTGTAAAGTGAAAGTAAATTTTCTTGTCGCGTTTTTCTCTTATCTTTGCATGTGTAATATTTTGAAGCAGATTTTTCGCCTAAATTTGTATTTCATGCAATAAAAATATTTTGTTTTCGCTTTAGTGATTTTTGTGAAAAAACACACACGCACGCATATTTTTTAAGCCCTCACCGAAAATCACTTGTGTGTGTGCAATGAATATTGAAAAGAAAAGCGCACACATACACATGTAAGTATGCATACATACATATATTAAGCACTTGCTGAAGGTTACAGTGATGCAAAGTATCAATCGTTCTGAACATTCGATACTTCTCACTTTTCGATACTTTAAATATTCATATGCTTCAGCAAATTATAATTTTTAAATAATGTTCAAAATAACAATTATAAAAAAGTGCCAAAAATTCTGACAGCTTATGGCTTAAGTATTATAGAATATTAATTATTAGTGCCTAGTTAAGTTTATTACACAATTTTATTCTGTAAATAAACTGTTAATAATAATAATAATAATAATAATTCAGTTGTATTTCTCAAATAAAAAGGAATAACAAAAATATTTATAAATTGAATATTTATTTGTTAGCCTAGTTTTGATTTTAGTTGAGTACATTTGATTTCAGTTGATTTTTTGTTTTGATTTGATGATTCAATAAGCATTGTTTTTCCATATTTTATTCAATTTAAATTGCTCATATCTTGTTTTATTTAATATATTTGATTCGATTTAATTAGATTGGGATCGATCCGATTGGTTATGATTTGAATTCATATAATTTGATTTGTCTTGATTGGTTTATTTGATTTTATTCTATTTGCATAATTTTATTAAATTTTGTTGAATTTTTCCAACTTTATTCAATTTGGTTTGCCGATAATTTCTTTGATTTGACTTGATTTAATGTGATTTTATTTGATTTGAAACGATTTAATTTGAAGCAATTTGATCTATTGATCTGCTTTGATTTATGTTATTAAATTCCAGTTGATATGGTTTTATTCAATTTGTTTGCATCCAATTCGATTAGAATCGGTTTGATTTGGTTTGATGTGATTTGATGTGATTTTATTTGAGTTCATTTGATTTGATATAAATTAATTAAGTTTGATTTCTGTATATAATTTGATGTTTTTTTTGTTTTGTTTTGTTTTGTTCAAATCGATTTGGTTCGGTTTGATTTGATGCGATTTTATTATATTTTAATTCTTTTGAATTTTTGACATGATCCGACTCGACTTGACTCCACTTGACTTGATTTTATATAAATTGATTCGGTTTGATTCAATTGGATTTGATTTTTAATTGAGCTTGTTATTATGACCATGTTTAAAGTTGATTTCATTCATTTTATATGAGATTATTTGAATTTATGCGAAATCTTCTATTTCGTGTTGATCAAGTTCGATGTTTTTTGGAGACTATGTGGGTACTTATCTTTTCTTTTCACTAACTTATTCACGCACAGCTCCACACACGCACTCCCACAAATGGCACCACTTACAGAGTGCACAAAAGTATGCTACGCAAACTTTTCGTACGTGTTGCAGCAGATTGGCGAACCAACCGGCGTACTTGAATCCCCCATCCACCCATGCAAGCTTGTACGGGCATGCAAAAAATGAAATTCACTTTTCACTTTCCGCTGCTTTTCACTTTTCTTTCACCTTGTTGCGCCATCGTAAAGCAATCCAAAGAGCGAAAAAAGCATAAATTTGCATTTAGTTATGAAGAAGCAATTTGTTCATGCTACACATCAGCACGCACACATATACACCTACTCACAACAATGGCTAAGCATATGTGTTGGTGTGTGATTTTAGGCGTTTCAAATGCAAATGCCTGCGTGTTTGTTGTTGTCGCTGAATTGGCGCTGATTTCGTTGTGTCGAAAACTTTTCAACAATTCACGTGTCATAGTGTGTAAGTGGGTGTGTTCCTCTGTAAATGTGCATGTGTGCTGCGTGTAATGCATGTAAATTCTTTGTTGCGTTTATTGAAATATTATGATTATTATTATGACTGTTATGTAAATGTGAGTATGAGCACCTGCAAGTATGCACTGAATTCTTTATGTAAAATATTATATGCCTTATTGTAAGCTCGCGTAACGAAGACATTTTCAAAGTAATTGTCAGGCGATTGTCAATCAGGCGGCAGATGGAAGCATAAAGAATGTGTTGATAATTACATACCCAGCATTATCATTAGCATAACTTTAGGCGCTTAATACTAAGAAAAGGTAATGACAATTGCGCAGCATACACTAAAGCGTAACGTAATGAAAATAGGGATGTCTTTAAGCAAACACAACGGTTCCTCATTACAGAATTTCTAGGCAGTCTGTTGCATATCATAGAGATAAATATTGAGCATTTAAAAAACATAATGCAAAGTGTATAGCATACCTTTAGGCATTTCTAGCAAACAGAAATAATTCTTACAAATTCTCCAACTAGCGTAAAATTTTATTAAGATAATTTCTCTAGTTAAGCTTTGGGCCAACTTATTAAGCATTATTCCTACAGCAACTATCGATACTCTGTGTAAGATTTTGCACACTTGCGCCTAAAAACATGCTCACTTAATTAAAATTCATTTATCATGCCGCAAGCGGCACAAATTATCAACTATGAAGGCGTGTTCGACAAACGCTCATAAATTTAGATGACTTTTGATGCCAAAGACAAGAAAACTGAAAGTGAAACACCCTAAACATAACTATTTTACGAGCGCACACACAGATTGAGCTACAGCTTTGCATAAGTGTTTATGTATGTGTGTGTGTGTGAGCAACAAGCTTAAATACACATATGCGCATATATAATTTGAGTTCTCTCAGGCAGAAAATATAGTCTTAAGTTTCTTTGACAAAACAGGCAAGAATTCAAATAACGCACACACACACAAAACACACATGTACACACGCAATGATTAATGATTATTCATCTCTGTATGTGTGCGTATGCGAAATAAAAACCACGCAAGCGTACGTTGCCTTTTAAGCTGATTTACATGACCGCAGCGTGAGGCGGCAGCAGCAAATTTATATTAATGCAAAAAATTATATCAAACGGTTTTCGCTGTTATTTTATGCACAAAGCTTTAGCTTTGACAAAAAATTGATGATTTTTTTTTGTTGCTTTTGTCATTGGCATTATCATTTCCATTGTTGTTTTTGTGCAGGTAAATGGCAGCAATAAGTAAAGCCTTTATGCAAAGCTGACTACTTAGAGGCTTACATCAACATAATGCGCATGTGTGCAGTGCCGTCTTTGGGGAAATGCGGGTCTCTTGGCGCATTTAATAAAGGGGGTGCTGAGGGTGCTGTTATTTTTATTGTAGCAAGCTTCTACTTAGCTTCCTTAAAATTGCTGAAATCTTCTGTCTAGTTCAGTCAAAAAGTAAAGTACTACTTATAGCAGAAAAATCTAGTGTTAATATGTATAATCATATGTTTCATGCTGAGCTTGTAACTACATAGGGACTGAAGTAGGCGCGCGTAAAGAAGGGGCGCCTTGGGAGAGATGGCATGTGAGGCTAAGACCTGCAATGGGCTGTGATGTTATTCAAGTAAATAAGTACACATTGATCAAATGAACTATAGGGTTTATATAAAATAATAAACTATAATATCTAACTAAAAGCTATAATCATATTTTGTTTCGACTTCAAAATGTATTTTGAATATTAATATACCACTTACAATTTAAAAAATATTTATTAAAAATTCGTTGCACATTGAATTGGGAGCCCTTAAATAAGAGTTAATATGCGTCTTTTTATAAAAACGGCACTGACTGCGCATGCCAGCAATGAAATATGCATGCCTTTCGCCCACGGCAATGACAAGGGGGTAACGGCAACGAAAACGGAAGGGGAAGCGTAAGCTGCTGATGCGCATTATTGCTGCCGCTACCCCCTCACTCCGCGGCGACATTAAAAAATTAGGCAAAAATGCGAAATGGCTTAATTGCCTTTGGCAACCAACGACAGCGGCGCAGCGGCTTCCAATTGTTGTATTTTACTTCGCTTCTTGATCGCTCATGTATGAATGTGCTGCCGGTTGGTTAAGCTGAGCTGTCAGTTTTTTAATTCGCCTCGTAATTGCCGCTTGCTGGATTTGCATAAAATTTATTAATGTTACTACTCCCCCCCCTCCCCCCCCCCCCGCAAGCTCTTTTGGGGGGTAATTAATAATAAGCAAATCATTTTAAATCGCTGCGCATCAAATCCGGCTTGTTCTGTGGCGGCACATTTAATTAAGTTGATTTTAGATCATTTTTTTCCGGCCGGATTTGCATGCAATTAATTTACAGTTATACGCTTGAATTGAGCGTTGTTTGATTTGGCCAAATAATTTACATGCACTATGATTATGCTGCATTCTTTTGGGCGTGTAGCAATATTTCAAAATTGTTCATTTCACATATTTTACATTATATTTGCATGTGTGTATAGGGCTTATGGTTGTCTGTCTGTGTGAGTTTTGGTGTTTGCAAATATTTGGAAATACTAGCGGATTTATGCTATCAAACACACATACACACACACACACATATGAACATTATGTTACTTGCGCCACACACACACACTTCAATTTAGATTCACAAGCTACAAAACACACACCAACATGCCTTCACTGACACACTTAAACAATCACACCTACACAGGTGCAACTGTAACTGCTGTCGGCACACTGCACTTGCATCACTTCCGTTGCAGAGCGGAAATTGAATTTTGCCCAATTATCAACTGCGGCTGTTTTGGTTGCATTTCGAAAATGTGGTGTGAATTGCTTGAACATATTTTGAATTTTCCGTTGTAAATAAAACATTTTTGCTTGTTTAAAATTGTGAAAATTGCGCGTAATGTTTAATTAATTTTTATATGAACTGTTGAGCAAATTCGAAATGAATTGTTTTTCCGTCCTTTATACTACATATTTAAGTTTCGGCTTTAGATGCATAAATCAAAAATCAAATCAAAAAAGTAAGAAAAGAATAACGCAGCACCATCTCTTCTGAAGAATTAGCAACTCTTCGAGAGTATTTCTTGCCATAAAAATTAAGCTTCTCAGTTTCGTTCAGATATGGATAAGAGTGTTGCTTGTTGTCTCGTCCACACCTCGTGCGTTACAATGTCTCAATATCATTTTGTTTTGTGTATTATCCTATCTATCGTGTTTAGGGTTCCATTCCCCTAAGGGTAAAGAACGGAAACTCTTGTTTTCATAGAACATACCTTATCTGCTTCGAACAAATTGACTAGTCCCATCTAGCGCCTACTCGATGATACTATCATTGTTCAAGGACAGACGGACAAGGAGAAAAGGTTACACTGTTAAACTTTTAAAGAAGTGAATGCTCACGATCACCAATTCACTTTTATATCCCACTAACCTATTATCCTTTTCAAACCAACAAGTTCTTTGTACGCATTGGATTTCTATCGCTACTATTGGTTTATATAAATACTACTAAAAGTAAGTCACGTATAAATAATCAAAAATTTTACTTTTTACACAAGAAGCAGAAATATAAGTGTAGTAGTAATATTCTTATAATTCTCAAAATAGTATTTAAATCGTACATTTAAAAACAGGGGCCAAAAATCAGAAATTGATTAAATGGAATTGACACTGAAATCGAGAAATTGAGAAATTTTAAGAAAGAGATTCAAAAAAATGTATGAAAATAAACCAAGTTTTCAGTGACTATTTCATATGACTTAATCTATAACTCTTCCTTGCTGATATTCAAAACTATTCAGTTTGCCAATGCTACCGAAGTTCCTTCTAAATCTAAGTCAACTTAACTTAACATTTGTCTTAAAAATATCGAAAAATCTAGGTTTTTAACAAAAACCATGCCTTAAGCAGCTTAACAGCTTTCTTTCTACTGCTTAAGGATTTCATGACTCGAGCTGACGCACAAAGTTAGCAGCCTTGAAGGCACAAGATGTTAGTGACAGCATAAAGTAGTTATCCTCTTGCCTTACCTATCTGCTACTAACAGCGCCCTGCTTCAAAGGACTTGTTTGTGCATTTGCAAACCATAAAAGACGCTTAGAATCCACCGTCCTTCATTACTACTACTACCACTACTACTACTGCTACTACTACTAACAACAGCGGCAGCAACAAGAACGTTGGAAACAACAGCTAAAGGCAAGCGAAACTAAAAGGATTTAAGGGGATGCGCGATGCTGTACAGAATCTTTTTGAAATAACAATATTTGAAATTTCCAATTTTATTAAAATAGTGATTTATATATTTTTAAAAACTTTTTTCATTTTTATAAATTGTTCCTGTCAACTGCAACATCTACAAAAACTACAACAACCACCACTTTTTTCAGCAACAGCAACTCATCATAAAACAATTCATAATAATAAACAAAAGCACAGCAGCGAATGTCAAAAACAACACTAACAACAACAAAAATTACAGCGATAACAACATGAAGCGCTACGCTAACAATGACAACATTGATTGCAGCCGCACTAAAGCATCACAATAAAACAACAACTACAATAAAAATAACAACAACAGCAACAATATGCAGCGAAGAGCACAAATACAACAACAGCAGGCAGTATAAAATCAACAATTGCAATAACAACACCAACAACAACAATTGTAGCAAGAACAACAACAAGTTCCGCTGCACCACGAAATTCCCTAAAGACGCGTTAAAATACAACAAGCGCATTAGTGTTGCTGCTGACAACAACAACAACAAAGGCCACAACACCAGCAACAAGCGCCAGCATTGAGTGCAATAGCAACACTATTGATTGCGTCTGATGTTGCTGGTTTATTTGGAAGCTAACGACATAAACGGGCATGTTAACTAAAACTAAAGCGCAACAATAACGCCGCCACAGCAGCAACAACATAGGCACTAACAACAAGCAGCAGCGGCAAACTGCAAGCGGCAAGTGCAACACTGCCAAATAAATTGCCAAAGCGCATTAAATTCTGAGGCAAGTCTCGCGATGGCATTCAACGAGCTGTTGTACTCCTACGCATGTGTGTGAGTATGTGTGTTGGTGTGAGTTTGCTAGTGCGTATATCAAAATGTAAGCATCTAAGTGCATACGCCCAGTAAACCAAACGAAAAGTTTATGTGTTACTATCGCACGATTACACTACAATATAATTTTTTTAAAATATGCACTTCGATTTGTCTGATTCACTTTATAAAACTAGTATTTTAGCTTACTTTAAGTTTATCTCCCCTTCCCCCTTCAACAAATTATTAGCCCGTTAAAATATAAATAAACTTTTTTCCTATATTTTTTTAATTTCAAGTTTGTTTAAACACGATTGCAATTTAGAAATCCTACTATTTTCATGAAAATGTGAATATTAAACCTTTCCAAATGATATTTATGCAATTTTTGAACAAAATATTCGTCAGTCATGGCCATAAATGAATGCTTCACTTGACAAGTCGATTAACTCCAAATTCTGCATATGGTTAAATTTCAAAACACTTTAATGAATCCTAACTGCGTAATATTCTAAACTTATTATCTTATACTTCGATATCTTAGTGAAAGTAGATTTGATTTGATTTGAAAGTAGAACTTCAGATTGATTATTTCTATGAATTTCCGGGCTATATTTTAAGAGATAGCAAAAATTAGTTGAAATAAATTCTCAATGAATTCGGTTCTATTCTAAAGATATAAATATTTGAAAAATTAAGCAGAACAGATAGTAACATAATCGCAAAAATTTCTAAAATGTGAATTTTTTCGGCATATATTTATCGATGACTTCATATAAGAGTAGTCTAAATTGAAGCAGGTCGATATTAAAATTATTAAATTGTTGAATCTTGCATAACTTTGATTTATTCAAATGGAATGGAATATTGAGCAAAAGCTTCAATATGAACTCCTGAAACCTCTTTGCTCTAATCAAGCCTTGCCGACCTAACCTAATATTTCTGAAACAAAAACTTTTCATATTTGGCCAACTCTTGAACAGAGATGTCGTTGCAGATTTAGATCAAATTACTTTAAAAATTAGATTGTAATTATATTTCTCGATATAAAAATCGATATCGTTCAAATTCTCTACTCTAAATTGTTCATGTGGTTGGCATGTCTACTTGCACATGTGTATGTATGTGGCTCATTGATTGATCGAGCGCTCACTAAAATATTGCATTGCATGCTTTTCGGCGCAACGCAGCAGCCATACACATACACATTCATACACAAACACAAAAACACACAAGTACAAGGCGACGCAAAAACTCAAACTTTAACTAACCAACACAACCGCCATTTCCCATTCGTCTCTCCGCCTGCCTCATTTTCGGGCATTGCTAGTCAGTCTCTTTGATTGAGCAAGCTATGAGAACATGGCGTAATGCAATTTGTGCTGCTGCTAGAGCGCTTGGAGAGCTATGCCGGTATTTATGCGTGTGCGTGTGTGACGGTTTATATATGTATGTGTGTGTTTTCTTGTGGGTATTATTGTATGTGTGTGCTTGTATATATATTTTTCTTTTTAAGCTAGTGCAAACACACTTCTTTTTATGTGTATGTGCCTGTCAGTGTAAGCTTTTTCTATATGCACGTGTATGTGTGTGTGTGTGTGTGTGTGTTCGTGCGTAATTGAATTATGGCTCTGATTTTTGCCACGAAATTTCTGGAGTAGCAGACAGTAAAAATGTCTACTTTTGTCAATTTTAATGCTATACTTGGAACAGGCCCGATAGCATGCTTTTAGGCGCTATACAATAAATTGCTCAATTTACTTTGATTTACTAGAGCAAAACATGTCTTGCTGTTGCTGTTGTGTCATAAATACCACAATTTTCTGGCTGACCACAATTTCCAAATGGATTTGAAGTAAGTGAAATTTGCTGTTGTTGTTTTCTTGCTATAGTCCACTTTCTAGTACTTTAGTTGCTTGCCACATTCACACTTTTGTTGTTGTTATTTGCTATTATATACTGCTCGATTTTTGGGGCAGCAACATCAAAGCTCGTTGATTGCTTCAAAAGTATAGTTGTTGTTGCTGGTATGTTTTTGTAGCCATTTTTGTTACGAGCTCACATTTACTTCTATATTATTTAGTTTGTGTGTGCGTGAGTGTGTGTGTTTTAATATTTTATTAGCCGTAAGTGGTTTTTATATAATTCAAGTGGTTGACTTATTTTGGGGGGATAAAACCGTTTAAATTTTGTGATTGGCTTTTGAAGTGAATTTTCGTTGGGGTAAATTGTAAAAATTTGTGGTATTTTGGTAAAATGGATTTTTATCAATTATTAAAGGTTTCTTGCAGTGCAGAAGTAGAAGCTCAGAAGGTTATCTTCTTGAGAGCGGATAATTTGTCACATTTTTTAATGTATGAGCTCTCGAAAAAAGGTATTCGAATGGTTTCAGTTAGAATCCTTCGCAAAATGCTTTCTTCTTCACATATAATGCTCCGAAGAATCTTGTATATATTCTCAAAAATATTTGTGGTATATATTATACGGCTCTGAATTTTTTAGATATTTCAATTAAGATTCTTACAAGCGTGTTACAATCAAAACCAAACCTCTGCTTATAAATTTAATGTTTATGGCTCTGATGTTGACTTCATTTTCAGTATCCGTATCCAGAATCAAGTCACAACTATCTAAATTATACAAATCCAGCACATTATAATTAAGCAATCGATATTTTCGCTATACAAGCTACTCATCTGCATATCCATAACTAACACACACATATGTACATACACCATAGATGCCAGTAGCATATAAATTTAAATATTTCAAAGCATTTTATTGCTGCTGTTTTTTTCTCTTCAGAGCAATTGGGAAATCTGTCAAGCTGAAGTGTTTAAACATAAAATATTTGCCAGCATACAATATGGCTATATTCATTTTAAGACTGCTGCTGCTGCTGCAATATTTCTTTGCTATTTATTTGCATATGCATATGTGCATATGTGTGTGTGTGTCTCCCTTTGTCTATGTGCCTGTCACTGCTGCAGCGCGCATAAATATTGATATATTAAAATCTTTTATTGCAAAAAGCTGGCAGCTTCCAGCTTGCATATGTGCGCATAAAAGCAGCGTGTTTGTGTGTGTGCTTTATACGACGCGCACTCACACATACACACACACCTCAGTTGCATGCCCATAGCTGAGTGCATTTGTGCCTTTTAGTCGCCTTATATCATTGCAATTTTCAACTTTTGCTGTTTTACCTTTTCTTTTTGCTGTAGCTTAATTTTTTCTTCTTCTTTTTTTTATATTTTCACGTACGACTTTTGGCTGTGACACGACTGCTTCACTTAAAATGCACGTAACTGCCGTCACATGTGTCACATTTGCTGACGCATGATTTCAAGCGAACTCAAATGTCACAATCATGCCTTCATATGCACTTTATCACTCTATACCCATCTCCCTCATTCTCATGCTACCGTTCACGCTTTTTCACTCTCTATGCCTGCTCACTACTTCCTTTATACTTTTTCTGATTTTTTGCGCACTTTTGTACTTTATTATGAGCAAATTAGCATATGACATGTGCCCAGTTGAAAGGTTTTTTGTCAAATTTTTCAATCTAACCCCACTTCCAATTTCTTACTCACTTTTATCCAACTGCTTTTTATGCTGTTCTTTCACTTTTGCCATGTGTCAGTTATCGTTAAAAGTGTGCTGCAATGCATTTAAAGCGGAAGCATGAGTTTATTGTAGCTTACGTAGAAGGCACGTAGTCAAAAAAAGAGGTGCAATTGGCGCTATCAATTCTTCCCAAGCGTTCGATTCTTGAACAATTTTTATACGAATAGATTCCTCAAACATCTATAGACTGGTAACTCAAAGCTTTAATTCCATTACAGCATTTGAAGGCATGTTCATGCCCAGAATCATGACTTCTATGCTGGGCCTGAAGATACAATTTCTTGGATGTCGGCGGCTACTCTAAAAGAGTTTTTCTGGACTGGACTAGTCAGTTTGTTTGTTGTTAACACAGTTCTCAAAATACAAATACTTTTATAAAAAAAAATATACTTCTCTCTCTTGTAATAATAAAAGTACACTTGATTTCGATATTGTCATTGAAATTTTTCTACACGCTAATTTCCCAAGATATAAATAATAGACTCATTATGATTATTCATGAGCCATCTTCGAAAGTGAGGGGAAGGATTGAAAAGTCATTTTCTCATCTTCTTAGTAGGAAAAAGTGCTGTGCTATGTATAAGAGAAGAACTGAGAAACAAAGCCTCTTCTCAAACTTATGACAGGGTGTCTTAAAAATTTTAAAAAGGCTCTCTAAAACCAATTGATAGAATACCAGCCGAAATTTTCTTGCAAATCACACAACTAGCTGGAAATAATTTCTTTAAAAAGTTTCTGAAGTGTAGCGAGATTCCAAAACATTTATGAAAATACTAAAAAGGTATGTAGGGGAGAGGGGGGTACCTTCGTCCTTGGGGCACATTCGTCAAAGGCGATTTCGGTATGAATGAGTCATCGGACATAACTGTTAATTAGTTAAAACTAACCCATAACTAGCATAAATATCCCTCACAAAGTTTGCCATCTCTATCTGAACTGCTGATAAAGTTTCATTTGATTTTGTGTTTCGCGCTTCGTTGCCGAATATTCAGGTCGGTAACGTTAGAAGTTTGTGCTGTATTTATACCATTATTTCGAACAAAATTGTATTAGTATTACTTTAATACTAATTATTTTGTAAATAAAAGTTTATTAAGTGAAAGTAAAGCACTGAAATTAGAAGTAAAAAAATAAAAAGAAAAAAAAGTGACACCAGGGTGGACTCGTCTTTTTTTCATGGGGCACATTCGTCAATATAACGTACTAAAAATCGAAATCGAGTTGAAGCCTCCAAGACCCTCGAACCTGGCATAAACCTCCCGTAACCACACAAAATTAATATTAGGGTCGATCTCAGCACTTTAAACATTATATATAAAAAATTATTTATAAAAAAAATTTTACAATAACTACTTTTTTTTGAAGCTCTTAAACATGATTTTTTTTTAATTTTTCAATGCAGAATATAATAAATACGTGTTGTGTAACCAAAAACATGTCTTATTTAGTCAAAACAAGATTTTGTATCACCTTATGGTACTTTAAAGTATGAATGCCGAAAGTGCCCCGCCAAATGCCGAAGCTACCCTGGCATGGGGGCACATTCAGCGAAATGACTTTTTTATAAGCTTTATATTAGGTTCACATCCGGTATGTATGTCGTCAAATCTAGTAATCAATTTTTCACCCACTTCCCGACTACTTAGAGATCTGAAACTTTGCATACATGCCTAATCTAGAGCCCAATACATGAATCAATAAATTTTATGGGCGTAGGATAAGGGGCGTGGCACTTTTTTATAAACTCCAGATTTGTGTATAACTTAAGAACTACACATCACACATCAATGAAACTCGGTAGGAACTTACTACATATCCCTATCCTTCTACTGAGAAAATAAGGGGAGCACTGGATAAGGGGGCGTGGCACCCCCCATACAAAAAAAATTTTTGATCTCGATTAGCTTTGGAACTAAATGTCGTGCAGCATTGAAATTTCGTATGCAGTCGCCTCTTGGATGTGTTGTCCCACTGGTAAAATTTTATGGGCGTAGGATGAAAGGGCGTGGCACCCCCCATACAAACAAAATTTTTGATCTCGATTAGCTTTGGAACTAAAGGTCGTGCAGCATTGAAATTTCGTATGCAGTCGCCTCTTGGATGTGTTGTCCCACTGGTAAAATTTTATGGGCGTAGGATGAGGGCGCGTGGCACCCCCCATACAAACAAAATTTTTGATCTCGATTAGCTTTGGAACTAAAGGTCGTGCAGCATTGAAATTTCGTATGCAGTCGCCTCTTGGATGTGTTGTCCCACTGGTAAAATTTTATGGGCGTAGGATGAAAGGGCGTGGCACCCCCCATACAAACAAAATTTTTGATCTCGATTAGCTTTGGAACTAAAGGTCGTGCAGCATTGAAATTTCGTATGCAGTCGCCTCTTGGATGTGTTGTCCCACTGGTAAAATTTTATGGGCGTAGGATGAGGGGGCGTGGCACCCCCCATACAAACAAAATTTTGATCTCGATTAGCTTTGGAACTAAAGGTCGTGCAGCATTGAAATTTCGTATGCAGTCGCCTCTTGGATGTGTTGTCCCACTGGTAAAATTTTATGGGCGTAGGATGAGGGGGCGTGGCACCCTCCATACAAACAAAATTTTTGATCTCGATTAGCTTTGGAACTAAAGGTCGTGCAGTATTGAAATTTCGTATGCAGTCGCCTCTTGGATGTGTTGTCCCACTGGTAAAATTTTATGGGCGTAGGATGAGGGCGCGTGGCACCCCCCATACAAACAAAATTTTTGATCTCGATTAGCTTTGGAACTAAAGGTCGTGCAGTATTGAAATTTCGTATGCAGTCGCCTCTTGGATGTGTTGTCCCACTGGTAAAATTTTATGGGCGTAGGATGAAAGGGCGTGGCACCCCCCATACAAACAAAATTTTTGATCTCGATTAGCTTTGGAACTAAAGGTCGTGCAGCATTGAAATTTCGTATGCAGTCGCCTCTTGGATGTGTTGTCCCACTGGTAAAATTTTATGGGCGTAGGATGAGGGGGCGTGGCACCCCCCATACAAACAAAATTTTTGATCTCGATTAGCTTTGGAACTAAAGGTCGTGCAGCATTGAAATTTCGTATGCAGTCGCCTCTTGGATGTGTTGTCCCACTGGTAAAATTTTATGGGCGTAGGATGAGGGGGCGTGGCACCCTCCATACAAACAAAATTTTTGATCTCGATTAGCTTTGGAACTAAAGGTCGTGCAGTATTGAAATTTCGTATGCAGTCGCCTCTTGGATGTGTTGTCCCACTGGTAAAATTGTATGGGCGTAGGATAAGGGGGCGTGGCACCCCCCATACAAACAAAATTTTTGATCTCGATTAGCTTTGGAACTAAAGGTCGTGCAGCATTGAAATTTCGTATGCAGTCGCCTCTTGGATGTGTCGTCCCACTGGTAAAATTTTATGGGCGTAGGATAAGGGGCGTGTGTATAACTTTAGAACTACAAATCACACATCAATGAAACTCGGTAGGAACTTACTACATATCCATATTCTTCTACTGAGAAAATAAGGCGGGCACTGGATAAGGGGGCGTGGCACCGCCCATACAAACAAAATCGTTTATATAGAATAGCTTTGGAACTAAAGGTCGTGCAGCATTGAAATTTCGTATGCAGTCGCCTCTTGGATGTGTCGTTCCACTGGAAAAATTTATGGGCGTAGGACAAGGGGCGTGGCACTTTTCAAGCAACTACACACTTGGGCTTCAGTTTATAATTATAGGTACACCACACATCAATGAAAAACGATAGGAACTTACTTGCCGCGCCCTACTGGCAAAATAGCAACAACTCACCGCGTCACAAATATGCCACGAATATTAGGGTCGATCACAGCCGTATTATTTGTTAAATTGAGGATATGACGATAGGAGACACTGTGAATACCCTAAATATTGTGTACTGCTCTGCAAGTTTTAAATTCTTTTTGTGAAAAATTTCAGAGCTCTAAAATTGAATTTATGGAAGACTAAAAAGTAGAAAATAAAATTATATAAAAAAAAACTTTTTAAAAATAAGCTTTAATTTATTTAATGTACTAAAAAGTAGAAAATAAATGGTTTTTAAGTCACCTGTATCTTACTATCAATAAAAGCTTGTGCGCTCAATATCCATATTCAAAATATCTTTCATTACTAGAATCTATTTGCAAAAAATTATTTAAATAAAATATTGTGGTAACTGTTTGACAAATATTGAACACATGAGCGCCCCAAGCTTTTATGGATAGTAAGATACAGGTGACTTAAAAACCATTTATTTTCTACTTTTTAGTACATTAAATAAATTAAAGCTTATTTTTAAAAAGTTTTTTTTTATATAATTTTATTTACTAATCATGAAAAAAATAATACAAACGGAACTTTTTAAAGAAATTTTAGTATAACATTTTATTGTTAAATAATGAGGTATTGTAGCAGTGTAATCGGTTTTTAAATATATTGATTACCTTCTGAAATATAGGCCTTCAAAAAAAAGAGACGAAGGTACCCCCTCTCCCCTAATATAAAGTTTTAAGCATTCTTCCTATCTTATCCAGTATTTCAACACTGAACTATCTTGGCTTTAAGTTCAAATTTATTGCAGTTTTTAAATTAGAAACTATGAATTACCCAACTTGTAATATTGAAATATTCGTTATGCTTCGGAAATATTTTAATACAATTTATGTCTTGATTTCTGAATTACCTTAGAAATTGCAAACTTTTTCTTCTATCTTTTATTATAATGCATTTTTAGTATTTTAAATAATTTAAGGCACTATGTAAAGCACAATTAAAATCAATTAAAAAGATACCAGAGAAAATATCAAAACAAAACAGTTCAATATAACACCCCGATCCCTGCTGTGGAAGCTCTATTTTATCTACTTCATTGTCGTATGTGCTATTTGCTCAATATATCAAATATTTAAAGATATATTATTTTCCAGCATTAAAACTACATCCAACATCAAACTCTCTGCCCCCCTTGCCACATCTGTGTCGCTCTGAATGTGCCACATGAAGCAGCTGAATTGCTTTAACGTGCAACTCTGAAAATATGCAATTGAAAAAGAAGAAAAGAAAACTTGGTTATGGCACGAAAATCGTTACGTAATTGCAACACTAAGAACAGCAATGACAACAATGACAGCTGCAGTGACAATTAAATGACGACTGGCTGCAGTTACTCTGCTGCGCAGTAATTGAAGCACATTAAAGGGTGCACTCACGTTGCGGGGGGGGGGGGAAACGAGTATGAGGCACGATCTACATGGAGCCAATAAAAGTGCAATAACGACAGAGACGTTTCACTGGAATAGCGCCAGTTTGCTTGAGAATATGAAATCAAATTTGATACCCCCTCGGTTCATTATAACGAAAGTGGTCATGAATGAAACTGAAATGAAAATATCGAAGACATTTAAAAGCAGGAAAGAATTTGAGAGAAGGCTTAAAATAGTTGCCGTATCTTCCCCAGTACCTAGTAGTATTACCCCCGTAGCTTTTCTTACAGTTTTGGTCATAATAAAAAAGTATGTAGTAAAAGATTATTTATGTGGCACAACTAAAGCACGCTCTAAACTTCAGAGCATAGCTGAGGATATTTTCTGCGGAATTGCCGAACCATTAAAGGAACCTTACTTTCATGACCTACGAACCTTCAAAACACGCAATTATGAAAAACCATTCTTTCTACAACTATATTAAAGTTTCTTTAATTAGATTTCTTGATCTTCATATTCAACATATGCTAGAATTTCTACGTATCTGAATAACTCAAGTTAGAAATTCAGTTAGTATTCTAATGAGCGCCGTTAACATTCAAAAAACTTTTTCAAGCCCAAGAAACCTTTGGTTCACTCAATTATAAAGGATAGTGTAATAACTTCCCTTGATCAGGTCGAAATTTTCAGTTTGATTCTGCATCTAGAATAATATATGTATATAGAATAATACTTCCAGCTGATTTGATATATAGAAGAGAACTAGCAGAAAGCGAAGGAAAATTATGCCTACCTACAGGCGATCGACATAGTTTTAGTATCTGTTCTGACCGATGCAATCGATTAAAAGAATACAATTGGGGTATTCACAGTTTCCTTCTAAATTTCCCATCTGGCAACTTCAGCACGATAGTAAATTAAAACTCTGAGCGCCCCTGTTTCGTGGACCATTCTTAATTTGCCACAATCGCTTTACAAGTGTTTGCTATTATGGATTTATTACTCTCGCAAAAAGCAATATGGAAGTAGTGTGTGATTATTCTCTGAGAATTCAATAAAATTTGCTGAAAATCTGTTTCCATTTTCGCGAATAAAACAGCTGAAGTGAAATGCCAGCTTATGACGAAAGAAAAACACGATCCAACGCATGTCAATTTTTTCAGCTAGTGGTATTTCTTGTTTGCGTGCAAAGCAACAACAAAAACCGGTGCCAGAAGGCAAAGTGGGTTTAATTTAGCAGGCGGCAAGGAAAGCACACTAGATAGTACGGAACTGTGAACTCCCCAATTGTTCTTCACTCAAACTATTGCATTTATAAATGTGCACGCGTGCACTTTGAATCATATTCATTGTCTAGCATCAAATAGTCAACCAAAAGAGACAGCTTCATGTATAAAGCAAAACTTGCTTCCCCTCTGACATTAGCTTATTTATTTAATAAGTGTTTAGATGAGTGCCAAAACTTGACTGCCTTAATTTGACTTAATCTGGCTTTTGCCGCAAGTTTATTAAAGTTTTAACCCTCTGCTACACATGCTAACAAATAAGCCACAAGAGAGAAAAGGCAAAAACCGGCGAAAAAGCGGAAATGTTTGAGCTGGGGGAAAGGGAGGGTCGTCAAGGCGCTCGCTTATGTTATGCGTCGCAATAAATGAGCTACTTTATTGTAATGTCAATTCTAATTAGATACTTTAACATGAGAAACTTTTGCCGCTCTTTACTCTGTTATTCTGTAAGATTCACACCCCTTCGCAGCAGCCTTTTGCACACCCTTCTCGGCTAATACAACATTTTTCCTTTAGTACTTACTGCAAAAGTTTTCACACACACACACACACTCAAGCGAAACCATTTACCATATGCTGTACATGCAAATTGCCAATGTCTGTGTATGCGTAAGTTTCCGTTGTTGTACATGTATGTGTAAAACTTTCACCATGCTGTGGCGTGGCAGCAAAGTACCGAGTTATAACTATAAAAATAAATTTTAGTTACAACATCGATTAAACGTCTTTTATGCGCATTTACTTTCGGCTGCGGCGAGCGCCTTAATGTTCGCTCTGCGTCGCTGCTGCTGAAGCGCGACGGCAGCCAGTACTATGAATATATCCAAGAGAGAAGGCGCAGGCAAGTGAAATGTGAAAATACATTTCAGTCTGAGGGAAATGCTATAAAATAGTGGAAGGAGCAAGAGTTTGTATATTTCATCTAAAGAGAGCATTTCTTGCAGGAGTAGCTCCATTGCATAGGGGAGCTCTAGCTTACTCACACACTTATGCAAGGATAAATAATTGTTAAGAATACGTAATGTACTGATAAAATAATAGAAGTCTTAAATAAAACTTAGTAGATGCCGAAAGTTATATTCGATCAGACTTGCCATATTTATCGTAATTTGACGTTGCTTGTATTTGTTTGCGAAAATATTCTGTTTTGAAAGTTTGAAAATCTGAAAGCTAAATTCTGACCAGTGGCAGTTGTTTTAAGAGAGTAAAAAGTAGTGCTCGACTAAATGTGAAATTTTCGGCCGAAACAGAACAAATCTTAGGCTCTTCTGCACACCTTCGCACGAAACTGACGCCGAAGATTCTTCCTTTGTAATAAAAATTCAAATTGTTTTTATATTTCATTATAATTTATTTACGTTGAGTAGCAACAAATAAAGCATTCAATAAATATATCGTTTAAAATAACAATATATCCAAAAAAATTAGTGATTATATCACGATTAAGAGGTACCAATCCTAAATGATATCGCTTGTTTTACCTTCGTTCCGTTTCTTTCCATTTCCATTTCATTACTTTTAACAATTTCCATTTCTTTTGCCAGCACTAAATTAGTTAACAGCGCTGCCCCAATTTGACCAAAAACTACACCCGCAAGTGCTGTTTTTTGGTAAATTTGTATTTTTATTTAGATCTGTGTATATGTACTTCTATTCATGTGTATATATGTGCTCTCTCATTGTCAATTATCGGTCGAAATCCAACATCAATTGCAGCGCTCGTATTGGCATGTCAATTACGCTTGTTTAACGTGCGACTGGTGCCGTGTGTTAACCCTTGTGGAGCCATACTAACGGTTATTATTTTCACATGCACACACCCACATGCACGTACATTTGTAAATGGTGAGTAGATTATACGCAGTCACAGTTAATAGCACCGCATGCGATGATTAAAATTTATTGGTACAAAAAGTATGCATTTCGGTCTAAACTGATAACATAACAGCCCAGTAGGAAAAGGAGCGATTTATAAATTTGCAAAAGAACCCTTGCCGTAATAAAGAGCTATTTTCATAAATAGAGTTACAAATATTTAGTATGAAAATCATGCAGTTTGATTGAAACAACGACGTTTAATCCTTCAAGTATTCGCATTACACTGCGGTAAAAGACAGAGCATGGCCATTTTTCTTCGCAATGTAAGATTTTATGTATTGCATGGTAATGTAAAGTAGAATATATCAATAGAATATACATAGGTACATACACACATACATAATTGGTCAGTACAACCCGTCACCGGGTTACAACCTGACCTACGGCCTCTCTCCAGGCGCCCCTGCTACGCGCGCGCCTTCTCCAGTCGGAAATTCCAAGCTTTGCCAGTGCCTCCTCCACTTGGTCTTCCCATCGTAGGCATGGCCTCCCGCGCCGTCTCTGTCCTCTAACTGCCATCGTCTCGAATACCTTCTTCGCTGGAATATAAGGTTTGAAAATCGCAGAACATGTTTCTGTTGAAATCTAACGAACTGTTTAATTCTCAAACATGTAGGCCTTTCAGTACCTTTTAGCTAATAAATTGCCACTTTTCTCTTCAGGGTTGATTGCACACACACACACACACACACTTATTAGACATGTGTATACACAGATGTGCACTTAAATTGGTAACGATCAAACAATTTGCTGTGCCATACATTTTGACAAAATGATAACGGTATTAATATGGCACTTTTATGTTATTGATTTTTTGCACACTGCGTGTGTGTGTGTGTAAGAGTGTTGATGTGTATGTGTGTGAGAGCGTTATAAGGTTTATAAAATGTTGACTAGCTACTGCGGCAGGGAGCTCACATACAGTCTGTGCGTGTGTGTAATTGCTGGCTGTAAGCAGTTCGAGGCAACGTCGCTCATAGCACCGTACGACGATTGTAGGTGTATGTGTGCCCGCCTGCGTGCGTGGCATATGAAAGTCAATCTTGTAGGAACGTGTAGTTAGCGAAATGAATTGAAATTGAATTCGTTGCAATGATTTGGCTAAAATGAAAGAAAGCTTAGGCCATGAAATTGGCCAAAAAGCGTCATGTGTATTGGTGTAAGTGAGCCGGTCGCTTTAGCGTAATAGAATCACACACTACATTTTATATTGTGTAGCTTAAGGCGTAGATATGGAAGCACATAAAAATTCTAATAAATGGCTTTAATGTTGCCAGCTATTAATTTTTTTAAACAAAATTAGACGAGCAGCGTAGTACTGCTTTTATGCAATAAATTTTGTTATATCGCTCTTTATGGATTTGATATGAAATATGAATGCTATTTTTGGTATAACGTTGATTGACAATAAAGAAAGATTGGTAAAAAGTTATTATTTCTATCTGCCTGAAATTGGCTCTACTTTTTGTATCTAGATCATAAAATGCAAGTGCTACAATTCGAAACAAAATTTTGATTTGAACGAACTCTAACATGATTTTATATTGTGGCGTCTTTAAAAGTCGGAAGGATTGCTGGCAAAGTTGTTTGAATCATACGAGACAGTTGGCAACTCTGCGTTATATGCTCGCTACCAACATCTGCACATCCTATAAAAGTAGAAAAGTAGAAAAGTAGTAAAATAGGCTTGAGGCCACATATCTCAATATATACTACTTCCTCTACTTCGTTCACTTTTGCATTGATTTTCCTGTTTATGCCACCCGCCTCTGGCCACTGCTGGGCCCGCTTCATAGCATTGCCAATAATAAATAAATATGCCTGTCATTTCCAACGCGCAAAATAATAAAAACTAAAATAGCAAACTGCCAGAATGTAGGCATAAAAACAAATAATAAACAGAAATAAGGGTAAAAGGAATGTGCCAAATTGTTGTCAAGCATGGCGAATTATTTAAATTCAGAGCAAAACTACTGCGTAAAGTGCCAAAACAAAGACACGCATCGAAATACCAACACAACTACATGCATACCAGCGTGAGTGTGCCTGGCAGTGCTGTAGACATATCGTAACAATATATCGCTCGCTATACCCGAAATTCCCACACCAATTCGCTACTTCCGGCCTCGATGGATGGCTAATATGTTATGCCGTCATTGGCAGCGCACTCTTCACACCCGCCCGCCCGCCTACTATGCAAATACACATTGTATCTATTCATCGGCTTGATATCGAAATCTCAACAATGCAAATTGTTTATTTTTTTTCCTTTGTCACTGCACATATAAAAAGTATATACAAAAGTGTTGCGCAGGAAAGTGTAGAAAAATTTGAAATAACAAAAGCCGTTGGTTAAGGATGGATTCGCACCGAAAAAAGGAAACAAATATGAACGCTTTCCAATCAAGTGAAAATTCGTATTACACAAATGCTTACGTGACGTGACGTGACAAGTAAACAAAGGCAACCTTATCTACGGTTAGAGCTATTGAGGCGCCTGGCGCTGTCATAGACAGCACGTAGCGAAATAGGCAAAATGGGCAAGGAATGCTGCGTAATTTGAAATTTGTCGCTGAGCTACCTTTGATACACATTCGAGCGCGTTCATTTATTTCATGCTTGAAATGCTTGGAATACGTGAAAATTTGTATGCAATGGCCTGATAAAGTTTTCTTTTCTTTTCTGAGAAGAACAAAATTTGGGGGCATGCATTTCTGTGAACTGCGTTTTGAATTGAATTTGAGGACAGTAGAAAAGCTGTAAGGATTTCATAGATTCTTGCAATATTTTTCCAAAAAGTAGAACGAAAAACGCACTGATAAAAATTGTACAGATACATTTATATGTCTGTATGCATGTAAATGTAGCAGCACTCCATGTAACCGAGGCTTGGTCCTAATCTTCTCGCATTAAAGCGACAAAGCTGTCAGGTTACAGTTTTGATACTCAAAATCTAAGAATATTGAAAATAAAATTAATTATTGTTTATGTGCCGACATATCTTGCGATGAATTGCTATGTCTTCAACGACATTCATGTTAACAATTCACAACTTTAAGAGCGCTGAAAACAACAACTCTTACACAGAGTTGAGCGCCTTAATGCTCGAGCTAGTCCCTATAAGAGTAATTTTATTAAATTGCTGTTGTTATAATTTATAGTAATAGTTACTACTTTTTTAAATACTATTTACTGGCAAAAGTTGTTTGTGGCTTGAGCAAAGCAAGCCCCCTTTCCCCTCTCTTTTTCAGTCAGTATGATTATATTTTCTTTATGGTCAACTTTTCTGGTATCACGCAAAAGAACTGTTTGCCTAACTGCTTTGGAAAATTCTTTAGTCCACAGAAGATGGTTGAAAGTTGCTGGTGCACACACACATACATACATAAGGCAAACATTTTTACAACTCCAACTCACAAAGTGAACCGCTAAACTGTACAAAGTGAGATTGTGTGGTTGAAGAAAAAAAGAGCAAGGCTTTAAGTAGTAGTCAAATATTTAAGGCATGGCATTTAGCAGTCAGCACGAGAGCTTGGAAGTGCACAATATGCTCTTAGTATTTTTTTTAAGCTTAAAAAATGGCCAAACTTATGTTACATTACTAAAATTGCTGACTACTTTAGTACTTATTTTTGTTACACTAAGTTTATTTCTTGTTTGTCCAAGCTTGCCGGTTTGATAGGCATCAAAAAAATTATGATAAGGTTACAGAAATTGCAAAGAACAAATTTTCGGTATTTTCTTTTATAAAGAACTTGCTTTAAGCAAAGGTCCTTGTAGCTTTTTTTGTTGGAATAAAAAAATGCACCAGCATTCAAAGAGACACTTTTCCATTGCACTGTTTGTAGATTTTCTTACACTGAAATATGCCTAATCTTTTGCAGAGCGATGGATTTTCGATGGTGGCAAGGAACATAGTTGGCTTGTTCTCATCTCGTCTGACCTCAGCAACAGTAATTGTGACCTGCCAAAGGCGGCACACTCGTAGAAAGTGAGTAGCGGTATATTCGTGCTCCAAACAGGCCTCAGAGGTGCTGTCGTCAACCAGAGCATCATACTCAAGCGTTTAACGCAGCAGTTGTGATCGGTCAGAAGGCCAACAAGAAGTCTGCAGTTCTTTCAGTTGGGAGAAAGGAGGCTTTTCTTTTGTCGGCGGTTGGCACTTACATATTTATAACTTTTAGTAAAAGCAAATAATAGCCAAAATACGTAGATACTTATCTCGGAGATGAAACATCATTTCAGTTATGACGAACTTAGTTACAAGCGAACTGTAAGCTAAAAGTATTGTATCGCATAAAATCAAAAAAGTTTAAGCCGACAATTATTTTTAAAATCATATAAAAAAGTTTTCAAGAAATTTTAAAGTTTTTATGAAAGCAACGAAAAAGCTGAAAAAAGTTATCGAAGGCGTCAACAAATTCTAAAGAAATCATATTTTCTTATTTCTTTAGCTGCCAAAACAGGGAGCTTTAGCTTTTTGCATTAGGTCATAAAATTGTATGACATTTGCATTGGAATCGCCACTTTTTGCAAGACAGCGCAGCACTACTTCATTTGCAATTTTATGCGCGGCGGATTTGTATTGTCTGCGGCGAGCGAAATTGTAAATAGTGCGACAGCGCGCTCTCAGCTGGCGCAGCTTATGGCGGTGAATAGTGCCAAAAGCACTTTTCCCCGTGACAGCAGAGAAATGGACTTTGTGAACTTTGCCAAAATGTGGCCGTGGCAGCAGCCCAACAACGGTGGCAATGTTGCCGGTGACAGTGGCAGCACTTTAAAGAGTTTGGCGAACAATATCAAATGCTATGTTCGTTCCTTTTTTTTGCAAGTGTAAAAGTTCATTTTTCGTTATTAGAGTTCAAAAAAATATTTATCAAAGTCACTGAAAAGTGTGTGTGTGTAATTGTTTATGTGTGTAGTGGTGTATAGTGCATAGTTTGCAACATTGCTTTGTCTGTGTTTGTACGTCTGTTTTCTCGCTTTTTTTGTAAGTCTGTAAAAAAAGAAATGACTTAAGTTTGAGTCCATTTTTCTTCTTTTGACCGTAAAGAAATTAAAAACTTTTGTTATGAAAAAAGTAAGTTCTTTGGTGATTTGATATTTGGAAATTATTGAACTTCTCTATACAGAAGGCGACCATATCCTATTTCATTTAGCTGCAGCAGTATTTTGTCACTGAACACCAAAGAAGGTAACAAAGAGAATACACTTCCATATGTAATAAATTTATAAGTGGAATTGAAAAAGAAAATTCAGTCAACTTTACGCCATCTTTTAATGTCATATACTTGTATAATGGGTTAATTGGCTATCTGTTCCATCGAAATAAAACCATTAGAATGCAGTTTAAAGAGATCAAAAGAGAGCATAAGAGTTTGGCCAAAGCTTCCAAAATTTTCTCATTAGATTCAAACTTTTGAATAAGTAAAAAGTATTTGTCTTTTTATGAGGCGAACATTAAAAGAGGTACCAGCAAAACAATCCCAGGGTTAACAAAGTCCTTTGCAGTTATGATCCACCAGCGAAAGTTCTCTTAATTGGCTCACAAGATTCATGCATATATTTCAATTTATGTATTTGTCTTTGCGACGACAAGAAGCTTGTAAAAGGTTTTAATTGAAGGATGTGATGACTCAGAAATTCCTTAAAATCGGGTTTATAGTTAAAATTTAACAGAAAACGCTATAATTTCTCATTAATTTCATGCTGTTAATTTAGTGAGAGGGAGTTTTCTTGGCTAGGAAGTTAACTTTAAGAAAGGCGCCAACCCAGGCATCTCTTCGCTTGCATAATTAAAAGTCCTTAGCTCGTTGAGGTCCTATGTCACGAACACTTTCCTATTCTGTACAGAAAATATAGAAGCTTGCAGCAATTCTAACTTAAGTATTTTATAAGATTTTATTTTAAAATGCAGGAGCCTTTATTGGCATAGGTCGGCATTACACATTTCTTTAAACCTTTTGCTACAAATTGTTTTCGTTGTTTTGTTATCAAATATATAAACACTTCGTATGAAAAATAAGCAGGACTATTTTAACTAATTTATTCTTGAGCATATTGTTTCACTGAAACTAAACAGATCCTAGCTCTTTCTTGGATGCTTCTACAAATTACATTGTTTTTTTCAAATTATCTTTTTAAAATAGCAATAAATAGCCTTTTATGTTCAGCTGAAATCATTTCAGCTTCGTTCCTCATAAATTTCGATTCGGTTTAAGCTCAAAAATTGTTTCTTGTCACATCAAAAATTTAACATAATTAGTTACCATAAATTTAAATAATTTTAAAGTAAATAAATACGCCAGTGTCAAAGC
Organism: Neria commutata; assembly: GCA_963457695.1. Lineage (NCBI taxonomy): Eukaryota > Metazoa > Arthropoda > Insecta > Diptera > Micropezidae > Neria > Neria commutata. The sequence goes on from OY735246.1 coordinate 48,942,602, forward strand.
AAAGCCACTGTGTCTACTTTCCCAGCAACATCTTATGTATATATTTTAAATCCCACTGCGGTTTTCACGGCTTTCTGCTGCCTACCCTCTACTTCCCTTCCCCCTCTCATACACTCACTCTTAAATCTGGCTTTACATGCTTGTACTGCTGCTGCTGCTGCTGCCAACAGTTGACAACACTTCTTTCAGCAAGGACACATCTCATCATATTTTCATGCTTAATTTATGTTGTTCTTTCTCTGTTTTTTTTTGCATGTATTTTCATGATGTTATATTTTTTATACATATTTTGCCAGTAGCTATGAAGAACAGTAGCGGAGTTGGGATCGAAATTTAGCTATCGAAAATTTGCGCAAAGCTGCTTATAAAAGCAAAAGCATTCAAACACTTTCTTGACTGAGAATATAAGTAAATATTTTTTATTGGAATTTTGTTAATCTTTTGAGAGAAATTTTTGAGATAAATTTGTTCCCGCAAGAAACTCTTTTTTCATATAATTGAATCAGACGAAATACGAAAAGCAGCTAAGGACTAACTTTCTTAAAGGGACTTTCTTATGTATAATAAAATATAGAGATCTTAATACTAATGAGGGTTTGGTTACCAACTACATATATACATATATTCAGTCTTAATATACATAACAGTTACTTAAATAGAGAAGACTCTTCCGGGCTTAAACTCTGAGACTTGTATGGGAAATCGATTCTAATCAAATGCAAGCATTTTTTCGCGAACCTTTCATATATGCGAATGCCTTGCAACCAGGGGTAGCTCCGACTACCATTGAACATATCATAAGCGATCTACTTTATTGAGGTGAGTCTAAGCTAGCTTAGGGAACATAAGTTTACCCATTTAGGCGTCTCTTTGAAGAAACCTCATGCATATTTGGATATTTGAATGGTTCCAGAAACATTTGCCTTCGTCTTTCTTTGTAGAAAATTAAAAGGCATAGCAAATTAAAGCGTTCAGATTCAATATCTATAAATACAGGCTGGCTGGATATAAGTTTGTAAAAGAATGGCTTGCTTTCGAGCATGAGCTGCAATAAATCCTTGAAGATTACTGCATACAAAATAATCTCTTAAAATGAAATTCCTTTTCTTCCTTCGACTCCTTTCTTCTTTATATAATCTTCAACAGTAGCAAAATCACATCACGTCGAAGTAACTAACAAAAAGCCAAAAAGTCTCTAAAGCACCACTGATCCCTTACAACACGCTTTTCACACCACGCGCCTGTTAAGCGTGCTGCTGCGGGCCGCGAATCGCGAATCGCTGGGACAGCATGACAAAGTGGCACAACGAGCATAAAATGGAAATTTAAATGGTAAGAAAATGTCTATTAAACATCATACATACGCGCAATGGCATGCATAAAAATATACATACAATCATAATGGCGCATACACACATACATATTTATGTTGAAATAAAAAATGGCACACCCACACAGCGCCATATTTATTTGTATACTATGCCATTTCTCCGACAGTTCTTATTGTTCTTCTGCTCGCACGTTGTTGTATTTTTGTTGTTGTCGTCTGTCATTTTTAATGCATTTTAAATAGAATTTTCATGCTTATATTACGCGCCATTTTTACTTTTGTTTGTTCGTATCACTTCATTGTGTCGACGACGTGCATGTAAATGTAAATGTAAATAAAATGTAAATGCGTAAATGTGTAATTCCGGGAATGACAAGATTCATAATTTTTTGTGAGTGTTTGTTGTGTATTTATGATATGCCTCAAACTTCCATGAAGGAGGCACTTACTTATTGAGGATATTCATCTTAGGCGCAAGTGCCTGCATTTCCGCACAGTTCATATGTCAAGAGACTTTTCACAGTTAATTGGCATTTCCGGAAGTGCTGGCATGTTTGATGAAATGTCAGCAAGTTAAGCAGCGATACTTTTGTGAATGGAAAATATGCTAAGAATAATGCACAGTGTTTCGAGTAGAACAAGCTAGCTGGACAAAATTATTTTACACTGGAAATTAATGGATAAAATTGAAATATAAATAAAATCGTTCTAGAGGGGGGGTTGGAAATTAGCGGTTTACAAGCTGTGAAGGGTTAAAGTTATTTTTAGACTATTTTCTTATAAGAGCCTGTAACTTTATCAATTGAAGAGGTATTAATACGAAAAATTTTATGCTTCACAGAGCAATATTTTCTATATTAAAATTTATATAGCCTCGAAGTCTTTATTTTATGATTCTGAACTAAAATGTTATGTTTTTATCAGTTCCAAATATGTAAAACACTTTGTATTGATTGCACTCTTCAAAATTATATAAACTTGCGATATATGTGCTTTAGACGGAAAAATAAAGTTCATGGAGACAATGCAATAATCAACTTTAATACACTCTGCAATAAATAATTTGGTTTCCTTGCAAAAATCCCTACTCATATATTTTCAAAAATATTTACACTAATCAATTGCCAACCGCACTCATCAAAAATGTCACGACGCGACGCTGCAATCAATTACTCAAAAGTATTCAACACTTTAGTTGTTGTGTTTGTGAGTTGCCACAAATCAAAATGTCACGTATATATCAAACAAATTGACACGCTTGAAAGACTGGCAAAATTGCGAAACCCCAGCATAAGAAGAAAAAAAACGCAAATAACTAACATTAATAGTGAATAATTTTTTATTGAAGAAAAAATCAATTACAGTCAAGAATTTTTAATGAGAACGTGAAATCGCGACGGCGAGTGGCAGTGGCAGGGAGTCAGCGTAGCCGCGCGCAGTCAATGGCTGACCAACACAAATCACTGCACTGACAATAGCAACAGCAATAATAACAACAACAACATGCACATACAACAGCAATAACAATTTTTTTTATGTACCAACAACCAATATCGTAAATATCTGACACATTGCACAAGTGCCATGAACAACAAAAAATATTGGTGGTAAAATTAAATAACAACGACTTTAATGTAGACAAGAGAAGTTGTGCAAATTTCTTGGTAGACACAAAACCGACAAAGCAGTGCACGAACATCGAGAGGCAGGGAGAGAGGGAGAGACGAATGGACAGTCTATTGGTCTCTAATGACGGTCTCAAGATATGTAAAAGTTAGCAGACACAATTGCCAGCGCGTCGACAACTTTGCGACCATAACATTTTAAATGCCAAACACTGAGAAAAAATAAAAGCATTGCCATAGAAACCAGACAATCAGTTGGGAGTTAGTAGAGAAGTTAGTCAGATTAAATAGTACACTAGAGTAGCTGGCGCAAATTGTGGCAACAAAGCTATTTAACCAAATATGCTCAATCGTTAGACGTAGGCATTTAAAACAGCAAGTTGGTCATGATTTAAAATTATTAAATGCGGACACGCTAGTCAGTTGGCTGAATATGTTAATAGCGCTTATGATCCTGATACTGTAGCAGGCAATCACACGCAATTTTGGCTTCGTTGGTTTCGGTCCAGAAATTTTGATGTCAAAAATGTAACTCGCTCTGAAAGGCCAATTGTAGAAAATGTCAATAAATCATGGAAATCGCCGAGTCCGACCGTCATATAAGTACTGTTTCGATTGTCCAGGAAGACCTAAATCGAATCATTCTAACTATGCTAAATAAAGCCTTCAATTCCATGCAAAAATAATGAACTTATTTTACTACACCTAAAATATAACTAGTATCTATAAATATATAAAGAACTGTGAATTTTGCTAAAATGTGAAGCGACTAGGATTGGTCTATGACGTGATAGATGAAGATACTAACGATTATTTCATCGAGAGCAATGCACTTCCCTGGCGGGCTCCGAATCAACAGCATGGTATTGTTGTTGTTGTTGCTGTACACTATACACTTTAGTCTATGAACTTTCCAGTTCAATTGCAATTTATTTGTTGGCTCTTGCTAGGCGCCGCGATGGCTCAGTGGACAAGTAGCTTTGGTTTTCACCTTCCAATACCAGCTCAACATTTTTGCCAGCTTTAAGAAGATTCCAATGCTTTTTTTCCCCAAACTTTTAAATTTTTGGTTTTCAATGCAAAATAAACTTGCCATTTGCTGCATACTCGAGACTATGATTCTCTACAAATTCAAAGGCAACTTTTTTACAAAGGAACTTCCTTTGCTGCTCCATGAGAAATTGCTGTGCTACGTGACGAACGAAAAGCAACTCCGGGTTTATCTGTGCGCCTTAGCTGCACTTAAGTGCATAAACCGACATTTAAATTTGCCTCACCATGGCAAGCCAGTAAGCGGATTGGAACTAGGCACCACTTTGGCGCACTTCCGCTCACGAATAGGGAGTGGAGCATTATGCGCCATAGCTTCCGCATTGAAAGCAGAGCCGCAGCAGCCAACAAAGTGAAGTAACAAATTATATTTCTTTGAACTATCATCAGCAGCGCCACATCATCATCACCCTGCACAATCACACATGCTCTGCCATCACTCACACTCGTCACAGAGTGGCGCATATCCGCCTGCGTGACGCTGCGAGGGGGCGGCTGTCAGCAGCTTCCATGCATGTGCTACCTCATATTTTTTTGTCACAAAGTGAAGTCTAGGCATTAAATCAAATTTTCTCCTCTGTGCGTGTGTGTGAGTATAAGGGACGACGAAAATCGTTGATAAGCCAGCGAAAATATCACAATTTTTTTTTTGGTTAACAGCTCGCATACATTGTCAGTTATTTGTTGGCAGCATTGTCTGATATATGTTGCTAAGTGAGAAGGGGACGAGATACAAGATAAGGCGCTCCCACCTATATATATTGTATTTAATTCTTTAGTTATATTGAATTGTGTGCTGGGAATGAAACTGGAAGACCCTGGCAATAAAGAGCGAGCACACATCTTTTAAGCAGCCGGGATGCCATCTGGCGATATCAGTTTAAACTTAATATATATGTATATGTACATATGTATGTATATTGAAGCATTTACTATGAATGCTCGACATTCACAATTGTTTCCAAAGAAACTATTAAGGACGTTTTGAGGTAAATTAAATAACTACTACTAGTACTTTTACTAAGTTCAAGGCACTCACATTCAAGCTTATAGAAAATGCTTGAAGCACTTCACTTGTAGTTGCAATTATTCCATTTTAAAGGAAAAAGATTCTTGTGAAACTCGAAATTTAAAATTTCAGCTCACAATAACTACTATCGAACTCATATACGTCAAAATTGTTTGGAATGCCTGAAATTTCGTAAAAAACTTTAAAAAATTATTCCCTTACTATACTGCTATACTCAAATAAAATTTCTGTCAAATATCATTTAAAATGACAGAAAATTATTCCTCAGTAGATATAGAAAGCTTGTCAAAATTTTTGGATAATTGCACTTCACGAAGAAAAGCCAGTGTCACAAAGAAATCGAACTATCGAATTTCAAAGCGAAAAATTAAAAATATCTTAGAAAACCGATTAAGAAAAAATTCGTACATCTCCTATTGAAACTAGAGATCAAAGAAGTTTACTTCTAAAATGTAATAGATATTCGACATTACTGTACCGCAGAAATACTTCAAAGCCGAACGCTTTACAAAATGTTCCCAAAAATACAGCCCCATTTAATGGAAGTCATGACTACGCTACAGCTGATAGTCACTCGCATGATTCATGCCGACGAGCATTATGCACACTTCACACATACACACACAAACCCGCAAACATAATAACACATGCAAACATACAATTCATATGAAAATTGCTCGCCTGCAAACGCAATAACGATGATGACTTACTTGCGATTTCCGCTTCCTGTCACATGACCTGACCCGCTCAGGAAAAAACTGTGCTGCGCGTGCAGGAAGCACACTTGAAGGGGAGGTGTGGTAAATATTGATAGTGAATTCATAAAAAGGTGGTAAATATGAAGTGTTATTTGCTTTGAAGAACATCAAAGAAAATATAACATTTTAATGGTGTCGAAAACGGAAATAATAGTATGAAAGAAGGTTAGATTATGAGCAGAATGTAGTAGATTTGCTATAGGTGGAATTTTAAGAAGTTTGTGTTGGTGTTCAAACAGTAGCTAAGAAACGTAGTAGATCTACTTCAAATGTATAAAAGTGCCTGCATGTGCTTGTACTTATATGTAAATGTATATCTATCCATAAGATGTCATAACAAATACCCTGCTATCTTGATGCGAGTGGGTGCTTTAGTATTGAGCCGTACGTGTGTGTTTGTAAAGTTGATGGAGCCGCTCCTGTAACGCCACTCACTTTCTTACGAAGAAAAAATTTATTATTTTTATCACACGATGTTTTTTGAAATTTTTCTTCGATACTGTCAATACACACACACAAACATACATGCAATGTCTCTATTTATAGTAGTAGTCACTTACGTAAATGCTACTGGGGTTGATGCTTATGCCGTTGATGCTATTGTTAGGAGATGCCATTATATGCCTGAGTGGCTGTGAGTAGGTAATTCTCAATATCTCGTTTGATTTGGCATTATCTCAATTCTATTCAGTGGCATATTTATGTTTAAATATGCAAATCATTTCAAGCATAATGCAAAAGCAACGCAAAATGTGGGCAGTTAAATTTTGAAATACATATATTTCTCTTGAAAAATGTATTAAAGTTTTAAAGAACAGTGGCATGGTTCGAGTTAAAGTCAAATGGGATGTAGCATTAGAAGAACAATGAGCAAGAAGTTTACGTGAACAGTATATATGTACATATGTATATCGCTTCAGGAGTAGAAGCGGGCGAGAATGTGTATAAAAAGAAAAAATATTTAGTGGGAAAAAGAAGAAGAAGAGGCGAAAAAGATGAAAGCATATAGGAAAGATAGGTTATAGGAAAATGAGCAATAAGCGGTATGGTTAATTACGGAAAAGAAAAAGAGAGAAAGAATATAAGAAAAATAAAATATGTAGGACAATGATGAGAAGGGAAATTAGGCGATAGAAAAGAAGATTGGATTTTAGGGAATATTATTTTGTTCTTAATAAAAATTTGAATGAAAGAAATCTTCACAAAAATCCAAGAAAATATAAAGATATTTCAGAGGAACTTAATAATTGATTTCTGAAGACATGCTTGCAATACATGTCGGGAACGAATTTCTCGAATGATCTAACCATTGTATTTATTATTCGACTGCAAATGAAAATTTATTGTTTGCCAGCGTTGAATCAATAATCCGGAGCAAATTGAATAACCTATGCTACCGCATTGACAGCCCACAAGAACACACACACACACATATGAATATGCAGCCAATTATTTGCACTAATACACATACTCACACAAGACATTTTCTCAACCGCAAATGCAATGAAAACAATGCATTAAAGCAGTGGCAACGGCAGCGATGTCTGCTGAGCGCAGTGACTGCAAGCCAACAGCAATAATAATAACAACAACAACACGAATACAACAGCTTGTGGCTACGAAGTTGCAGCTATAAGTTGGCATATTAAATAAATGCAATTAGCAAAAGTCATTTGCAGGCATGGCACGCGCACACATACACTCACATGCATGCAGACACCTTTTTGTGGGAGTGCATGTGTGACGAGAGCATAAAAGCTTGCCGATGTGCGCTTGTAGGTGTCGATGCCAAACGCAAATGCATACAGTTACGATTTATACTCACATTCACACATACTCTCACAATATCACAAAAACGCTCTCACTTCCCTACAAGCAATTTCTTGGCAAACGAATTTTATATTGTCCTAAATCGAAATTTCGATACAGTTTTTTATAAGGAGTATATTTGGTTTTATGAAAGAATTGATCTAGCGTTACAGCATATGAATATGCGCAGGAGAGGCAAGGCATTTATTCTATGAGCTGTGAGGACATCACCAAATTTACATATTGTGTTTATTTCATATGCCAAAAATGTGTGCCAAGAAGTTATTCATTCTCTTTTTCTTTAAGGATATCTTTATTTTCAATGAAAACTATTCATCAAGATAGCGAAACGATATTATTTCGGATGTCGAAAAATTTTCATATTCTCGGTATTAGCTCTATATCGAAACGCCATTATTTTGTTTGTTGTGTTACGCTGCCATTATTTTGAATATAAAATAATAAATGCCACAGAGGTGCGCGGTATATGGCTGAGCTTGAGCATAAGGGGTGCAGAAGGCAGAGCGTTTCCAATTAGTCGCTTAATTAATCGCTTAAGCTAGTCTCAACGCCGCCGTCAAAGAAAACCGCTGACATTTGACATGCAACTTAATGAAGTTGTATGTTAACAAGTTTGTAGAGGAAAGAAGAGAGAGAGAGAGGTGTTGAATATGCAAGTGTGTATATGCATATAAGTGTCATACATTCAACCACAACCGCAAGCATAAGCTATGTTATATAATATATATTATTATAATTATAAATTTTTTAATGCAAAAATATAGTACGTACCTAAAAAAAAAATCAAGAAACAAGAAATCAATAAATTTTCTTCTTTGTTTACGAACATTCCAGCTAACATTGAAGAATATTATACTTTTTATTTTACTTAGCTCTATTTTAAGTTATTTCCGTTTAAAGGCAAAATTGCTTCGGGAAAAGTTTTATATATATAACTATATCGCGATTGGCAGAATTCTCTTAAAAAGCACATTAATTTTTTAGCCTGTAATATTATTATTATTATAAAAGAAATCATTTCTGCAGATATTGCTGAGTGTATGAGAGCTCTGTCCCTTACTATGCAGATAGTCGAATATTTTATATGTATTTCTGATTAAACGAAAAATTTCAATAAGTGTCAGCTACAATTTCTGAACTTTTAATTGCATTTCGAACACCTTCAATCGTTGTAAATGTTGTTGCTGTAGTTAGTCACCTTTGTAACAACTGAAAATTGAAATAACTCCACACACATACACCCACAAAAAGGCATAGAAACTGCAATTAACACGCAACAAAACTCATATTCGTAGGTAGGTGTACTGTATCTGTATGTGTGTGTGTGTGTGCACCACAAACAAGTCAGCACTTCGTAATACACGCACATAAACACTCACATAAATGCAGGAGTTTGCATTTGTTAGGATTGTTCTTGTTGTTATTGTTTTTGTACTGATATGCCAACACATGCAGCCGCACGTAAACTGAAGCCGGAAGTTAAATTAGACACTAACTGCAAGCAATAATAGCAACAACATACAACAACCATAACCACATCAGCTCATAGCAACAGTATATTTCGAAAGTTACTTCTATGTGTATATGTTCGTGTGTGTGTAGTAGTAAGGCTCAAGTCCTTCCGCAATATAGCAAATTATATTAGCGGCTAAGAAGACGTCAATGCACACAAGTGACAAAGCTGCTAAATGTCAGTTTTAAGTGGCAGGTTGAAGAGGTGTGTGGTATAAATCAAAGAGAGAGAGAGGGGAAGAATAGGAATGAGATTGAAGATGGAAGACAAAATCCATATAGAAAGAAAGGTAGTGTGATAAAAGAAGGATAAGGAGCATCATGAGGAGAGAATGAAGTAGGCAGGTGGACAGATAGGGATATGAAGAAATCGGAAGCTTAAAATATGGATAAATATAAACTCTATATTATAGAGATACAGTGTTGCCAAGTCAGCGCTTATCATGCTGAAATTTAATGCGGTTCCAAAAAATTACACCAAGAAGAGGCAGCTTGCGTTACTATAAATTTTTTTAAAATATTTTTAAATCTGTAAAAGATTCGCGATTTTTTCGGGATATCCTGACATTGCTTGATTTTCAAGTTCATAAATTAGCAATTCTGGAGAGATAGATTGAAAGAGAAATACGAGATAGTGTGATATGGAGAAAAAGAGATATATAGTAAGGCAGATAGAGAGAGATAGGGTGATAGAGAGATAGTGTGATAGAGAGATTAATTCGTTGGATTCAACAAACCATCAAATTCTTTATATTTAATCTTTTAAAACTCACTGATCAAGCACTTGAATTTACATAATCTTTTTCTTTCTGGTCGATTTGTCTATATAGTTTTCTTTTACTTATATATATTGCCTTTTAAATGCATTAACATTAAGTAACATTTTACTAAACCATATTTTAGCCTACTCTTAGGCGCATTGATTTTTCCACACTAACATGATAATTTTAAAATATATTTCTATAGTATCAATTATAGCAATTTTCATTATTTGCTCGTGTGAGCCACCCCTGCTCCTTTCCTAAGCGTGTGTGAAAATATGCGTGAAATATGTGTTGACAGTTGTCACTCTGGAAGTTGAATGACATTTGCGTAAATTGACAATTTATTTCAACAGCGGCATCAGCACCTTTCCTCTCTGCCCCTTCTCTCTATACTGGATGCAGCGCCATTTAAACTTTGGCTCATTAATCAAATGGGGAAAAGTTTAGTTTGGAGTAACAATGCGCATAGATACCACAGGGCTGCTGTAGGTGCTTGGGCGCTCAGTGCTTAATCAACTTTGAGGCCTTTTTTCAAAATTAAATTTTTCTGTAAAGAAATGTGTATATTATCCCTTTCAATACGTCAAAAATGTTAGTTTAGTGTGCCCGATTACCGGAAAAAATTATTTCTCCTCGGTTACTTGGACTTACAGTATAGTCAAGCTTTCATAACTCGAACTTCTATAACTCGAATTTTCTATAACTTGAACTAAATATTCAGGAAACAAATATATATCAATTTCTATAAGGCGAAGTCTCCATAAATCGAACACTCTTTGGATAATAGTGATTCGAGTCATGGATTAAACCAAAAGTGGAACTTTGTCGAACGGTGTAATATTTTACGCCCTACCCCCATTTGCGGAATGTGAAATTTGAACGCATTTCATAACTGCAGACGCAACGCAAAAGTGTCATTAAATTTTGCTTTGCTTTGAATAAGCCAAAAGGGGTAGTAAGAAAGAGAAAGAGAGACTGCTCAAAACTGCACTAGTACATGCACATGCACCACACATGTGTGGCACCGGCAGTTGCTCAGCTCATGGAAGCACTGCCACACATCTGCTCGAAGGCATACAAAGCAGCCGCTTCAAGTGCACACGCTAGACGCAATCGTATCGTTTTAGCCACGCTAAGGTTGCGCAGTGGCAAGTCGATATGCACATGCACCCACACCCCGCTACACACATACATATAATGCAGCCTTGTACTTCAAGTTCTAGTTTCCGTTTTAATGTGCCCGCTTGCTGCCAAACACACACACACACGCACATACACATAAAAAGGAAAACACCCACAAATGCATGTTAAGTGTATGGCAGCTTCAGTAGTATAAGTTTCCATCCCCGCCCGTCTCTGCGAATCCGCTTTGTTGTCCAACAATGCCAACTTCAGGGTCTACTCTAATTGAGTTGGGAACATGCACACGTGTTGCTCACGGCCAGACAAGCACGCCGCCCTCTTCTCCTGCTAAATCCTAGTCGCTCCACTTTATACTGCTGTTATATGACCACTTGTTATACTCCTACTTTTGGTCTGGTATGTTGGGGGCGATATGTGGCCATATTGCTTTATGGTAGTGGCATTTTACGCAAAAAACTTGAACTACACAAAACCAGAAGGTCTCACTAAAAGCACACTCACACATTTGCTTTTTTCAACTTTTATTTGGTTTCTGCAAATTTCAGACTTTCCGGTATTTGTTGTTGCTCGCTCGCTGAGTTGGCAGTTAAGCTTCATTGCAGCAGACAGCTGTAATTTATTTTATAAGCGTTCATATTTTAAAATGATGTGAGTGAGCCAGGTAAGGAAATAGTATTTCTCGTTTTGTTCGCCTGTGTCTGTGTATGTGTTCATATGCGTGCTAATAATGCTTTCATCGAAATTTTTAATAGCAATTCATGAGCAATTGCTGCTTAATTATCTTCAAATAGAATTTCTGAGCATGCTGGCAGTTTTTTTTTTATAACAAGCTCTTCTATGAAAAGACAATTAAGGGGATTTTTGTTATGAAGTTCTAACAATATTTGTTGTAAAATACAGAGCAACTAGCGATGTTCGTATTGGAAATGTTCATTCAAAAGTTGCTCTGTTAGATATAATGCATATTTTGAAAATGTTCTGAACATTTTTTTTGTGAAATCGTTTCTCTTGAGAACAAAACTCATATAATAGTTGCAAGTGTCTTTTCAAAAAAGTTCTCTCTGATATAAAATCTATATCAAAAAGCAATTGCTTGCTCAAATTGCAGCATTTAGCACTTCAATACAAAATATAATTTTAATTTCTTGCTCTCTCGCATGCCTCTTAAAAATGCAAGCGAACTCATTAAAAATTTGACCATTTTCTAATTAAGAAAATGCGCGCAGTGTTGCCATGCAGCTGTAAAATTGCATGACGTCATTGCCAGCATTTAACCTACTTTTCCGAGTGTGAAGTGAAAAAGTGAGAAAGTAAGAAAGCGCAAAAAAGAACAAGTGCCCTTTGCAAAGTTTTCGTTAGCAGCAAAACATATCGTAAACTTAGTGCAAAACCCTCGCCGCTCTAAGCCACCCTGCCCCTAAAGTAAATATGGAAAGCCGTTTAAGTTCAAAGTTGAAGGCTAAATGCGCTTAACAAGCGACTAACACACACTCAAATGCAAACATGCAAATGCACACACACTGCGTTAAACTGCATGACTCCAGCATAGCAACAGTCCTTGCCAAACGCTTTGTTATGTCTGTGTGTGTGTGTGAATGTGTCAGCGCTAGAAATCCCTTACCACGCGCCCACACAAACGCATACATAGAAAGAAAGTAAGGCAAATGAAAACAAAGGCTTGAGTGCACACAGTTTTTCATGCAAAAGTTCATAATGAATGCATACACACGCACGCACTCACACATGCACGCAGTGCAAAATGCTCAGTTGGTAAAAGAAGCGTTTGTAAATGGTCCTATATTCTCGCTTCCTCTTACTGTTCATATATTTTTAATATGATAGTATGAATCTAGACTGATTACACTTAACGACAAAATTGCTTTTTTTATAATCTATTATATCGATTATTGAAATGTAGTACAGATACATGCAATCAATTCATTTCTTTGTTGGACAGTGTAATTCAAGACATATGTAAATATTTCCCTCTATATTCACATTTAAAAAAATTTAATTTATAAGGCTTTTTTCTCTATATAGCTTTTAGGCTTCCGTCAGATTTTTTAACGAGCAAGCATGTAGAGCTATCCAACTGGGTAGCCTCATTTATGCCGGTAAGTATGTGTGTGTGTGTGCTTTTATAGCTTGTAGTACCAATTCAATCTTATTAAAGCAGCACCGCTCGAATTGCTAACTAAAAAGCTTTGCCTTGCTTTTTGCTGTGATCAACACCTTTCGTCCCTTCCCTCATGCTAACTCCCTACGCCCTCTCTTACTTATTCCCTTTCACCGTACGCAAATATTGTATACGCTAGGAACAGGCCACTTTTTCGTCGCCTCACTGCTGCAGCTGCGAGCTGCGGGTTGACTGTGTAGCAGGAAGAAGTGTTTAGTCGAAGAGAGATGAGGGGCAGAAGCTGGCTGCAGCCTTTGGAATTAGTTGCATTAGTGTCAACATTTGCTTTGGATCAGTGAAATCACTTGCACACTCACATAAGCCTTCCAGCAGAGGATGCGAAGAAAGCACTGACGCTGAGGCGATTCCGCGTCGGTTGGACCAGCTGCCGGTTAACGGAAGTGACATCACCAAAACGGTGCTATAGGTGCTGGGGCTACGGCCACATAGCATCAGTCTGCAAGGAGGAAGACAGGACGGGGCTTTGTCGTAAGTGTGGAAAGGCCGAACACATTGCCGCCAACTGTCCAAATAAGGAAAATTGCGCCCTGTGCAAAGGAGCCCACCAAGCCGGCAGCGCAAAATGTCCGCGTTACCTGGAGGCAACAAGAAAGAGGAAAGCATGAGAATCCTGCAGCTGAATCTAAACCACTGCGCGGCTGCACAAGATTTATTATGGCAGACAAAAAAGGAACTAAAGGCGGATATAGCACTTCTGGCAGAGCCATACGCTGCTGTTGACTCGCACAGCTGGTCGGCGGACGAAACAAGAAATGCTGCAATATGGACGATGGGTGACGCAACCCCCCAAAGCAAAATGGTATTGCCGACTCGTGGCTACACGTGGGTTAAACTGGAAGGCATTTACCTCTTCAGCTGCTACGCACCGCCCAGTTGGTCGATAAGCGAATTTGAGGAAATGATGGAGTCACTCTCTGCGGAAGCGCGGGGTAAACGCCCAATCATCATATGTGGAGACTTCAATGCCTGGTCCAGAACATGGGGCAGCGCTCGCACCAACACAAGGGGCCGAATGTTAGAGGAGAGCTTTGCGAACCTTGACCTGATCCTGCTCAACGAGGCTGGTCGACACACATTCGACAATGGCAGGGGTAGGTCTATAATCGATCTATCCTTCGCGGACTGCGTTACTTGTAGGGGCGTCAAGTGGAGCGTCAGTGATGCCTACACCCACAGCGACCACAATGCCATCGTGATGGAAGTGGAGAAACCAGCGGCGCAGCACCCACGTGTTCGAAAGGCCCAACATAGAGGGTGGCGTAAAAAGGCGTTCGACGAAGAGGCATTTCACGTCATCTGGAACGAGTTGACCACACTCGGCGACTCAGCAGCCAGCAAGGCTACGCAGGTGGCAAAGAAAATCGGAGAAGCATGCGACGCCGCAATGCCGAGGCGCTCTACTACAACCACCAGAAGGCCTGCATATTGGTGGACAGATGAAATCGCGGAGCTGAGGATAAAATGCCACCAGTCGCGTAGAAAGGCCCAGAGAGCCCGCGGCAAACCTGATTTTAAGGAGTTCCAGAGCAGACATAAAACATGCAGAGCAGCGTTCAAATCGGCGATCATCATCAGCAAAAGACGGTGCTTTGAGGAGTTCCGTGACAGCGTGGACGTAGACCCGTGGGGCCAGGCGTACCGAACGATGATGAATAAGGTTAAGGGACCGAGAGCACCACAGCCAACATGCCCGATCCTAATGGATAAGGTGGTGATAACGCTCTTTCCCCCACAGGGAGGGCTGGACGACATGGAAACCGGAGCCTCAGAAGTAATGGGGGCCACAGTCACAGCAGAGGAGGTCCTAACAACACTTGCGCGCATCAGCGACAACAAAGCGCCGGGCCTGGACGGAGTACCAAACGTGGCATTCAAAGCGGCACTTAAAGCGAGACCTGACATATTCGCTGAGCTATACGATGCCTGCATAAAGGAGGGAGTCTTTCCGAATGATTGGAAGCGACAGCGGCTGGTGCTGTTGTTAAAACCAGGGAAACCTCCGGAGCAGCCATCGTCATACAGGCCACTATGCATGCTGGACACAATCGGCAAGGTGTTGGAGCGTATCATATGCGACCGCCTGCAGGAGCACTTGGAAAGGCCAGGAGGACTCTCAAACCATCAGTTCGGGTTCCGAAAGGCAAGATCCACGGTAGACGCGATCCACACCGTTATGGACATTGCACGCGAAGCAACAAGTGGCAAAAGGTGGAAAGGCGGCACCAAAAAGTATTGCGCAATTATCACGCTGGACATAAAAAACGCCTTTAATTCAGCAAATTGGACGCAGATCATGAGGGCCCTCGAACAGTTTGGTGTGCCAGCTTATCTACGGCGAATTATAGGCAGCTATTTCAACAGCCGGGTGTTAATATACGATACCGAAACCGGACCAAAGGAGTATCATATAACGGGCGGCGTACCACAAGGCTCGGTGCTCGGACCAACGCTTTGGAATGCCATGTACGACGGCGTGCTCAAACTGGACCTGCCAATGGGCACGACATTGGTAGGATACGCAGATGACATCGCGCTTGTAGCAGTTGGAAAACACCTGGAAGAGCTGCAGCTGACGTGCAATGACGCAATCACCAGGGTGTGCCGATGGTTGAATCGGGTGAAATTGGAGCTGGCGGCCCAAAAGACCGAGATCGTGCTCTTAAGCACCAGAAAGAAACGAGAGGAGATAGCGGTGAACGTCGGAGGACACCTCATCACATCTAAGCCACACATTCGGTACCTCGGGGTGCTCATCGATAGCAGGATGACCTTTAAGGATCATTTAGCTGCAGTCAGCGCAAAGGCGGCCAAGGTCAACGGCGCACTAATGCGTATTCTACCGAACATAGGAGGAGCAAGCGAAGGCAAACGGAAACTTCTGTCCACCGTTGTACTGCTTTACGCAGCACCAATCTGGGCAGGAGCGAAGAAATCGCACCTAAAAGAAGCAAGAGCAGTCTACAGGCTAAGCACGCTTCGAATAGTGAGCGCCTACAGGACCGTTTCAGATGACGCAATTGGAGTAATTGCAGGAAAGATGCCAATACACCTGCACGCGCTTGAACTCGCACGTCTCTACAGCAGGCCTGGCGAGCGGCCCACCGCAGAGCGAAAAAATGAAGAGCGGCAACGATCGATATCGGAGTGGCAGCAGCGCTGGGAGCAATCCGCCAAAGGCCGATGGACCTACGTGCTAATCCCGACCATCAGAGAATGGATCCAACGCAGACATGGGGAACTGGACTACTACATCACGCAGCTACTAAGCGGGCACGGCTGCTTCAAGGAGTACCTCTTTCGGTTCCACATCGAAGAAGACCCGTACTGTCCAGAATGTCCAGGCGAGGACGAGAGCGCCAAGCACGTTCTCTTTTATTGCCCGCGCTTCAACAATGAAAGAGAGGAGCTGAGGAGAAGTTTTGGAAAGACTCCGTCAATCCTAAACCTTACGACAGAAATGTGCGACTCCATTGAAAAGTGGAAAACGACATGTGCGGTGGCAGCGCGCATTATGTCCGCGCTACGCATCGCTGAGAGAGCGCGCAGGAAAGAACAGCGACAACAACATGCTGACAGTCCAAGGCGCGATGAATGACGGAACTAACGTGTACTGACACATAGACTGACGCTTGAGCAGTAATGCTCATGACGGCCTCCCGACGTAATACTAAACGGTAGTCCCGGGAGGGCAAATCCGTCCGGACATGAGGTGGTTTTAGCGGGTTCGGGCCCCGCACTACAATGAGGTTTTCGAGCGCTTTCCACCTACTAAAAAAAAAAAAAAAAAAAAAAAAAAAAAAAAGTGAAATCACTTGCTGCAGTTCAGTTCGGTTCTAGCCGCCATCTTGCCGCTGCTGCTGTCGACATTTCTTATGCCACTTTGCATGTGTGTGTGTCAGCATATATTGTATACATGTATCTGCATGACGCGACGAAGTAAAAATCAATTAACTTGGCTGCTGAAAGGACATGTAAATTTCTGTATATGCAAGTGCATATACATACATGTGCATCTTCCTATGTATAGAGGAACCGTATTACAATCTTCGCCTTTGCTCCAAATCCTTTCCAACCTTTTCAACTATTCCTGCTGCCTGCTTTTGATGATTTGGGCATAGAAGAAAGGCTGGCTGCCTCTGTCGATGCTATCCTAAATATGCGGCATCGTAAAATCTGGCAGCAGCATTTGAAATTAGCAGCAGCCGAAACGCACACAAATGCACACACATGCTGTTTATAATTTATGAGCTTTGTGCAAGGCAAGACGGGCGCGTTTAGAGCTCGGGAGACTAAAGATTTTTGCTTCAGGCTATATGATTGTTAGGAGCAAGGAGCAGAGGAAATGTGCAAAAAGGCATATCAGACACTGAGAGGCATGCAAGAAAACAAAGCAATAATTGCTTGAAAATAGAGACTCGCATCTCAAATGAAATTAAAATACCTTTTATGTATTTGTGAGATCAGATCAATTGGCACCGGGCTCAAAGAAACTTTGAGGAATTGATTATGTTTTTTCAAATACGCATTATATTTATTCGCTGCTTTCTCTATTCCATTTATTTCAAGCTCTTGCTCTCACACCTTCACATTGTAAGCTTTCTAAATTTCTTGTATATATCCTTTTTATACTTCCTTCCAGCATTTCTCCATTTTTAGAGTTCCGTTCCCCAAAAGGAAAAAACCGGAAACCTTATGAGGTCACTTTTGTTTCCGCAGGTGTGTATAACAGACCCCTTTTCATCGTAGAAAGTTGAAATTTGGCGTGATATTAGGTCTTCATAACGTTAACATATTTTTACTATACAAAGTTAAAAACTATTTTAATAACTATTTTATTTATTTTTGAATATTTTTATATCGTATTGTGTGGGGTATCGTTAGAAATGGCTATGTCCACAGATTCCAAAAATAATTTCTCTATTACTTTGAATAAACGGGTTATAAAGATAGCGCTAAAAATGTGAAAAAACTTACTTGTCCCATTACTAATAAAATTTTGATAAAATCAGAGTTACTATGTAAGTATTTGATCACGCATTACTGTAAGGGTGCAGGTTTTTCGAAATATTACTTTTCTTTTATTTTTATTTAAGATGGCCTCCCCGGTCCCCTTCCTTCATTCCTGTCAGCTTATAGAACTTAAGATGTGACAGGACTAAATTTGCTGAATTTGACACCTCATTCTGTGGCATTGTCATCATTATGAATTCATCGTCTTCCTTTTGTAAAGCTGCTTAATAGAATTTCTGCAGCTGCTCCATGCAATTAAGTTATGAGGTGTGCAAACCGCACAATTGTGCTGTCAATTTAATGGCAAACAATGCGCTTCGGCCCGAGGAGTGGCAAATACCAAACATCAGCTGCTTGCCACACGCCGTTGCACTTGCAGCGCGTTGCACAAATAAATTAACTAACGACGCATCGCATGCACAGTTCGCCTCGGCGCTGACGGGAATGTCAGCTTACAGGCCACAAACCCTAAACAATTTGCTTCAGCTTACATACACCACTTCACCAGCGTCGACCCCCTTCCCACCCGAACTGTGCAATTTGCACGCACACTAATTAGCATAAGTAAATTAGCAAGTGGCAATTTCGGTGTGTAGTGCTAATGCGTCATACCGAGCCCCCAAGAACTGTCAATTGTGCTGTCAAGAGTGACAGCTTCAATGGCGGTCGCTTCATTTGTGAGAGTGCTGTGGTGCGCTGCCGCTCAAGAGTATTGTTCCATATGTCTTCGGCAATATAATGACGCATATGAGCATGTAGAGTTAAATAGGGGAACAATAAAGACTAGCGAATTAAAGTATGATATTTAGAACAAGAAGAAAAAGCATAGTAAGGTGCTGTAGTTGAGTTGATATGAAGACTTGAAGAATTTTAGTACTTTCTATCAAACGGTAATAGATCAAGTTTTTCAAGTCGAAGGAACCTTCTCGCAATGTTTTTGTATACATGTCAAAATGCTGGAAATATATGAATTCTAATTTTCCAAAATTCCTGATATGTTATCTTAAGTTTAAAATTATAATATCAGTTAAATGAAAATAAATAAATACAAATTTTATTTCGTCTGAAAGTGAAGCTTTTTACCTAAGTGTATATCTAGCTTCGATTGCTCAGCTTAATTCGTGGCAAACAAATTGCTTCTACGAATAATATTGAAATGAAAAATATAAACATTTTCAAACTTTTCTTTTTAGGAGATATATACCACAAATTTTTGAGTGGACTTTTCCTAGCGCGTTTCTTTCTTGCTGATATTTTTTAAGCCCAAATTTAAGAGCACACCATGGAGAATGGCGAGGCCACATCAGAAGAAGACTGGCAACGAGCAGGTAAAACATCAGCCTTAATGCCGCTGCGGTGTATGTGTACAGCACAGTGCAATGCGCCTCCACCTGACATACGCGCCTGATTATACGCTTGCATGCCTACAAGCGTGTTACTCAATGGCTACGCCACTGTCGATACATCTGCTGGTTTACCATGTCCCAGTTGCAAAGGTGCACAGTCTTCATCAGTCACAAATATGCGTGGCATTGTCATTGGAAGTACACATTAACACACACACACACATATACACTCACAACACAAACAAGCTTACAGCCTTTATATGTTGTGGCAACGCTGCAAGTCAATATGACCAGCGGAAGGGGCAACCAGGCTCAAGCAGATCGAGTTGGTGTCGAGGAGCTGTCTTGCTGTGGCTGTCGTTCGCTGTTGATGTGTGTCTGGTAGACAGGCTACACTTCATGTTGTGGCAGAGAAAATTGCTGTTATCTCTTCTTCCTCTTTGCTCATCCCTATTGTTTTCAGCTAATTGAATTTTCTCGCCAAGGAGCATGGAAATTTGTATATGGGAATGCAATGCTCGGACGAAGCATATTGCAATATGAGGCAGCTCTATGTGCGTAGGCATCCTATGGCAAAAATTTCAATTTCAAAATGGTGCAATAGAAAATTGCATTGGAAAATATTGATATAAATGCCATGCAATTTAGCATGAAATATTGCATGAAATTTAACACTCGAAAGTAATTAGGGGTTAATAAAGAGTATACAGTTTTTTATGATACCTCATGCTTTATGTCAAGTTAATGTTAATATATATTCAAGTCCTTTGGTCAAAGATAAATATTTGTAGTAATAAAGGGTGAATAAAGAGAATACTTTTGATATGATGTCCATATGTTTGTCTTTTGATTTATTTGTTATCAAAACTTGTTTTTTGTATCAAAGAGGAATTTTTATATCACAGGAAAAATCGACAAAAACTTTCATAAAAACGGCATTTCTATATTTTCAATTCAATTTTGAAATAATTGTTTTTCCGCCATTACTAAAAATACCTGCCTTCCCGTTTGCTTTCTATTATCTTTATGCCGCCGCCATTTTCCAGCAATTCGCAATCATTGTAGCTGAAAATACACATTTCCGGTTGCCGCCTGCCGCCATATTGTTTTGCTGCCACTGCTCATTGCCACTTATTGAACTATGAACGTGGCAATTGCCGTGCCCAACTACCAGAGCCGATGTTGCTGTCACCTGCAGCTGTTGCCAGCATTGTAACTGTTTTGTTGTTGTTATCGCCATTGCTATTGCAACTGATACCATTTCAGCAGTGTGGCCCTCATCCTCGAGCCCTCGCTAGCAATAAACGCCTCACGCAAAATCAATGTGAGAATTCTTGTGCCAAACAAAATGGCGTAAAGCGAAACGTAGCAGAAAGGCGAAAGCATGCAGCATGATTTGGAAATTGTTTTGCAGTTTTTGGAAGGTTGCCGCAGCCAGCAATATGTCGCAACATTGGCAGTTGACGGCCATTATTAACAACATTACAAAACGATTGGCAGCACTTGTACAGTGCGGAAATGCACTTTTAGGCTGTTGTGCTCCAATGCTTTTCAATTTGGCACGTTTGCGCCTATTTGAGCGCCTCCAGTGATGACAGCCCTTTTCGGGAGTGTTGGAAAAATTATATAAATAAAAGTAAGAAGAATTTAAGGAGGAAATATTGCATTTTAGCGGCACTTGCTAGAATCAAAAAGTAGTATATTTAGAAACTTTTGTATGAAATATTCCACATGTAATTTTAAAGGAACATTTTTTTTCAAGAAAGTTGATAATAACGCATACATAATAATTGATTGGCGCAACACCCCGTGTGGGCTTAGGCCTAAGCTTTCCCGCATCAGCGACCAAGCACTTAGTCCACTGAGCCACCGCGGCGTCTTGCATACATAATTCCTTTTAAATATGAGTTGGCAATGTTTGAGCATTTTAGAAAAAATTATTCAAAAAACTTTGGCTCATTTCAGGATTATTCGCGTACTTATTTGTATACAAGTTTCTTCGTTTTTGTGTGCTATAAATAGAAATAAATTCCAGCTATGATTCCCCAAATGATGGACTGCACCGCCTTGCGGTAGCCATATAGATACTTTGAATTGCTATGTTAAAATTGACATGTGACTCGGGAGCGTTTGAGCTTTTCAATAAAATTGTATTTTATGTGAAAGATAAATTGAAATTACCATCATTTTTGAAGAGTTAATGCATATCTATATTAAGGACAGCATATAATCCGCCTTAAGACAAATCGAAGATAATTACACTAATTAAAATTTGTTTCTTATCATCCCATACTTATTGAATAAATCATTAATGCTAAATGAGAGTAATACCTTTAACTCGCTATGGATCTATCTCAATCACTCAATTCAATGAATTAGATTAATATGGAATTTCCAAAACTTGTTTCATACTTACATGCCAAAATAAATTTAGCAATCAAATTATTTAAAATCATTCACGTTAAAGTTTCTCTTTCAACTTTCTCTTCTTCCAGCTTCCGGAATTACTTGACAAAAAAGACAAGTTGACGACCCTATTTGACTTTCGAATTAAAAATGCATAAATATCCTAAATGTAACTTATTTGTGTGTGTGAATATTTGACTTTTATGAGACAACAAAATAACATTTCATATTTTCGGAAATGAACTTGAAAAATGGCATTTTTCAAAAAACAACAAAAACTTGTTATCGCAAATATCGCTTCGATAATGGCTTGAATTTGTGCTCAAAATAACTTCGACATACCGAAAATCATGTCGGAAAGTATGCTAACTGAAATTGGGGTTAAGGAACTTGCAATCATTGAAAGAATCAAAATGTTATTTTGTATTCAAATTAAAGTTAGGAATTATAAAATATGCCAAGTGCATTTGGTAGGGTTTCAGCAACTTCAGTTGATTGAAACGTAAAATCAAGCATAAGCAGTGAAAACAAAACGTTTTAGTCAGTTTTACAACAAAATATTGAATATGACATTGGAATTGTGGAGATTTGATTAATTGAGGGAATTAATTAAAAATTAGTGCAAGAAAAATCAAATTTCATTTTAGCGAAAGTTTTCTTCATAAAGGCTGAAAAGTAGCTTAGTTGTAAGCAATTAAAATGGAAAACCATTTAAAATTAAAAATATTAACTTAGAACAATTAATTTTTCAAACCTAGCCAAGAAAGAATGCGAAAAGTTAATGAATGATAAAGATAATATTGACATTGCTTTGAAGGCTCAATCATATTTCGGCGTTTTTTCTCAACTATCGAGCTACATTCAAAAAATGCAGGTTCTTTCTCTAATAATAACTAGCTTAAATAATGGAGACGTTCTTTAAAATAATTGTTTATACTGTTCATATATTACCATATTATTTCGATCATCACTGTGAATAAAACTGGCTCTATCTTTTAAAATTTAAATCAATTGCATTATTTCGCAAAATACTTTTAAATCGTAGAAATAATGAATAAAAAAGCAAGTAAGGAAATTCTAATTTTTAACCAAAACTGAAGGACTCCTCTAAGCTGCCAATTTTAATCGAAACTATAAGTGCAAGTCACAAATGGCATTTTGTAGCCATACGGAAATACAAATTTATGCATGAACATTATTTCAAAATACATAAATAAATAAATAACTGGCACAACCGCCCGCGAACGAGGCTTAGGCCTAGCTTTCTCGCATTAACTTGTGTGTGCTTGTTATATTTTTGCACAAGTTAACGGGACCTACTTTATCGAATCCGAACGGGTTTGAGAAGCTTTCCATGGCAAAGACTATTCTCGGAGAATTGCCAATTCACCGCGAGATCATATATATTTCAAGATATTTCAAAATACATACTAAGTGATGTATCAGTGACCACAAACCATAACAGCTTAACTCGAGTTAGAACAAAAGTTTTTAATGAAATCGTGTTCAGCGTGTCCAAATCTATGTATATGCTATCAAATTTTCATGTTTGTATCTTTTTTATGCTGGCACTTATGCATCAAAAATCCAATAACTTTTACATACAAGTATGTATACTGCAGTTTGAATTTGAATCTTTCAACTGCTCCACTGAAAAACTTAAAAAACAGACTTAGACGCTTATGACTTGTGACCACAGATTTATCTATGTATATCATAGCCATGTTAGTGCTTAATCAATCATACCAAGAGCTTGCTCTGAAGCACAGCATCATAAATTATAGAAAGCGAGCGTTCTCTACTAACCCACTACCATCTCGATTATTCGCCGAAACCTGTTGATTAGCTTGTCGCAGCGCTTGTCAGCCAAAACTCAACACACTCACAATCTACACTTTAACCAATAATTAACGATTTTCATGATAGCCAGCAATCAGCAACTACAAACATAAAACAAGTTTAGTTTCAGTTCGTACTTTAAGCGCATACGGCAAATAGTCAAAAATTAGCACTACTCACAAGTTATTACAACAGTTGGGAAACCTAAAAAAAATGACAATGTAAGGCTTTAAATACAGGAAGCAATTATGTGTACATTATCAATAAAGAACGCGTTTTATAATAAACACAAGCGTGATGATGACTCAGCTTAAGCGATCAACAAAAGAGCACAAATTCCCAGAATGAAAAATATTATGATATATTTCAAAAATAAATTAACTAAATAAATGCAAAACTAAAATTTCAACAAAAATGTTTTGCGTAAATAAAAATATGCATATCGATAGCTGAACAGGTTTAAGTAGAGGCAGTAAGAGAGAGAGAGAGAGAGAGAGAGAGAGAGAGTGAGTAGAGCAGATAAAGTCTAGACTCTAGAGAGGCTGCGTAAGCTAGCGTGAGTGTAGCGGTCTGCAACGAAAGTTTTCAGACCGGCAAGCCGACCGGTGCTTCCATGGGAATTCCCTTAATCTTCTTGTCAACAATTGATTAGCATCGTTTTCGCAGCTATTAGCAACCAACTTAATAGATAGGCGGACCGACAGTTTGATAGACAATGTGACGGATTGCTGAAAGTACAATTATTATTTGAATAGCATTTGAATAATATTCCACCACAATTTAAAATTTGCCACAAATTTAGAACAAAACAAAAGCATTTTAGTATACCATTTTGACTGCACAAATACAAAAGTAAATTATATCATAAAAGTTAAATCATAATTGAGCAGCTTGAAATTGAAATTGAAATTAAAATAGAAGCTCATACGCAATTTTATATGGAAAGTGAAAACAAATTCATAAATCACGAGCATCATTAAAAATAACTGGAAAACGTGGATGCGTGTTTATGGTTCGTTCCACATTGGGTGCAAAATGTCGTCGTCATCGGCGGACGTCCGCTTGTCAGTCAAATCAAGTCAATGTACAAATTGCAAACAAAGCCTTTTACTGAATGAACATGCGGAAAACCGGGCACAATAACGATTACGAACAAACGTAAACTCACACGCGATATTTATTAAAACTCACCTTTTTTGTTGTTTTTTTTTTCGCTTGCATTGAATCTTTTAGTACGCAAATAATGTAATGAAAATTATTTATTGAAAGTTAATTGCGCCTGAGCTGAACTTACGTTTACTTTTGAACTACATAATATCTATCTTACTCATATTTTTATAATAGATTTTTGTGTTCTAAGCTTAAGCCGTTATTACGTTCTAAACACCGAAAATCATTAACGCAATTACGTATTTAAAAATGTTGACTTTTTTATGTCAGTGCTTCATCCATAAATCTCGTGGCCTTTCTGTACTTTGCAAGAATTAAAATATCATTAGTAGCGTAATTATAATCGGAAGAAACTCATTATACCCTACACCTATGGTAATAGGGTATAATAACTTGGTGCGAAAATTGTAACGCATTAAAGGAGCCGTTCTAGGTATAGACATAAGTATATAGAAATGATCAGAATCACTTTCTGTGTTGATTTCCAGTTGTCCGTCTGTACGTCTGTCTGTCCGCGCAGGAGAGAAAAAAGGAGTTGTCCGATTTGGACCAAATTTGGTGCACAGTTGCAGTCAACCTTAACTTAGTTTAAGTTCCGAGATGAGTTAAATCTGTCGAAGGACACGCTCACAATGGGCCTGTAAGTCCCACTACCTCGGATTTTTTTCGGTAAAATGGCTATAATTTGTCTAATTACTCATTGAGAAGAAGAATTCTTGGTATTCGAGGTAAGGAGACGGTCTTCTATGTCATACTAAAAAATGGTCGTGGTCTTAATTACACAGATAATTACTGTTGTGCACGCTCCACAGCATCAATACTTGGCATATAAGGTGCTATTAAGAATATTTTGTAGTTGATCAAAAATGGGCGTTGTCCGCCCACGATGTAGGGCAAAATTAGGTAGGTAAATTTAATGCAACCACAATTTCATTTCTTTTAGAGGACCCGCGGTCCCACACCTTGCTAGGTGTAGGGTACTATTCTGTCGGGCTAACCCGACTGATGCTTCCTTACTTGTTTTTCCTATAAATTGAAATGAACGCTTTTTCGCAAGGTCATCTATATGTGCACATCAGACTCCGAGCGCACATCCACTGAGCCACTACAGAACTGAAAATAATCGACAGACAAATTTTTTTAACATCTGAACAACGAAGCATAAGAAATTCCAGATTTACCTTAAGCCACAGCCTATTCTTCTACGCTCCTACGTAGGTTACGTAGACCAGTGAATTTGTCCATACCCCACCCCTGATCAATAATTGACCTCATGGAATAAAAATCAAATCCGTTAATAGTTTTTAAAGGAAAGTTAAATTGAATGCCCATACATAATCGCTATTACTCGTAAAGCTAAAGTCGTCGATAACACTTGTACAAAATAGTTTTGTATTTGCGCAATTATGACTAAGATTTTCGGAACAAGTTTGTTGTTTTCAACTGTCACTCTCTCTTAAGTCCAAAATGAGCTCATTTCTAGCATCTGGGTGATTTTTGGATTTTTGCCTGCCATTATCTCTAAACTTTTGATTGTTTCAAATGAAAGCAAAACAAAAGTACATAGAAAATCAATTTAAATTTCGAATTAATTTGTGTTTGTGTTTTTCCTTAATTTTTGGGACGCGCTTGACTTGACTTGATAACCTATTGCAACTCAGCTGCAACAAAAGCGCTCGGCAAAAGTTGCCGAAGCGCAGCCGACAACAAAGCGCAGCATGTTGACAGATAGCTAAATGTTTCCGCAACAATATTTAAATTAACAACAATTGTGCTGAGCGTCGGCAAACAACAACAACAATAAAAACCGCTTGCAAGCCTTGAGCAGAGACCGGCAGTTTAAAAGTTAAAGCCCGGCTACGTTTAAGCCGCAGTTCGACGCGAGATCGCACTACGTCAACGTCAACGAAAACCACTCGCACGGCGAAAATTATTGGCAACATTTTGTTCTAATTAGGTGCTATAAAAGTGACACAATGCAGTTCCGTGCTTATTTGGGATTATGCTGTCTGGCTGTGGTCTTGGATCTGACGCTGCTGGGCCCGCTTACGGCAGAGGCGAAGCTCGAGGAGAAGTTCTCCTGGAAACAGTTGGTCTTCGCTTGGCCCAGTCACGAAGCCGAGCTGGCGGCCATGCAAAAGGGCCATTATATACCCGAAAACAATCTGCCGTTAGGTTTGGAGCGTTGGAACAACAGAATGTTTGTAACCGTGCCAAGGTAAGTGCTGGCCGATGTTGCCTTTTAGCGACTATATATGTACATATGTATATTGTGAGTGCAGTAAGCCGTGATTCGAAAAATACATATAGGCAAAATAGAAATATGTCAATTATAACCGGTTGTGGCTTGTCCAAATAGAAAAGAAAGAAAACATTGAATGGCTTTGTGTTAATTAAAGATTCTAAGCATTGAGACTGCAGGGAACAACAAATTTTGCATGCAAATTAATCTTGTTTGTTTAGTCTACGAATACAAAAACCAGACACGAGCATGTGATGAAGATACCAACTAGAGGATATGAGTATGTCTTCATATAAAAATAATTAAAAATTCTTGCAACATGCGAATATATTTATATTTATTGTGATTTTTTGCCTGATTTGTGCAAATTGTACGCGCCTTTTCTTATAAAAAAAAAATTGAGTCGAGCGTTAATAACTTATAATTATGCAGCATATAGGGAAATTGAAAATTCGAAAAATTTGTAGCATATATAGAATTTGTTCGACATAAAGTATGCAAAGTTATATGCTGAAAAATATTCTTCCTAACAAAGTTGAAGTTTCTCAAAAAATCGCTCGTCATAGAAAATATCTAAAAAAATTAAGCGTTTTTAAGCGACATTGACTTAATGAAAGTTTATGCCAGTCGCAGAAAGAAGAGCTAAGGAGAAAGCTGGTTTTAATTTATTTAGTAAAATAGACTTGAAGAAATACGAAAAAAATAGTAGGGTGAACAGTTGGAACAAAAATTTCAAAATCGTGTTAGCCAACCCAAAATATTAAATAGTCGAAAGTCAGTAAAAAATTATCAGCTTAGTTGTTAGATAGTCTAAAATGTATTATTCATATTTTCAAAAATGTATGCTCTTTCTTCTTTACCCGCACAAGATAAAAAAATCGTTTGTTTTGCTTGAAAACTAAAGATTTCTGATTTTTATATTGTTTTTATATTGTGCCTTGTATATAAATTATTTTTAAAAATATCGCCGCAATTTAGTTTTGACTCTTGTCGGCTGTAAAATTTAAAAATGTTATATTTTCATTTCATTTCATTTGATCACAAATTTCATACGTAAGCAAACTCGAAATACAAATTTCACGCAAAGAACGTCGAAATGAGTTTTTCTCGTTTGCAATATCTAACAAATCTAATATATACAAATGAATGTTTGTCTGTTTGTCTGTCTGTCTGTCCGGCTATACAATGCTACACGCGTTGACCGATTTCAGCCAAACTTTATACCAATATTCTTGAAGACCAAATGAAGGCGACTGTATATAAAAATATTCGATTCTTCAAGAGGGCGTGGCACCTCCCATACAACTTAAGTATTTGATTTGGCATATCTTTAAAACTACATGTGATACAACATTAAAATTCTGTATTCTGTTAGTAATTAGTCGTGCCCTCTTGCTTAAAAAAATTTAGGGGCGTGGGACAAGGGGGAGTGGGGAGCGGAGTGTATAAGGTATACAACTTAAATATTTGATTTGGCAAATCTGTAAAACTACAAGTCATACAACATTAAAATTCCGTATGCAGGCCCCTCTTAGATGCATCGTCCCACGGGTAAAATTTTATGGGCGTAGGACAAGGGGCGTGGCTCTTTTCAATCAACTATACATTTGGGTATAACTTTAGAACAATACACCACACATAAATGAAACACGATACGAACTTACTACATGTCCGTATCCTTCAACTCGGAAAATGGGACGGGCATTGGACAAGGGGCGTGGCACCGCCCATACATCAGATTTTTTTATATCGAATTTCTTTTGGCATGAAATTCCCTATGCAGGCCCCTGTTGTATGCTTCGTTCCACGGGTAAAATTTTATTGGCGTAGGACAAGGGGGTGGCACTTTTCAATCAACTCCACTTTTGGGTATTACATATGCATCATACATCAATGAAACTCGGTAGGAACTTTAATTTTGGCCTTTCACCAAAGGAGTAATCTACACACACAGATAGTTCTGTAAGGACCTACATTTATAACTTCCCCGATTTAAACAAAACTTCACAAACAAATAGAAAAGAACTAATACATACCTTAAAACCACCCTAACAAATTACCCTTTACCATACCTCTAACAATAATGTGGCTTTTAATAACATTTTAAAATTCCAATTTAGTTGTTATTCCCCGTATGATGTGGCACTCGGGTAAAGCCGGGTAAATCAGCTAGTATTTTTATAAAAATATTCAAAACAGCTCAAATATTATAATTCACACCATAAAAGGCATCAAAATTCATGCTCAGCTTAAAGCAAATGGTTAAAAACAGCAAGAAAAGTTAAATTATAAGCTTAAGTAATTATAAATATTTTAAATGCCTATAATAATAGCATTTTATTGCTTAAGATACAATTTAAATTTTAAAAAAAGAAACAAAGCTTACGAAACTGTCTTCTAATTGAAGTCTGGCCTATAACTTAAAGAACAAGATTACATCATGTGAACGAGTTGATATTCTATATTTTATGTTTATAGTATAAAAATTCAAAAGCTTCATTAGCAGACCATTACCGTCAAAGATTTATATTTTGTACCAAAAAAAATATAGATAAGTGCTGGGTATTTTTAGCCAATTATATAAGTTGTTTAAGGCAAGCTCAAAACCACAATATTTTAATTATTCTATTGGCTTAGCGTGAATTCTAGGAAATTTTTGTGCAATGCTTGGAAACACTTTTAAGCGTACAGAGCACCTGAATACTTGTTTTGGTTTGTATCTCTATAACAAGTGCTGTACTTCACCATTTCAGCGGCATATAGAGGCAGAAGAAAAAGTCGAAATACTAGAGAAGACAGATAATAGAGCATGTGGACGTAGTAGTAAAGAGCAGAAGTGATAATGAAGAAGAAATATGGTTGACAAACTTATTAGCTTAATGTATTTACAATTATAGAATAGCACTAATAAACAAGTCAAAATTTATAAAGTATATCGGAATTTTGTTCCGAATTGTAACTTATACAATTTCGAATTGCTTGTAAGAGATTATCATCACCTTTTGATGTCTGTGTTACCCACTCAAACTTATGCAACTTAAACAGCTGATTTCGACACAGCCACAAAGTTGTAAACCTCAAAGTTACCATACAACAAGTCATTGATGGCCTAAAGCCAAAAGTCGAAAATGCATGTACAAATTGGCATGACACACGCACAAACACACGTAGAGGCAGACAGACATACAGCCAGACGCAGAAATAACAACAACGAAGTAAAAACAGGCTGTAGAATAGTAAACAAACAAAAAAAGACTGGTTCACAAATTTAATAAAAACAATTAACAATTAAAGCCATAAACGACAAATCCCAAATTGAAACGAACCGGCAAAGCCGCTTCAATCGAAGCCAACTCAATTGAATCGAAGCGAAAGCGCATAGTAATTTGTTGTTGTAGACCCAAAAAAAAGCTTTAGCAACTAATTGCAGCGGCCAGCGGGGAGTGTTTGTTGCTGAAAATTCCACAAAGTATAACAAAAGGCTGTACACTTAAGGAAGTCACTTGGCGGCATTTCAAAATGTCAACAATTTCTGATGACTAAAACGCAATTTTTGTTGCAATTACGCCAATTGAACTGGTCTATTGATATGCTTTAATTAAATTCTGAAATTGGCAGCGTTTTGATTTATACAAAAGGCGATATGAAATGAACGGCAGAAGTTGTGCACTTCTAAGGCATTTAAATTTTGGCGCGCAATATACAGTTGCATACAGTCGCAGTTGTTGGCAGTTGTAAGCCAAGTATATTGACCACATTTCACTTTCAACTGTAAGCAATTTGAGTTCGAATCGAAAGTGAAATGTTTAATGTGAAATGTTATAATTTCGTTTTTAATACCATTTGTTCTCTTACATCTTTGGAATTAGCAGAGTCATTATGAATTATGAAAATGTTGAAAATGAAATTCGAGTGCTTCTTAAAAAGTTGTCTGATTTTAAAAAAAAGTTTCTAAATTTCTCATTAACTTTTGATTGGATCTGGTTAGATCTACAACAAATTAATAAAAAATATTTTTTAAATGTTGGAAACAACCATATAAGAATAAATCTGAACTAAAGTTGTATGGGGCTAGCTTGTAAGAAAATCCTTGTTGATTAGTATTTTAAGTACACCACTCAGGCTCAGCTGAAAGAAGTGCAGTGGTCTCTCTCTCAAAAAGAAATAAGTGACTTGTGCTCGTATCCAAGACCAACCTTTTATAGTTTATAGGCAGCCAAGAGTCGAGATAAGTTTCAATGAAGAGTTGTTCAATTTCAGAGCCATAAACCAGTCATTCCAACAGCTCAATTGTGAAAATCTGCACCAGCAATTTTTGATAAATAAAATTATGGTATAATATGCAATATACTTTACCTCTTAAATTCATGTCCGCAGATGGAAGGCAGGCGTTGCAGCCACACTCAATTATGTCGACTTGAACACGGCCGAGAAATCACCAAAACTGCATCCCTATCCCAGCTGGGAAGCCAACACACTACCCATTGAAGTGGAGAAACCGACGGGCATTACACATCACGGTCGTTTGGATGCTGAAAAGGCCACTGCTGCCAACGTGGAGCTCACAAACAATGCCACTATTATATCGACTTTCCGCATACAAGTGGACACTTGCGATCGTCTGTGGGTGCTCGACACCGGTTTGGCTGATATTTTGGGCAATCCCAAGAAGATAACGCCGAGCACGATTTTGATTTTTGACTTGAAGACAGACACACTGTTGCGCCGTTTCTCTATACCCCAGGATCAGGCTAAGGAGGATACGTTCTTTGCAAATATTGTGAGTATTTTTAGGGAATATTTGTTTACATTATGGCGGAAACTTTGAGGAATGCTACAGTCGAGGCACTGCAACATAATATTCCTACATTTGGAATCTTATCATTACATCTGCATCTGGTCTGTTTTTGAAAGCCCACAGTTAAATAAAAAAATATAACAATTAATTAAATCGCCAAAATTTCCTCAATCTTTTTTTCATGCAGATTATCGACTCTGATCCCCAAGAATGTGACAACACGTACGCCTATGTGCCGGACTTGGGAGCTTATGGCGTCATTGTTTACTCCTTCCACGACGACAGCTCTTACCGCGTCAAGCACAACTTCTTCCACTTTGATCCGCTGCACGGCGACTTCAATGTGGGTGGCGTGAACTTCCAATGGACCGATGGTGTCTTCGGCATGACTGTGGGTCCACTAAAACCCGATCATACCAAGGACATTTACTTCCACGCGCTGGCCAGCACCAAGGAATTCAAGGTGTCCAACCACGTGCTGCAGAATAAGACGCACGTGACCAGTCCCGATGCCTATTACGACTTCAAATTGGTCGGAGATCGTGGCTTGAATGGACAATCCACTGCCGAAGTGTACGACAAGCAGACTGGGGTAATCTTCTACACACAAGTGAATAAGGATGCAATTGCTTGCTGGAACATCGAACGCCCGTACAGCTTGGACAATCAGGGACTAATCGATTCCGATTCGCATACGCTTGTTTTCCCCAATGATCTGAAGGTGGACCCCGAGGGTAATGTCTGGGTATTATCCGACAAAATGCCCACATATTTGTACAAGGAGCTGGATCCAGCCGCAGTAAACTATCGCATCTTGACCGGCAATAACCGCGATCTGATCAAGGGCACGCCATGTGCTTAAAGTTGACAAGTGATGCTGCGGAGTCAAACGTTTACAATATATATTCACGAGTATTTTAAGTTCTACAGTTTTAAGTTAATAAAGTCAGACTAACGATGACATTGAAAACTTAAAGTTTGTTTAAAATATAATTGCACCGGAGGTGTAATTGCCAAAACTTAATCAACAAAACCTGTGAATTTCATAGGAAGTAACAATTTGTGTAGTTTTCTGATTTAGCTCTGTAAATGCTGGGGTTTTTTTTGCTGGAAAGCAGTTGTTTTACGGAATATTGCGAGCATTTGCTGGCCCTCACTTAAGCGCTCAGATGTCGGATTTCAGCAAATTTCCACCGAGCTGCACCTTCTCGCCCGGCTTGAATGCAGGCATGCCCAGGTAGGGACAGGTGGAGCAGCGAAAAGCATCGCCCAAATAGCACTGCAAAACACAAGATATCGATGAACAAATATTTCACAAATAATCGTAATAGTTAAATAATTGCACTCACACTGCCACAGCTGGAAGTGGCATTCTGACTCTCCACTTTTGGTTGTTTCTCTGCATCCAACTCGTCAGCCAAACCACAGGAACAGTTCTTGCAAGCCTTTCGTTTACCAGTGGTGCCGCAAACTTTAAATAATAATCAATCAAGTTAGTACAAGTCCATTAGAAAACCGTATGCTTTCCATTGCTGCACATACCACGCAAAGACTCTGGATCCGGTTTCTTTTTATCTTCTTCATCCAAAAGTTCATCTTCCTCTATGAGATCATTTTCCTCCTCATCATTATCAATGCTGTTTATCTTCCATACGGTCGATGCAGGTTTTCTGCCGAAGGATAGCTTGACTGCGGAGCCGGTCTCATAACCAGGCTTCTGCGCTATCAAAGTCGACTGCTCCTCTACGATGTTAATGAACCCTGAGAGTTTCAGCTCCTGCATGAGAATCTCTGCTGTGCCAACAAATGATTGGATGTATAGCTTGCCGTTTGGTTTGAGCAGCAACAAAAGCTTCTCGAAGCCGTCTGTCTGTTGCGCATTTTCCACAACAATCAAATCGAATGCCGAATCGCTGTAACAGACTGTCGCGTAGGGCAATTAAAAGATATGTTTATTAATAGCTTTATTGGTTGCTGAGTCACGTATGTACCTGTGAATCGCACTTACCAAAAATTAAACGCTCTACGTTCTCTGCCGCCACTCCACCACCAGTTATCTTTTTCAATTCCTCCACTCTTTGCTCCAAGCACGAATTTTGTGACCACACGTAAAGCGTTTTTTCCATGCCCTTGAACTGTTCCATCTTTTTTTTGCAATTATTTGATGTAAATTTAATTTTTCAAGATTGTTGTAGAAATGTACTCTACAGCTGATTTCAATTGATTTTTAATTTTCATTTCTTCTTCTTCGCCAAGTGTGAGCAACAGGGTTGTATTCGATCGAAAACAGTGCCGCAGCTGCTCGTGTTTCGAACTTAGCTGTCATTTCGGTATATTTGCAACTGGCAGTACTGCACGCCGCCATCTTTCTTTTTTCCCAACTACACGACCGCGTGGAAGTCTGTTTCTAAAAGGTTAGTGATATTTTGTGCAAAAATTATAAAAATGCACAAATGTAAATTAAAAATACATATGTAAAAGTGTGCGCGACATACCCCCGCATAAGTGCAACATGAAGTTCAACTAATAAGCGCAATATTTTGCAGGGAACCAACGCAAGCAACAGCAACAAAATGACCAACTCAAAGGGCTATCGTCGCGGCACCCGAGACATGTTCTCGCGCCCCTTCCGCAAGCACGGTGTCATTCCCCTGTCCACATACATGCGTGTCTTCAAGAATGGAGACATTGTTGACATCAAGGGACACGGTGCCGTGCAAAAGGGCATGCCCTACAAGGCATACCATGGCAAGACTGGACGCGTCTACAATGTGACGCCTCATGCTGTCGGTGTGATTGTAAACAAACGTGTGCGCGGCAAGGTTCTACCCAAGCGCATCAATGTGCGCATTGAGCACGTCCACCACTCCAAGTGCCGTGAGGATTTCCTGCGTCGCGTTAAGGAGAACGAGCGTCTGTTGAAGGATGCTAAGGAAAAGGGTGTCTATGTCAACCTGAAGCGTCAGCCAGCTGGCCCAAGGCCTTCGCACTTTGTTAAGAAGTTGCAGGAGCCAATTGCTCTGGCGCCAATTCCATACGAGTTCATTGCCTAAACGGAGTTTGTGTGATTTTTATTTGATTGAATACCAACTTAGAAAATGAAATAAAGTAGAGTTGATTTCTATTGAATTGGAAATGACTTGTAATATATTTTTTTTTGTCTTGAAAAGCAATTTCATTGACAAAATTCTATAACAGGAATAAGGCCAGATTTTGTAAATCAATCTGGGCCATGACTGAAGTTTTCAGACCAAAGCAATCAAAAGATTCAAATTTATCTTTTTCATAATTGAGGCATTTGTTTAAATAAAAATATTTAACAAATGGTTAAGGAATTTATATTTAAAATTTTTCCAAACAAATACAGATTGATTCCTTTGCAGTACAAATTATTGTATCTGTAGCGCCCTGTATTCGGCAACCCTCTGTCAAGAGACATTTTTCAGCAACTCGCGCTAACCCGCTAAAGTAACCACAAAGAAAAAGCGGTGTAAACATTTCTAAAAGTTTCTTGCCAAAGTACACAAAATGTTTTGAAAATAATAGGAAATCTTTAATTGAACTTAATTGGGGATTCTGCAGTTTTAAGGAAACACTCCAAGTCTTATAAGTTTTAGAAAGCGGAAGAAGAAACCGCGCAGCTGGGAATGGACGTGGCACTTGTTCAACGGGAACGGAAGCGTTGGCGGCGGCTTATGCCAATTATGGTAAAACTAATAAAGCAAATTATTTAGCCGTATAGAAAGTAGCACAAGATATTTTAGAGTTTGCAGTTGCTGCTATTGCTCTCGCTTTACATCACGTGCAGTCTGGCGAAAACGAACTCAAAGAATGTGCAGGAGGACATTGCCGACTTCAAGGACTTCAAGAAGCTGTTGCGCACAAAGACTAATGTACTCGTGCTCTACGTGTCAAGCATGCGTGAGGCGCCCGCAGCCGAACTGAAAGTGTTTCGTGAGGCGGCCACCGCAGTGCGGGGCACGGGCACGATGGTACTGATTGACTGCGCGCAGCCGGAACGGAAAAAACTATGCAGGAAGCTAAAGGTGACACCATCACCATATGTGTTAAAGCACTACAAGGATGGTGACTACCACAAGGATTACGACAGACAATTCAGCGTCGCGTCCATGGTAAATTTCATGCGTGACCCAGCGGGAGATTTGCCTTGGGAAGAGGATGCCGCGGGCTCCGATGTGCTGCATTTCGCAGACTATGCTTCATTTACACGGCATCTTCGCAAGGATGTCCGTCCCATGCTGATTATGTTTTACGTGCCATGGTGCGGCTTCTGCAAGCGTTTGAAGCCGGATTATTCCAAAGCGGCAACTGAACTAAAAGGCAAGCCGTATGTGGTGGCAGCCATGGACGTGGAGCGCACGGAAAATGCGCCTGCTCGTAGAGCTTACAATATCACTGGTAATGTTGCAGAAAAAAATTGTAATTCCCTTAAGCAACTAATCCGCCCTTGTAGGTTTTCCTACTATTCTCTACTTTGAGCATGGCCAGTTAAAACAACCCTACGAGGGTGAGAACAACAAAGACGGCATTGTGGCCTTTATGCAGGATCCAACTACAGCGCCAGTACAAAAGCCCAAAGAAGCCGACTGGTCAGCAGACACCAACTCGGAGATAGTGCATCTGACAACGCAAGGCTTCGAGCCGGCCATCAAGGACGAGAAGTCTGTGCTAATTATGTTCTATGCACCCTGGTGCGGCCACTGCAAGCGCATGAAACCCGAGTACGAGAAAGCTGCGGTGTCCATGAAAGAGCGCAAAGTGCCTGGCGTTCTGGCCGCATTGGATGCCACCAAGGAGAGCAGCATAGGGGAGAAATACAAAGTAAAAGGATATCCCACCGTGAAATATTTTGTAAATGGCGAATTCAAGTTTGATGTGAATGTGCGCGAAGCAGAAAAGATTGTGCAATTCATGCAGGATCCCAAAGAGCCGCCACCACCACCGCCCCCAGAGAAACCATGGGAGGAGGAAGAAAACACTGAGGTGCTCTTCCTAAACGAAGAAAACTTCAGCACTACACTAAAACGCAAAAAGCATGCGCTCGTTATGTTCTATGCGCCTTGTAAGTCAGCCATACGAAGCTAACTGCATTTGAAACTGATTCTCGTTCTTTACAGGGTGCGGTCACTGCAAGAGCACGAAACCTGAATTCACGGCCGCCGCGCTAGCGCTCAAAGACGATCCGCGCATTGTCTTCGCCGCTGTCGATTGCACGCGTCATGCTGGGGTCTGCGCAACGCACGAGGTGCGTGGCTATCCGACGCTCAAGTACTTCTCGTACCTCAAGACGAAGCAAGACTACAACGGCGGGCGCAAGAGCCAGGACTTCATAGACTTTATGTCACATCCCAGTGGCGCTATAGCAAATGCAGAGCAGCGCGACGAATTGTGATGAACGTGCGCAGTCCAAGCATTTTAGTTAGCCACAAATTGTTAGGCCAAGCCCGGTGCTTCTACTTCTAATTTTTCTAAAAGTTCCAAAGGTCACCGAAAGAATCTTCATATATTTTACTATATTCTCCATGACTTCTATATTTCTCCTGAATCTGTAATCTCAACTGCAATCAAATATCTTAATTTATAAGACTTATAAAGTATTTTTGATATTTCCTATACCTTTTTTTATACATTTTGTATTATGTTTGTATGAACTTTAATTATTGATAATGTGAGATCAAATAAAGAATCAAAATATTTGGGTAAACAAAATTTGCCAACGAACTAAGCATACTAGAGCGGCTTTTAATTGAGGAGACAGCTTATTCAACTGAGAGAAAATTTTGATTTTTGGTGGTAAAATTTTTAAATTTCGACTGAAGCCGAATAATTGAATTTAATCATTCGTTCTCTAATTGGAGGTAAATAGAACGAAATTGTAGGATTAGAATAGAAAAACGCGTCTTGCCAACATCAATTTCCAGATTTTCTTAACGAGCAGTTCCTAGGAACAATTCTCATTCTCCCAAATCCAACGTAAAGCACTTTCACATTGGTTCTTGTTTCTGTACGAATTTGCATTCGTATTTTTATTATTTTTCTTCTCATATTTTTACCGAACCGGCATTTGTTGGGATATTAAAAAAGACATACACAGATTACTTCCGGTTGTTTTAAGCATACTTTCATATAAATTTATTCACTTTCACTACCAGCAGCACAATCTCAGTCGCAAACGCTTTACCGCTTGCCACCGACACGGGGCGCCGCCTTTTGCGATACTTTAGCGGCCTTCTGCTTGGCAGCCGCCTTCTGTTTGGGCTTGTCGGGCTGTGTGGCCTTCTTCGCAGCCTTGGTGGCACGCTTCTGTTCCTTCGCCACTTTGATAGCTTGTTCGCGTTGAGCCTTGCGTACTTCGGGCTTCATGTTACGCTTGGCCATGATTTCGGCTAGCGAAGCACCAACGATGGCACGCTGGAACTTTTGTGTTCTGCGGGTACGCTTCTTCTGTGCCTCCTCCTCAATACCCTTGCGATGCTTGCGACGGTACAGCACGGTCCAGGTGACCTTACGCGGATTGCGCTTCATCAGGTAGGAGCGTTCGCATTTCTTGTCGAGGAAAGTGAAGGTCTACAAAGGAATAGGTATAAATTAGTATTTGTTTTGTACTCAAGCGCACATTTGTTGCCTGCTTACCTTTCCGTCGATCTTGACCATGGTCTTGCCATGGCCAGGGTAGATTTTGTACCCACTGAATGCACACAAGCCGATTCTGCAGAAGAGATGAAACACATATTAATTTGTACGCAATTTCACTGGAAACCTTTGGCAGCGAATTTAAATTTGGCGCTTTCACTGGTAATTTGCACTTTTGCTCGCTGATGTCTGCGAAACAGACAAATTAAAAATCGCTTTAATTCCGAATACGTACTTCATCTTGCTATTGTTGTCAGTAGAAAGAAACGGAAATGGGCGCACAACTGACAGCTGTCAAACAGCATAGGAATCAGCGACATCTGAAGGGAAAGTACAGGGTTGCATTTGTCGAAAATTTTGATTCAAAATGAAGGAATGAAACAAAAAACCAATTCATCGATAGAATATTATCTAACAAATTTTAATTAGGGATTATAAATAAAATTTTGAGGGATCATATAGCAGAAGGATTTTCTTAAAATTCTCACAAACTGACAACATTTCTTGTTGTTTTTATTAGTAAGCATCCTTTCTACTGCGCATGTCTGAAAATAATAGCTCAAATATACAAACATATCCTTTTGCATACAAATTATATTTTCAAATGTCAAAAAGTCAAATGTTTGTGACGTCAAGAGGACACCCGTTTATCCAGTCACAACAAAAGCTAAAACTGCTTTAAATTAATTTCGCTTATTATACTCAAAATGAAGCTCACTTTGCGACGTTATTCCTTCCTATTGGCTCTACAATTCTCCTTTCTAGTCGCTGATTTATTTTTTAATACTTTTGCGCATTTTCTAGTGCGCGAAAAGTTGGAATTAACTATACTCTTATTTGTGTAAGTGTAAAGGACTTGTTTTCCTATATTCAGCCATGTTAAAAAATCTTTTAATATTATTTATAGAATTCAAGATGTCTTTATCGTATGCGAATATTTATTTTTCACCTTTGCCGTGCATTCAACTTGCGTTTATGAGGTGCGTATAATTAATATTGAAATAAATAAAAGTTAAACTAACGACAATTTTTTTACGACGAACAAAATTTTGAGTATGTAGTTGTGTTACCTGCAAGTTCCAAATAATTCGAAGGTCTCATACTCAAATCTACATCATTTAAAGTGCTTGCAAAAACTGTTATCTATATTTTGTGCAATTTTCGCCGACGTATTTATAAGAAAATCTTTCTTTCCATCAAAACCCATCAGAGAAATAATAATATTTTGAGCATTCTATTGATAATATCGTAAAGTTAATTCGCTTTTATCTCATCACTCTTGATTCGGCTCAAATTGTCCTTGAAATTGAAAATTATTCTTTTAGGTTGGCGCTTCGCATGTCATCTTGCGAAATTGTAAATTCTTCCTCTTCACCATTCTTACTTATTTCCTGCTCTCGGCCTCACAACACTTTTGGATTGTGTACAACATTATGTGGAGCCCTACAACGCCAAACTGGCCCAGCACCTTAACAGCGTTAGCCTTTGTGCAGAGAATGGGTATGTCGAAAAAGATACTTTCCGCTAAGTACAGAAAATAATCATTTTATTTTCTCTTTACAGCCTCCTTCATTTACTATTACAGTTACAAGCGCACAGCATTGACTATATCCGATCCACGTTACTATGAGGAAAATATCGACTGGATTGCGGAGCAATTGAGTGACAAGTGAAGCAAGAGTTAAATGATGACAAAAGGAAGCAACAACTTATTGGAAACCCTAAACAAAATCTAACTTACTTAAAAGTGGTTATTCTAGATCAATTATATATTATAATATTGCTATTCCCTGTTCCGAATCGAAAGAACGACAAATTTTCAATTTTGAATTCAATAATACTAATTCTTTCGTGTCTAGATCGGAGTCATTGGCTCATTGGCTGTTCAGAATTTTAAATTTCTTTAATAAGAGTAATTTCGATTTTCCAGAAAAAGATTTTGTCAACATCCCATTTGCAAAAATTTGCATCACTAGATGAATAAATTTTGCCAGTCGAATTTTTACTGCTGCTGAGTAAAATCTTCTAAATTTTGCATTATCGTTAATCCTTGCAGCTAAAAGACATTTATCATTTTATTAAAATATACATAATATGTATGTTTATTTCGAAACAATTATTAATAAACAAATACAAATCCAGCTCTCTTGTTGAATCTAAAATAATTTTGTTCAAAGAATTGTACAAATAGAAAGAGCTACACGAAAAAATGTACAACATATTGTTGTATAACCAAGTTGTTAAAAAAAATGTATACGACAGGAACATTCTCTTCTTGTAATACAAACGTAAAACGAAGAAGTTATGTTTCTTGTTGCAGACGATTTCGGTTCGATTTCGACTAAAGAGAAAGATAAATTGCAAATAGAACAATAGTTTATATAACTAAGCAACTCATGACAAGAAAAATGTATATACAAAAGATTACATTTACGCTGGCGCTTGGCTATGTTAAATTTCCGAGTATGTGCCATTATGCCATGCATTTGCTCCTCTTAATCGTTTCAAATTACTGCATGATTAAAATTAAATTGTTGTAAATATTGCCACATGCTAGTGATTGTTCTCATTTACATATTCGTCACACGACTGCAATCGAATCATATTTACATAAAAACTGTATAGTATACACGGCACAATGTCTCTCATAATACTCTTTACAACTCTTTCATGTTTCTCACGCATTGAGCAGCGGCACACCGAACAACAACTCCCACGACGGTCCGATAGCATTGAGACAACTATCTGCATTCTCTTTTGTCTCGAATGTGCACGTCCAGAGTTCGCATTTGTCTTGAGTCTCATCAAGAAAGTTAATGGTGAAAACGTTGGCAGCTACGCGTTCCACCTCCACCAGATTGCTCATGAGTTGCGTTACACAGATCTGCAAATCGGTGTCTATATCTGTATATGATTGTAGCGACAGCCAGGACAGTTGGCTAGATGTCAGATACAGATGGGTGTCGGTGGTTAGCAGCGCACAAATGTTAAATGTTCGCTTGGCACTGTCGCAGTTTACTTCACAGCCGTTCAGCAGAGCACACATTTTCAGCTGCTCATTACCCACAGCCACACTTAGCCGTTTGAGAATTTGCTCTGCGGGCTTATAGTTCAGCTCGCACTGCGAGGGTAGAGAATTGTCTATAAAAGAGAGAGACGGTAAAAAAGGGGATTGAGTTTGAAAGACATCGTACTTACTGGTAAAATGCAAAAGCAAACTGTCGGTGCGTAGAATGTCCTGCAGCAGAAGTAAAAAACTACCCCAATCACGCAGCGTAAAGGTTAGTCCCAGCTTCCAAGGTAGCAGCTGTATGCGCTCCAGGCGATCCACAGTAGCGCTAACTACTTGTCGCAGCCACTTGGTCACATCGTCATGTTGCGGCGCAAAAGCCTCCATGAGGTAGATCTTGCAAGTGGACACCAGCACGAAGCCATCGCACAGCGTTTGCCTGTACTCATTGTAAATGCGACCGCGTGCAAGCCACTTGAAATGCTCACCCTGCTCCTCGAATTTCGTCTGACAGAAATACAGCTTGAGGCGATGATCGATTTCGCCGAAATTGCTGTAGCTAAATTTGTATGGCTTGCAGGCGGACGTTTGCGCTGCATTTGT
Organism: Neria commutata; assembly: GCA_963457695.1. Classification (NCBI taxonomy): domain Eukaryota; kingdom Metazoa; phylum Arthropoda; class Insecta; order Diptera; family Micropezidae; genus Neria; species Neria commutata. The sequence continues at coordinate 48,984,919 of OY735246.1, forward strand.
GGTCGTTATTGTAGCGCCGGTTTGTATGTTCGCTGAGGCCTCCGCATCTAACAGTTTCTTTGAGCTAGACATAAGCAGATTCGTAGATTGGAAGAGTGCTGAAATTGCAAGCGGGTAATTTGAAAATAACAAATTTTTCTATGGTATGATAAACGTGTTCCTCTTCGATAGTATAGTGGTGGTCAGTATAGAATATATGTTCCTAACCAGGTTTACTAAAGACTAACAGTGACGTACCACCGAACACAGATGAAATGCCGGAATCCTCGCGCTTCATAGTAGCATTGTCTGCTGCTTTCCTGTTGTCAGCGCCAGCTTCTGCCGCTGGCAAATTCTGTGTAACAGTTTTATCCTGCTCGGGTATTAAAGATTTGTCCGCCTGTTGTTCGTAGGCCGTGCAAACGCTGTCAGTAATCGAACCAGAGGAGCTGCTTTCTGTGAGATTAAACTGTGCAAGAGGACCTGCGGCCGCTTTCGTACGCTGCTTTGCTGCCGGCGAGTTGGTGTTCTCGTTAGTGCCATGCTCCTGCAAAGATTTTGAGCCGTGCTCCACGAGGTCGGCGAATTCACGACCTATAAAGCTCTGCGTGTAGCTCTGGTCATCGATAGTCTCCAGGTGGGGCATTTGGGAGATGCGCCGCTCTTCAGCTGAGGTTTTACGCTGCTGACCCAAGTGCGCAGCCTGATCAAGCACTTCTATACTGGACTGACTCGGATTGGAAAGTATATCCACGTCGCTTTCACAATTTGACTTGAAGTCGTTGTCACGGTCGGTGTTGGAGCTCCCCACGACGGACTGGTTGGAGTCGAAGGAACTCTGCGAGTTGGTGATCTTCGAGCACGAGGAGGATTCGTTGAGTGATGTGGCCGAACCTTCAGAGTGCAAGAAAAGTGTCATTAGTTACTTGACTACATGAGTAAGTGTCGATTAAAAGTATTTGGGTTGGAAGCATTGATCGCAATAGACTTGAGCCAAAAGCGACAATTTAGTTGCTATAAAATGTTCGGAATTCAGTATAATTTTGAATTTATTTTTATGTTTGAAATTTTTCAGTTTTTGATCAATACTTCTATTAAAAATTTGTTGTTTTTAAGTAAAAATATATATTAACTTTTTAGGGATTGCATTAGACTCCTACTTTTCTGTGTGTTAATAGCAGTAAGCCTTGATGGTCCTTTACCTTTACACCACATTTTTCAAAATACGTTAAAAAAGAGAGAATACAAAGATATATACAAATAAACGTGGTATTGATTGATATATTTTAGTAAGTTTCGTTTGTTTGTTGTGCATGCAAATGAAAAGAGAAAAAGAAAATAATTTAAAGATTATTTCAACCAATTTTAAAAACAAAAATGCTGGATCAAATAAAATTTTATATAAAACATACGAGCCAACACCAAAAACGAAACAAGTGCGCAAGATAATCACCAAGATAAAGCGCATGCATATTTTTAAATTTTGAGATAAACATAAAAAAAAGCAATCGCTCTGAAACAATCACTTACCAATGCTGGCGGTTTCCTCAATGCTTTCCAGCTTATCCCGTTGACTGGATAACACTACGAGCGGCGTGGTAATGGGTGACTCATCCACAATGGCGGCTGGTGATAGTTTGTCTTGGTTGCTTGAAACCCACTCCAGCGATTTAGGTATATCGTGTATTTCAGCCACAAAAGTACTTTTGCAATCGGGACAGCGAACTTCTATAGATTACAGTCAGAGTTTTATGGCATGCTTTAAAAAACTTTAGGGAAGTTGAAAGTACCGGCAGACAATTGTCGATTTTTGTTCTCCCGTGAAAACTGGCACGTGCAATTAACGCAGCGATAAATGGTCTGATTCATTTCGCTGAGATCACGCTGCGAAAGGATTTCACGTAGCTTCTTTTGCAGTTCCTAAAAGAGATAAAAATAAAGGTTGAGAGGTGTTATGTTTGGCAGCACAGCACTGTCATCTACAAAGCCAACCTGACACGAGCCCTCGAAATCAGTGTAGATGCGTTCTTTCTTATCCGCTTTCACTGTATCGAAATTAATACGCAACGTATTGGCTTTGATGAGATCACACGATTCCAAAATCTTCAAGCTCCATTTGGCTTTTGTTCTGAAGGCAAAGAAAAATAGGTAAATTGAAAGACGGGAGGAATATTACGCATTGCATACTTTTTCGTCAGGCAATCTCGCTCCCGCAAATAGCCAGAAGATAATGTTAGGAATATGGTTTCATTTTGATTTCTGGTACATACGATATAAGTCAGTTCATCTTCCGACTCCGAAACTATTAAAGGAATTGTTAGAAAATAAAAACATTTTACTTAAGTCTCGTTTTGTACCCTCAGATTCATCTGACGACGCTGAAGAGAAGATATTCTGTAAACGCGCATAGTGCTCATCTTCCGCCTCAGCTTTTGCAGCTGCCTGCGCCTGTTGATCTTCTTCGGCGCCTGTTAGGGGAATCAAAGCACTTTCCAAAGCGGATGTGTATTGTGTTTGTGATTGGTCGTTAATATTCGCCGCTACCATTTCACTGCTCTCCATGCTCATATAGAGAGTGCGCTCATTGTCATTTTCAGCTTCACCATTAAATGTAATAGGCGAGGCAATGAGTGCTAGTTTGCGGCTGTCTTGCAGGAAACTGTCATTGGTGGGTGTTGAAGTGAGCACAGTGTCGTTTATGGTTTCATTACAGGCAGCGGCCATTTCCGGCTGCACGCTGCTTGTATCCGCCAATTCCCCAATGAAATCTTGAAATAGTTTCCGTGATTTATGGCGCTGCAAATCTGCATTTTGCGCGTCTGCGGTGGATTCGATTCCTGTACGAAAGAGATAACTTGTATTTTAAAAAGAATTTAAAAAGCTGATAATTCTGCGCCTACCCAAAACGCTGTGCATCATTTCCGTGTCGGCAGAATGCAACCACTCCGCGCCGTATTTTTCGCGTAGCCTTTTAATTTCTTGTTTCGCCTCCAGGTGTTCTGTGTCAAGTTCCCCCATTAGAGATTTTGTCATCGCGTTCGTTGACTGCCCTGCGGTTGTTGTCGAGAACAGCTTTGAGTCCATTGGCGCCACAATTGGCTCATTAGCATTGTCGCCTTCCGAGTATTCCTCCTCCTCCTCCTCGATTTCAACTGTGCGTACTTTGAAGGCGCGCGCCTTTTTCGCAACGATCGCATCCGTTGACGTCGCAGTTTCAACATCTGTCGATGACTCATTAAACTTGAATGAACGTAGCGAGCCCACACTTGAGGAAGGTGTATGCGAGGCTGGCGTCTGGCGGCCAGAGCTGATGGACGCCGTTGAAGACTGCGTGCCATAACGACTCAGTGCGCCCACATGTCGTAGCTGCTTTGTACCGGTCAGCGCTTTCTCGTTCTTTGACAGCGGCTCAAAGTCCAAAATGAATTTAACGCTGGCCGTGTTCTTGTGCAAATACTGCGCCGCGGCTAAGCGATGCTTTGGATGAAAGTGTAGTGGATTTCCGTATAGGTTCAAGTACTTGAGGGTCATGAGCGCGCTCAGCGGCAGCAGGTATGTGTGATCCAGCAGACAGTTGTCCGATAAATCCAGATCAGTCAAACTGTCCAGTTTAGCAATGCCCATGAGATCCTCTACGAAGTTGTTGTTCATGTTGAGCGACTGCAGTCGCTTGCAGGCTTCCATGTGGAATTGCGGTATGCACTGCAGCCGATTGTAACTCAAATCAAGTGTCTTTAGTTGCGGCAGCCACTTGATGGCCTCTACGCTGTGCAGCTGATTGTGGCGCAGGTTCAAGTGTTGCAGGAATTGTGCAAATTCTAGCGATGAGTCCACTGTCTGCAGATTATTGTAGCTGAAATCAGCCACCTTTAACTCGTTCCACACAAAACCATTGGAGTTGTCGCCGCCGCAGTGCGTAATGATGTCCTCCACGCTGCGCAGACTCTTCACACAGATAAGTTGCTGCAGCTGCGAACGCAATGGCTGTATGCCCACAACCTGCCGCACATCTGTCTTTTGCAGTTCGAGACATTTCAGTGCATGGAACTTGCCAATGTCGATGGTGCCCTGGAAGTAATCCTCTCCAGGGTAGTGTACGATGCACAGCAGCGATGTCTTCTGCACGAAGTCGTAGACTAGTTGCAGGTCACGGAAGACAGGCGATTTGGAATTGTTAGGCTTCAGCACTTTAAATGTTTGCGGTTCACCGGCAATTTCCGCAGTTTCTGCGATCAGCGTAAAGGAATCGTTCAGCGCACGCAGAAGAGCACCTGTTATGAAAAGTCGAAGAGTATTAAAAATTAAATTATAAAGTGGCATGTCTGGGATACTTCCTTCTCTGCTACAAGTTCTTATTTTTTAATGCTTCTATTGCTTAGCTTCACTAACTTTCAATAGCATTGTTGTTTTTAAACATGTGTGTGCTCTTATCGGTTCGAACTATAGACTTAATAAATAAACCAAACAAAAATTGGAAATGAAGTTTCCAATTTCATTATGCCTTTGCCTGCTCCACTTTCTGAACGCAGCATGTGCTTGAAGCTGGATTGGCATGTGCACTTTGCATGGCACCTACCGGAGCAAGTGAGTCATGTTTGTCAGTTGTATTTTCAATTGCAATTTATAATTTATTTTCGGTTATATTTGGTGGATGCGCATATCTGCAAACTGAATTTCGACAATTTTTAGTTGTTGCGCGCAATGCTGCAAATGTCTTTGTTTTGATTTGAGTGAATTTGATCAAAAACAAAGAATTCATAAAGTAGACAAACAAATGCCAAGCATAATAACAAAATCTATAAATAAAATTATTAAGTAAACACATACACATAAAAAAATGTACGACTTTTAAGCTTTTGACACGAAAAAGAACCACTGAATCTCGGTTTACCTGATAATGTTAATGTAAACTCGGAATTTAGTATTTTGTCGCCATTATTCCGCAACAAATTTGCTAATTCCGTAATTTTCTGTGGCTCCATAACTTATTATTCTGCCACCTTCTGCGCCGGATGCTCAATTAATTAGCAATGTTCGATAGCCAAGTGTGTGTGAAATTGTCAAGCAAGCAAAGCAACAATTAGAACGTGGAGCGGGAGCTCGGTGTGCAGGTTTCTTTGGGCGAGGGTCACGCTCTTCGCTTCCTGGTCATAGTCAGTCAAGACTTCCAGCAACTTACGCGCACTGTAAAAAGCAAACGCAAGCAAATCGAAGAAATGTAATGGACAGACTGTCTAAATTAAAACAAATTTACATTATTGCGTGTTTGCTCGGACTTTTCTTCTTTGCTTTGGTGTTTAGTTTGTTGCAACAGTTGCAAAAAATTCCAGGAAGTTTAGGCGTTGTTTTCCTATTTCTCTTCGGTTTCCAACTTTGTAGTTAATTAATTCAATAAGTTTCACTTTCAATCAACGCAATTATGCAAATTAATTTTAGTTTATTGCTTGTTTTACAGCTCAAATAAATTTCTTAAAATTGTGCGCTCGTTGCTACGTTGTTATTTTGCTTTCTCTCTTTTGCTAAGTGCTTCGCCTAATTTTGCAATGATGGCTGTCAAATTTAGCAGCTGATCAATGCTAGCAGAGTTGCATTTCATACACTGCGACAAAAGTAACAATTATTTGCAGCACTTTTGTTATGTCTTGCAATTTGCTATATGTAAAATTTTGTTTTTAATATTTTCTACAAACAAAAATTGCTTATATTGGAACCCTTTGATCCGTGCAAAATTTCAGTCCCCCTTTGTTCGGAAAAAAGCACACGAATATATATCATCATTGTTATCCTCATATATTTTATGTATATACATTTTATACATATTTTTAGGATTTAAAAAACCATAATGATATCGTTCGTCTTTTTGTCACATTTGTTAAATTGGCAATGTTACCATGGTTAATTAGGCTCTGTTTCTTAGTTGCCGTTAGCAAATTCAGATTACAACTTTGTTTGATCAATACTTTCGCTTTCAACAAACAACTAATTTCCAAGTAAAATTGTTTTTTCAATCAAAAAATTATATTATGAAATTTCAAATATACTAAAGAAGCAAACTTATACTAAAAGCTCAAATAAGAAGAAAACATTTAAGCAAATATAACCTTACATACACTGGAAAAAATACCAACGACTGTAAGCAAGAAGTGCAATGGAGCGACGCATCTGTGGTACGATTCAGACGGAACGCAAAGAAGTAACGGGTTTACACCGCATCACCAAAAAACGTCTGCTCGAATTATGCAAAAAAGATAAATTATATCAAACGCCAGCATTAAATGATGTGCTCTATTTGCATTATCAGGGTAAGTAGGCGAGCGAGCCGCAGCCACAAGAGCTGTTCACATTGTATGCGTGTCTCTAGGTTTTCAATATATCGAATGCCTGGAGGAATACTCTGAGTTGAAGTGCCTCTGGCTGGAGTGCAACGCCATCTCGGAAATAGAGGGTCTTGAGAATCAATCGAAACTCAAATGCCTCTTCCTGCAAAGCAATTTGATCAAACGCATTCAAAATTTAGAGTATTGCTCTGAGTTGGACACTTTAAACTTGTCGTCGAACCATATACGGAAAGTGGAGAATTGCGGCTCCGATGTACTGCCACATTTGAATACTCTCAACTTATCCTCGAATTATCTGAAGGACAGCGAGGGTCTGCGTGAGCTAGAGAATTGCAAGAACCTATCTGTGTTGGATCTGTCCAACAATCGCATTGACGACATTTTAGTGGTCAAGGTATGCGGGGTATATAAAAAATTTTGGGAAACAATCTTTAAATGAGATATGCTTGCAGATCTTTGCTAAAATTCCGCAATTACGTGTTTTGGTACTCCAAGGCAATCCTGTCGTTTCGAAGGTGCCGCAATATCGTAAAACGCTGATACTTGAATGCGTAAGTCGCTCCCGTCCAAGTGCAATTCTTCTTTTAGAGAAATTCATTTCATAATGTAACGAAATTTTTCTTGAGATAAATTTCATATGATCGTTTTTCTGCGGGCTACATACATAATAAGTTGCTTCAACCTTTAAATTTTTATTGCAGAAGGAACTCACCTATTTAGATAGTCGTCCGGTATTTCCCAAAGATCGCGCTTGCGCAGAGGCTTGGTAATCCGGCTGACTCCAAAATTTAATTTACCGTTATAACCTCTCTATTTCGTCTAGGAAACGCGGTGGTTACGACGAAGAACGCAAGGAGAATGAACGTTGGAATCGCAAGGAGCGCAGGAAGATACGTGATAGCGTCAATGGTTAGCCAAAGCTACTTTGATTTTGGGTTTGGAAACCACCCGCACTTCACTCGCACTCGCACTTTCTACAGAGCAGTCAAGTAAACTCCACAGCTCTCACTGTGAGAACACGCTACATACCACTGCATTCGAGTGAGAGTGAGTGCGTGTGTTCTTCCGAAGCTTATTCTAATAATATGTTAAGATATTAGATGACGCACAATTCTTTCAGCTACCATAAGCATGCGTAACCGTCATCTGGCGGCCGAAGCTCAACTTACACTGTTGAACTCCTCGGACTCCGAAGATGAGACTGAAGCGGCTAAGCGCCGTCGCAGAACTGAAGTTGATGCTGGTGTCAGTTTGGAACTTGGCGTATGGGATGAAGTGCAAGATGCCAAGTCGGAGACCTCATCGGACATGAATGTCAGCTCATCCACATCCGTTATTAGCGCTACTGATTCCAATGGAAATGTGTCCAGCGACTCGAAAGTGCACGAAACTGCTGAGATACTGAATAATATAAACACGACAGAGAAGATTCGGAATGATGCACCAGATCAGAACATAAAAGTGCTTGAGGTTGCACATATTGGCGGCATAGAGAGCACACAGAATTTACTGAATGTGCGGGAGAGTGCGGAGCAAGTGAAAGTAGAGCAGCAAGCTTCAGAGTCTATTGCGGAAAGTGCCAAACCTTTGATTGAGGAACTGCAGCCAATGCCCACTGCTAAACAGCTGGACTCCAGCGATGAATACAAGGACTCTGAAGATGAACGCAAAGAGGACTTCAACGAGGCAGTGGCTGCCATCTGCAAAATAGCCACGAACGATTTGTCACACGACGAATCGCCCAAAAGACGTGTGAAACTGCAAATCGAGGTGGAAGCCAGCTCTGAAAACAACGAACCAGAAATGGTAATACAACAGTTTATAGATAATACAATAGAAAATTCGGACAGCAACTCGGATCTGAAAGAAGAGGAGGATGAGAAGCAGAAGGCGCAGGATAAAGCGCTCGCACAAATGCTCAAAACAGCCGAACAACTTGTATATGAGAGAGAATGCGAGGAAGTAAACAAGAAACTGGAGAAAGACTTCGAAGAGCTGTCGGCCAATATGGATATCTTCATGTTGGAACTACAAAAAAATAAGGAAGAGCGAAATATGAGTGTTGAAGGTGTGCTATATGAGAGGAAAAGGGAAGATCAATTAGATAGTACTGCCAGTAGCCAGGAGGAACAGGATATAAGCGAAGAGTTCATTGTGCAGCAGAAATGGCTTACATTCAATAAAATGATTCCACTGAACGTCATGAAGCTAGTGCCGGAGCACTCTAAAGAAGAGGAACCCGTAGAAAACCACGAAGAAAATCACGAAGAGTATTCGAAAGAAGAGCAAGAAAAAATGGAAAAGAGTAGCTCTCTACAATCAAAGACGGAAATGGAGTTAACTGTAAATGAAGAGGTCGGAGGTGATACACAAATTGACACAATCGTATCTGAACTATCTGAAGATACACTGCACATAAACACAACAACAGCAACATACGCACAAATACCAAAAATCGTCATAAGCGACTGTTCCACAAATCCCGTGGAAAGTAATATCAGCGCTGCTCTGGAATCAGAGCAGGCTCGTGGAGATCATGAACAAAACATGCACGTCTCCTCAATAGTTGCGCAAGTAGATAAGCTTTCAGAGAAAGTGGAGCTAGTTGGCGAAGGAAGAAGTTCGGAAACCAATGCCGCCATAATAGCTTACGAAAAAGAGGCCACTGAACTGAGAGTGCTGCTGCAGAAGCTGGAAAATGAAAACGAGCGACTCTACAATATAAATAGCAACTATCGTCAGATGCTTGATGAGGATATAAGGGAAGAGATCAAGTATCAGGACAAGGCAAGCAGTGAGGGCGGTGAAAAACTGTGCGCCGGGTTAATCGATGAGCTTGTGGAGAGTTTGGAATTGAAAGAGCCACGGCCAAATAAGCCCAAAAGCTATGAGTTCATCGACTTGGAATCCGACGATGAATTCAGCTACACAGAACCAGCAAGACCAGAGGAACCCGTGAAGAGTATACGCGATGTATTGGGCTGCTTCAATGCCTTCTTTAAAGAGGTAACGCTGAGAAATCGAGAGACCATGCAACGTCGTAGGGAGCAACGTCAGAATCTTGCTTCCACCGCCGAACAAAAGGCGGAGAGTTTACAGCAGCTGCTGAAATCGCCCAATCTGCAAGAGTTCAATGCGGACACACATGAGAGTCTGGACGCACGGTTGGAGACACTGAAGGAACGACAGACGAAGCACGTACAAAAATTGGTGGATCGCGTTTATGCGCAGAAGGATAAGTACGATGATACTTTGGAGGTGATGAATGGCAAACTGGTGGTGGTCAAGAAAGACTCGGGCGAAATAGAGAATTTGCCGGAGAGAAGAGCCGGCTACTATAGTGAAAGCGAGGATGGTGATAACTCCGCGGATTACGATACGGCAGAGTCCGACATGGAGGCAATATGTGCAAAGAAGTGGAATATAAGTGCCATACCTCGTGGCATGTGGCACATGCCATATAAGCCGACGTTGCGCCTGCCGGCCACGCAGCTCATTGAGGAGGCCCTGTTGCAGAACAAAGCATGGCAAGCAGAAGCTGAAGAGGCAGCCGAAGACGATGACAACGATGAGCAGTATCACTCCTTGGAGGACAAATCATCGGGCCTCTTCAGTAACATTGATGAGGAGTTCTTTAGAAAAATCGACTTCGAACAGCTGAAGGCGAACGAGGCGAATGACAATCACATTGTCGAGTGTGTGCGCAGTTACGAGGAGCTGAAGCGCTTCATGAAGTGCAGCAAAGAGCAGCGCTGTCTGACGGAAGAGGAGAATATATTGCTGGAGCAGATGCTCGCGCGCTCTGAGCCGATGGAGGATGGCGAAGATGTAGCCACTGGAACGGAAAGTGCGCTCACAGCAGCGGAGAATTTGTTGTTACAAAAAATGGTCGAACGCACCAAAGCGCGGGATAGAGAAGAAAAGCCGAAGCAGAGCGAGGAAGATGCCAAGCATGCTACGTCTGTGCCACAGCAAGAACACGGAACAAAGCAATCTCAGTCATTGGTAAGAGAAATGGTAACATTGTTCGAATATGATGGCAGAAAGCATGCGGAAGTGCATGATAGCAAGAAAGAAATTGAATCGGAAGAAGACGATGCTGGGACAAATCGAGGCGAGTTCGGTGATTTCAAAGATCCCATCGAAAGAATGCCAACTGGCAAGGTAATATTTGAGGAACTTCAACGATTTTTTGAACAAATGAAGCAGGATGTGCCCGAAACAATGCCAGAAGATTTTAACAGCGACGAGGTGCAGAAGACGCTACTGCAAGAAACTAATCGGAAAGAGGAAACGGTTGAAGAATGTACGAACCATGAAGGTATTGAGTTGAGAGAAGAAAATCGAAAGAGTGCTGAACTTGGTAAAGAAGAGCTTAAGCAGGTTTCCAATAAGTCCGAAGAAAAAGTTGACGACTTCGAAGCAAGTTTGAAAGAAGCCACTACCTTTGATGAACTAGAAATAATATTTCAGAAATATGAATTCAAGAAGACAGCTGAAGCCGAGAGTAGTAAAAAACTTAAGTTGGAAGTGCAAAATGATATTGGTGGAGCTGTTGAGAAATCGGAAGAGGACAGAGAAAGGTGCAAGCTTGTCGAAATTAAGGAAGATGATGATAGAGTTGAAGATAAGCACAAAGAGAAAATTGATATGGTGAGCGAGACATTAGTGTATAGGGCTGAAGTAATAGAAAGTGGAAAACAAACTCTATCTGAGTTGGATGCTACGGAAAATAAAGCTGGAGATAAGGAAGAAAAAGTAAGCGAAAGCGCAATTTCAACTTGGTTCAACGGTATGGAAAATGAAGTCGAGGAAGAGAAAGAAGACATAACTGGAAACGAAAATCAGACCCTTTCTGAGTTGAAAGCAATGGAAGTGGAGGATGAGCTAGAAAAGAGTAGCAATGAATATAATGTAGAGGTGGAAAAAGCAGAAACTGGCATGGATATTGAGCTAGATGCTGGACAAAAGACGGTGGAAGAAAACATTGAAGCAGAAATCAAATTGGCTGAGTTGCATGTGTTTGAAGAGGTAGGAGTAACATTTAAAGACGAAAAAGCTTCAAGTTGCAGCGCAGCCGAGCAAAATATGGAAGGGCAGCACATTAACTTGGAAGAAGAAGAAGACATTGCCTCGAACGTAGCTGAAATTTCAAGCGATAGAGCTGAAAGTGCGAGCATGCACCAAAATATGCCAAATATCGATATGGAAGTTGTCAGCAGACCAGCAATAGCTTTGGAAGCATTCGTGGATGACAGCAATAGTTCACCGGAAATGGCGGCTACTTTTGAAAGTCTGGCTGAAACAATGGGCGCGCCCAATACAAATGTCCAAGTGCTCGAATGCAGTTTACAAGTTTACGGTTGCAGCGATCAACTCACCAACGAAATAGCGGTCAATGCGGAACTGGTTTATGATTATGAAGAAGAAGTTGAATAGATTAAAACGGCGCATACATTTAATATATATTTTATGTAATCTGTCCGTTTTTCGCTTCATGCATAATTATTTTTTGTATGTTTGAAATGTATGTGTAGGTAAATTTAAATATAAACACATTCAAATATACCAAGTTTCACGATGATGATGTTGCATGTTTGCTGAGCAGCGGCGCAGTCGGCAGAAATTTGGGAAGGGAATTTTTTCAAAAGCAATTCGGACGCTAAAGAGTGTCAGATATACATATATTGTTTGAATTGCAGAGCCCATTCCAACATATTTGAGAGTTATTAAGGTTTCAAAATACATATATTGAAAATATATCAGACTTATAGCTATAATTACTGAAATGAACGACAATAGCTCCATATGACAATCAATAGCTCCATCTGAAGACAATCGCTCTTCATAGTTAGTTCAATATGTTATAATATTTTACTAAATTTCTTACGTAGCTAATGAATCCTCTCTTGCTCAAACGGTTTAAAATTAGCAGCTGCTCCCAACAACATTTTTATATAATTTTCGTTGTACACTATCAGCTCCTGATCCATTGATGAATCGAACAAGCTCACACAATATATTGCATTAATTAAAAGTATATTGAAACTTTTTTATAATGCCGCTAAATTCTCTATTGAATAGAATCGTTTACATATTTTTTAATCAAATTTTTTATTCAGACTCTTTGCCAGAGAAACGACAACAGCATATATGTATGTATATGTATGAAAGCAATGAGATTAAATGCACAACAACAAATAATTATTAGGCATTATTATTTGCATATTTTATGATTTCAGATTTTGGGAGAGGGGTCAAATCGTACAATATATTCCCCCTAAACGCGCGCTCCAGCGGCTGATTAACCATCAGCTGTCAGCAGACGTGCACGTGATTTACTACAATGTGCACAAATCGTATTGTATTGAATGGACTGAACTTATGGCCCAGTATAAATCGAACAGTAGCGATTAAACCGGTTCATGCCGGTTTTCAGCAACGCATCAACCAGACAAAGCCAATTGCTCGGTGCAAAATAAATACTGTTAATCAACAAATTAAAATAATATTAGAGCACTTGTTCATAATCCATAATGCTCATCGTGAGCAAATGGAGGCTTATCAAAATTAGAACAACGTCGAACCGGTTTGCAGCGGTTATTTTTGAAATGGCATGCAACAACAGGTTATCGGGCTAGTCAGCAAAAAGTAGACAAAAACTGGTGTACATTTCGATGCGGAAAGTACCCAAGCTAAGATGAATTGTCTCTAAGTGTAAAAGTCATAGGAAATTAATTTTGCGCAAAATCGTAAACAATTTAATTGAATTCGCTATATATTTAGGGACTTCATATGCATGTTCATTATATATAATATATGTACATATGTACTAGGTGATCTCTAAAGAAAGGTGCAAATGTTATCAATATACGCTTGTGGCCATTTGCAGCATATTTCAGTTTGAACAAATACTGAACAACAACAGTAGTGTTTTGAACACAGCTATGAACATCGGCAAACCCCCCGGGCAAATGCAAAGATAAGCACTTGAAGTTCAACTACTGGCCGGTATATTCTAGTACTTGCTCTTGCTAGGCAGTATTTTGAAACGCGTGGCCAGATGAGCCCAGCATTTCGAATAGATTATAAAATTGCACACCAGTTTTTAAGGCGCCGACATATGTACGACATACATATATATTTCCGGCAAACATCACTATCAATTCTTTATATACAGAGTTTCAGTTCGCTGATAAGATTTTGCATGAAATTAAAACTTTTGTGTCAAGGCGAGCAATTGCTTTGTTGGAAAGATAGACCAGCGCGATTTGTGTGAATGCATATAGAACCGTGAATGTTTAGCTATGGTGCGATTTTGGCAAAACTTTAGACTGGTTTCATCTTACAGAAAGGAAATTGAAATGCGAACTGGCGGTATAGTTCATATAATCGAACCGCTTTTTAACGTTTGCGTCGACAGACATCTCCAATCAAAGCGCCTATATAGGGGATCTGGCAACTCAGAGCGCTTCTTTAACGATTCAAAATGAGAAAAACACATTTAAAAAAAAAATTTAAGTAACAATAAATATTCCTTTATAAGCTTAAAGTAGAAAGAGCCTAACAGAAATTTATTTTATTTTACAAGGCAAGGAGGAGAGTGTGAGTGTAGGACTCCTACTTTGTTCAATGGTATCTTTATTTTAAACCATATGCAACATATGGAATGGTTTTTGGTTGCAATTTTTGGTAAAATTTTTTCGATTCTCTTCAGAAACCTGCACGAGAAGGAGTTTCGGCTACGTGCTGGATTCAACCAATCATCTATACCCGTTTCTTTGTTGACATTCTTCAGTACACTTTTCCTAAGGCCATAATACACACCTGACACTGACGTTGCATATATTCCTTCGGCTTGCACCTTCCGACCGCGTGCCACGCCACAACGCACTCAAATTAGTTGCCATTAATAAAAGGGTTTATCTCTTGCGTCTGGTCATTTTAACGGTAATAAAGACATTAACAGCTGTCAAACAACAACGTTCTGACATTGCACTTCCAGTACAAGAGTCACACTCGGAGCGAGGCCACGCCGCTAGACTCCTGAGCCATGCTGAACGAGCTGCTGTTCGTGCTGAAGTACGGCGCCATAGTTGGCCTAGTGCCATACGCTTGCACAAACCAACAAAAGCAACAACAACAACAACAACAACAACAACACTTGCACTGGCAGCAAATTTACACATTGTTGCTGCTCAGCGCACATTTCCTGCTCACGCTGTTCGTAGTCCTCCAGGTGCCGCTGCAGCCACAGATTGCTTCGGATTTCGTAAGTTTGTTGGTGTATCTGCATCAGGTGCTTGCCATGAGTGTGATCCTGCTGGAGGTCATGCTTACATATGAGCAGCATGCGGCATTCGTGCAGAAATCGGAGCGCCTGGCGCAGCTATTCCGTCAACAACTGCAGCTGCAGTTGCGCCTCTGCGGCCGCAGCTTGCGACGTCGTCAGCTGCGTTACTTTTTGCTGTTGCAAGCGCCGGTGGCCTATGGCTGTCTATTAGTTGGCATGACCGTTATTTCGCTAGTCCCCTACACCGGCTACTTTTGGTATGGGCTGCCAGCGGTGCTGATCATACGCACGCGTTGCCTGCAGGCAATGCTCTACGTGGACTACATCGTCTACTACTTGGACATGCTGAATCTGAAGTTGCGCGGCGTCTACAGCTGCAAAGTGGCACAGCGGCACGACTACTTGGATGTGAACTATGCCAAGCTGGAGTCCTTGGACTATTTGCTCGCACTCAAGCGCATCTACAAGGAGATTCACGAATTTACGCTGATCTTCAATGAGTTGTTCGGTTGGTCCTTGGTGATCGCACTGACCGTCATCTTCTTCGATATGGTCGCAAACATGTATTGGGGCTTGTTGACACTGTGCAACGTCTATCATCGTTACTATCTCTACATGAGTATTTTCACCTTCTTGCCGCTGATTGCCATGCTCATTATGCTGTGCCACAGCTGCGAGCAGTGCCAGGTGCAGGTGCGTAGTTACGTAGGGAACCAAGGTGACGTCATGACAACACTCTTGTCTATTTCAGTGCCGTGCCACAGCGTCGCTGGTGCAGAGACTGCTGAAAACGAGCCGGCAGAATGTCAATGCCCAACTCTATAGTGATCTGGTTAATGAGTTCTCACTGCAGATCATGCAGGAACGCATAGAAATTTGCCCCAAGGCTTTTTGCCGCATCGATTTGAGGCTCTTAACGGAGGTATGCGTTCTAGTTTATTTATATTTACTAACAATTTTCATTTACAACACTATTCTGTTGATATTTATTCATGCAAAGAAAATCAAGAATCCAGATCGATTTCCAAATCACTGCATAGAAAAATTCACTTTTTACTAACAATATCAAAATTTCAACAGAAAAACTTACAACAACTGTTGTTATGGCAGCAGACTTCTTCTTCTAAGCTTTGAGATCTTAATTAAAATACTTGCTAATTATTAATTATTTCGCTCTAAAAATTTTGTATTTATAGATTTTTGTCGCCATGGCTACGTATTTAGTGATTCTGATGCAGTTCTCCAGTGATTATAAACGACCTGCTGAACCCCATTTGAACTGATGCTGAAAATATACATACTAAACAAGTCAACCAAAATCCCCTTTTCCAGCTACTATCAAGCTCTATCAGCGTGTACTCTACTTTTTTTGAATTAGTCAAAATCTCTGCCTTAATGTTGCCGTTTTTCAAATAAATGCCACAGATTATTTAAAAAAAATAATGGCCGACAGCTACAATCAACATTCTAGGTCGACTTTGGCTGATATGCAGTTTTCAACATAATTTATTTAGATGATTTACTTAATAATTTTTGTTGTTGAAAGTTTGATGATCTTTTATATAAATTGTATGAAACTGAAGTCAAAAAAATTCCATCTTTCTTATAACCTTCTCTCGGAAAGAGATATTTTATGAAGGTATGTGGAATCGTCTTCAAAAGGAGAGGCTGCTCAGTGGTTCCTCTCATAGAAAGATGCCAATAAAGTCAGTAGGGATGAAAGTCAATCTATATCAATTTGATGAAACTACTGCAATTAAAAAATTTGCAACTAATTTTTGGCGAAATAATAATTAGTGTAGAGCTGTTGAAAATTGATTTTTTTTTTAAACGTTGGAACTCTTTTATTTCTAGTTTGTTGAGCAAAAACTAAAACCGGAAAAGTTTTTAACAGAAATTCATTCAAAGTGCCAGTTTTCTGTTTATAATTTAACGAAAGAGCTAAAAATTCTGCGAAACATAACCGAAATTCAGAAGCAATTCATGTTCAAAGCGTTGCTCGTTGGCTCAACAATAAATGCTTAAAACCGGTATGAATTTCAAATCTTTTACAAAAATTAGCATAGCACGAGACTGCAACACAATAACAACAACACACAAAAGAAACAAAAACAGTCTCATGTCAGCAATTATGCAAATTAAAACAACAACAAAACTGAGCAAAGTTTATTGCTACTGCTGCTGCAATATTGCCGACTGCTGCTGCTGCTGCCGTCAGAGTGTAGCAAACTTTATAAATAGAAAATTCAAACCAGTTTTAGTTTTCAAAATAACGAAAATATGCTGGAGGAAGAGAGGGGGAAGGTATGCTAAATGTGTGGAAATGTATTTAAGACATGAGAGACTGATTGTTTGTTGGCCCGATGGCTTGACGAATTGATGACTGACTGACTGTCTTCTTGCAACTGACAATCATCGAGTGGCATGATGTTGGGTATGGCATGGAGGCTGGTGTTTCGCAGCTACTGTTGATGACGTCGCACAGCTGAAAAACGTGCACGAATGACTTTGTGATTTTTATATAAAAATTTGCTAACTATAAATTTGATATAAATTACGCTGCTATAACAACGTAAACAATGGAATACAACAAATGAAATTGTATGCGCCACCAAGTGCCGACGCACAATTCTAGCTAAGTGAAAACCAATTAAAACCGGTTAATAGCTAACAAAAGCCCTTATCCTTTTACTAAAAATGATTATAAAAAAGAAGAAATAAACAAACTATCAATTATAGCTTATTACTGAATTTATGTAAGCACTGGGATTTAATCTAACACTTTTGTTGTTGTATCTCTGTGCACTATACATATTAGCCAGCTGATTTGTCTAGCCGTTACTTAGTCGTATCTGTATCGCTGTATCGGTCAGCATAGCTGTGTGTCTGTCGTGCGGTGCGTTGTAGTAGTACGTTCGTCAGTTCATCGGCAGTGTATAAATATGAGTGTTCGATCGTTGATTAATCAAAAGTGTTCAACGTCTTGTTAAAGAAAGTTGTTCAGCTGTGAAGGAAGCAGCGGAAAAATCTCAATCTTAAAACGGGCAACTGCAAATAAGTGAAAAAGAGTGCATAAATTTGGAAAAAAGTTTTATTTAAAAAGTGAAGTGATATTTTATTGAGAAAAAAAAACTGGATTTAAAATAGAAAATGGCTGTTAGTATGACTTTAATAAGTTTAAAACAAACTTGCATGCAAATTCAAAAAAATGTTTAAAGCAATATATTGTGAGGAGATCAATTTATTTGCTCACATCGGCGCGGGCATATAGCAATTTCGGCTTTTGAAGCGAAAACTACAACAATGACTTTTAATGAATGAAATGATTTTAAAGAAATTTTAAAGAATTAATTGTTCAAAGTGGAGACAATTTGCTCAAGCCGGTTGCAGAAGCCAGCACTGAAGCCTGAATCAATTAGTTGAAACTGTTAGCCAGTAAAACAAGCAAGGCTCTGAACTGTGCTGGCGAATTCGCAATTTCCCTTCTGCCTGCATTTACTTAATTACTTATCATTAAAACCTACTTTAGGTATACACCGCACCTTCCAGCTTTCTCTAGGCGCCCCTGTTTTGCGCGTGCCTTCTACAGTCTATACGTCCAAGCTTAGATAGGGCTTCTTCCTCTTGGTACCTCTACCGAAGATTCTTTCTTCCACTTTTGTGTCAGCCCTCAACCTTCGCATCGAATCCTTATATAGCTGGGGCACTGTCGTTTATTTGCTGGATGCGTTCGAGCCAGCGTGGCTCGGTTTTTCTCATACACGAAGAAATCTATATACATACTTACATTCGAAACTTGAGTTCAAGTATAATAAAATTCCGTTCTTTGTTTTCTCTAGAACACCAGCATGTTTTACAAAGACCTTATATTTTGAAGGATATGCAGGATTAAAAATATATTTTTATTCTATTGGATATGTTCAATATGATTCTCAAATGTAGCGAAGGGATGCACAAGAATATTAACATTTACCAAAAGGACGCAAACATTTGAACAGACAAACATAACGAACGAACTAATGCCGTCGAACGTACTGCAATTGGAGTATCTTTTAGCACAGATATTTCGGAACTAGATCCTTTTAAAAGTATTACAATTTCGGAAAATTTGTGTGTGAAAAAAGTTTAAATTCAGACCATGAAGCCTGCGCTTTTGTATAAAATTTTCCTAAAATAATTTTTATTTCAGAATTATTATTCATCATTTAATTAGGTCACTTCTATCGCTTATAAAATTTCGTTACTATTATATGAAATGATTAAAATTTTAATTCAAAATCGTTTCCCTGCCCTCTTCATTGCAGAACAAACTACGCATTGCTGTAATTGGTCAGAGCAACTTTGCCGCCGATGTGCTCGAACTGCTGCTGGAGAAGAAGTACACCGTCGTCGGTGTGTTCACCATACCCAACAAGGGCAACCGCGAGGATGTATTGGCCACCACCGCTGCCTATCACAATATACCCGTCTTCAAGTTTGCCTCCTGGCGGCGCAAAGGCGTCGTCATACCGGAAGTGCTCGAACAATACAAATCCGTGGATGCCACCTTGAATGTGCTGCCCTACTGCTCGCAGTTCATACCCATGGAAGTGATTGACGGTGCAGCGCTGGGCAGCATATGCTATCATCCTTCCTTATTGCCCAGACATCGTGGAGCGAGTGCTATCTCATGGACGCTCATAGAAGGTGATGAAATAGCTGGCTTCACCATCTTTTGGGCTGACGATGGCTTGGATACAGGCCCAATTCTGCTGCAGAAACAAACTCCGCTGGAACCCACAGACACTTTGGACAGCATCTACAAACGTTTTCTTTATCCGGAGGGCATAAAATCCATGGCGGTCGCTGTGGAAATGGTGGCCACGGGCAATGCGCCCGTCATCACACAAACTGATGTAGGCGCTTCATATGATCCGGCCATGTTCAAGGAGGACAATCAGTACATCGATCTCAACCAGCCGGCGCATGCTATTTGGAATTTCGTGCGTGGCTTGGACTCTGTACCGGGCGCTTTGGCGGTGGTTGTGCATGACGACGGCACGGAGGAAAAAATACGTCTCTTCGGCGCGCACATGTACTCCGCTGGACCGGTCGAAGAGTGCACTCCGATGCGGCTGAAGGGTCTTAAGACGCCGGCGTATGTGCATGAGGGCGGTCTGCTCATACAGGGCAACGACGGGCATTTCGCAAATGTGCGTCGCATCAAGAAGGGCACGAAAATGATCAACGCCTGCGACTGGTTCCAGCAGGGAGAACAGCAGCACATCACCGATTTCAGCAAGGATGAGCTCTCGAAGATGGAGCAGCTGCGCGCCATTTGGAACTCCATACTCAAGAGCCAAATTGATGCGGACACCGACTTCTTTGCCGCGGGTGCTGGCTCCATGGACGTGGTGCGTCTGGTGGAGGAATGCAAGGATGCTTTCGATGTGCCAATGGAGAATGAGCAGGTTTTTATGGCGCCCGTGTTCGAGGAGTTCTTCTGCGTGATTGTCAAGTCCTTGCGACAGGGTTCTGTTACGTCCAATGCCAAGATCTATTACGATGGATTTGTGTTGCATGCGAACAAACGTGAGATTTCCGTGCCCACGCAACTCTTTATCAATGGCAAGTTTCAAGATGCCGAGGGTCGACGCACGTTGGAAATTGTGAACCCCATGAACGAGGAGGTGCTATGCAAGGTCGCTTGCGCGTCACCTGCTGACGTTGATTTGGCGGTGCGTGCTGCTGATAAGGCCTTCTACGGTGCCTGGAAGCAGGTGTCGGCGCGCGAACGTGGCAACCTCATGCTGAAATTGGCCGATCTCTTGGAGCAGCACAAGGAGGAACTGGCAACACTTGAGGCCGTGGACTCCGGCGCTGTGTACACGTTAGCCTTGAAGACGCATGTGGGCATGTCCATAGATGCGTGGCGCTACTTTGCCGGCTGGTGTGACAAGATACAGGGCAACACCATACCGGTCAATCCGGCGAAGCCCAACAATGTGTTCACCTATACCAAGAAGGAGCCTATCGGGTGAGTTGTTACGGCTTTATAAGCAGACAGTTTCATTGTTACTAACTACGCTGTTTTATCGGCAGTGTTGTAGGCTTGGTTACACCCTGGAACTATCCACTAATGATGGTCTCCTGGAAAATGGCTGCCTGCATTGCGGCGGGCAATACGTGCCTCATCAAACCGGCGCAAACGTGTCCACTCACCGCGCTCAAGTTTGCCGAGCTCACTGTGAAGGCGGGCTTTCCACCGGGCGTGATCAACGTGCTGCCTGGTAAGGGCTCTGAGGCTGGACAGGCCATTGCTGATCACGATTTGGTGCGCAAACTGGGCTTCACGGGCTCCACACCCATTGGCAAGACGATCATGCAGTCCTGTGCAGCGTCCAATCTTAAGAAATGTTCACTGGAATTGGGTGGCAAGAGTCCACTGATCATTTTCGCCGACTGCGACTTGGATAAGGCAGTGAAATATGTAAGTTAGCTTCTTTGGCGGCCACCTTTTAAACAGATATTTAGTTGCTCACTATCATTATTTCTGCAGGGCATGTCCTCCGTGTTCTTTAACAAAGGCGAGAACTGCATAGCTGCCGGTCGCCTTTTCATCGAAGATCGCATACACGACGAATTTGTGCGTCGTGTGGTGAAGGATCTGCGCACCATGACCATCGGAGATCCATTGAATCGCTCCACCGCACATGGTCCACAAAATCATCGCGCTCATTTCGAAAAATTACTCGAGTTCTGCGAGCGTGGCGTTAAGGAAGGTGCCACCTTGGTCTATGGTGGCAAGGCTGTGCCCAACATGAAGGGCCTCTTCTTTACACCCACCGTCTTCAGCGATGTTGAGGATCATATGTACGTGGCGCAGGAGGAGTCCTTCGGTCCCATCATGATCATCTCCAAGTTCAATGGCAGCGACGTCGATTCGCTGATGAAGCGTGCCAATCGCACCGAGTACGGTCTGGCGAGCGGCGTCTTCACGAAGGACATTAGCAAGGCGCTCTCCTTTGCGGATGGCATAGAGGCGGGCACGGTTTTCGTGAACGTGTACAACAAGACTGATGTGGCGGCACCGTTCGGTGGCTTCAAGCAGAGCGGCTACGGCAAAGATCTCGGACAGGAAGCGCTGAATGAATATTTGAAGACGAAGTGTGTGACCATTGAGTACTAGCGCATAAGTGTGGCGAAGATTTCTTAGCTATATTGTATATATATATGATAATCCTTATGTGTAATGGAGTAATGATTTAATTAGTTCATACTAAAAATAAAGCTTTAATATTGTTTTCTATAAAAGTCTGAAATCTTCACAAATTTTGAGTCGAGCATTTTCTTAGACCTTGCGGGTTCAGTTATAAAACTAGACTTTAATAAATGAAGCTCTCAATATAGGAATCTTAAGCGTAATACTAAATTAGAAATTTCTTGAGAAGTTTGGTACAAGTTTGAACAATTTGACAAAAAGAATTATAGGCCTAGAGTCGTAGTGCATAAGAGTAACTTTTTCACAAAGGCGGAAATTTAAATGGTGAATAAAATTGTCCATTCATCTACCGCTCCACTCTTATATTTAAGTTCAAGAGTAGAACGCCTTCTTTAAGGCATAACCATTTTCGAACAAAGTTAGGTATGAAAGAAATAAAAAAATTCAACAGCTAGAGAAAGGTATGTTGGTATGTATCTCCTCTTAACTTACTTTTTCTTGAAGGACATACCTGCACTATACTCAATCATAAATGAAAAAAGGATATTAATCAGTGAAATTGAAATCGCATGTGAGGCACACAAATCAAGGAATGCATATGAAAGCAGAATAATAAACTACGATCTCTGCTGACGATTTACAGGCAGCCACTGTGAATGCAGGCAGCGCGCTCATGCCAACAACAATAACATTTACCCATATACAAATACAATGCAATACTTTCGAATTTAAGCCAACCGCAATGAAGTGGGTCAATTTACGAGCAGCTGTGAGGTTTGTAACGCCAAACTACCTCCCCCTCTTCCTGCCGAACACTCTTCTATGCGATAATAATCCACTCATTTCATTTCAGAGAATCCGAGACGTTTGTATTTGGATTTGTGTTGTTGGTCTTTTTGGCTATAGCTGCACATTAAAATGGCAACAATGCTTGCAACTACAGCATAGCAGCAGCGAAAGTACGATAGGGGAGGGGAGAGGGAATGTCAGTAGTTCGGCACATGTGCACATGTCTATTTGCCATTCGGTACACTTTATGTGTGCATGTGTATGTGTACGCTTGTAGTTGTAGTTCCTTAAGTGCTTGTGTTAGTCTAGTTGTAAGAAATTGTCTGCACAGGATACGCCTGCCGTATACGGGTCGACCCAAGTGCTCAACTTCGATGCGTTGTTTCATATGTTGCTGATTTGTTTAACTTTAGCTGCTGGCATTTTATTGTTTCATAACAATGGAAATGAATCGCTTAAGTGTATGTGTATTTGCTTTTTGTGCGCTTTTTGTTAGTATGCAAACTACGAAGAATTTGTTGAGAGTTGAAGGAGCAGATCCTTTTGTGCGATGTACTTACATTATTGTCTGACAAACAAGACGTATGAAGTAATGAGTCGTAATAGCATTTGTGTGAATGCAGCGCATCTATTCTATATATCAGAGCACATTGAGGTTAAAGAGCGGTAATTGTCGTTTAATGTGCAGAAAAGAAAAATTTATTTGTATGGCTTGGATTGGCGGTTCTGGCTAAGCACAATAAGATTAAATGAACAAATTATTTCGGGAATCATGAAAATAAGAAAATGCCATGCAAGTTAAATAAGGCGGAAAGTTGTTTTAGCGGAAGGAAGAGAAAGAAAAATGAAAGATATAGAGCTGAAATAAAGCAACATATTTAAATAGAAAATAAGCACTGGCATGCTGCCATGGATAAATGTGTGATCTATGTAATTGAGACTTAGCTGGCTTGTTTGCTGGACAGGCTGAATCCTTGATTGCAGACTACTGCGAATTGCATTTTAACCCTTAAATGCCCAAGAACCCCGATTTTGATCAAAAAAATATATGTTGTGTAAAATGGTCACATAAATACGGTTTCCTCATTGAGTTTTTCGAACAAAATATTTTTTTAGAAGTTATTATACAGTGTATCCTTCAAGATGCAACCACTATATTCAATCTGGTGTATCAGGCGATTTGCGGAATCGGTTCAAATTGCAAAATATCGTTAGAAAATATATTTTAGAAGAAGTATAAATTTTACAGATTTTACTTTTCAAAAACTTGACTTTATTTAATTTTCCCAATATTTTGATTTTTTTACTTTGTGATACGATTTCTTTTTTTTAAATGTAACCAATTTTGAAATTTCTTTTTTGTATTGAAGTGCTAGGATTTTCTGATTATAATGACATGCTTTTCGTAGCTTTCGAGCAGGTAATAGTGAAGTAATAGTATTTTTAATGGTTGTATCTTTAAATATACAGTGGGCATTTAAGGGTTAAGTTAATTTTTTTAACTTAATGAAGCATTCTGTAAAATAAAAAGTGGTTCATGCAAAATTTCCATATTAAAAGATGCCTTAAATCTACAGAGCTATCAACCGTCGATATCTAGATTTTTATTAAGCGAAGTATCAGTGTATAATAGTAATGTATGTGTATATATAGTGTATAATAGAGTTTTCTGTAAGTCTGGGAATTTAAGCTATGCACATATTTAGCATCGATTAGACACTAGTCTAATGAGCCAATTGTGGTTATATATCTTTGAAGTACCTAAATAATTTCCATAGCGTCATACCAACAAAACCATGAATTTGATTAGCCCAATTATATTTTCATTTATTTGGTAACTTTTAAAAGAAATTGAAATAAAACAGCATGATTTACGAACAACATCATCAACAAATTAGCGCAAAAAAAGATAAAACAAATGTCAAACTGTTGGCTACAACTTAATATGCATACAAATTAAGATAGCAACCACAAAAACACTCACACACACACGCGTATACACACATATGCGCCCAAAAATGTTAACCAGCAAACCATATTTAATACATGCAAACTGGCTGGGAAATTCGCAAGGGAGCCAAAGGACCGCACTCAACTACCTGAGAGCATGATAACCGCCAAGAGCGAAAAAGCAAGGTAGCGTCAGCAGTATTACACAATTCATAAACCACAACAACAACATGAAAAAGAACTACAACAAATTCCAACTACTTGCCAATCTCTGACTCAAACTAAAGAAAATTGCTAAGCAGTAAGAAAATGTCCTTCAGTTTGTCGTCAAGAGAGGTGGAGAGTAAAAGAGAGAGACAGAGTAAGAGTGATAGCATAGCAGGGAAAATATGATGTGGGGAAACCAAAAAAAAATGTAAGCCAAAAATAACTCACGAGCAAAGAAGAGCGCCGAATTCACAATGACCGGAAATTGGTATATTGTATGCAAGGAAGAATATTTGAACTCGTATTTGCATCGAGCAATCAATGCTAGGGGTTGCTTCGTGTGATGATGTGTTTTTTATATGCGAACCAATGTATGGGTATGTAGTACGTACTGGTGCTTGTGAAAATTGCTTTACGGAAACCGCACTCCGCGTGGAGTACACAACGAGCTTGGCCATTGTGTTGTATAACAATATTTTTTCCTTTATATCCTTGAATAACAGCTGAGGAATGACGTAAGTTTTGTAGGGGTTATTTTCATTTTTGGCTGTTATATGTGCGCGTATATAATTGTATGTGTGTGCAGTGACATTTACTTATGTGTGCGTCACGTGGTGCCTGTTAAGGTGCATAAGCTTTAAATTATGATTGTGAAAGTTGAAATTAGATGAAAATTACGCAAATTTTTTAAGAAGATATTTTTCACAAAATAAATGCCTTTTAATAGAGTCAATGAATGTCAGCCTGCTATATAGTATGCCAACTTTCCAATTGCTCACTGTATAATTTCTTGCTTGTTATTTATTGTTGCTCTATTTAATTTATTTTATTTTATATATTTTTTTATTTTGTCTATTTTACTAAGTTTTCTTACTTTTCATCTTATATCATCTAAATGCTCTCACTCATTTCATTATATGACCAATCCCTACTGTCTTACAAAATCTGAATCTCTTTCCCCTTTTTTATAGTGCGCTCTCTCCTTCTCACTCAATTATATAATTTTTTCCAATTGCGCTCATTTTCGATTTACTACTTACTTTACACAGTTTCACTTTAGTTTAATTTTTCTTAGCACTTTTATGCTTTTTTTTAGTATGTAAAAACATATTTCAAAATCTAAAATGTGTCACTCGCAGACATTTCTCTCACGCATGTCTTCTTTCAACTTTTCTCTTCGAAGACAGACGAGCTCGAGCAAAGCAATAAGTATCTCTCTCTCTCTCTCTATATCTCTCTCATTTTCTATTAGCGCCTTGACTAAATCAATCAATAAATGGCATACAAGCCAGCAAATTTTCTTAATGTTTTAGCACATTCTTGCTTTTGTCCTTTTTTAGTGTGCTCTCTCCATTTTCTATCTAGTCGCTCATACGCGCATGCCTTGTAGTGCTGCAGAGAACGTCATGACATGCCATTGGAATACGTGTCTATTGTGGCTGAAGGGCGCAGCATTGTTGCCGCTATTTTGTAATCATGGACTAGCAAATTTCCAACTTCCAGTCAGTGCTCTCATTCTTAGCACATTTTAGAACTTTGCATTTTTAGCACACAACTTTCTTGACATATTTGTAGTACATTTTTTAGTGCTGAAATTTGTAATTTTTTCACACATTTTCATTTTCTCTTTTCAAATCAGTTCGCTTGGAAAGTTGTTGCTGCAAAGCAATGTTTTGTCCCACTCTTTCAGAAGCGTATTTCAAAACTGTGCGCTAAATTCAAAAACTAAATGACAGTTTGATAAGCACTGAACAAGGCCCCCAACAGTTCCACTTTCACAGTGTTACAATGCCACGAAAAGCTTTGCCCTTCTTTCAAACAACACAGCGCCGCTCGTATACAACCAACCCCTCGGCACACACGCACATGGCAGCAGCCCGAAGCTGGCGCCACAGCAAAAAGCTTCGTCAAGCTTTTTAGCACTTTGTCAGTCCAACCGAACAGAATCGTATCGCATCGAATTGTGATTTGTGAGCTCAGCGACGCAAGCCCCAAGCAGACGAACTGAACCGACGAGCGCACTGCTTTTCTCTTTTACAGTTCAGTTGCAGCGAAGACTCTATCATTGGCGTTTTAACTGTGGACACGGTAGCTCCTCGTCGCAAACACGGATTAAAATCAATCAATTCTTTCTCTTTTTTGTGGTGCTGTGCTGTGAACACAAGAAAAGCAAGAAAAAAGGTTGAAAAGTTCATATGCAAAAAAGCAGAGCAAATTCAAAAACGCCCTTTTGAATTTGAGTGCGTGCGAAAAAGGCGAGAGAAAAAGTCGTTTGCGATAAAAGGTGAATTTCGCTACAAAATTTTTCACAAAATTAAGGATTCTCAAAGACATACCAAAATAGGAAAAAGAGAAACAGTGATTTAGCATTATAGGCAGTGAAGAAAACTTGCTGTGAAAATTTTTCGCTGCCAGCTAATACACATACACATGCAGGCTAGCGTGTGTGTGTGTGTCTATGTGTGTAGTGGGAAAAGGCATATCCTTGTAACACTTATATACATA
The DNA here is from genome assembly GCA_963457695.1 of Neria commutata. NCBI lineage: Eukaryota > Metazoa > Arthropoda > Insecta > Diptera > Micropezidae > Neria > Neria commutata. Next base: position 49,012,181 of record OY735246.1, read on the forward strand.
CTGAAATTCGATTTTTTGCTGCTACATACTTTGTGCCTCTGCTGCTACAACTACAACTACTACGGCTACTTCAATTTCTTTTATTTGTTGTTGTCTGTGCATAATGTGCAAATATTAAAATATACAATTTTGTGGCAAATTTTTTGGCAATTTGAACAAGTAACAAAAATCTATAATAGCAGTGCTTGTGTAATCGAAGACAGTGAACAGTGTAGCATACTCTCAGGCTGCCTTGCCGAATGCAGTTTACGCATACGCCGCGTTGAACAATGCTAAGTAAAGAAAAGCTGTAATTAAATTGGCAGCAACTGTAACTGTAAAGTTTTAAATTTAACAAAAAAGACTGTGAAAAATGTGACCAACAATTTGTCTGCAGCTCTAGTGATTTTGTAACAGTTTCGCTGTTAGTGTATTAGTGTGTGGCATGGGTATTGGTGCGCTTTCGAGCAATCGTCCGCTCGTTCGCTCGTCCTCTCGTTCGCTCGTGCCTTTGTGTATATGTGCATTGTGCTCGCGTATTCCTTTGCTCAGCTGCTTTATTCCGATTTCTGCTTGCCAGTGCCATTTCATGCACACTTGCGCAATCCTTCGTCAATTGTACGACTGGCCGACAAGCGTACTCCGTGCGTGTGCGTGTGCATTAAGGATTCACCAGAGACTCTTCAGAGAGACATGTGTTGTAGAGAGTATCTGCTCTTGTTTGCACACTTCTATTCTTTTTTTACAAAAGCCGAACAAGCGCATATAATCGGCACAACACTCTGTCGCCCAAGGGTGCTCGACATATTTGTTGTGTGTGTGTGTGTGCGTGTGTGTTAGCACACATAGACAAGCGCTCTGCAGTTTTATATCCTTTGAAATTAAGTAACTTATATAATATTCAAAATTCTAATATTTAATTGCTAAAAATGGTTTAGCAAAAGTATTGCTGCTACTTTTATGCAAATTATTGTTGCATAATTTCAGGCTGCGGACGTCTACAAAGCAAGCTAAATTTATTTTTCTAAATTTCATGTCCCCACATACCTATATATTTTAATGCAATATACTACTTTCAGCTAAGCGTGCTCATTCTCATATTCATGGCTTATAGGCCTCATTCGGCTGCCAGTTCCAGTCACTTCCAGTCAATTCCATGGCGTTAAACTTTCCAGCATTGACGGCTTTCGCTTGAGTGCAGTTCTGCTCATCTCTTTTAATCTATTCACTTTTTACATTTCTTCCTTTTCCGAACTTTGACTGCTCTCGGCGTTTTCCTCGGCATTTGTGCCACTTACTTTTCAGCTTCGTCTTTCGTTCGTTTTCCTTATATTTTCTATGCCGCCATTTCTCTTGGCAGTCTGTTCATGGAAGTCCCTTGTACTTATTTGGCTGCCAGCGATTTTTAGTACTCTCGCCTTTAGTACAATTTTCTTGCATTTGTGGCGAACGCTGGAAAATGTTCCTTTCTTTTCGCTTTGTGCACGGTTACATAACTGTTGTGTGTGACAGCAGCAGGAAACGTGTGAAAAATTATAGCGGTCAGTTAGTTCTTGCTAAAATAAACGTGAATACAAGTAAAAAATTGCATAACTCTTTTAGTAATTCAACAATTCAAAGTTTAGACACAGATTAGCACACAGAAAATAGTATACTTGCTCCTGCGGGATAACAGCTTCCGGCTGCGCCTTTTATACATAGTACATATATGATAGAATGATGATTGTCTGGAAAGCTTCAACTTGAATGTGAATGTACACGTATTTTCCGTTGTGCACTGTAGAACTTGTCGGAAAAATTGAAAAATCTGTTTTATATAATAAGTAGTCCGAGTTTTCAAGGCAGCTTCGCAGCATTATCTAATATTTTTTGTATTCCAATTGTAGTAAGGTAGCTCTTCTGTGGTTTTTAGGTTAAGAATTTCTTGTGCTACAGCAACAAAATTATGCTTCGGCGGCAGTGTGAGAGTATTATCGAACTTCCTTCCACAATTAATATAAAGCAATTCAGCAACGTGTAGTTATGCTGTTATTTTCAAATACGCTCGGCATTGCTTTTTTTCAAATACCCAGCATCTTTCCAGCTGCGCAGAGCTGATATATTCAACACTTTTTGCCAAGTATTACATAAAATTGGCATTGTTGTAAGCAAGTTGGAAAATCAACGAAATTTCGATATCTAGTGACAAGTACTTATTTAAACTTAATATTTGCTCTATGAAAAAAAAGTACTAGCTTAAAATTTAATCAACTTTTCTTTTACTTTAATCCCGTACAGGTGGCATTGTCTTCAAGCGTCTCAGCTAAACGCATATAATTAAGCATATAGAAGAAATCGAAAATCATTCTGCTTCGAACAATTCAAGCTTCAGCCATACCAAACAACAACAAAATCAGCAAAAATGTTTCAACGCAGTTGATTAACAAATAAACCAATTATCACATAATATTATACATACACAAAACCAAGTTTAAATTATAATAACAGAAAGAAAAATTTCAATAATTCTTGTTATACGAATAAAAGCAGTATTAAGAAAGCTAAAGGTTAAACATTAAATAAGCTTAAAATAATAATAAATTCTAAGCTAGTTAATACGAAAATTATTTTAAATAAATAATTAAAATAAAAACTCTTCTAAAGAAAACCCCGCCCCGCCCTGCTTGTAAGAGCAGCTGCAAAGTGAGAGACTAATAAACAACAACAACAACAATACAAACAACTAACTAAGAACAAATAAAACAACAACAAAAATGGCCGACAAGAAAATCGCTGAACAATATTACTCGCCACCACCAAAAATGGGCAAATGGCAGGGCTTCAAAACCTTCATATGGAACAGTGAAACTAGCCAGTGCCTGGGACGAACAGGAGGCAGTTGGGGTGAGTCAGCTTATGCTTTATATATAGCTCTTTAGACAATGTTTCACATAAGTATTCCAAATATTATTTTACAAACTAAAATTCATGAATTTGTTATAATGCACAAGAGCTATGAAATGAAAATCAAGTGTATCTATCAAATACAATGTTAACTTAGCCTTAAAAGATACAGATACAGCTGATTTTCAAATTAAAGCTAAAATTATAATTCCGAATTCTTACAATCAACATATGATAACTATTGAGCATATTTGACACAGCTGCAATGTCGAAACAATTAAAACTTTCCGACACATGCTACTCATTCAAGTCGCATCAATCAAAACGCTTACTACAGATAATGACAGCTGTCAGTGCGCGTAGCACGAAGTCGGCATGGCGCTGTAATTAAGGCGTCTCTCTCACTATTAACATGTCGTGTGCATATGTTCATGCCATAAGTGATATGAAACAAATTGCGTAGATATAAATAGCAAAATAATCTATTAACAATTTATTACAATTGCCTGAGAACTACAACAATTCGCTGCAAATTAAATCGAATATAGTTGGCCAATTATATAAAAGATCTCAAATTGGTGGCAATCTTTTAACAGAATGGATTAGATGATGATTAGGCTAAGTCTATGCAGGATGTTTTGAAGTAGTTTGCAACAAATTGATGTCGACAAATATTAGACTTATTCAAAGAACTTATAACAGATACAATATTTCAAAACAGACCACTATATTATAAATTTGTAAAAATTGTCTCTATCAATGTATGTATCATAAATCAAGAATTTCATTTCATTTTGAAAAAAAATAGAGCCACAAAAGTTGAAACTTAATTGTTTGTGTCAATTTATAACTTTTTCTGTGAATAAAAATGTTTTCATATGAAAAACTACAATTGAGATGTTAGTGAATTGTGACTGTAGAACAGAAAAGTACTACAGAGCTGTCAAATTCCCAACGTTGCTATAAGAGAGGAAATGTGACAGCTGCTATCAACTTTGAACTTTCGTAATGTCTTCACATGACAATTTTCTACTAAATTCTAAAAAGTAGAAGTTTCTTTTGAAGAGAATTTTTGTATAGCTATACTTTTCCTTAAGTAGTAAACGACGAGTTCGGCTTAAAATTTCTGAATTGCTAAGTACCCAAATTATTTATGCTTCAAACATCATATTCCTGGCTAGAATTTTAATAATACAAAGTATATTCGACTTTGTCTGCAGATTTTTACTTTTGAGAATTAAGTTCTTTGGCTATTATATAAAGAGATTTTGATTAAAAATTGTCTGTAGCAATTTTTTTTTAAATCTGTGCAGAGAAATCTAAAAAAAATTTTAATTTATAATTTGTAGCATACTTTTAGGCGCGCAGAAAAACCTTCCTCTTAAAATTTCATGCAAATACAACATAGACACAAAAGAGATCTTCAACATTTTGCTAGAGTCACATCTCAAACCACAGCTTCTATTTCGTGGCTTACTCTTAGGCGCACAAACAACCCGAAACACATGCAATCACACAAGCGTAAAGCATTTCGCATACGATTTCAATTAGCGCATGTCACAAAACAATAACAACCCCACAACATTTGTACAGCACTCCAATTCCCAGCTATCGACACAACTGTCAAAATTCTCAGCTAATATGGGCATTTTTTTGTTGCTCTGACAATGAAAGGACATGCAATTATGTTATGTAAACAATTGCATTGGAAATCCATTAATATCATGTTTATGTGTTTTCTTTTTTATTTCATTTCATGCTTTTATATTTCACATGCCATTGTCTTTTCGTGACAAACAAACATGAACCCAAAACGATTAGTCACTACTATCAGCCACTACTTTTATATAAGCGGAACATGGGCGGGCGGGAACAGTGGGTGGTTGGGTTAGAACATGTTCTGTCTGTCTGCCAATCGATATACAGGCAGTGGTTCTTTGTATGAGCCTGAGGAAAATGTGAAATATGAAGAGTGAAGTTTATGGCAGCCAGCAGCCAGCAGCCATTACTAGTTAGTATAGCCTATATAAATGTCAATTAACTTATGTAACTTGCATATTATATGGCATATTTTTATTTGCTTGTTATAAAGGAAAATGCCACTGAAAGAAATTATACCAATAGTTAGTTGCTTAGTTAGTGAAATAAATACAAGCTCTTGGTTTAAGTGTGTTCCTTCTAAGTGCATACTATATTTTATCTATTTTTTAGCTTCAATTTTACGTCATATTATTTTTATTGAAATGCATGAGCAAAATATAAATTAGCGCTCACGAAGTATTTACACACATGCAAATAAACATATTTCGTATGATTCATAATCGTTGAGCTGTGAGCTGTAAGCTGTGTTGATAGCATCTTTCCCCTTAAGCACGCGACTTTTATTTTCTGTATAACGAAAAAATAAAGAGCAGAATCATTTAACGTAACATTCAAGCTGTTCTGCATGAAAGCTTCAATATGACAGTACTACATTATCTGAATTTACTGTTATGAAAATTATTTAATGATAGTCGATAAGTGGGAGTCATTTAAAAAAAAGCATTCATGGTCGTTCATTGTTCCAAATACATTGACATAAATTATTACTCACGCTCGGCAGAGTAACAAGAGAGCACTGCGAACAAAAATCTGCTCTGATTACATATAACAGTTTGGAGAAAAATTTAATTTGAATATACAGGCATGTGATAGAAATCGTACGAATTCAAAACGAAAACGAAATTTCAAATCGTACGAATTTATTTTAGGTGTGATGGAAATCGAATGATTTTATTTCAAATTTCGAAGGCATTTATGTGATGAAATTCTATTTTTACGCTTTCATTTCGATTTCAAATCGCACCGAAATACTTGCTCGATTTTGAAAGTGAAACATATCGTAATTTAAATATTTCGAAAAAACTCTACATTAATTATACCATATTTTGAATAATAATTGAGTATAGTTTTAATTCAATATAATGTCAAATATTAGTAAATGTTAAACAGTGGGCAGGTACAACAGGCAGATGCTCGACACATCCTAACTCCGATTCGAAGTGCCACTTAAAAGTTTTAAAAAGTAATGATAGTACTTTTAACTAAACAATTAAAATTACCGACTCATTGATGCTGGCAATTTCGAAAGGATTTTTAATACTGGCGCTTCAGAAAAATATATTCCATCGCTGAATCTCAATCCTTAGCTTACAATTCCTTATCCAGTAGCTTTTCTTTCACTGCAAGAAATACTCTCGAAAAGTTGTCGCCAAGAACAATTCGAACATTGTTTTCTCTTTTAGATGGTATGAGCATGCGAGATCAAACCAGGGACCCTTCGTATCAGAGACCGAACACGTATCCACAACGACCGCTGCTACTAGTCCAATTTTATTTTGCACCACATCCGCCCTCGGCACTCGCTCTATCTCTTATTTAAGCACACTCGGAAAATCAATTCTAACCTCATTTACAGTTTTTTTTAACAAGCAATTCTAACCTCGTTTTTGTGCACAGCCTAGCCACTCTTTCGACTCAGCAACTCCCTGCAAAAAACATTTTCGAGCACTTTCCCCCTCAACACTGTCTTACTCCCACTAACACAAGCTTAAGTTGTACATGTTACACTTAACAGTTTACCTATAACCTACTTACGTGTTCCCTCGCCACCTCGTTCACCCAGCTGGCGCCAATGTCTCACATATGCACGCACTGCTACACTGTATTCTCGCTTCACATTGGCGTGTCTGACGTCTGCCTTGGCTGCCACACGCCACACTTCATTACAACAAAAGTTTGCTCTCTATCCAAAATAAACAATTTCTGTCTTTTAATGTGCTGCTATGGCAACTCTGCCAGGGGGTTACGTCTTATTTCATAAAAAATATACAAGCAACTTTTTCAACATTGTATTGCAAGTCGTGTTGCAAGTATGTGTGTCGAGTGTCTATTGTATTTATTTATGCAGAAGGAGCTGAGGGGCATTATTATATTTTTCTTTAGTTGATGCCGGTTTCTTTAAAATTTTGCGCTATTTGTTTACTTTTTAGGCTAAGTGCAGAGCAAACAGAGCAAAAAGCTTGCAATATTTCAAATATTTATTTAATCTGATAAAATAAGTCATACGCGAAAATTAAAAGACTGCCGACTGCTCTAGTTCCCCACACTTTAGAGATTTTGAAATATTGTAGCTAATACTTATGTGCACTTCCATTATAGTATCTATTATTTGAGTTCACCGAATAAAGCCAAAAAAGGCACTCCTTTCGAAATATTTTTGTATTTTATTTCAATTCGAATAACATCTTTTCTTATAATTAAACAAGAAAATCCTGAATTCGAGGCGATTCGATTCGAATTGCAGCGAATGATTTGTTCATTAAATTACTTACGGCGAAATAAGGAACTAACTATGTACTATATATTATTATTACAACTAATTACAATTATGTATATAACTTTTTGGTTTTGCTGCCTACTTGGAAATTCGTCACATTTCTAAATGTTCCGTTTTTTAAAAAGAAGTGTTTAAAAAGCCTGCTTAAAATTTGATAGCATAAGATTCTACTTCTTGAGGGAAATTGGTCAGAATAAAACTTTCGTTTCACGCATGTTGAAGGCCGCCTAAATGAATGAGTATAAATGTAGAGTAAACAGAAACTCCTTGACAGTTGTGTGTATATGTTTAACTATTGTGAATAAAATATTGCATGCTTTTAGGCGAGCATAAAGGACATGCAAGTTTCATATAAAGACAAAGCTTTGCTTAAACCTCTCAAAAAGACTTATGTATGTTTGAAGAGATATTAGATATAAAGAAAAATGATTTGAAAATTAATAAAAGCAAAAAAGGTAGAAATCACATTTGAATGATTATAACATTAAAAAAAAGCTTGTTTTATGTTTGAAGCCTACTTTTAGCCGAATGCACTCTTACAAAGAGTCCCTCTAGATATGCACATTTTTATTTAATTTTTGAATTCGTAGCAAGCATTAGGGGGCAAAGATGTAAGGCGAAATACAGAATTGCACTATTTTTATGTCAATAATTTATCTGCGAAACGAAATTAAAATTGCATTTAAATCTTGCCGACATTGATAATTGCATAAGGGCATCAAAAAAAGCTGCCGCATTTAAATGAGCATGCATTGCAAATTCGTTAATTTTTCAATTAAATTATATTTATTCAATTTATTGTATGTAATATATGCCATTGAATGGCGCTATATATCTGAGGCCGCTGTGCTATACTTCCCCCCCCAAATAATTATTATTAATGCCATTGAAAATGCCAACAATGCAGCAAATTGCCAGTAATTCGTTTAATTTTCCATCAGTTTGCAATTTCCACTTTGGCTGCATTGTTCCGTTGGTATACCAGCGCCGCACTTTCCCCTACAGCCAAACGCCAGCCAATGAATTTGACTGGAAAATAGCAACGAACGAAAATCGATTTTTCTTGTATTGCTTTTGCTTTCTTAGCAACGATTTCTTTCATTTCTGCAGGCCACTGCTCATTTCTTTCTTTTCTTTTCTTCTTTCTACCTCTTTTCTGCTGCCGCTCGCACTTCTTTTATCTTGCTACTGAAATAGTAGCATATAAGTTTTGTGCAATTTGCTTGCTTGAATTGACGTAATGCTTGCTGGAATGTATTTTTCAGCACAATAAATTAGCATGCAATATATGTATATAGTATTTTTAGATCAACCTCAACGTCACACGCATTAAATCAACTAAAGATTTCGCATTGAAATGTGTTTTAAATCAATTTAACAAAAAATATGGCTTTTAGAATATGAATAAAAGTGTTAATTGAGCAAGAGTTGCAGAGTTTTCGTAGACAACTTCGCTTTGAGTTAATAACGGAAATGTATCGAACGCTTATATTGAGAACGCTCTATCTAGCACACGAAAATTCGTGTTTGATAGCAAAACCTTCATTGACAGAACTGTCATCTAGCATATTAATTTTCAAGTGAAAAATTAATACATACTAATTGTTTTTTAAATTAATTTATTAGCGCTTCGATCGATAAACGCCTTCGGAAAACGCTTTTTTCTTCGTAGCTAGACATTGGCATCAAGTCTTTCTAGCTAGACAATATATGAAAATATAAGCACAACTGTTGTTGATATTTTTAGCTTATGTTTATGCTAATTTTTGTAAAAATTTGTTTTGAAATGCCCAATCTGTTTCAATAAGTCTTGCGCAATTTTACGATAGCACGTGTTTATAAAATATTACGCTTACGAAAATGGAGCGGCAAATTTTGAATAATGACTAATTCCATGATGAAATTACGATTTGCCATATTTCATTGTACATATGTGAAATTTCTTTGCACACATTCACATTTTTGTTTTGTTTCTCTCAAAAGGTCAACCGAACGAGAAAGCGCTTATCGCTTTTGTTTAGTAAAAAGCTGCATATTATTCATCAACAATGATAATTGTTTGCTTTTAAACACAATCGCTTTTGTTTTTTTATACAATATAATTAACAATATGAAACCGCATGTGAACTGGCAATGCCATTCTTGAGCATAGATTCAATTGAGGAATCGACAATGATAATGCATATGAAATGTTGAATTATTCTTTTATGGTGCGATTCCAAAAAAAGGAGGGAGGGAGCATAAATTTTTAAAAGACACTGCAGTTCAGTATCTACAGCATGCCGGGCTTTTAACAATACCTCTCTCTCTCTCTCTCTCACTATCTCTCTTTATATATTTTTTATCAAGTGTACATCTGCGAATTATGGCATTTCCATAGAGTTTACCTAGCAAGTCCGTCAGTGGTTTTAAGCAGCGCCATGCCGACAATTTCATAAATCCACCACAGTGTATTTCGATCGCTAAAGGAAATTAATTATTTAAAAAAAAAGTAATTTCCCAAAGTCAACACAATGTAAGTTGCCTTTCAAGGGATTTCGTGCGCCAGTCTAACCTGTCAAAACTTTGCCGATGTTCCAACTAGGTCAGCCTAATATTCGAATATGTACTTAAATACTACAGTATTCGAGTAACTCTTCTTTATCATATTGTTTACATAATTTTGGCATGACACAAGTGTGTTAGCTGACTCAAAGTCTAGCAAGTAAACAAATAAATAATGCATGGCACAAACTATTTCAATAAATATGCTTAAGTTGCTATGCCAATGTTAATTCCATTAAAAAGCAAATGTATTTTTATCATGTCTGCCGCCACACAAGCCATTCTTTTTGTATGGAATTTTCGTCAAAGAATTATGCTATACTTATAAAAATAGATAAATTAGAGAGCAATATTTTTTAAGAATTTTCGTTCAGAAGAGCATAAAAGAGTTGTGAAATCTATTTGAAATTCTCACTCTTCCAGCTTTTTTTATTTCATCGCTGTTTTTTGTTTATGCCTGATACTTTTCTTCAATATAAATATCTCTCAAGAGAGAGATAAATATTTCTCATAATTGTAGTTTTATATTGACGCTGTCCATTATGCAAGATAAAAATATTTCATACTATTTTCAAATTATATATGTATTATAGGTATATCCAACGAGAGATACATTTTATGACTTATCATATTTGTATTTATATACTACCATATTTATATCATGTCTGATTTTATGTGCGCAATGCCTCTATTTTTCAATTTAAAAAATTCAAATTTTATCGCCTGCATTTATTATATTTGCATGTTGTATATATCACCATGCATATATGTATGTATATATATCAGATATAAAATAAATGCAAAACCACATTAAAGATAACAAGTTAAAAAGTTGAATCTGATACTCCGGCACAGTGGTTCGTGTGGCTGCAACTACTGACAATTTAATAATTATAAAACTGCATAAAGAAATTAACGGCTATGCAAATAAATGGCCTGCATTATATTTATAAGTTATGACTTGCAGAATGGCATAAATGTAAATACATACACACAAACACACAAGCATTTAAATTTGCATGTCAGTCGAAGACATCAAAATTGCAATTGCACATACTAGAAATTGCTGGCTGTAGGGTGCAAGCGCTGACAAATGCATTTAACGTAAAAGGCCAATAACAAACACACACACACATATGCAAAAAAATATAGGGGTCGTGTGTCGGAGTGTGCTTTCTCCAATGTGAAATGCGTCAGTGAAGTGGAAAATGTCAAAGTGGCGTCAGTGCTCAATTCGCCAGCAGAAGCACGCACATGTATTTATACTCACACACATACACACATGCATATGTGCATGCAAACATACATGCAGCGTGCATACAACAAACATTCGAATATGGTTCAATATGGCGACCATATGACGCATGTCGGTGCCTTTCAAAGTGTTTGTTCGGGGGCTAATTGCAGAAGACGCTTAAAAGCACTTTTGTTCCACTCACTCCCAAGGCGAAAGACAGTACCTACTCAGTATAAGGCAGACATGTCGCCTGTGGCAGCTTCTAAGTGTGTGCACAGGACACGAGGGATTATACAAATATGATTGTTGGGATTTAAATACACTCGTAAAAATAGTTCATTGATCAATTTTTTCGTGCTGGAAACTTTATTCAGAAAGTAGTTTCAACCACTCTACAGCTTTGATGGAGCAGCCATCAATAATTTAAAGCTGTTAAGAAACCTTTTTTAGTATGCTACTGATAGCATAAAAAATGCAGTTAGTTGGTAATAAATATCATTTTAATGAAGTATATACATACATAATAATAAGAAATGTGGCGAAATTACTAAAACTCAACAGCGCTTGCACACTTTAATGTCAGCTTTTCATCTTCATTTTTGGAACCCATAAAATGATTTACCAAAAATTGGCACAGCTGAAAATATTTACTTTAATAAGTTCTAGCTAAGAATCGAGTTGGGAATCTTAGACATCAGTGACTGAACATTTATGCACTGAACCTTGTCCAAAAAAGTAATGTCGACATAATGTTTAGCATAATCCAGCAAATCATTAAACATTTTAATAAAAATGTCTTGACTTCATCATTAAACATTTTTATAAAAATGTCTTGACTTGGAAACTACGCGCTTGGCATACTTTTTTATACTATTCTTCAATTGTGTGCATTTTAGCTTGCCATGAACCGGTCTACTTTGTATCGTATTACCCTAACAACGCTCATTTGTAGCAATTCCCTCAATTGTCTACACGCAAAGCGGCTTTTTCTACTTCAATCTACATTGACAGCAGCCACGCAACAAAAAAGAAAAAGAACTGAAACTGAAAAACAATTTGCAGATACTTGATATTTTCGCTTTTTTCTGTGCCATTTACAATGTTTGCTTTTATTTTGGTTTTATTTCTTTAAATTGATTCGCAGACGCAATTTAATTGCTCGGCAATTAAGCGTTGGAGCAGCTAGCAATGGAGCAATGAAATTTCTTAGAAGTTTCATTTTCGCAGGCAGCATAAAGTGCCCGGCTTTGTTTGGGTTTGGCTGTTGTCTATATGTGTGCGTGTGTGTGAAAGGAAAGAGGGCATTGGTTATAATGCTTCATTGTGATACGCAACCCGATTCGATTCAATTCAATTCAAATTGAGTATTTGTGTGTTTGTTGTTGTTTGTGCATAGAAAAATGAGTAGCAATTTATTGATTTTATGCTATTTGAGAACGTTTTGATTATATACAAACACTTCGTTGGAAATGCAAAACTCTTTTTATATAAATTTCTGAAGTTAAACAAAGTATTTTTCAATGTTTTTCCAACACAATTGGTTAAGTCTGCTTTAAGTTTGCAATTTGAAGCTGTAATAGTCCTAGTTTATTATTTACAATAGGCAATTGAGCTCCAAATTTTTTTTAAACATCATGAACAATCTTTTACCGTTTCTGTTTGATTTGTTAAGTCCATTTAAAAGATGTTGGAGATGATGGTGATGCCAGCTATACACAGCACATAGCACTTGTTAAAAGTTGTTAGAAGAAAGTAAATTAAGTAGTGATTGTTAACAAAGGCTTATTTGTTGCAAGAGAGTTCGCCGCAGCGAAGAGTGAAATTTCTTCAATTAGATCTTGCCAAGCGATCTTCCAACCCTCCAACTGCTCGAAACGGTTTGTTATATTTAAGCACTTCCAGTTCTACCAGCCGATCTTTGAAAATATACTGCAATATCTCTTAACATATGTCAGGATCATCAAACACTCAACAATTTCTTAAGCTTTTAATGTCATAACTTTTTTATTGAGAAACAATGGCGAAGCCCAACTTCTCTCAAGTTAATAATTAATTAATTGATTGGCGCAACAGCCCGTGTGGGCTTAGGCCTAGTTTTCTCGCATTAACTTGTGTGTGCTTGTCATATTTTTCACAAATTAACGGGACCTACTTAACCGAATCCGAACGGTTTTGAGAAACTTTTCATGGCAAATATTATTCTCGGAGAATTGCCAATTCAATTGAGTTTTCGCCATACCAAATATAATATGACACTTCTTCCTGTTTTCTTTGATTTTTCCTAATTTTTTTAGATCTGAAAATGTAAAGATCTAAAATTATAGCATATGCTCGTTTCAAAAGTGATGTTCGATTGTTCTGACGAATCTTTAAATGTCTTCCAAAACTTTCTCTCGTCAAAGACATTCTACATCAGCGAGTCATTGGCGCTCTTAGAACTTTTCTTTATCTTCAGACTTCGCCATAATACAAAATCCTCCCACACTTCAGAACTGCTTTCGACTCATTTGCATACCTACAAAAATGAATGCTTCACAACAAAGAATAACTTTATACATATATACACGCACAACAATGACTATGACATTTTGTCTGAACGAGCGACCGGCCAAATTGTAGCATTTTGTAGTCATAAAAGAGGGAGTAAAACTACTGCCACTATTATTACTTTTATGCTTGCATAACCCACACTGCTGTAATACAATATATAAGTCTATTTTACTAGCAGCATAACATAAACATACACACGCATACGCACACGCACACGCACACGTAACCGCAAGCCACTTAAAGCACAAATATTCCACACGCGGTTTAAGGGCGAAGGACATTGTCTGTGTTCATAAAAATTTACATGTCACATAAAAGTATAAAAATAGCTGTAAAATAAAATTCCAGCAATTTTGGAATTTCTGCTCTTTATGAAATGAAAGCAAATTAAATCTTTATGCATAACAATTTATGTATGTATGTATGTATGTGTGGTAGATGCTTAAGAAAATGTGCAAACTTTCACAGCTATGAACTACAGGATAAGAAAGCTATGATATAAGTGCACTTTATCTCTCTCACTCTCTCTTTGATGAAATCTGAAGGTTTTTTCGCATCTTTTTACTATTTTATTTTCTTTGCATTTTACATAGACTTGTTACGTTTTCATTTTGTCATAAGAAAAGTTAAAGCCGTGCTATTTATAAGCAAGTTTTTTTAAGGAAGAAAAAAGTAAGAGCTCATTGCAATTGCAGAGCATTAAAATTTTGCATTTTTTCTTGGAAGCGTTATAAAGAAAAATTAATAGCGGTAATCACGAAGTTGGGCAATTGTGAAGAAGGTAGAAGGATACAAGAGCAAATTTGTTAATCAAATGTAATTTGTTGTTGTTCAGAGCAAATCCGCTATTTTACTCTTTTGCCAGACCAGCTTACCAACTAAGCGAATACCTACTCACGATATTCCTATTTACTATGAACAATGAATTTTTAGTTTCAACATGCTAGGATCTTCGATTTATTGGTATTTTTTTAAGTAAATTTCGACTTATATTTGGTTTGAAAAAATTTATGTTTACAAATATTAAGAAAAGTTTGATCTTTGAAGCATTTTGTATGAATTATTTTTAACCCCAATGGCAAAATGTATTCCGAATTCTGGTTACATCACAATTTTTTGGAATTGAGAAGCGATCGTCTTGGAAATGGTTCAAATATTACGTAACGCAAAAGCGTTTGACTAGTGCAATTTACAATTCCAACTGTTGTAAGTCACCGTTTGGCTAAGCTAAAGTTGCACCAGAAAGTCATTGTGGTTGTTGTTGTGGCTGACTGACTGGCCTGCATGTGCTGGTGCTGCACATTATAATTAAATTAATCTGAAGTCATTAGTTCGAAGCTGTGGTAATGCAGCACTCAAGCGGAAGTGGCTTCATGCCCACACCCAGCTCAACTTATGGCCAGGCTGTATTTTGGTTATTCCGAGTGAAATATGCAGCATTTATGGAAGCGTCTGTGCGGATGTGCTTGTGCACTAACGCTTTATGATACTAACAAATCTACACACACACACTCGCATAACAACAAATTCATGCATATAAGTATATATAATGAGAGAAAGAGAACGAAAACACAACTCTAATTGCAAAAAAGCAGAAAATTTTGCAGCGGCACTCGCTCGAATCCTTGCTGAGCGCGCAGCATCCTGTCAAACAATAAATTTCGCACACATACGCATACACGCCAAAAGTACATGACTGTGTTCAGCTGGCGTTTTTCGTTTGTGTGCGTGTGTGTGGGGCAGTGTCGTGCTGCCGCACAGCTGCTGACATAATTAGTTAAATCACTGATGTATGCTTAATTAAGGAGGGTATTTTATGGTTTTGTGGCTGAGAGCACTATTTTCGAATTTCGAATGGAGGACCCACAGCCCACAGCCTGCATGTGTTTGTTTGTTTGCATGTGTATGTCAAGTTGGTTGGAAGTAAATGAAAATGATATACAAAAATAGTTCAGAAGAATTTTTGTATTGGCAGAATGGGAAAGGCAAAATTTGTTAATTTCCTTTTTTTTTGGTCAGAAAAAAGTCAGATTTTGGGATGCTGGATATAAAGTTTTAATTGAAAATATAAGCTGCTGACCCTTTTTTCATACTTCGCTCATTACGACGTATAATTTGAAAGCAGCGATTTGTGTTATGCTTTAAAAAGTTGCATTTGAATTTGAAAATGTAACAGAAATTGTAAAATTTTTAAAGGAAATTTGTGTTACTGCCCCAACATCGCAAGACTCATCTGACTTGTTTAGGAGCGCCTGTATTTTCAGGGCTCGAACAGATCTCGAAACTAGGTATCCATCCTCTTTGGAAATTTGTTAAACACATCCAAATTCTGAAAGTCACTACTTTGACCATTCCTACACGTAACTCTAACTGGTATCGCTAAGGGGACACAAAGGCAACGCATCTTTTTAGGCAGTTAGCTTAACCTAAACTAACCTAATGGAAATTTGCTTTGCTTTTTTCTTGCCTATTCACAACCTGTGAATCGATCATTCTAAATTTTTAAGCCGTTTTAAAAAGAATTCCCAGTTCCTCCTTATTTATAGATTTATACTTTTGTCTGTTAGAGGGTTAAGCCAAAGCTAGTTTAAGCGCTATTTAAACTGACGATTTTTAAATTTTATGTTAGCTAATGAGGCGTACCGGAGACCATGTTTAAAAGTTGATGAATTTAATAATGCGAAGAATATATTTGGGAAAATCGGAAATTATTTAAAAGAATGATTTAATTACACTGGCAATTTATAAAATGTGAAAAATGAAATTTAACAATTTTCAATGTGAAAATCGACTCGTCAGTCGCACTAGAGTTAAATATGGCATAGTTAAATAAGGAGCAAAATTTCAATTTGTGAAATTGTTTGCAAAAATTTGGCTCACATCGAAATTCTCAACTTGTCAAAACGAAGCCATTATTATGCAATCATGCCAATAACTGAATTAGCGCTTAGACAACGTGCAAGCAATTTGGTTACGTATTGAAATTAACGAACTTCTGCTATTTTATGCAACCCCTGCCATTAAAGCCTGCCAAATTGAACCAGTTCACACTTGGCAATTCACACAAATCATCTGCGTGCAATTTTTATGATAAGAGCGCTAAACTAAAGACTCCACTTTGCTGCTGCAGAAGGAGGTCACACTCTCGTTATCGAGTAGCTATCAGCACAGCGAGTTAACGCGCATCTCTGAATTACGACATTCACTAACAACTGCCAAACCAATAATACACACTTCATTAAATTCAATATTGAAATGCATAAAACTGCAATTTACGATATTTACGATTCGATGTTGACGGCGACGGCACTAACAAAAGCATCTCAAGCGCAATTTGCAACGCCTGCGATTTGCTGAGATTATATTTTTGCCTGCAGCGCGATAAAATGCAAATTATGGCTAACGAGCGGCTGAGCGAACAAGCGAGTTGTTGTTGCCAAAGTGCTTGCGGGGGCCGGGTTGTTTGGCAGTGACGCGCCAGCATGTCGCAAAAACCAGCGCACAATACATGCACAAAATCGTAAAAAAGCGCATAACTCCTTTCTGCTTACACAGCCGCTTACCCCACCCCACCCCACCCCACACCACCGCTATGCAGCCGGCTTGCTATTTCCTGCCATTGAGTCGCTTTGGGAATTGCCATAACGAACAATCGAAGGCTAAAATCGTTTGATGCCATATGCACATCAAATACACACACACACACATGCATAGGGCGGCATTGTTTTCTGAATGTGTGTGTGTGTTCAATCTGATTGTAGCAGATTCAACGTTCTGTTGATAATTGATTTGTTTTGGTTGGTTGGTTGGTTCGTTCGTTTGCGGCAGCAATTTACTCGTTAAGTTTTCTGTTGCTGTGATTGTTGCTATTGCCTTCAATTTATCGCTTAGCAATTAGTGTAATTTGTGGCAAAATGCGATTTGTGTTGATTGTCTGCAATGGCATTGAAGGGTGTAATACGTCTGCCAGCAAGTGCAAATGCACTCATTGTTGCATAAACGAGCAGCGAGTACGTGAGTGAGGATACATCGAGTGAAGATACAGCGATTTTCTTATCACTTCTGTCTTTTTAGGCGGTTTAAAAATTTTTTATGCAAGACTACTCATTTTAGGTTTCGTCGAAGAAGTGTACAAGTTATAAAAGCAACAAGCTTCCCCACCTCAACAAACCCACTTTTTTTATACCTATATCCTTACTTTTCCTTTATATTTAACAATTTCCCACACTGTCTTCCCTCTGAAAAATTTCTGCAGTAACAACCAAGTGCAATTAGCTTGGAAGCTATTTAAGCTTTTTTTTGAAACAGGTAGCGAGAAAGGTTAGGTTAGATTAAGCTGGCTGACTGAAAAGGCCCAGCATAGCCCCGTGTGGATCCTTAGCGATGCCAGTTAGAGTTCCGTTTACGAGTGCTCAAAGTAATAATCTATCAGAATTTGTGTGTGTTTCACAAATTTTCGAAGAGGCTTGATATTTAGTTTCGAGATCTGTTCGTGCCTTGAAAAGACCTAAACAAGTCAGACGAGTTCTAGCGATGGCGGGGCAGCAGCACAGTAAGCTCTACATTCTATTCTTGGAAGAGTCAGTATAAACCTAGTATATTTTTCGTCATATGACTTTAAGATGTTTAGGGAGGTCGCACAGGTGCTTAGGTTATTCCAAGTGGCCCTCGATAGCTAGATATCTAGATCATAGAAATACACACCAGCTCTGAAGAAGCAAACAAATTAGTACTAAAATTTTAAATCTTATAATTTTCATTCACATAGTAGCAAAACAGTTCCTTTATCTATTACTTTTCTTCTTCAGCACATATTTTCTTAACCAACGAGTAGCGAGTTACTAAACTTTAGTTGTCTGTCGGCTTTGATCATTAATAGTTTTCTTATAATTTATGCCAGACAAAAATTTATTTCTACAATTACATATAATATTTAATTTCAGTAATTTAAAAGCTTGAACAAAATTTTTAAAAAAAAATGTTTTCCTGCAACAAATTTGACAAAGAGCGATTAAATTGGATTTTTCATAGCAAGAAACATATTTCATTTATTTCAACAAGAGCTGTAGCGACAACAATAACAATAGATAACGCACGAACTCAATACACGCACACTTTCACATTCACACATGCACCATGCACATCATTTATCATAGTCAAATTTCAAGCAAACATTGCGAGTCTTGCTTACAACGGACTTGTGAAAATCCTCTTGCTATCGTCATATGACACAGGATATACAGACACAAGTACACACACTCGTATGTGCGCATACACCAGCACTCTTAATTAACAAGAGAATTGTTATGCAAGCATGTATACTGTATGCGCTAGTATATGTGAAGTGTGTGTGTATAGGCTATGTCCATACTCGTTACTTTTGGGCACACACTTAAGCGCATATGTGTTAAACATAATGCTTCGAAGGACGAGGGGTTTCCATTGTGTGTGTGGATGCAAGCACTTTTGTTAGAGAGTGTGTGTGCGCGCATGCCGGTGTCACTTTTTCGTACTCTTTCACTCAAAGTCGAACTGTTTGGCCAAGCATTAAAAGCGACACATGCACTCACACTTAAATTTTAATATATTTATTCTATATAGGACGGCTGAAGTAAAATTGTCAATGTATAGGTATGGCTAACATAGCTAAAAATATCATATGTGGTTCTTTTCCACGCTTATGTCATGCCATGCTCGCCACACATAAATCCGATTGATTTACGTTGAAGCACAAACATTTGGGAGATTAACTTTTGTGGCTGAGATGGGGGCAGTTTTTTTTTGTTGCCTACTTTTAGGCGATAAGGCACACGTTACACACGCACACCATACAGGAAAGAAAAGATTTGTGCGTTATGGCGCCTAAATGGTAGACATGGTGACAAATGGATGAACGAACTGATGGACGGTCGCAGGAATGAAGGGATAAGTGGAACGACAGAGAAGCAGAAGAACCGAGGGAAGGACCGACGGACTTAGGTACAGAGAGATAAACGTACAGTGGGTAGAACAAAGAGGCTTATGGTCGAACGAAGGTATTGAAAAATATCTGTACAGAGTGAGAAAGAAAGAAATTAGAAAATTAAAAATTAAAGCTGCAAACAGTTCCAGTGGTAGGTATATTACGTTCTTCCAGTACGACTTCAGAAACACATGGGCTCACTTTCGGTTAGCGCTATGAATCAGCTCTAGGGCTCATCCGGTTAAGTCCGTTCAGAGCGCTTAGTAACTGGAAAGAGAGGGAAGCCAATTCGTAATGCCACAAACGACACGACCAACTCTGCAAAGTATTGCTCGTCGCGGGTTTCAAATGGGGTAGTTAATCTGTAGTTGTTTTTGTTGCTAAAAATCCGGCACAAGCACGAGATCTTAAATATCTTTCGAAGATTTTATCACCTCCAACCTATTGATAAATATGCACTTACATACCTATTGTAGGCAGACACGTACACACATATTCATGTGTACTTGCAAGTTGAAAAAGGAAGGAATTACTTCTGCACTTGCCAAGTGCATGTGCGTGCTATTTTCTGTATGTGTGTTTGTCTCAGCATGTGTGTGTGTGTGTGAATGTGCTGAACTTTGACATTTAACAAAAATTGCAAAAAAAAAAGGCATTGGAAAAACGAAATGGGAAAAATGTCAGAAACGAGAGGGAAGGTATTTTTTCTATCGTTGTTTTCGTTCAGCAAATTCGTTCACTTTTTCACAGTACCTTATGTGTGTATGTTTGTATGTACATACATATGTATGTAAGGATGCATGTGTACTAGAGCTGGGGAAAAGGAGCTGCCAGGCACATGTCTGCAGGCTTCGACAAAGCTTTATATGTTTAAAAGTTTACCATTTAGCTCTAAAAACTTAAGATTTTATCAACAATATGAAATGACTTTTTTTTAATATGGAAATATAATTTTTGTTAAAAATTTTTAAATTTAATATTTGCTCGAAAGTTAATAATCTTAAATTTGAGCAAAAATCTCGAATTTATCAAAAATAATTTACAAATATTGCAAAAACATTTTCTATTGAGAGAAACTTCATGGCGAGGCAGCTGTACATAAGCATGTACAAGCGTGAAAAATTGCCTACTTTTAGGCGCTAGAAATGGAGAAAATTTGCCATACTTGCGAAAAGTCAAAATTTTATAATTTTCTCTATTACTTCACTCAAATCTATTTAACTCTACTCTGCTACTCACAGCCTCTCTTCTGCGCTGGTCCAATTTCTGCGCTCATTTTCGAACTAGCTTCTCTTTTTCTGATGCTTTCTCTCACTCTATACTGCGCTGCTTTCCACCCTTCGATATCGCTCTCTCTCACTCTCTCTCTCTCAAATATGCACAGTGTTTCCTTGCCAAACTTCCCCTTACTTGTGTTACGTCATTTAAAATTTTCTCGCACATACGTTTTTCTTGTACTGTAACGAAAAACAACGCCCCCTTTTTTTCTGCTGATCCAAAAAAGATGGCCAGGCCACGCATTTATCAATTTTTGTTTGTGCTTTTGCTGTTTTATTTTTGGAGAAGTTTTTAATTTTATGTTAATTTCGTAACGTGAACACATTTCTTATATTAAGCACAGAAGTGGGCGATGCAACGGTGTAATTGCTTATTCAAGCAAGTGACAGTGTTGCATTTGAATGGCATAAGTAGCAGTGTATAAATAAAGCGTAAAGGGAATTTGTGCCGGTGCGACTTCATAAGTTAAGGCTCAGTTAGTGATCGCGTATCGTATTTAATCGTATCGTAAACAAAACCTGTTTTATCCGAGCTCTATACATGCGTTCGCTCTTGACGAATCGTAACGCAGAAATCATAAACGAAGTAGGTATCTCTGCGATATTTACGCATTATGAATAAATATGATACGCGATCACTAACTGAGCCTTTAGACA
Source organism: Neria commutata (assembly GCA_963457695.1). Taxonomy (NCBI): domain Eukaryota; kingdom Metazoa; phylum Arthropoda; class Insecta; order Diptera; family Micropezidae; genus Neria; species Neria commutata. The sequence goes on from OY735246.1 coordinate 49,033,648, forward strand.
GAGTTACATACCTGTGGGTAGTGGAATTTTCAAACCCCGAAGGGCTTTTGACAGCTGTGAGATTTTTGACATAAAATTCAGAGAATTTTGGCTTTCATGGAGAACTTTGTGAAAGGAGTCTTTGAACCGGCACTTTTATTTATCTTTTGAAAAAGTTGTTACCTAAAATTCTAAAGAAAATCGCGTACGTATAGTAATTCATAACTATAGTCGATTTTAGTTTTGAGTGCCTGTTAGAATTTAAAAAAACTAAGCGTTTCTGAAAATTCGATATAAAGATCTTCCGATTTGAATACCTTACTGGGTGAAGCGCATTAAAGATGTAACCGAGGAATCCTCAGGCCTGTCTGCAGTTGCCAGATAGTCTATTATTGCCCGCCCACTTGCCCTGCTGCTAGCTGGCACTTACCTCAAATTGCAGATAATTAAAAAGGCACGTTAATTCCTGTACGCAAAGTGGCACACAGCAGAATTTATAACTCCCCCGGGTATTCCACTGTAGTTGCGCTCCAATTCACTTTTCGCTTTTATCTCTCGCCTGGCTGGTGGCACGTAAAAAGGAAATAATAAATGGCAGCGAAGAAGAACGCCTTTTCATAATAGTTTCCGTTTTTAATTTAGCACTGAACTCAAGTGTCCAGCGTAAGAGTAGCGGAGGGGATTGCGAAGTAGCTCCGCCTGCCTGTCGCCTGCCGTGCTTTTTGGCCGCCACAGTCGCTCAAGCGCGCTCGCCCGTTGGCAAGATTGAAATTAAGGTAAAAGAAAAAGAAAAAGAAGAAGAAGCACAAAAGATACAAATGATGAGAAACAATTCAAAACTCTGCGCAGAAATTTCAATTTTGTAGCAAAAATTAAAAAATTATGTGCAATGTGCAAAAGAAAATGACAGTGGAAATTCTGGCTTGGCCAAGCATGTTAAAGAGAAAATGCGCTCGAACGAATAATATAAAAAACCGTCTGTGCGAAAAAACTCGCATAAAATGCTTTGATGTTGAAGAATGCGCTTTGAGAAAAACTGCGTAGGTATGGCAACACTACACCGTCTCCAGTCTCAGAATTCTCCGAATTTTTCACTTCAACAGATACAAGCCACCCTTATGCCATTATTTACAATTTGCCTTGAGTGTAAAATACAAGCTGCAATTTTACTAAATGTGAAGTATAAGTACAAATTGTTACCAACAAATAAAATGTTTGAAATTCCAAGACATGCTACAACGAAAAAGCGTAAAATGTAAAGCAAGAAGCAGCAACATTCTGCACAAAATATTTCAAGTTACTTCTGTGAAAGAAGAAGCAGCAGCAGACGGCAGGCAGGCGGTTAGATTATATAATTTACGAGTGTGTAAAATGTAATTTACGTTAACATGGCAACCATGGCGCTTGAAGTAGCATGCCGCACAGTGCGTCGCTTGCATAGTAAACATGGAAAAAAATAGTCAGCGTTATTGGGTAAGGTTATAGTAGCTTTCTAGGGCACAGATGGTCTGCCAGCAAGACACAGGTTATATGTGATACTAGAAAGATACTAAGGGGAGCCTTGCTTAACCCATGTGGAAGTTTGGATGAACATCAAAAGGTTCTGGATATAGACTGTTAATGAAATTTCTCTCCAGCCATCTTTTGTTAAAAAGTAAATAATTTATATTGAAGCACTTGGGTGCACTTTGACTCTTCGGATTATCTTTCTACATGTCTTTATGTGATGTGATCTTCTTAACCTATCTTTTGTTTGCTCGCTGACATTTTTGTATAAAAGAAAATATTTTCACAAAAATTCACTTTTCCAAATAGCTTTCCTTGCCACATGTTCGCAGCTAAAAGCAAATTGCTTGACTAAACAAATAAATAAATGACTGATAAATTGCAAAATATAAATTTTTATAAAAGTATAAGATAAAATGTTATAAATGAGAAAAATATCTTAGTTGGAAGCTTCCACTTTAACTCTGCTTGGCAATCGAAGGTAATGCAATTTTGAACCAGAAATTTAAATTTATTTTTGAAAATGTATTATGCATCGACTAATCTTAAATTTTTTTACAAAAAGTTATGTAAATATCTTATTTTTGGCTAAAACTGACACACTGTGAGTCGCAGCGTTGCCTTAGCTTGGGTCCATCCATCGCTAGGTCGTAGATACGTCACTTTAATGCGCTGTGAAGCGGCAAAGGACAAAAATATCGCCAAACTGCAGCTTGTGCCATTTTGCCTTGGCAGCAAATAAATGAGCTTGCTGGGCAAAAGCAGTTACATTTGCACTCGGCTAGGAGGGCGAGGGTGAGTGTGTAATAGCATAATTTATGGTTAGACAAAAGTGTTTCTGCTGCAGTAGATTACAACAATTTCCAGTGCTAAAAGGCGAAAACTCATTTTCAGCAGCAAGCAGTAGCAGTATTCCGGGGATTGGCCATATTATTAGCATATTTTAGAGTGAGCCGTAGACGTGAAGTCGTTCAAGCGCAATATGCTTAGATTTATGTAACTGAGAATTGGTGCGCGAAAAGCTGACGCTAACGAAGGAGCTAACATAATGCGAAAGTAAATATACGCGTTGAATTATGAGCTCTATATGTCATGCTTGGATGCCATAAATTTATGTTTTTATTAAGCCTTTACGGCAGGAACACGCAAGCTCTCCATAGAATGATATCTTTTGTATGAGATATTTCTGAAGGATTTTAATTGTAGTAGTAGTATGTAAATTATTGATAATTGACAGTTCGAGCATTCACTTTTATGCGTATATATCACTTTAGATACTCAAAAAAGTTACAAGAATCGTCCTTTTACCATTGAGTTAATTTTTCTTAAACTAAACTCAAGCTGATACAGTGAAACTAATATCATATTACATATCTTAATCTGCAAGTCACTAAAAATCATATACCCTTGCTGCTCTGGATTTGTAATCTTCGTCGAATCAACTATTAAAGCAATAGTTTCTCATTATATATCTTTCTGATTGTAGTGCATTTTTTAAAATTTTCTGAATAAAGTATAGGAGGAGAACGACTTTTAACTTTCTTCTTAGCTTAATTATGTTATAAGCGCATATTTAGAAAAATCATAGCCTAAAAATCTTCATAAAAATCGGCTTTAAATATGATTTTGTCTTTTCGACGAAGATTGCCTTAGACATATGCTAAATATGACAGTCCTTCCAGAGCTAAAGACTACACCAAACCAATTGGATTTTGTAGTCTTGTTTAGCTATCGAAAGATAATCTAACATTTTCTGAAAGGTTAACAAATAGACTGACAGACTAAGAAATCAAAATCATAGATATCTTGTGGTATTTTCTATTCCTCTGCTGAGGCTAGTTTCTGTTCTACTATTCATAAAGAAAATTGTTTATTTGATTATTACTAATTCAGCGATATTTTCCGCAAAACAATTTCTATAATTTCTGTACGACAAAACTGACAGAAATGAAACTAAATGAGAAACTCAAAAAGCTATTTCAAATTTCCAACAATTCCCTCAACTTTATTTCCATTATTAACTGTCAAGTTTTTGAAACTCATTATCTACGGTCTAACATAAATTTAATTAAATTGCTCTCAGCTAAAACTTTTAATCTGAAGGCGGTGGATTTTAACAGCTGCCATAAAAGTGTTGCAGATTTAAAATTTGTGATAAAATTCCAGTCGTTATGTCTTCATTAAAATGTTGTCAACACATTGTTGTTTAAATTAAAATGCAATTCCCGGCTCATTCTCATAGATTGTGCAATTTATTTGCGATAATATTGCCGCCCCGCCGCGCAGCGTTGCAACAGCAAGCGCCAGCGTTTCATTTGATTAACGATTCTGTTGAATGCTGTGACAGATCAAAGGGAGTTGCCATTGTCAACATCGCGGTTCTTCTTGTTCTTGTGTTGGTGTCGGTCTGTCTGTTGGTTTTTGTGAGCGCATTTCAATAATTAATCATCTTGATAACATTTGTAATGATTTTTATCGCTGTTGTAAATTGAAAGCAGTTACAATCACTTTAATTTATATTTTCCGCTCATGCTGTTGAGATTGAATAATGAATATCAACAAGAAATCCGATTTTTATTGACATTTTAATTTTAATTCGCTATTTGCTTTTCATATAGATCAATAACAATTAATCCCTTCAATTCATTCACATAAAAGGTGGAATATTTCGATATTATCGCTGAAAAATGCAATATCTTTTTTTTTAAATGCAGTTTTTGAACATTTTTGCAAATTAATATTTAAATTTAATATAAACATTTATGTATGTATGTATATATATAGATCTAACGATAAGAGTATATATGGCACATCTCTATTACAAAGATAAAAGAGACAACCTGAACAACGCTTTCATCATTGTCACCAACATAGAAAGCAATTTTGTATTTTTTCCCGCTTTCTAATCCATTATTGAAATTGCAACCGCATTTCTATAGCGCCTTCAAATTACAAAATGGTGTTTCGCACAAGCTCATACAAAACCACAAGCCCTACCCTTTACGCCATGCGTTTCAATAGCTAAAACCACACACTCTCCACTCTCATCCAGCCAACAGACTGACAACAGCATTTTCGTCCTCATCGCACTATAAGCTGCCTTTGTAAATGCCAAAGGCATATCACACACTCGCATACAAACATACCACTAGGAAAAAAAGTAAAATCGAGAAGGATAAAATTCTCGAGCAGTTGGCGAAGTATCTTGAAAGAAACAAAACAGATAATAAGTCTTATTATCATAAAAATTTATTCTGAATATTATACAGTTAGGAGTCAATAAAGTTTTTGGCCTTAAAATTTAATCAAATTCAGAAATTGGATTTGGTAACTGAAGCATCTAATTCTAGCTTTCTTAATATTTCATGGAAAACGGCCGTTCGATTTATGTGTCAAGAGGAAGTTCGTCTTTATTATTGTTATCAAGAATTTTCGATAACGAAGCAAAATCTTTTTTAAATAAAATTTCATATTAAACGAATATTAGAGTTAAGTTAAGATTGTGCCGGCTGGGCAGCAAAAGATAACATATGATATAGAAAAAGCAACTGGTCCTTGATGTGACACTTTGGCATAACTAACAACCCTAATCTGGCGTTATATCATATACCTTTTAACACTAACCCTGCCAATATGATAGGCTTGATGTTTAGTTATCTACAAGATTAGAGTTGAAAAATTATATTATAAATTTATAAGATAAATTCCTTTCAAAGAAATTAAAATATATTTTATTTATATTTTGAAACTATGTATAATAATTGAATAGGAAAAAAAGTAAAATCGAGAAGGATAAAATTCTCGAGCAGTTGGCGAAGAAACTACGAGTATCTTGAAAGAAACAAAACAGATAATAAGTCTTATTATCATAAAAATTTATTTTGAATATTATACAGTTAGGAGTCAATAAAGTTTTTGGCCTTAAAATTTAATCAAATTCAGAAATTGGATTTGGTAACTGAAGCATCTAATTCTAGCTTTCTTAATATTTCATGGAAAACGGCCGTTCGATTTATGTGTCAAGAGGAAGTTCGTCTTTATTATTGTTATCAAGAATTTTCGATAACGAAGCAAAATCTTTTTTAAATAAAATTTCATATTAAACGAATATTAGAGTTAAGTTAAGATTGTGCCGGCTGGGCAGCAAAAGATAACATATGATATAGAAAAAGCAACTGGTCCTTGATGTGACACTTTGGCATAACTAACAACCCTAATCTGGCGTTATATCATATACCTTTTAACACTAACCCTGCCAATATGATAGGCTTGATGTTTAGTTATCTACAAGATTAGAGTTGAAAAATTATATTATAAATTTATAAGATAAATTTCTTTCAAAGAAATTAAAATATATTTTATTTATATTTTGAAACTATGTATAATAATTGATGCAATCAGTCATTTTTGCCGCTCGGTAGCTCTTGTGTTAACAAGTCATGTCATTCGACTCTCGAGCGTATAGCCTTCTACTGACTTTTCCAGTTCCTATTGGGTCCCCAAGCGCATATCTCAAAATCACTCCCCATTGGGTGCGAATCATAGAAATGCATTTCCTCTTTCTCTGCCTTCATATCTACCGCACACAGCACACAGAAAAGAGAGATTGCTGCTATCTCACCCGCATGTAATAAGCAACAAAAATCGCATTCCCCTATTTCCAATAGCAGAGTGCAAACCCGATTTTCTACGAACCATAGTGGACTGTGGATTTGATGCCTTTTTCAGGCAATGAACAGTTGGCATAGCTTTTTCGCTCATACACCACATGGTGTTTGTGGTCATGGTGCAAGCAGGATTAGGATAGCAAAGTCAGCTTTTGATTTTTACTGCCTGCTGCTGGCTCCTATATGAGTTCGGTGGCACGGTGGAACCAAGGAAATTGCTGGCTTGAAACTGTGCGGTTTAAACTTTTCGGTTTAGTATCTAATGTCAAAAAGTGCAAACTTTTGCCGTTTAATGCTGAAATCTGCAGACAAACTTTTAAATAGGACGATTACCAGAGTGACAACAACAACAACAGAGAGTATATGAAATCAAGCTGTCTGTAGTGCCAACTGCGCTGGTGGCTTCAGTAAGAGCCATAAAACAAGCGCTTGTCACTTTGACATTTTGAATCGCACTGCTTTATAAGTTGGTATCAGCCAAAGGCAACAAGGAGGGGCTGTAGGCTGGAGTGAGCGAGCGGACAGACATAATTGCAAAACTTATGAGCACACAAAATTTTCATTAATTGCAAAATAAATTGAAATGAGTTTTCCACCAAGCTACTTTAAGTACTTAGTTCCTCTACTTTCTTAAGCACTTACACTTAAAAATTAGTGCATATTTTAAGGCGCTCTTCTTATAAGCAGCAGCCGTAATAATAACGCCAATGGCAAAACACACAAATTTGCTATTTTCGTGTTCGACGACAGTCTGAGCGGAAGAGGGAATGGGCGAAGAAGCAAAAAAGTCGAAATAGAAATTTTACATTTTTTCTCATAAAAATCAACGATAATGGCTAGGAAATTGAATAAAAAATGAGCACGCCTGAGTTGGGAGGCAAAGAAAATTGGATTACGCGCTGAAAAGTAGGCAAGGTTTTGCACGGCAAATCAACCTTCGTACACCTGTTCCTGCAGCTTGCCTACTGTTCTCTGCTCTCTGCAATTCCGCGCAGCTGTTGTTCGAAAGCAGGAAACTGGCAGGAAATAAAAGACTGATGGCGGGGCATCGCATATATACTATAACAGGGTAGCAGGCGAGAAAGGCATAGCAAGAAAGGACAAAATATTTAGTGAAAGAAACAGATTAAGTAAGGTAGACAGCACTCGGTGGTTAGGGCAGGTGGCCCTAAAATGTCAGTCTTGATTGAGCAAGGTCGGCTCCGAAGGTTTGGCGTTCACACAAAGGCACATATAGTTATTTTTGCCATTAGGCGCGCACATACACACACAGCGACTAATGGAGGCACGCATTTACATTTTTATATGTTCAATAATGGTTATTTTCTGCCACTTATTACCATTTCATTTGGCAACTTTATATAGGTGGAAAAAATTTTGGGAATAAATTTATAACAAAAGTTAGTATACATAATTTAAAAGAAAATTATTTCGATTTCAACCTCTTTTGGCTTTCACACCTAAGATTCCTATAAAACACTCCTAAGATCATTGGTTATAGATAAGAAAGCGGTTGTAGGCTCTCCAGCAATAAGTATAAGAAAGTTCTTTAAACTGTTTGTAAAAATATTCTTTCTATCAAAACGCTTCAAATTCTTAAATCTGTGAAAAAAATGCTCTTGAAACTACTAAAAATATGACATAACTACTAAAAAGTAGTCAACTCAATAACAGCAGTTATCATTTAGATGAGTTGTCAGTTATTTTTTGTAAGATCTCTCCAAAACTAGCAAATCTAGTTTTTAACAGCAGTGACTTCATCGATACTACTTTAATGAGCCCAACCCCTAGTTTTTTGTACAAAAAACTTCATTACCGTCTCTGCGTATAAATTTTTTGGCTACGATGGATATTTTTTAAAAATATATGAAATATTCTAATCAAAACTACTACAAATTAGTTATAACTACTAAAAATGTTGCCAACTTCAAACCTGCAAGCTTCAGCTCTATACTTTACTAGCATATTTAACTAACTGTAGCTCTTGACATTTTCAGTGTCTGTTTGCTTGTGCTTGTTCGTTCGTCCCGCGCCAAGTTCTTGTCTGGCCTGTATTCTGTCATGCGGCGATTGCCAACACGACAGCCAACAAAAATGTATGCATTGGCTTTTGTGTATCTGTCACTTAGTCAGTCTTTTAGGCTGCTTGTCATTTTGACATTTCAGTTTTTGGTAATTAAGCAGTGAGATTGAAAGTTCATTTCGCATTGGAAATTCTATTTTGGTTTCCATTGTGGTTCTTTTTCATTTTGCCTATAATTGATAGATGGAAATATTGATTTAAATTGATTGCTCGTGCTGATATATGCATCATCTGATTGGTTTTCAATTTCTGGCAGTTATTTGCTGATTACGCAGAATTGAAAACTTTTGTGAACTTTTCACATTTCGTTTGTGTTCAGAAATAAAAAATAAGCGAAATTTTTTTCAATCTTAATCATTTCATACATATTTGCCTGACACTGATTATTGAGCTCCATTTTCAATTTAATTTATCTTATGCTCTAAAGTAGCCTTCCTTTTTAACAGCAAAGTCTCATATGGTGCTCATTTTTCATGGCAAAATTTAATATCTGCATCACTTGCTGCACTCCCTTCTCAACTTTCCTATTATGAAAGTCTGACTAGTTCTTGAAATGAGTATAAGTTGCAGTATTGTTATGTATGTAGCTTGTACGAAGGGGTACTGAGAGTAGCATCTTCAGTGCTGCAATACAGCGAAAGTGCAAAGATTGCTGCAAAAGCACAAGTTTTACTCGCTCACAATAAAAGAGAAGAGTGGAAGCGGTGAAGATAACGACTAAAGAAATTGTAGAAGTACTAAGTTTATTCGTGTGTGTGGGGGGAGGGGGTATCATAATAGTATGCTAGATGTATGCCACTTTTTAAATTTTTTTCCTAACCAGTCCTAAAATGTCAAAAGTTTTGAATAAGCAGTTTCGGGTTTCCTTGACTTATGTGCGGGAAATCTTTTGATATTCAACTGCTTTTGTTGTATTATCATTTTTTATATTTCACGAACAATTGTTTGAAATTCTAGACATTTAATTGGGGCATTTCCTGAACAATAAAATTGCCACTGTGAATGCTCGAATTTTTTGATAAAATAGGGGCACATCATCATTTCCGTTGCTGTGCGTCAATGTAATCAAATATTAATTAAAATATTATATGACACCCGAACAGCAAACAACAATGCATGCAAACAATTTTATTGACCCGCACACACACACACACGAATATGCTCTTATGCATACATGCGCTTTTCACAACGTCATGCCATTATTAATTGAATTCTCCATTAATTTATTTTGATTGTACACTTCAAGCTCCTTAACAAATAAACCCCTACCCTTTGGTGCGGGCGGTTAAGCAGCTGCCTCTTTGCGTATTTTTTGCTGTTTATTTGAACAAAAATGATTAACTTTACACAACATATTGGCATATTTAAATAAGTAATACAATCTTTTTTCTATCTTTTTTGCAGCAAAAATTTTATTTTTCTATATAATATTTTATGCGGTGTTAACTGGATTCTTCGCTGCCATGTTAGCTGTATTCTATCAAACGTTGGAAGCTGACAAACCTAAGTGGACACTGGACAATGGCTTAATCGGCTCGAATCCAGGTTAGTGTGAGCGCTGTTGGAAATGCAAAAGCCAGCAAACTGTTAGGATACAATAAAAAAACAACGTTAGTTTAAAAAAAGAATGTTTGAGTGAAATTTACGCTTAGTTACATTAATAACAATGGTTCAACAATCACTTCATAACAATCACTTTCCATAGAAGAACCAGCGACAATGAGTAGAAGTACTAGCTTGCCTCTTAAGCATGAAAATGGCTCACACGTGCATTTAAAAACGTTATGATGTAATGTGCTAGCTTACGGCAGCAGCATACGGCTGTAAATCACTTAAATATTTGCTTGTAATGCTAATTTTTTGGTGAAGATACAAGAGTTTTGAATTTTACTATTTGAAATAATTAAAAGTTACGCATACGCACCGGACAACCATAGACAGCAGCCCAGCATATGAATCGCTGTAATTTGAATAATTTAAAAGCAAATGTCATTTTAAACTCTGCAATATAACTAATACTATAAAGCATTGTTAGTATCTTTAATTAACAGTGAGCTGCTTATAATTTGTTCACATTATATTGCTCATACGCCGTGTTGTGCCATAATTTTATAAGCTTTATTTTTTTTTTAACTATTCTAATACATTATAAAGTATGTACTAAGCAATTAGGCGCACGTTTCTCTCATAAAATTCACATTAAAATGCCAACAACATGAATCATATCCGCACTCTCAATGCATTAATATTTTATTCGAATCAACATATATGTAAATTGCCACATTAAACAACACACCCACATGTAGCGCCATAAGCAAGCTGCCCGAGTACACTTGCCCTTTGCCACGCTCATATTTTGCGAAATGTCTTCAAGCATACACTGCGCGTCCCATAACTGCTCCCAAATGTTGACCGTTGACACGGCGCTACAAATTAGTCGCGTTTATCATCAATAAAAAAGTGAATTTAATTAACTAATTGGATTGACAGTGTATTTACCTACTCGACCACTTGCACTTTAACTCTTTGTCAGCGCGCTGCGCAGAATTTGAGGGATTAATTTGAGAGCAGTGCTAATTAAATGGGCAACTGTTGATGGCAATTTTTATTTTCCATTTAATTGCGGTTGAATTGCTGGCAAACAATTTGTTGTATGCGTGCCATTTCAGCCTGACCTCATTACGAGAGCACTTGTTATATTCTTTCATTCATTAACTATCTTTCCATTTCTACTTCATTCTCTTTTGCTGCAACTTGACAGGTCTTGGCTTTCGACCAATGCCACCAGAAGCAAATGTTGAGAGCACTTTAGTTTGGTATGAGGCATCGAAACCTGATAATTATAAATATTGGGTTGACGAGACTGCAGCCTTTTTAAAATGTAAGTATAACAACATGTACAAATTTATTGTCTACAGTTATGCAATTGTGTGCGCAAAAATAGCAGCATAGCAGTATTATTAGCAGCAATTTTTATTAAAAGAAACTGGTTTCGAAAAATTGCATATAAACTGAAATGAAAATTTGTTCCAAGTAACTCAAATTTTAACTGCAATGAGAGCAAATCAAAACGTTGCTACTTTTGTAATCACTGCTGTACATGCAAGAATCAAAAGTGGTTTATATTAAAATTATAAATTAGTGTAATCAGTGTTGGGTGTTAATGAATCCATAGAAAGGACAATGAAGCTATTGAGTCAATTCTGTCTATTTTTTAAATAATTCAAGCATAAATGATTGGGAATGTTAGATTTTGTCTCTGATTTGTTAGATTTAAAATCTATTCTCATTCTATATTATAGAATGACAAGAATAGCTAATATATAGTTTAGACTATTAAAAAAATTGAATTTTTCACTCTTTTCTTGAATTTAAAAAATTTCAAAAGTATTATATGTCTTTTGTTAATGTTAATAAGTGTTTAATAAATTCTGGCTTTTTACAACAAAAACAATTTCAGCAATTCCTTGTAAGTTGGAAATTTAATAAAGCATACTACTATGTAGCCTAAAAGTAAGCTAGAAAATTATTAAAGTTATAGTAAAACACTCACATTTCAATATATGGACAAAATGGAATTTTGAATGTAGGTCGCCAAAAATTATGCTAGAAAATGATTCAGGTTTTTTTAAATCTTAAGAAAAGTTTAAAATTTAGTCATATGTATTTACATTGTATTTATAAGCGGCCTAAAAGTATGCTAGAGAATGATTCAAGCTTTATTCACTCACATCGAAAGAATGTTCAATTGCAATGTTTATAAGAGCAGCCTAAAAGTATGCTATAAAAATAAACAAGGGTTATATTCAACTGCCAAAAAGGGCTGCTGAAATATAACAAAAGTTACTATGTGTAATTATATAGCCTTAAAGTGGGCTCGGAAATTACTAAACTTAAAGTTACTAGAAATATAAAAAAAATCTTTATGTAATTAAGAGCTGCCTAAAAGTATGCTGTAAAGAATCTCAGGCTATGCGTAGCTGCTATACCAAGTCTAGACGCTTGAACAATTAATTACAAAATATTTAGTAAAAATCTTAGAAATTCAATCAATTTTGTTTATTGTAAATAATTAATCTCCCAACTACAGCCTACGATGATATCCCCAAGAAGAATCAAGTGAATTGCTCATTCGAGAACTTACCGCCAGAGGGCAAAGTTTGCGGTGTTGATGAGCATTCGTTCGCTCCCTGCATTGAGGAGAATCACTTTGGCTATCATGTTGCCAGGCCTTGCATATTCCTCAAGTTGAATAAGGTAAGCTTCCCCCAGCTTAGACTTTACCAAATCTTTCATATGGCAACTCAACACAACTCTAACCCATAGATTTACAACTGGGTACCGGATATTTACAACGATTCAAAGTCTCTGCCCGATGAAATGCCCACTGAACTGAAGCAGCACATCAAGGAGAAACAGAGCCTGCGACCAAATGAGGTGAGTTCTTAACAATTCAGCAGGCAATAGCTGACTGTGGTGAGTTTCTGTTATTTTATTTGCATATTCGTTTTTTATTTCTTTTCAGACTGGTGTCGTTTGGGTATCCTGCGAAGGTGAAAATCCCGCTGATGTGGAACACATTAGGGCTCGTGATTATTACCCACGCATGGGTTTCCCACATTATTATTTCCCCTTCAAAAATATTGAGGGCTACATTCCGCCAATCGTTGCTGTGCAGTTCACCGTTGAAAGTGAGTACATTTTGCAATATAATTTTAAGGGCATTGCGAGATATACATTTGGTGCATTATTTATCAAATTTCGATCGATAGAAATGCTTTAATTGCAATTTAAAGCCAAACACAAAAAAGTCTTCAACAGCTGGCATTTTCTCTTCACTATAAATAAAATTTGGTCGTCTTATATTATTCGATACAAACTTCACTTAATGTGATGAACAACATTACCATAAACAAATCATATATCCATAAATTTATAGAAAATGCTTGCTCATATTTTTGTTATTTAAAAATACCAAAACTCTGGTATTAAAAGCTTTTTGGTATCGGCAATTCGGCTTTGGTTTTGAGCTGGGATTCTGGGGCAACGGTTTCGATAGTTTCGGCATCGAAAACTTTAATATTTAAAACTTTTAAAGCTATATGAAGCCTCACTCAATAAATTACGTCATTTTTTTCCAAACCTTGCTGCCATTCTACCGTACTTTTGCAGAATTTTGACAACTATAACTCACCGCCGAAGTATTCTTTTATCCTGTCAGCTTTCATTGGCTTCTGTTTCTAAATTTTTATAAAGCTGCAAGCTAATATATTCTAACATAATTGGCAGCTGCCAAAACGTGTGCGCGCATTCATGCACAAACTCACCACCAAAGTTGAGCGATTTCGCCGTGTTGTTGAATGTATCTACATACACGTATAGAAAATGTAGAATGTGTAGAAACCCATGTCGAAAATGTAGAATACGCAAAAAACTATACATGTACATAAGATATAGCTAAAGTCATTAGTTAAACCTAAAGTTTTATTTACACTAACTACTTAAGAAGTTTGATAGACTTCAAATTTTTCTCTTTTCGCCCTGAATTTCAATAAATCTCAATTTGTACAGTTAGGCTGTGTTTGAAAAAAATTTTACAAACTTCCGTTTGATGAAACAAAAACATAAAAAAGTACTTCATTTGCGAAAATCAGCTGATCTATTGATTGCTAGTTATTGCTTTGAAAACGTTCATTGGATTATTCAGATAGATATTTACAAATTTTATACAAATTTTGATATAAATTATAGCAAAATGAAATTAAATTATAAAATCGAAAATTGTTCGCACTTAATTTAAATAGTAATTGCTTATACGTTATGTAAGTAGAAAATTCGGCTCAACACTGCTCACCTCAAATGACGGCATTATGTAAGACACATTCATATACTTCTACACATGCACTCCCCTCCCTCACTTAACGTACTCTGATTGGCAGCAGAAGCAGTGGGACTGTTTGGAATGTCAGCGTATTGCTCTACATTGTGACACGCCAAATTATATTAACTGCCTTTCTCAGGCTCCAAAGTAACATTTCTTGAATTGAATTCCATTTGACGACGGCAATTACTTTTAACAAGTGCCACAAAAAGACGAGTACACGTGCACGGCGCTTAGAAAATCAATAAACCAACAAAATGGCGCTGCGTTCAAGAGGAAAGATTGTAATTAATTTTTGTGCATGTGTGTGTGTGCGTGTGCCAATGGCCATGCCAGCAGCCAGAAACTGGCTCAGTCTGTCGCCAGTCAGGCGGGCAGCACGTGTCAAACGTTTCCTACCCGCATTTTATGTATTTTTCAATAAATTCGAAATATGGCAGTAAAAAGCCTAAAGGAATGATGAGCTAACTGCTTCGGGCGGGCTGATTATATGCCATAATACGTGTAAGAAATGCGTCAATTTGTTATGAGCTTTTGTGGTCGATTGTTAATAAATTATCAATGCTATAAATGTATTCGAATGAGAAATGAGATATCATTAAACATACAACAAGCATCGTTTTCTTTACAATTGTGAGCCGAATCATTTTCTGCAAAATTTGTGTCCCTGCTGTCTAAGCCATTTTAATAAAAAGCTTTAACTCCTAAAAAATCATGTCTTATTCAAAACCATGAACCTGAATAGAACTGTAGCATAGTTACAAGCTTATGATTATACTAAAAGTACCACCAAGTAGCATAAGCTTGAGAAACAGTTACATATTTTTGGGCTTATAACTTTTTTAAAAGCAGCAGTGCCTTTTTCTATAAAGCTCTAGCGTTCCCGATTCAAATTTCAAGGGATCTATTTCTTAACTTTCTTTAAGCTCAATTAAAATAGAGCATCTTCTTTTTGTATCTATATACATATATTTTAACGTTTGAACAATAACCCAGAACTTGTTTGTTGTTAAAATATTGAATGAAATGGACTTAACAGAACTCGAAAAAGACATGTACGAATAAAAGTTGGTTGGCGGCTCACATGATTCCGGCAGTTATATGAAATCCAGAATACAAACAGGTTGGATTATTGTAGGAGTCTGACTATAGCCGAGAACAGAAAATATCAAACTTAAATGTTGGATGCAGTTTTGAAAATGAATTTACAATTTTCATAATTTTTTAGACATTGTTTGAGATTTTGGGCTGGAAAGCTTTTGGAAACAAAGCTTAGCAAATCAACATTGTTTTTTTTTCATATATTGTCAAACAGTTTGAAATTTACTTTAAAAATAATCACGCTTTAATGCCGAAAGGCCCTTGGTAGACTCGGTGACATCCGAGAGCTTGCTCCGATCTACGGCTGTAACTTTTTAATGATTATGAATGTTGGAAAAATCTTTTCTACCACAAAATTTATTTAGTATCTATGTATATATAAATGTAAGTGGGTGTGTCTGAGAAATTGCACGTGCGTGCCATTCTTTTTTCCGCACGTTCATTTCGCCGGCAAGTTAATGCCTTTTTCCTTTACTATTTTGCCAATGAGTTTCCTGCTTTGAAGTAGCTTGAAGGCTTCCAGTTGCGGTTTTATTGCTTTTTCATGTTATTAATGAGCGCAGTAATTATTTTCGAGTTAGCGTCGCTTACTTCATTTAATATGCCAGAGTAGCAGCAATTTTTTGTTGCTGTTGTCGGGGGTGCCAATTTTTCTGCTTATTGATTTTTTCAGTTATTTCTTACTGTCCTTATTGCCCTTTTGCAAGGTGCTAAGCTCAAAGCAGAAAGAGGATATTAGAAAGTAATGATAGAACTTGAAGCTGTCGAGCAATCGATATTTCTTTTCCGAATAGTCGAAATTGATATCGCTGTAGATTGCTTAGATGTTGAATTAAGCTTTAGGTCTAGATTAGATCTTAGCTTACAACAGCTTTCGAATCTATTCTAACAATATGGTTAACTTAATAATGTTACAAGATCTTGAATAGTGAAACATTAATTCTATCGAGTAATCGGAATTTAATATCTTGTAACTGAACGACCAAATTGAGTTCGATTAAGCTATTGCATAAGTTTCAAGATGCCAATAGATCGCGAACCTTTTGGTTCAGAAAAGCACTTCTTCACATACTCTTTTAAGAATGGCATTTTAGAATCGAAGCGCTTATGATAAGTTCGAAAAAATGCCAGCAAAGAGTTGGTTTTCTTTTCCGCAAGTGCTCGTTTAAATGAGTGCGGAAAAATGTTTCCTTGCAATCTCATGCTTAGGAACTTTTTCTGACTTCGGAAAAATTGCCTTTTCTGTCTTCTAGTTTCTAAACTTATATTTAAGTTCATTGGCTAATTCTAAATCTTGCACTTTTTCGGCTCATTGAGAAATTGAAAAAAACCTTCTAAAAAAAGTTTTTTTTAGCTGAGTTTATGTTTTTTTCTGGTAATCCTTGCCTGCGTTGAACCTAATTACGTGCTGCTGCTTTGCAGCTAAAGCAATTTCCGGCAGACTTGAAGGGTGGTGAAAGCAGCAAAATCAGAGTTGGAAAGAAATGTTTCTTTACAACTTTCCTTCACCCTTTTCTTTTTTAGTTTTTTTTAATACCAGCAATAGAAATAGCTCAACTGTTTTGCTAAGCCATTAAGCTGCTTTCGGTATGCTAATTCCAAAATATGCAAATTTGTCACTTCCGACCTCAACCCCCAAAGAAGCTCTGTGTCTTATTTCTCGTTCACTCTCACTAATTCGTATATATAAAAAATAGCATTAACAACTGCAGCAGCAATTTCCTGGCACCATTTTTCTTTGCGTCATTTTGTTTTGTTGCAATCGTTGAAGTATGAAACCACAACAACAAATAAGGATGTGGAGAAGGAAATGGTATAAAAAAGTGGAGTAACAGGGAAAATTGCATGTGTATGCAAAAATAAGAAAGTAGTAATGGTAGGACGGCAGTAAAACAAAAGAAATAAGGTCAGGCTGTGTCAGTCATATGACGGGGAGAAGTGCAGGGAAAGCACCACAGACAGTTGCCCAGCAGGAAAAGATGATGAAAGATAAACGAAGTTGTAATCGGAAAATTGCACGGCTGAACTTTTCGTTGCTGGGTATTTCACATAGCGATGTTCGGTAGACAATTGCAAAGGTAATGCATTACAGCGTAATGTTGAACTATTTGAAAAGCGAATAAATGAACTAATTTTTTTATGAATGCGCGGTAATACTCAGTAATCGGCGACGGTCATATAAAAGAAATCATACTCTTATAATTAACGAATCATATTGAAAAAATTTATATATTTAATTGCCTTTGCAAAAAAAAATGCGAACTATGCATTTTTTCATGAATTCAATATTTCGAATAAAATTAAATATCAAAGAATTGCCTGCTTTACTATAAATTTTTATATATTTCTGATTTTTTATATCAAAATTAATGATTAATGAACGGACAATGCAAGATATCTTCAATTAGCTGATGACTTTCTGCATTTTAAACTGGCTTAAATTGATCATTTTCCAGCTGGGTAACTCATATGTTCCAACTTTTGAGTGTAGAGTGTGGTTTGGAAAGTTACCAGCTTGGCATGTGCATTGTTTGCGTGCAGAGTACCTACGCGCTTGGAATAATTTTAAGTATACGCAGCCGAGTATAAAAATCGTTGACAAAACCAAAAAGTTGCAACAAAATTAGAACGGAAGTGCTATATTTGATGGCACACTCAAACACACAAGAAAATGCACATATATACAATCTAGTTTATGCGCTTGAAAGCAACTGAAATGCTTTTGCGACTCTATATTAAGTTTCCTACCATCACTTTGGCGACTTTGCCTGTAGGCTTCATCGGCGCCTACAATTTCCTCACGGCAAATGGTAATAAAAAAGCAATGCTTTAAAAACTTCTTGCAGTCAGGCTAAAATAGTTAAACCACTTACTTTTGTTGTGGCACGCAGATCGGCGCCAAGGGAAACGACAACTTTTGCAGCATCAGCAGTAACATAAATCTCAATTTCTCAGCAATCTTTTGCTGCTTTCCTATAGCAGACTTCCAATGCCAAATGACGCACACAATTTCAACACTTCAAATGCCGTTCATATTAGCACCGTTAGAAATGTTGAGTGCCCATGTTTGCCAAGTGCCAGGCGCTACGTGACTTAACCCTTAATTGTCTGGCGGCCCGCAACTGACAAGCGGCCACCTACTAAGCAATTCTCGTCGATGTTGCCAATTGCAAGCGCTGTGGTTTCACTCGGCGGTAGGGAGAGGCGGCTGAGCCAGATGGCATGGAACTCGAATTGAGTGTAAAACAATTGTTGATTTCGACAAAATCACGTAACCATAATAAAAATGTGTGTGTGCACAATTTCGTGTGTATGCTGGCTTTTCGGAATTTTATTTCTGCTATTGGAAATATTCCGCAGCAATTTCAAAAAAGTAATTCTAATTTAAACAGACTTTGTGAGTAAAATTGGGGCCATATATGTATGTATGCATATGTCTAAGCCATGATAATTTAAGGCTAGCTTATTAGGGCTTATGCAACGCAGTTAGCACTTAAAATATTTACATGCCCATTGCGAGTTAAATTTCTACCTATTTTTGCTAAGAGCTGACAGGCTGAAAAATAATGGAAAAATTGTAAGCGGTAATATTCTAAATGACTACTTTGCCGTGAATATCGACATCAAAAGCTATTGATAGGGCTTATATAAAGCCTGTATCAATTATATCGATTCTGTTCTGCGGTAATTAATGGCAGTTGTTTTTCTTTAAGCCCCGACTAAAATTAAATGGCAACTAAAATTTTTTCAAAGATTTATGGTTGTTTTTTTACAGTTATATGCGAAAACGTAAATATATAAAACCAATTTGATCGATAGTAATAATAATGAGTCATATTCAAATATTTAAATACATAGGTTAACTCATGAGTTAACTACTGGCCATTACTATAGACCCAAACTGTGGCAGCTGTGCGCAACAAAGGCCGTCTAATAATAATAACCACAACTAAGCCTAATCTAACCTTCTCTAAATTGATTTAACCATCATTGCTGTGCATTGCTCACTATAAGACTGCAAGGCGTGACCATTTGACCTACAAGACATTTGCATAAAAAGTCCTTTTGTCTGATAGAAAATAGTTTGTGCTTCTTCTTATAATTTTTTCGTCGTATTTATTTACCTGTTAAGCGTTGACAAGCGGTAAACATGGCCATTTCTTTCTCTTATCATTTGGGCCGAATCATTAGGTGCGAATGCCATTAAGCACATTTTGCTACGCCATTTTGAATATTTTGCATGCATATGCACTCACACACATATACACTTACACATATTGAAGTGTGTGTGCACACTGAATTTCGCACGTTAACGCTTCTCAGCATAGTACCAGGCAATTTCCGCAACGTAACGACATCGTTGAATGTTAACGGTAAAGCAGAGTGACTCTGCGCTGTGCAGTGTTGCCAACCTAAGTTATGTCGAAGTGCTTTTGTGAAGCAGAGAGGAAATAGTTGTAAATGCTTTAATGTGATTTGGTTACAAAGCAAAAAAGAGTTTGTTAAGAATAAAACGAGTAGAGAGCAGGGGTTTAAAGTGTACAAAAAATTTTGAAAAATGAACATGAAATGCAGCTGAATCTGTCAAATGGCACAATCTTCGGGGCTACCACGCAAATATGTGTTCAAATAGTGTTATTTTTCTATGAATATTTGTTTGAGAACGAAGCATTATTAAAAAGAAAATTTTACGAATGTTAAAATTAAAAGTATGGCCTAGAAGATAAACTTCAAGTTGCTGCAATATACAATTCGACATTTTATATATTACTATAAAATTAAATTTCCTACTAGCGCTGAAGCTATTCCTCTCATAATGTTACAAAAATTCGATGTCTCAAATTAAAGCTGAAAGCTCATGATATAACACCGCCTGTTTCTTGGTCTCTTTCTGATAATGGTAATCATTATCCTTATTTTTATTGTGTAATGGCCCCGATTTCGCCCACCATTATCATTTTGCTCAGCATCAGCAAACATCGGCACGCTTGCACTTGCCACCTTTGGTTGCCGCCATTATTCCCCCATGGCGTCGCTGGGACAGCACAGCGTGTATAAGAAATTAACAAAAGCACTTAATGACCACAATCTCCTTACTGCCAGAGGCAGCAGCGAGACACCAGGCACGCTCTGAAGCACATTTCACTGTAATCGCTCGCCACTCGGCATGTTGCTTGTCGGGATGGGCTGGCTGACTGGCAAGAAATTGTCGCTAAGTCGCATACTCGTGCCGCACAAAATCAATCGATAAATCACGCCCGACCATGTGAGAGCGCGACGTGACAGCGCAAGGGCGCGCAGCCATAAAAGGGAAATTACTTTAGAGAGGCAGCAAATTTTCTGGGCTGGGAGGCGCACCATTGGGCGTTGGCAACAGCGAGCAAACAGCTCATATATTTTGTTGCTGTTTACGTAGCGTATAATTTTGTGACTGCGTAAGGTATAATTTTATTTAAATTGTAATTTTATTACGCTGCTGTAATGCAAATTATATGGTAATTACTTTTACCTATGTCGATATTTCAAACCGTTAGCATAAAATGCATAAATGAACGATGTGCTTATTTGAAAACGCAAATTATGTAGGTAGTTAAATTATTCTTTCTACTAAGTAGCTCTAAGAATGTTCAAAAACAAATTTTTCTTATCCAATTTAAATTCGCTCGAGTATGATTGCATGGAAAACTTCTCAAATTTAGGTTGCTTCAGCATAATGTAGGCAATAATTGGTTTTGAAGAAATTTCCTATATTATAAAAACGCAATTCCACTTCTTCAGTTCTACCAAATCTTCTTCTTATAAGATATATATCAATCTTTCAAAAATGTTTGCCAATTGTTTAAGACTTTAAGAATACATATACGATTTCTATTTTGCTTATTCAAGTTTTTTTTCTTTTCTTACACTTTTCTTTTTGGAAAAGCTTTTATGATAAATTGTGCTTTGCCATTTGCCTGTCATGTGTGCCATCACTATCATATTTTTACGGTCCATCAATATTTCAAAAATTTGTGAGTGGCGCTTATGCAAACACAAGACCTTGCATCGACCCTACTGCCACATCTAAGCACCAAACAAGCTCATGCAAATGTATATGTATATGAACTTTACTGTATATATGTACAAAATTGATTGTGCCAACAAAACAAAACAACAGAAGAAAAGCTGAGGGAAAAATTGCTAGTCTTTTTAAAAATGCAGAAACGGGAGGGGAGCATGAAGTATACTAGTGCAAAAAATGGCATGGAGGAAAACTATTTTCATGCCAATTCAACGCATTGCATACGTAAATGTATGTATGTATGTTTGCTGTTGAATGCTTGTACTATAATACTTTGGACTGGAAAAGTACAATGCATTGCTGTAGATGTGGGCGACTGGGTGGTCGAAATGGCTGCTGTTTGCAAAAGTTTTGCTGCCATATCGAATAGCTGAGAAAAAGCTGCGACAAAGCCACTTGAGCATTGTGTAGGGGAGGAAAGAAAATCATATGTATAATGCTTTCATGCATTAAATTTTCATTAGAAAGGTGGCAAACAATAAATGTTTTTTTAAGTTTTCCAAACTTTTATGGTACTCACTGCATGGGTTGGTGGATAAAGGCGTAGTGTTTGAATGAAAAATTTACAACATATTTTTTACCAGGGGAGGTAGTATGAGTAATAATAATACAAACATTTTTGATTTTAAAACGACTTTATCTACAAAACTGGTCTGATACGAGTAGCTTATTTTTGACACTACTTACAGAATATATAAAATTGTCTCATGGTTGCAATAAAAGTGTAATTTTGTTATACAGTGTTCAATTTATATTTTGTGTTATAATCAAAAACTAAGATTAGTAATTTTCTTACCATTACAACCTGTTGCAAGTCTCTGCCTCCGATAGCAGTTCCCTACAGGCGTCTCTGTTTTCGCGCGCCTTCTTCAATGAGTTCAAAAGTATCAGAAATATTAGCGAATATCTAAAAATCAATAGGAATGTTTAATTTATGTTCAATGCGTCGATAGGCTCTGTAGAACTTGTTGTGGGCATGAGCTAGAAAGCAGAGCCAAAGAACTACATGACTTTGAACAGAATTTTTCTCGACTGCTTGCATGTGCCGACATCCTTCAGGCCTCACCAAGGGGAAATCTTTAAAATTTTAGTTCATAGCAGACGTGAAAGCTTTTTATTAATCGTTGTATGTGTTAATTTAAATTGCCAAAAATGTCCAATCTCTTTTTCCATACTAATCATAATAATTGTATCTGGTCTGTTGCAATATCTTGCTTGTTCCTTTTCCTATTCTTCTAATTTAAAACTCTGCTGCTTTAAATTTCGTCGTTGAGCTTTAAAGTGCATGATCATTTATTATGTCAATGTGGTCGGACGCCTTTCGTTTGTGTCGACTTCCTTCCTACGATGAATGCGTCGCAACAGTGTCACTTCCGCGTATAACGGCCCTGACAGAAAATCGTAAATCGGCGAAAGAAAACGGAAGAAAAATTACGAAGGTTTTTGAATTTATCCACACACTAAGCCATGCCACCCAACAGCAAACATTCGTCAACAGCCAGCCTGGGCACCCCGTCGCTCGTCCAGCGTCACAGCGCCACGGCCATGGTGGCTGCAATAGCTCCCTGGGCGCATGTGCTCTGTCTTTGGGGGCTTTCAGCTCTTCAGTTGTCAGCTCTAATGCCTCAAGGATATTTTTCCATTGTGTTCTGCACTCAACATAATAAAAATAATACCACTGTAATAGAAAGAAAAAGCGGAAAATACAATATTTTTCGGTTGTGTAATATATACGAAAATCTGTATATAAAAAGTATCTATTATGTAATTGGGGCTGCCGCCGTCACACTGTGGCCTTTTACTATTGTTGCTAGTTTTGCCATTATTGCTGTTGGAACTGCGATTGTTGTTGCTGCTGTTGAGGCTATTCTATTTATGGCATGGCATTTAATTTTATTGCTTACTTTCCCTTTTTGAGAGTGTGGGATTATTCCAGGCGCTAGCTTTTTTCAGCCTGTTTACTGCTTTTAGAGAGAGTGTAAAAAGCGGACTCCACATAAAAATATCTGCATTTCTAGCACAAATTAGAGACCGGGGGTAAAAATTGCCATTTTCGACAGCGGCTTGCAAGTTTTTTGAATAAGGTCAGTGTCAAAATTCGGTCCAAATTCTGGAAATTTCTTAAATCCGATCCTTACAAAAAGGTTTTCAGCTTCAGTCTGCTCTGCTATGAGCGCGCCTTTTCCAGTTGGAAATGCCAAGCGTTGCCAGTGCTTCGTCTACTTGGTCTATCAATCGTCCTTCCGTGCCAACACCGTCCTCAAACTGTCGCCTCAAACACCTTTTTCGCTATAACCATATGCTCTAACTATATCTTCTTGTATACAACTTTGAAATTGCATAATTGTCTATAAGTTGCCAGCTTCATGCGCAATTTTTCTTTGAGAGAAATTAATTCCATAAAAAACTTCCACAACTTGTTGATGTATGTAAATATTACGAGAGTGAAAAAAGTCTCCATTTGCAGCAATCTACATTGGAATTAATTTCATTGCCTGAAAAATTGCAAGTGGAGAACTTATAATAAACGTAACTTCACGTATATTCAGCTACAATACTCTTACTACATTTTGTATTTCCCCATGAAGTTATTTGAATGTACCATACAACGTTAGCCATAATCCATTACAGCTATCAACGTAAGTTGTAGGGTGTTCCGAAGAACGTATTTTGTAAAAATTATGTTTTGTGTGAAATATTCGGGCTTGAATAGTTTTACCAATATTAGCATTTGACGAACATCTCGTTACCATATCTCTCTCTTCATTTTAGCTGGCGTATTGATCAACATTGAATGCAAAGCCTGGGCACGCAACATTCACCACGATCGTTCCGAGAGGAGAGGATCCGTCCACTTCGAGTTGATGGTTGATTAAGAAACACAAAGTGAGCCGCAGGAACAGCAGAATAAATAAACCAAACAGAGAGCAAGCAAAAGCAGCAGCAGATAAACTAACTGCAACAGCAACAACAAGAACAACAACCAAATAGATTGAAAAATACATGCAAACAAAACAAACAAAACAAAAAGTACTAAACAAAATAAGAAAAAATGCATGAACTTATACAGCAACAACCAAAGAAGCAAAGCAAAAACAAAGCAAAAGCAAATATAAAAGAGAAGAATTAGCGACGATTTAAGCAGAAAAATAATAAAGTGTGAAGGCAAATAATACAAAAGGAATATAATAAACAAATAGAGCTAAATTCATTTGCGATTAAAATCAAGGCAGAAGCAAGACAAGGAACAGCAAGCTAAAGAAGAAATAGTCAAAGCAAGTTAGACACTAAAGTAAAAATTAAATGCGTAAAAGTGGAAGGTTGCGAAGAAGAAAAAATTGCTAGCGAATTAATAACGATTTTTGTAAGTTGCTCTTATAGTGTATTTATTTAGTAGAAAAATTCATTTGATAAACGCAAATTGGTAAAATACATTTTCTCGACTAATTTTTATCAAAAATAAATAATGTTTTCTTTTCTAATTAGTGAAGCAAAATTGTTGATTTTTTAATAGTGAAATTAAAGCAAATTTATTAAGTAAAGCTAAATGTATCGAAAATCAGCGCAGCGAAAAAAGGAATACTAAAGAAGAAATTCAAGAGAGAACACTGTGTACTTAAATAAATATTAATTTAAAACAAATATTATAAAATAAAATAACAGACTTAGTAAGTTTATGCTTTCAAACATAATTTTCACATTAGACAAACACAAACAGACATACAAGCAAAGCAAAACTAAATATGCCCAACAATATGTACACTTTCCCCCCTCACAACAGAGATAACCAAAAATACACACACACACAAAATGCTGTTTAGCAAAAATGTTGCAAAATAAAAATTTTGTTTAGGTTTTGTTCATAAATTTAAGCAAATACACAAAAAGAAGAACTAATTATAATTAAAAAGAGGCAAGTAAAAAATTGTAGATTTTTAAATTATATAAAGTAAAAGAAGGCATTATTTAGTAAATGAGAAAACAATGCAAAGAAAACAAACTAAAAGTGAAATAGTATATAATGCATATAAGAATTTTTTTGAAACAAAAATACATAAAGTAATTCACTACACTTATTATTAGTCAAATAATAATAGTAATTCTAATAATGCAGTCGAGTAATAGTGAGCAAGATAAAACGTGTTGGTGAAGTGAGTTCGTAAAGTAATTGACGTGAGCAAAGTGCATATAAATATAAATAATGGCATTATTAAGAAAATTGCATATAAAGAAACATACACACACACATTCGCATACAAACAATAATAACAGTAAAAGCAAAACAGCAGCGCATATGCTTAAATTGTCAAACCAACTTGTATGTATTTAATTTATGGCATTATTTTGAAGCACAGCTTTTTGAAAGTAAGGTTTGTTAATTTTATGCCTTGGATAAAACTTCAACTTCAATGCGCTAATTTTTGGCATTTCTTAGCATTTTATTACTGAAGCTGCTGTACTGCCCACTGTATGCTTTTAATGAAATATTTGAAGCACCCTGTTATGCCAAGCATCAATTCAAAATCGGCGCAAGCCCCGCCAAAGACTCAACATGTCGGTCGAACTCTGCGTCAAGTTTTGCGCTTATATAGCCTGCCGCTATAACAGCGTAAGAGCGGAGTTCCAATGGTGCGTACATGCGTTCGATTGCGGAATGCCGTAACGCGAAAGTTGAAAGATTGCGTTCAACGCAATTCTCATTGCCACTCTCCTCATATGTTTGTACTAGTTCAACTAAGCTGTCAAAAATTTGTACCGCAATGAAACGCACGCACGCACCATTGGAACTGGGTTCTAACATACACACACACATACACTCAAAGAAACATTTGAAGAAAATTTATAATTGCATTGTTTAATGCACACCCACCATTTGCTGATGACAGCAAATAACAGCAACCAATAAAAATACAGTTTGTAAAATGTACGAAAGGCAGGACGAATATTTTGCAAATTATCACCGAAAAGAACAAAACCAAACCAAATTTTACTAAAAACTACCAATACAAAAAGTGAACAATTTCATAATTTAATATAAAATATGGCGTATATTGTGCAGTGTAAAATTATGTTCATACAAAATTATTAGTCACAATGCATAAGCAACAGAGCTAAGCTAGCCCCGCTCCCAAAAAGTACATACATATGTACTTAGTATACAAAACACACCCTGTATTAGTACTACTACAACCACAACTACTACTATCACAAGAAATTTTGAAAAATAAAATTAAAACCAAATCATATAAATACCCCCCTTTTTCCATCCAATTTTTGTAGTGTAGCAGACGATTGAATAATTAACAAAACCAAAATTGAAAACGCATGAAATGAAGAAATGAACAGAAGGCATCTTTAAAAATGTAAGCAAAAAGTGTGCATGTATTAAAAAAAATTAAGAAAAAATATACATAACGTACACTGCGCTTTCACGCTATAAAGCAACACGCTATTACAGAATGACGTAAGGCAAAGCCGAGTTGGCATCTGCGTTACGTAAGCGTTATGCCGGTATCACACTGCTTCCGATCCTTGTCGGCGACACATTGCTTCCGACTGTCGTCGACAAACAGTCGGCGACTACAGTCGTAGCACTATCACACTGCCGACGACAGTTAGCAAGAGTCGGAAGCGTGTCGCCGACAAGAATCGGAAGCAGTGTGATACCGGCATTAACGTGCGTTAGTCGTTTGACATTTGCTGTTCTCATCAAGTGCTAAAAGTGCCGCTCACAATTTTGCCCGTTTTCTCGAGCTCCTTTTTTAGTGACGTTAAACTGACAGTTTTCAATAAATATTTGATGCTTCACTTTCCTTTTCATATCTAACTTTCAAATTGTAATGCTAATTTCATTTAGTCCGCTATCAATATATATAATTTAATTAAATTGCTTTTGTGTGTGGTGTGCATAAATGCAAATGTCATATCGTAAATGTCAACGTCAAATTGTAACAACAACAACAAAAATAAGAGCAAGGCATAGACATTAATTGGCTGTTATTTAACTTAAATTTAGCTTATTAAAATATGTAATTAATTAATAAATTAATAATTGAACCAACTAATTTCGTTAGTAACTACTTTTGTAGCCTTAAATTGCTAAAAACAAACAAAAATATAAAATTTTAGTAAAAACGCGTATTACTAGACGTAGATTTACAGCGTGAGAGCTTCTTGGATTTACATATATCGATTTCCTTAAGTCATTACTCTATACATATATTTGAAATGTTAAGAAAATGTTTGATTTTTGCTGGCAATGTTTTACTTTAATTTAATTTTCCATATTCTATTCGATTATGCTTAGTATTTAATGTAAACACTACACAAAATAAAATCATCATAGAAAAACGTGAGAACTTGCAGACAAATTATTGTAGAGCTTTCAAGGAAATTCTGAATTGTGTATGCATTTAAAAACTGAAAGCATTTCTAATGATAACTGAAAGTATCAGAGCGTATAAAATTTTATAATATGCGTATGTAAGTTTCATCAAATTTTATTAGCTTTCCTAAAATGATACTTACTTTCTTCACTTTGCCTTCGAGCTTTCGAGCTTGAAGTCTTTCATTTATAAAACGTTATAACAAATTTATATGCAAATCAATTATTTGCTTAAAATTATAAGAATGTCTTCTCAGGATTGATGTTTAAAATTATTTGGCTTTTTCAGAAATATTTTCCAGAATATTCTTACGTACATATGTTTCTAATGAAATTAAACTGACGTTATTCCAACATCTGTTTGAATACGATTTTTAAATTTTCTTAGCTTGCTAAAATTTTCCAACAGATGGCTTAAGTGAAAACTCAATTTGTATCAATATCGAATTTCGCTTGTAAGGAATTTTTAAATATTTCATTTCGGAAATTCTTAAATTTCACAATTTCTTTGTCTCTCTCTTCTCATATCTGTTGTGCTGAGGAAAAAAAAGGAAAAGGTTATTGTGCGAAAAACTCGAAAAGCGTAAGGAAGCACGTCATGAAAGGAAAAAGATAAACTGCCATTTTTTACACTATGTACGATGTATGTAAAATGTAAAACAATTATTTGAGTGTATATGAATGTACAAACTCGCACGACACCCACACACATTCACTTTGCATTTGGAGAAAATTATAAATTTCCAAATAAATGAGAATTTAATTACAACAAACGAAAATGTCAGTTTAACGTCACAAAATGTGTTAATTATATTAGGGGTATTCATTTAAACGCGCAAATGCCTGATAACGTGACAAATTTATCACCTGATAAACGAACTGTCAAATTTTGTATGAAAGCTCATTTGCACAAATGTGATAAATTTGCCCATTGATTTCGCTGTGCAAAAGATGTTTGTAAACTTAGACGGCAACGAATGCAACCCTGTTAGCTATGATCTTTAACATTATCATAAAAGTTTAGTATTGAACAATTAAAATAAACGCAAAAGGGTTACAGTAATTTTTTCCAAACAGCTCCAACATTAATCTTTACTTTTTCACTGATTCTCGGCATTTTAGTTTTTTCTTTTTGACAGCCAAACCCCATTTGCACAAACACTTTTTCAAGCGCGTTCATTTAACACACTTGATAAATTGATAAATTTGAGCAATGTGCAGATTTATCTGCTTAAATGAATACCCTTATTCATGTGTAACACCTAATGGAAGTTAAACAGGCAGCACAATTGTGACAGGGTGTTCTCTAAGAAGGAAAAACCAACGAATGCTTTCAATCCCGGGATTTTATCATTCAGGCTATAGATTAATTATTATTAATATTATTCATTCATTATTCATTTTCTTTGGATTAACACTATGGTTCAGCAAATTATAAACGATATAAAAATCTTGAGTTATGAAGCAAATTTTCCTAGATATTTGCTTTATGACTATTTTTAATTCGTTTATAACCATTCATAAACCTTTCGAATTTAATTTGTTTGCCATTAAATTAAAAATACCTTTTTCAACGTATGAGTTTTATTGTTATTACCTCTTGTTTGAAAAGCATTCATAGTGCTGATATCTTTTTTTCAAGGGTTTGTCAAATAAAATTTTTAACATTTGAACAAAAGAATATAATATATGTTATTTTTTAAAAATGGTGAGTTCCCGGGATTCAAAGTCTTAAAACTTACAGACCAACTACATGCACCTACACACATACATGCAGTTTCGATTAATTTCTTTATTTGTAGCAGCCTAATTTGTGCATAGTTTTTTTTATAAGTGAATTGCTTAAAACTTATCGCTTAATTTAAATTTGAGAAAAATTAAAAAAAAACAGAAGAAAAGTAAGATATTGAGCTAAAAGCAGTGCTACCCACTTCATGCAGCATAAAACAGCGTAAAACGATAATTACTAAATTATTAATTATTATTAACAGTAAAATTAAATTTAAGCTCTTAGCTTTTAAGCTTATCTAAATGAAACGCAGAAGGCATAATAACTGAATGTGGGCAAAACCAAAAGGAAACTCTTGTAAAATTATACATAAGTATTAAAAAAGAACAGAAGAAAAGCAAATAAGTAACAAAAATAACAGCAAGTTTATATGAGAAAAACTATACAAAAATTATGTTGATATAATGAATACACTGCTTTTAAATTGATTTCAACAAAAAGTAAAGCGAATGGTAAGTTGGAATAGAGCGAAAGTCTTCAAATGCACTGAGAAACGCCCATAAGTATGAAGTAAAGTCCTACTCAGCTTGCAGAGCATGAGAGAGATGTGCATGGAAAGAGTGAGACAGCACGAGTACATGATGAGACAGCAAGCTTGGCGCTTTTCTATCCCAATAAACTGCTCATGTAAGCCCAGAAGGACGCGCTACCGCTAAAGCTTCAGTGTAAAAGCGTTTTTTAGTTTTTAAATGATCAAATAAAAAGGAAAAAAAAAAACAAAAACAAAAAGCATCAGATGGAAAACAAAAGCTAAATTTAAACTTAATATTAATTATTAGCAAAGGAAACAAAATATGACAACAAATTATTAAATTGTAATAGTAGTAAACAAATGAATAAATTTAAAGAGACATTTAATTTAACTTTTTTCAAAATAAAAAATAAACAAAAAAAAACATTTTCAAACAAAAACACAAATTCACAGCAAAATATTAAATTTCGATTTGTTTGTTAATTTGAAATTGAACTAAAGAAAGTAAAGAAAAAAACCATAAAAAATTAACTAAAAATAATTGCTTTAATTTAGATTTAAATAAATTTAATAAATTAATAAACCAAACAGCAAATGAAGAAGAAATCATATAGTATAACTAAAAATTGAACAAAGAGAAAGGTCATGAAAAAAGAAGAACAACAACAAACACTGCTTTTGTATTATTTAAGTTTAAATTTAACGTAATGAAAAATAAAAATAACTAAAAGAAAAAACCGAAAATGTAATACAAGTGTAATACGTAAATGAACAACAACAAGAACAACAACAACATAATATTGATGAATTGAGACATGAAGCGAAAGAGAGAAAGCGTTTGAAAATTTTACTGAATTCAATAAAGTATAAAAAATGTTGGTATGGAATTAAGTAATTCCAGAAAAACAAAACAAAAAAACATATTCTTCGTTGTTATTTTAAGGGATTGCAGAGAGGGGCTATCGTGAAAGCAGGCAGCTTTTTGGAAAGAAGGAACGAACCTGGGCTGGGCTTTGTTATGCGGCCCCGAGACGGTCAAATGGTTTGAGTCAAATGTGAGCATGTGTTGGAGAATATTTGTATGTATGGTAACACAGACAATGTTTGACCAAATATGACTTCTTTTTCTTAAGCACTGTTTAATCCGAGTGCTCTTCTCTTTATTTTTTCACTTTTTAACACACTTTGCCAGTGCAAAATATGCGATACAATCGTCCGTGTCATTCATAGTATGTCTGCACACCACAAAGAGTCGGAAATTATGAAGATTTGATGGCAATGTTTGTTTTGTGTAAGGGATAAACATCAGTTTACACGGACACATGTTTGACTCAAACCATTTGACCGTCTCGGGGCCGCATTAGGTTAATGGTCTAATTAGTCCAGCGGTGTCGAATTCAATCGTGCTGGATAGCAATTTGCCCAGTTACTCTAACAGCTAAACGGATTGCAGCTGTCAGTCTATTCTTTTTGCTAGTGCTGCCGTATAGTTTTGTGCACAAAAGAAACACTGTTTATTTTCTTCTGAGATGAAATTTTACATTCTTTATTAAATTTATGGCACTGAATTATCATAATTGTTACATCTCTATATTGTGTACTACTTTTTTAACTTATTTCGGCAATAATAATCCACTTCTTTTGTTGAACTAAAATCGAAGGTCACTGGCAACACTTTTCTGCAAAGAGTTCACAAACAAAATATATCGTGAAAAATGAATTCAAACGACGAAATAATTGACTCAATGTGCTTAGTGTTGTGTAAAATGTACGATGTGTGCAATTTTAAGCAAACGAAAGCACAGGTGGACTATATTTCCAATAAATATTCGCTTGTTTTGACCACTGTTGCCGTTTAAATTCTTGCATAGGAAAAGCATTATTGCTATTTCATTTTCAAGTGAATTTTTTGTGTGGCAACATTCTTTTCACAGCTGACACGACTCTAGTAGTTTTCTAATCGACGCAGAAGTTTCTACTACTCAATCCGGTCAGAGTAATAGCGAACATTGTGTTCGGGTAAGATAGATTGTGTCAGCTGACACGATTTCTAACCTTACCGCTAGAGTAATTCTACCATAAATCCAGCACTGTTAAGATGTGGAAAATTCTGCGATATGTGGGAAATTTCAAAGCATGCGATGAATTAACGATTTTCCATTCTCAAACCAAGAATTCCAATTGGCTTTACTAAGCCACTTCTATACGAACAAGAAATAATTCTCTGAAGGTATGAAATTTGCCTATTACAAGATTGCAATATGTAGCAGTTCAATGAACGTAGAGATTCTTTGCAGAAATTCTATGTGAACGCTGAGGAGCCCTTTGGTTCCACGTGAAGTTTATCTTTGTGAGAAATTGATTTCATAAAACAAGAGCAATGCAACTTTTTATCAGATAAATTTCTCGTGAATCAAAAAAGCGTACTTCACCTGCAATAATCTGCAAAAAGAAACATACATATTTGTTGTGCTTTTTATTTAAGAATGCAACACGAGTTTTGGGCGCATTTACTAAAGGATTTGGTGTAGAAAGAAGACGATGGCGATTTCAGAAATTTTACTCGGATTGTAAATAAGTTTGAAGTTTTATTGGAAATGGTTGTGTCATAAATATTTAAGTGAACTGTAATAAAATTTCATATGTACATTCTTATCCATAACGAGGTGCACAATCGTCTGAAGAAAACTGATACAGTACTGCGAGCAGCTATTGCACCTCCACTGAAATTATTTTGGATTTGCATCACGATATTTTCTTAAAAGGCAAATTTTTCTTTTTGACAGCATCAGCTGAATGTCCGCCATGAGTTTATACGCGTCCTCTTCAGGAAATTCCTTTATCTGCCTCGCAACATTTTGGCCGAAAGTTTCAAATACGTCAGCGCCATTGTTGATAGTAATAAATTTATCCAAATTGTCATCGAAATCTGATATAGGCTTTGGTGAACGCTTCCTTTTCTTTGAAAATGCTGGCGTAGCTATCTCGATTTTGCAAAATGATTCCGGAAGTGATAACTCGGTTCCCTCAGAGCCGAATGACGTTTCTATTAATGAGCCAATATCCTTTAATTTAAAAAAATAAATAAAAAATTAAATATTTCCATTATTTTATTGTAAATTTTATATTATTTCTTAACAAATGCCGAAGATTTTCAAAAACTATGGCAATTCCTAAATATACTGGATGCACTGGATGGAAAGCATATCTGGATTAAGGCTCCAGTACATACAGGCTCCCAGTTTTATAACTTTAAGGGCTATTTTAGCGTAGTGCTGTTTGCTGCTGTTGAGACACATAGCCGCTTTACGTACGTAAATGTAGGTTACAATGGGAAGTCGTCAGACAATACCAATTACAGTTGTGGCGTCACAACAGCAAATAAAAACGAATCGCTGCTACGAGTACAACGTCGCAGTCAGCAGTTGCCAAGGCAACCTGCTACAGCGCGACAGCAGCAGCGCAGCGTACGAGCGGCGACAAAAAAGGGTCCCGTTAGGACACTGACGACCGCAGCTGCAGCTGCACACAATACGCGAGCATCGTTTTGAAAAAGCGAAATAAATAAAATTATATAAAAAAAAACTTTTTAAAAATAAGCTTTAATTTATTTAATGTACTAAAAAGTAGAAAATAAATGGTTTTTAAGTCACCTGTATCTTACTATCCATAAAAGCTTGGGGCGCTCATGTGTTCAATATTTGTCAAACAGTTACCACAATATTTTATTTAAATAATTTTTTGCAAATAGATTCTAGTAATGAAAGATATTTTGAATATGGATATTGAGCGCACAAGCTTTTATTGATAGTAAGATACAGGTGACTTAAAAACCATTTATTTTCTACTTTTTAGTACATTAAATAAATTAAAGCTTATTTTTAAAAAGTTTTTTTTATATAATTTTATTTTCTACTTTTTAGTCTTCCATAAATTCAATTTTAGAGCTCTGAAATTTTTCACAAAAAGAATTTAAAACTTGCAGAGCAGTACACAATATTTAGGGTATTCACAGTGTCTCCTATCGTCATATCCTCAATTTAACAAATAATACGGCTGTGATCGACCCTAATATTCGTGGCATATTTGTGACGCGGTGAGTTGTTGCTATTTTGCCAGCAGGGCGCGGCAAGTAAGTTCCTATCGTTTTTCATTGATGTGTGGTGTACCTATAATTATAAACTGAAGCCCAAGTGTGTAGTTGCTTGAAAAGTGCCACGCCCCTTGTCCTACGCCCATAAATTTTTCCAGTGGAACGACACATCCAAGAGGCGACTGCATACGAAATTTCAATGCTGCACGACCTTTAGTTCCAAAGCTATTCTATATAAACGATTTTGTTTGTATGGGCGGTGCCACGCCCCCTTATCCAGTGCCCGCCTTATTTTCTCAGTAGAAGGATATGGATATGTAGTAAGTTCCTACCGAGTTTCATTGATGTGTGATTTGTAGTTCTAAAGTTATACACACGCCCCTTATCCTACGCCCATAAAATTTTACCAGTGGGACGACACATCCAAGAGGCGACTGCATACGAAATTTCAACGCTGCACGACCTTTAGTTCCAAAGCTAATCGAGATCAAAAATTTTGTTTGTATGGGGGGTGCCACGCCCCCTTATCCTACGCCCATAAAATTTTACCAGTGGGACAACACATCCAAGAGGCGACTGCATACGAAATTTCAATACTGCACGACCTTTAGTTCCAAAGCTAATCGAGATCAAAAATTTTGTTTGTATGGGGGTGCCACGCCCCCTTATCCAGTGCTCCCCTTATTTTCTCAGTAGAAGGATAGGGATATGTAGTAAGTTCCTACCGAGTTTCATTGATGTGTGATGTGTAGTTCTAAAGTTATACACAAATCTGGAGTTTATAAAAAAGTGCCACGCCCCTTATCCTACGCCCATAAAATTTATTGATTCATGTATTGGGCTCTAGATTAGGCATGTATGCAAAGTTTCAGATCTCTAAGTAGTCGGGAAGTGGGTGAAAAATTGATTACTAGATTTGACGACATACATACATACATACATACATACATACAAACATACCGGATGTGAACCTAATATAAAGCTTATAAAATACAGTCGCGAATAGACAGCTAATCCCGTCGCATCGGCTTCGCTCACTTTATCGCGCAGAATATTTTGTGCATAATTGTTAAACGTATAATAAATCTTGTTATTAAAAACAGTTTGCGTAAACTCATTTATCCGCGAGTAGGCCCACAAGACCTATACAGTGACAGCTACTTGTAACAGGTGCATAATGGAACTTTAAACATTCCACAGCCTACTCATCTGTTCCCGGCAATGGAAATCAAATTCCTTAATTTTTTGTTAGAGTGCCTTTGCGCTGGTATAAGTATATCAATGAAGCCGTATAGCGGAAGCTTGAAATTAAGCGTACTACCAGAAATTTTAATTACAGGCTGTGTCGCGCAAGATTGGTGGTGGAATGTGCTTTCAGGTGGCTGTCCAACAGGTTGCGGATATTTGTCAGACCCATCGAAGTACAACCGAAAACTATGGACGCTGCACTGAAAGCTTGTTGTGTCCTGCACAACTATCTAAAAATCTTCAATTCTTGAAGCATTTTCAGCAATTGGTCATCAAAGCAACAAGGCATAAGTACATATGTAAGTATGTACATACATATGAACAAATACAAGGGCAAAACTAGAGATGAGTTATCACGATGGCTTTTTTACTTTCAGTAGTGGAAAAAGATAATTATAAAATGAACGCATTCAAATCTTACAAAAAAAACAACATAATTTTTATATATGCACTTAGATATATTACTTGCCTGGTTAGAATTGTCAACAGACAGATTGTCGAGAAAGGCCATCTCTTTATACCAAAACAAGGTTGGGGAATATATAGCTTCTCCTTCGCATCCAAGTTTTATGCTTTTTACGATTTTCGCTTTTTCCGCACTGTATACTGTTCGTATAACCTTTATTTTTTTTTTGACTTCATCAACAGACATTCCTGTGTCAGCAGAGATCGCTTTATAACCCTTTATTCTCAAATCAGTTCGTCGATATGACGGAAGATTCTTGTTCCAGAGTACTTCATGGCTTCTGTATAATTCGATGAAACGCAGCATATCATTCTTTTTATTGCTCTTATTCATCCTTTAATTGCGGCACAATCTTTGTCAAACGAAACGCGAAAATTTATTTACAAAAACTGCGATCAGCTGTTTGTTTCATACAAAAAGTGAAAATTGAACGTCAAGTTGCCACCCGACTTGAAAGCAAAATTGAATACAATTTGGCTTTAAATTTCTTCAATTGTGAGTATGTTATGTGAGTGTATTAATATTTAAAATGCTAAAATTTAATATGAGGTCCAAGTTCCACAGGCTTGTGCTGCATTTAAATAAAATTTAACCGAATTTAATTTGCAGCCGCAAGTTTCGTCCCTGATTAACTGAATTACCGAACAGTTGGAATGCTATTGATTTTTTAATCAGCCTTATATGAGATCTACAGTTTGAGAACCACAAACAGCTGCCTGAGCTCGCCATTGACAGGTACCATCGCATGCAAAATTTGTCATTTTCATTTTAAAATTCGTGTTGGTTGTTTGTGCAAGCACGACGAAAAGAATTGGACAAAAGACGGAACGCAAAAGGCATAATTATAGAAAATAATAACGCAATTGCACTCTGCTATATGGAATTGAACTATTTCTATATAAGACGTCTCATCGCACGTTCCATTAAAACAAAAATCGAATTTCTGATTTTGCATAATTTTGTGCAGGCAATTGAGTTAAGTAGTTAGTAGTGATTTTTAACAGAAATGTCCTTTAATTTTCCAGTGCTGCAGAAATTTACTTTAACGTTCAAAACTATGGAAACTTGCGCACACTTTCTTAAAGAATCTGAAAATATTTCCTCTAAAATTTTTGCACTAACAGCTGAAGTTTTACAGTATGTCCCGTTTAATTGAGTTCGGATAATTGCGTTACCCTCTTAATTGAGTCGTTTATTTAACGCTGTCTTGTAAATCACATACAAAAAATCCCGTTTATTTGATTCGTTGAAAAATTCCCACAAAAAAAGTAATGGTAATTTGAAAATTTATCTGATGAACGTGAAGAAGAAACTGATAAAAATCCCGCAAATCTAGTTAAGAAATTGTTCACTCAATATTATACGCGAAATTTTTCTTAAGAATTGGATAATATGGAGACAAATATTGACCAAAACCAAATAGATAAATCCCAATAAAAGATTTATTAAATCCGGAAGCCTTCTCTTTGTAATTGGTTTTTGCACCGATCGAGTAGAAACATATTGATCTCTTTTTGTATACACCTATATAGTGGGCGGATCACGCCCATTTTTTCGTATCACGTAGAAGGCCGACCCATTAACTTGAATACCAAGTATTATCCTTTTCAATGAGTAAATAGAGAAATTACAGCAATTTTATCGTAAAAAACCCGAGGTAGTGGGACTTACAAGGAAATTGTGGGCGGGTTCTTCGTCCGATTTAGCTAATCTCAGAACTTAAACTAAGTTAAGGTTCACTTTAACTCTATACCAAATTTGGTCCAAATCGGACAACTCCTTCTTTCTCTCCTGAGCGGACAGAGAGATGGACAGACGGACAACCGGAAATCAACAGAGAAAGTGATTCTGAGCATTTCTATATACTTATGTCTATACCTAGGACGGCTCCTTTAATGCGTTACAATTTTCGCACAAAGTTATTGTGACGAATATGGGGGTTATACTACGGCAGCTAAAGAAAAGGACACCCTGTGCACGGTTACAGTTGAACAAGCATACGCAAAACAAAAGCTTTAGCAAATATCAGCACCTCTGATTCGAAAGTGTTTTGAAGTTCTGACAAATATTGTGTATTGGAATTTTCTCGTACAATCCAGAAACAGGGCGAGCGAGAAGTTGTAGAATGTTCGACAGTAGCTGGCGAGAAACAGTAACAGGTATAAAAAGCGGCCGCCGGCAGTGTCGAGAGTCAGTCTTTGAGTAATAATTGAACGTGCAACATCGAGTCAGTTACCGAGTATCAAGTGAACGTGCAACATCGATTCCGAACGAGTGAACGTGAAGCATCGCAATCACAACCGAGGACAATTCAACTGCAACTGCAAAATAGTGCAAATCTTTGTAACAAAAGGATTGGAATAGTCAATCTGTTATTGGAATCAATAAAACCGTTACAAGCATTGAGCTTTTTGTGCATTATTCTTGACGATTACACAATCCAGTGATCCGAACCGAAGTAGCGGAGTACTTCAGCGGAATTACGTAACAATTGGTGTCAGAAGTGGGATTGTGCTAATCCAGAATAATGGTGAAGTTCGACCAGTTGAAAGTGGAGCAACTTAAGAATGAGCTGGCCCAGCTAGGGTTGCAGACAACAGGCTCAAAGACCGAATTGCAGCGTCGACTACGAGAGCCATTGGAGGCGAGAGGCTTTAATCTGGCAGAGCATGAGTTTGAGTGCGACTCAAAAGTGGCTGAGATGTCAGAGAAAGACATCGCTCCAGTGAGTATGGACATGAGCCAGTTGCTCGCTGCAATGCAAGGCATGATGGCCGAAAATTCTACACGAGTCGAGAAAAAGATGGAAGAAAATTCTGCGAACATGGAGCAGAAACTTCTAGAAAATTCTGAGAGCATGGGGCAGAAACTACAAGAACGAATCGAGAAGAAGATGGAAGAAAACTCTGTGATCATAAAGAAAGAACTCCAAGAAAATTCTACACAACTACGAGAGATTTCTGAGACTTTGACTGGAAAGGTGGACGAGCTCCAGGGAAAATTCAACGCGCTAGACGAGAGAGTGATGAAGATTGAATCAGGCAGAGACTGTACACTAGATGAAAAAGTGGCAAAAATACAAGCAGATCTGGAAAAGCAGCTGCAAGAGCAACTGCAAGAACAATTGCAAGAGCAACTGCAAGAGCTGCAATTGCAAAGCCCACTGCCGCAAATAAGAGAATTCAGTGGTACGAAACTCAAAGCACCTACGTACGATGGGACAACGGCGTTTAACATCTTCCAACTGCAGTTTGAAACGACGGCCGCCCAGAATCGGTGGGGCGACGCAGAAAAGGCAGCGGCTCTGATAGTGGCATTGAAAGGAGCAGCAGCCGAGGTGTTACAGACGATTCCACCAATACTAAGATGCAGCTATGAGGCCATAATAAGTGCGGTAGGAAGGAAGTACGGTAGCGAGCACATGAAGCAGCTGTACTACATCGAGCTGAAGAATCGCAGGCAAAGGAGCGGTGAGAGCTTGCAGGTCTACGCAGCGGACATTGAGCGGCTGGCACATTTAGCTCACTCTGACCTGGGCAGTGAACACTTGGAAAAGATGAAGATACAAGCATTCATCGAAGGAATTCGCGATCCAGAAATAAGACGCAGCGCAATAATGATGAGCAAACCGACATTTACCGAGACGGTTACCAGTGCACTTACATACGAGGCAGCGTGGACCAGCACTATGCAATATTCTGCACCCAAAGTTCGCAGGATTGAGGCTGAAGACGACGTTCTGTGTCAAGCAATCAAAACAGAACACCCGCCAGCGGACCGAACGCTGAGGAAATTCACAGGAAGGTGTTTCAATTGCGACAAACCAGGTCACATGGCGCGGGAGTGCCGCCTTCGTCGGAAGCGATCCAGATCGCGTACACCAGAACGGGGCTATGGCGAACGGAAAGAGTAGAGCGGTAGCGGCAGCAAGGCGTCGTTAAACTAAAACGAGCCAGCTTCGAGGGGCGCGAACTGGCTCACACAACAAGCAGTCCCCAAATCTCCATTTCACAACTGCGACGGGAAAACAACAGCCTAACGATAGATGGCCAAATCGATGACCAATGGTTTACGGTGACCCTGGACACAGGGGCATCACATTCCATCATCAGAAGCGACTTGGTAAAGAAAGCAGAACCACTAGTTGGAATCAAATTACGCACAGCGACAGGAGAGGATGCACCAATACGTGGAAAAGTCACAAAAGAAATCACTATTGGTACAACGTCAGTTCAACACGAATTCATAGTAGCGGAAATCGTAGATGAACTCATTCTGGGAATGGACTTCATGATGCGGAATGGATTCACGTTGGACTTGCGGGAACGAGTGCTGCGATACGGAAATACGGAAATGCCACTAAAGATCGGAGAAAACCAAGCGTTCGTGCATCAAGTGGTAATGACAGAGCAAGCAACTATTCCAGCTAACTCAGACGCTGTGATTTGGGCTCAAGTAAATGGAGGAGGTGGGAGCAACTCGTTGTGGATGATTGAAGCCGACACCAAGACACCGATAAATAACATCATAGTCGGAAAGACCCTCGTGAACGCGCAAACCAACAATCTAATACCAGTCCGAATTCTAAATTTGGCCAATTCGGCGAAACTAATCAAAACGGGAACCATTATTGGACAATGCCACCAAGTTACAACCATTGTCAATTGTGAAGCGGAACGTGCAACCAAGCAAAATCCGACACGCGAAAAAGAAAACCAGCTACGAAGCTTAATCAACGCCTGGACTTCGGACCTTTCTACCGAACACAACGTAAAAGCGCAGCAACTGCTGGAAAAACATCGGGACATATTTCCATCAGCGGCAAACGAAGGGAGAACGGCGATGGTGAAACACAAAATCAACACTGGCGATGCGAAACCCCTCCGTCAACCTCCGCGACGAGTACCACTTGCTAAAAGGGAGGAAGTTAATGCGCTGGTGGAGGAAATGCAACGCAACAAAGTCATTGAGCCATCCTCTAGTCCTTGGAGTTCTCCCGTAGTGCTAGTGAAGAAGAAGGATGGCAGCACACGATTTTGTGTCGACTACCGTAAGCTGAACGATGCCACCAAAAAGGACAGCTATCCATTGCCAAGAATTGACGACACCTTGGACACGCTCTCAGGATCCAAATGGTTTTCCACACTTGATTTACAAAGTGGATATTGGCAAGTTGAAATGGATAAGAGCGACAAAGAAAAGACAGCTTTCAGTTATGGAGATGGACTGTGGCAATTTTTGGTGATGCCTTTCGGACTGTGCAACGCACCGGCCACGTTCGAACGCTTAATGGAGCGTGTGCTGAAAGGTTTAAATTGGAAGACTTGCTTGGTTTATTTGGACGACATCATTGTAATGGGCAAGGACTTCGATGACCACCTAAAGAACTTGGGAGAAGTATTTCAAAGAATCAACGAGGCTGGATTAAGACTTAGTCCGAAGAAATGCTCGCTGTTTAAGCAAGAAGTTAAATACCTCGGACATCGCGTAACTGCGGAAGGAATACACACGGATGAAGACAAAATCGCTGTTGTGAAGGAGTGGCCCACTCCAAAGAATTTACATGAATTGCGCAGCTTCCTAGGGCTATGCACGTATTACAGGCGATTTGTTCCAGCATTCGCGTCTATTGCAAGCAGCCTACATGAACTGACGAAGAAGAATCATCCATTCGAATGGAGGAACGAGCAGGAAGAGGCCTTCCAAAAGCTAAAGGAACGACTTTACACAGCGCCTATACTAGCATACCCGATTCCTGGCGAAAAATTTATATTGGACACGGATGCAAGTGCTACCGGAATTGGAGGAGTCCTCTCACAAGTCATCGAAGGCGAGGAACGGGTAATCGCTTACTACAGCACGACTCTAGCAAAACCGGAAAGAAATTACTGCGTCACTAGAAGAGAGTTGCTAGCCGTGGTGGACAGCGTTAAACATTTCCACAAGTATCTCTTCGGGCAGCCGTTCCTGTTAAGAACGGATCATGCGGCACTCAGGTGGTTGCTGCAGTTCAAGGACCCTGAAGGCCAAATTGCTCGATGGATCGAACGGTTGCAAAGTTACGATTTTGAAATTGAGCATCGCAAGGGAAGACTGCATGGAAACGCCGATGCACTATCTAGACGGCCCTGCAATACAGAATGCAGGCATTGTTCCAGAGCAGAGGAAAAAGAAGGACGACTCGATATTCGTTTGCTCAGTGTCTTGCCGGAAGAACAATGGACAGCAGAGCGAATAAGAACCGAGCAAAGAAATGATCCAGATCTGGCGAAAATAATGGACTACAAGGAAAGAGATGTACGGCCAACATTCGAAGAAAGCGCCATCACCAAAGCATACTGGGCACAGTGGCAGAGTTTACAACTACGCGATGGATGCTTGCATCGAATATGGGAAAGCGAAGACGGAAAAGCACATAGAAACTTAATTGTTGTTCCTAAAGTGCGAGTAACGGACACTGTGTCATCATATCACAATGGTTCGAGTGGCGGTCATTTGGGTATCACCAAGACGGTGGAGAAGATAAAGAAGCGGTTCTACTGGGTAGGATGTCAGCAATCTGTTGCGGAATGGATTGGGACATGCGACGAATGCGTCACCGCTAAAGGACCCAAAACACGCAGCCGTGGCAGAATGATCCAATACAATGTGGGAGCACCTTTTGAGCGAGTTGCGATGGACGTTGCCGGACCGTTTCCCATAAGCGAGAGTGGCAACAGGTATGTTCTGGTGGTGATCGACTACTTCAGCAAATGGCCAGAGGTTTACCCGATACCGAATCAAGAGGCCAAAACATGTGCAGATGCTTTCATCAAAGATTGGGTGTGTCGCTTTGGAGTCCCGCTGGAACTTCACTCAGATCAAGGACGAAACTTTGAATCGGGCATCTTCAAAGAAATGTGCGCCACGCTTGGTATACGAAAGACAAGAACCACACCGTTGCACCCCCAATCTGATGGCATGGTAGAAAGATTTAATCGCACTCTGGAAGAGCATCTGAGAAAAGTTGTAAGCGACCACCAAAAGGACTGGGATGGGCACATACCGCTATTCTTGATGGCCTATAGATCAGCAATTCATGACACGACAGCAACGACACCCGCCAAGGCAATATTTGGCGAAGACTTACGACTGCCCGCTGATTTAAAGTTTGGGGTATGCGAGCCCATTGACGATGGCGATAACGACTTTGCGAACAACAAGCGAAAGGAATTGGAGGGGATACACCAATATATGCGGACACGCACGCAGTTGATGAGTGACAAGATGAAAGCCAGATATGATTTGAGGGCAAATTCCGAAGGATTTGAAGAAGGACAACTGGTGATGCTTTACAACCCACAGCGCAAGAAGGGGCTGTGTCCGAAGTTACAAACGCACTGGGAAGGGCCATACTGTGTGATCAAGCGCCTGAATGACGTTGTATATCGAATACAGCTGAGCGGCAGTAGGAGAGCTAAACTTAAAGTAGTCCATTTGGAGAGACTGGCACCCTATAAGGCTAAAGAAGCTATCCTTGTTCGGGACGAACAAGATTAAGAGGAGGGCAGTGTGACGAATATGGGGGTTATACTACGGCAGCTAAAGAAAAGGACACCCTGTGCACGGTTACAGTTGAACAAGCATACGCAAAACAAAAGCTTTAGCAAATATCAGCACCTCTGATTCGAAAGTGTTTTGAAGTTCTGACAAATATTGTGTATTGGAATTTTCTCGTACAATCCAGAAACAGGGCGAGCGAGAAGTTGTAGAATGTTCGACAGTAGCTGGCGAGAAACAGTAACAGGTATAAAAAGCGGCCGCCGGCAGTGTCGAGAGTCAGTCTTTGAGTAATAATTGAACGTGCAACATCGAGTCAGTTACCGAGTATCAAGTGAACGTGCAACATCGATTCCGAACGAGTGAACGTGAAGCATCGCAATCACAACCGAGGACAATTCAACTGCAACTGCAAAATAGTGCAAATCTTTGTAACAAAAGGATTGGAATAGTCAATCTGTTATTGGAATCAATAAAACCGTTACAAGCATTGAGCTTTTTGTGCATTATTCTTGACGATTACACAATCCAGTGATCCGAACCGAAGTAGCGGAGTACTTCAGCGGAATTACGTAACATTATTATACCCTATTTCCACAGGTGTAGGGTATAACAAGTAAGGAAGCATCAGTCGGGTTTCACCTACAGAGTAATACCCTACACCAAGTAACTGAGTGGGCGGACCACGCCCATTATTGACAAACTTCAAGATATTCCTAATAAGTTTATATATACCAAATATTGATGTTCTGACAGGTGTACAAAAGAAATGATCGGTATATTAAATTTACCACCCCCATTGTGGACGGATCACGCCCATTTTTGGAGAATATAAAGATATTCTCCCCTGCAATGAAATGACCAAATATGGATGCTCTGATGTGTATATTACAGAAGTTATGAGGATTTTAAGCTTACCGCCTATATAGTGGGCGGACCACACCCATTTTCTGATATGTCATGTAGGACCTATATCTTAACCTAGGAACCAAATTTCATTCGTTTAAATGCATAAGTAGTCAATTGAGAGCCATTTTACCGGAAAATTGTTGCCGCCTATACAGTGGGCGGACCACGCCCATTTTTTGGTATTTTACAGAGGGTCCACACCTCACCTTAAATACCAAGTATTATTCTTTTGAATGAGTAATTAGGCAATTTATAGCAATTTAATCGAAAAAAACCGAGGTAGTGGGACTTACAGGCCCGTTGTGGGCGTGTCCTTCGGCTGATTTAGCTAATCTCAGAATTTAAAGTAGTGGAAGGTTCACTGCGACTGTGTGCCAAATTTGGTCCAAATCGGACAACTCCTTCTTTCTTTCCTGCGCCAACAGACAGCCAGACAGACAGACGGACAACCGGAAATCAAGACAGAAAGTGATTCTAAGCATTTCCATATACTTATGTCTATACC
This sequence comes from Neria commutata, assembly GCA_963457695.1. Lineage (NCBI taxonomy): Eukaryota > Metazoa > Arthropoda > Insecta > Diptera > Micropezidae > Neria > Neria commutata. Next base: position 49,078,332 of record OY735246.1, read on the forward strand.
TAGGACGTCTCCTTTAATGCGTTACAATTTTCGCACAAAGTTATTATACCCTATTACCATAGGTGTAGGGTATAAAAACTATATCAAAAATTATGTTAATATAATGAATACACTGCTATTAAATTGATTTCAACAAAAAGTTAAGCAACAACAACTAAGCGCATGGTAAGTTCAAATAAAGTGAATGTCTGCAAATGCCCTGAGAAACGCCCTTAAGTATGCAGCAAAGTTCTACTCAGCTTGCAGAGCATGAGAGAGATGTGCATGGCAAGAGTGAGACAGCAAGCTTGGCGCTTTCCTATCCCCAACAAACTGCTCATGTTGGCCCAGATGGACGCGCTACCGCTAAAGCGTTAGTGTAAAAGCGTTTTTAATGATCAAATAAAAAGGAAAAAAAAAAGAAACCAAACAGCAGCAGATGGATAACAAAAGCTAAATTTAAACTTAATACATATTAACTATTAGCAAAGGAAACAAAATATAACACAGCGCCGCGGTGGCTAAGTGCTTGGTGGCTGACGCGGAGGACGTGGGTTCATCTCCCGGTCCGGTAACACCTAATAAAATGTTTTTTTGCGCGGTGAATTGGCAATTCTCCGAGAAAAATCTTTACCATGAAAAGCTTCTCAAACCCGTTCGGATTCGGTAAAGTAGGCCCCGTTAATTTATGGAAAATATGACAAGCACACACAAGTTAATGCGAGAAAGCTAGGCCTAAGCCCACACGGACTGTTGCACCAATCAATTAATTAAAGGAAACAAAATATAACAACAAATTATTAAATTATAATAGTTTTTTTTGTCGGAATATGAAAAAACTACCAGCTCGCAGACAAGTATTTGTCCATTGTACTGGTAAGGGAATTCCTTTTACTGAAATCCTCCTGAGCTTTTAATAAAGCGGAGGATTTTCGATGGTGGCAAGGAACTTAATTGATCGGTTCTCACCACATCTGACTCCAGCAGCTGCAATCGCGACCTGGAAAAGGCGGGACACTCGCATAAGAAGTGGGTATCCTCGTCCTCCAGACAGCTCTCACAGATGGGTCACATCGCACTCAGGTGTTTTGCACAGGAGGTATGACCGGTCAGGACGCCCACAAGAAGTCTACAATCCTTACGGTTTAGAGACCTAAGAAAATAAGACTTTCTTTTGTCGACGGTTGAAAGCAGGAGCTTCGTCTTTCTGCATCCAGCTAGCCCGGCCCATCTTTGACCGTGTTGAGAAACAACCCAGTCGTTTATGGACGCTTTGACCATGGAAGAAGGCAGGCCAAGGGTAGGTTCAGGGATCTTGCAATTTCATCGGACACTTCATTTCCTTACACGCCGAAGTGCCCCGGTACCCAAAGGAGGGCAAGTGAGTTGTGAGAGCCTACGCTGTTAAGCTTGGCTTTACACTCTTTGACTGTCTTGGAGGTGGTGATTGGGTTGAGCAAGGCCATAAGTGCAGCCTGACTGTCACTACAGACGCAAATACTCTTGGCCTTTAGGATTGAAAAGACTTCCGCCTGAAAGACGGATGCATGCTTTCCGAATGGATAGTGAAGTTTTGTGTCGTTTTCCTCAAAATACACACCATCTCCTTAACTTTCGTCAGTTCTGGACCCGTCCTTTAAAGATTCTGCAACACTCCCTGCCTGGCTCCGCTGACGAAAGCCAGCTGTCGCGTTCAGGAAAGGAAACTTCGTAGCTGCGGAACTAGTACATCAGACGGCATGCTCATTCCATCCAAGAATGGTAGAGAGGTCTGCGTAGAGTTATGCACCCCCCGATGCGATTCAAAACAGACCCCTGCTTGTTTCAATCTGAAGCAGGCCTTGGCGGCTTCACCTCGGATAAAAATGTCAAGGGGTGAAATGTTGAGTATCACGTCTAGGCCTGGGTGGTCGGGAACGCTCCCGGTATGCAATTGTAATAGTAGTAAAACAAATGAATAAATTTAAAGAGACATTAAATTAAACTTTCTTAAAAATAAAAAATAAAAAAACATTTTCAAACCAAAACACAATTTCACAGCATAATATTAAATTACGATTTGTTTGTTAATTTGAAGTTGAACTAAAAATGAAAACGTAAAGAAAAAATCACTAAAAATTTACTAAAAATAATTGCTTTAATTTAGATTTTAATAAATTTAATAAATTAATAAACCAAACAGCAATATGGAGAAGAAATCATATAGTAAAACTAAAAATTGAACAAACAGAAAGGTTATGAAAAAAGAAGAACAACAACAAACACTGCTTTTGTATTATTTAAGTTTAAATTTAACGTAATTAAAAATAAAAATAACTAAAAGTAAAAATCGAAAATGTAATACAAGTGTAATGCGTAAATGAACAACAACAACATATTATTGATGAATTGAGACATGAAGCGAGAGAAAGCGTTTGAAAATTTTACTGAATTCAATAAAGTATAAAAAATTTTGGTATGGAATTAAGTAATTCCAGAAAAACAAAACAAAAAAACATATTCTTCGGTGTTATTTTAAGGGATTGCAGAGAGGGGCTATCGTGAAAGCAAGCAGCTTTTTGGAAAGAAGGAACGAACCTGGGCTGGGCTTTGTTAGGTTAAATCCAGCACTGTTAAGATGTGGAAAATTCTGCGATATGTGGGAAATTTCAAAGCATGCGATGAATTAACGATTTTCCATTTTCAAACCAAGAATTCCAATTGGCTTTACTAAGCCACTTCTATACGAGCAAGAAATAATTCTCTGAAGATATGAAATTTGCCTATTACGAGATTGCAATATGTAGCAGTTCAATGAACGTAGAGATTCTTTGCAGAAATTCTATGTGAACGCTGAGGAGCCCTTTGGTTCCACGTGAAGTTTATCTTTGTGAGAAATTGATTTCATAAAACAAGAGCAATGCAACTTTTTATCAGATAAATTTCTCGTGAATCAAAAAAGCGTACTTCACCTGCAATAATCTGCAAAAAGAAACATACATATTTGTTGTGCTTTTTATTTAAGAATGCAACACGAGTTTTGGGCGCATTTACTAAAGGATTTGGTGTAGAAAGAAGACGATGGCGATTTCAGAAATTTTACTCGGATTGTAAATAAGTTTGAAGTTTTATTGGAAATGGTTGTGTCATAAATATTTAAGTGAACTGTAATAAAATTTCATATGTACATTCTTATCCATAACGAGGTGCACAATCGTCTGAAGAAAACTGATACAGTACTGCGAGCAGCTATTGCACCTCCACTGAAATTATTTTGGATTTGCATCACGATATTTTCTTAAAAGGCAAATTTTTCTTTTTGACAGCATCAGCTGAATGTCCGCCATGAGTTTATACGCGTCCTCTTCAGGAAATTCCTTTATCTGCCTCGCAACATTTTGGCCGAAAGTTTCAAATACGTCAGCGCCATTGTTGATAGTAATAAATTTATCCAAATTGTCATCGAAATCTGATATAGGCTTTGGTGAACGCTTCCTTTTCTTTGAAAATGCTGGCGTAGCTATCTCGATTTTGCAAAATGATTCCGGAAGTGATAACTCGGTTCCCTCAGAGCCGAATGAAGTTTCTATTAATGAGCCAATATCCTTTAATTTAAAAAAATTAATAAAAATTTTAATATTTCCATTATTATATTGTAAATTTTATATTATTTCTTAACAGATGCCGAAGATTTTCAAAAACTATGGCAATTCCTAAATACACTGGATGGAAAGCAAATCCGGATTAAGGCTCCAGTACATACAGGCCCCCAGTTTTATACCTTTAATGGCTGTTGTAGCGTAGTGCTGTTTTCTTCTGTTGAGGCACATAGCCGCTTTACGTACGTAAATGTAGGTTGCAATGGGAAGTCGTCAGACAATACCATTTACAGTGACAGCTACTTGTAACAGGTGCATAATGGAACTTTAAACATTCCACAGCCTACTCATCTGTTCCCGGCAATGGAAATCAAATTCCTTAATTTTTTGTTAGAGTGCCTTTGCGCTGGTATAAGTATATCAATGAAGCCGTATAGCGGAAGCTTGAAATTAAGCGTACTACCAGAAATTTTAATTACAGGCTGTGTCGCGCAAGATTGGTGGTGGAATGTGCTTTCAGGTGGCTGTCCAACAGGTTGCGGATATTTGTCAGACCCATCGAAGTACAACCGAAAACTATGGACGCTGCACTGAAAGCTTGTTGTGTCCTGCACAACTATCTAAAAATCTTCAATTCTTGAAGCATTTTCAGCAATTGGTCATCAAAGCAACAAGGCATACATATGTAAGTATGTACATACATATGAACAAATACAAAGACAAAACTAGAGATGAGTTATCACGACGGCTTTTTTACTTTCAGTAGTGGAAAAAGATAATTATAAAATGAACGCATTCAAATCTTACAAAAAAAACAACATAATTTTTATATATGCACTTAGATATATTACTTGCCTGGTTAGAATTGTCAACAGACAGATTGTCGAGAAAGGCCATCTCGTTATACCAAAACAAGGTTGGGGAATATATAGCTTCTCCTTCGCATCCAAGTTTTATGCTTTTTACGATTTTCTTTTTTTCCGCACTGTATACTGTTCGTATAACCTTTATTTTTTTCTTGACCATCAACAGACATTCCTGTGTCAGCAGAGATCGCTTTATAACCCTTTATTCTCAAATCAGTTCGTCGATATAACGGAAAATTCTTGTTCCAAAGTACTTCATGGCTTCTGTATAATTCGATGAAACGCAGCATATCATTCTTTTTATTACTTTTATTCATCCTTTAATTGCGGCACAATCTTTGTCAAACGAAACGCGAAAATTTATTTACAAAAACTGCGATCAGCTGTTTGTTTCATACAAAAAGTGAAAATTGAGCGTCAAGTTGCCACCCGACTTGAAAGCAAAATTGAATACAATTTGGCTTTAAATTTCTTCAATTGTGAGTATGTTATGTGAGTGTATTAAAACTTAAAATGCAATAATATAACATGACTTCCAAGTTACACAGGCATTTGCGGCATTTAAATACAAATTAACAAAATTTAATTTGTAGCCGCAAGTTTCGACCCTGATTACCTGAATTACCGAACAGTTGGAATTCTATTGATTTTTTATTCAGCCTTATATGAGATCTACAGTTTGAGAATCACAAACAGCTGCCTAAGCTCGCCATTGACAGCTGCCGTCACATGCAAAATTTGTCATTTTCATTTTAAAATTCGTGTTGGTTGTTTGTGCAAGCACGACGAAGAGAATTGGACAAAAGACGGAACGCAAAAGGCATAATTATAGAAAATAAAAAAGCTACGCAATTTCTTGCAAAATTTAAAAAACGGTATAAAAACAGCAAGTAAATAAAGCAGAAATTGTGAAATTCGAAGGGATTTTCTGTGCCATTTTACGAAAGAAACGGCAAGAAGGAATATCAGAGGAGCCAATTGCACAAGCAGAACCAGTAGAGGAGTCTTTTTTTCAACAAGGAGTAGGAGCTGAGCCCGAGAGCACGTCTGTAAAATGCATTGCCATAAATTGTTGCTATTTTCGCTGTTGCTAACGGCTTGCACTATATTTTGTGGTGAGTAAGCAGCTCCTGCAATTCAATTCCACTGCCTACAATATGTATTTAATATGAATTCTCTGACAAAGCTGATTGGGCTGGATTGCTGTTTTTGCAGCGTAATGTTATTTTGCATTTACTTTTTGTTTTCAATTTGACGCTCAGCTCAAGTCGTTTGCGTTGAATTTGCTTGTTTGTGTTATTTTATGGTTGAGCGGTGCGCGGTGGTGTGCCAGGGGATTAGCCATCGGTGAAGGTGCTGGTGGGGCGTGCTGCTGCTGCTGTTGTTTTTGCTCGAACCACTCTGCGCTCCCCACTACAGACAATGAGTTGAAAAACAAATATTGCTGTGAAATTTGCAAATGGCAGTTATTGTATTGTTTTATTTATTTATTTTTGTTTTTGCTAAGCGCTAATTATATTATTTCGAATTACTTTATGTTCTACTTTTATACATGCTAGTAGTCGGGAATTGTTTAATTCCTTTCCAGAAACTCGAATGCTCTTAACATTTCTAACTGGAAAATCCCCGGTTCTTGCTCATTAAGCTACGCTGCAATTACACTCTGCTACATGCATTTGCGCTATTTCTGTATAAGACGTCTCATTGCACGTTCCATTAAAACAAAAATCGTATTTCTCATTTTGCATAATTCCTATTTATAGGCAATTGACTTAAAAAGTTAGTAGTGATTTATAACAGAAATATCCTGAAATTTAGTTAAACGTTAAAATAATTTTCTACTATGTCACTTCCATATTTTGCTGTTGGCTAGTGTAACACAAAAACATTGTAATCTCTAACTAGTCATCATCTTTTTCCTGTTTATTTCGTCTCCATTTTACTTGATTAATTCAGTTTCATTTACGGTGGGAGCTCGAGTTGCTTTCTTGCATAGAGTTGCCAAGTTATGTACGGATCATATCGACCGGACATGATAGTAGATTAACAATCGTACTTTTTAAGAGCATTTGAATTGTTCTTAACATAGTCAAAATAGTAGCGTGTCTTAAATAATAGATCTGCACTTTATTTGTAGCTGCCTTTCGACTTCCAGCAATGGGTCACGCCCCTACATCATGTTCCTATGAGTAGTTATACTACAGCGTGTTTTTCCTGCTTAACTACGCAGGCATATTTTGAAGATATGGCAACTTTATCATCAACAAATTCTACATCATTCCTCAGCTCTATTTGCACTTCATCCCTCTGCCATCAATGGTACCTGCACTTCTCGACTTGTATGTGTGTTCACGCTTTTTTGTTGCCCTAATCCACCGCAATTGTTGCCTCCACTTATGCAGGCCTATTCTTTTTATAGAGGCTCTTTGTTTGTCACTTTCTTTTCATAGTTTTTTGTTGTTTCGTAAATTTGTTCATATATCGTTTATCTCTTGTGCTGACGAGCACATTCTGAATTTTGTTTTGCAGCAAGAAGACACCGGTCAAAGTGCATTTGATATAGCGTTTTAGTAAAAAAGAAAGACTTCTCCAATTAAATTTCGTTCAGCGTGCAAGGGCATAGTTGTAGAAAATTCTTTAAAAGTCTGGAAAGTCATAACAAAAACGAATTCAATGATTTTCTGCTCTTTCTATTTTTTCATTAACCATTTATTTGTCTTTTAAAAAGCGAGTTTGCAATCAATAAATCACGTTTCTCTTTTTCAAATTTAATTATAAGCATTTGCTATTTTCTTTTAGTTGCGCAAATGCGACTCAGCAAAGACGATGATTCCATACCACCAACAAATTGTATTGGCTTGCATTTAAAGGTCATCTCTGCAAGTGAACGCATGCAGAAGGTTTCAACGTAACTGCTATGCTAAATGGCAATGAACTAGAACCCTACAGACGCATGTCAGACACAAACAAATCAAAAACATAACCACAGCAAAGTACGGTTAGAAATTCACGAGGCAGTCGCTCAAGAAAAGCGCTTTCAGTTATGAAAATGCATAGTTGCACTGTACAGACGATTGTGAAATGAGCAACTTATTAGATTGTGTATGCCAGCTAAAACTATTCTAGAAGTATGCTGGAGTGAATAATGAACTAATAGTTATAACCTATTCCGACTTCAATCTACCACCAAAACATATGACGCTTATTTACTTATCATATGTAGACGCCTACATTTAAGTTCTAGTTTTGGGAATTTTTTTTGCTGTGATATTGTCCTGGAATCGAAGCGAGCTGTTGTTGTAGTTTCCAATTGTGCGCTGTTGTCCACTTATCAGCTTGTCAGCGAGCACTTTGCCCACTACGAAAAAGCCACACACTTGCGCCTGCCATTTGCGATTTAAGAGTTTGTGTTCATTATGTATTGCAAATTGAATGCATGCAAATATGTATTGTAGTTGAAATTGAAATCTTATTATTAAGCATGTGCTTGTTTGTCAGTGGCAATTGTATGTATTAAGAGTAGTCTGCGCGTCTGATGATAAGACTCGCCGCTTATCTTGCTAATAATTTTTTAACCCTTTTTCCTCGTACTGCCGCTTTGCGAGACTTTACTTGACTGACTCACACCAATGTCATTAACTTTGGGTAGCACAATTAGGGCGCAAGCTTTTGCTTATTATTATTTTTAAAATGTTGTTTCACTATCAAATACATTAAACTAGATTATAGCATTTTTAACTATTAGGCAAAAAACCGACTTTATTTGATTATTTACTATCTAGCTACATCTGCTGTTATGATGATAAGATTAAATCAAGATGCGCTGCTTTGAATGCGTAGGCTGCTCAGAGGCATATAACTAAAGGCTGAGTGGGATTAGGCATATAAACGAAAGCATATACATACATAGATAAGATAGTCTGACGAAATATTTAGTCGCTCGTATTCTCAACTTTCTTCAGAACTGACGTTGGTATGCATAAACATATTCATATGTATATAATGATAGCGACAATACTAACAGCTTCGATTCTCTCATTACAAAGATCTCGATTGAGAGTTAACTCGTATTTTTGCTCTGCTGTAAACTGTTACACAAGTTTTTAACTATGCACTCTCTGGATTCTGTGACGACGACTTGATATTTTTATTTGTACGCAATTATATGATTTTATAAAATTGTACTGTTTGCTAATTTTTCTGACGTATTGCGCTGTTAAAACGTGACCCCTTGTTTCCTTATTTTGTCACGATCCTATCGAAGGGTTGTGCGTTTTCTTCAAACTCCTTTGTCTTTACATTGTGCATTCTATTTAGCATTCCTGCAATTGTCACATTTTAATTGAATTTTTTTCATACAAGAATTTTGGGTTTGTCAGTCTTTTCGGTTCATTTAATTTTGTTTCTCTTTATAAGTGTTGCTTGTTGAATTTAGGTTAGGTTAATCTGGCTGCCTAAGAAGGCCACGCATAGACCCTGTTGGGTCCTTAGCGATACCAGTTCCGTTTAGGAGTTGTCAAAGTACCTACATATTGTTGAATTTAAAAGTCAATAAACTTTTTCTGAATTTCATTATTACTGTTTTTTGTTCAAAAATGTTTAATGTTGAAGTAGAAAACAATTTTGAGAATAATATTCACTTGTTACCAAACAAATATGCATACAAAATTGAGCATCAAAATTTCGTTTATTTGGTGCTGACGAAAATTTGTATGCCCAAAGCAGTAACTGTTACTTAAAAGCCAATAAATAAGAGCGCTCAAAAAACTGTTATTGCATACTCTTAAATAACGACTATAATTACATAATAATTGCTATTTATAATTTTCTCAAAAACTGCCAACTGTTATTTTTTGCCGAAGAAAAAGAAATCTCATTTTAAATTCGTATATATATATATTTTTTCAAATAATTATAACTGAATAACCGCTAGTTTCTTGAATAATTTGTCGCAGTATATATGATATTTGTCTTTTTGTGCCAGAAGACGTGACTTATTTGTCAAAGATTATGTTATGCTGCAACAACAAAATTTGCAGCAGCGTGACTACGTCAATAATTTGCTGGAGTTTTGTTGATAATAAAGAATAAACTTGTATAATTTTGTTGATAATTTTTGCAAACGATTGCAAAATAGGGGAGTCGTTGAGCATATGATTTGCGCATGGCGTAATTCAAAACTGAAAGTGGACTGAGGCTGTCAGCAGCAATAGCTTTTAGAAAGACGAATTCGCAGTAAGCCGAAGTACGCCAAACGACTTTGAAACACCATTTAAATTTTAACTTTTTTCATCCGTCTGCTAGGTAAGTTTTCCTTTGTACTTCAGAGATATGCGGATAATGGTTTGACAAGCATGAGTGCTGCACAGTAGGCATAAGGCGGAATAGATTAACATATCGTTCTTTTCGCTTTTCAATAATATCAGCATTCTACTCCATTTTCTTGTTTGTGGCAATCACTTGACACGCTGCTTTTTTTTTGCTTCGGCTGCACTTCTCCCTCGGTTTTTGTTGTTTGGCATTCGCTGAATTGTTTTGTTGTTTTTCTTATCAGTTCCTCTACAAAACTCGCCAAGTATGCCGCTTTACAAACTTTTTGCAATGGCGTTTTGTTTTTATGACTCACGCCACGGCAAATGGCAGCATGATTACTAATATTTTTTTTTGCTTGTATTGAAATTCGATGCAGTTGGTGGAAATGACGTTGCGCTTCGCGATGCGATAAATATTTTCGAGCTGCTCTGAAGGCAGATATCAGATTTGTCTAGAAAGAATACACACTCTCGAAATGAAAATGATAAAGGGCATGCTAGAGAAGACCGGGAATTCATAGCGGTTTTTAAACTCATATGCTTTTTATTTTATGAAATACATATAAATAATTTAGTCGGCTGACTATTACGAACATTCGAAACTGATGTGAACGTTCGATTTGAATATATTTGTTATACAAACTGCTCCGTTCTAAAGGTGGTTTTTAATACTTGTGTTGGGCCTTAATTATTTTCACAGTCGATTCTTTTATTTCGCTACGTACATATATTCTATTAAAATTTGTTGCGAATTTGATCAACTCATCAAAAATGTAAAAGAGTATATCATATGAAAAATTAGCTACAAACTGAAAAATTCAATTTTGATACCTAGCCCTATTCTGGCAAGAGCGAAAGAAGTTGTGTGACAACTTTTTGTGACAACTGAGCACTTTTTCTATAGCCAAATAACAATTAGACTAGCAATCATTTGCGATTGCAATGTCTGGAAAAGAAAAGAAGAAATCCCTGTCGATTGCTACTGTCAAAATTGTTCGTTCCCGAATGATTTCATATTCAGAACTAAATGTTTTATAATCATGTTAGTAAACGTTCCACAGCTCCCTTGATACAGAAAACCGCTATCTAATATCGATATTTTATAGTTTTCCGTTCACCATTTCTAAGTTAAATTGAATATAAGAACCTTTCATAACTAAATGTAATTAGTCACTGAGTAGTTCAAAGCTGAACATAGTTTAAATTGTAGAACTCAGTTTTAAACAGCAAGCACTCTTCGGCGCCATAGCGCTATAGCTACAAACCATATTTAATCACTTACTTTATTTTCTATTTTAAATTAAACTTTTTGTTATGCTTTTTTTAGCCGATGCTGCTGTTGTTGCCCTCGCGCCTGCCGATGGCACCGTAACAACTGCACCAAGTGCGCTTCCAGAGGTAGTGACCGACGAGACCAAAAAGAAGACGACCACGACCACCACCACTACGACGACTGCCGCTCCGATTAATACCACCACTACAACCACTACCACTCCGCAGCCCGAAACCACAACACCTTCTACTACAACTACCACCGCTCCCACCACTACCTCTACCACTACTACTACCACTACCACTCCCGAGCCCATAACCACCACTACACCAAAACCTGGTCCATACCCAGATCCAAAGATTGGTGTTTGGAACTCCACCTGCATCAAAGTGCAAATGGCTGCTCAATTGAACTTCACCTACATCACCAAAGGTAATACTCTTAATAACAAACATTACACTAGCCAACAGCTAAATTGCAACAGGCATAATTTGTATATTTTCCAAAGAAGCTCATCTATGCAACGTACTAAAATTTTTGAGCACTTGAAGATTTGCAAAATATGTATGCTCTAAAATTATTTGTTTTACTGACTTTTTAGGAAACATTGTAATGTTTAAAAATTACAATGCACTGGTTTATTGCAGTACCATTTCTACCATTGTATATATAATTGATAAACAACATGTCACCTGCCAAAAGCGAACAGATTTACTTGAATGTTTCAAAACTAAAAATTTATATTGTTTAATTTTGAGTTAAATCTTTACGAAATTGCAAGGCGAAAGAAAGCACGTTTCTATTAAAAACACGAATTAATCAGAGGCATAAGTACCATCGTTGTGTTATGCACTTGTGAAATTCTGAGGTGAGGTAAAGAAATTTTAATATGCGGCTTTAATGAGCACCTCAGAATTGGATAGTAAAAGAAATTGCAAATTTGTTGGATAGTGTATTTCTGACAGTTATTATCCATAATTTAATAAAATAATTTTTTTGCAGACAACAAAACTGCAACGGCTTTGTACAATGTGCCCGACACTGCTACCGTCGATCATGCCATCTGCAATCCGAACACCACACAATCCATACAGATCAACTGGGGCCCCGTCGACTATCAGCACTCGATGATGTTGCATTTCACACGCGACAACAACTCCGTCAACATGACCACGCTGTACTTCAGCTTGCCACTGACCAAAGAAGACTTCCCCAACGCTGCAGGTGCGTTGTTTGAACTTTTTTCCAAGTATTGCAAAGCATTTATTTGATTTTGTTTTGCAGAAAATCAAACCGTACAATTGGTGCACGTAAAGCCGGAATTCAATATGCCCATCAAGATGTCCTACCACTGCACTCGCCAGCAAAAGCTCATTCTGAATGAGACCATTGGCGCCAACTCTACTGGCTTTGTGAACATACAGGATTTGCAGTTGCAGGCCTATCGCACGGACAATTCTACTACTGGCTTCTCCGAAGCGCATGATTGTGATAGCTCCAATACCTCGGACGTTGTGCCCATCGCCGTTGGTTTGGCTTTGGTTGCACTCATACTGATTGTGCTGGTGGCATATTTGTGCGCACGTCGTCGCTCTAATCTGCGCGGCTACATGAGCTTCTAGGCTGTGCGCCAGCTGTGCAACGGAGGCAGTAGCAAGCATCCAGAGTATCATTTTAAACAGCAAAATAAACAACAACAACAACAAAAACAATTCAACAAACAGGAATACCGAAATACAATTAAATTTTATGCAAGAAGACTTATTACCGGACAGTGTTGGCAAACAAGGGGTTGAAAAGCTACCATTAGATGATAATGATAACACACGCAATCACTGCGATAACTTGCAAAATTTAGATATTGAAAAAATTGTATCAGTCCGTAAGAATTAAGGCATGGATGCGAAAAATTGTAAATGGGGTGGGTTTTTTTAAAATTTTCCTGCTAATAATGAAGAACTCTTAAATTTTTGTTTGCTAAATATTTGAAAACGCATAAATTCCATTCAAATTTCTTTTATACAGTTTTAGTTGTTTCTCTTACTCTCACAATTTCTCTCATTGTATACTTCAGTCTCATACAAGATCGTTCATCTCACAATCTGTTACATTTTCAGGCACTTGCTCTATATCTATGTATGTATGTCATAATTCGAAAAAAGAAAATATTTTATTTTATCTGCTATCACAAATGAAAATGTAGTATTTTTTAATTTACCCTATCGCTCTTTGCTCGTTTTAATAAATATATAAAATTTTATTTATACTCTTCTACATGTTCCCAAATTATGTAAACACTTGGTAATATAAATCTGATGTAATTTTTCATTGGCCTTAAATAAAGCGAAGTAGTGGAAGATCATAACAATTGAAGTTGCTTAATTTATGAAATGTTGACTTCTCGAAAGCGTTTGCAATGCAAATTTGACATTTATTTTGCCTGGTAATTATTTATTTATAATTACTGCATGTAATTCACGATATTATGCTAATGGGAAAATATTTCTAAGAGGTAAAGTTAGTGGGAAAAGCCATGAGTAACCATGTTCCACATTTAACTTTCGATCGAAATTTAACTTGTATTTTTACTCAATTTCGATTTCGGTCGAAAGTGAAATGTGGAACGTGGTAGATGGTTTCTCTGTTGATGGTAGAGACAAGTTTGAAATATTTGCTCCTTGCTGACATTTTGTCGTGTATAACAATTTCCTATTTTTAAAACTATGGTCACATTTCATCTGTACTGAAGTGCGAGAGAGGATTTTTGTACGTTATCCAAATTGGTCTATTCAATTATAAATATTATACAATGAACGCTCGAACTCTGCTGTGCTCTTCTTCTTGAACACGGCACAATTTTTTCAAAAAGTACATAAATAAGTGTGAGAATTGTAAATAAGTATTTCGAAAAATTATGCCTAATATATTTGTATACCTTCCGAGTTCGTGTCAAAATTAAGTTTTACGTAATTTTACAAAATTTGTGCGGTTGCATAAAATCTCATAGTGGACCTTAGCCAACTAAATTGAAACCGTAAGCAGGACAGCTTTTTAAGTATATGCAGAGAAATGCAGTCAGCCACGTCTGCTCATTGAAAGCACCGCGCTCAAGTGGCTGAACGTGACGGGAATACCTTGCAACCCAACAGGCTACACGCACACGCACACACACACACACACACACACACACACACATACACTTCACCCACATGCCGCAGCAAAGAAAGGATATGCAAAAATGTACAAGCAAGAAATTCAATCATTTCGAAGGTGTTGCATGCAGAAGCAGGCAGCCGGCATTGACGCCTTCGCTGCATGGACTAATGTCTGAGAGAGATTTATCACAGGGTGGCTCAATGAAGCAGCTACAACTTCACACATCAGCAAGCGTTGACGTGCCACTGAAGGAAGTGGCGAGTGCAAATGTAAGAGGCACTGAGGACAAGCAAAGGACAGCATGTATGCTCGTATCAGTGCACAGCTGCATTTACAGCTTTAGCCGGCAGGATACGCAGGGATATGTGCTGCACTCGCTGGCAGTGTATATGTTTGGCTGGGAGAGTGTATGCAGGTTGGAGCGTCTTCCATGCTGTAGGTATGTATGTAAAGGACAGGGAAAAAGCCATCTGCGGGCAAATGGCAGCATATTGACGCTTTCCCACACGGTTACAATATACATATATGAAAAATATCATATCGTTATGTAACGACAGTTTGACGTGCTGCTGAAAAATTGCATTTTCAATGCGTAAGGATTTCATGGAACAAGAGTAAGTACTTGGAAAAAATTCAATTTAATTTGAAGAAGCTGTGATATAATTTCAGTGCTCAAGGCTCTGTGTATATCTCGATTTTTGGCTCCAAACTACTTATTCAGTCTCTATAAAAAATAGAAAATATTTCGAACTTTATTAAAACTTGCTCATTCCACAGCAGTTGCTCAAGGACACTAACGTCTTTAATATTCTTGCTGCATTCCATTAACAATTTTGTGACTCCTTGGTTTACAATTTTCTTTGTTTTTATACTTTATTACTTTTGTTTCTTCTTCTTTTTTAATTATTGTTTCTATTTTGGTTTTTCTTTCCTTTTCTTTGCTTTCTTTTTCTTTCCATTTAAAGCCAACCCAATACAATTCCTTCTTTTCTTGCCATTTTTTCTCTTCTTTCATCTTTTCCCTTCCTTTTTCTTCAATCCCTATTATTATTTTCTTTTAAGTATATTCTTTTCATAATCCTTCATAACTTCTCTCGCTAATCCTTCGTCCTTTCCTTCATTTCTTCTTTCTTTTCTTTTTTAGATGGAATCTTTTATAATTTTTTTTCCCTGTTGTTTTTAACAGCTGTTTAACTGTACTTTGAATAGGCCATTAAGTATATTCTTTTTCATGCGTTTTGTCTTTTTATTGCTTTTTGTATGTACATATGTACATATTTATCCCCTTTCTGTTTTAATTTCTCCTTCCCCATCAGGTCTTTGATTTTGTTTCTCCCATGAAATTGTTTTTAACTTCTTCTCAAATATTTGCTTTCCAAACCCCTATTCTTATTTCTTTTTCAGTTTACGCTTTTCTTTTTTTTCTCTTCTTGTTCAATGCTTTTATCATCTGTACCTTATTTCTCTTTAAACGCTCTTAACTTTTTCACTGGCTTGTTTCGGTTATTCTTCGTCATAGAGCTGCAAGACTTCCTTTCCTGACTATTCTTCTACTGCTTCGTTGTTCGAAATCCAGTTCTATTTTTTCCACTTCCTTTCATTTAATCGTCTTATCTTTTTCTCCGTCTTTTTCTTCGCTTTCATCGTCTGCTTTTCTTTCTAATTTTTCCTCTAGTTGCTTTTGTTCATTTTCCTCCGATTCTTACTTATGCACTACCTCATTCACATTCTTATCTTCATCTACTCTCCTTAACTCTTTCTTCACTAGTATCCTTTTTTATTCTTCTCCTCCTACACAAGATTCCTTGTCACAAAAGCCACACTCCAATCTCTTATGACCGCAGGACACAACAAATCGCCTGCGAAGTGCTGCTATCTTAGGAAGCAACAAAAAACATTGTCTGGGGAATTTGTAAGCTGTTGTCAAAGTATCTAAATATGCCGGCAAAAGAGGTAAAGAGGTAGAAGACCGGAGACTGGGCCCAAACCACAAAAGGCAGCTCAGCCGAGCGGGCAGAGGCAGTACCATCACTCGAAGGATGCTGACTGCTGTATAACTAGGAATAGCTATCCCCAAGCACACGTTCCAAGAATGTGCTTTGGCTTCTTTGTCGTGTCGGTGTGTGTGTGTGTGTGTCTGCTCTGTGCGTTTGTGTGTGAATAAAATAAAAATAAAAGCTGCTGAATTTATGCAAATCGTTGAGTTGACGAATTGAGCTGCCACAAAAAAGGAAAGAAACTATCAGTTTCGGTTGTGCTCAGGGAAGTGGGGGCGGGGGGCTGCAGCTTGCTCAGTTGTATCGACAGTCCTTAATGTTATTGTGCTTTCGAGGATGCGCGGTAGTGCAGCGGGAAGGGGAGGTTCGAATATATTTGCTTCTGCTGAAATGAGCAGAAATAATTGCAAATCGTAAAAAGGCGCGCACTTGAGGTCAAAAAGGCTGAGAAAAAAAGTGACGAAAGTACGAAAAGGGAATATAAAGAAGTGTAGAAATTCCAGCAGGAAAAGCAACTACAAGTTGAGCACTTTGCCTATTGCGAGCCAACCAGCCAGCCAGCCAGCATGCAATGAAGCATGCCTTCCTAGCGGAAACGGAAATGTGCAATGAAGCACAAGCAAGAGCATAGGAAATTGCTAAGGGGTTGTGACTGCTTTGCAATTTTGTATGCTATTTTTATTTGAATTTTTGTTGCTATTGAATGCCTTCTTTTAAATAGTAAAAAGGCAGCGGCAAAAAATAAAATCGAAAGCAATTGCAAATTTATATTGAAGTCGAAGGAAAAGACGCTAGAAAGCGAATAAAAAGCAAATAAATTTTGTGGTTTGTGAACAAATTGAACTTGAATTTTATGCGTAACGAAATTGAAATTGATTTTTTATGCGCTTTACATAAAAAAAAACGAAGAGTGATAGCTTATTTTAAAATACTGTTGTTATTTTACTGGCAGCGCTTGTTTATAAATTCTGTGGCTAAAGAGTGCTAAGCAAGGGAACAAAGGTCTGGCGCTTATTGAGGAATTTCCTATTGCTCAGCGATAAAATCTTAATCGTCTACAATTTGTCGGTAACAAAGGCGAGCCACGAAGCTGGAGGGGAGCAGCGGCCTTAAGCATTGTGTGAGCTGCTCTTGTATGGTGCATGCAGACACGTAGTTTGTCGGTAGCTTTTTGGGGCACTACTTTATAAGCCTTTTGGTAAAACAAAACATACAAAGAAATTCGGATTAACGAATCAATTTATGCGTATAACTTTAAGCTGTCTCAAAACAAAAATTTTTTTCTATTAAGTTGTTTGGAGCATTCTATGAAGAATTCAACAAAAAACTAACAACTTTTTGAATGTTCTCTCGTTTGTCTGAATGATTGTTGGTACAGATTTAGAGAAAATATTTGGGAATACGGTAAGCGGATTGATATAAGCTTTCTTGGCTTTTCTATAGAAGCCTATGAAATTTATAGAAAACGAAGTTTATTAATATAGAATTTACCATTTATCTGTAATAAACCTATATAAGTTTCTATATACTTTTACTTTTTTTAACTGCCAACAATACTCGATAGTCAATATGAGCGAAGCGATTTTAAAATTTTTCTTGTAAATGAAGCCCCTTGAGAGGAAGTGTGTTTTCCTAGAATGAAAGAATAAAATCCAATACAAATGTTAGTCAGTTGGCCAAACTTTATGGAAAATAGTTAAAATAAACTGCACAGCATTCCTGTGTAAAGAATTTATAAGCTCTGTTTTGAAAGTTTTTTTAATGATTATCCCCAATCTCTACAATATTTCTTACTCATTACGTTACTTACACTTCTTTATATTGCAATAGTGTGTGACATTTTAACAGTTGGCATCGTCCTTCCGTAGTGCACCTTTCTTCCATGCACTCAATACCACTGCCTTTCTATCTATAGCGATACTTTTTATTTCTGCTCCTCAGTCTCTTGGCATCTCTTTTTTGTTGATGACATTTTCTTTGTCAGGTTGTCTATTTCATTATTCTATTGTATTTTTTGCCCTTATTTGATGTCGTTTTGTATTGTTGTCACTCTTCGAAAGCATTTCTGTTGCTTACATGGAAGCTTCTTTACAAATATCACCCTCTGTGTCCTTCAAGAACATTTCTATGCTGTACATCTTAGGCGCGATAACAATCTTAATTGAGCTCGAATTAAAGTTTTGAACTTAATTTGTTCGCACCAAAAATTTTCTATGAAAGAAAGCCGTCCGTTCACACGACGTATGAGTAACATTTAATAAACAACTCGCACGCCTAAGATTATGCTTCAATAGAGTAGACATAAAATAATGTAATAAAAAGCTTCTACGTGAAAAGCAGAAAGCAGCGACGTCAATCAAGCAGCTAAACCAAATGGCTGCTAGTATAAGGCGTGAAAACTTTCCTCGGGGTCCAAAAGTGTTGAGCTCATTCATGCGGAAAATGTTTGACACAATTTTAGGCGGCAGGAAGAAAGGGCAAATGTGCGGGTATGTAGTGACGAAAGGGCGTTGGTGTTTGTGAAACGTTTATAGTGTGAGTGCGTGGCAAAATAAACTTATTAACATTTTGATGAGGCGCAGACAAGAAGTTTTGCTTTCCCTTTTATTTTTATGTCTGCTTTGAAAGTGGAAGATTTATCTGCGAGTAATACAGGCAATACACTTGTGAAGGTAGGAAAAGGAAAGTGAAGAGGAGGGTGAAATTAAGGAGGAAGGGAAGGCGATAGGGAAGGGAAAAACAAGATGTTTGGGAAAGTGTAAGGGGGATGGGTAAGGAGAAAATAAATAGTCAGAAATGGGAAAATCGGAACATGAAAAAAACATGGAAGGAAGAGAAAATGAAAAGGGGAGAGACGTGAGAAAGGCTGAAAGGCAAGAAGATATTAATAGAGGGAAATGGCAAAGAGAAATATGTGAATGATAACGGGTTAAAACAACGGGAAAATAAGGAAACAGAAAAGAGAAGAGAAATGCGAAGAATAATTTCCAGTGTCGTCTTCACGTAGGATCCGTCGTATGTATACTTTTTTGGAAGTATATTTCTTTAAATCTTCTTAACTTACCCCGATGGCTGCTCCTGGGGGCACAGCAGCTTTTTTTGAATAGAATTTGTATCCCGATGGCTTATTTGTTAGAAAAAATTCGAAATTTTAATAAAATTTGCTGGCATTTATCTCTCTAGAGTTTTCATAAAAAAAGCTGTTCAAACAATTTCTTAATTTTTGCCTTTACACTTCTTCTTTAGGTGCGCTTCTCGTACGCGTGTCTGTGCCAATTTTTAGTTAAACTAACAAATTTATTCTGAAATAAGCCACAAATTCTTGAGCAAACTTACGCACAGACACACATACGAATTTTCTACCAACTTAATACAGATGCAAACACACTCACATATATGTACATACATACAACTGCTCACAGCAGCAATAACTTGCTGTCATCTCACACAGCACGTGGCAGCAAAGAAGCAACCACAAAATGCACTTTATGTACATGTGTATGTGTACATATAGTATGACACGTTGATAGCAAAAACAGCAACAACAACAACAAACCTTAAAAAGCGCAAATTCTACAAGTTTGCTGTTAAAATGCAAGTGCAGCTGGGTTTGAGCATGCTCTGCAACTTCTCACGGCTTACTAAGAAAATCCATTTTGCATACTTGCAGGCGCACGAAAGCACGTACACAGCTCGAGTCTCGAGTGGCTAAGACTTAAGCAAATGTGCGAGCGCACTCACACACTCATACAGCGCCAACTGAAAGGCGATACCTGCACAGATAGCCAATCTGCAAGTAAGGCGCGATTTGAGTGTGAGCAGGGAGCAAGCGTAAAGTGTGTTTGCCTAGGTGTAGGTGTAACTGATTAGCAGGTAGATACATATGTAATATTAGGATGTATGTATGCATGTATATTGGCGAACACAAATTGCTAGAGCAACAAAATAATTCACACCACCACAGTGCAGAATTTAGGTAAATTGCTTTGAGCGCCCGAGAGTATGCAATACAATTTTGAAAATTAATTTCTTGCTACAACTGTAGCAAATTTTAAAGTGAAAAGGCACTTGAAAGAGATATTTTTATTTGATGGAATAAGAAATTTAATCAGCATGAAGACAAGCATTGGTTCATTGTACTGATAAGATAATTCCCTGCACTGAAATCTTTCTGATCATTTTGCAAAGCGAAGAATTTTGAATGGTGGAAAGGAACATACAAACATTATACAAATATAAAAGCAATAGACATCTTACTTTAGTTTAATCTTATATCTTAGCATAAAAGCTTTTATTTAGTATTAGAAAATTAGGCGCATTCCTTTAAAATGCGCCTAAAAGCATGCGTAGAATTTTTACAAACCTTTCTCTGACAAAGTAGTTCCAAGCTTAAGTCTACATTTGTTAGCATATGCCTTAAGAGCTTAAGCAAAATCACAACGCTGCCTCATTCTCTATGCTGCGTACAGCATGCGTAAACTTGCACTATTAACTTAAATCCTTGAATGGCAATCCTGGAAGCGGCACTTAAATTCACTGTGCTGTGGAAAGCCAATTAAAACTATAATTTGGTCGCATTAGCTGGCAGCAGCAGTGGCAGCTCGTTAACAAAAGTTTTAAGCACGTTTGAAGCGCAACCCCCTGCCCTACTCTTCGCACGCTCTATCCACCCAACAGTGGAAATTTGAATTTCCTGCTACAAAAAGTTTGTCATTATTCTGCTAGCTATAAAATGGCAACAAAAACCAAATTACAGCAGAGTGTGAAATTTCTAATTAAATTCTAATTAAGGCTTTTTTTCTAAACTCTCTTTTGCATAAAATTTAAAATTTTTCATGCAAAAGGCTGCTCTATTTTTTTATTTGTCTCTAAGTATTTTTGATTATAATCAAAAAATTATGGTTGAAAAATATTTTCACTTTCTCGCTTGAAAAAATGTTCATATTTAGAATGTCCTTTTAAGTTGCGATTTTGTTTTGCTGCTTTTTTGAAAGGCTTTTCTTTTTCGATTATAAAATTTCGTTTGATTATTATTTGCGCTTGTTAACTTCCGCGTAATTTGCGCGACCTTTCCCACCAATCTCTCTATCTGTTCTTCCTTTGCAGGCATATTCTGCTATGTCCTGCGCAGGTTGTCATTCGCGTCTGATGCGAAAACCTGCAGAAATCGGAAGCTACTCTGCGCTAGCTTAAGTTCGTGAGCAGTTAGTAGTCATGCATACGAAACGCACCAACGCCTTGCTCGCACATCCTTGCTGCTGCTGTCCTGCTGCTGCCGCAGCGAAAAGGAAGTGGCATTCAAGCGTTATAATTGAGTTGGCACAAAAAGTGTGCTTGGTATTTGCTTGGCAAATAAGAAAAGTGCTGGTAATTAGCTCAAAGTGTCAAGTGTTGGGCAAAGCAAAGGACCTTTCGCAATCCTTACAACAATTTTTGCACTAAGCTGCAGGTATGAAAAATATCAGTGACAATCTTCAAAGGAGCTCAAAAACAAATCTCTCTAATTTCGCCAAATGCTTTAACTGCTTAATCGATTGCACTAAAGCTTGATCCGCTCAAGTGTAGCTACTACTTCAGATAAATTACATAGTGCATCAAGAAAATGTAATCTGTTTGTTTGCCCACACACAAAGACAAACATAGCAGCACACACACACAAATATTATAATACAATAGTTTCGATAGGCAATACATACAAACCGCTCCCTTCTTAGTCAGCTAGCCCACCAGCCAGCCCACCAATGATAAATGATTTCGATTTTCAAAGGCACCGCCGGCGGAGCACAATAAAGGAATTGAAATTTAAATAATAAATAAGCAGCAAGTATACGCTCCGAGTTGCAAAGGCTGAGGTAAATAAGGAACTACATGATGAGTAGAGTAAAGCAGTGTAAGGGGTGGAGTAATCAAATTGAAAGTAATTTGCAAGTTTCTAATTAAAATGAGTCATCAGTAAATAAATAAAATCAATTTTGTATCTTTGTATCTCTGCTTGAAAGTCAGGTATGCAATGGAGAAGCATTAGCACCAAATAAAGACTCCTCATTTTAGTATGAAAAGGTTTATATGACGAAAAATTTAACACTTTTGAAGTATCTTATTACACGATTCAGTCAAAAAGTACAAATATTACACTCAATTTCAATACAAGTCAATATAGTATATACATATATGAATATAGCAGCTATGCGCTGGTCTTGAAAATACCTGAACATGAGGATTTTAGCGGCAGCTGATCACATAATTCTATTTATTGTTGTTGCAAACTAAATCTCTCTATTTGACACACAGTCTATAGTCTGCTGTTGGCGTTTCCCTTTGCAAGTAAATAAGTTCGAATAAATAAGTTTTAAGCATTATAAAGAAATGATAAAAGTTATGCAGATATGAACTTTCATAAGATCACAAACAGTATCAAAATGTAGAAGAGATCTTACAGGAATATTGAAATAGATGCTCTTTAGAAGAGGTCGAGTAGAAGGTACCTTTAACAAAATGTGCGCCATAAATTAGAAGTTCGTCGAAGCTTTTAAAAAAGTGTCTGTGCCCTCTGCACAGCCACTACCTCTCGACTCTCATAACAACTTGTCAAAGCGCTGCGAGCCATTATTCTGTCCTATCTCAAGTCACTAGCAAATGCCACTTCATGCTGAACTCCTTCATTGTGTTGGACTGTTGATTGCCAAATAAAGTATGTACAATACAAATGCAAAGCAACAAAAACAAGCCAAAAGTAACAACAACAATGCCTGCCAACGACAATGGCAATAATAACAACAAAAGTACAAGTTTCATTTCATTTGCATTTTGTGGACATTTTTAGCGATTCCTTGACAAAGTGTCGCACCCGCACGAGTCACATGACAGTCTGTTGTTGTTGTAGTAGTGGCTGTAACTGCAAAAGTGTAAGTGCGCCTAATTCCCAAAAGCAAATTGCGACAAGAGCACTTCAACTTGAATTTCAAGTGAAAAGTTGTTTTGTTGTTGAAATTGAGTTTTTTTTGTTGCTATTGTGCTTCTACGAGTAAAGTGACAAAATGCCCTAAGGACTGACATTAAGGCTCCGAATTTGTGCAATGTTAGGCAACATTCTAGTGGACGGAGAAGGGCGAAAGGGCGAATTACTTTCAAAGCGAGTGAGTTGGAGTGACATGTTTGTCGTGGAAGGCGGCAAGAAAGTTTTGAAATGACAAAAGGAAAGAAAAATTAAAGCAGTGCTATCAACTTTAAGGCGAAAAGCGCAATTTCGGTAAAGGAGTAAGAGCATGAGAGCTGGAATAAATAACCTTTTTTATGAAGAGAAGAATCTTCAGAAGATGCAGCAGTCTAGCTGCCATGCCCGGCCTTAACCGACTAAAAGGAGTAGAATTGGGAGATTTCGAATCTGATCACTAAAACTTTGAATGTCTTTTAGTATGCGCAGTAAAGCTCTCTTAGTCCGATGTCGCTGGATTTAACCAGGTTTGCACTCCAATCAGAAGTGAATCTTTGTATAAATATCAAAAGTCGGGATCAGAAGCCCTTGAGAGAACGCTTTGAAGAAGTGCACTAAATTGAGCTGTGATCTGATGATCTATTACGTCGCTTGATAACTTGCTTCCATCAGATTCCTGTTCCGTGATCGTCAGAAAAGTAAAAATGTCCACCATGTTTAAAGTGGGCTTTCTTTTCCCTTGTTTGTTACATGAACTCCAAAGTTTTATAATTTCAAGATCCTTAGATCTTAGAAAGTAAGGTTCATATGGATACTGAAAGTCGACCAATTTCAAATTGGATTGGATCGTATCTACAAATGGTAGAAATATGTAGCTGGCATCTTTCTAAGTACAAACTCTTCAACTTTTCAATTAACTGCAGTTTCTTAAAATTTCAGGTAGAGTTCTTGCAAAAGTATGCGGAGCAATCGATTATGAGTATAATTTGATGTCGGTCATTCAAAAGAAGAAACTTTATACTTTCAAAATTCAGGCTAGCAACGTTTGGTTCCTGCCTGTTCTCCACAAAAGCTGAAGATAAAGTCTTTGGAATTTTGGAGAGAGCCTTCTAGAAGTGCAAGATTGATTTGTGTATTTGATTTTTTCAAACTACCATCGGGGCTTAAAATTACTCTCCCTTAGAAGTTTAGAAGTTGTGTAAGCGCTACACATAAGAAAATAGTTGCAGAAAAAGCTTTCTGTACCTTTGCTCTTCTGTGAGAATCTATTTTTATACACAAAAGCAGACAAGAATATTTTTGATATTTTAAGCATGCTCCCAATTTGAAGAGTGTGCAAAATTTAATTATTTAATTTAAACTTTTTCATTTTCATTGCCTGCTTCAAGGCGTGCAAGAAATCATAAACTTTTCTGTGCTTCAAAACTTTTGTAAAATTTTAGCAAACAAAGAATTAAAACAACAACAAACTTGCAGCGAAAAATCATCATGCTCATACGACGTCAAAGTTAAACATGCCACTCAGGTTATCACTTACATCAAACGGCAAACATCAAATCACGGCAGCTTCACACCTACATGCATGGAATTTAAATTCGCCACGCACTTGTCTCTATCTGCCATCAGCCGTGGCTCCCTCTTTCCACACACCTTCAGTCTCCTTTTGCCTAGTTTACATTTAACAAGTTTTTTCGCTGCACTTTCGACGGGATTAGATAATCCCTACATGTGGAGCGTTTAGTGTGGGTAAGCACAGTGCCGCTTTAGGTGTTGCGGGGCCTTCGGCTGAATTTATTTGAGAGACTCCTTCAGCTTTTTTAACAGAAAATAGTTTGATAGTATTGCATCTTATCACTCTTTGACATTTATAAAACGAATAAAACGTGTTATAACAGAACAGAAAATTCTTACAAAAATAGTTGGCACAACGGCTCGTATAACTAAGGGCATAGACCAAGCTTTTTCACAGTAACTTGGTTGTGTTCATTGTACATTAGCACATGTTAACGGGATCCACGTATATATTCCTTTTATAGCCCTCTCTTAACGGAATTGCGAAGCTCTATTTTCATGGAAAAGTATACTTTGGGAGCGTTGCCAACGAGCTCGAGAAAGATGGCGCCGCGCATAGCAACATTTTAGGAAACCAAGTCTATTTCTTTTTAGATGGTATGAAACTGCTGGCCGACCTCTTGAAGACCGAGAGCTTATATTCAAATAATTAAAAACAACAGTTATGTAATCCAGAGTTGTCTTATATCTGGGTGCCTCTTAGTGGCCCCAAATTGGCCCATATGCAAAGACGACACTGTACATAGTATAACCAAAAGTTGCCACAGCAGAAGTGCTAGTAGCTTCTTCACTTTCAAGTTTCCCTCCCCACCGAGTCAAATGTTACACTTTAGCTTATTTACAGTTGGCGAAAAGTTTTTGGCCCTCTTTCTTGCGCTAGGAAAATTTTCATTGAATTCTTTTACGACGTTTTTCTTTTTATTTGAAATTGACATTGGTGTGTGTGTGTGTGTGTGTATCATATAATGATGTGCTTATGGCTTACTCTGCTAGGCTGCGAAATTGTATCTGCGCGCCGACAGCAGGCAGCTTATTTAAGATTTTTGACACATAAAGCCAATGTTACTGCCCACTTTCTGCCTACACTTGCACTACTTTTTATGCGCTGCTTCACCCCCGGCGCTCTGTAAGCCCTTTTCAATTTCGAGCATGTGTGCGAATGCTGCAATTTTCAGTCACATTTGTTTATATGTATCTTGTATCTGCCGCATTTGTAGGCGTGAGCTTTGCGTGTGTATGTGCTTTGCATAGTTTATATGATTTTTGACCTTTTTCTGCTCTGCTCGGGGTGAAGGGCGTTTGCGCTCAACTGCTTTATTAAATAAGCTGACAATTTTGTTTTTGCTTCGAGCTTTCTTTCGGCAGCTACAAAACACCGCTAAACGAGTTTGTTGAGAAAATTGAGTTTCTACTTTTTGGGGGAATACTCTTTGGCTCGGTAGTATTGTTTTTTTAGGCTATGACATTTTTTTGCTACTACAAGGCTACTGGCCTATAAACTTATTAAATTTGACAACATATTTAATGGAGTTAAGCTGTGGGTGTATGCTTGCCAGAAGTAATGCCTCAAATTATGCAATACATAATAGTTTTAAATTATTTATTTTAATTTTTGAGCGCATTTAAAATTTTTTGAAATCACTATCTTCCATTTGTAAGCATTTTATTTAAGGCTTTTCAACACTGCAGCATTTTATAAACTATTATTTTCTCTTTCTCATTGAACTTAAATACAGGTTTGCAACCCAGACCAGGTTTCGGCTTTAATTCGGCAAATAAGCGAAACTTTGCTGTCAATCGGTCCGTGCCACACATTTTGTGGCGAGTTCCACGTATCCTTAGAAGCCTTTTAGCTGCTGCTCTGCTCATCTGCCACACTCCGGAGCTCATCGGCAACCCGAAACGCGGAATTGACATTCTGGTCAGTTCTCGCATTAATAATAATTTTCTTTCCTTTTTTGAGTATACTTTGAGGAAATGTTTTTTTGTTCTAAAGCACTCTGCTTCTGCCAGGCTTCAACTTTTGTCAAATCATTAAGTTTTTCATTTTGCAAGCTACAATCTTTCTTCTTTTGTCCCAGCAGTCCACTCTTGGGCGTCTGCTGGTTTCGTAAAGGTTCTCTTTTAAATTAAGGATGTGTAATGAGCTCTACAATATGACACTCTAACAAATATTAATTTTATGTGCTCGAAAAAGTCGATCTTGTTTATACGTTTTTACTACAGTTTGCATACAAAATTCGACATTGTATTTAAAAATTATATCTCTTCAACCGTAGACACGTTTTAGCAGCGTAAAGTATGTGTAAGTGGCATTCAACAGGGACTGTAATAATTCCAAATTCATCGGATAAACATTGCCTACTAAAACCTGTAGAAAAACAAAAATAAATTATGAAATGGACAACAAAATTTTAGTACTTAAATATTAATACAGTCACAGCTGTTAATTGGAAAACCTCTCGATGTGATTGGGGATTTTATGAAAAAATTCTTTGAAATACAAAAAAGTAATATTCGAACTAAAATTGTGATTATTCCCAACTTACAACTTCAACTGTATTTCAATGCATACTTACAGCGCATGGTTTCTGCGCACGCAACAACAACAACTTCAATGTTTTCTGTGAGCTGACATCAAAGTGAAACCAATTGCTATCATAAGCAGCCACAGCAATAGCCAAACTCTGTCAAATAACAATGCGGAGTTGTCAAAAAGTTGTACAAATACAAATAACAATGACAAACCTGATCGTGCAATTCATTGGCATAATAATAGAGCACAGCGCTTTGAGAGAAAATCATAAAAATATAAACGCTGACAATGATCATTTGACCGACAGTTTGTACCTATGACAGAACGACAATTGTGTAGAAATTTTGACAATGCTTGCTAATATGCTTACAATTAGTACAAGAAAGAGCATTGCACAAAGCATGGCGCCAAAACATAGAAACTCCACGAGATGTAAATAAGTGGTCAGCTGATTCATGGTGTTCACATAACTGTAAAGAAAAAAATTGGTCTTATAGAAAGAAATTGAGCTCAGAGTTTAGTGTATGCTGGCTCTTAAAAACTCGAGCTTCAAACTTTTCGGCACTGACATTAAGTGACTTGAAATAACTTAAAAAAATTTGATGGTAAGGCTTTAGTCCAAACCTTCTTCAGCACATTGTCTAGAAGACAACATGATCCACTTACCGCACTATTTTCAGCTGATATTCAATGCACCATATAATCTCCGCTGGCACTTGCGCCGCTGGTAAATTTGACAAATTCTGCAATTTGTATTGCAGCACTTTGCACATGAGTATGCCGAAGAGTATGAAGGCCACCAGCAGATTGGAGAACGGTATGTACATGCAACAGCCGCTGGGCGTTATGATCGTCAGCAATATGAAGAATATTTCATAGAAAGGACTTTGATATTTGTCGATGCCGGGCACATATAAACCAAATGGCAAGACTATTTTAATATTTTGTAAAAATAGAATTCAAGTTTTTTGAATGACAAAACTCTTACCCCTCGTAGTGCTAAAGATGGGATATATAATAAAGCCCACCACCGCTATGAAGCCTATGCCCAGATTGATTTTGGCCAAAAAGCTGGCCTGTCGGTTGGTCTGCTCGAGCATATCGCGTAACACTTTATCCTTTGCATTCTTAAAATGTAAATGTTTTTTTAGTCAACAAATTCCACATGTTGCCAACTTACCATCAATTCGATGTAGAGCAATCTCAGCTCCTCCATATAAGCCTCATAGTCGAAACGTTGCCAGCAGAGCAGCACCGCCCTCAGCAGCGTATTGAAGAAGAGCACACATATGTAGGCATTGCGTATGATGGCGTCCACCGATTCCTCTGTGAAATAGAGATCCAGAAATTGTGTGGCATTCAGCAAGAAGTAGGGTATGAGGCAGACATAACGTCGCCAGTTGTGCACCAGCAAGAAGGACCAGAACTTCATAATTTTGAGCGTGAAACTCAGCAGTGGCACTTCGATAATGCTCTGTGGTAACATTTTGTTGCAAGGCGACAAGCAGTTGAGGTTGAACAAATTAACTGCACAAATCTGGCCAAAGAAATGGTCTTTTATGCCAGCGAAAAGTTGTAGGGTTGCGTTGAGCTAATTGATTTCGCAAATTATAGCGCACTCAAACTATTATTTTTGCTTCTCATTTAACTGCCATGACTTTGAATTTTTTTAAATGCATTTTTTAAACTTTATACTTGCAAAAACTGTTCGAAAGAAAAGTTATCTGTTAGTTGCAAGCCTTTAGTTGACTGCAATTTGCGAAAAAGCATTTAGTGTTGCACACTTTTAAGCACTACAAAAATATAAAGTGGCAAATATCGAAACTTAATTTTTGAAGGTTTCTGATGCATTAATTTTAGAAAAATTCCGGAAATTCAGTTTCTTATAGTGATTTACGATATTAATAAGATTAACAAAATTTATTTATGTATTTATTTAGCTTAGGCTAAGCTAAGCTTGCAACCAGGGATTGTAAAACCAATGCGCAAGGCAGGGGCGCCTGAAGAGAGCTGACGTGAGATGAAGTCCTGTAACAGGTTGTGATGCCATATAACTAAGTAAGTAAGCATATCTCCATTAAACAGTCAATGAAACAAAGCTACTTATAGACTAAAAACAACAATTGTAAAAGTAAACTTGGACACACATGAAATGCTATCAAAAGTTTGAATGAATCATATTTTTGAAAAAAAATTCAGAAAAGAGACATAGAAATCTTAAGAAACTGCGAATAAATTAAGCTTCCAAGTCAAAATGTCAATATTTTAGCTTGGCATACTTCTAGGCACTTAAATTATAGTGTTGTGTTCGAAGAAGAAAACGTATAAAGTTTAAATATATTTTATCGTGCCCAAACTACTTACTTCAAAATTAATTCGATATAAATATTCAATTATCGATAGGTACTCAGAAGTTCATAAGCCCTTTTTAGTACAGCTTTAAGTTCAGCAGACTTTTAGGCAGTCAAACATTATCTATAGCAATATTTTCAATTATTTGGTTAACATAATTTTCGCTAGTGCAACTGTTAGTTTTTTTTACCATTATTTCCAAAGATACGATTTCCAAAATATATACAGAATTTAGTATTTCTACATTTATTCAGAAATATTTATAAGCAACTAATTTCAAGCCTAAAAGGCTGCTTCCTCTTTCTGTATGCACGTTTCGCCGGACTTACCTATAATGCACACAAATCGTTTTAGGGCAGATTTACCTGTTTGACCAGCTAGACCCTACCTTTTTTCCAACTTGCTGTAAGAAGTTTTGCTGCTCCTAACAACAACAACAACAGCAGTAAGAATACTATCAAGCAATTTGCCATAAATAAATGATAAACTCAAAACAAAGGCAAGAATGGCGCTCGAGCGCCTGAAAGCACCTCGGCAATAAATTTCATGTCGATATTAAAAATTTAAGAAACGCCTCATGATATGCTACTTACTTACAAGAAGAAATTGCTGTTGTTGCAAAGTGGAGAAGAGGGCCCAACATAAAATTGCAATAAAATACAGTGATTTTGTAAAACAGTAAAAAGAAGAAAGTGAAATTAAAAGCAATGCGCAGAGCAGCAGAAAATAACAACAACAAAAGTGGAATAAGAATTTATTGCACTGAAACGTGCACTGAGGATATTAGTTTAAGGACCTGGCCACAAGAGTGCGCCAGCCAGCAAACAGCAGGTGTGTGCATTGTACAGCTTTTTACATGGCCATGAGGAGGAGGGAGATTATATGCTTGCAATGGAGATACTTGTATAAGCAACAGCGGGTGGTTATTTGAGCTTAAAGAACGTTGTTTTTAGGCTATCTGGTAATCGTCTGTGGAATACTGGGCGGACCAGAGGATTAATAAGAACTTAAATAGTTCAGGCTTCTTACGTCTTAAGTTGGACTAAAAGCATTGGGGTACGAGAGATCGATGTTCTTAGTAAACTGAAAGCATTGTACTCGTATTCCTTTAGATTTTAGTGGTACCTTGACTTTCAAAACTTCATCGAATTCTTTTTCTATACCAGCTGATTCTTCTTCCACATGTTTTTTATTTCTATAAAGATTACTTCAATTACATCTTATTAGTTTTCTTGTTCTACTTCTACTTTACTTTACTTCTCTTTCTTCTTCTTCTTT
This sequence comes from Neria commutata, assembly GCA_963457695.1. Lineage (NCBI taxonomy): Eukaryota > Metazoa > Arthropoda > Insecta > Diptera > Micropezidae > Neria > Neria commutata. Next base: position 49,109,165 of record OY735246.1, read on the forward strand.
TATTTGTTCTTTCATTCTTTGTTTTCCTCAAAATACTGTTGAAAAGCTCTTTTTTACGGCGCCTTTGTAAGGTTTCTGGACAGAGTTGGAAGGATATTATTTTGAATTCTTTAACTATACTGATAAGAGGCTTCTGTTTCTTAAAAATGTTCAGAAGGTCACCTAATAGAGATGAATGGAATTTCCTTTCTTTTATATAGTTTCTATTCTTTTCTTTGGAAAGCCTTCTTAATAGTACTAAAAAGACGCTTCTGAGATTCCTCCAAATTATGGAAATGTTCCTTGCTATTCTTCTCACAATTTTTCTTTGAAATTCATGCTCTTTTTCTCATGCTCTTCCTTCTTCTTCTCTTCTTCAGACTCTTCTTTTCATTCGTCTTTAATTCTTCATCTTCTTACAGCATAAAGAAGATGAAGAAGACTCTTCAAAGATAACTCTTAATCTTTTTCTACGCTTACTTTTACTTCTCTTCTTCATTATACTAAGCTCGTTCTTCTCCCTCCTCTTTCTCGGGATTTATTATTTCGTTATCGAATCCTTACTCGGTGGATTTTATTAGCTAGCGCATGATCTTCCAGCCAACTTATCTGCATCGGTTCTATCCGATGTTACCTCTGGCCTCACTACAGCACCCAACTCTCAAGCTCCTTCAGCAGGCAATCAACTGAAAATCTCATTATGCGCCTGAACCGCAGCTAAATGCAATTTTGCCATGCTAAATTATGTGCGCCGTCTTATGTTAAGCCGCTAACCGAAATTCAGTCCCAGCGGAAACGGAAGATGCCACATTTTGCGCTTTGCGGAAATTTAAAATATGCATTTTTTTGCCATTGAGAGCTTCAATTTTTGGCCAGCGAAATTTTACACAATATGCGCATATAATTCATGCCTTTCAACCGAAGTTATGATGAAGTGCACAGGATGTTGTCCGCGTCCGTCTGGTCTGGTCTGACTGGCTGCTGTTGTTGCTCCTGCCTTGTGTAGACGCTCAAACTGATGTGGCATGTAATTTGCACACTTTAACGCTAAATTTGCATTTGCATTTCTTGTTGTTGCTATATTCAACGTTATGCTCATCTTGCCGCTCAGCTGCTGTTGGCCACACTTCGCAAGCCCTTAATATCCTGTCAAATAGTCTGAAGCGCTTTATTTATTCTACCCTCCCTGCAACATTGTTGTTGGCTTATAACCCTTGTTGTTTCAACTATCTCATTGCTGTTATTGTAGTTGTTGTGTTTGTTGTATTGTAGCTGACGTTGATGATCTGTGCTGACTGCCTTATAAATATGCTTTCCCTTGAAATGTTGCTCTGAGGAGCACAGCTGCTGCCCTGGCAAGGATGGCATGTCTCACAGCGCGTCTGTCACTCGTCTAGCATTTGCAATTCATGCATATTTTTGCATTTATTCTCCAACTTATCAGCAACATTCAATGTTTTCGTTTAGTTTCTGCTGCAGCATTGCATACTTGCAGGCGTCCTAGCAGTTGTCAGCAGCATCATGCTGCAATCCTCCAGATATGCTCATCGAATTTCCAAGTGCTTTCTCATATGCATATTCCGGCAAGGATTTGCTCAGTGCGCTATAAGAAAATTGGAAAAGAAGCATGATATCAATTTTTAGGCGTATTAGGAAATGTTGCAGGAGGATTACAATGGAAACTCAGAGCCACAAAAGTTATCTCTTTTGAAGTTTCCAAACAAAAGGCGTATACCTTTTTAGGGTTCCGTTCCTCTAAAGGGGAAAAACGGGAACATTCATAAGGTCACTTTTGTTTTCGAAGGTGTGTAAATTTTTTTCAACGTAGGTCTTCATAACGTAAACATATAGTTTCAATATTAAATGTAAAGAAATATTTTTAGAAATATTTTTCAAATTTTTAAAGGGGGTTGGATCGGCTTAAAAGAAATAAAATATTTCTATATCGTATCGTATCGTTTGGGGTATCGTTAGAAAGGGCTACGTCCGTTTTTTTTTTTTTATATTACAGATTATAAAGATATAACTCAAAAAGTGAAAAAAACTGATATGTCTCCCCATGATTCCATTCGCACGCTGTATCTCTCAACTTGAGATTTTGATAAAATCAGGGTTACTAGGTATTTTTAAAATTTAAGATAGCCCCCTTAGGAAAAAATTGTTGTTGTTAATATCTTTCGCAGATAAATCTCAAAATATCGAAATATTTATGGACAGACGGACAAGGAGAAACGCTGCTGTTTAGAGAAAACAACCAAAGCCATGCAAAGGACAGACGGGCACGTCACTGCTTTTTTTATATCCGCTTTCATTACGCTGCACAGCCGCTGCGCCCAAAAGCATGCACACAAGCTACAAAGCCATCATTACTTGATTGAGCGCACAGATTATTTGCTGTCTGACTGGCATGCTCATGCTGCTGCTCCTGCTCCGCTGCTGCTGTTCATCACAGCAGAGAAACTAATTTGCATAAATCTGCTGTAAATTACGCAGAGGCGCAAGCATAACTTTAGGCGCTACTCTGCTGCTGATTTCAATTTAGTGCGGCTGCTATTAAAATCCGGAAAAGTGTAGCATGCTGTGCATAGTGGCTATAGCTGCAGCTCTTACAATTAAAACTTTCCATATAGAATTGCATACTTTGCGGCTGTTGACGCCTGCGAGCCAGAAAAGTTCGCACATTAAACGCAAAAGGTTACCCGCCTGTGAGTCTGTGAGCCGGAGTAGCTGTGCAATTTGGTGTTGCATATTTTTGGGCGCCGCTCAAGTAGCATTGAGGATTATGAGCTTGTTGCTAGTAGAGCTGTGCAAATAATTTGTTGCCTAACAAGATTTAAGTCTAGACTTAAGCTTAACTTTCTAGTGAAGAGCGCTGGCGTGATAAGCGAAAAAAGCCGAATGTTTGTGGTTGCGAAAGGTCAAGAGCGGAATGGCGGAAAAGGCATGTTGAAATTAAATGAAAGAAGTTTAATGAAAGTATTAGCAAAATATCAGATGTCGAAAATATAATGTTTAAATTAAGATTGAGTGAGATTAATAAAATTGTAGCATGCTTTTAGGCAGAGTTATTAAGGATATATTTCTCAAAGATAGCTTAAATATGTATAAGTTATAGATTGATATTAACTTTTCAATTAAAACTATACCAAAGCACTCTAATGAAGTAGGTCAAAGAAGAAATTTATTTACCTTCGCTTCTGTGCACTTCCTAGTACTTATTTGTATTTACTTAGGAAACAACGTAAACAAGGTAAACAGCAGCTACTGAGAGCAGGCAAGAGCGTGCAAAGATTAACAGCATTAGCAGCAAAATAAATAAGAGTGGATCAAAAGGATTTTATTGCAGCCACCAGGATGTTTTCGATTTGAGTTCAAGGTGAATTGTTAGAAAGTTGCGCTAATGAGCGCATATCATTAAATTGAAATGCGCGAAAGTGATGGTCAAGAGAGGTAAGTGGGTATTGATAAAAGCGATTACCCACATTTGAAGGATTTAGTTTTTTCTTTTTTTTAAATAAACCGACACTCAGGGGATGCCCCCTATACATGCAGAGCACTTGTTGGTTTAGAAAACATCATAGGTTAGTGGGTGGGGGGAAAGAGGAGTAGTTTCGCGACTGAAATAATAAATCTTAGTATTTTTGTTAATAAAAAATTTGAATTTGCGAACAATCAAAAAATTTTGATGTAATTATGAAAATTCGACCGCAGAAAGTTTAAAATAAAATTTTTCTTCCGAATTTTTCTTTAAACAATTCAATATACAAGCAATGAGTTTCAATTTTCATTGCCTTAAGTGCAAGCATTACATAAAATAAGCTTTCTGAATTGTATTTGCCGCCAACAATGAAGACTCAGTTAATAAACAAGTTGCTTTTAAGTGATATATAGCTGAGAATTGTAATGTCTTTTAGCCAAATTGAAGCACGTACACATCCGCACATACCAACAAACACATACAAGCACATTTTGATTTTAAGTCATGCTTGCACGTCATCGATATTGCGATGTCGTCTACAAATACAAAGAATTGTTGCACGTTGCATGCTTCTTTCGAGCAACATTTTTGCTCTTGAGAAAGTTTCTCTTTGCTGGCTAACTTAAGTGACAAAGCATTGGAGCTTTATATGCTATTTAGAACAAGATTTATTTTAAAAAGTTGCACTTCTCTCTGCAAATAATATAAACTGTGCGAAAATGTATTCCTTTTGCTAGAGTATATTAAATATGCGATGAGATGAAAAATGTTCAATAAATTGCACACAAGTGTTTCCTGTAACATGGGCAATGAGGAGAGAAGTATTTAAGGTAGAATTTGCTTCATAGCTCTTGAAGCTGCGCATCCATGATCTGTAAATAGATGAAGAACTGCCAAAATAGGCCTTTCAAGCCGGGGTGGCTAGGATACTAGATCCCTACTTCAAATATAATCTTCAATCTATATGCATATAGACAAACCTCTTTTCAGTAGTTAGTATCTAATGAAGCAGTGTTCCATGAGAGGGCCTTGAGAATGCGAAGGTCTCTCTGTATATCTCATAAGCCTTTGGGCTATGACCTTTGTTGCGGTCAGGAATATTTTTGCTTGTAATCTGTACTTTACTGTTATTCCAACTGACGGTGAATTCGGATTTCTCTCATTTCTTAATTACTTCCGCTTCCGGACGATCCGCAGAACGGTTCATGATCAATGAAGGGGCGCAGTGCTCCCTTTATCTAAACAGTCAGTTCTGTTGTTCCTCCTGTGTACTTTATGTCCTTGTATCGTTACTCCAGTTAATTTAGGAGTCGTAAGCACTTATCCAGCAATCTTGAAGAAATTAAAGTTGTTTCTTGGGCTCTGAGGGTAGTATGGATATACTAATATCAGGCAGTTCAGCGGCTTGTGGCATTAGTCTTCCAGCGAAGGCTTTCTTTGGTGCATATATCGATGGCAAATATCGCTGCTTGATATCGAAATCCGTAGCATGTATGTTATTCCACTTCCCATACTTGCAACCCGTCCCCTTTGTGCCTTACATGCACAGGCAGCACGTTCTTTCCATATTATGTCTGCTTACTTTAAGTATAAATCTGTGTAGACTCTTAAATTAGATTAAAACATTTTAGCTAGACAATTGTTATGGCCCGATTGCTCGCCCTTTTTCTCGAACGAATTGCAATATTTAAAAAAATGTAGCAAATACAATCTCCCTTGAGTGCTACATGCCACATCATCGAGGTAGAGCTATGAGCCATTGTGATAATCCTTTTATCCCACTGAGACATTGATTGCTGGTTCATAGTGAAATTGGTCTGCCACCAGACGCTCTTCATTTTGCGAAATTTGTTTGCCTAATCCCACATGCGCTGATGTGACCCCATTTATGTGCGCCACTTGATCCCAGCAATCAGTTGGAAACAGACGACTTAATTCCGTCCAGACATTGGAAAATTCATAAGTTGAAAAGAAAGAGTCAAAATATTTACACTGGAATTGTTCCAGAAATATTGGTGGAATGCTAGGGAACATGCACTGGTTAATGGTTAATGCACTTCAGAAGGGGAAGAGGTGGGCACATAATATACATAAGCTTTAATTAAACATTTTAAGCAAATATTTATATATATTAGATTATAATTATATGATCAAATATGTACTTTTAAGCAAATTATAACTTGCGAATATTTTTGATCATTTGCAGGCATGCAAACTTTTGATTTCTAAGCTGTAAATCAATTTTAATATTGAGATTACATAAATCCTTCACAAAAAACCGAAGAGCTAACATAAAAACGGCTTACGTCCTTTTCTGTGTGCCCAAAAGTATGCCACTCTTCTTAACACACACATCCTAAATGGTTAACTACTTGTTAGGAGCATGTTTAGTTGTACTTTTGTTGTCAGTGCCATGTCAAAAATTGCTAAACCCTGTTAAGTATGTGCTAAGTACAGTCCTCGATTCCGAGTGTGGGAAGGTATCTATCTGCAAATCAAATATTCAAAGCTCGTGCAAATGTGTTGCCTTTGGGCTAAACTTCATGTGAAGTGGAAATTGATTTGCTGCAAATTCGTGGCGGCAACAACCCTCCAGACATACGTACTTACATACATACATACGTACTTTTCGGCGTTGAGGGGTGAGTGGTTGAAAAAGTTTGATATGTTTGCCTCTACTAAGAGCTAAAGCTATATATAATACTTTTGTGTTACCGGTATGTTGACTCTGACTACTGGTAGACCTGGTCCTGGGAAGGGGGAAGGGGGGGTGGATAAGGGAGTGCATGGGGGGAGTTGTATGTGGGTTGGCACTTTCAGAATTTGAAAAACTTCTCATAACAATTTTGAAATATAAAAAAATGTTTAAATCTTTATAACAAAAATTCGGAAATTAGCGCAAAAGCTAAAATATTTCAAAACACTTGCAATATAATAGTTTGTAAAATTTGTAAAATTGAAAAAGTGACTGTGAGTATGGCGCCTTTTTTCAGAAAGTCGCTATATGCGTCTTTATAAATATGAATATAAACAGATGTAAGCAAATCTACTTAAAGCAAATTCCATATTCATAATTGAAGTTTATAAATTTCGTTATATTTCGTTAACATTTTTGGAAAAAAAATTTTTGTATTTTTGTATTATTTCTGTAAATGATTGATTTGTAAAGCAGCTTAGCAGCTTGAAATTTATTAAAGAAGTGCTAAAAATAAAATTTCATAAAAGCGAATTTCTTACAAAAATGTGAAAATGGTCTATGTGCGCCACTGCTGCCTGCTAGACAATTAGACTGAGTGGCTGTACTTAATGAGCAGCTCCAGCAGCTCTGCTCACGCACGTCTGCTGTGGAGCATCATTTAGGTTGGCATTCATCTGCTCGAGCATGGCATTGTTGCCAAACTATCAATAAAATCAGACAACAACGCGTGGAAATGTGTCAATTTATGCTGACGACGACGGCGACATCGCCAGGGCATCGTACGCACGTCAAAGACAGCAGCGCCACCTAGTGGGCATAATTGCCGCATCAGCGTTTTACGCGCAAATGCTCGCACTCACACACTCCCATTGGCACTTCCGTGCACACGTGCCGCAAATGTTGATGAGGCGCTACTCAGGGCTTGATTAGGGCTTTGCTCCGGGCCGGGCCGCTGTGGCGTATGTGGAGCAACATAATAAAAGTGCTGCTGGAGATGGAAAAGCAGCAGCAGACAATTGCGAAATGAATATAAAAATGGGTAGCGCAAAAGTGGCATTTGTTTTATTCATGCGCCATAAAAGTGGAAATGCGACAATACGGAAATGCAATGACGCTGGCGACAGCTGCAGTTGTCATTGATTTCGTGGAGGCGCGTGCTGCAAAACTGGATTAGCTGAAGTATGAGAGTGAAAGTAGTAGCAGTGAATTTCAATAAAAATATTTATTTTGCACTTTCATTTTATGGGCGTATACAATTTTTGTAGTCTACTTTTAACTGCAGCTTGTCAACCGGTATGGCTTTTCATGACGGGAAAACTCATAAAATTTGAATGGAAAGTTAATAAAGGAGAAGTGATTTAAAGTTAAGAAATGCACGAAATAAAAAGGAGAAGCAATATGTAGGAGTAAAACCAGTGTTCGTTCTTTCGAGGCTGTTTCACGACTGACTGCTTCGTTTCATTTTATTCTTACTTACAGCGAGGTTTCTCTTTGTCGGCGAGAGCGAGACAACTCGATTACATTGTGAATAGCTTAGAACTAGGATGAGAATGAGATAGAAGATTACTTATGCTACATACAACTATAGGGTAATACTACATATTGCTACAATTCGGCCATCCTGACGCTAAGGATCTCCCGATCCTCATGGTTTTTACATGCTTGAATCTGTTCGTTAGGACTTTACATTTTCACAACTTTTCATTTTGAGCTTCTTGCATTATGATATATTTTCCGAGGCAAACATTTTCTTAGAATATTCATTAAATTCATTTTCGAACAAGGTTTTCTTGGAATGTAAGCTCTTTCCCTATTTCACATTTCTCAAAATTATCTTCACAATTGATTGTTAACATTTTCTGTTCGAAGTCTTCTACACAGCTCATATTTGATACAATTATTTCTTGATTTCTTACATTACCTTGCTTTTCAATATTTTTACACACAGTGTTTTCACGTTGCCATACAATTTTAGCACAACTTTTGCTTAGAAAATCTCTACCAAGTATTACTGAATTACTCATAGAATTATCACAGTCAACTAACAATTAAATTTTTCAATTTCAGTTTTCAAGCCGTAGAAATTTTGAAATCGCAAAAGCGAACCTTATTTGACTACAACATGTTGTTTTCTTTCTTTAGCAGCTCTCGTTTGAAGCGTAGTAATTCCAGCTCCTTTTGTACCAGTTTCAACTCCCTTTGCTCTATCTTGTATCGTTGTTGCTCCTCGCTTGTCTTTTCCTTTGTAGATTGTTGCTGTTCGCAGCAAGCTGTTTCGTTTGTCATTTTATTCGTGCACTGTTGTTGTTGCTTTCCATTTGTCGTTTCATTTGTAGATTCTTGCTGTTCATAGCACGTTGCTTCTTTTGCCATTTCATTCGTGCGTTGTTGTTGTTGCTTTCCATTTGTCTTTTCATTTGTAGATTCTTGCTGTTCATAGCACGCTGTTTCTTTTGCCATTTCATTCGTGCGTTGTTGTTGTTGCGTTCCATTTGTCGTTTCATTTGTGAACTTGTCCATCACTCGTTGTTGCATGTTGTATCCTGTTTCGTTTGTCGCTTCGTTTGTACATTGATTTCAGACACAGCCCGTTTTCTCGTTTGTCGCTTCATTTGGTAAAATGGCGTCGTTGATTTCGTCATCGCTTGCAGAACTTTCTGGATCTTCTGGCGTCATTATGACCATCTGCGATACCTCTGGAACATCATCGCCTGGACAGCCTCCATCGATTGCTTCGTTTTGCGTTGGGCATTGACCACGAGCACCGGTGTCCACTCCACTTATGCGTACAGCCACAGCACCTCCATTGCCGTGTGTTGGCAAACATAGACTTTTCATTTGCGGATATGGCGTTCATTTGTGTATTCTTTTAAAGCGATGTAGGCACAAACACTTAAATGCACTAAAACTCGAACAAATTTTGCTTTAAGTCAGGTCGAGGGAAAATCGTGACCACTTCTGAAATTGTAGGAGTAAAACCAGTGTTCGTTCTTTCGAGGCTGTTTCACGACTGACTGCTTCGTTTCATTTTATTCTTACTTACAGCGAGGTTTCTCTTTGTCGGCGAGAGCGAGACAACTCGATTACATTGTGAATAGCTTAGAACTAGGATGAGAATGAGATAGAAGATTACTTATGCTACATACAACTATAGGGTAATACTACATATTGCTACAAATATAAACTAATAGAAAATAAAGCAGATGGGAAAAGCAAAAGAATAGCAAATATGGAAATAATACCAATATAATCTCTAGAAGGTAACAGCTTTATTGAAACAAAATATCGTTAGTTATATTATTTTCAGCAATTTTTACCTAGTTATTTACTCAGATGCTACAATTTAGTTTGCCTTAAGATTTGGGGGACTTTTTTAAACTTCAAGAGGGAAAGAGTGTGAGCATATTTTGCAACATGATCCTCAAATAAAATTAGATCGCTTGCTAGCTCGTTTTTACGAATTAATTTACTAAGTTTTATTGCAAAAGCAATCGTTTAAAGGTCTTTCTTCTAATTCTAATTCTAAATAGAAGCAGTGAAAAGTTGAAATTACATCAACGAGTTTTAATTCGTTTTAAGTTTTAATTTAAATTTAAACTTCAATTACTCCTTTTGCATAACACCAAAATCCCCAAGTTCTACGTCAGGATAAATGCATGCAAATTGCATTTAATCCTTGGCTACGTTTTGTGCGTGTACATAATTTTGCATATTTACATGCAAAATTTTAGAAATCCGATTGCAACTGACTGCAGGAGCTGCCCTCTTTGCAGCTGAACCAACACAGGAGCAGCAGAGGAGCAAAATGTGTCCTCCGCAATTTCCAAACGCACACTCAAAATTGCATTAAGTGCAAAAGCAATGCGTAAATAAGCGATAATACGTGTTGTGCCAACTGCAGACCAGCAGCAACAACAACAAATAGCCGTTCGTTAAGCAGCCGAGGAAGGAATATACACAGAGGCATTGCCGGACAGACACGCAGACAGGATAGCGCAGGACCTTGCATCTCTATGCAATGCAATTTGGAAGCATACTTTGTGGCGAGCGTACATTGCGATACAACAAAAAGTTTGAAAAGGCCAACAACAAAAAGCGGCTGTCGAAAGCCCCTATATGTGTGTGTATTAGTTGCATATATCAGTATATGCATGTGTGCAGTTTTGCAAGCATAGCTGAGCAGCTTAGTAAAAGCGACGAAAAAACAAAAGGCACAAATTGCACTTAATTTTCGGTATCAGTGTGAATATGACATAAATGGAAGAAGAAGAGCAGCTGATGTAGCAGTTCGGTTTGGGAGCCACAAAATTTTGTTGACGAGACTCTAATTAAATTTTCTACTTGAGTCGTGTTATATTAGAAAGCGCTTAAAGGCATTGCATTTATGGAAACAGTTGTTATACATACACAATTCCCTTAACATGTGAGTCGGTAACTCTTCGGTTAGCAATTAAAGAACTGTTGCATAGCTTCAGGCTTAACTTTAAATATGTTATAGAACGTCTTCATTTATGATGGATTATGACTAGAATCTTTGATTTTTTTGTAAATGTTTCCTTTATGTTTCTAGTTGACGAAAATGAACACCATTATTAAGAGCTAATATCGCGCATACAAGCCTACCCTCTATTATTTCACCAGAGCTTGGTCGAAATATTTTTCTTCTAGCTGAGCAGTTTTGATGTTATGTCAAAGTAATCTATTATTTATTTGAAGACCGGCTATTATTCTAAGAACGGGCTTTTCTAGACGGTTTAAGAATTGGACAATATTAAATGATACACGATTTTAAAAGTTTCACCATGAATTTTCGCATAAAGATTCAGGCTCGAAGATTGTTTGAAAATGTTTTAAAATATTATACTTTTAATTTCGAAAGTTTTGTATTGATTTATTTCCTTTCGAGATAAAGCCTGCTGAATAGATTTGGAGAATTTTGGCAACAATATTAAGTAGATACATTTTTTTTAAATTTAATTTAGATATGTCATAGGGCACACCCGATAATCGGGAGTTATTACTAGTATTTATTTAATTTTCAAACTATAATTTTCCTAAAAAAAATTACTTCGATGCCTTAAACCAGTGAACCGAAACACATCTATACTTGCACTTGCTTAAAGAGATATTCGGCTTTTCGGCCCGCTCTTAAAAGAATCTAATATATGTTGAATATTGTTACATTTCTTTTTAAATTTGTCCACTTATCCTAAAAATCCCAAACATGATAGTTCAATTACCTCCTGATCGAAGCCTTTTGTCTTAGTGCTAGATTTAGTTTGCATTTGGAATACGTCTCGAGTTTCATAGTTGCCGTGATCCTGAAAGGCCTTCTGTGATAGTTCTGTTGGTTTTCACAGATACTCGTCTATGCGTAGCTTTAAAATAAATGAAGCAATCTCCTTTGGTCCGCAATATTATGTGGTTCTAGGTCTTTGCTTTAAGTTGAGCTTCAATTAGCAGATTTCACTGACTTTTGAAGCACTACAGCGTACTGCTTTTATGTATATTTTATTTTCTAAGAAGAACTGCTTTCCAGTCCGTCTGAAACTAAAGACCGCACTTTCCTTCGCAGAAATCGCATATGACTTTTTAAGCTACAGCGACTTAAGTTTCTTGCAAGCATTAGCAGCTCCTTTTCCATATTTCTTGAAGAAGAAAAAATCGTCCGACAGCATTTTAAATTCTACATAGCTAGTGTGCCATTAAAATGATTTAATGCCAGTTGGGCGTGTACGAGTATATGAGAAAAGTTTTACCACAGTTTCGCTGCGGTTAATGTCGACTTTCTGACACTTTTGGCTTACAGGTTGGCAAGAAAGTCAGCGAAGCAGAAATCAGCAAGGAAGCGCTTTATATTTCAACGAGTTTAAAAGGAAAATAGAAAATTGCAAGAAAGTAGACCGAAGGAAAACAAAAAGGGCAAAAAATATATTTTATTCTTCTGATCCGTTTATGCGGCATTTGGATTTCTTAAGATCATGCCAGTCGGTTGAAGCGAAGAAGAAATGTTTCTTCGATAAAACTATAAAAGTGTAAACTCTCTGTTCTTCTTGTTGACTAGAGTTTATGATGGAGCCATAGGTTTAGTTATTAGTGCATTATTTATTTCACTATTTATACTTTATAATGACGGTAAATTTTTATATCTATTTATTAAAGAAAAATTTTAATATTTATGATAGATTATAAATACTACGTTTGGTTCCTTCAGGTGATGGTTTCAGCAATCAATCAATCTTGTTTAGTTAAAAAAAATTTCCGATCTTTTAGAAACGGACAAATTTAGTTCAGATAAGTCTAATTGAGTTTTGATTAAAATTTATTTCAGATTAGTCATTCAATTCAGATTACTCAAATTAATGTTAAACGGAAACTTGATATCAGATTATTGAAACTGTTGCCCGAAATGCACAAATTGATTTTCGGTTAATGTAATTTAATTCGGAAATGGACAAAATGATTTCTGATTAGTGGAACTTGACTTGGAAATAGACAAATTGGTTTTATAAAAAAAAGAACAATTTTATTTCTGATGCAATACAACAGCACATGACGTATTACTTCTTGTATGATTTCGTCAGAACTTTCTGAATGTTACTGAATTAGACTGCTTTCTATTCATGTGTTGTCATTCTTGCTCTTAGCGTTTCATTTAAAATAGTTCAGACAACCGCTTTAAAAATCTGCATAATTTCGCTTGGTTTTCAAGGCTCAATTTAGATCTTCGAGCAATATAGCAATCCAGCCACAAATATGCATACATCCCCGTCTGAATTACTTCCGCTTCTAACCCGCAACACGGTCTGTCCTACTGCCTCTACTTCCTCCACTGCTCGAAAGCAAATTTAATTTAATTGAATTTTCCTGGCGCACAAGCAGACAACATGACTTTCAATTCGGTTGAAGGAGGGGGTGGGGAAATGCGATTATCTCTACTTGCTGCATTAAAATGATAACGATAATTGTATTTTTTGCAATTTTTAGTATATTCATGCGAAACATGTGCATAAGAATTGCATGGAAAGCCTCAGGCTACAGTACCTTAGGATTTCAGTTGTTGAAGAAAGCTGCTTTGGAAATATAGCACCAATAATTTGAATAATTGCAGAGACAAATTTGAATAAGAAAGATTGGGAGATAATTCCAAAATATACTACAGAATTCGGTATTTAAATTTCAAGAATCTTTATATCAGGAGTACGTTGTTCAAAAAGTAATGAAATTGTACTTTTTGTCTTGAATCTTAACTTCTGGATCCATGCATAAACTTCAGTTAAACTGTCTCCAAACGCTTTTTGCATTTTTATATAAGACTGTTTTAGAACGATAACGACAACGAAATAAATTTTAAAACTCAAATTCATCTTCCACCAAAATGAATCTACTCAATCTTACTTTTGATAAAAGGAAAAAAAAGGGCAAATGAAGAAAAATGGCATTTCAATTTCCGGCCGCTTTTGCATTTTGCTTTTGAACCGCATTCAAACAACGGCCAGCCCAAAAGATATATACCCACACAAACACACGCAATGTCAGCGGAAATGGTGTCATGTGGCAGCGTGCTTCCGCCGGGTGTATGCCATTTTTTCGGTGTGGAGAAACAAAAGGCAAAAGCTGCGTTGGGAGACAAGTCATCTGCCATGGTAAAAACAAAAGCATGTTAAACAATACCGGGATGCCTCCCAGAGGATGAATTATTATCTAGCGACATTGACCCAATGGCAGTTTCGTTGTGCATTGGCATATTTGGGTGTGAGAATACGTTTACACTTTTGTTGTTTATTTTTTGCAGGGCTTTTCTGCATGGCTTGTTGTTGTTTTTGTAGTTTGCCACGTAGCAATAGTGTCAGAAGTAAACATTTGACAGTTACATGGGAGTTGACTTGAAGTTAACATGTGTTCGAATATGGGCTGAATATGGGGAGAATATGGACGATGTTATTAACAGACCGATTTAAACACGAGAAGTTTGCTTTCTTGAAAGTTGAGTTCGTTGGCTAGAGAGCAAAAATTATAGTAGACAAAAACAAACTTGACATTTGCAAATACATCAATGATAAAGTTAACGAATATGTCAATGACAACGGCTTTGGAAATTTGTGCAAATGCGAGTAAATGGCAGAAAAGACATAGCAATAGCAACAAAAATTAAAAGGTGATTAAAGAATTTCTACGAGCACTAACTTATTAACTAAAGCAAATATTTTTTTAAGTTAAATAGGAAAAGATTGGAGAAGAGAAAACATTTTTCAAAAACAGGTAAGATCACTTTAGAAGAACAAAAGTATTAGAAAAACCTTAAGTGATATTTTCATGAAAATTGATATAAATTGTACGGAAATAAAATAAACTCAAATAACGAAAATTAACGTTTTTTATTTCAGATTTTAATATTTTCATTCATATGTGAAAGAGGTTATACTTAATTCTACAACTTCTGACCAACCTTTCATTCACATGGCACCTTGTACTAACACATACTCACAAAATTATTAAAAATTCCAAGCTTCAAAACCCATAGCTCTACTTTCAAAAGTCTGTGCATGAATTTTTCAACTAACACCCTTTTCCAAAAAAAAATCTACACAAATTTGCTTTTAATGGCAATTGCAATATCTTAAAATTATATTCATTTATAAGAAGCTTTCTTGCCGCTACACTGCCAATCAAAACAACACCCACGGCAGTCGAAAAGAAATCACAAACATTGCAATTCCAAAAAAGGCCAACAGCTTCTCAATGTCTTTCAACACTTCAACAACTTTTGGCGTTAATTACTTTCGTGCCAGCCCAAAGGGCACAACAGCACAACCCACACAACTCATTCAGCTCCGCAACCCCTGCTCCCTCGCTGGCTTCATTAAACTTAACTGGCATGAACGCTTTTAATGCTTGCAAAATGTTCCTTCTTTTACTATTCCCTTTTTACATTTCAACACCATTTTCCTTTTTTTTTGCTCATTTAAGCATAATTTTGTTAAGAGTTTTAGCCATTTACTTTTTACAGTGGCTCTTGGAAAAAATTAAATGGCGGGAAAACAAGAAGCCGTGGCATTTAACAAGCTAATTTGATTTATTCGAAAACTTTTCTGCACCCGCCTCATTTGCCTGGAAATGCCTGGGAAAGTTTCTTTTGGGGGTCGATGGCATTTAATGAGCTCAAAAATTGGCAGCAGCAATTTTCACGCGGAAGTTCTGTTATGAACTCTATTGGGAATTGTATGCGACGTTCAGGCTCAAATGTACTTTCAAAAATACGTTGCAAATCGGAGTCCCATTTCAATGCAAGGTAAATGCATTTGGTACCATAACCAGTTAGGGCAGTCAATGCCAGACTAAAAAAAACATGGCAGATATGTATATATAAACACTGCGGAATAATGTCAGAAATTTTTTATAATAATTTTAATAAAAATGCAACAAGCACTGCATTTCTTAAAATCGATACCTGGTTGCAATTCTGCCAGTTATAAAGTATGAAAGTTAATCATGAAACTAAATTGATAATTCCTCTAACTAACTGACCTCGCGTCTAGTTCAATTTGAATTTATATAAAATGTGTATCAGTTACAAAATATATATGCCTGTACTGTAGAGCGACAAGGCTATCGATAAGTGCACCATTGATGTGTCGATTACGATGAAGGCTCAAAACTATCGATTGCGACTGGAGTTTCAACTATCAATACTATCAAAGCTGTCATCGATAGTTTTGCAGCTATTTTGCTTTTGTATATTTTTTCCTATATTATTTCTATAATTTTATATGTGAAGTTAAAGGAAAATAAAAATCGTACTATGCTTAAAAAAGAATTTACCAATGTAATTCCGAAACTCTTTTGATTACCTAATCGTTCCGGGGTTGACACTCTTAGTGATATCGTTTAACGGTTAGCTGTTCAAAACTTCGCAAACATCGGTTTCCAAAGCGCGTAGCTGTTTCCGCTGCCGCGTCACTTGCAGCCGCGTATTACAAAATGACAGCAAATCAGCTTAGGTGGCAAATTAGTATCCCTCGTTGCCAGCATTTTGCTAATTGCAAAGCGCTTCGGTGTTGCTACTTCGACATGCATTTCCCATATGTGTATGTTTGTATCTCTGTGTGTGTTGTGCTTCTGACTAACCAAATGTAAATATTTGCTGATATGTGTTTCAGCTGCTATTGACAATCGAAATTGAAGTCCATGAAGCCACGAAAGCCTGCTCATTTTCATTGCGAAATTTAATAGCATACTTTTAGGTGTCTCTCCGAAATGTGTGCAACATTTTATGGCGAACTATTAAAAACCAGTTGACAGCTATTAGCGAGAAGTTATTTGCTCTCAGCTGTCTGCAGGCGCACTTAAGCACGTGCTGACCATTTCAGCGCAGCGCCTCCAGGCACTCAACAATAAATTGCAACTTTCTGTCGAGCACCTACAAGTATGCTTCAGTGTTGCAAATTAGAAATTCATGCGCACACTTGAGTGTGGCAAATGTAAATCATTTAAAGACTTTCTTTGAGTGTGTTGATGACTCAATGCGGAGAGAAAAGTGGACTTGGAGTGAGTTGCTGATGTGTTGAGAGTTTGGAATTGTGGTAATGGAAATTCGAAAATGTTTGGAAAAATATATTAAGGGATAAGAGGCGTTGACAGATGTAGGCTTCAGAGGAAGCAATAGCACTTGAATGACAATGAGATTACTGCCTACTATTCTCAAAAAAAAAATGTTATTTCATGGGAAGCGATTTATAAATAGTCAGATAAGTAACAGACACTTACATATGTACTTGCTAAATACAAGAAAATCAGATTTCGAATAAAATAAAATTTCTTACATTTCAGAATACTCGGTACTTATATTGTCCCTGTCAATCGCTATCCTGATGACAGTCTCAAAAGGAATAGTTCAATATTTTATATCAATTGATATTTTCCATATGAAAACATGATAAATTGATTGGGCACTAAATTGTGACTGTTAGTCCATAAAAAGATTGTATGTGCTAAAATATGATTTTTCAGGAAAACTTAAAGTTTTTTTCATACAATGTGGTATATGAGTGAAAGAGATTATTCTTTATAACTCACGATTGGGCACAAAAATCTATATCAAATACAAAAATTTATATTTTGATATTGCCATTTAAATTTTTATTTTGCCATAATTCTGCTGGTTTAGTGCAATCGATAATTTATATTTTATTAAACGAAAACTAAAAAATTAACACTTCAGAAAAAAGTTGAGAAACAAACGCTTTATGGCTTTTCGCGGTGGACGATAAATGTCTTCCACACAATGGCGACAACGATAATACCAAGACTAGGCTACTGAAAGAAGGACTGTTGTTGAAATGCATTTCAACGCAGAGTTTCACCATGCACTGACATTTGTATAAAATTCAAAATCCTCCAAAGTCGAGTTAAGCTTACTTCTTCAAAGTGAAGCCATCGATATTCTGCTATAAGAAGCTGTTAATTTAAATCGCACAATTTAACTAAAACCGAGTTATTTTTTCAGATATTGCAGATGTTGAGGCCTTAACGTCGAAATCTCAAATAAGGATTTTCGATCGATTTTTGATATTGTATTTAAAAATTAATTTGTGAAAAATATGACAAACACACACAAGTTAATTCGAGAAAGCTAGGGCTAAGCCCACACGGGCTGTTAGGGTAGGTAGGTAGGTTAAGTGGTCGTCTCGAGGACATCACTTAGGCCAAAAGGACCATTGTGTTACCACGTGGGGGTTTTCACCTATACACTTCCTATGTATGGGAGCCACTTTGTGGCTTTGGTATATTTGTCGATATGTTCTGGTGTCGTTTTTTCCAAGTCTGCCAAACAGCTCAGGAAGTAGTGTCTCAGGAATCGGAAGCGCGTTCTTGCTAGCGCTGGGCATTTGCAGAGGAGGTGTTCCACAGATTCCTCACAGTCTTCGTCTCTGCAGCTTCTGCAGAAGTCGTTGTATAGCAGTCCCAGTCTGTTGGCATGTTGACCAATGATGCAGTGTCCAATCAATTATTAATTATTATTTACAAATCGAAACAAAAAAGCAGCACAAAATAGTTTTCAATATATCTACATTGTACATATGTAGGGGAGCTAATTTTATTTTCAGGGCTGCAAATTTCACTCAAATTGAATCATTATATAACCAAATGTAAGTGCTTGAAGAGCTTGTTAGAAAGCTGTTCCATGGTAGACAAAAAAAAGTTAAAATTTTATAGCATATTGTTTGACTTATTAGCAAAACCGGCCTAAGTAACTGAACTTATGCTGAGCTGACTAACTAACTGACTAAATACTAGAGCCAGACATCAGCAGCTCTAAGTACAGTTATTTATAAAGACACTAAGCAAATTTTAATGTATGCGAGTGCAACTCTTATTTGTTCAACTGTTGAGCCCGTTTGAGCATTGAATATCGGTGACATGCATTCAGCTTGGAATTGTTGTCATGTTCCACACTGGCGCCGCTGTAGAAATATCCATTGAGCAATATGCAACATTTATGCATTCAACAATATTGCCATAGAAGAAGCGAACAATAGCTCCATGCCTTATGCCTTGCATGCAGGCCGATTCCTTTTTGATATGCATATTTATAAGGCTGCTTTACCACTTCCAGATACCACACACTCATGGTAACTTCAGCAGACAGGAAAAGCCGCGTTATTTCCTGCTTTGTGTTTGTCTGTTATTTTTTTGAGTTTCCTTTGAATTTCAACAGTTAGGAGTTAAGTAAAAACAACGACTTTCTCTCTTCCTGCATTCTCTGAAATTATCAGAAAAAGTCACACATTTTTGAGCAAATCTGTTTTGGGCTGCTAAATTTCTATATGAAAATGTGCAATACATTGATAAGAGCTGAAGGCAGACTGCACCAGAAAAAGAACAAGAGACAACATTACCAACATTTTGAAGCTATGTACTTTATGACTTTACTAGCCATAACCAATCAAAAATGACGTTTCACGACTCAAAAATTTATAATTTTAGGCATATTATTATACGTAAGGTATAAAGAATCAATGTAAAAGATATGACAGTTCTTTGAGCATTAGTTACAGTAAGCCTAAAATAACAGTTTGTTAAATATTTATTCTTATGAAGATCTAGCGTATCCGACTCACATGCTAAGCGAATTATTAGGTTACACGTTAATAGCAGCAATTTGAGGGAACAGATAATGGTAAAATTATAAATCTGTATGAGGAAGTTCAAGTCGATATTTGGTACAAAAGCCAATGTCTGTGGATAAAGGAACCTGCTAGACGTACAGAAGCTCCAAATCCCTACAGCAATTCTTGAAAGACATTAATTGGTTGATTCATTGGTTGACTGATTGGTATATTGTTTATATTCTTAATTAAATTATTTTTTATTTAATTGGTCATGAAAACCCGTTAATGGGTTAAGGCCTGCAACGAAGCTTCCTGTTAGACGCGAAAAAACTCAGTATCTCAAAATCCCGCTGCTATTTTGAATGCAGCAAATCTTCGCCTCAGCTGGTAAATTGTTCAGTGCTGAGTCACAACCAAAATACAGCAGATGCTTAAAGAAAGTTGCAATTTCGATTAAACATTGTTCACTTGTTTTTTAAATCTCTTTTTTTATGGAAATTATAAACTCCCGCATGAATCATGCACACACTTCAACAGCCATTGACACATATTCAAGCCAATGATGATGATGATGCCTGCAATAAATAGTACAAGTGAAAATGTGTGGCCACAATGCATGAATGAATGAATGAATGTAACCACAGACAGCAGCAAAACCACAGATGGAGAAGAAGAAGAAGAGGAGCCAGAGAACATGAAGGTGCACACATTGCCGAGCTTCTCATATTTGGATAGATACGCAATCAAACACTTGAACAGCTCGCAGAGTCTTCAACTTGAGATATTGACTATTGAATAAGACACTTGAGCAGTGACTACAAGTGGCGACAGCGTTGCCACCTTTTGGGTTCGTTTCTATTGTCGAAAAAAACGATGGGTTAAATAATGAGCAGAACTGGAAATGATGAGAAAGAATGTCAACAATTTCGAAATGGAATACTACTGAAGAGAAAATAGGATATAATAAAGACTAATTTTAGAAATAAAAAGGTCTGCTTTTCAATAAAATATAAATTTAAAATAATTATGGTTTGAATCGTGCCATTTATCTCTTGGCAAATTGCATGGCACTTATTACATGAAATGAGCTTCATGCCAAGAAAAATGATATTTAAAATATTTTAAAAATAATATTGTATGCGGTGGCTCAGTGGAGATGTACTTGGTCGCTGATGCGGGTTCAAATCTCAGTCCGGGCACATAAGATAAAAAAAAAATTTTTCGAAAAGAGAATTTGTTTTCCAATTGTTTCTTTGTGGCGCGTTCTCGCAATGAATTCTCCGTGAAAATTCTTTTGCATGAAAAGCTTCTCAGCCCGTTTCGGTTCGGTGGTTTGTAGGTCCCGTAAAATTGTGCTTGAATAAAACAAGCACACACACTTTAATGCGAGAAAGCTAGGTCTAAGCCCATACAGCTTGTTGCGCCATTCAATCAATCCATCAATTTCATTTGTTTATATATCAAGAGAAAATCGGTCAGAGAAATACAGCAAAGTTGAATTTTTCAAAATTTTGAGGTGGCAACGCTATGTTTCCACAGCTTTGGCAGGCAGAGTGGAAAGGGCGTTTCAACCCAGCCAGCCGCAAGTCATACTCAAGTGTCCGAGTGACAGTGACGCGCCGACTGTCATTTGAGCATGTTAAACATGTCGTAAAGTGAGTGCCTCAGCGCTCCGCTGACCACTTTGCGTCGCGGCTGTATGCATGAATCATATTCGCTTATGCAAATCACGCGCGTATGCAAATGCCGTCCAGCCGAACAGCGATGAGCAGTCAATATCATCCAAAGTGACGAGTGCCAGCTGCTTGTTGTGGCAGCAAGTCCATACAATGTGACGAAATTGCCGCCGATACGCGGAACACATATGACATTTTTTCGTCTTTTGGCAGTGATTCCGCAAGCTATGAATTCAGCGGAAGTAGTTCACGCGTGAATTCGATTGGACATAGCGAAACTATTAATGTTGACATTGGTGGCTGTGAATGATGGCAACTGCTTTGTAGAAAATTTAGCTATTTCTTTAAAAGCTGCAGAAGGTCAAGGGCAATCTTTCTTAATTTTTTAAGAATTCAGTGCTAAGCGAGCAAAATCGATATCCACAGCATATGTAGAATATATCAAGGAATACTAAAACTGACTTTTAGTCCTAAATTGCATAATCTTCGAAAGCGCTGAGAGATTATCTCGCATGCCGAGAAAACGTTTATTTGAAGAATTCACATAAAAGAATAAAATAACCTTTCAATCTTAGCTTAGAATAACAGACAATAGCTTAAACTCTTTAATCTGTTTTGTAGAACTTATAGTTTTAGCCATTTCTCAATTCTTATATGTATGAGCAAGAAAAAAATTAAAGTTCTTCTTAGCATCAATAACGAGCTCATTGGAGGTGGCAGAGAGGAGCAGTAATACTCAGTCATTGAATGTTATAATATAACTTCGATTTATGTATTATAGCAGCATATCTTTAGCTACTTTATCGTTTTGTAAGAAGAAGGGCATAGCAAATTTCTACAAAAAATAATAGTATATAAGTTTCTTATCATCATTTAGTTAAAATTTAGAATTAAAAGCAGCATGATGCCCTCAGTCATTAATTCTCACTTTCAGCCATTTCTAATTGTTTATTAATTCTTCTACCTTTGGTTTTTCTAAAGCAACATCGCATGATCCATTAGAAAGAATCTCAAAACAGTAATCAAAAAAATATTAATAACTCAATAAAATTTGCTGATACTAATACAAAAACTTTATGCTTATGTTAAATTGTTGAACAAATTTGGCGCATGTGTTTGATTTTAAAACAATTGAGCTATATTGCAAAATAAATGGGTTTTGACTTCCTTCTGGTTTTAACATGTTGTCCCCTTCATATTTTCTAAGAACAAATTTATCCCATTAGCAAATATAAAATTTCTCTATCATGGTTACTCTCTATCATGGTTTCTCTTTCTAAATTATATTTCACATTTCTTTACACTGAATTCAGTCCTTAACATTCTTCTTATACACAATCTCTCATTACCACATAATGCGCATTTTTATCAATTCTGAACTAAACTCTACATTGAAATTGTTTTCGAGCATAAGTGTTATTTACAATTTGTGGCCCATACTAATGTAAGTAGCAGCATAGCGCACTAATTGTTTAAAAGTATTAACCAAATATCTAACGACAGTTAATTGCCAGATGATATTAAAATATATATTGTAGTAGATATTAGTACTCAAATAATTTCATCAAAATATTGGGAGATTTACCAAAGTTCGACGTCGCAGCCAACATGTTCAAGCTATCGAGAGAGAGAGGGCAGAGCGTGAAGAAAAGAGCAGCAACTGCCGGCTTGCGAGTCTTAACTTGCACTGTGGCCGAAACCCAAACAGTCGACAAAGAGTCGCTTATGTGGCCGTATACCATGCCAGCATTTTCTCTACATAATTTGCGTACACCCGAATTTGGCATTAATAAACTTCGTTTAAACGTAAGTTAGCTTGAACACGCACTGCCACTGGCCAAAATGCTGAAACCCGGAAAGCGCTCCAAGGGTTCAATGCCTTGCGGACACGAGCTGCTGCCGAGATAGCCTTAATGTTGCACGTGCGCTACACACTATTTGCAAAAAAAGAAAACCAAATGAAAATAGCATTAAAGTGAAATGCTGCGGAGACATGCGAGAAATGCCTATTTTTGGCACAACAACACCGGGCAGTAGCATGCTTTTAGGCGCACGGGCACATTTGGCATGAGTGGTGGCAACGAACAATAAAAGCAAAATAACAAAATAAAAAAAAGAGTGTTACGCTAATGCGCAGGGGTGGCAGAAGATTAGATACATTCAACAAATGTGCGGTAAACAGGAAGCTGGTTCAAAGCAAGCAGATAGCCTGAAGGAAAGGAATGGCCGTCTGAATATGTCTGGGAATTTTCAATTGCCTTTCCCCAATGGATTAACGCACAAAAGAAACATGCTCGTAAAAAGAAGTGGTAGCACTTTAGGCGGAAAGCTTAAATATGGGTTAAAATGTAGCCTACTTTTGGGTGAACTAAAAGTGGAAAGCTGGAAGAAATGTGCAGAAATGTAAATGTTGAAATATAAGTAGATAAAAAGAAGTGTATAAGAAAATTAAATTTGTTAAGTTAGGAGAAACTTTTTTTAGTTAGGAATGCTTAACCCGCAATTGCATGATTTTGGTTTAAATAACAAAATTCCATGATTATTTTTAAAACAACATATTTTCAAAGCTTATTCGGAACTGTAGATTACGAATCCGTTTTAATTTTTCTTAACTCGGAATTAAGTCGTCGAATACTGTTATGGAGTATACTAAAAATTTACATTCACATATTGAACAGCTAAAAGCCAGAAATTTTCTCTATTTATTAGCGTTCAGCTGCTTCCACTTCCTTTTCGCATGTTTCAAGTTAACTTGTCTTCTGAATTCTGATTGCCCCAAGCGCTTGCCGTCGACCTTTCGTAGTACTTGTTACTTACTCGCCGAATGAAGATGTCTTTTGTCTTTTTCGTTCTCACACGGCTCAACACTGCCAGTGCTTTCTTATAAATCTTAGAGCCTAAAATTATGCTATGAGTTTCGTGATTATTTTCACTGCTCTATTCCTTCCAAGTTTATATTTGCATTAATATATTCAGCACAATATATATGAAAGCAGCTTAGAGGCATTGCCACACCCTGAGACTTAAAGCAATTCCCAAACCGCCTAAAAATATGCAATGTAACATTTCTATAAAAATTTTGTATAAATTTTCTACGCTATTTCCACTTTTTTCGCTACATACTTTATGCCTTTCTTGCCTGATCTTATAAGATCTTTAAATATTATTAAGAGGAAGGCAGCAAGTTTTAAAGCAGTTTTATAAGAGCCCAAAAATATGCACCAAAATTTTGGTTTATCAGTAAATTTTCGCATGAAATTATTGGAAATGCTGAAAATTAAGATAGAGGAAAACTTGTAAATTTCGTAGGCAAAGCCTTTACCTAAAGCTGCTATGTAATAAGTTCATTTAGCTAGCTGGTAAATAACCGCATGTTAAATCAGTGATGAGTAGCAACCACAAAGTGCCAAAGTCAGCTGAGAAAATGTCAATTCAGTTCAGCACTTCAGCAACAGACATGTTAGCCAAATTGAAACTGAATGTGTTATTTGATGCTTCACTGAGCGCACCAGCCCATTTTCTATGTCTGTCGGCGGTTGCCTGATTGATGGTTGCTCCAGCTACGCACAGTGCCACATTGTGGTGAAGCGGTAGCTCTTTGAGAATTTTACACTTTTGTGGTTTTTGTGGCGACATGAACGCGGCGTATAATTGGTTTAGCCAGGCTAATGCTGAGGCTAAAAGTTAGGAATGGCTGAAGGAAGGAGTTCACACTGTCGCTGCTAATTTTGATAGTTTCCATGCTCCGATTGTACTGCGACTATTGCTCAAATAAACTTCACTAACTGTTGCCATTATACCTTTTGGGGTATGCTGCTCAATGGAAGTCAACAATTCAATTGAAGATTCCCAAATTAAACCTCTCAAATTCCAACGGCTTCAATGACATGCGAGTAAAAGCATGGCAAATGCCAAATAAATTATTAAAATTTCATAAGTTTACAGTTTATATACTTTGACGCACACAACGCGCGCATTTTTGTGGTCATAAGCCGTGGCAGACGGATTTGAATAGCTCTGAAACGTGACTTTAATGCTGAAATTGTTGTGTAAACAATTTAAAAAATTCCATTTTAATAATTTTATATGCATTTTTATTTCGGATTGTTGACATATAATAATAAACAGCATTATTGATGTGCCACTTATTCAGTTTAAACATTCAAGCACATAATAGGGAATGCATGGCATAAACATTAGAGGAACGGTTCTAGCTTTCGGACAAGAAAGTTTCAAAAGAACTTCAGGAAAATTTATTTAGTTTTTGAGACATAATATCAACCGTTATAAGCTTCTAGAGATATTTAGAATGCGGAAATGTTACAATGGGGAAATTGGCAATCGCACTTAGGCACGCCTGTTCAAGCAGAGTGTTCTTCTTCTTCTTCTGAGCGAAGGCATGGTCGGCCGTGACGTCTCCGTCTTCCAACTGTTACCCCAAATACAACTAGAGTCTTACAAACTAAACTGGCTTCAAACATTCGGTTTTGTAATATTTTCAAAAATAACGAATATCTAATGTAATTGCTACAAATACCTCTTTCCCCCCACCCACTAACCTATGATCCTTTCTAAACCAACAAGTGCTCTGCATATATAGGGGGCATCCCCTGAGTGTCGGTTTATTTAAAAAAAAAAAAATCATCAAACATTTGAGATACCGGAATTTCGGAGCGAAGAAATTCTTCGAGTTTCGGCAGTATCTATTGTAGTACAGCTTCAACTAAGCCTGAACTTCAAAGTCGAGATATTGTTCCACTTATGAAAGTCTTCTAAATTCTCTCATATGAGCGCGTGACTGACCTTTTAGCTCATTAAAAAATCGTTCTACACACTTGACTGTCGATTTAAAAATCATTTGAAATTTCCAGATCTACCAGCTTTCAAGTCAACCGCACTGTAACTATTCAACCAAATCAAATCGCAATCATCGCGATTATTGATTAGTGAAAATTGCGGATTGCCAAAGAGGAGCAAAAATATGAAATTAATTTGCGATTAGCAGCGCCCATGTGTGTATAATGTGTGTAACAACTAAAGCCATGCTGTGCCAACAAACTGCCCACTTCTCCCCTATAGACGTTGCCAAAGCGTTCGCTGAAGTGTTTGAGGCCACAAGAGCACAACATGTAATTTAGTAATTTCCAAAGTAAATGATTTGCAGAAGAGTGCTCAATGTGGATTCAGCTTGTACGTAGGTGTAACAGAGAGCATGTCTATACACTGAATGAGAAATGTTGGTACAAGTGTGTTTATTTAGTATGCGTAAAAATAATGCACTTTGAATAATTTAATAATATTTGGTGATACTTTACACGCAGTTGAAACGATTTTTAAAAGGCAATGAAATAGTTTAATATTATTGAAATGATTTAAAATAATATTTCGCAGCTGTTGAAATTGTAGATTTATAGAAAATAAGGCGTTGGCAAACATTTTAAGCCATTTAGTTAATTTTCTTGCATATGAAAACTTTTTTATTCTATTTTTTAAAGAAAAGAATATGAATTGATACTAATATCAAACGTCGAAGAAATTTACCCAATATAGTGCATAAAAGGTTCATTAGAAATATTTTATGGTATGTAATATTTATTCGTAATTGTTTTACAGAATAAAATTATATAAAAAAAAAACTTTTTAAAAATAAGCTTTAATTTATTTAATGTACTAAAAAGTAGAAAATAAATTGTTTCCAAGTCACCTGTATCTTACTATCAATAAAAGCTTGGGGCGCTCATGTGTTCAATATTTGTCAACCAGTTACAACAATATTTTATTTAAATAATTTTTTGCAAATAGATTCTAGTAATGAAAGATATTTTGAATATGGATATTGAGCGCACAAGCTTTTATTAATAGTAAGCTTATTTTTATAAAGTTTTTTTTTAAATAATTTTATTTAGTATGTCATTCTATTTTTATAAAAATAATTTATTTTCTATCAAAGTGCACTTCTTGTTGATGATGCATAACTACTATTTATTTCGCTTGAGTGTGTGCACTAAGTGTGCATGGGTGTGTGTGTATTTGTGTTAGGTCTGTGCGTTGGTATTGCAAAATTTTGTGGCATCAAATCAATTTTCCAATTCAATACAAAATTTAGCAGCTACAACATCAACAGCAACAAAAACAACCGCAGCCGCACCAGCAGCTCCAACTCAATTCAACAGCAATTCAATAGGTTTATACGTGTTGTTGTTGTTCATGTTGTTGCTTTGGCTGATGTACTGCTGCCATTTCATTTCATCTAGGATTGTTGGTGTTGTGCTTGTTGTTGTTGTTGTTGTCGGTGTTGGTGTTATTGTTGTGGTGCTTTTCCAATTTCTGCGCACCATACTTGAGTGAATTGCTTGATTGATTTATGGCTTTTTGCGATAATAATGATGATTTTAATGGTGTGGTGCTCATCACAGCAACATTTCGTGGTTGGGGTACGTAGTTATAAGCTGCTGTTGTTGTTGCTGTTTGCGGCAAGTTTGTAGTTTAAAAAAATTATATTTATATTTAAAAAAAATTTATACATATATTGTCAAAAATGTCGAGAGAATATTTTTTCAAGTATTTCTCTGCCAAAAGCTCAGCTACTGTGAAATTTGTTACTGGTTTGGAGTACTTAAGATATAAGAATCCTATTGAAAGTTACATCTTTTGAAATGTGGCATTCTCAATGCTTTTCACATATTATATTAGTTTTACGAATCAAACATAAGTAATAAAATTATGATATATTAAAAGGCTCACATTAACAAGAAACTGATTGTGAAATAGAAATATTTAAATTATACTCCCTGACTATCTTTCACCTTCAAGCGTTGAAGTTCGCAATTAAATGTTATCTAAACTGCATTTTTTGAGTTAACTTTTTGCACATTTACAAGAAAGAATAACCAGCAAAATAAATAAAAGGCAAGTCATTGTAGTTGTTGTCTTTGCGACGACCAACACGTACGAAATGATTGAATTTTTTCCGCTATCGTTTATGAAACGGTTTTCTGTCCTTACCTTGTTCTGCTCTACATTTTTTTGCAATTTTTGCCCTTTTTTTGCATACATTTACATGCAGCAGCAATGTGGCGGGGGTGGCAGTTGAAGCCGAAGTTTATGCGCGTCACGTTTAGCCACTTGAGTGCGGTTCTTTGCCGGCATTGGTGACAAGCTGCAAGACAGCTTCAGCTACTTTTTTTATGCAGTGGAGACAAAATGTGGCCAGGATTTCAATTACTCATAATCTTAAATTCGGTGCAGTAAAGGGTTAAAGTGCAGCCTGTGAGTTCATGGTAATATGAAGTGTATACGATTGATGACAGTTCGGGGAATAAGATATTGCACAGTCCTAGCAGAAACATTCATAGCAGAATGGCAAGTCCTTAAGTACTTAAATGCAAGAAATTATGTTCACGGCAATATCTAAGTTTTACATTATATTTTTACGAAATGTTTAGTTTTGTTTTAAGTGCTTCTAAAATTTTCGCCTTGCGTAAGTAAACTATTTTTGCAACTCTTGCACTCAGAAAATTTTTGTTTCGATGCATATCCAAAGAAAATTATACAATTGAATACTCTATCAAAGCAGATTATGATTAATACTTTCTTGACTAACGGCATGTATGTGAGAGTTCCGTCTTTACCAGAGAGAGAACTGAGAAATTAAGTTCTCCTTGCCACCATCCAAAATCCTCCGTCTTGCAAGAAGCAGTACAAAAATTTAACTTACCAGTACAATGGAGAAATGTATGTCCGCATGCTGGGAAATTTCTTATTCCGACCAAAAAAAAAGTTCATATAGTATCTTAATGAAATAAGCCAACTAAATATTCTGAGCAATATCAGTTAAAAATTCAATGTTTCATTTGAAAGGAATAGTTTAAAAAAGCTAGCAATTAATTTAAAATAGAAGCCAATAAAATGTTAAAAAAATTTCATCATCAATCAAGTTATTCATAAACATAATTGAATCAATTGAATTTATTGGAATATTCGTAGAGAAACTATATGAATCATTTTCTTTAAACTAAAAATTAAGAGTATCATTTAATTCAGTATTATACTAAAAGCAGTCAGCTTTTTTACAACATTATTCGGTAAATTTTTCCTCGAAGGACATTAAAAATGCCTTCTTTACCTGCTGTAGGCTGTAATTAGATACAAATTTCATGCACGTTCTTGCATAGAAAGAGTAACAGTAATAGCTAAAACAACAGCAAAAGCAACGTGAAGTTAATAAAATGGCATAAAATAAAGTGGAAGTCCTGCCTTAAAATATGCCTTTTCATTTGTTTACTTTGGCAAAGAATGACGTCTCATTTCCGCTTCATAAACTTACAATAAGCGGGTATGCATGCACGCACAAGTAAGAAACTATACGCCCCTCACTTCCGGATGGAAGCATTTTTATACTGTGCAAAAAATTTGAAATTTTTATCAGACCCGGTAGTGACTAAGACCCGCGCGTTCTGCTCATATGAAGAATCTAGGCATGCTGATTTTTAATAAGTGTGTATTCAATGTGATTCTGGAAGCATGGTAGTGAAGGTCCTAGATGCCTTGCTAATACATGATTATTCTACTTTAAATCGAAGAGAAAATGTAATCTATGAAAATTGTAATACAATTTAAAAACATTTGAGTTTTAGTATTTCAATAAAAGAGCTGCATATCTTTTGATTGACTCTAACGACGACAATATTGCTGATAAAATATCAATACATACTTATAGTGCTCATACTTGAATCGAAATGCCTGTAGCACAGTGTAATTGAAGTACCTATGTACTCTTCTTGCATAAACTCACTGCCAAATGATTGCACAATAATTTTCTCTGCTTATTTATTTGAAAAGTTGTCTCCGGCTCAGCAAATACGCTCATAATTTGGCAGCAATTGCAAAGCAATTGTACTACAACAACAATAAATTTTTGGAATTGGGTAGTGGGTTGAGTTGGAAAGCTTAGCACAAGCAAAGTAGAAGCAGAAGTTTTACAATTTGGCAACGCTTATTGAAAACTTTTACAATAGGCGCCCAATAGGGGGAAGAGATTGGCAGAAATAATGTCATAAATACGTATGTACAGGATACAGAGTGGCGCCAATAGCTTGCTGGAAGCGGGGCGGGGCATAATAGTGAAGCAATATTGCCGTTGATGAGCGAAATGAGCGCGGAAATATTTATTGTTGGAAACTGTTGGCAATCATATGCCTTATTAATGTACTGTTGTTAGAAAGTTGATTGTGGCAAGAAGATGATAGCTGAATGGAATGAATGCGCCATTATGGATGGGCTAAAGCATAATCGAAGCGCTTATAACGCAGCCATTTTTATGGAACTTATAATTGTGCTTTAAAAGCATTTTACCTGAAAGCTAAGAAGAAGATTGTACGAAGCCAACTACTTTATACTTCGATATAAATTCCATGCAAATCAAAAATTTTTTGGAACGTCTATCGCTTTTGATAACAGTGCTTCCTTTTTCCTTCCTTCTTTCTACTGAATATACTGAACATAGCGCGCTTAGAGATAATTCCAATTCTAAGATAATTTCTAGCAAGTTTTCCGAATTCAGTAGTTTTTCTCAGTGCTCCATCTGGAAAAACTAGCTATTACCCCTTTGAAATAAGGAACGATCTAAAAATAGTTTTCGTAATAATTAAATATCTTCAGCTTGTTTAAGATAATTCACAATTTATAATAAGTTCAGAACATCTTGAATATGTAATAAAGTGCGGCGCATAGTTTATCACGAGTTCAAGCCCAGGCACCGGAAATATCATTTTCAATAATTTTTGCCATTTAGCATACTGAAAATAGAATCCTGATTATTCAAAATTATAAACCTGCAACTATGCACTAAGTCTTTAAATGCCGTTTTCTAACAATCTTAAACATTGTCGACTCACATTTCAAGGCTTTTTTCAGTAAATAGTACAGCAAAAATTATATTAAAGAGACTTCCACATAGGAAACATTTCTCTGTATTAGCAACTTTTTTTATTTCAGCTGCTTGCGGGTTCTATTCAATTTCTCATTACATCCTTAACATATAACTATAAATTTTTTAAAATTGCCAAACAACACCACAAATAAATACTTTTTGCAGCCATTCCAAGAATGTTGCTTTCTGTAGAGCATACCAACTTCTCTTTCTTTCATTCGGCAACCGAACGCCATATAAATATTCGCTCTTTGCCCCTGCCGCCGTCGTTTGTAGGTTCCTCTTACCAGCCGCACTTTCTAACTAGCGCGAATATTTTCCAATTTATTTGCAACTGCAACGGCAATATTAGTCCTTGCATACATCGTCCTGTGTAGCACCTGCACTCATGTCGTAATTATGGTGTCTACTCATTTTCCAGCGGCGGCGGGCAACGGCAAAGGCGGCGTTATTTTTCGCACAAACTCAATTACCTGCATTTGCAACTTGTGGCAGCCACGGCTTTTTATACCCTACACCTATGGTAATAGGGTATAATAACTTTGTGCCAAAATTGTAACGCATTAAAGCAGCCTTCCTAGGTATAGACATAAGTATATAGAAATGATCAGAAACACTTTCTCTTTTCATTTCCGGTTGTCCGTCTGTCCGTCTGTCCGTCTGTCCGTCCGTCTGTCTGTCTGTCTGTCTGCGTGTACGCAAAAAAAAGAAAGAAGGAGTTGCCCGATTTGGACCAAATTTGGTACACAGTGACAGTGAACTTCGGGTTAGGTAAAGTGTTAAAATTATTCAAATCGGTCGAAGGATACGCCCCCAATGGACCTATAAGTCCCTCTACCTCGGGTTTTTTGCGATCAAATTACTGTAATTTGTCTAATTAATCATTGAAAAGAATAATACTTGGTATTCAAGTTAAGGGGGCGGTTATCTATGTCATACGAAAAAATGGGCGTGGTCCGCCCACTATATAGGCGGCAAACTTTTTCCGGTAAAATGGCTCCCAATTGACTAGTTACGAATATAAATGAATGAAATTCGGTTCCCAAGTTGATATATAGGTCTTAGATGCCATAGAAGAAAATGGGCGTGGTGCGCCCACTATATAGGCGATAAACGAAAAACCCTCTTAACTTCCATAATATATACACCAGAGCGTCTAGATTTGGTTACTTCGTTCCTGGTAAGAATATCTTTTAATTCTCCAAAAATGGGCATGGTCCACCCACCATGGGGGCAGTAAAATAAATATACCGATAACATCTGTTGTACACCTGCCAGAGCATCAATATTTGGCATGTATAGTCCTATTAGGTATATCTTGTAGTCTGCCAAAAATGGGCGTGGTCCGCCCACTATGTGGGTTGTAAATCAAATGCACCCACAATTTCAGTGAATTATCACCCTACTTGGGAACATGGTGTAGGGTATTACTCTGTCGGTGAAACCCGACTGATACTTCCTTACTTGTTCCATCTACTTTCATACTAGCTTGGCAGGAGTAAAGTGGGTGTAAGTTTGCTGCTCTGAAAACTAATTTGCTGCTAACGTGACGGCGCATTACTTACGCTTGATTTTGTTTATGACTAATGAATCCTTGCGCCTTTACCTAACCTCAGTTTGCTGCATCTTAGCTTGCCTCAAGAAACGCAGAGTTGCTTTATGAGTTTACGTTGTTATCCTCAGCACGCACACATACACACATGTTGAAGGGAATCACGATGTAAGGTGTTGGCTGTCATAATTGAGTGCAAGTCTGTGGAGATGCGAACAAAAGTTGGCTACTTCCTCTTAATCCCATTCCTATAGCTGCTGACCGATTTTGTTTGCCTGAAATCCAAGTTTTCTAAAATGTTCATAACAATTATTTTTATACCCTACACCTATGGTAATAGGGTATAATAACTTTGTGCGAAAATTGTAACGCATTAAAGGAGCCGTCCTAGGTATAGACATAAGTATATAGAAATGATCAGAAACACTTTCTCTTTTGATTTCCGGTTGTCCGTCTGTCAGTCTGTCCGTCTGTCTGTCTGTCTGCGTGTACGCAAAAAAGAGAAAGAAGGAGTTGTCTGAATTGAACCAAATTTCGTACACAGTTACAGTGAACCCCGGGTTAGGTAAAGTGTTAAAATTAGTCAAATCGGTCGAAGGACACGGCCTGTAAGTCTTACTACCTCGGGTTTTTTGCGATCAAATTGCTGTAATTTGTCTAATTACTCATTGAAAAGAATAATACTTGGTATTCAAGTTAAGGGGTCGGTCATCTATGTCATACGGAAAAACGGGCGTGGCCCGCCCACTATATAGGCAGAAAATTTTTTTTGGTAAAATGGCTCCTAAATGACTATTTACAAATTTAAATGAATGAAATTCGGTTCCCAAGTTGATATATACGTCTTAGATACCATACAAGAAAATGGGCGTGATTCGCCCACTATATAGGCGATAAACGGAAAATCTTATTAACTTCCATAATATATACACCAGAATATCCAGATTTGGTTACTTCATTCCTGGTAGGAATACCTTTTTATTATCAAAAAATGGGCGTGGTCCGCCCACTATGTTGGTTGTAAATTACATGTACCCACAATTTCATTTCTTTCAGTGGATTATCGCCCTATTCGGTTACTTGGTGTAGGGTATTACTCTGTCGGTGAAACCCGACTGATGCTTCCATACTTGTTATAATATAAAATTAAGTATCTTGACATTACTACAGTAATTGTAAACTGAAGAAATTAGCATTTCGATTGCTTTACCTAGTTTTCATCTTCAGCTTACATTTCTTTCGATTTCTTACAATTATTTCATATTGATTTGAATTGCATTAACTTTGTTCGGATCAATTCAGTCTACCATAAATTACGTTAATTTGCTCTTTAAGTAATTGCTTAACATGGGATTAGTTTAGATTGTATTGAAATATTTGTAGGCTTCTCGTAATTTTAAGCATATCTTCAGAATCGGGGTCACTACTTTTATCTTGTAGAAATCACTTTCTCAGTGGTTAGGCAACAAGTCAAAGTTTCTTTCGTAAAGAAATGCTGACATTCTCATACATTACTCATCTCGAACTGCTGTATTTTTGCAGGTAACACATGCCAAAAGCGATTTTTATTAAGATTTCCTTTTCTTTCTCTTCATAAAAGTAACAATTTAATGAAATTTTCCACTGCATACTTTCAGGCACTCACCTCAAGCAATCTGCTACCAGCCAGACAACAGAGGCGTGTCGAATTACCGTATCTACAAGTACATACCTTCACAGCTGCTTGCATTTATCTCTGCAGCGGCTTGCAGCCAACGTGCTTAATCTTTGCCTTCGCCGCAACTGCATGCATGCTAAAATCCCTGCAGCAGATATCCTTACAACATGACATATCCTCGGCTTGCCGTGCACTATCTGGGCAAGGTACCAATTACTTAAACCTTACTGCGGGCTGTCTGTTTTCCAGTGATTCCCTTTGTTCGCGCTGCTATCTACATTTACACTTCACCCATCGCCTGCACACAACTAAGCACTGCACTTGTGTGCGCCTGTAAGTATGCAAAGTTACACACACACATAGTACAAATGCTGAGAATGCGCGTGGCTAGACAAGTTGCTTACAAATTTCATTGTCTTCGTTTATTGTGTGGGTGATAGTGTTGTTGTGTTGCTGGTGCGAATGCTTCCGACTTGCTGCAGCTTCCTGCTCTGCGCTAACGTTGCATACTTTCAGGAGCGTTGTACAGTTGACTTGTTAAGCGACACGTTGTGGAAGATTCTTGTGCTTGACATAATCGCACAAAGTGCTGCGAATTTGTTTACTTCTCTTATCAAAATATAATTGAGCTGAGTGTGGCAGGAGATTGCTTGGGATTCTGTGTGAGGGCCTTGTTGTTTAAGACAGTTAAGCAGAGGAAACTTCAATGGTTTAATGGTGCAAGCAATTGAAGAAGTTCTTAGTGAAGAAGTTCTGGTCGAAGTCACGAAGTCAGCTTTGAACTCTGTCAGGGCTAACTTAATTCTACAAAAAATGGTGATAGAAGTTTGTCTTTTGAATGGCGCCTAGTCTCGGAACGAAATCGTATATCTGTGGTTATTATAAGCAATAAGAGTATTACATATAAGTTAGTAAGAAAGTTCTTAGTGTCACTAGTTTGTGAATAGGACTGTCAAGAAGCAGTGACTAAGAGACTGAATATACTTATACAAATACAATCTTATATAAGTAACTAGCATAGAAGCAGTACAGGTTTACATTCATAGAAAAAAAATATATAAAGTATTCTGTATGTTTTTGTAGCATCATTATGTTACAAAAACCCAAAGCAAAGTTCTGCTACTTCAATTAATTCTAATTTTTTCTCGAAAGCTTATAATTTTTCCAATAAATGTGAACAATTATTTAATGATTTCATATTTTTCTTACTTAACAAATTTCATTTTCTTCTCAATAAAGTTACCTCAACAAGTGTTTCATCTTATAATTTAATTCTTTTAAATTTGTTCTGTGTCTTCTATCGATTTTTTACAATATTTTGCATTGATTTTTTCGCTGCTGCTAATTGATTCTAATTGCGTAGCATAATATGAAGGGATTAAGAGCGTCGCTTCGTTTTAAACGACATCATTAATTGTTGGAAGTAAGAGCTTAGCTATAAAGCAGACAACGGAGCGTATGAGCGATAATTGCTTTTAAATTGAATTCAAGTTACTTATACGATGAAGAGACTGTTGAACAAATAAAAGCATGCAATGGTCTACAATACGATGGGTAAAATATCAAATTCCTGCTCTGTTAAACAAAAAGAATAATTGTCTGAAGCATAATTTTTGAAAGACAAAAGTAAAATATGAATTAGAAGAAATTAACAATGTTAAGAAGATGTAGCGATTTTTGAAAATGTACCTACTACAAAACAAAACTTAAAAAATAAAGAAGGAACTAATTTGCTTTTGTCTCAGAATTTACCAATATTTTTGAAAGCGCCTGCTTTCTACTTTCACACATTCTTTTCTACCCTAGGCCTTTTATTATTTTGCTCAAAAATACACACACACACCCAAAAAGTTTTCCGCTTAAAATAGGCCAACCGAAAGTTGTCACCCTTCGACATGCAAAATATCATGCCGAGGCAATCACATAAATTATGAATGAAATTGAAAAATTGTGTTGAAAGTTCGACACTCCCCCGGCTGGGCTAAAAGGAAAACTGTGTTGCGACAGCAAATGGCTGTGAATTTATGCCTCAATTACGCTGTGAAATTATGCAAAATTTATTGATTTTCATTTAAGTAAAAATGTGATAAGTTGTGCGTGTGTAAGAAGGGAATTTCGAAGGAGCAGTGCATGTAAGGCATACGGCAAGAGTGTGTAGGTAATCTTCGCGTGTCAGTCATACGCCCGGGGTGTATCGAAGCAAGTCAAACAGTGCAACATCGATTTCGATTATCGAAATACATTTTCCGACATGCGATTACTATTCAAAAATGCTCAGGATTCATTATAGTCACGGTAAATTGATATTTTTTATATATCAAAAAAGCCTATATTCTTTATCTGGCATTTTCACTCCAGAGTTTTCTAGAAATGAAATTTTTAATTTTCGCCTAAACTATGGGAAAAACATCTTAAGAATGTGTTTTGAAAACCTTCAAAAAGTAATTCACAGTTTTAAAAGAGTTGTATAATTCAAACTTTAAAAGCCATTGTATCAAAACTGTTGGAAACAATACTTTCACATATCTTAACCGATTCAAACAAAATGTTTACTGAAGCTTCCAAATAATATTATTATTAGTGAAAAGTAATTCTAAACAGAACTGGGAAATTTATGTTGGTTGTTTCAAGTAAATAAGTTTAGAAAACACTTTTCGGTGGTAAAGTCAAGCTCTTCCGTGGCCTTATTCTAAATATTTGAAAAAAAAGTTAATATTTTTTCTGATTCTTCTTCCAAACATGTAAAAATATTGCTTTAATATCAGTGTCAAAACAGTTTATTGACTCCTAACTTTATAAAAATAAAAGCAATTTTCTCTGAAAAAAAAAGAGTTCAGTTAATATCGAAAATATCAAAATTCTCAAAGCTTCTTTAATACCCACTAGAGGTCTGCATGAATGCATTTGAAAGAGCGATTAAGACATTCATTCGGGTTTGAATCATTCCCTCGCATGTGCACTTATTTCCAAACACGTGTTGAATAGGCACATATGCCTTAAGAGTGAGTGAGAGAGCAAAACAATTGGGTAAATTGTAAGCGCAAGCACATTACTCACAAGCAGACTACCCACTATTTAAATGTTTTGGTAAACAGAGTGCAATGCAGTGAGTGCACCGAGTATTTAAGGGGCTATACGCAATTAAGAGGCTGAGTTTATTGTTAAAGAATTTCTAATGGAAAGACGTTTTAGTGTATTAATTATAATTTCTATGCATAGTGGGTATTTGTTTTGCTAATGAGAGGTTTTGTGAGTGTTTCACCCATTCAAATGGTAACCGTAGTGCACAGGCAAACCAAATGCATTCATGCAGACCTATAATACCCACTGATCTGCTTTTGAGTAGTCAAAATTATATGGAACAACTAAAGTTTTCTCTTATTTATCAGCAATTCGAAAGTTGCTATAAATCTATCTTTACGAGAATAAGAATGCTTTAAATTGTGATATTAACACTTGTTAACTTGAGCAGATTTCAGAACTTGCAATTTTTTAGATACTAGCATTTGCGCATTTCTTTCAAACTTCCTTTTGCATAGCTTGCATCTACAGCTTCAAAACACAGCACAATATAAATTTTGTAAAACAAATTTTCTATCTATTTGCTCAACTCAGCATAGAAAACTTAATCACAGAATTTTATAAAAACGGATTGAAAATATTAATGGCTACTAGTTGAACAATCATTTAACACTGTTCTGAAATTTTTCTTGTATTTTTTTCCTTTACTATGTTGCACACAGTTATATGCCACATTTGCTTGTTGCACGTTCTATGTCATTGCAAAATATGGCCGGAAACTGGGTCAACGCATAAATCCAGTTGGATGGCGTTGTCCGCTTTAGTGTGCACACACATGTGTAGGCGCTTCACTGCGTATACTCCTATGTGTAAATGTGTTGGTTGCATAGTGGCATAGTGCGTGTGTCCTGGAGCGCACATGGCATTTGAACTTGTGCAAATGGTGGAAATGGTGCAGAAAAATGCCATTCACACACATCGCTTGCTTTTATGGGACTTTAATTTGTGAAAAGGCTAAATGTGTGACCTGCATATTAGCGAGCATATGTGAATATGAAGCTTTATCATAAAAATTTTTATATAAAGAGCATTCACAATACGTGCTACTGTGTTTTGTTTCGAGAAATAGATTTACTTTAAAATTTATTGTATGAATAATTTCGATATTATTAAGTTATTAAAAATATTATCGTTTCACTCTATTTATAATTTCGGGGATCATATCGCCAAATTGTCTAAAATTTTAATTAATTTAAAAAGTTTTCTACACTTTCCATAAGCATTTGAAAACGTTATATTTCTTCCAATTTACTCAGTTACGTAGTTCAGGAAATAAGCCTGTTATTTCTACAATCAAAAGTTTCGAAGTCAAATGCAGCTGAATATATGAAAACTTATAAAAATGTTTATACTACTCACTAATTCCAGTTTTTTCCTTAACATGGTGTGAAAAAATGTAGCTCTACACAGCGAAAAATTTTCATGTTAACATTTTATCGTATGCTCGAACAAAAACATTAAAATATATGGAAGATATGGAGATTCTCGATTTGTTTGAAGTAAATGGAACCAATTTGTTCCGGTGAATTCAATTCTTGAGGTAGAAATAATTAATTTTCGATATCGTTTATCATGATTTGTATACGAAGGCATGGGAGCAAAAAAAATTACATAGCTTTAGGAATCAAATTGCAGAGGAATGAGAATTAATATTATGGCTCTACGTTAGGTCGTAACCCGGTAACGGATTTCTACTGACCAATCAAGAATAATAAGAAGCATCATACATCATATCTACATATAATTTTGTGAATTTATTTTCTAAAATTTGCTGTTTTTTAAATGAATTTCAAGGAAAGCTTTATCTTTACACTTCAAACTAAAACACTCTTTTTTAAATCGCTAAAGGTTTTTATTTCTTGTGCTTTAATGTAAGCATATCCTTATGTTTCTCATTTCTCCTTTGGTTTCCTTTTAGTTTTCCCTTACGCCTTCCGCGCCTTTTGTTAGTCAAAGCACAATCGTGCAATTTGCCATAAATAAATGATAAACTCAATTTAACTGCAGCTAAGCAGGCACAAGGCTTAGCGTGCGCCTCTAAGTAGACCATAAATATCGTGTCGATATTAAAAATTTAAGGGAACGCCTCAAAGCATGCTCATACAAAATAACAACAAAAGTAAATGAAAAACATACCAACCCAAACCCAAAAGAATTGTTTGAATTATCTCTCGTAAAGGAAGCACACAATTGAAATTTATAGCAGTGAAACGTGCAAGGATATTGTGGTAAGTTCCGAGCCAGAGTGGCCAGAATAGCAGAATAGCAACACAGTAAGACAGGTGTAAATATTTTGTGCTGCACTGCAGCAAAGGGAAAAATAGATTTGAAGCATTAAAAATGCAAATGGAAGGGTGGAATAATGTTGTTCCTTAAGCACATATCCTTATAAAGTTGTGCAAGCGCACGTCAAACGCTTTGCTTGCGTTTAAGTGGCACTTGTGGTTAACATAAGCAGCTTGCATAATTTTAATTAAGTAGTAGTTTAAAAAATCAAAAAAGCTTTAAACTATTAAAGCTATAAAAAGGCTTAAATTATGTACTTGCATTTATTTTCTCGCTGGCAAAGCATTTCACTTTGTGCGCACATTCAACTCTGCTCTTTTACTGTTTGAGCTCAAAAGGGCAACAACTCTGTTCGCAATTGTTATTGTTGTTGTTGTTGCAACACTTCTTCCCGCTGCTGTTGCCAACATAGCTCAACATGTTTGCCAGCATTTATGACAATTTCTGCTCACTAACTTTGCTTGCAATTCTTGCCATGCTGCTGCCTTGACGCTTTGATACGTTGCCGCCAGCATATCCCTGCAGACAATGGGCTTATGCATGCTTTATGTGAGTGTGTGTGTGTGTGTGTGTATGTGTCTGTCACAAGTGTGACAATGCGCAAAGCAGCATATTTGTCACATTATCAAGCATTATCGGAGCTCTGACTGTGTGACATATTGATTCCACAAATATATTGCATACTTTTAGTAGCAGCTCAATAGAATGAAAGCGCTGTTTGTGATTTATAAAAATGTTCTATAAGAAGAAATATACTTGGCAATTAAATTGTATAAATTATTAATAATAACTCGCATGATTTCATAGTTCAAACGCTGAGGCCCGTGCCGCCAGGTAGTGGTATTATTACTCTTCACTTTTCGATGTATAATTTATTATTAAATCATTAAATACTTATATATTTAAAAGCAACAGGCTTCCCCTTCTTTGACTTTCCTGCAAAATATGCATTCTTTGCTATTTATTTAATTGCCAAATAATATTTTTTTATCTCACACGCTTACTTTCTAAATTGTCGTTTGGCACCTAAAAGTATGCAATGCTCATTCTTCTTGCAAGCAGGACTTAATTTTTAAGTATTTGACTTATAGCAATTAGACTAACTGCCAAAAAATACACACGAATACTTCATAACAGTTTCATCATCATAAAATGCCTAAACTATGTCACGTTTGGCGCATAAAATGCAGCCTTTGCATTATTATGGCCTACTTTGGCGCCATATCAAGCCACATGCCATAAGCTATACACGTAATTAACCACAAACACGCTAATTAGCTGAATTCGCTGCCTTGTTTTATGATGTTCATTATCACTTGGTGCTTATGTGTATTTGCACACATTCATAGCGCAAAGGATATGCGGCGCCAGGAGCGCAATAAAATGCCACAAAAGGTGTTGTCTGATTGTGAGTTGTCTGTGGCTGCATGTGTGTGTAGAATTGTGTCATAAGCCGCTCTTTCGAGAATGTGTGTGTGTGTCAGTCTAGATCTAAGTGTCATTTTGCACTAATGAAGCTTTTTCTTGCTCCTTTTTGCGTTGTTTATACTTCATTATGGCAGTAATCCAGGCAATTAGAGCACACAAATGTTTTTCAAGATACCCTCAAGAGGAATTAGCTTAATATCACTTTAGTTTTCATATGCTCTTTAGCTTTTTGTTAAATGTTTGGTGCAAGAGATATTAAATATTTTGTAGCTTAATTGCTAAGATTCGAGCTAATATCATAGAAAATTTAACTATTTAAATAAAAATACAAATCTAACAAATGATATCTTGAGGAATTCGCCAAAAAGAACAAAATTTTGCAGCATACTTTTAGGCTTCTCCGTAAAAGGAAGCTCTTTAAGATATCAAGCACACTTGCCAAGTCAGTTGAGTTGAAGTGCCGTTATTATTTTGAAGGCATACTGCTAACCAAAATGTTGCTGCTGCCAAAGGACATCATACAAAGAGGCGGCGCGTTTTAGTAGCAGTGTTATCGCCAAAATGCCTCGTAATGCAATTGTCGCAAAAGTTTTGTGCTAATATTCAAAGTGTAAAAGTAACGAAAGCAATAATAATGCCTTACCTGGCAACATTCTGTGCAAATGCCTGTGCGAGCAAAGGAGAGAAACATGTGAGAACGCTTTGGAATTTTAAACAGCTTGAAAGTGAGCTACCAACATGGCAGCCATATGAAAGGATAATGTGCCCATTTTCGGGGTGGGTTGATATGCAGAGAAGTTTAAGGTAGTTTTCTGAAAGACAAAAGGTAGTGTGAGCAAATGAGAAGAAGGGTACTACATTTCCTTAAAAGATGCTTGACTTTAAAGAATGTTTCAATGGGCGGCTCTGCATTTTCTGTAGCAAGTTTAAATTGATATCAC
This sequence comes from Neria commutata, assembly GCA_963457695.1. Classification (NCBI taxonomy): domain Eukaryota; kingdom Metazoa; phylum Arthropoda; class Insecta; order Diptera; family Micropezidae; genus Neria; species Neria commutata. Next base: position 49,150,984 of record OY735246.1, read on the forward strand.
ATGTAAAGGATATCGTAATATAGTACATATAATCTCTTTGACTTGAATATATTTTTTTAAAAGACGAAGCTCGAAGAATAAGTAGTATCTACCTCCGACTTCTAAATGACCTGGGCCAAAAAAATACTATGACACTGGACTGGGTCCCAGGACATGAAGGTCACGAAGGCAACGAAAGGGCTGACTGCTTAGTCCCAAGGGGAGCACTAAGGTCCCGAACCCTTATGCGGATTGTCTAAGGGGCATACAGCGGAACTGATAAGGAAATGGGAGGAATCCAAGATTAATTGCTACTGAACTAACAGCTTAGGATAAAGGCAAGCAAAAAGATTCCTAACCCCAACAAAGGCCATATCACAAAGGCTTATCAGGTTGAATAGGGAAGACCTCCGCATCCTCACAGGGTATCTCTCAGGCCACTGCAGTCTGCGATACCACCTGAGGAAGACTGGATTATCCGACACGAATACGTGCCGACTATGCGAGATAAGGACTGAAACATGCGAGCACATTTTGTGCGACTGTCCAGCAATCAGTAGGCTAAGAAGCATCCATGTAGGAGGCTATTCTGTGCCCCCATGGAAAATATGGAACACTAAACCCAGTGAAGTGCTGCTTTTCATTAAGAGCCTAACACAACTGGGTTAAATACAGGCCAGCACAAAAGATTCATTCGGCGGTCGCGGTGCGCAACAAAGACCTTCTAACAATAACAATCTACCAGATCGGAGTAGATATGAGCTTAAAAGATTTTTTTATAAGGCAGCTTTTAATTCTTTACAGCTCATTCAATGCTAATCAACAGCTGACACAAGCATTCCAATCACTTTTCAACATGTAACTTCTATCTATAATAAGCAATGCCGCTACTTCTGTGCTCGTTATCCTGTTCAAATCGATTTAATTTAATTTTCACTGCCGCACACAAAAGCAGCAGCATGACTTTCACTTAAAATACGATTACGCAAATTTTCTATTTGAGAATGATAACGATAATAGCATTGCTCAGCATTTTCAGCGAGCGTTCTGCCAGCGAAAAAAAGTGTCTATGTCTACGAAGCGTATTAAACGCCACCCGCCATGACGACGAAGAAACCCCCACGGGCAATGCTGCAGGGGTATTGCGCACATGCGGGTGTAAGCTGAGGAATTATTAATGTCAATTGACAAGGCAGAGCAGCGTCGCCGAATGAAGTGGAATGCTAAGCGATAAACGCGAAATTGTCAATGATTTTCGTTGTTGTTGTTGCTGGAGTGAAGTAAAAGCCATGGCAAGTGAGCAGAAAAGTTCAGCAAAGAAGCTGAAAGAAGCAAACTGAAAGCATAAAATTAGGTAAACAACTTTTTCGGTAAGTAAAAATTTCTTTTGTAAAACTCTCGAAGTAAATGCGAGAGCACAGCAGCAAAGGTGTAGCTATGGAGTGGCAGCGGTAGAGGGGGTTCAGCACAGAAAATTTCCTATTAAAACAGAATTCCAGAAATGCAAAAAATATTTTCGTAAAAATTTGCTTATGTTTAAAAATCAATATTGAATTTTTTTGATTTTTTTGAGCGGCTATGGTCACCCCAGAAAAACTTTCTAGCCACGTTCATGCTATACAGCAGCAATTGCTGAAAAAAGTAACAAGCAAATAAAATAAAATTGAAAATAAATGAGAAAGGATCAAGCAAATTGCCAGGCAGCTCGAAAATTCAATTCAAAACTTTTGTGAAGAAGAAATTTCGCTAAGAGCGGACAATTATTGTCAGCAGAGTGACCAAGGAATTTGAATTTAAATAAGGTGTGGAATTATATTTCGTGCTTAGTAGATTTGTACGGCTTAAAATTATTTCTACAATGCTTTAAAAACAAGTAAATTTTTTTTCAAAAAAGAACAATCGCACAGTGTTCTTATGTTTTCACAGCCTCAGATGGATCTGCCATAAAAAGTTGCGCTGTCACACCTAATTTCGGCACATTTGAAGCAATTCAACATTTTACGCTTATGTCAAGCCACTTACGTAGCACGTAAGCATAAACATAAAAACGTTAATTGCAAAAAGTATAAACGCCTTTTTATGTCGTGTCAAGTTGAAGAGTGAAATTAATTGAGCGTGCCGGCGTATAAGCGTATGGCTTTCCGGCACTCGTTTTAAATGTGTGCGTGTGCGTGTGTCCTGTAGTTGTGCTTGTAGGGGGGTCTATGAAAATGTGAGTGCTTGCCGAAAGCGGCTGCCATTGTAAAGGCACTTACGCACTTAAATAGCAGCATAATTTTGACCGTGAATTTCACAAAAATACACAAAAGCAGCAGCATGACTTTCACTTAAAATACCACATGCAGTTGCATGTCTTTCCCCTGGTGAAGATAAAAGGGTTAAATTCTGTTTTGACAAAATTGTTTTTTTTCAATTGGTTGGAATTTATGCATGAACTTTAACATACATGAAATGATCGAAAACCACAAAATTTTTGGTCAAATCTCTTAAATTAATTTGAACATAAAATTCCCAAAACAATTTAAGAAAATAATTTCAATTTATTTAATCTCTTTCGTATTTCTTTCAAAATGCTAAATTTTTCAAAATTCCATTAAAATCGTAAATATGTATAAGTTTACTATAATCCAGACACTGCTGCAAATGCCTATGCTTTTTTTAACAAACAAATTGTAAAAATTGTTCTAAGAAACTTTCGGTGTTCTCTTAGTTTTCCCTTCATACTTAAGTAAAAGCTTTGGAAGAGAAACCTTACGTCAGGTCATAGCCCGGTTATGAGTAGAGTAAGAAGAAGAGGAAGAAGAAAAAGAAGAAGCAGACTTAAGTTATATATTTGATGATTCTTACTCAATCACATAGAAATTTTTTAGTCTGATTTCCAATGAAATTTTATAGAAATGTTTAATTGCACACATTTTTACTCTCTTACAATTACTTAAATTTAGTTTGGCTCTCTCTTGATTCCCTATAGCATTAGTTCAAACTGTTTCAATAAATTTATTTTCCCTAAAATTAATTTAATTTATTTAAAAAATTATTCTAAAACGTTTTCGTCCGCTTTCTTAGTTCTGAAGTGCAATATTTTTATTTTCCTATATAATTTTAAAGAGTTTACATAATTTACCAAAGACTTCCCTTCTGTAATTCCTCATCTTTTCACTAAACATTTTTGGTATACACTTTCGTCAACCACTTTTGAGACTGTCTAATTCTATTCTAATTTCCTAAAAGTGCTGAATTTAATATTTTAAAATTAAGCCTAATTCAATAAATTTATATCTAGCCTCTTTCCTCTATTTAAGCTACGCTCTCCCTCAACTTTTTAATTAGAAAATTTAAAAAATTCTTTACATTTTGGCAGCTGCAAATTATGAAAACTATTCACTTCTGTTTAGCACAGACTTTCTTTCATACTATTTTCGATAATTTACGGCTCAACCCTTTCACAAATTCACTTCTTTTGCTACGTTCTAATTAAGCCCACTTAAATTCTTACAAAAATCTCAAGCGAAAAAGTTACGAAAGCAACACTAAAAGAAAAAGTAAATTTCAGTATTTTACGCTGCTTTTGCCCAACTTCGGACATTCATTAATTTCTTTAGTCTTTAGCCTTTCGGCAAGTGGCAGGCCTGGCAGGTCCTTATTAGCCAGCCTTAAGGCCGCGGCCCAAACACTTCAACGCTTTTAACCCGTTGAAATTCAAGTCTCCGCTTTACTTTGTTCGTCCTTTTCAAAGTTAAAATTGTTGCATAAAGAAGTTTACTCTCTTTTAATTTGTTGGGCAAATTAAAATAACATTGAGGAGGTTAACAAGAAAATTTGATTTATTTGCTAAGTTGCCTTTTGCACTGTCCTCCATGCTACCATTTTGCCGGGGAAGACAGCACGAATTGGCTTGCTTTGGCAGTTGGGATTGCTGGCACTTAATGAGCTTGAAAATTAGTTCATTTGACAGCGAGTTTTAAGAGCTTTTGTTAAATGTTGAGAAAAGAAAAAATGGGAATTGAGCAAAATAATTGAGTAAGTGATATGTGATAGGAGTTGGATAGCAAGCACTATTCGCAATAGTATTAGAAGTTAAAGGTTGTGATGAAAAATCCCTACATACGTTCTTTACTATCTAAGAAGTGATTATAATTTATATTTTTATCATTGCCCTCACAACATTTATAAACATTAACATCCTTTCTTCAAAAAGTGTCAATTGTTACATTATAATGATTTGTGACTTTTGCTACTCTTGATGGAATAGGGCTGTAAGTCATGCTTAGTAGATATCTAATTAATTCGAGAATATCAAACACTTTTGGCTGATATGAGATTTTTCTTTTCTATATGCAGGAAAGCTATTAATGCTCATATAGAGCACTTTATCTGGGCTCTTATTCTACAAAGGGAAACACTACGAAGGGAAGCTTATTCCAGAGGAGCTACAAATTATTCAATGATAAGACGAGAATCTTCGTAAATATGTTCCACATTGAAGATTGCTCCAAAAATTGCTGAATTATTATAGTTATAAATTCGCACATTCACAAGAAAAAGTGATTGCAATGGAATTTTTTGTTGTTGTTGAAATTGTATTTCATTTCATTACTTCTTTTAAGAAATGCTGCTAGTTCTTTAGGCCTCCCCGAAAATTGAACACAAGCATAAAGAACATAAACTATTATGCCATAATACTGCAATTATTATCACATGCTAGTATGATGGGAAACAACAAAAATTTTTTGAAATCGCTAAGAAACCTGTTAAGCACAAGTTGTTGGCTAATCTAAAGTTTTAAGCAGAGCGCAATATAGTGGTGTATTTTATTTGTTGGTCGAGTTGGCACAGGGAATATTTTGCAGCCAACACGAACATGTTCGAATCGCACTCAAACCGAGAAGCAAAAAGCGACAAGTCAAAAACTTCCCAAAGCAGTTGGCTGGCATATTTTGGCCAACGGCTTGTTGTGGTTTGTTGTGGCTCAAACAGTCAACAGCGAGCAACACGCTGCACGACAGCTGAAGCCGCTGAAGTGCTTGGGGTCAGTTAAAAGCAAGCAGCTACTTTTCGAAATGTAAGTTCGAAATATTTAAAGAAGATTGCGTAAAGAAAATGTATGGAAATATTTGCCGTCATATGCAAATTTGCATTGAACATGCTCAATGAATTCGAGGCGAGTGACAAAAGCACTTGCCACAGGCGCGCATGCCTCGCTGCTGTTTGCCCCGCTGCTGCCACGAAAAAGGGAAACAGCAAATTACACGCTTGGCATTTTAATTTTGTATGTAGCATAGCAGCGAAGTGAAGAAAGGAGTTGCAATGAAAGAAGCAAAGAACAGCGAAATGCACTTTGCACACACACGCCTTCAAATGGAACTAAAATTTAAAAAGGAAATAAAGAAATTTGTTAAAGCGATAACAAAAATTTGCTAGTTGCCATGCAAGAACAGTCAGCTAACCCCTTCCTTAAGATACATCATCAAGCCACATTGAATACATCAAAAATGCTGAAAAAGTTAAAATTACGTTTATAAAACTGCCTGAATTAAAATTTCTCAAAAAATCATACAAAACTGCGATAAAAGCTTCCTAATTAACTACTTTAAGTGTAGCGAGCAAAAGGGATTTATTATTAGAGGCTTGCTTATCTTTAAGGTTTATTTTCTATCAAAGAGACAATCAGAGTCCATTTTTTTAAACTTTACAACGTTAGCTGTTAAATGCAATAGGCGTTTTTCAATAGAGAGAGCCTTTAGGCAGAAGCATGTTATAGCTCGTAGTAGCCATATGTATATAAGTAAATAAGTGCATAGGTATAGAGTACAGGACAGTATAAGCTACGACATCAATTAAAAATTTTGAAGCAGTTTTATTGTGGATGAAGTTTTTGTAACGTTCTTAACGAACGATGTTCTTCTTTTTCTTGATTTATCAATAACAGAAGTGACTGCAACAGGCTGCGAAATCAACCATGCTTCAGCGCCATAAAGCAATACGGGAATGATGAGCGTCTTTTATAGCGTTAATTTTTTCAGGGGAGAGAGGATTCCACTGACATCTGAGTTAAAACCGTTAGGAAGAGGAAACAAAAAAATTACTTATTAAAACTGGAACGATTTCAATTTTGTTGCTCATGGTCAATCACTTCAGTTCCTCTTGACCTGCGCTTGAACGAAGCATTGGTTTCCTGGCTCTCATTTTTAAATTATTATATACATGTGTGCGTGCAGTTTTTAACGCCATTTTCATAATTTGCCATAACATTTTCACGACAAATTAATAAATCATAAAATTGATTGTAATATTTTGCCACACTGTGCCAAGCGCTTTAAGTGAAACGGCGAGCAGACACGCGTTGTCAGCCTAAAAGTGTGCTTTCTTGTGGTACATTGGAAAATTTCATGGCAGCTATTTTTAGCTAAATTTGTTGCTTAAAGCACACACAAAAAAACCGCACACAAAATGTTAAGCAGACACGCAAGAAATTGCGTTTGTATGCCGACATGGCCAAAACAGCAGCATACTTTAAGGCGTCACACTGCGTGGCTTAAACAAAACGCCGGCGAAAACAAACAAAATAAGCAGCGAGCTGAAATAAAACTCATAAAATATGCAAAAAATGGGCGAGGTTAATGCCACAATGCGTAAATGCGAGTGGGTCGCCTGAATTATCAAATGAGTGTGGCAACCAGCCACTACGAAGAATTCCAACAACAACAGTGATAACAACAACAACAGCAAGTTGGTGAGGGCAACATTTACTTTGGAGCTGTCTGAACTTGCACCAAAAGGGATTTTCGGCGCAATCGTACCCAAAAGTAACATTTTCATAAGAATAGCTAAGAAAAAAAAGAGGAAAAAAGAATAAAATAACAGCCTGCTTTTGGGGTGTCTGGCACAAGCAAAACTTGAAGTGTGCTTTTAGAGCAAATGAAAATGAGTAGTAAAATGAAAAATGCATAGGCATTGCTTGAAGGGAAAGTGAAGAGCATTTCGTAGAGTAATATTTTAATAAGCCTAATAGCCGACTATGACTTTTGAAAAAGGCTGGAAAATATGATATGATATATATAATAATGTACAAAGGAAATTTAAAGCGGAACTTGCTATTTTAACTAAATTGAGTTTATGAATAAGCCTAAAAGCATGCCAGACATTTTATAAAATTAGGCAGAAAACGTTAATTTCTTTACTCTTAAATAATTAATTAATAATTATAAATAGTATAACTTATTAAAGAATACGCAAGATGGTTTAAAAGGCTAAATGCACTTTTTTGAATATTTAGTCAATAAGCCTAAAAGCATGCTAAGCTTTTAAGCACTATTTCAAACGAATTGAATTTCAGTGCTGAAAAGGTGAAATTGAATTTCAGCGTCTTCAAGCTGAAAAGGTGAAATTTTTTTCATAATTTATTAAGCCTAAAAGCAGACCAACACTTTTGTAAAACTTCTAGTAAAATAAAACTTTGTGTCATTTGCTTGCTAAAATATTGCAAGCATTTATAAAATGAATTGTTGTGAAGGTTTCAGCTTGCCACTTTTGTGCATAAGTTAGTAAGCCTAAAAGCGGACTATGACTTTTAGTGAAATTTAAAATAAACAGTGCTATTTTTATACAAACTTAATGTTAGTAAATGCTGTGGTTTGCTGAACTTTGCCTTCCTCTCATTACCACTCATTTCTTTTGGCAAAAAAAAAGAACTTAAAAGAACTCTCTGCCTTTTAGTATAAATTACGAATGCGCTGTGCCCCCCACTCCCGCACACGTACACAAATGACAGTATCAAATTACCATTTGCATGACACACTTAATGCTTGTGCACCATGCTGTTAAGCACTAAAGTAGTAGGAGGCGGAAATAGCAGTGGCAGGGGGCATGGCAATGGGGGAGAGGCAGCAAAATGTTGTGCAAATAAGTAGTAAACTTTATTACTTTCTGTGGACAAAAGTCAACAAAACAGAATGACATAAAATAAGAAAGAGAAAAGAAGTTGTTTGTACTAGTTGACACGCACACATGTCCACAAGCACACATACACAGCTTAACAACATGCCCAGATATTTTATGCACTAAGTTCACCTGTCAACAAAGTGATTACTTAACTTTTCGGTTACTTACTTTACTGCTAATAGCACTAAAATTAGTTATTGCTTTTATGTGCATAGAAAGAACTATGAGGAAAATTCTATGCAAGTGTGTGTTTCTTTATGTTTTGATGCGTTTATAAGTATCTATGAGGTCAGTTCAAGATGTTGCCGATGCAACAAAATAATTTTCAGGTGAAATATCTTTAGTTTTAGTAGACTCAGTACCTTTTTGCCCAATACAATATTTCCATCTATTCCTCAATAGCAGTTTCCTCATAGTTAAACAGAGTGTCGAATGTTCATAGTGAGAACCGATCTGCTGCAAAAGCCCTTTAATCGCAGACTCCACTTCCTCAGCTTAAATCTTTTACGCGTATTAGTGCTAGGCTTATTTTAACCTATGTTGAGCTGACGAGTCAACTGACGAACTATTTAAATTTCCCTAATTTTCACAATTTGCGCACATTTTGACTCGCTAACAAAAACTCCTTAGATATTAGATCTTCTTTTGAATTAAGCGCGATTTTATCAGAAATTTACTTAACTTTTTAGAATGTACTATAAGGTTTTTAAGTAAAGGAGTGTCTTGTCAGCCAAAATGAGTTAAAAATTATCAGCTGAACTAAGTTTTCAAAAGAAATTTTTTATTTTGAAATGACGCTCTCATATTTTTTGATATTACTTAATATTTAGTTTTTCGATTAGCGCTGTTTGAATTTCTTGAAAGCACTGCAGCAGAATTTTAAAAGTTCTTTACTTCAGTGATCGTGTTCATATCAAAACATGCTCTAAAATATTTAACGCTACTTTCCCTCTACGAATATCAAAACACCACCTTCAAAAAGCAAATAAGTACCATAAATCTACGATTAAACGAGCTATTGAGTCATATGTTTGTACATATGAACCTTTTGCAGGATATTGAGATAGAGTTAATTATTAGCATACATATCAAAATATTTTATTAAAAAGGAATAGCAACTTTTCCTCAACAAATAATAAAACTCTGCATCAAAAGGCAGACTTTAAAAATAAATGGTACTCTTTTACGTTTCGGTGAAGTTAAAAATAAGATGACATAATTGAATTAGCATCATTTATGGCAAATGAGTATGTCGTGGATGAATGTGGCAACCACAAAAAGCTGAACGAACACGCGCCAATTTAAAGCACACATTTCGAAGTGAACGCACACACACACACTCATACACGCAAAAAACAGCCAACCAAAATGCAAATGAATGCATGCCACACAATGCTGAAATATTCGAGCTGTCTGGTAAAGGAAAGGTATTTTACACTAGGCCGCCAGCGAAACTATAAAGCATTTTATTTATAAAAAATGTGCTAGAAAAATAATCACAAGCGTGTTTATTTAAAAATTATGAGTTATGTGACAGTTGCCGGTGTTAATTGATTTGACTGTGAGGTTTTTGTGGTGTTGATATGTTGTTGATTTTTCAAACAAGTGTGTGGGAAATAAGCCTTTGAAAGACGTTTCGTTATTGAACTGACAAGTCACTAGAAATTGAAGCTGGAGTGTCAGTTCGTTATGTCAAATTCAAACAACAGCGCCTCTCACAGCAGCAGACTACTTTCAACCTAATCTCAACTCGAACTTCCAACTCAACTCATTTGCAATCACATGTCAGTTGTCAATGTCAATCATGCCAATAGTATGAAGCTCCCAGTCATGACTAGACTGTGAATCTGCCATGAGTGCGGCCATAAAGTCAGCTTCAATTAGGTGTAATCCATCAAATGCTCACTGTCAACGGTTGAGTCAACGTTGAGCAGCAGTGGCAAGCAAGGACTTATTTCTTCCCAACTTCAAATGATTCAGCATGTAAGAGCACTTCTCTTATATAGTACTATATGCATATATTCCCATGTTCACACTGCTGATAATTTTTTTTAATGTGTTATTTTCTTTCTCCCCTTCTATCAACTCTTGCTTTCGTCTGTTGTCAACTGCGGCAGGCTGGAAATAATCAACTCATACTATAGCTTTCAACTGTTGTGAAATGACTTTTGCCGACTTGTGACAGACATATTTTGTCTAGTCGTACCGTTTCAATTAATTTCACTGTCAATCATTTTCAACGCTGCTGCGCACCAACGAGTGTAAAGTCTTTTCAACATGCCTACTTCCCACGTTTAGTTGGGATTGCCGCCTGGCAAACTGACAAGGCGAAGGTGTATTTTGCAATTGTGGTTGGCAAGGTGTGTTTATATGTGTATATAATTATACTATGCCAGACGACGCAATGGATCTGTGGCTGTGTGTTCGGTCGCTGATGCGACAAGTAGCAGATTCAATCCTTGATGGACTCATATCATATATGCATGTATATACATATATTGGGTTGGGAAAAAACTAAGCAGCGTCATATTACCATTTGTTCTGATCTCTCCAACCCTCTCCTGTTGGGACAAAAATTAGCCTCAAAATAGGACTGCGAAAAGCGCCTGCGTTCGTTTTTTAAAGATAAAATCGCGGAATTCTACAATAAAGGAATAATGGCTCCAGCCGAATAATGGCAAAAGGTAGTTGAAAAGAATTTGAATACAAAAAATATTTTGCATATTTTGATTAAAAAACTGCATGTACTTTTTCCCCAACCAAATATAGTATGTATATGCAGAATTATGCTTTGTTTCTGTTTGAGATAAAAGGATCGGTATGAAAGTAGAGTATGACATAAAGAAATAATTTTACTTTTTTACGAAGTGAAAAAATTTATATTAAAGAGAGATAAAAATTAAGTTCAGTACAACGTAAAATTGGTAAGATCTTTTATAATATGATACTACAGAGACTCTGTAAGAATATTTTTCGTGAAACCTTCGACAATTGGAGCTACTAAATTTAATTCTATAAATATGCGCAGAATTTTATCTCGATTCCAATAGTCTTTTGGTTTGATATACAAGCATCAATAGTAACAAATGGAAACCGTCAAGAGATTATGTCAAAAACTGTATACTATATAATTTATTACAATATTAAAAAAATTGCATATGATTATGTCGAACAAAAAGTAGCTACTCATCGAATAATGAATAGTTAATGTCATAGTTAAAATATCAGTTTCTTTGTCTTCTCCATATGCAGGAGCATATCATTTGAGGCGCATCTGTAGGCAAGTCTGCTATCTTGTCTTGTCATGTTAAATGATCACTGCGAGCACACTTTGATGTCGCTTGAGAAAGCAGAGAAGTGCAGCGCCTTTAAATGCAATACGCATGGCGGCTAGGAAATAAATCACTACTGGCCACATCACTAAAAAAAAATCGACTGGACGCACTTGTACATTGGCGGCTTTAATTGCTGGGGCGGCCAGTTTTCCATTTCTTTTCATTCCTTGGCAATTGTCAACGTGTTATGGCATTTAAACCGGTCGCGCATTGGCAAAAACTTGTTTTAACATTTTTTTCTTATCTTTTTTTGGTGAGAAATAAAAATGAAACTTTTGCATTGCGTGCAAAAAGCCGATTTTCAGCTTTGCTTTTCGAATTTGACAACATTTTGCAACAGGTTGTGGCAGTTTTCTGTGTCATGCCGCTCTTGATGCTAGCGTAGCAATGCGACTTCCTCGTGTGTTTTATTTCATTTGTTAAAATGTGCTAATTAAAAATGCGCATGTTTAATGTAGACTAAATGAAAGTGGCGACAGTTGGAATTGCAATAAGCTACTAATGAATAGGCGGAAATAGACTGTGGGAATTTCTGTTAGCCTCAACTACGGCTCTTGGGAGTACTCAGTAGAGTGTCTGATGCTGTCGTTTTAGCAGCTGACGAGTTGACTTTGATTACTATTAATTTTTGGAGTGCTGATTGCCTTCACATATTTTTGAGAATACACAGTTTCTGATTCCTTGTGGCTACCATTCTAGAACCATTTAACTAGAGCCCGACCGAACGCTCGGTCTCGGTTTCGGTTACCGAACAGTTCGGCCAAAATGTTCGGGTTCGGTCTCGGCTACAAAAGGCCGAGTATTTAATAACAGTTGAGGAAAAAATTGTATAGTGTTAAACAAAATTAAAATTTTTTAATAATGCTTTTTATTGATATTTCATAAATCAGATGCTTAATGTAATACCTCAAATGAATGGTTTTTTATAATAAAATGTATTTTTTCCTAAAAATGTATACATTTTTTTTCATCAAAATTCTTCTTCTTTATTTTGCATATATATTCGAAAGGTTCGGTCTCGGCTCGGTTTCGGCCGAGCAGTAAGAAAAAGGCCGAAGTTCGGTATTGGTCTCGGTCTCGGTCGAAATTTCGGGTTCGGTCGGGCTCTACATTTAACCATACTCTACTAAAATTTCGCACTAACATATCGATAACTTACATGGCCTATACTTCTAGCGAAGATTGTACAATAAGTAATAAAATCCTAATTATTCTTTCTATATTGTATTCCTGAACCCCGTTGAAGTATTATTGTCATTATAAAAGTTTTACGGATTTATCTATAAAAGCAATATTTATTGTTAAGAACGGTATCAGAAAAATTCTAGCATATCTAAGCTGCAGAGGATCAAGTGTAGATATGCTTGCAGCCAGAAACTGTACAAAACCACTGGCAGACGGAAACCTATAAACGGTTTGATGGTCTTAGTAAGGAAGTAAGTTATATACATAAGTAAAAATAATTGATTGGGGCAGTATTGCATTCCGACCTAAAAATTCTCTGTACTGCCTTTGAAGGATCTAACACATTTAAAAATTAAGATAAATGCTTTTTTCAGGAGATTGCCGCCCAGTCTACGGAATTTGTTGTTTCCTTCGAGCGAGTGTTTTTTCTGAGTATTGTATTAGAATGTCTACTGGAGGCTCTGCGCAATCTATGCATACTCTGTAAGTGTCGTTCGGGAATACGCCGATTTGCGTCAGAAGTGTTCTCAGTTGGCAGTGCCCTGTTAGGAATTCAGTTATTATTTTCCGACTAACATCCTATGAGCGCTTTAGATGTTTCAGTTCTGGAAGCTCAGCACAGTAAAACTGTCTTTTTCTTTGCACTTCTCCTTCTCATTAAGATAATGTTAAGCCCTTGCCAACTCCAGCGAAAGCGTACAAGCTAAAGAATGCTATAACTGTGCCTTTTTTGCTAACTTGTCAGCTTTCACGTACATCATCGTTCTTCTTTAGGGCACTCAACGAAGTGAAGAGGTTTGTTTAAAGTCATTATTAATGAAATCTGTCTGCTTTACATACAGCCTTAACCCCTTACCCTACGCCTCGCAACGCAAGTTGTTGCACTTTCAATGCCTTGGCATACATTCCTATAATTCCCCCCTCTTATAAACAAGTGCACCAAATAAATTTTGCATTTTTTTTGTTGGTTTCTCTTTTGCACTCATAAATATTTGCGAAATTCAATAATAAAATTTTTAATGTGTTCGGCTGCGTGTAATTCGATTTCTTGGGCGCCGCTCGCCGGATACGCGCAACAAAAGCAAACCCAACAAGCAAAATAATTTGCTGTGTCAATAATTCTCTCTCTGCTATTTTTTCGTTTTTGTTGACTGTGTTGTTTATTTCTTGCTTTTATTTGTTGCTGTTTTTATTATTGTTGGTTTATGGCATTTGGCAAATGATAATTCCAAACGTAATGCCGCCATGCATTGGGCGCCGACGACTAATTAAAATTGTTTGTTCTGCAGTATTGTGTAATTTTTAGCAACAACAACAGCAACAACAAAATTGCTAACGAAAAAATTCCGAAATTTTCAAAGAACTTTTAGCACAGAAATGCTATGCTTCAAAATTGATACCATGCAAATGCAGCGAATTCCACACTCCCCCGTGCATGCCCCGCAGTCATTAGCATCACAAGCGAAGTCATTAGCTCCCGCTTTCATAGTCACAATGCCAGCTGGACGCCGCATCAGTCAGTTTAATGACCTGCCGCCAATGCGACGACGAGGCTCACGCTTTATTGAAATATACGGCAACGCCGCGACCCCCTCTGCGCTCGACGTGCGCGCTCCCAATTAGTCACCGCTCACAAATTAGTGAATTGCGATTTTGTGATTTGTGACTTTGTTGTGATTTAGTTTGTGTATTTAGTGTGACAATAGCAACAACAAGAGCGGCGCTAACGCTAAATTGTTTTGATGGAATTTAGTGGCGCTTTTGCTTGTTATGCGCTTTCGTAAAATTTGTTGCTTTTTTTACATTTCCATACATTTTGGCAAGTTTGTGCCACTTGCAAAGCGTTTGTGATTAATCTGCTGTTTTACATTTCTACTCAATCTCAACACTTTTAGACAAATTTAAAAAAAAAGAGAGTGTGTGTCTTTGCACTCAAAATAATCGGATTCTAATTTTTTCAGCACAAACCAAATTGACTAATTTTAATTTTATTAATTTAATCTTTTCGGTTTTCAATATAGTAGATATCAAAAGTATATTTTATGTTTTGGCAACTATCTTTTGCATGCAAATCTGAAATTTTGATTTTCGAATAATAATACATAAATTCATTAAGAGTGCTTCTTATGTAATACGGCGGTAGTTACAGTCTCTTATAAAATGTATGTGAATTTTGCAGAAATTTTATACAAGTTATACTGATTTAAACTTCAATATGCGTCTCCGTCGCTGAAGTGCCTCCAGTTGGCAGACGTACTACAATAAAAATGTTTAAAGAAGTTCCTTTGTCGCTCCGTGCAAGGAAAGGCGAGCGCACCAAATTACATTCGAAATAATTGCCAAATCAGCATTTTCCATTCTTTTCGTGCGCTCGTTCGCTTTATTTTTGTTATTGTATGTGTTTGAAAAACGCTAGTGTCATTTGCCGCATACGAAATGCCGCCGTCGAAATAATGAAGCCAATTTCGGCGCCGACAACATGTGAAGACAGCGACAGCAGCGGGCACAAAAGCTCTGCCTGTCCTTTGTCGTTGTATAGAGTCTTTAAGGAAAGGCACCAAAAAAATGGCGCACATTGTTCCGGCGAAATGACAAAATCAAAATAAAACGTTTTCATTTCATTTGCAATAAAAAAATCGACAAAATAAAATTGAGAAGAAACATCAACTGCAGCAGCGACGGCGGCAAGAGTTGTGCGCGAAAATCGAGCGCCTTGCCAAAGGATGCGCACACACATGTACAATATGCGAAAAAATTTAGAAGCATAAATGGCGGGATTTCAAAATATTTGGTTTGAAATAAAGAAAATACATATTCTCACCATCTCTCGCTATTAATTGGCACTCTCCGAGAGTTTGCCATGTAAATAAAGTGCTTTTCAATTTCCATTCAGAATATATTAGTAGGTCCCGTTATCTTGTGCTAACTAGTGGCCAATGCCCCAAGCATGACAGTTGAAAGAAGGTAGGCTGGAAGTGAATGTGTGAATAAAGTAGCGGCTTATATCATTACTCTTACTCATCCTCGCTAAGCCACAAAGGAATAACACCGTGGGGAGTAGATCGTTCTAAGGACGTATAGTAAAATCTCCAAATGGTTAGATACTATAAGTGATAGTTTTATTCAGTGATAGGTAGGTAGGTAGGTTAAGTGGTCGTCTCAAGGACATCACTTTGTGGCCCATTGTGTTACCACGTGGAGTTTTCACCTATATTTATTCAGTGATACTTACTGCATGTGTTCACCATTATGTTAGGACTTGCTATTTCATTCTAATATACAAACATTATTTTATTCTACATACATATAACTTCAGCTATGTTCCAGTCAGAGCTCAAAAACTTGCACAGCTTTTAATAAACTGTCCAGACTTGAAGGTAAATGCAAGTGATTATTTGCAAGCTAGTTATTTTAAATCATTCGAATGTATTTTCTAGCGATCCTTTGTAAAGCTTACTGTGAAACATTTTCAGCTTTTTTTACATTATTCTATTTTGGAAAATTTATACAACGTTTTTCTTCTTTTTAAATACATTTTTCTGTGGCTGGCTTTTTCCGGGAAAATGCGGCTTTTTAGCTGGCTTATTTTTTATTTTGACATGTTCCTCGTAAACAATTTTGTATTGAATGTTGACTTTTCTGTAGTTTTTCTGCTGCCACATGTTAAAAAAGCGCTGCTATTATTTTGCCAGCAACTGTATATGCATGAATGCGCATAGAGGCAGATAGGCAACGAAAGTTTTGAATGTGTTGACGTGCGGACGATGCACGCGATTCTATTTAAATACATGTGTATGTGCTTTTGTGGAAGGATCTGTGTGCCGCTTGTTTGTATGGGTGTGCACACACACAGCTCTATTTTTCCGCCTTCTTTCTGAAATGCCTGCTGCTTCAAATGGCCATGAATATTTAACTGTTTTTATGGGACTTTTATGTTCATAGGCTGTGCCTGCAGCGATTCAGGCTTCACTACAAGGACAAAGAGTAGCAAAAGAAGAGCCAGTCAAGCAAAGCGCATTGTCCTGTGCTATTTCAATTCCATGCTTTGAATGCTTGGCATCAGCGGACGCGTTTGACCGCAATAACTATTTGAAACGTAAAAGTTATTTGCCGGACGCGTTTTATTGGCTTGCCCGCAAATAAAATTAAAATCGATGCCTTTGTGCTCAGTTGATTTTTAAAAGACTTACTTGAAATCGAAGAAGAAAAATTTAAGCATGGAAGTTCGACTAATTTGAGCTGAAACTTTTTCCTTAAATTATGGAAATTTTGAAGTTCAAACTAACATAAAATGTTTGGCATTGTTAAGCTGAATGCTTGAAAAATCTTCAAAACTTAAAAAATAGCTTAGCAAAATTCAATTTAATCGTTTTTATATGAGAAGCGCATTCAACAAATTCAATAAAAAGCAGCTCGCTGCTTCTAGACAACTCATTTCCATCGTTGCTGCTAGTCATCGTTTATCCTTTGAAATTTCTGAAATTGCAATTTTTAACGCTTGGCAGCACACTTTTTCTCCACACATGAAAGAGATTTTTTTTATGCTTGCAAGAAAATCGACAAAAGTACGCTGCGCACATTTCATTATAAAAGCAATTGATGGAAATCATTTCATTTTTTAAATGTTGAGCACGAAAAAACAAATTTAGCCGACAAAGAAAGAAGATTAAGCGCTTAACGTAGCGCATGAATGGAATTTTTGCGGATCCTTGATCTGCCCTCATATATGAAAGCAGCTGGAGAATACATTTTATAAACTGGCGCAAAATGAGGCAAGGAAAAGGAAAATTCATTATTGCAGAAAAGAAAAATTTAAGCTTATTCAAACATAAAAAAAATTTAGCAAAATTTTTTAAATTTTTTCGTAAATTTGTCAGAGCGCATAGAAACGGCAGACATGACTGCATAAATATGTATGAAAGAAAGAACATGTTGATTTTATTCTAATAAATAGAAAGCGAAGAGCCTAAAATTATTTGAAGAGTTTGGTATATTTGGAACTCTTAGCTTTTCATTTGAGTAACAAAACTCCTGTACTGGATTTGGTGTTCCATATTTTCTGTGGGGGCACCAAGTAGCTTCATAGATGGATATTTCTGAGCCTACTGATTGCGGGACAATTTCAGTCCCTGTCCGTATCGGATAGACAGATCTTCATCAGCATCGAAGGGTACATTGTTCTGTGAGATAGCCTGTGAGGATGCGGAGGTCTTCCTTGTTCAGCCTTATAAGCCTTTGTGATATGGTTCTTGTAGGGGTCAGGAATTTCTTTGCCTATCTCTGTTCCTAAGCTGTTAGTCCAGTAGGCATTAAATTTTGGTTCCTCCCATTTCCTTACCACTTCCGCTGTATGCCCCTTGGAGTGCCCTGAAGAGTTCAGTAGTGCTACATTTTATTAGGAGTCTAACACAACTGGATTAAATACAGGCCAGCTTGGGATAATTGGGTTATTCCTGCATAAGAGTCGGCTTAGTATTGGATTCAAGTCATGGATTCGCTGAACAACATCAAAGATTTAAATGGGAGAAGATTCGAAAAGTTTCTTAAAGATTTTATTACTATGCAATAAACAGCTTGTTTCTTCCACCATACCAGCTGAAGATCGTTTTGTATAAAGGAAAACCATCCTGAGAAAATCTACTTATAAGAGAAATAATTGACAATTTCTTAGGACCTCGCTATTGCTGGACTAGTCTTTGGTCTATGCAAGGCAGTGGTTATCAGCCTTACCTATGCCATCGTTAACAAGGGTTGAGTGAAAAAAAACATTGATGCAATATTAATTGTATGTAAAATCAGCAAAATTTTCAGAAACATGTGTATCAACCAGATTAAATTCAATTAAATTTTTCACAAACTTTTTGTGCTAGTTCAACTACAAAATCTACAACTCAAATTTGTAGAAAAAAAATCCGTGTCAAAACAGAGGAAAAACTTAAAAAGCCCTGCAGTGCGCTTTGGCATGCACGTATGCAGCAGGAAGTGGTCAAGCCACACACACGTACACAGACACAGCCGCATGTGCTTTGACACATTCACCACAGCAACATTTGCGCAAAACCGCGCCGTGATGAGCGCAGATTTGCACGTTTACTGCAGCTCGGTGGACGGATGTGGTTTTGGCGAAAATTCCACTGCGGCAACAGCAACACGCAAGCCAAAGGACATTTTTTCGGCACCGCCTAAAAGTATGCACAGCACAAACAGGTGCATAAAAAGGAAGGAAATAGTCACAACTGCTATATTCTATGAGGATTTTAAAAATGTTAAAGCTTTTAAGCCAAAAGAGGCGTGTCAACGAGGAAACACTTAAATAAGTCCTTATATGTTGTTGTAAAATGTTCTCATAAGTCCTTAAAGACTTAAAACAAGCAAAGAAATATTCAAGCATTCAATTTACAAGATTTAATTGGTTACAAATTAAAGTTTGCCTATCTTTTTTTTAACAGAAAAACAGGCGTATTCTTTTTCGCATATTCACAGCACTTCCGGTTAAAAGTGAGCTTAGCATTTTTGCCGCCTTTGTAAAATTTTTGCACATTCTCGCATTTAAATTGTTGAGGTCTTTTTCATATACATTCATACATACTTACATATATGTAAGTACATACAGAGGCATATTCCCGTCACGTTTGACCACTTCAGCGAGTTTTACTGCAGCTTGTAGCCGTTCACTGCTCTCATGCTCATAATATTTACAGACGCATACAAAGTTTTGCGCCTAAAAATATGCCATGAAGTATGGAATAAGGCCTTATTTCTTAAAAGTAGAAATTAACTTCTTGGAAAAAATTTTCTCAAACGACAACAAATTAATGATTAAATATCAGATACAAAAAATATGTATGCTTTGTCAGCAAATTCTTGCTTTTAATAGTTGGCGCCTATATTTTGAATTTCACAGAAATTTATTACTAAAAGTGATATGCTTTCATTTTGATTACAACTGATATATTTATTACCATTAAAAGTGACTAATGTTTTATAGAAAAGGCTCTTAATCTTAACGCTATTATTTTAGTTACCCACAGGCACAGCTTGGCCATCGGAATTGTTGCGTAGGCGCCTTCGTGGTCTCAATGGCCATAAACATTTGAAAATAGGCGCCAACTTGTCACGGCGTGTGGCGCAAAATATGTGAGGAATTGTCACATGATGGAAGTGATGTCATGGTTACACTTATTTGTGTGACTGATGGTGTGATGTTGGTGAAGGCAGATGCTTTAGTTAGAGATGAACGCGTAACATCAATTTTTGCGTGAAAAACCAAAACTCTTTTGTGATCAAGTGTAAATTGATTTTGGAAAAATTAAATCGTGCGGATATATTGAGGAAATTGTAGAAAGCTTATATCAAATTTATTTTCTCAGCATGAAAAGACAAAAATTTTTTTTTATACAAAGCCGTCTACAAATGACAAAAGAGGTCAACTAAAACTTTACAGTAATTTCAACAAATAGTGGTTGCCACATGCTCACAAATTTGCTGCTCTTATAAATGCAGCAAATATTTGCGGTTGGCTTTGCACTTAATGTCATTATAAGTGCCTCTCATCAACATAAATCATGAGCTTCATTTATTCATGACTAATTAAAATTATATTAATTCGTTGTGCATAAACTAATGGAGTTTTAATATAATTATCAGGCTGGCAAATATTCACATACAACATAACCAATATTTAACCACAACATAAAATGCCACTGAAATATGCAATACATTTCAATTGCAGCCGGTTGCAAAGCAATTAAAATTCCACAAACGCCAGGCAAGTGCAGCGATTTAAGTGTGGGTGCAAATTGCGCTGCGATTATTTCATTTGAAAAAATTTTCTTTTTGTTTAAATACTAATACATATATATATGCAAATTTATTCATATTAGTCAACATAATGAAACTTTGCAAGCAAATATTATCTGAAATAAATCAACAGAAAATTTAAAAAATTTAAATATTATCTCTACGTGGAAGCTGGAGACTTTTAACGTTTTTCAAAAATAACTGTAAAATTTAACGAATCTTGTGGTGCCACATTGGAACTGTATTATAGCAGAAAACTTTGGTAAGGAAGGGAGGCCACTCAGAGCTGCAGATCGCTTTGTAAACAGGGAAGTAGTGATCTATCAGTATACAACGGCTTCTGGCGAATTTCAGTAGAGAGCTCCTTCACTGGTCCTGAACCCTTCTGCATGTCTAACGGGCATACAGCGAAAGTAGTAAGGAAGTGGAACGAATCTTAGTTTAATGCCTACTGGACTAACAGTTTAGGACAAAGGCTCCAACAAGAGCCATATCACAAAGGCTTATCAAGTTGAATAGGGAGGACCTCCGCATACTCACAGGATATCTTATAGGCCACTGCAGTCTGCGATACCACCTGATGAAGATGGGTTTATCTGACACAGATATGTGGCGACTATGCGAGGTAGGGACTGAAACGTCCGAGCACATTTTATGTGATCAGAAGCATACATCTATGAGGCTATTCAGTGCCCCACGGAAAATATTAAACACTAAACCCAGTAAAGTGCTACATTTTATTAAGAGCCTAACACAGAGTATTTAACCACAAGCCAGCACAAAAGATCCATTCTGACGTCGCCCTTCTAACAATAAAAATTTGCAAATCATTAGATGCATCAAAAGTTAAAGAATTATTGAACAAACAGTTCGTGCGAAGTAAAAACTTAATCCTTAACGAAACCGAAATTTTTTACAGCAGAATGTTTCCTCTTGAACGCTCAGTTCTACAACTTATTTTCAATTATTTGCATTTGTAATTCGTATAGTCCTTACTTGTAAATACATTTTGTAGTTGGTGACCGCAACAAAGCGCTTAGGTCTCGATGTTGCTCCACAGAGACTAGACAGACACTGTCGACCATGACGCATACATATTAAGAAATGCTTACATGTCCTTTTTGTGGCATAATGGTGAACATGTGCTTTTGTAATCGAGTACATTGCATTCTACTCGAGCTCAGTGAAAACAAATAAGAGAAATAAGAGGAATGTTATTTGCTGATCAAAGGAACTTTCATATCATGTGGTGCTCGTACAATAATATAATAATTTCTTCAAAAAATTTACATATTGGCATTGTTTAAAAAAACTGTTTATTGGAAAAAGTCTTTAAAATTATGTAAGCATGCTTTTACAGCTCTTACAATGTTAAGCAAATTTACATGCTACCAATGCCAAAAATTTGCATATGAAGGAATCCCAAAGGAAGCTCAGAGTTGCTTTATTGCAAAAGATCAAAGTTGTTTCAATCATGAGTAATGCCGTAAGTCGCTCGGAACATGAGTCAACCGCTGAAGAAAGAGCGCAAAGAAAACGCCTCAAAATACCACAAAAGGACATTGGGGAAAAAGGGTCAATTGCTATTGCAGTAGTAGGCCACAACAAAGGATAAAAGGCAACACAAACACACTAAACAAACACGAAGAATTTAAAAAGGCACTGAACTCGGGATAAAAATCTTAATCCTTGGGCAATTTGTGCACGGCTAAAACTAATTGAAAGTCGCCATTTTTTGCAGATGCCTAGGTAAAAAGAAAGTGTCGTTCTGACTGCTGAAATCCATATAATTTTTAGATTGCTTGGCTGTGTTGACAATACAACTTCTGCATCATTTTGTAACATTTTGTTGTAACACGAGCAGTGGCTAAGGATTTCAGCTTTGTGCATTAAATGCCACTTTTTCTTACAAAAATTGTTGCTTTTTTGTACATGAAACCCCCGAAAAAGGAAATGTAACTCACTTTATTGTGTGCGGCTGCCACATGTTGTTGTTTATCGCAACAATGACTTGCTTAATTGAGCGCCACTTTTGGCTTTTGTATGCCACGCCGAAATAGCTTCGCATTTCCTTTGCTTCTTAATGCGTATAGAATTGCGATAGCCATCTTAATTGAGTCGAAATTATAGCGAAGTACCCAATTTATGGTTAACATGTGCTTTTGTGTGCTTTGACTTGCTGGAAATTAAGGACGTTGTGGATATGTGCGGGCATTTAGAGGCGTACACATGAGAGTTTATATTAAAGCTGAACAGTTTAGATTTGAGTAATTTCTGAAGAAAGTAGTAAGTAAATTGGTATAAGTATTCCTCTGAAGTCGATTTTTTTCAGCAAAGTGGAAATTGTTCAGTCCTTTGTGAATTTTTATTAATTCGTTCATCTTCCAAAAGAAAAACCCATACGAACTCCTTCTCGAATTCTGAGATATAATTTAGCACTTTTTTTTAACAATTGCAAACTTTTACTCTGTAAGTTTCTATCAAACTTTTCAAATTTCCATAATATGAAACCTTTCATGTTATTAATTCCATCACCCTCTTTGCTAGAGAGAGGAAGGAAGTGAAAAACAATTTTAGCAAAATGCAAGAAAAATCGAACTTTGTTGTATTGGCAAATTTTTTTAAGAAAGTTTTGGTTAATTCGAAAAGTCTAATACTTTTCACAGATTCAATTTTGCTGCAAATTTGCATAAGGAAACTATTCATTTCTTTCTTTGGAAATTTAGTAGGCTCTTTGAAAGGTTCTAAACAAAAGTTTAATTTATACCGTCTCATAAAAGTTTTACTCATTTTGCATCAACAATTTGCCACTTTGGCCATAAATCTCTGCCCATATTTAAGCGTGAAGCAATCAGTTGTGTAGCTTTTGTATAAACATGTTGCAAGGATAAACTAAATAAGGCATATTTATAAGAAAGTTAGATTTATATTCCAAGCAGATGCCACTGAAAACACTTTTCTTTGAGAAAGATAATTTAAAAGGTGTTAAATTGCAAGCGAAAACGATGAAAATAAGAGCCTTGCCTAACAAGATGGCACTGAAAGTCAGACACGTAGCCAAGAACTATTTCAGAGAACCAAGGGTTCCAAGAATATATAACTGAATAGAAAGCTGTCAAAAATGTCATACGTCTCAAAAGCTTAAACGTAAAAATTTTAGAAATACACGCCAGAAATTTTATATTTCAATAGTTTTTTTAAATGATTTCTCAAAAAAGCACTGGCATTCCTGACGCACATGTCATGGAAGTTTCAAAAGGTTTTGAAACTTCTTTATCGAAGTATTTTTTTTTTATACAATATTTAATAAATTTATATTTTAGTATTTTGAAATGTTCAGACCTCTCCCTGTCTGCGTGCCTGATATTCTCATTTCTCAATCAAAATAAAGCGGCTCAGCCAAGTGGAAAATGTTTTCGGTTTGTAAAAGGGAAAAGCAGCTGATACTATTTTAGCTGCCGCCTTTAAGCATAGGCATGGACTGATTAACATTTAAATGAGTGTCAAGCAAGAGGCACACTTGCTCCGTCAAGCTAATGCGCTGTAAGTCGGAATTTATTTTGATAACAGCAGCAGCAAACAAAGGCCACGACAAAATTTATGCACAAAATTTTAAAAAATTCCGAGTAGTCTTCCATCTGCAGACCGAATTCAAGACTGAAGAACTGAAATCAATGCCAGCAGCGGATATCACGCAGAAATGACTTCCGCTTTGCGTCTTTCTGGGGGGAATGAGTGATGCCAGACAGTTGAAAATTCACAAGTAATTGCAATTTGCTGAAATGTGGAAAGGGGAGGTAGTGGGGAATGCTTGAGTTCTATACCAATTTTTCATCATGCAAATTGTGCGCATTTGGAAGATTGTTGATTGAAATAATTTCAGTTGCTCTGATGTGATGCCGAAATTGAGGGTGAAATAAATTAATTTAAGCATTTTCGTATTTTCGAATTTTCCTCAATGCCATTTACATTATTTGAGTGGAAATTTATTATGCTGCCAAATGCGGTTGCCGGCATTATAAATGCGTCAATTATAGAGCATTGCATATGTATGCGTTGACGCCATTGAGCTGATTCTTTGTGGTTGTTGAGGTGAGGTGAATAAAATGATTACATACCTATGTAATCATAGAAAATGTTTATATGTCTGGTGCCTTCGAAATTTAGAGATGTGGAAGATGTGGAAAATGTCAAATGAAAGTTGGAGGTTTTGTCGGCAGGGTTGGGGAAGTTCAAGTAGTGCGAGAAGACAATGGGATTTGAAAGAGTCAAGAAATCTAAGAGTCGAGTTTGATTAAAGAATAGTCAAAAATAGATGAAAGGAAGGCGTGGAAGGAAGATGCGTCGAATAATCCGAAGAACATGAGGAAGTCGAAAGAATTCTAGTATGTGTAGAAGTTTGCAGAAAGGGGATGCATAGGAGGATTCGAACAAGTTGAAAGACTTTTAACGGTAGTACTTAAGAGTCGAAATTACAATAGGAAGAGTCAGATAAGTTGAAAAAAAGACGTGGAAGAAGCATATGTCGGAGGATTCGAAGAGAACCAAGGAAAGACTCAGATGAACCAAAGCAAGTTCAGAAGAGTCGAAATAGAGGAAAAGTAAAAAAAATGTGTCCGTGGAATAGTATAAGGAGTGAAGCATGTCAGAAAACTCTAGTAAATAGCAAGAGTTGGAGAAAGCTGAGAGTTTGGATATGTGGGTGCTGTGAAGTTTACGGAAGGAGAAGACACGAGAAAAATAATTCGGAGAAAAAGTATTAAGAGTCAGTGTAAAAGGATTTAGAATAAGAGATGTTGGAAAAGAAGACGTCGATGCAGGATTTTCAAAAGTACTTAAAGGCAGAGGCTTCAGTGATGTCTTAGCGACCAGACATATTCATAATTAATTGGAACAGTGGGAAGAGGATTAGAGTGAGATAGATTGGGTGGGTTTGAAAAAGTAGGTAAAGAAAGAAGAGAAGAGCTAAAAGATTATATGCTCAGAGATTGCATCATTTTAAATAAGTTTTTATTTTATAAGAAGAAGAGGACGCACAAGGATATGTCATTCGGTTTAAATTTGAATATGTGTGTAGAATTCTCTTTTATGTGCTTAGATTGAGATTATTGTTGGTAGCTCTATCAGTGCCAACCAGTGACAGAAATTCGCTTTTAAAACTTGCGAAAAGTTTCTAAAATTTCACACGCTCTTAAAATAAATTCCGATTTCAGTTGCAGTCTCAACCCACACACGCTCACACACATACAGACAGCACGTGACCCACATGCAAAATGCCTGCAGCCCCTGAACTCCACACCACCTCGGCGCACTTTCTTTTTTCAATTTAAAATTATCAAAGCAAATCTGAAAGCTCAGAGCTCAGCCAACAACGCTGACACTATCAACTTTAATGGCGAATCTCAGCTCAACAGCGGGTAAAACGACAAAAGTTTATGTGGACAAAATATAAAGAAAACAAACAAAAAAAAATCTACAAAAATAAAGGAGAGCGGAAAAAAGAGGCTGAAAAAAGGCTCACTTCAAGCAGAATGACAGACATTGACACAATGTGAACAGAAGCAACACCATCGAAAAAAGTGTCTTGTTGACAGTTACAAAAATAGGCACGGGGAAGAAAGGGCAAACACATCACATCGCATCACAGCTACTTTATGTTATGTCAACACTAAATTACACACTCTTGCCACTTCATGTGTGGCATGCGAAAGCTGCGTGTGGGCGGCTGGGAGCTGCCTTTTGACTTTGTGAAAATAAAACGCTTTTCGGCAGGGGGCATGCAACTGTTTGCTGGCATATTTGCATAATCAGCTTTAAGCCGCAGGCTTAATACGCAAGAAGTGTTGGCGAAAACATAAGCATACGTTTTAATTTAAACCGATGCATGCGGTGTTATCACCGATTCGAAAAATATTTTATAAAACATTACAAGCAATGTGAAATGCTTTTTCATAGTTTTATCTTATCAGTCTTCCTTGCCTTAATTTCGATTAATTTTCAAAGTTGGCAGAAGCATCAAAACTTTTGAAAAGTTTTTGAAACCGGTAATATGCTTGTAAGTCGATAGAAACTTGTCCAAAAATGGTAACAATATTTTAAACAAACTTTTTAACTGAAACGATTTAAGCGGCCTTATAACCGATTCATGCGGTTTAATAACCGTTTCATACGGTTTTATAGCCGATTCAAAATTTCATGAAAATATTATGAAATACGAAAATTACGCAATTCGCAGCGATTTAAAAGAAACCTTATTTATGATTGTATTCAAAGGCTCACAAGCTAATAAAGACAGCACTGTAAATATGTCTTTATTAATATGTATGTATGCATGTACATATATGTGTGCACTTAATTCACGTAGTCGCACTTGCAGGCTGCACAGTTGTATGAGTGTATATGTGCCTGTAAGTAATTGCATTATTAACTCAAGCGTGCCAAGCATAAAGTAACCAAACCGCAAATAACAACACATATGTCCGACAATCAAACATACACATACATATAAATGGAAGGCATACACATAAACAGCAATACATATGGCACACAAACATATGCCTTTACAAAGGCTGCCCGAGTGCGTTTTATTATATGCCACAACAACATGCGCTCTAATCAATCTTTATAAACTCACAAGCAGCAAACTGCTAACATTAATTAATACCAACAACAACAGCAAGCATGTGCTTTATTATTATTTCGATGAAAAGAAACACGCTCTCTGTAGTTTTATAGCATTAAACACTTGAATGAAAATATGTAAAGCATAATTGCCATAATTTCAATGAGGTTACTCATACGCCACAGCTGCCACAACGTGTACTACAGTGCGTATGAGTGACTAGCAAATGCATTTTATGGCTTGAAGAGCTTAGCTTTGCACACTTAAAAGTGCACTAAAGCATCGAAAGACTTCTTAAAGTTGCGCTCAAGCTGCGTATTTATTCGTTGGCACATCATCAATCAAACAAATAGCTCGTACGCAACTTCTTGCCTCCATCCCTACCCCCTTTGGACAACTATGCGGCATAATGGCTTATAATGGCTGCAATTTCCGTTTCCTGCTATCGCATATATTACACTTTTGAGCTGCGGGGGGAAATATGAAAAATGCATTTCTCAGTCGTTATTGTGGAAAACGGCAGACAAAGGGAGGATAGACAGACAGACAGACAGACAGACAGACAGACAGACAGACAGACAGACAAAAAGTTATTGCCTTAAATTGCTTTTACTGTCTTTTGAGTGCATTAGCTGCACTCTAGTATTTTGGCCACTTGCTGCTAAGATGCATGGAAGGCAACTACATCGGTCTCTGCTGCCACTTTGCGGTACTTTTATGTTATCCCGCTTCAAAGAAAGCTTTTAAAATTGCACGCACTCTACTCAGCTGGTTCGGCTACACCTTGAACGCTGACTGCCGCTGCGGTTATGATTTCTGACAGTTCTCAAGCACTTTGGCCACATTTTTCAAAATTCGCTGCAATCTCATAACTTTACAAACTCTGTGGCGAAAGTTGGAATTTTTGCGGAATAAAGCAGCACTCGTAGCAGCCCAATAAAGTAAGCCATTAACAGGACGTGTTGGCGTGGCAAGCAACTGCATGTATGTATATGTGTAGTATATGTGTATGTGTTTGCATGCAAGTGTTAGTGCCCTAGACACTTCGTTTGCTAAAAGTTACTGCAAAAAAGTAGCCGAAAAGTTAATAAAACGTTGCAATGGGAATTATGAGCTGGAAGGTAGCAGCTGCTTGCTGGCCACCATAAATCAGTTAAATCTTCAAATGGCCATAATTTGGCTTAATTCATATTTTAAGATGCTATGTGCAGTCTGTGTGCAAGTTTGAAAGCAATTTAAAAGGATTTTAAGCCACTTGAAAACAGGGAACTGCAAAAATATTGTTCTGCTGCAAAGTTTCAGCCTTAAGCTTTTAGGCACTTGAAAATTGTGTTACAAAAAAAAACAAGCAGGTTGCAGAATAAATGTATATTGCAGATAGCAGAAAGGCTGAAAACACAACTTGTAATTTATAAGAAAATATAGGAGATATATAGCTGGTAGTCTTAAATCATAACAAGCTATTTTTATGAAAGCAAAAAGGTCTAAATTCGAGTGCAAAATGAAAATTGAACTTCTGCGCTCTGAAGTTTATCTCTCAAAGTGTTTGATAAACATCATTAATTTACTATATATAAGGCTCTCTTATATTTCTTCTGTAAAGCAACAAATGATATGAATGAAGTTAATAGCAACAAGAATTACTAGCAAATAGAAAGAAAGAAAACGCAGAAAATGCTGTCCAAATGTCATGTTGAAGTAAGCTTTTAAGCTCCGAAAAAAGAGAAGCACATTTCATTCATAAGAATCATGCCCGCATTTCAGTTCATTTAACATTTGCTCAATGCTCAAGCTTGTCTAATAGCCTAGAAATATGCAAAAATTAAAAAATTTATTTCAATAAAATCCTGAGGGTATGCAAGAAAATTTCAGTCGTCGTCTTTGCCTAAATATACAAATTATCTTCGCGCCAATTCTGCCATATTCTTAGTAAGCATCAGATTTGCATTAATTCCAAGTAAATATAATAGCGAAAATTATGAGCCTACCTGCAGGCGCAAAATCTTCTTTTTTCAGCATAAAATCAAAATATGCAAATAAATTTAATTCTTTTAATTTTGCTGCCTTCATTACGTAGACAATTGGAAGTGCTCTTATTCTTCCTCCTCTTACTATGCACATGCCATTTCGAGCATTTTGTTATAAGTTTGGCAGCGTGCCTAAGAGCATGCTAAACTTTTGTCATTAACCGCAGCAGGTCAAGTGCGTTGTTTTAGCATGCAAAGTTTGAAAGTTGAAATAGGTAGTTTTTTACATGTGGCTCTTAGCTCTGGCAACGTCAAGTTGAGAATAATTATTTTGTTGTTGCATATTTTTAGGTGCTTGCGAGTGCAGCAGAGAATTATGAGTTTGCGCGCATATTTAGTTTGATTCTTAACAAGTTTTTCTGTGTCTAGACGAATTTAAGTGCTGAGTTTTTAGCGACTGTGGTTTAGAAATCTTTCGAAGTGAGAATCGGAATTTTTGTTCACTAAAGCAGTAACCTTTCTTATCTTTAACACTTTATCAAACTAGGGTCACTATTTGTTGCAGCTTCGGCGGCATTAAAGTGCCACATTAATTCGCATATAATCGACTGGAATAAGTCACAACAAAATTAAACACTTAAGAAGAGCATATTTCTAGGATTAGCATTTAATTTAATTCCCTGTACTAGTAATAAATTCAAAAGAAATCTTTCGCACTTCATGCGAAAATTAGGGAAGGGGGAATTGAGAAAGCAACAAACACTAAGCAAATAAGGGGAACGGAGGGTGCAAAAGTCAAATGAAGGCTGCCAACCCTCAAAAAGAAATAACGTCTCGACTGCCTGAAATGCTGCACTGGGCAATGGAAAAGAAGAGATAGAGAGAGAGCAGGAGGCAATGGAATGAAAGCAGAAGTCAAGCAGCACAATTTATGCGCATTATTAAGCTTATGCCAAACCGAAAAGGACTTGCTCGCAGAATCAAATAGAAAATCATTTTATTGTGTGTGTGTGCGTGTGTCAGTATTTGTTTATTTGTGTGCAAGTGCGTGGGTTTTGTTTGGTATTGAGACTGCTGTAGACAGATAGAGCAGGCAGTTAGCATAACAATGCTTGAAGGTAAACTTGGAAGAAAATGGCGAAAAAGCTATTTCAGCTTGTTGGCGGAAAACATGCGGGGTTGGGGCGAAACCAAATTATACTGTCTGATTGTCGAACTGACAGCGAGTGGTTGCAGTGGTTGGGGAAGGCATGATGTGCTGGAATGTTGGGTATAAGAATGTGCTTGCTGGCTAATGGCAGAACGGAAGACAGGCAGACAGGCGGGAAAAGGAATTGCAAGTAATTACAGGTGGTTAATAAATAAATGAGGCAATTTCGATTTGGCAATTGGGCGAGAGAGCAGCTCGAGTACGGAATTGATTTTTGTCGAAATTGAATCACGTACATGTGTACATATAAAGCAAAGACGAAAAACAAACTTAATGGAAATGTTCAAATGGTTAAAATGTCAATGCCAAAAATGAAACGAAGACGAAAAGTAGAAAAAGAGTAAATGTCTGCAAAATGTTTTGCCTTTATTTGAATTTTGTCGAACAGCAAATTTTTTTAAATAAACTATTCATTTCCTGAAGTTAGATGTACAAAATGTAGACAGTCTACCTTCTTAGTCTACTGCATTAAAAATTTACCAGAGCATGAAAAGTCGGCTTATGTTTGACAGTTATCTGCAAATTTTTTTATTATAGAATAATCGAGTCAATATTTAGATACCCTACACTCAGACTACAACAAAAACATATTCAAAATTGTATGCGCCTAAAACATTGCTTTTGCATTTGACGATGTGTTCGCATTGTGACGCCTAGAAGTAGGCCAATATATGTAGTATAAACGCGCAACTGTCGCCAAGATATGACGGCACTTTGCACACATTTACAGTGTCATAAATTTGTAATGCTTATGGCTGAGAATGCGTTGGCATACTTTTAGGCTGTTTGCCATTTGTTTTTACAATCAAGTCGCGAATTTATGGCGCGCGCTTATAAAATTAAATTGAATTTTTACTTTACTTACACTAAAAATGCTATTTTATGTTTTTGTGCAGCAGCAGAGGAAACAGAAGCAGCTTAAAATTAAAGAGTAGCATTGAGATGCTTTTAGTGTCCTTGGAATATTTAATGTAATAAAGGAGACTTCGAAGGTTATGCTTGAAACTTATTCTTCAATACATAAAACGTTTTCATACAAACCATTAGCTTTGTGCTTAAAGCTGCTTCCGGAGACTGCTTTTCTTTTACCTGTTGAACTTGATAACGCTATTTTCGTCCTGGCAGTCTGCCATAAATTTTGACTGTTACATTATTTCTTGTTTAACAACAAATTAAATGCAAACAACAGCCTGTAATAACAATGGGTCAGACAGACACATAAATTCTGGCTTGCAAAAGTAATCTACTGATGCTTCGGCCGTGGTCGTGGCAACACCCACTCAACTGCCTACCAAGATCAACAGCGACAGCAACAGCTGCTCCCAAGCGCTCACCTGTGGCAGGCGAAGCATTTAACCTGTATATGGACTATTAAAGCAGTTGCTAAATATTTAATGTGCACGCCCGAGCACGATTAGAATTTATGACAGGGCGGCGAACAGTGCCCTCCGGCTACTGAAGCGCTACCCCGCACATTTGCTGCTTCAGCAGCTTAGATGTAGTCTACCTTTAGGCTGTTCGCTTTCAACGCTGTTGTTGAAGATAAGCAAAATCTTGCTGCGCTTAAGATAATTTACAATTTAAATGGTTCGACAGCAGAACGGCAGAAGCTTGTAAGGTAGTGGGGTTGGCGATTCAGGGTAGTAGGTCAAAGTTTGTTGTGCATGCTTAAAGTGAATGTGTATATGTGAAAACGGAAATGTATATGAGATATGAAGGGGGGCGTATTGAAAACACATTTACGCAGCCTTGGGAGTCATAAATGTAATTTATGGCGTGGCATATTAAAGTGCAAGCGGGAAATGGCTTTGGTGGTTGTATTGAAAACAGCAGATACTACTTGCGATATTTGATATGATTAATCGGCTTTAAGCGCTGCTGCATACTCTTAGGAGCTCTTAATATGTGTTTAAACTTTTATATAACATAAAAATGAATTAAAGTGCTGCAGACTTTTGGGCGCCTTTAATATTTTACTTAATCTAAATTGTATGTATTTATTGTTTTCAAATTTTGGATAGGAGCTTCTAAGGACTTGAAGGACATGCTCACTAAAACATTAGAATTTATTGCATAGGTTTTGGTGATAGTTTTTTGTTTCATTTTCAAGTTACATAAAAAGTGTTGTGTATCTTTAGGCATTTATGTTGAATACAATGAAAATGTGATATGCTCAAAAGTTATTCGTAGTCCGTCCAATCAAATTGAATTAAGCCGCATCATAAGCGAATATCGTTGCATATTAAATGGCGCAAATTCAACGCCATATTTATATGAATGCGTCTATGTGCCAACACAATTGTCAGACATTTTTGCGACGAAGTGAACAGACTTGTCTGGCAGCAGACGTCTCGCCATGCCACTTCGTAATACAATTGTCGCAATGCTCACTTGCGAATTCCAACAGGATAATACGATGTGAAAACGTTTTTGAATAGAGTCGAAGTGAAATTGTGTGAAATTTTCGTTGTCGAGCATAGCTGCAAGTGACGGGTTGAATTTTAAACAGAACGCCACGGAATGAACTTCGCAAGCATTATCCTTAAGTAAGTGACAAGGATATGTAAACAAATTAAAGCGCAGGTAATAAAGGAAAAGGGCATCTAAGAGTAAGTAAAATTTATATAAGAAAGTGTTTATTAGTAAATTTGAATATTATTTTTTTGAGTAAGAATAGCAACTGAAGTGAATAACGAGTTTCGCTCATGTTTTACTCTTTATATCAGTTTGGGTTCCAATTATTTAATAATTTTGAAACGATTGTAGATTTAGATGCTGTTTAGGTAATTTTTTAAATGCCGTTTTTTTTAGTTTAATAGCATACAATGTTACGAAGTCCTGATTCGAACTGTTTCGATCGGTACAAACTGGAATTTCCGCATAATCGAACTCATAAATGAACGAAATACTACAGTTTTAGATGCAATAATTTTTCTAATGTAAATGACTGAAATTTTAGAAAAAAGTTAAAGTAGTAATGTTCGATAGTGTTAGGACGCAAAAACCGTTTCATGTGGGTCAACCCGGTTGAAACCGGTTTAATCGGTTATAATAGCCTCAGCTTCAGTTTTAAATTGAAATTAATTGTAATTGATTTCCGACTCTGCTTCGATTATAGTTTCCAATTTTACAGCAGATTTGAAGTTAAAATTCGCTTTGTGTTACGATTTGACACTTCCAACTGAAGAATTGACGCGCGTAGCAGAGAGAATCTCTACAACGAGTCCTAACCCGGTAACCGCTTGTTATTAAACAATAAAGAAGAAGAAAATGATAAGAACAAGGAACTATTTTTAGGTGCACCTACGCAAAAATGCTTGAATTCATTTCTTTCCTGTGACCTTTCAAAATGCTTTCCAAAAATTGTGCACAATTAAGTTGACATTAAGCAGCTCAACATTTTTGCTTACGTCAAGTGTTTTTTAATATATGCACGCAGACAGGCGTACGCACTCCCACACACACATACACAGCAAGAAATGTTTCATTACAAATCGTTGACGTATGCGTTGGAATAAGTAAAATTAATTAAGGGTTGCATTTACACTTTATTTAATTACATGTCGCACATGTGAGTGTGTGCGAACAGGTGCGTGCCACTTTATGCATGTAGTATGTGTGTGGGCGTAACTGTAGTTTTTACAACATAGCAGCCGTTCGAAAACAAAGACACACCTTCATTAAGTGGCACTCACACTGAGCGAGGGTGTTGCACTCGCGCTCATTTCAACATGAAAATAAAAATGCAAATGTACACATGTGTGTGTGTAAAAGTTTGTGACGCACACGCAAGTTATTTTAATAAAATTTGTTTTCAAAAAGGCGTGGGATATTTGTGGTTTACACTTTATATGCAGATTTTGCAGAGCCCTTATGAAATCAGGTTTTAAAGCTGAACTCATATGATTAAAGGTAAACGGAAACGAAATACGAAAATAAGTTTATTCCAAAACGTCTTAAATTTGCATGGTTATTTTATACATCTGAGTATCATAATCCCGATACGGACCAACTTAAGCTACACCAATGCTAAGCGAATGAGGCTTTCAAAACTTAAGAATCAAAATCAGAATCAAAGTAAATATTAATGAAGTCGGAGCCTGAAGCTAGACCTATCTTAATAAAACACACTAATTTCAAAATCACGAAGTTTAGAAATGAAGAAGAAAATTCTCAAAGAAAAATCAAATTTGTTGAATGAACAAAGAAACAGACCGACAGACATATTGTCAAATAGGAAAAAAGTGCACAAATACATTAAAATATAAATAGATATGTAAATAAGGCCCGACAAAAAGCTCAAAACGACAAAGACTTCTCAAGCCGAAGAAGAAAAAGCATAATAACAAGATCATTCGCACAAAGCGTAAATAGGATAATCTACTTGAGAGTCTAAACAAAGGAAGGAACAGGAACTGATTCAACGGTGTTTCTGAAGCCACAAATGGCGGTAAAACAGAAAAATGGGAAGTGCAAATAATGAAATGAAGAAAAACTGTAAATAAAACAGAAATCAGGGAAAAAGCAGAAGTAGAAATAAAAATAGTTACGAGATAAACTAATGTAAAGCTGTAAACATGGGTTGACAAGGCAGAAGCGCTTATCATTAGAGAGTGTGTGTGTGTGTCTGTTTGCGTGTTTGTTGTCAAATAACACACACATAAAGGCAGACGTGACAGCAATTGACAGTTAAAAAGACAAATGGCGTTCAGCGCATAATAGGCAAATGCGAACTGCCGGAAATGAAGTTTACATTAAGTTCAGAAAGCGGAAGTGGAAACGAAGCTGGCTAGCAGCTAGAACAAGCAGCGGTAGCTTAAGAAGTTTTCTTAAATTCGTTAATTGCAAAGGGAAAAAGGAAATTGAAATGCTTAAAATCGAATTCACAGGCAATTTCAATATGAAGAAAAATTTTTACACAAGATATATTACATATTGAAGGCAGTTTAATATGAGCAAATGAAGAAAAAGTGGCCATCAATTTACGCAACATATTTTTTTCTGCTTAGCAAAGAGAAAGGCAATAGCAAAAAAAATGCAAAACAAACCAAATCCTTGTGAATATATGGGCGCAAAGTGCAAAAGTCAAATGAAACAGCCCAAACAAGCTGAGGGACATTTGTAGGAGTATATGTGTTAATGTTTGTCTGCATGTGTGTCAATGGCATAACACCAACACGAGTGTCAAAAGTTGTACATGTGTGTGCGTGTGTCTCTGATGAAATGAAACAAAATAAAGAAGGACGATACTAGAGTCGCTGTCAAATCAAATAGCGATAGGGCGTGGGGGGACTGTAGCGGGCAGAAGCAAGGTGAAAAGCAGAGGGAAACGGCTAAGCTAGGCTAAGCGCTAAATTTATAAAACAAAAACACGCAAATTCCGCTCCCTAAGGATAAATTGTGGTCTAGTGGCATTGACCCAATGACAGTTTGCGCTGTTATTTGCTTTTCTGGCACTCTACATTAGGCATGTTGTGTATAAGAAAGTATAAGTCTTTATGACGCATACAGCTTCTAGTCGATACCAAACTGACAAACATATTTTAGCATATCAATTTCGATATGACATAAGTAATTTTTATACATAACTGCTGGACTATTCTAATTTATTTAACTCCAAAATATTTCTACGAATACTTTATAATACATATATTAATTTTCAAAGAATAGTGAGAAAATTGATTCACTGCCGTTGAAATTAAAAAATTCTAAGCATATTGTAGCTAAGGCACTTGGCAATGGAATCCCTTTTTTGCCATTAAATACCAAATAATAAATCGATATCTTATGCTCCTACTGTTTGGAAGTTATCTTCAAGCTTCCAACGTAGTGAAGAAAGAAATATTTGACAAATACTTGCAGCAGGATAACTTTTCCCTAAAGCATCCACAGATTCTTGCAACAAACTAGAGCTTAGATCAAATTTATATTTCATACAAAAAGTAGTGCCGTCTTCCAAATTAAATGGATTTTCAGCATCCGCTCAGGAACTTTTGACAAACTTGTAAAAGTATTGACTTGGAAATGGGTTTTGTTATTCTTTTTGCTTGGTGCATTTCTCATTTCTAAGTGCAAACATTTTTTTAAAATAAGTTAAGCGACACCATTCCTTTAAGGCCAATTCTTACTAACTCTGCAGCTCCATGCGCAAGAAATAATTTTATGAAACCATAAATTTTCATATATCATGTAATAACCATCTTCAAACTTTTCGGGAATTATATTTCATGAGCACGAAAAATTGCTCTTGAACTGCAACAAATTGCATTGAATTGAAATTTATTCAAGGAAGCATTTCACTTAGAGACTTTAAAATAATTGGTACGGAATTTTGTAGGGTATCAAGAAGTCGAGTGACTAACTTGTAAAACTTTAAGGCATTTTCATGGCATTGTCAGGACACCTTTCCGCACGAGTGCGTGCTATTTTTAGCCTGAGATAGACGTGGTGCGTTGAAGTGGAAGTGTGCGCCTTTGGCATGACAGCCAAAAGAAATGCACGGGGGAGTGTCTAATAACCGTATGCTTAACAGTAGCAAGAAAAGCTTTTTTATCATGTCAACTTTTTGTATGCCACAATAACTAGCAGAGAATTTATGTGAACTATACTCTTAGGGTAGACATTCGACACTCTTTAAGAATATCGTTCAAAAAAGCATGTGAAATGTTCTTAATTTTGTATGAGAAAAATTTTAGTTTCAATGCTTGGCTTAGTTGATTAAATTTATTTTATACAAATGTGCAATATTTCATTTCGGTGTTTATGTTTTGTACGCTGCAATCTCATGCGTTAAACTGGCATTTCTTCAAAAAAAAATTGTATGACCTGATAAAGTCTAAATGTTGATTTGAGAAAACACACTACTACCACTGAATAGTCTCTTTCATACTACTTTCAAATGAAATTGCAAAAAATATCTTTTGTTCTTAATAGAAAAATATATTACATATGAATGTAAAAAAATTACGTTCGAAATGCATTTTTCTTGTTGTTGACAGTTGGAAACTTTGCATAACGCTTCATTGATTCGCTGTTACTTAGAAACAAACACACGCACACTCACAAAATGCAAGCATGCAATTTTAAATTGCCACTTCGAAAGGATAATTTAGAGCGCGGCGCCACTCTGGCGCCCGACGATTGCACGTTCTGCTCTTGTGCGCCATTAAGTGGTGTATGGCCATTGCGTGTCGACAGCATATATGCTGTTGTGTTGCTGAGTGTGTGTGTGTATCAGCGTCCGAGTGTGAGAGCGCGCCCTTGTGCCACAGCCAAAGCGAGTATAGTTTTAGGCGCTTATGCAAGTGCGGCTTGTTTATGGTCTGCAAGCATTTAGATCTGGCTGATATGAGGCTATAAATTGTGCAACAACAAGCTGTTGTCCACAACTCGCTTGTAGAGTGGAAGAAGAGGGTAGAGTTTTTATAGAGTTCTGTTGAAAGACAAAAAAATGAGCTCATTATACTATTAAACTGGTAGCTGGAAGCTCAAAGACCTTGGAATACATACTGTGTTCCTGCCGCGCCATCGCTAGAACTCGGCTGACTTGTTTAGATATCAAGCCTCTTTGGAAATGCGTGAAATACACCCAAATTCTGACAGATCATTACTTTAACTATTCTTGAACGGAACTCTAACTGGCATCCTCTTACAATTTAATATGAAACATTGTTTTTTGGTAACCGCTAAGGAGCCAACATGGTCCATGTGTGTCTTTTTACCAAACCTATACTATTAAACAACACGGTTACCAAAAAACAATGTTTCATATTAAATTGTAAAAGGATGTGGCATCTCATATCGGAAATATTTACTTCTAGACTCCCTGATAACCGTTTTAACACATTTTTTTAAGAGGAATTTTCTTGTATTTATTTTGATTCTTTGTTGTTTACCAAAGTTTTCCACCATCCACATAGCATCTCTCTGAAAATATCTTCAATGGCAAATATGTAAAATCGTTTGCCGAATAGTTTCCCCAAAAAAAATCCTTGCACTTTGCCAACACAAAATACAGTGACACTGAAATTAGCTCAGACACATAAAATTTGCCAAAAGGAATTACCAAATTGGCAAGCAAGGAAATTAAAAAACGAATGCAAGCAAATTGCATTATCCTTTGGAGCATTACATTGCTTTGCCAGCGATATTCATTTGGCGCCAGTCGGTCGATATCTTTGCTACATACAAAAAAAAAAATATCTATTCGACGACAAGTTCAAAGGCGCAGTTGCAGAAAAAGAAAAGGAAAATGCAACGAAATTGGCGACGGGTGAGGTAAAAGTTATAGCAATAAGTAAGAAGCAAGTAGAACTTTAAAGAGCGCATTAGGAATGAGATTTTAGAAAATGTTTGACAACTTTTTGGAATTGATTTGGCTTCGCTAAAATTATAGAACATTTGTTTTGAGAAAAATTTGAACAGTTTTTTGATTTCCAAAAATATGCTCAAGAATTCTGGTATTTAATAGGAGAAACCTAAAACGAAAAATTTATTCTGAAACTATATTGAAAAACCTTTGCTTTGGTAGAAGGAACAGAAAGATGGCTTGGAGATGGAGGCATTTTAAAGAAAGGAGCTGAAATTTTAATATAAAATTATTTTGCAATCATCTTCAGTTTATTAGAAGTTAGAGAAATGGTTACGAAGAAAGAGGGAATAAAACCAAAACAATCTTTTCGCTAAAATAAGAACCATTCACGTTAAAGTAAATTTTCTAGGAGTAAGAAAAGTGAGCAAAGAGTCTTTTTAGAAGGAGTAAAAAAGGAACTTATCAGTAAATTTTAGTTTTGTGAATTATGGAATAATCTTTGCAAGAAAAGTAGTTGACAACTAATAAACTACCTTTCGCCAGATGCCCATTACTTTGAAAATGAGTATCAACGATAAAATGTACCTCAAGTTACTCTACTCCATTGAGCCTCACTCATTTGGCCTCAGCTGTCTAGACACACACTTAAAGAAACGTTGACCAAAAGTGCTTCGCACAGCTGCTCTTCTCCTAGAAGTATGCTTCAATAATAATAATTTCATCACTGCTTGTAAAGGTAAAACTGAAAAAAGGAAAAGTGCATAAGGCACTTAAAGCAGGGCATTGACTTCGTGGCACTTATCATTTTGCCCTTTTAACCAAACACTTTGGAAATTATCTTTTCACCTTCTCCTTTTTCAAGTAAGTTAGTTTAATATACCAAAATGTGCAGCAAAAATTTAAATCTTAAACAGATCAAGCGAATGTTCTGCATTTTTGAGATCATGACTACTGTTGCTGGAGCCAGACGTGGTGAGAGCTGGACAATTAAGTTTCTTATCACCAACAAAAATCCTCCACTTTGAAAAAGATCTTCCTAGATTTCAGTAAAAGGGAATTGCCAAAGGGAACTTATCAGTACAATGGACAAGAGGTCTGCTCCTAATTTCAATATGTTCTGTTAACTTTGAAAGAAATCTGTACTAGCATTCAACATTTCTGTTGGGTCACTCAAGAACCGTCATGTGGCAACATTGATTGATTATGCATTCCATTCACGCACACAAGCCAAATGTGGTCGGCATTGTTCGACATTAAATCAAAAAGGCCATAAAAGTCCCATGCGCTAATATATTATGGATGTGTTGTCGGAAATATGCATGAAAATATGAGCTAACATAAATTCGGAGCGATTTTTCCCAGCTTCCGCCATGTGCGCCACTTTCTCATGAAACTTACAACAACAACAAACAATATTGGCGGAATCGTAATCGAAACCACAAAGTGAAAAGGCGTGCAGCTACTTTTAATTGCGAACCAACAAATGTGCATACGAAAAGTCGTGCAAATAAAGAGGCAACTTATAACGCAGTGTCGTGTATGAGGCAGTTTGTTGCATGCCACAATTATGCATGAGACTGCATGCAAGCATGAAGTGGCAACACTGGCAGTGAGAAGGTGCATTCGCGAGAGGTTTCGTAGCTCTGACAAAGCCAAAAGAAGAGCATATAAATTGGTTACTACTAAACTGAGAGATTTGAACGAAAAAAGTTATCTCTTTTATTAAAGAAAACTCTTATTAGGTAATATAAGAGAAATTTCAAACTAACTTTGGAATAGTCTTACAAATTTTATTTAGAATCCCTTCGTGAAGGATTTAAAATTTTCCGACGCCTCTGTGCTGCTTTCGGATTAAAATTAATCTTATTTAATTGTGAATAATTTAAATTTATGCATTTCAAACTTGACGATTTATATGACATAAATGTTGACAGTTGCACTTGCCCCAAGCCACAATGAAGTGGAAACCGCATCTGTGGCAATGTGGCGATGTTGTCGCTGATAAGGCCAATTTTTAAGGAAAGTCCGCATTGGAAGCAGCAATTTCACAGTTGATTGAGATTGTGAAATTGAAATTCAGCATTTATGTGATAGTTTGGTGGGAAATTTAGTGACCGTCAGCTGGAAAATCGTCATAGAGCACGTTTAATAAAGTGAGTGGCACCTTTTATTGGAATTCGATACGTTATAGGTAATAATTGAAGCAAGCAACTACTATTATTTTGACTTCAAGTTTGTATCTATTTATGCATGGTATATATATATACATATATTCATAATTAAAGTATCATAATTAAACGATTGTTTTCCATGTACCAAAAAGAGATCAGTACTGCAGTTTTAGTCAATACCCCGATTTCTCTGAACATTTAAAAGAGAAAAACTACGTACAATATTTACGTTATCAACAGCGAAAACGCAGTGCCGCTCATGACTCATCGAACCCACTGGCTTAAGTTCAGCTATACGCGATCACTTCGTCGCGATCGCTCATAAAATTGCATATCATTTAACGCCCGCAGGCCATGGGACTTAGCTGCTTGCTATTCCAGCATATTACCACAAACCAAGCTGGCGCTTATCTCAACTATGCACGCTGTGCGGACTGGCAGTTCAGACTCAAAACTCAGACTCATTGGCGTCCCATATTGTAGTTATTGTTTTTGTTGTTGTTGTTGTTGTTATATGTTATTCATACTGCAGTCGCTTTCAGGCGGCATTTAATTAATTTCTATAATTCACTGCAGTGCAATGTTTTGACAGTTTGATGACTGTGCGAACTTAAGTTTTGGCTTCATCTTTCCAGCCTTTTGCAAATTTTGTACACAAATTTTGTCTGGCAACATTGGATGCCAAAGGAAATATGTTGGCTTGTGAGTCATTTGCCTGGAATGCCTGTGCAGAAATTTGCGCAACATTTGATTGATAGTTTCTTAATATCTCGATGTGTAATACCTTACATGAATTTCCATGCCTGCTTTACAGCAACTTTCTTGTATTATGTTGACGCTAATTGCATAAAAATATGATCAACTTCGCACATATTTTTGGCATTACACAGAACAAAGAACTTAGGGGCGCCAACTAAGAAATAATGAAATACTTCTTCTTTTAAATATTCAAAAAGGTTGTAGCTCAAAGAAAATAATTTTTTCATATTAAGATCCCAACTTTTTTTGGTCAGACTCTAACTACGGCAAAAACTGAAACCAAAAAGTGAGCATGAGCTTCCAAAACGATTTTATTTAAATTTTAAGAACTGTTAATTTTTCCTTTTTTGATGTATCTACTACACCACGTGAGTGCATATTGGGTTTGTGCGGACATATGTATGTATGTAAAGCCGCGTAAATACAGTGATAAGTAAAAGAAAATAATCAGGAAAGAAATCTGATTCTATCTAGCCACGTCCGTCTGTACATACTGCTTCTTCTTTTCTACATAAAGGCAGAGTGGTTCAAAGAAATTATATTTTACGAAATGAAAAAGATTCTTCATCAACTTATGTGAGGAACAATGAAATTTCAACAACTTGAACTAAATTTCTTCATTTGTTTCATTGTACTGGGTCTGTCAGGGACTACTTCTGGTACCCTGAATTCAGCGACAGTGCACTCATCCACTATGAAAACATAAAAAAATACTTTTCATTAAAAACTAAAATGTTTATAGACCTAGGATTCTCTTTCATTATAGCTTAGCTCATAATGGATTTCCCCTCTTTCAACCAAATTTCGTCAATTTGTGTAGCGTATTTCTCAGTTGGTAAAACCCGATTGCAGCTTCCCCACTTTTTTGATGTTTAGCTAATAGCTATGAGCAATTATACTGAATAAATAAACAATTTTTTCTTATCAGCTTTGGAATGTGAAGTCCCTTGAGAAATAAATAAATACAATAAATCACATGGGATTATACGAAAAAAGTATAAAATCTTTGCAAAACATTGCGAAGTCTCAGAACACTTTCTTAAATCAAAGAGCCAAGACAGACCGCGAAGAAGACTTGTGAAAATGTTTAATATAAAAATTTGCATATTTTTTGCTTGCATATTTGAAGCATGGGCCAATTTCAACAATATTCAAATGTCAAATTATGACGGTAAGTGAGGAAGCAGCGATTTCAGCATTTTTCCGCTATAACCGATATGTACGATTTATAATATAAATCTATTTGTGCAGGCATGTCCGGAAGTATTGACACAAGTCCATTCGTTAAAATTGGCAAAAAATATTACTTCATCGCAGCAAATGAGAAGGTTAACTGGTATGAAGCAGCTCAGCTATGTCGTACGCTCGGTGCTGACTTGGCCACCATTGAGTCGCAAGTGGAATTGGATGCCGTATCCGATTTTTTGCTTTCCAAGGGTTATAAAGGCGTTGAGAGGTTTTATTTATCTCTCACCGATTTGGGCAAAGAGGGCAGTTTCTATTCAATTGCTACAGGTAACCCCATGACCTTCGCCAAGTGGTCACCCGGTCAACCCGACAACGCTGGCGGCAACGAAAACTGTGTGCATTTATGGATACATGCGGGAAAATACACTATGAACGACTTGCCCTGCGCATTCCGGGAGCATTACATATGCCAGATTGGAAATCCCAGGACGATATCATTTACTGTATGGTAAATTATTGGATTTCTAGATTAATATGAAGGCGATGAAAATGTATTGTGAAAAGTTTTAAAAAACCAAGCTCTAAAATTATTGAAATAAGTAGTATTTATAAAATTTTGAATATCAAGATAAGCCATTGAGTATTTGAAATATTTGTTGTCCTTCGGAACTGATATGGAATCGAAATCAAATTATTATTCAATTATTATTATCATGAACTCGCTTCGTTTGTAAGAAGGCGTTTTCTGGCAAAACCGAGAAAGCAATATGACAAAAAATTCTAATTTTGGTAATTTATCTTGTTTTTTTTGCACTTTATTTCGTTGTTTTCAATACAGATCGGCAGTTCTTGTCTCTTCTGTGGCAAAGAATATAAATAAATATCGATAGGGCGTAGAAAGTTGGAAGCAGTTTTCTTTAACACTTTCCGTCTCATTGATTTTTCGCAAGAGAAGACTTAATATTGAAAGCTGTTTAAAAAATTTAAATAAACAAATTTTATTTAAGTTTCTCTATTGGTTTGATTGTATTGCATCTTCCAGGAATTTATCCTGGGATCCCGAAATTAGATGCAGTGCACACAATCACTACGGCAACATAGAAATACTTTCCATTAAAAATAAAATATTTATACAGCTAGGAT
Organism: Neria commutata; assembly: GCA_963457695.1. Classification (NCBI taxonomy): domain Eukaryota; kingdom Metazoa; phylum Arthropoda; class Insecta; order Diptera; family Micropezidae; genus Neria; species Neria commutata. The sequence goes on from OY735246.1 coordinate 49,194,595, forward strand.
TCTCTTTGATATAAGGTTGGCTCATAGCCTTTTTCCCCTAAAGCAACAAAATTTCGTTAATTTATGTAGCGTATTCCTCAGTTGGTAAGACCTGAATGTGAATGTAAAGTCCTCTGAATTACTTGAACTAAATGTATATTCCGTGGGACGAATTAAAAAGTGTAAAATATTTGCGAAACATAGCAGTCTCAGAACTAATTCTTAGTTCGAAGTGCCAAGACAAACCGTGAAAGAGTCTTGTGAAAATGTTAAATATAAAAATTTGCATATTTCTTACTTGTACATTTTTTCAAATCTCATGTTATGAAAGTAAGTTCAGAAGAACCGATTTTTGTGTATTTTTTTCGCTATTATCTGTATTTACAATTTTTGTGCAGGCATGTGGGACAGTACTGACTCAAGTCCGTTCGTTAAAATTGGCGAAAAATATTACTTCATCGCAGCAAATGAGAAGGCAAACTGGTTCGAAGCAGCTCACTTTTGTCGTTCGATTGATGCTGATTTGGCCAACATTGAGTCGCAAGAAGAAATGAATGCCGTATCCAACTATTTGCTCTCAAAGGCTTATAAAGGCCGGAAGTTTTATATTTCTCTCAACGATTTGGGCAAAGAGGGCAGTTTCTATTCAATTGCTACCGGTTACCCCATAGACTTCGCCAAGTGGTCACCAGGTCAACCCGACAACGCTGGTGGCAATGAAAACTGTGTACACTTATGGATACAAGGGGGAGAATACACTATGAACGACTGTCCCTGCAGCTTACAGCATCAGTACATATGCCAAATCGAAAATCCTACTTATTAATTAATACATAAATATATCATTCACTTTATGGTAAATGATTTAAAAACCCCATTATGAAGGCCGTTAAAAATTCATTATGAAAACACAAAATAAGTACAGAGTTTTAAAATAATTAAAATAAGTAAAATTTATAGAACTTCGCAAATGTACTTAGAAAATCATATCGACTATTTGAAATGTTTCTCCTCTCTCCTCTCTCTCATTCAAAACTGGCATATAATTGCTTAATCAAGAAGAACTCGTTTTGTTTCTAAAATAGCGTTTTCTGGCTGGAACCGATATATGTTGGTATATATGACGCGCACAAAGCAAAAACGCTTCGAGTGTCAATTTTCGCCTCATTGCGCACATGCGCTGTGCAGGTATAAAAGTCGTTTTTGCTCTGGGCGCGTCATATGTGGTGTCGGACGTGGGATCAGAGGTTGATCACGCAGGAAAGTTTTCAGATCCGTTGCAACAAAATTAATTTTGTACGTAACAATAGAATATTTATTGTCAGTTTATTGAATAGAAGTAAAATGAGATTTGCCGTTTTTAGGTTTAGTGTCACGTCCGTTTTGCAATGATATCCGATGTCCACGGTCGTTTGTTGCGTTCGTTGTCCATGTTACTCTTTTGTATATTTCTCACAGTCGTATTTAGTATATACATACGTCCGCTACGGGTTGTCCTTCCCTCATATATATGACGGAATAATTCCAGTTTTGGTAATTTCTTCTGTTTTTGTACATTTGACTTCGTTGATTTTAATACAGATACAAAAGTTCTTGTCTCTTCTTTGACAAAGAGGCTAAACCAAAAATCTCCATTTCATTCATTTGATAACCCAAAACCCTACTAAGCCACTAGAATTGTTCACATGGCTCAGTGGATAAGTGCTCGGTCGCTGATGCGTGAAGTCGCAGGTTCAATCCCAGCCGACGGATACCATCTAATGAAAAAAAGAAACTTCGTTTCTCGCCTTGGCCTTGGGTACTTTTGTATACACGAATTGCCAATACAGAAACAGGTGATAACTGTAGCAACAATTGTTGCAAACTAAACCGAACAAGACCGTTCACAATTGGTGGCATAAAATTTACCATCTCAAATGCACAAGATGGTGAATCTATTATAGTATATGGCGAAACATTGATAACACAGTTCAAGCTGGGGTTTGGCATTGCCATTCTACGGGAGAAAAGAGAGTGGGTTTGTTGAAGAGGGTGTCGTTCATTTGTTCTAAAGGAACGTTTTTCAGTACTTCCAAGAATAAAGATGATGTTGTCAATTATTTAACTCAATTCTTGATTTCACTTTATTTGCAGGGCATGAAGCCGCACGAAATATCATTCAATACTCCATTATACTGTCATAGTCTGTAAGACTTGAAATCCGTAGACTGAATTAAATTAAATAAAAATCGGCGAGCTTAGCATTATTTTTCGAATTATCAATCCAGCATAACTTTGCAACGGTACCAGGCTTTCAGTGAAATAGATAATAAACAATCGTCGATTTTACACGAAAAACCAGTTCTTGTTATTATCCCAGCAGAAATTCAAATATTAATGGCTGCGATATCTTTTGGTCTTACAATGTTGAATATCTGAGAATATTACTTGAAATTACTTTTTAGGGATCAAATACAATATATTGTTAAAAAGTTTGACATAGCACTTAAGTTATTATATCCAGTCAAAACTTAGTTACGACAACAAAATCACTATTGCTAAGACAATATTCCACTCTATAGTTCTTTACGGATGCCCGGTTTGGGGTTGCTGTGCCAAAACGCATATCAGAAAGTTACAAGTTCGTCAGACCAAGCTCTTAGAAATGATGCTAAACTCGCCTTGGTATTTTTCAACAAAAAAATTACATAAGGACAATAAAATAAGTTTTTTATCGGATCGAATCGGAAAAATTAGTGATAAATTTTTACGCCTTTGTGATTGTTCTGAAAACATTTAAATTTCTAGTGTAAATGTAAGTGATGGGGGGTTTATGTATATTTGTAATTTTATTATAATACTATAAGAATCACTCACACTTTCAGTAAAGGCATTTTGCTTATAGCTTTTCATTTACGCCCATTTTATGTAATTAGACACATACAGTTCTTATTAATTTTCCAAAACATATTGCTTGAAAAGTAAGGTTATTTGAGTAACGAATCTCTTTAATTTGTGCGGTTGCTATAAGTTTAATAACGATTTCTCTATAAATAAAATTATTCTATATCGTCGATTTAAAAGGAAAATTTGTGTATCTTTGTGTGGCATTGCAACGGTTGCCGGGTACGGATACTCGCTGGTACTGAATAACTGAACAAATTTTCTTTTAGCCTTGGAATGTGAAGTCCTCTCAATCACCTGAACTAAATGGAAATTTCATGGGACGAATTGAAAAGTATATAAAATATTTGCAAAATATTGCAAAGTCTCAGGTCTCATTTTAAACTTGAAGCGCCTAGACATACCGTGAAGGAATCTTGTGAAAATGTTTAATATAAAAATTTGCCTAATTTTTGCTTGCATATTTGCCAATTTCAACAATATTCAAATCTCATGTTATGATGGTAAGTACAGGAGAACCGATTTCACTTTTTTTCGCTTTAACCTATATGTATGATTTTTTGTGCAGACATGTCGGACAGTATTGATTCAAGTCTTTTTGCTAAAATTGGCGAACATTATTACTTAATCGAACCAAATCAAAAGGCAAACTGGTTCGAAGCAGCTCACTTTTGTCGTTCGCATGGTGCTGATTTGGCCAACATTGAGTCGCAAGAAGAATTCGACGCCATAACCGATTATTTGCATTCAGCGGGTTTTAAGGACAGTGAAAGGTTTAGTATATCTTTGAATGATTTGGGCAAAGAGGGCAGTTTTTATTCAATTGCTACCGGCTACCCCATGACTTTCGCCAATTGGGCACCACGTCAACCTGACAACTCTGGCGACATAGAACACTGTGTGCAGTTATGGAAGAAACGGGACAAATACGCTATGAACGACTTTCCTTGCTTCAAAGAGTATAATTACATATGCCAGCTCGAAAATCCTCCTTATTAATAAATACATAAATATATCATTCAGTTTAGGGTAAATGATTGGAATTCTAAAGCACCGTTTGAAATTCATTGTGAAAAGACAAAATAAATACAGATCTTTAAAGTTAGTACAATTTATAAAACTTTGCAAGTGTACCTAGTCCAGGGGTCGGCAAGGGGTCCTGTCAAGATGCGACTCTCCAGTTCCATATGGAAATATAAAAAATTATATTATTTTATTTCCATATCTCATAAACAAATATTATACAAAAAATTTACTACATTTTGGGCTTCAGGCCATGCTGTGGCCAGCCTCGTGGCGAGGACTCCATGTCTGCCGCTACCGACTGCCGCCGTCACTAGTCACTACTACCAATTACTGAATTACATGGCTATAAACAAATTGAAGGATGGATTCGCGGAGAGATTTGAGCATTGTAATTCCTCTCAACAAAAATACAAATGAGATTATAACATTCATTAATTTGGAATTATTGCTTCAAAATTAATTGCTGGATTTGAAAACCGAACATTTGTGGAGTGGCAAGTTCACAGGATTCACGAGCAAGTTAGAAGAGTTTGGGGTCCAGAAAAGCCTGCACGTCACGCTGCACAAGTGGACAGCTCTAAAAGAAATGTCGCGAGTTGAAGTGCTGACGATCTTCGGGTCAACATATTCGTGCGAGCAAGCGTTATATTGTTATCTTCCATGAATATAATCAAAAGTAAAGTAAGAAGCCAACTAACAAATAAAAATATAGAGGCGTGCTTGAAACTGAAAAGTACAAGTTATGAGCAATATTTTTTTTTAGTTTTAACGTTGCTTCCTGAGACTTATTTGGCCAGTTCGAAAACTGAGCAATATTTAACAAAACTTTCAAAAGGCATGAAAGCCAAACGCTCATATTGATGCATATTCTTCTGGCAGATTTAGCTAAAATTCTTTAATAGGAGTATTCCCCATCCGGTGCAAGTGGTCATGCAAAAGAGCGAATGAAAAATATTTTTTCACCTTTTGTATACACAACAACAAAACACACTGGTTTGCATTTGCATTAAAGTCACTAGTTTCCTAGACCAAAATCCATTGCATTTAGTGCAAAATATTTGATGCGAACTTATGACCATAGTTGCCAGCTTGAAAAGTCGCACTTATTGTTGATCTAAGTTGGCAACAAGGAGCATTAACAGCGACCAGCTAATCATTTTGATTTTTATTTCACTTTTTATTTCTAAAAATGGTGTTTTAAATATTTACCCATGATTTCACATGCTTCGTTTTCGATTAAGAAGTCGCAAAATTGTTGTTTTTCGCTCCTTCGTGGCATTTGGTTAAACTCTCAAATAAAACAGCTGTTTGACAAAAGCATTTGCAAGGATTTCGCAATCGCTCGTTCCCGATTATAAAAATGCAAATTTTTGTATTTGTATTCGCACCGGGTCTCACATTTAAAACTTATTATTTTTAATCAAAAATAAAATTTATATGCATAGTCCTAATCAAATACCATAGTATTGAAACAAAAATATTAGTGGCTCTTTAAAAACTGGGAAATTTTGTAAATTGTAAATTTTGGCTCTTCCGTCTCAAAGGGTTGCCGACCTCTGACCTAGTCGAGTATTTGAAATGTTTCTCCTCTTTACTCTCTCTCATTTAAAACTGGTATCGAATTGCTTAATCAAAATGAACTCGTTTTGTTTCTAAAATAACATTTTCTGGCAGAAACCGATATATGTATGTATTTGCATATATGACGGAATAATTCCAATTTTGGTAACTTCTCTTGCTTTAGTACATTTTATTTCGTTATTTTCAATACAGAGACAAAAGTTCTTGTCTCGTCTTTGACAAGGAGACTGCTTGAAAAAATTTGTTGGTCTCGTCAATGACCCTGCAGGCTGGATACAATTCGCATCAAGGCGAGATTCGAGGACGTGTGCGACCGTTGCTCGTCACATGACGTTAAGATAGTCCTCAGGGATTTGAACGCAAAGGTAGGATGAGAGTGAGTGAGTGGAGGAAGGTTCCCGATACCACCATTTGACGACGATGATATTGGCCTACCATCGCCTAGCTATAATGGGGTCAAGATCGCGATCCAGCTGATAGCCCATCCTTTACGCCCATTTTATGTTATTAGACACATATAGTTCTCATTAATTTTCCGAAAATATTATGCTTTATAACGATTTCTCTTTTAATAAAATTATTCTATATCGTCGAGTTAGTAGAGAAATTTGTCTATCTTTGTGTGGCATTGCAACGGTTACGGGTACTCGCTGGTACTGAATAAATAAAAATGTTGTAGTATTAGCCTTGGAATCTGGAGTCTTCTCAATCACTTGAACTAAATGGAAATTTCATGGGACGAATTGAAAATTATATAAAATATTTGTAAAATATTGCAAAGTCTCAGAACACATTCTTAACTCGAGGTGCCAAGACATACCGTGAAGGAAACTAGTGAAAATGTTTAATATAAAAATTTGCCTAATTTTTGCTTGTATATTTGCCAATTTCAACAATATTCAAATCTCATGTTATGAAGGTAAGTACATAAGCAGCGATTTTCCTGTTTTTTCGCTATAACCTGTTTGTACGAATTTTGTGCAGACATGTCCGACGATTCTTTCGTTAAAATTGGCGAAAAATATTACTCCACCGGAATAAATGAGATGGTCAACTGGTTCGAAGCAGCTCATTTATGTCGTGCGCTTGGTGCTGAATTGATCAACATTGAGTCGCAAGAAGAAATGGATGCCATATCCGAATATTTGCTTGCGAAGAGTTTCAAAAGTGAGAGGTTTAGTATATCTCTCAACGATTTGGGCAAAGAGGGCAATTTCTATTCAATTGCTACCGGTCTCCCCATGACTTTCGCCAATTGGGCACCACGTCAACCTGACAACTCTGGCGGCATAGAACACTGTGTGCAGTTATGGAAGAGATGGGGAAAATATGGAATGAACGACGTTTCCTGCACCCAACGGTATAATTACATATGCCAGCGATCCGATTGATTATTAAATAAAATCAATGAGTTATACTAAATGATTCGATTTCTAAAGCTTTATGAAGACCGTTGAAAATTTACGCCGATTTTTTGTAATTATACACATATAGTTATTATTAATTTTCCAAAAATATTATTCTTTATAACAATTTCTCTATTAATAAAATTATTCTATATCGTCGATTTAATAGAGAAATTTTTCTATCTTTGTGTGGCATTGCAATGCATGCCGGGTACGGGTACTCGCTGGTACTGAATATCTAAACAATTTTTCTTTTAGCCTTGGAATGTGAAGTCCTCTCAATCACCTGAACTAAAAAGAAATTTTATGGGACGAATCGAAAAGTATATAAAAATTTTTGCAAAACATTGCAAAGTCTCAGATCTCATTTTTAATTCGAAGCGCCTAGACATACCGTGAAGGAAACTTGTGAAAACGTTTAATAAAAAAATGTTCCTGATTTTTGGTTGCATATTTGCCAATTTCAACAATGTTCAAATCTTATGTTATGAAGGGGGTACAGAAGCAACGATTTCCCTTTTTTTTTTTGCTATAACCTATATGTATGATTTTTTGTGCAGACATGTCGACGATTCTTTCTTTAAAATTTACAAACATTTTTACTTAATCGAACCAAATCAGGAGGCAAACTGGTTCGAAGCAGCTCACTTTTGTCGTTCGGTTGGTGCTGATTTGGCCACCATTGAGTCGCAAGTGGAATTGGATGCCGTATCCGATTATTTGCATTCAAAGGGTTATAAGGGCCGGTAATTTTATATATCTCTAAACGATTTGGGTGAAGAAGGCAAATTCTATTCAATTGCTAAAGGTCATCCCATGACCTTCGCCTAGTGGTCACCCGGTCAACCCGACAACTATCGAGGCAACGAACACTGTGTACATTTATGGCTACAAGGGGGAGAATACACTATGAACGACTGTCCCTTAAAGCATAATTACATATGCCAGATTGAGCCAAGGACGATATCATTGACCTTATGGTAAATGATTGAGTTTCTATTATTCATAGTACGAAGAGCGTTGAAAATTCATTGTGAAAAACGGAATAAACAAGTTGGTAAATATAAAACTATATATAAGCTCATTACATCTATTATTTGAAATGTTTGTTATCATCAAAAACAGATATGGAATTGCTTAATCAAAATGAACTCGCTTGGTTTGCAAAATTGCGTTTTCTGGCAAAAAACCAAATAGCTATAAAACCAAATAATCATAGTTTTGGCAATTTTCTTGTTTTTGTACATTTTATTTCGTTGTTTTCTCTCTCTTATGGCAATGAGTCTGAATCAAAAATCTCAATTTCATTAATTTGATAACTTATTCATATGATACCGTTTTTGAGTCACTAAAATTCCTCACATAATTTAAAAAAATTAGTCAATCTGCCAAAAGTTGCTCGTATCTTGTACGGAAAAATTAAAACTAAATTTACAATGCATAACTGGCAAGAAAGTGAGGAGTGCAGCATCAGCATCGGAATGTGAAACGCATAAATAATAATAATACACAAAAAATTCCGAAACGAACTCAAAAACCAAGCACGACAGATACCATAAGGCTCAGTTAGTGATGACGTATCGTATTTATTCGTATCGTAAATGTCTGAGAGAGATCTATTTCTATTAGAATTTCTGCTTTACGATCCGAATAAATACGTCAATAGCGAACGCATGTATAGAACTCGGGTAAAATAGATTTTGTCTGCGATACGAATAAATACGATACGTCATCACTAACTGAGCCTTTAAACGCAGACTTGATTACACTTCGTAAGTCACAGAACACGCCGAGCTTAGAGGCGAGCTCGGATACGAAATTAACAACAACGAAATGATTTTAATTGAGGCAACTATGTGCAACTTAACAACTTCATCTCCGTAGGAATAAGCGCGACGATATGCTAAGAAATAAACTGAAGTGAAAGAATGTCTCGGATTGCGTATAACATAACAAATTAATTAATTAACAGCGGCGGCGGCAAAGTATAAAAGCATGCCAGGAAGATGTTTAAAGTGTGGTAATTGATAAAGCATATATGTATATATGTATGTATGTACGTAATTGAGAGCACGCTGGCTGATTATATAGAGAGGCGCCTGCATTTATTGGCTTGGCATTTGTCCTTCGTGACTTGAGATTTAAATGTGACTACGTGAAAGTTAATTTCAATGTGATGCTTTGTTAAAAACTGAATCTCCTGCATGGAGTCCCGCTGTAAGTGTTCTATTCAGCAGAGGTGTAGTGAACAAATTTTCGAGGGATGCTGGATGCTACAAAAATACATGCTTACATATCGACCGCTACCAACAAGAAGGTCTAACAGTACAATTCCAGCGACAGTCATAAAACTCAAAGTTTGATATTTTAAATCGGTTGATGCTTTTTGTTATGAAAAATAAAAATTTAATATGTTTGTGTGTCTGAAAATTTGATGCTTCCGGAGATAAACCCATCTCTTACCTTAATTTTATATAACATCGGATTGCTTGCAAGGATATACTTTTTTATCCTTATTTGCTAATATCCCATTACATGTACAGTTAGAACCTGGAGTGGTTTGCATGTTGCTGCGTAACCAAAATTAAGTTTTAAAGATATTCGGTATCGACACTCCTATTATTTTCAACACAACTGCACATGTTGTTTGAACTAAATAGAGATATTGAAAAGTCGGACTCAATTATATGCATATGTACATAAAAAACAGAAAAACTAGCCGAAGGCTACTCAACCTACACGTCAATTTGGACATCGAGGTGTCTGTTCATAAGTTGTATATCAAATTCGTAAGGATAATTAAACCAATCATTGAACACGTCGCTACAACTGGAAGATTCGGCGCCCTACGCTAAAGACAATTTGGAGGCCCTTTTCTTTAAATCATATGACATTTTTCATCAATGCACCGCAATCAAACACAACACAAAAACGTTTCAAGACCAAAGAAACGCTAAGCAATTTCGCTCTGCTTTTTCGCAGACAATTGAAAGCACATTCTATGATTTACAGAAGTAAGAAACTATCTGCGAATTACATTTTATTTAAATCGATTCGTCGGGCTTTCATGGCAGAGAATTTTCGATAGTTCCATTCATTTCCACTTTCGCTTGCACTTTATTAAAAACTGTATTCCTTTTATCTTCTTTATTTTATGTACTATCAAATTAACACGTGATGGTAACGATTAATATAATTTATGTTGCTAATAGAAATAATTTTAAATAAAAAACCTTGTCTGATAACTTTTGTGTTCCCAGAGTTTATGCCAACTTCTACGCTCCTCTAAATATCTAGCAACTATAAGCTGTGAAACAGGCAATAAAAGAAGCAAAGGTGAGCAAAAAAGAACTTGTATCTGATTGTTTCCATCTTTTCTAAAGGGCATCTTTGTCTCGAATTCTGTTTACTCCAAGCGGCATACACTAAGAAAATTGGTTGCTACAATTTTGCTAAATATTTTTCTGAATATTTGACAATAAGACACTTTTTGTTTGTGTAGGGCATAGACCCTCAGTTCTCATGCTTATTTGTAGATTTTTATGCACAGATAACTGTGAAAAATCTTTTGAGTGTAATATCGCACGTCTACATCTGCCATTTGCGTCGCACATTTAAGCCAGAGGAATCTTGACATGATACCAAAAACGATCTTGCTTTGATTTTAAGCGCTTCACCCTGCCGAGCGCACAGATCGAGTGGTCACGTTCGGTATTTTTTACCTGCTTCAATGGCATGCGCAGATACACAGAAGAAACGAGCTGAATTTCGGGCACTTTGATAAAATGTTAGTTGTATAAGTAATCTGTTTAGAATGATGCTGGAAGGGAAAAAAATCAGTGGTATGCCTAAGTGATAAAAAACAAAGTGACTTTCATGGAAATTCAGATACTCAAAATAGCAAAAAGAGGTCAGACAATTAGAAATTTTTAGTTCAACATACTCTTATGATGAAGATGAGATCCAATACTTTCGCCTAGTTTGCTTATTTTCCAATAAGCTCGGATTGAGTTATTGACTTAGTTAATTCAATATATTAAATTTTAATTTTTTTTTGAATTTTATTGCGTGCCAGCAGCCTTTGCCTATCGCCTTTCACAGTAAAGCCAGCACTATTGCTAATCTTTATGTGTCTTATCATTGGCTGGCTTTGCCTTCTGTACAAGTGCCATTCATATTTACTTCCTTTTTTTTTTTATCAAAAATTCGCCGACAGGCAGGAAGGAGGCGTATATGCATTTTCTAGGCAATCTTTCTTTTTACACACGTTTCTTGCTGCCATTTGAGCAAAGAGTATGCTTTTTTGCTATACACATACTGAGCAGCTGCACCATTGACATGAACGACCAATGGCAACTTATCAGCAGCAGCAGGAATTGCGTGCGTCAATGCCATAAGCGGGCGGGGTCCCAAAGTGCGGCTTGATAAGGAAATGCATTATGCCTGGAAATCAGCTGAGACTATGTTGCATATGGGTGTGTAAAAAGCGGCAATGGTATGCAATGCAACTTTTTGTTTAATGATAGCAGCAACTTGAAATTAATGGTTTTCATATTATGAAATGCATCGAATGAAAAAAGTTAACATTTTCATGCGCTTCTCTAGAAAACTGTTCACTTTGTGTTGCCTTCAGCGTTTCACTTAATGGAATCACAATTACGCCTGTTTGTATGTGTGCAAGTGTCTGTAAGGTGTGTGCCAACATGCTCCTGCAAATCTGCAAATCCTTTACTTATAACACACAACGCTTGCCATAAATGTTTGTCTCTTTGTACGTCTTCTGCAAGGCTAAAAAGCAACAATTGGGTAGAATTCCCTTTGGTTATAAGAAACTACAATAGAAAAATGAAAAAAAAGGTTGAGTGCCGCAAAATTATTTCTAATATAAGAAACGCAAATAATAACAATAAGTCTGACATAATGCCAGTCAGACATACAGCAACACTTAGATAAACAGCAACAATTTAACTCGTCAGATACAACAACATATTATTTCGTATATAAATAGGAAGGGGTCTTTAGTTGAAACTGTTTGAGCTTTGTGAATTAAATTGAACCAAAGAGTATTAATATACATATATACATACATACATATGTTATAAGAGTACATTATATATACAATAGTATATTAGTACTCTTTGGTTGAACTATTCCCAAAGGCATACAAATACCAGACAATCTCTACAATTTTACAAGAAACTCCAACAATTATTATAATTATGTACATAGTTAAATTTGAGTTTTCTGTGAAAATTGTTATACATAAGCAATTTAGTAAAAGAATCATACATTTTAACATTTGTAAACTTTTAAATTTAATCAATCAATCAATATCAAACATTTTAATACAAATTTAAAGGACTCGATTTGCTAGACATAAAATTCAATTGCTTTATACGAAAATTAAGACCATATTTTCCAAATTTATTTATTTATTTATTGATTTAATAACATTAGAATTAATTCTAACATAGTTATATAAAAAAGGCACTAACTGCAGAGGTTATCGGCTTTTATTTTCCAAAAGAAGAAGACTACTACTATTAAAAGAGTTTGCTCACAATTTCTTTATATTACTTTTAAACTCAAAATGTCTAAACGATGATTCACCTTATGATTTACTATAACAATTTCTACTTTGTTCCACTTTTGAGAATCGAAGCTTAAGTTTTTCAACCGAAAGCAGTCTCGCTGTAAACATAAATTACTATTTTTTCAAGAATTATGAAAGGATTTCTATAAAACTTTAAAAACTCGTTTTAATGCTGTCTTTTATTGTGAAGCAAAAGCTGCATGTTCTTCGAAACATCAAAGTTGTTTAAGTACCTAAGTGCTTTATGTTTTTTGAGACACAAATAAAAGAAGGAAGTGAGTCCTCTGGCTTAAGTATATGCATTTTTATGCATATGCCTGGGAGGACAATAAACCTTGAAATTTTGTGGTTTATTAAGACAATAAGAATACAAAATTCTTTAAAAATTCAAGACACGCCAGTCAGGTAAATCGGCATAGGCCACAACATACATATGCCTGTATGCCAATGCAACGAAAACAGCAACAACAACAACATACAACAAAAAGGCTGCAGTCACAAATTCATGAAAATCTTTAAGAAACCTGTTTCGATAATACTCTTCGGCATTACTGTATATATTCTCTAAATATCTTATTGTGAGCCCAAAAGGCATGGCATTAAAGAGCTGAAGCGCAGCGAATCATGTCCAGAAGTGGCTGAAAAAAACTCATGTGTAAAAATGTTTACAAAAAGCAACAAAAAACAGCTGAGCGACAGGCCGGCATGTTACCAAAGAGCCAGAAATAAATATGGGGAATTTCCGCTGTTGCAAGCCAACAAGCGCCGCAACATGTTCGACGCGCGACCACACAAGCAAATAGTGGGAAATTGCGTGAAATTCCAATGCACGCCGGAAACGACGGGCAAGGCGAGAAGCGGCTGGCGGCACGCCAATCCGACAGTCAACAACGAGCAGCGCGCGTGTTTGGTCGTATGCTGCAGCTACGGATACTTTTTCATTGCGATACTTTGGTAGAGTGCCTGGGCATGTAAGAGATACGCCAAAGACGACAACGACGACGACGGTTCAACGTATAAGTGTGCGACATTTGCGAGTGCGTAACTGCGAGATACTTCCATATAAGATTTTAAAGTGTGTTTGAGCGCAAAATTTTTAAAATCCAAATAATAAAATTGGCTTTTGTGTGTAAAAGTATCTGACAGATACAAGCAGCTGCATATTGGCAAAAGCAAGTATCTTGCAGATATTGGCAATAATGCAAGCGTCATAAGTGTAAAAGCAAATAAAATCAAATAATTAAAAAATAACAAAAAACTGCAATAATTTATTTATTTTGTAGTTAACAGCTTTTTTACTGGCAGATAATAAGTAGTTATAAAAATCGCTGGCAAGCGTAGTTTGAAAGCGTGTGAAACGATTTTGCAGTAGAAAAGAAATATTGCTAAACAGCAAAAAGGCAAAACAAACACAGCAGATACAACAGCCAAGGCAGCAAGCAGAAGATACACTTTGTATCCGCGAGTTGCAACGTTCAATAGTCCAATAGCTGTGATTCCACTGCTGGCAGCAGAACTACCTGGCGTGCGGCAACGCAGAGTTACCAGCCTGCTGTAAATTTCGACAAACTGCAAAATTTTTATGAAATTAATTTAAAAAACTTCCCTGTTGTAAAGTAACTTTTCGAAAAGTGCTGCCAGCGTACGCTCAGACAACATGCTTGTAACCTCCACCAGCTCCTCCACGCCCACACCGGGCTCCTCGTCCTCTACGAGCAATACGCTCGAACCCTCGCCCTCACAGGCGCTGCCCAGCGCCAATAATTCGCGCCCGCCCTCGCGTGGCACCTCCATACTCGATAGTCCAACTCTGGCACGTGTGGAACGTGCTCGCCTGAGATTGGAAGCATCGGCCGCGCAGCAGCAGCAACAACAACACTTTCTCAACGGCAGCGGCAGCAACATCAATACGCTGAATCGTGAGGACAGTCTGGAGCGCAGCATATTGGATCCAAAGGTACTTGCAGAATAGTTAGCAATAATTTTAACTTTATTCGATCATATGAAATCTTTTTTTAAAAAGAGCTGCAATAGTAGTTTTGCTCTACTAAAAGCAAAAGGAAAAGCCGACAATTTTATAACTAGTACGATCGACTGTTTTTAAGTGTAAAGAAACTCTTTCGATAAAATATTTACAGCTCTATTCTGAACAGAGCTACAAATAATTTACAAATACCACAATTCAATATTTCATATCAACTGATATGCTTTCATATCAAATTTGTTTTTCTTTATGACAAAAGAGTGACGGTAACGCCAGAATAGCTCTAACTACTCGTAAAAAAGATATTTCAAATGAAAAAGCCACTGCTTTCATCAAAACCGAAACTTCCAATAAAATCTATCAACTTCTTTTTGAGGCTCGAAAATTGCATTCGTATAATTTTTTCTTGCCGATAATTGTATGCACAAATATCGCTTTATACTTTTTTGTTATTCATATTTGTACAAAATCGAGATGATATTGATGTTTTTTCTTTAAAATCTTCAATTTATGCCGTGTGTGAACAACAGCTAGAAAAAAATAATACATTTTCAGTAATCGTTAAATTTTTTAAATAAACTGCATATTTGATTGAAAAGAAAGAAACGAGCCTTTCTTTAAATTTTGGAAAGTTGTAAAATTCAACCATTCTTTTAGAAATTTCAAAACAAGTCAAATTTATAAACATTTTCTATGGTGCATATTTTTGCATTTTTGCTGAAAAAATTCAGTTTCGGTATTGCAAAACGTTTGCAAAAACTGAAATATATTTTGTTTATATCCTAACTTATATCTTTTAAAAATTTTCAAAACAAATTTTACTGCATGCATTGATATTAATCTCTTGCTAAAGCCTGCTGCCTTCTTGCCCTTTCGCTCACACAGCCAAATTCTAATTTAAAATTCAAATCACTGCCGCTCGCTCGAAATATGCCATGCAAATCGTTTTAAATCACCTGCAAATAAAAGCATATAAATTAATTTTGTGCCTAATTGCTTTGCAAATGCAGCAACAGCATGCAAATGTATCCGCTAGATACACTTCACGGTATGCTGCTGCAAATAAACGTGGCTGTAACATAATTCAATGCGGCCGAAAATAAGAAAATCCCCTTCGAAAAATACATTAAATACAACAAAAGGGCAACAAAGAGAGCAGGCAGTAACAACAACAACAACAACAAAAGCAGCAACACACAACAGACAGTAGGCTAGCCACTAACTAAACAACCAACAACAACAACAATGTGATACAAGCTACAAGCAACAAAACATAAAAACCCACAAAACATGGCCAAACAAAATCCTCTGTCCCACAAAAAATAAATAAATAAAAGCGGGCAAAGAAAATTGTAGTGATTTTCCTCTGCGCGCTGTCTGAGCGAGCAGCTTGTTTAGGCGGGAAGAGGGTATGAGTGGGGGCAGCAGAACGCAAAGAAATGAAAATTTATGTTTATGCTACGTTGGCGAATGGTCGGCAGTTTCGTTGCTAAAGCAGAGCGGGGCGTAGGGGAAAATCCGTTTTCCAAGTGGTAGCCCTTTCTACGTCCCTCACATGGCCACACAGTAATTTGCCACTAATGTCTGGTTGCACTTCTCTGCTGAGGCAAGCAGTCTTCAACAGCTGCCACACGTTTCGTGGCTACTTTAGCGCTCACATAAGCTAATATTGGCGCCTCTTCTAAGTATGCCCACCAATTTACAACACATGCAAAAATGTATTACATTCTACTTAAATATGTAGCATGCTTTTGAGCTTTCAACTGTTACCCCCCAAATTTTCACATTATCTCCATATATAAAAAGACTTTTGAAAATTCAAATCTTAGTATTCTTCAAACCTTCCCACAAATTCCCACGACACTCGTAAATGCATTTAATTTAGCATATGTATTTGAACAAAAATTTGTAGCATATTTTTAGGCTTCCTAATATCGCACTCCCCGCTATTGTGCATAATCCTCATAATATCCTTGCATATCACATAACTGTTGTGTGTATTTTCCAATTCTACACACACATTCACACAACATTCAAAAATATTTGTAATTTCTAAAGAACAATTTAGCCTGCTTTTAGGCTTTCAACTGTAACCCCCACTAATTTGCACATAATCTTCACATGCACATGTGCTCACAGAAAATGCTATCAAAGCCTTTCAAAATCCGCCAGCAAAATTTTCAAATTCATATGCCATTTCCTTGCTACTTTATTGCTGCAAGTGTATGTAGCATGCTTTTAGGCGCTTCAAATATTAGCCTTACGCTTAAACACGTTCGTGTTTGTTACATTCATAACTGAAATGAAATATGCGCTTTCAAATGTGGCTACGCCATTTTCTTTCTGGCACATGCCGGCAGAAGTGCTCTACTGCGAGACAGGCATGCCGGCAGATGGCGCCTAAAAACCTCAAATTGACGCACACAACTCAATAAACTCGTAAATAATCCATTAAAGCAGATAAATGGCAACAAAACACGCACTGCCGTACATTTGTAAGCAGCTGAAATCCCAAAAAGCCTGTCAGTACTTTTGAAGGAACTCCGCTGAAAGCAGGCACGTAGCGAGGGGGTTGGAAAACGTTAGTTTCTAGCAATCAAAAGCTCTCACATATGAGTGTATATAAATTTTTCTATAGCATATTTGGCGCCGTGGAGGCTCAGTGCACAAGTGCTTTATCGCTGATGCGGTAGGCCTGGGTTCATCTCAGCCGGACCTCATAACGCTAATAAAAATAGAATTTTTTTAATTATGATGAATTGGAAATTCTCTAAGAATATACTTTACCATAAAAAGCTTTTCCACTCGTTCGAATACGGTTTTTTGTAGGTCCCGTTAATTTGTGTGTGTGTGTGTGTGTGTGAATGTTAAAAGTACACACAAGTTACTGCGAGAAAGGTAGGCCTAGCCCATACGGGCTGTTGCGCCAATCAATTATTTAATTCTTTTATTATGTTTGGCAAATTCGCTCAGTGAAACCTTTCAAAGTTAATGCTTTAGTTGTTGGACTTTCACTTGAGACTCCTTCCACAAAAAATTCCACACTACGTGCTTGAGCCGAGTGGAATTATCGCACGCATAAGCCACTGACAATATCGCCAACTCCCCAAAATATTACATACAAGAATGAATGTTAAGCAGACACGCAGCCAGAACGCCAGGCCAGACCAAAAAAGTCCAAAGTTGCAGCCTGCTTTCAGGCGCAGCAGTTCTCGACTACTTGTAGGCGCTCAAGAAAAACTGAAGTAAAGCAGGAAAATGTAAAGAAAAAAGGAGAAGTAGAAAGAAGTGTACCAAAATACATAAAATATGCAAAATAGGGTTTTTCAGAAAAACAACATTAACAAATGTAAGTAATATGAAACAAAATAAATAAATAATAAAAAAAAGCAAAGAATGTAAAGCGTAAAGCAAGAAAATAGCAGCGGCGAAATGGAAAAATATTTACGCTGCCTGCTGTTGCCAGATTCAATTGCATATTCCCCAACTGGGCGTAATACACAAAAGTAACATTTGCAATGAAGCAGCGCACGTAGAAAGAGTGGCATGCTTTTAGGCAGCTCTAGCGAAATTTAAATACAACTTCCAGCATACTTTCAGGCGAACTGGCTGTGCGAAAGGCGGAAGTTGTGTGCAGCATAGCAACATTGGACATGCACAGTGCTGGAATTCTGTAGTGTGCCTTTAGGCGACTGCAGCAATGTCTTTAAAAAAAGTATACTTTTAGGCAGCAACCCCTACAGCTGTTAGATGTTGAGTGAAGCACTCAAGTGTAGGGAAGTTAAGTGTGCTGTAAACTAACGACAGGAAAGTGTAAGCATCGTTGGTTGTCAAGTAAAGCCCTTATCATAGTCATGCTGAGCTATGTGGCAACGTAGCCTCGATTACTAAAGCCTTCAAAATAGACAGATCTCACATAAAAGCTGGGAAGTTTTTGAATACTATTTTCACAGTAGTGGAGTCCTAGTGGGAAGTCGACTGCAGTAGTTCGATTCAGTTATAGGAATATTGTGAAATTTTTTTCTTTAAGAGTTGGAAATACTTTTTCACTCTCATTTCGTTTTAAACTAACGAAATTTTAGAACATTTTCTAATTTCACTTCGAAGCATTGTTTTTGTGTTTGCTTTTGCTGTATGCTGAATTCTCCAGCCTTGGCCTCTGCACAACTGTCAATAATGAGCCTGCTGACAGGTTTACAGCATGGCAAAGTTTGTTTCCGCCAAGAAAAGTTTACATTTGCCGCTGTTTCCTTTTCATAAAATCGAAAACTTTTTTGGCCGCTTTGCGCTCTCAGCCTTTTGTGCGCAACTCGCCCCTTATTTACGGCAAATGCTACTGCCAATTTTCAGTGTTACTGCCAACATGTCTGTCATTTGCCCGTGAAAGTGCAGCAAAGCGTATATGTGAGAAACATTTTGTAGCAACGAGTAAGAAGAAGCAGCACAGGACAATCGATTCCTCTTTGAAGTTGCCAGCACAATTTATGCAGACGGCATAGCGTGCAGTTTGGAACAACTTCAGTTCGGTTCGGTTCGTTTCAAGCGGGCAGACAAGTAAAGTTTGACATTTTGTTGAAAATCTAATGGAAAGTGAAAAGACGTTGGGTTAAAGAAGTTGAAGAAGAACAAGAGCTTGAAAATATTGAAGCGAAGGTACTAGCCAATGCTTCTCACTTGGTGGAGGCTTTTCTGGTTACACTATATTTCAATTAATTGCTTCTTAAAATTTCAAGTAACAGATAAAGCCTATACTAGGCTATACTAATTCTTCTCAGGGCTCGAACAGATCTCGAAACTGCGCATCAAGCCTCTTTGGAAATTTATAAAAAACACCCGAATTCTGACAGATCACTACTTTGACAACTCCTAAACGGAACTCCAACTGGTATCGCTAAGGACCCAACAGGGTCTGTGCGTGGCCTTCTTCTTAGGCAGCCAGATTAACCTAACCTAACCTAAAGCCTATACTATGAGAAACTACTCGGTTGTTTTAAATGTTTTATATATTGTTACGTAATTCCGCTGAAGTACTCCGCTACTTCGGTTCGGATCACTGGATTGTGTAATCGTCAAGAATAATGCACAAAAAGCTCAATGCTTGTAACGGTTTTATTGATTCCAATAACAGATTGACTATTCCAATCCTTTTGTTACAAAGATTTGCACTATTTTGCAGTTGCAGTTGAATTGTCCTTGGTTGTGATTGCGATGCTTCACGTTCACTCGTTCTGAATCGATGTTGCACGTTCACTTGATACTCGGTAACTGACTCGATGTTGCACGTTCAATTATTACTCAAAGACTGACTCTCGACACTGCCGGCGGCCGCTTTTTATACCTGTTACTGTTTCTCGCCAGCTACTGTCGAACATTCTACAACTTCTCGCTCGCCCTGTTTCTGGATTGTACGAGAAAATTCCAATACACAATATTTGTCAGAACTTCAAAACACTTTCGAATCAGAGGTGCTGATATTTGCTAAAGCTTTTGTTTTGCGTATGCTTGTTCAACTGTAACCGTGCACAGGGTGTCCTTTTCTTTAGCTGCCGTAGTATAACCCCCATATTCGTCACACTGCCCTCCTCTTAAACTTGTTCGTCCCGAACAAGGATAGGTTCTTTAGCCTTATAGGGTGCCAGTCTCTCCAAATGGACTACTTTAAGTTTAACTCTCTTCTTGCCATTCAACGGTATTCGATATACGACGTCATTTGATAGCTTGATCACGCAGTCTGGCTCCTCCCAATGCGTTTGTAACTTCGGACACAGCCCCTTCTTGCGCTGTGGGTTGTAAAGCATCACTAGTTGTCCTTCTTCGAAGCCTTCGGAATTTGCCCTCAAATCGTATCTGGCCTTCATCTTGTCACTCATCAACCGCATGCGTTTCCGCATATATTGGTGCATCGCATCCAATTCCTTCCGCTTATTGCTCGCCAAGTCCTCATTGTTATCGTAGGTGGGCTCGCGTGTTTTGGGTTCTTTAGCGGTGACGCATTTGTCACATGTCTTAATCCATTCCGCAACAGATTGCTTACATCCTACCCAGTAGAACCGTTTATTTATCTTCTCCACCGTCTTGGTGATTCCCAGATGACCGTCACCCGAACCATTGTGACATGCTGACACAATGTCCGTTACTCGCACTTTAGGAACGACAATTAAGTTTCTATGTGCTGTTCCGTCCTCGCTTTCCCATCTTCGATGCAAGCACCCGTCGCGTAGTTGTAAGCTCTGCCACTGTGCCCAGTATGCTTTAGTGATGGCGCTTTCACACGCTATTTCTTTGAATCTTGGCCGTACACCTCTTTCTTTGCAGTCCACTATTTTCGTCAGATCTGAATCATTTCTTTGCTCGGTTCTTATTCGCTCTGCTGTCCATTGTTCTTCCGGCAAGACACTAAGCAACCGAATATCGATTCGTCCTTCTTCTTCCTCTGCTCTGGAGCAATGCCTGCATTCTGTATTGCAGGGACGTCTGGATAGCGCATCGGCGTTGCCATGTAGTCTTACTTCAGGATACTCTATTTCGAAATCGTACCTCTGCAATCGTTCGAACCATCGAGCAATTTGGCCTTCGGAGTTCTTGAGTTGTAATAGCCACCTGAGTGCCGCATGATCCGTTCTTAACAGGAACGGCTGCCCGAAGAGATATTTGTGAAAATGTGTAACACTGTTCACCACGGCCAGCAGCGCTCTTTTAGTGACGCAGTATTTTCTCTCCGGTTTTGCTAAAGAAGTGCCATAGTAGCCAATTACTTTTTCCTCGCCTTTAATGACTTGTGAAAGGACTCCTCCGATTCCAGTAGCACTTGCATCCGTGCGCAGTATGAATTTTTCACCAGGAACCGGATATGCTAGTACAGGTACTGCGTAAATTCGTTCCTCCAGATTGCTGGATGCCTCTTCCTGCTTGTTCGCCAGCTTCTTGTTTGATTCTATCACGACTCCCTTGTCGCCGTTGCTGCTCTGCTCTTTTCTTTCGCCATACCTCCGTTCTGGTATACGCCATCTGGAACGTTTCCGACGCAGGTGGCACTCCCTCGCCATGTGTCCTGTTTTGTCGCAATAGAAGCATTTTCCTGTAAATTTCTTCATCGTCCGATCCGCTGGCGAGTGTTCTGTTTTGATTGCTTGACACAGAACATCGTCATCGGCTTCCATCCTGCGAACTTTGGGTGCAGAATATTGCATAGTGCTGGTCCACGCTGCCTCGTATGTAAGTGCACTGGTAACCGTCTCGGTAAATGTCGCTTTGCTCATCATTATTGCGCTGCGTCTTATTTCTGGATAGCGAATTCCTTCGATGAATGCTTGTATCTTCATCTTTTCCAAGTGTTCACTGCCCAGGTCAGAGTGAGCTAAATGTGCCAGTCGCTCAATGTCCGCTGCGTAGACCTGCAAGCTCTCACCGCTCCTTTGCCTGCGATTCTTCAGCTCGATGTAGGACAGCTGCTTCATGTGCTCGCTACCGTACTTCCTTCCTACCGCACTTATTATGGCCTCATAGCTGCATCTTAGTATTGGTGGAATCGTCTGTAACACCTCGGCTGCTGCTCCTTTCAATGCCACTATCAGAGCCGCTGCCTTTTCTGCGTCGCCCCACCGATTCTGGGCGGCCGTCGTTTCAAACTGCAGTTGGAAGATGTTAAACGCCGTTGTCCCATCGTAGGTAGGTGCTTTGAGTTTCGTACCACTGAATTCTCTTATTTGCGGCAGTGGGCTTTGCAATTGCAGCTCTTGCAGTTGCTCTTGCAATTGTTCTTGCAGTTGCTCTTGCAGCTGCTTTTCCAGATCCGCTTGTATTCTTGCGATTGAATTATCTCGACCTGATTCCATTTTCAGCATTCTCTCATCGAGCGCATTAACTTTTCCTTGCAGCTCGTTCACCTTTCCAGTCAAAGTCTCAGAAATCTCTCGTAGTTGTGTAGAATTTTCTTCCATCTTTTTCTCGACTCGTGTAGAATTTTCCATAAATTCTCGCTTCATTATTTCAGAATTTTCTAGAAGTTTCTGCTCCATGTTCACAGAATTTTCTTCCATCTTTTTCTCGACTCGTGTAGAATTCTCGGCCATCATGCCTTGCATTGCAGCGAGCAACTGGCTCATGTCCATACTCACTGGAGCGATGTCTTTCTCTGACATCTCAGCCACTTTTGAGTCGCACTCAAACTCATGCTCTGCCAGATTAAAGCCTCTCGCCTCCAATGGCTCTCGTAGTCGACGCTGCAATTCGGTCTTTGAGCCTGTTGTCTGCAACCCTAGCTGGGCCAGCTCATTCTGAAGTTGCTCCACTTTCAACTGGTCGAACTTCACCATTATTCTGGATTAGCACAATCCCACTTCTGACACCAATTGTTACGTAATTCCGCTGAAGTACTCCGCTACTTCGGTTCGGATCACTGGATTGTGTAATCGTCAAGAATAATGCACAAAAAGCTCAATGCTTGTAACGGTTTTATTGATTCCAATAACAGATTGACTATTCCAATCCTTTTGTTACAAAGATTTGCACTATTTTGCAGTTGCAGTTGAATTGTCCTTGGTTGTGATTGCGATGCTTCACGTTCACTCGTTCTGAATCGATGTTGCACGTTCACTTGATACTCGGTAACTGACTCGATGTTGCACGTTCAATTATTACTCAAAGACTGACTCTCGACACTGCCGGCGGCCGCTTTTTATACCTGTTACTGTTTCTCGCCAGCTACTGTCGAACATTCTACAACTTCTCGCTCGCCCTGTTTCTGGATTGTACGAGAAAATTCCAATACACAATATTTGTCAGAACTTCAAAACACTTTCGAATCAGAGGTGCTGATATTTGCTAAAGCTTTTGTTTTGCGTATGCTTGTTCAACTGTAACCGTGCACAGGGTGTCCTTTTCTTTAGCTGCCGTAGTATAACCCCCATATTCGTCACAATATGAATTGACACGAAGCTTTGGCCGTTTTAGGTAATTAAAATCCGAGCACTGGTGATTACACTTTGATGAAGCAATAGATCAATAAAAATACAGGAATAAACTTTTATGAAGAATTATGCAGGGGAAAAACAGGATTCAATACAACAAGGAATGCAAATTCCTAGTTAAATGTGAAAAAATTTAAAATTATTTCATAGACAAATATCAGCTAAAAGTAAGTGGTTCCAACACTTCCTTAGTTCTTCTAATTGGGAGTTTGGATCTCGGGTTTTCACAGTTCCTACATATTCTACTTTTGCCATATAGTTGCCAAGTAGTATATTAATATTCTCATTTATTTGCACATTATCAAAGATATCGATAGTTCAAATTAACGCTTACAGTTATGGAAAATCTGATGAGGGAAGTCATATGAAATATCAAATGCAAATAATTGAGCGTATCACTTCCAATAAAGATTCGAAAATTATATCGATATTACCTACTCTGTAGCTTAATATAGACAAAAGAGAGAAATCTCGAGCTTCAACAATCCGAAAACTTTCGGACTGGAAAATGCGAAAGTATAAATATTTCGCTTGACTATTTGAAAAATAGTGAAAATGAATATCTAAATCTAATCAAAAGTCAACGAAGTGCGAGAGACTATATGATTTTTCTTACTCCCCCTCATATGCCCTAAAGACGATGCCAAACTTCAAGGCAAGGCAGAAATTGTCTGCATAACCGTAAACGCGAACAGTTCCCAAGCGTATGTGTGGTATTTGTATCTGTCTCTGGCAGCGCAGATTGCACTACATGACGGGCGCAGATAACCCAGAAACACATTTGACCGGAAAGTACTATGAAACTTCAAAGATTTCTTTTATGCAAAAGTCTAGAGGAAAGCAAGCAGCAAAAGCAGACAGTGCCTGAAGAACAGAAGCAGCGACTTTAAAGAAAGGCGCGAATAAAGTCGGCGGAACGGCGGTCGTCGCGGCAGGGTGCATGCTTCGCAGTGTATAGTATCAAATGATATCAAAAGACCGCCGCAGCAGAGGGCAATGTACAAATTGCAAACAGAGTGTGAAGAAAGAAATGGCGAACTGACCCGAGCGAAGCCAAAGCGAAAGAGCTACTGCGGCAATTGCTTCGGCAGTTGGAATGTGTTCAGCTTGGCTGGCAATACAGCAAGTAAAAAGCAGACAAGTCAATATATATACATATGTACATATGTATGCAACTCAGAGCAAGCGAGCGCCCAAAGGTGCAAAACTATTTGGAGCAGACAGTTTTTGGCCGCCAGTGGGGCGTAAAGTTGTGCAGGCAACTTTTGCAACAAGTTAAGTGTAAAATTTTCCTCTACAAAAAAGATACAAAAATATTACAGCAACAAATTTCACAACAAAGCGACCCACTCTCAAAATTACAAAAAATTCTTTTCAATGTCAGCAGCATTTAGTAAAATTAGGCAAACAACAGCAAAGCATATTCCCCCTCATACATTCGAGAAATGCTAAAGCAAAAGCATATATTTTTTTGGCTTCCCCCCTCCTCACACACACGAAAGTTGTTACAAAAAAGTCTCCCCCACCAAAAATTTTAAAATCGTAAATATTCTCGATGGCATGAATGATGAGCAAATAAGCAACATTTCAACGCGCCAAATTGAATTTTTGAACATGGCGTTGCGTGGAATGTGGCGGCTTATGCGGTGGGTGGGGGTGCACTCGTTGTGTGAATGAGTGCACACAGCCCCTCAGTGATATATCACAATTAAGGCAGTGTCAGTTTGACCCACATGTGCATTTTTAAATTTTATGATGCATTGTTGCAGGTTGTTGCAGCACTGCAACGTTGCCACCATCTGCTTGCATAAGCGCTGCTCTTCTTGTTGTTGTTGTTTATTTGTATGATAAGAGTTATCACTCTCAATTAAGCGTGATTTATGCTTTCTTTTTTAAATTCAATTTGCTGCGCACCCTTTGAGAAGCGGTCGCTTTGTAGTGCAAGCGGAGAAAATTATATCAATTCGGAGCAAACCAAATTTATTTAATCTGAAAAAGAAGAAATGCACAAGGCATGAGGCGGCTAAGATCTGTATTTTTAAAGTCTTTTTATTTAGAATATATTTTGCTTAACTTTCTCGATTCCGAAGTTGCTAGAGAGCAACTTCAAAAGCTTGTCGTCTTATAGCAAAAGTGTCTCGGCGTCTATTATTTCAGTAGGTACCAACAGATTAAGGTTTTCTGAAAAGAAATCAAAGCAAATTACCCAATTTTTATGCTAATTAAAGTTATTTTCATTGAAGTGAAGTGGTATTAATTGTCGTCCTTTCGTATACTAAATATGGAAATCGTTTTAAAAATGTTTGTTTAGTAATAATCAAATTAAAACCAAATGTATTTATGCCACTTTCTTCCATAAATATTAAATATTTGTTCTCATAAAACTAAAATCTGAATTTTTAACACCCTTCTAGCTCAATGTTGCTCAACAAGAAATTTGTTGTAGCGCCCATACGGAAGGGCGTGATGACTTGCAAATTTTTAGAAAGAAGCCTTAGGTTAAAATTTCATGATTTCAAAGTAAAAAAACTTGAAACCACAAGAAAAAGTTTGAAGTTGAAAGAGCTCACATTATTTTGCTCTGATAGCCAATTTCTCAGCTTCGAAGAGCTTTCGATTTAATGCAGAGAACTATTTAATTATGGCATAATCTATTTAATTATTCTAAGAAAAATTAAGAAAAAGGTGCGTAGCTCAGACGATCTACAAATGATGTATACATATCTAATATCGATAGATTATTTTAAAGGTATGGAAGAAAATTTTCGCATTAATATTTCAGATTGAAGATTGGTAAAGCCAGGCTTGAAATAACAGGGTTTATAATGCGCCAACTTTATATTAAGCACAGTGTCGCCGGCACTAGCTATAAATCGATCTCATCAAAATATTGCAGTTAGATTTCAAAACTAAGTTGCTAAAAAATGCAATAAAAATGTATACTACAAAGTTTGAATAGTATTCAAAGCTGTTTCATAAGACACGCCGGCTAATCGAGAGTCCACTTTATTTGCCTTATTATTACATTCAATGGTTTTTCAAATGAAGATCGAGATACTTCTTCAATTTTGAATTGCATATTTTGAATTTTAGCTTTGTTCACTTTCCGTTTTGCGAAATGCTTTGTTGCCAAATTTCAGCAAAGTTCTCTGCATTAATTGCAACTCTTTGAAGTTAATGAATAGCGGAAGTCATTGCCAAAGCCAAGCCCCGCAATGAAACCGCCCCTCCCTTGCACCTCATTTCCGATCGTAAAAATATTAATGAACTCAGCTACATGCGCACACACACACATGCACTGCACTGTTGGTGAGTCGGAAACGACTCACTCGATGAGCAAAAAAATTCATTCATAAAACTTAACAAAAGATTATTGCCGCCGCTGTCAGTGGCTTTTCGACAGCGTGGCTGAGCAAAAAAAAAAAAAGAAGAAGCAGAACGACGAAAAATGCAATTGGCAAGTGCAACGGAAGCGCACAACAACAAAGCAACATGTGTTGCCGTTATTATTACTGCTTTGCCTGTTGCTGTTGTTGTTGTTGTTGTAGCAATATTAACCACCGTCGGAGGTCGCCGCTAACAAAGCGCGGCATACAAATTGTAAACAATTCATTAAGCGGAAATTACAATTATTCACAAAAACACGCACACAAATGCAAACTCACGAAAAAAGGGGAGCAAAGAAAAGGTGCAGTAAAATTTACAGCAACAACAAAACATTTAAAATGGCGCAGTGTTGCATTCTCAAACAAAACTAAACATGCCATAATGCTGCGAAGGCAGAGGCTGGCAAGCAGGAAACAAAAGGGCAACACTGCCGCCGAAAGAGGTCATATGTGAGGTGCCTTACTGCGAATGCTTTTGATTGAGTGAGTGAGGCAGGGCAGCGGTGGAAGACAAACGGAAATCATTAAAAATGCAACAGTTTTTATTGAAAATTCAGCCATGCTTGCAAATGGGCATGTTGCAGTTGCAACTAGGGGTGGCATACAATTTGTCTTGCACAGTGTTGAAATTTTGAAAAGCAGTCTGAAAAATCAAGTGTATTGCAATGAAATGTATCTTTCTTGTGAGCAACACCTAAAGATGTGCGATACATTGCATAGAATTCGAGCTGCGAAAATGCTTTTGTCTTGTTTGCATATTTATGAAAAATAGTTCGTTATTTAATGATAACTTCAAATCTCAGCATGACAATGATTGATTAATAGTTCGTATACAAATCGACGTTTTTTACAAAACCATTCCATTTCATTAGCTTTTCGAATAAGTGTGCATAAAGTCCTGTGTACGTACGCTGGATAGTCAATGCATTCTGGCCCCTAATCGTTGAGCTATAGCATAGCTTGCCATTCTTTTCTTCCTTTCGCGTTCTTTCAAAATTATTGCATTATAGACCATGTAACTGAAAAACCAACTCAAGCAATTTTTCTTGTTGTTGTTATTAAAATACATGCGAGTTCTCGATGCTTATTAAGTTATGCAATTTTTCGAAATTCGAACATGATTTTTGTTGAAAAATTTAGTTAAATAGTTTTTGCCTAACAATCTGTTGATGCTTTTTCTTAAAATATCGATCTACAATAAATCGACAGAAGCATTTATCATCCTTAGCAACGCATGCTGGTAGTCATTTCTTAGATGCCATGTCGCTGCCGGCATGCAACAAGCAACATTTCCTATAGTCGCAATCGTTCTCAACGACAACAACAATAAGGCGTTGATGATGCAAAAGAAGGAGCAGCAGCGATTTGTAGCGACTTACAGCTCAGCTTCGCTCGACTCCACTCCATTTCGAGAGACAATAAACGCTGATTGCATTTTTATGTCTAGCACTTTTGATGCATTTGCATTTGGCAGGCGTGACGAGACGAGGCGAGGCAGGGCAGCAGCGAATTTGCATATGCGTTTTTTCATTGTTGTTGTTGTAGTTGCGGCATGTGCAGCAGTTTGTTGCCAACTTGCTTTGCCGCGCAATTTCATGTTATCAGCTGACGTTGTTGTTTTTGCATTTTTTTGCAACTCTGCTGTCATGCAACATGTTGCTGCAATATGCAAATGATAGCGCTCTTCGCTGCAACAGTCAGACCATGAAGAGGCTGCACGGACTCTTATAACTAAAATTGCATGCAATTCGAACTGGCATGCGTTGTTACCAATTTTCCAAATATGTATGTACCTCTCAAAGCTCAATGGCAACATCTTCTTCTTCTTCTTCTTCTTCTTGATTGTTGAGTAACCAGCCGTTACTGAATTAGCACCTGACTAGAGCCTTTCAGCTGGAAATGCCAAGCGTTGCCAGTGGCTCCTCTACTGAGTCTTTCCATCGGAGGCCTCCCACGCTGTCTCCGTCCTCCAACTGCCACGTAAAGTACTTTCTTCGCTGAAGCTCCTTCAATAGCAACATCATTTGCTAAAAATAACTGCAGCCATCATTTTCTCAATAAATTCAATTTAAGAAACTAATCGAAATTTTTGAGTTGCTTGTAATTTCAATTAAAACAAAAGCAACAGACCCTAAAACCACCGGAATGTTTAGCACAGTGCGCTTAATTACTGTTAAGCAGCGATAACTGATACTTCTGATAGGCACGAGATAAGGGTTGAGTTGAACTCATGAGGCATGCCGGGGCGTGACATCACACCGGCTTTATCAAAGTGCTGATTGAAATTGGCTAATTTGGAACATGACACCCAGGAAAAAAAAAACATTGAAAGGGAATTATTTGAAATTTCTAGATTCTAGAATATCGTTACTCACTTTTATGCAGAAACATGGCTACTCTGAATCTGCGTTCCGACTTTTCGATTTTCTTTATTGGTTTTGTAGAACAAATTTAGAATTTATCTTTCGTTTAGAAATATCAATCTGACAAGCACAAATGTTCTGAAACTCTGTTATTTTGGAATTTTTCAACACAAAATTCAGCATAAATGCAACCATGTGCAGTTTACTTGTTTTCTGCAAACATATTATTTATTATATGATACAATCTTTTTGAAAGAAAACGTAATTATTAGTATTTCTTCCTCTTCGCTGTTTTTGAGCTTTACTTATTTTACTGCACACAAGCAGTCACAAAAATAGTTATGAACCTGAATTCAAACAGTTGCCTAGCTTCAGGCTTATACTCAAGGCACACTCAAAGTATAAGCCTGGAAATATGTAACAGCTCTTTTAATACTTTTTCCTAAGAAGTTCTAGCATTCTTGACATATCAAGTAAACATGTTTGTTGAATTATACATTAATATCTGCATAAATTTAAAATCCATACATTTGAAGCGTATATTTTTTGTCTATAAAATCTTAACTTTTAAATAACACTAGAAAATTTCGGGCTCGTGAGAATGTAGAAACCTTTCGAGAACGAAATCCGTAGTGCGTGCACATGAACAGAAAAAAATTTTATAAGAAGGAATCTTAGATACTCAGAAATCTTTGAGTAATGTTGAAACTGTCGGCGCCTTTTAATTTTCATACAACTGCTCATTACCTGCTTATGTAAAATGTAACAACAGTTCCAGAACGAATCGTTGGCTTCTTCGTATAAGAACGTTGCTTGCTTTACATTATCGAAGGATTTTGTCGTTCGTGTTTCAGACGATTTCGACTTACAGCAAGCGAGCGTGAACACATATTGTAAACATAACTATTACCAATTACTTATAATACAATTTTAAACCACTTAATTTTACAACTAAAATTATATATAAAATTATTATAAACTGTATCACATATTTTAGTGAAATTTTTGTTTGCCTACAAACAATCTGGTATTTATGCAATTTTTTATTTTTATTCTATTTCCTACACAAAAACAACATAAATCCCTCGAAACTACTTATGAAAAAACTCAACACAATTGTCAAAAAAAT
Source organism: Neria commutata (assembly GCA_963457695.1). Taxonomy (NCBI): domain Eukaryota; kingdom Metazoa; phylum Arthropoda; class Insecta; order Diptera; family Micropezidae; genus Neria; species Neria commutata. Next base: position 49,224,894 of record OY735246.1, read on the forward strand.
TTAAAAAAAACCCCAACACAACAAATGACGCCACTGTAGAAAGACGTGCCCTGGCATCAGGTCTGGACGCATATGAAACGCCTCTCACACGCCTCCAAAGTGAATTCCACCAACACTTTAACGGCACAAAAGACCGATCTCGGCAGCGGAAAGACCGCCATGCTGTATCCGGATAAGAGAGCATCGCTCAAGGATGCTTTCTATGCGCAGCAGGTTTACTTTCGTCCCGATATGGTAGGCAAATTCAAAATTTTTCTCAAACCACAAATATTTCACTATGGCTAATGGCGAATTGGTTGCAATTGGAAATTGGTTTATGATTGAAGAATGGTTACGTAGTTACAGTTAAGCGTTCTCTGGTTCATGGTGTTTCAATTGAAAATAATGCTAATGCTACTTTTTTACATAAAATACTACCTTTTTAGTGTTACTTTCTTGGGTAATTGATTTGGTTGTTTTGTAATTTAGCAGCACATTTTTCACAATATTGGTTTTGGTACTTTAGATTGCATCTTTTCAATTAGCTTGTAAGAATTTTTAATAGTTTGCACAACAACTTTTTACAAAAGCTATCACATTTGTTCAAGCTTGCCTTTAAAATTTTTATAATTTCTTTTTGGTAGTAGTTTGCCTGTATTTTACTTAAATACGATATTTTTATGTTACATTTTTAGAGTAGCCTTGTTAGTCCTTTCACATGCGCCTACTCCTTTACAGTTTATTCTGCCAAGCATTAATAAAATTTTCCATTTTATAAGTATGCGCAAAAACTTTATTATTTTCAACTCTTATCATGACTACTGCTATTTACTATTTACCGCTTGAGCATTTAATTCTTTTTCATAAGCTTTTGCATATCCTTCAAAATGCAACCATGCGGAAAATGCACTTTTAATCCACTTTGCGCTGAAAAGCGCAAATATTTCATTTCATTTCAATTCGTTTTTGTTGGCGTTGGCACTCGAAAAAGCATTTTACGCTTTTTCAGCATGTCGGCGCTTGCCAGCCAACGTTTCCAGCCACTTGGCCAATAATAATATTCATTACTTTTCGCTTCTCTTAATTTGATTATTATTTACATAAATGTGGCTGCTGCCTTTGGCTGCAGCTGCTCTCCCACTCTGCGGCTACAACCCAGCTTTGACGTTGGTCCATATCCTTTCAGCGCTGATTGAAATGAGATCAAAGTTAAGTCGACGTTGCGGCATTACGAGTACGCTGCTGTGTGGGGGTCGTATTGCCTGGTAGTTAAACAGGCTATGATTACTACTACTACCAAACTTAAAAGGCTCTCAAATGGCAGCAATAAATAAGTGCAATGAGTGAGTGCCACACAGTTGATAGGAACTCTTGTATCATAATTTCTATAGCATTGAGGCAAAATGATGAAAATGTTAACCGCATTTTTTACTATTGAGGGATTGAGTTACTCAAGGACCTTTAAAGCAGTTCTGCACTTTCTGGCTTATTTTCATTTCTTGTTTTCTTCTCATTTCTTCTTTCACAGTTGGTAATTAAAATAACTTTGTCTATATATTGATAAATAATTTAATGATGAATAATTATTTTTCATTACATACCTCACTCAAATATTATTCAAAAATTAATTTATGTAAATTTAATAGTAATATGCAAATATGCAAAATCCGAAGTCTAGTAATATAGAATACTTTAAAAATCCCGGACAATAATACATACATCCCTCGCTGTATTTTGAGTATACATGATTAGAGCAATATAAGGTATCTCAACTAGCCGGGCATGAGCTTCCTCTCATTATCATTTATACTTTGCTTCTCTAACTAAATGAGATAAAACTTGGTAAGTCTATTATTTACGCTTTAATTCTCAAATGTCGATACATGCAGATAAAGTAGCTCTATAATTTATCTAAATTCTTATTAATTCGATTATGAATATCAATATTTTGTATACAAATTTTATTTTGTAAAATTCACTTACATATATACATATATGTATGTAATATTTTTTAGGGCCTTCACTCTTTAAAGAATAGCTGGGTTAACATACCAATTAGTTGAATATATATACATATATGCATGTAATTCTAAGATGACTTACGGATGCCAAAATTTTCGAGAACGTTAGAAGTGAAGTAGGGGAGAGGGGGGTACCTTCGTCTCTTTTTTTTTGAAGGCCTATATTTCAGAAGGTAATCAATATATTTAAAAATCGATTAGACTGTTACAATACCTCATTATTTAACAATAAAATGTTATACTAAAATTTCTTTAAAAAGTTTCGTTTGTATTCTTTTTTTCATGATTAGTAAAAAAAGTCATTTCGCTGAATGTGCCCCCATGCCAGGGTAGCTTCGGCATTTGGCGGGGCACTTTCGGCATTCATACTTTAAAGTAATGTAAGGTGATACAAAATCTTGTTTTGACTAAATAAGACATGTTTTTGGTTACACAACACGTATTTATTATATTCTGCATTGAAAAATTAAAAAAAAATCATGTTTAAGAGCTTCAAAAAAAAGGTAGTTATTGTAAAATTTTTTTATAAATAATTTTTTATATATAATGTTTAAAGTGCTGAGATCGACCCTAATATTAATTTTGTGTGGTTACGGGAGGTTTAAGCCAGGTTCGAGGGTCTTAGAGGCTTCAACTCGATTTCGATTTTTAATACCTGTGAAGTTATATTGACGAATGTGCCCCATGAAAAAAAGACGAGTCCACCCTGGTGTCACTTTTTTTTCTTTTTATTTTTTTACTTCTAATTTCAGTGCTTTACTTTCACTTAATACACTTTTATTTACAAAATAATTAGTATTAAAGTAATACTAATACAATTTTGTTCGAAATAATGGTATAAATACAGCACAAACTTCTTACGTTACCGACCTGAATATTCGGCAACGAAGCGCGAAAACACAAAATCAAATGTAACTTTATCAGCTGTTCAGATAGAGATGGCAAACTTTGTGAGGGATATTTATGCTAGTTATGGGTTAGTTTTAACTAATAAACAGTTATGTCCGATGACTCCTTCATACCGAAATCGCCTTTGACGAATGTGCCCCAAGGACGAAGGTACCCCCCTCTCCCCTACTATTAAAATGCTTCGAAATGTAGTACACTTAGGTGCAAGAGTTCTTGATTGATAATCTTCAAAGTTTGAGTATTGGCCAAAAGTGTGTTTTGTTGTTTTGTTACCCTAATTTAGAAGAGCCCTTACTAACATTTTAGTTGTTTTACAGAAGATAGGAAAGATGTTATAAAAACTGAAACACTAGAAATATAAAATCTTTTTTCAATTGATTGTAAATTGTTTACTTTGTATACTAAACAATTTCCTGTTATTTCCTTTCTACTATGTGAAAACCTCTTTATATAAAGTATTCAGCTAATTTTTGTTCTATTTTATTTAATGGCAACTCATATTTTATGTGCGCCAAAATGTTTAACTCAATTTTCCAGCTGCATTAAGCATTAACGGTAAATTATGCTTATAACATATACATAAGAATTTCAAATAAAAACTATTGAAAGATAAAGAAGAAGACTAAGAAGCGCAGAAAATAAAAACACTTAATGGCCTCAATTGCGAATTAGAACAGTTAAGTAAGATTAAAGAAAAACCGGCAAAATTGTAGCATAAAAGAACGGAACAAGAAGAAAATCAAGAAAAAAAGTAATGATGAAGTGGAAGCTGCTGGAAGGGGGAAGGCAAACTGTGCCGTGCATGCAAAAGAAACCACATTGTAAATTAAGTGGAAAATGTAGCGAAAAATGTAATGAAGCAAAAAATCTACAAAGCTCCAACACACACAAGCACACACTCATACTCACACTAACAACTAAAAAGTGGCAGCAGCTATGCTAAAGTGTGTTGTTACGAAACATGAAGTGAGGATAAGAACAAAAGCGCAACAGCAACAAAAACATGAAATTTTCATATGAATTTTCAAATGCAGAAAAACCAAGCGGGCGGCATGTTTTGTGTGTGATTCTAAAATGGCTGAGGAGTTGGGTGGAGTGCAGTAGCGGGCGGTTGTAAAATATGTAGGAATTTAGTTGCAGCTTAAGTTGTAAAGCAAATAAGACTGTTGTGTTTGTATGAGTGTGTGTGTGTGTGTGCGTGTGTGTACGCGTCAAACTGGCTCATGGACGCATATAAAATGTAGTAGCTTGTGAAAAAATTTTACAGAAAATAATGTGCATGCGATCATATATTAAAATATTATTGTCAGAAAAAGCGCATTAAACTTTGGAAACATTGACATGTCGCGCTGACTGAATATCTAAGAAATATTTCAAAAAGAAGAAGAACAAGAAAACTGATCAAAATATTATTTAAACTTTTTTCAATAGTTCGATCAGCTATTTATTTCAAGTAGTATTCTCATTATTTCAAATTATTCAATATATATTCAGATACAAATAAATCATAGCTAAACTTACTTAAAATATTTGCACTTTTGAAATTTTTCGATCAAGCTTTGTTTTTCGCCTCAGATACAGACGAAAAATTAAATCAATAAAAATTTTTCGGAAAAATGTTATAACTGAGAAAGATTTAACGAAAGAAATAAAATTTTCTATAATTTCAATTTATTAGAAATCCCAAGCACGGTTCAAACTAGCTTTGTTTTTTTTTAACATTGCAATATTTGATATATTATTTGTAGCAATCTGCATGATTTCTTTCCTATTATCTATAGGTACTTTTAAAATGGCAATTTATTGAAGCTTATTCATAAAAACTATTATCCAAAATTCTAATATCAAAAACATCTCACATTCCATCTTTAATACAACAAAAGCAGAGCCTTTATGTTACAGCTTGGCTTGTTTCCTTTTAAGTTGTCGACGTCAGTTCTTTCATACTGCCAACTTAAATGAAATGTCAGCTGTTGACATTTATGCAATACGAAAAGGCAACCGCTCGCAAGTCTTCAAAGCCAACGAAACCGGTCGCAACAATTGATTTATAACGTACAAAAAGCTATTGAGGCATTTACAAAGCCAACGAAATATCAGTTCGGCTTTAAAGTTTATATAACAATGACACTACAACAACCACAGCGACAACAACAACTACTAAAAGCGCTTGGCTCATTAGCATAATAGATGCTTCTTCATTCAATGCTTTATAAATTTTTTTGAATTATATTTTTATTCAATGCGGCATTGTTGGAAACAGGTTCAGCGGCTGTAGCCAACTTGACGGCAACAACAAAACACAACAGCAACAGGCACGGCTTGCAGCAGCAGCAACAATCTGTAGCTGCTTTTCTGCAGCATTTAATGGTGTATACAACCGGTTTTCACCTTTTTTTACTGCTCTTCATTGATTAAGTCTGCTGAACTGCTTTTAATTTCGATTTCGAACACATGCTCGTAAATGCGCCGGAACTAATTCTAGGTTAAAGAACCTCTATTTCTATTTTTTAAAAGCGGTGTATGCTTTTTAGTTAAGGAGGCTTATTATTCCTCTAGATTAAGCAGTTGAAGCGACGAGTTCTCTGTTTAAGTTATGGCATGCAAATGTTCTCTGAACCGAATTCTTTTCGAATATCGAATCATATGCAGAAAGCATAAACTAAAAGTCTACTATGGAAGCTATTTCGAATGGCAGCCAGCTTAAAATGAATTTCTTTTGAACTCTTTAAATTATTGACAAGTTACTTGTATACTTGTTACTTGTTTCAGTATTAGCAGCGAAGTCTCAAGCTCATATCAATGTCAAAGTTGTTAGGACTAGGATACAAATGTACATAACTCTTCCGAATTTATTGCTTAGGTGTGGTCTGGAGCTTAGCATGGCTCTATTAATTGCATAGAAAAATAACTATCTATGTACATATATAGTCTTTGGTATGCTTAGTGCCTCTGAACATAAAGCTTCCAATATGAATGAATAATGGATGAAGATGAAAAGACAAATATGTTTCAGACCGTTTTTTACAAAAACCAGCAAGCATATCAGAGTGTAATCTATTATCCCACATGCCTACATAATTATACATACATAGCAACAATTCAATCCAATGAAAAATGTTCCTCGATAGAAGTGAGAACTAATTAAATCACTACAACAACTAACAAGCGCTTAGTTGAGCCTGCATAGCAATTAGAGACTTGCTCGAGGCGAATGGGAATCGCTCATTGAAATACTTATGTAGTAAAAATAAATGAAAAAAAAACTTTTGAGGGAAAACTAGAAGTGAAATGTTCCCGCATGTCAAGTTGGAAATTACAAAAGGAGGTCTGCGGAAATGGAAGCATTGTTGGCGTCAAGATGTGCGTCGCATTTTTCTTATCCCAAGTATAGAATATGGAAAACAAAGGAATTGATTTCGAAAATACCTTTGTAAGCTTTTTAAGTATCTGGTACTCATGTTGTTGCTTTTGATACCATACCAAACATTTTGCAGAATTTAATTTAAGTTAGTTGCTTTATATTTATAAACAAGTAAGGAAGTATCAGTCGGGTTTCACCGACAGAGTAATACCCTACACCATGTTCCCAAGTGGGGTGATAATTCACTGAAATTGTGGGTGCATTTTATTTACAATCTACATAGTGGGCGGACCACGCCCATTTTTGGCAGACTGCAAGATATACTTAATAGGACTATATATGCCAAATATTGATGCTCTGACAGGTGTACAACAGATGTGATCGGCATAGTTTTTTTACTGCCCCCATGGTGGGCGGACCATGCCCATTTTTGGAGAATTAGAAGATATTCATACCAGGAACGAAATAACCAAATCTAGACGCTCTGGTTTATATATTATGGAAGTGAAGAGGATTTTTCGTTTATCGCTTATATAGTGGGCGGACCACGCTCATTTTCTTGTATGGTATCTAAGACCTATTTATAAACTTGGGAACCGAATTTCATTCATTTATATTCGTAACTAGTCAATTGGGAGCCATTTTACCGGAAAAATTTTGCCGACTATATAGTGGGCGGACCACGCCCGTATAACATATATGACCGCCCTCTTAACTTGAATACCAAGTATTATTCTTTTCAATAGGTAATTAGACAAATTATAGCAATTTAATCGAAAACAAGTAAGGAAGTATCAGTCGGGTTTCACCGACAGAGTAATACCCTACACCATGTTCCCAAGGGGGGTGATAATTTACTGAAATTGTGGGTGCATTTGATTTACAACCTACATAGTGGGCGGACCACGCCCATTTCTGGAGAATTAAAAAATATTCCAAACAGGAACGAAGTAACCAAATCTGGACGCTCTGGTGTATATATTATGGAAGTTAAAAGGATTTTTCGTTTATCGCCTATATAGTGGGCGGACCACGCCCATTTTCTTCTATGGCATCTAAGACCTATATATCAACTTGGGAACCGAATTTCATTCATTTATATTCGTAACTAGTCAATTCGGAGCCATTTTACCGGAAAAATTTTGACGCCTATATAGCGGGCGGACCACGCCCATTTTTTCGTATGACATATATGACCGCCTCCTTAACTTGAATACCAAGTATTATTCTTTTCAATGATTAATTAGACAAATTACAGCAATTTGATCGCAAAAAACCCGAGGTAGAGGGACTTATAGGTCCATTGGGGGCGTATCCTTCGACCGATTTGAATAATTTTAACACTTTACCTAACCCGAAGTTCACTGTCACTGTGTACCAAATTTGGTCCAAATCGGGCAACTCCTTCTTTCTTTTTTTTGCGTACACGCAGACAGACAGACAGACGGACGGACAGACGGACAGACGGACAGACGGACAACCGGAAATGAAAAGAGAAAGTGTTTCTGATCATTTCTATATACTTATGTCTATACCTAGGAAGGCTGCTTTAATGCGTTACAATTTTGGCACAAAGTTATTATACCCTATTACCATAGGTGTAGGGTATAAAAACCCGAGGTAGTGGGACTTACAGGCCCATTGTAGGCGGGTCCTTTAACCGATTTGACTAATTTTAACACTTTACCTAACCCAAGGTTCACTGTGACTGTGTACCAAATTTGGTCCAAATCGGACAACTCCTTCTTTCTCTTTTTTGCGTACACGCAGACAGACAGACGGACGGACAGACAGACAGACAGACAGACAGACGGACAGACGGACAACCGGAAATCAAAAGAGAAAGTGATTCTGATCATTTCTATATACTTAAGTCTATACCTAGGACCGCTCCTTTAATGCGTTACAATTTTCGCACAAAGTTATTATACCCTATTACCATAGGTGTAGGGTATAAAAACGAATTTTCTTAAATGCCAAAATTTAAATATTTGAACCATCGTTCATTTGGCTTTCAAAAATGTGGCGGAGCCTCGGGATCGACATTCCCTGTATCTCACAACTCGATTGAGGTTACTTACTCTCTCGCAAGGCAACTTTTTCCCATTTAAATTATTGCACTCCAAATGGAGGAGTGCGAATTTTCATGCCAAGCACTGGACCATAAACAATGCCAGTCTCACAGCACATCAATACGGCTTTGATCAGGCGGGAAGCAAAGCACTGCTAAAACATCGCATCATCGATACAATTCGCACATACAAACTGGCGAATTATGTGGCTGGCAGGCGCAGGCACGGCACGGACCAACACGCCGAAAGCCATGGCAGCCCGCAGAACAGGTTCCTCAAAGAAAAGTGAAGTCTGTCGAGACGGCATGGCCAACGACGACGACGGCGAGACGGCCCGCCAGTGTTGCTCGTTGCCGCTCTGCCGGCTGTGCCTGTCTGCTTGGTTGCCTAAATTGACAAAAAGAACTGGCGCGCATTCGTTCGCTGCCGCAGAAATGAGCGCATTAATACGAAAATGGCGTGGCGCATCCTAAAAGGCAGCCACATCAGCACACAATACACACACACACACACTTATACACGGCAGTAGAAGACATGCTGCCATTTATGGTTTTTGCGGAAAAGTGCTGTCTGCTTGGCAGGCATGCCTCGGAGGCTTGGAACTGCTATTGCCGACTGCCTAGAGTGCTCGAAACTGGTACGGATAACCAGGCGAACAATTCAGTGGCCACAAGTCAAAACCGCTTTAGTCTGTTTTTCAAGATTTTCAGGAGAGCAGTTTAAAGTTTAAAATTCTCATAGCAGTATATGGAAAAGCTCTCAGGTTTTTGATGAATAATTCTCGTCCTAAAAATGATACAAACATGAAAATTTGATAAAATATACATAGATTTGGACACGCTGAACACGAAGGTATCAATAACTCCCTTTCTTTCTAACTCTACTTAGGCGGTTAGGGTTTGTGACCACAGAATTGATTTTTTTATACGAATATTTAAAAAGTTGACATAGATCAGTTGTAGAAAACACTTTCTGTAATTTTAAATTAACTTATCTATAGACGCAGTGGTTCAGTGGGAAAGTGATCGGTATCTAATGTCAGAGTTCGCTCTTTCAATACTCAGCAGTTACATAGCTTCTAAATTGAAGGAGAATTTGTTGTTCAAGATTTAGTTCACATTCTTCAAATAAGTTATAATATACATAGGTAAACTGTTTTAATTATGTTTTCTTTTAATTAACTCTTCGTAATCGTTTTTTTTTAATGCCAATGAATTCGAAATCCGAGTTTTTCCTCAAACAAAAAGTTGAATACCTTATACCCGTTTGAGTGCTGCCCTGCAACACTGACATTTCAATACAATCTTACGCGCCACAAATGTCTCCGCTTTGCAAATAAGCCCAGTTCGACTCGACTCGTCTCGACTTTTCTGCCATATTGATTTTCAGTTTGCAGGCAAAAGCGTAGAGGCAACAAAGAATACCATGAAATAAAAATGAAATGCAGTCGTAAAAACCCGCAAAAATCTGAAATCGCCAGCAAGATAAAAAAGCCGAAAGCAAACAGATGAACATTTTTACATTTTTGTTGGCAAGCCGGAATGATTATTAATTGAATTGGTTGCAAGTGCACATTTGGCATAACAATGGCAGCCATAATTTGAAAGCATGTCTGAGTTTTCGAGAGAAGTAGTAGCACGAAAAAAGATATATGTTTATATGAACACAAGCGATTGCACGAACAAACAAGCCCAATGCAAATATGCACGTTATACGAGGAGCAGCCGCAGCAGCAAGAGGGACCCATAGGGAGTCAGAGAGAGAGAGACAGAGAGTGCCTACACCAATTGTCAAACAAAATGTCAGCAAATGTGAAGCGCCCTCTGGATAAAAATCAACATGCACGGAATGACAGCTGGTACGACGGCTTGTTTGTGGAAGTGCCGAAAAATTTTGTTTTTGCTTGAAAGTATTAAAAAATAGCATACGAAGTATATTCCAATATGTGCATTTGGCAATTTAACTAGAATGCATGTTGTTTGATATCTTGGAATTAGACATCCGGTGCAATATTTGCAATAGATATAACAAGATAGTCAAGAGCTACAGCTAGTGTGGAATTATGTAGCATGGTAATTTCAGTTTGCTGAACAAGTTTACCCCTTAGAACAGTAGGTGACAAACGTTTTCCGTATGAAAGCATATTCCTAGGCAGGTAGTAAATTATGAAGGGCTCTCCTAGCATTGTCACTATTCGCCCGAACTATTAGGACCTGCACTCGAACAATGAATAGGAAGCTCTTTCAAAAATGTTGATACGCTCTCTGATACTGTTCATACATAAAATAGAGCCAAGCGCTCTCAGATCCAACCTTTTCTGGCGCTCACTGATATGACCCCTTCCATGGTTGCCGCCAGTACCATAGAAACTCCTGAAAGGCCTGAGCTCTAGCCAACTAGAGATATGTCAAGTAATGATTCAACAAATTTTAAATCCAGGCAGAATCTAGTATTAGTAACCGTAATTGCATTCGATCTCAGAAAGGCACTGACTAGAACTGCCAGAAAATGCTTTAAAAAATATCCATCAAATCAAAACCTACAAATTCAACCTAAAAAGGAAAACTGCCTACACGTAATTACAAGCACTTCCGCCCTTAATTCAATCACTTCCTCACCACCAAAAACAATTCATTGTACATTTTCCCACTCTTCCTATGCACGCTGCCTCAGACAATGGACCTGCATGCTGACACGCGAGGCTGTCTATAGCGAATCTCCATGACGTGCAGTGTGCATCTTTTTGGGTGCAATGCACTCGACGAAGACTGATGTTACAGCTGATTGACATTGATTATCACGTTGAGTCGTTGCGGAAATAAGAAGCAAAAGAAATGCGTACATGGCAGCGAGTGGGCCTGGCAACACGCTAATCTCTGATGGAGCCTCTACTTGGAGCTTATAGCAAAGCAGGCATATTGGCAGACATACTTGAACCGAGAACAGAGCACCCATTGACCATGATCCCTAATATGGCCACCACAAGCATGCGTTGTCCAGCATTTTTCATTGCCGGCATGGTTACGCTGTGGCGTAGATAAACAAGCCCGGCAAAGTTCGACAGGCTGGCAGCGTCTGCAAACAAGTGCAGATCGGGCAGCTGAACAAAGGGCGCTCTTTGTTGACTGGGTACTGGAGACAGCAGCTGTTGGCTGCTCCCCTTGCACTGCGCCTGGCATAAGCTTCCAACAAATTCATATTTGTTGCTGTAGGTTTTGTTGTTGCTTCGGCTTAATAAAAAAATGCTCCTTTTTTGGCGCATAATGCTTGCAGGAGTTGTTAATTGTTGCCTCTCACGCAAAGCAATCGTTAGGTTGCAACTGAGGATTTTAAAAATATTTTAAAATGAGCACAGCAAAAGGAAATGTGGCCTCATTAGGCTGAAAGGTCAATGCGGCAAGTCGCCAGAGTCAAAGATGCCTGGGAAAAGAAATTTAAGCAAATGCAAGTAATTCAACTGCTTTCAAAAGTTCAAAATTAAAAGAGAGAAAAAATTAGATCAGATATTTCTTTGGATGTTCTGACAAACTCATTTAAGTTTTGAACAGCAAATCAAGTTTGGGTCAATAAACCACAATTTTGTACAATCAAAAGCTTTAAAATTAGTCCGAGTTTGACTTTGATCGATTTAAGTCGCGAGTAAAAGTGAAATGCAGTACATGTCTAAACATGTCAACTACCAGTTATGAAGTGTACCTTTATTATAAAAACAAGTTAAATTAAAATTTCAAATAAAATGCTTCAAGCTCGCCTCAATTCCGAATGCGGAACAACTTCACCAACAGTGTTCATATCTCAGTCTCCTGCTCTTCTTGTTCGGCGAAAAAGTTGCCACATTGAAAAATATGTAATACTTTTTTCATTATTAAATGCTTTCCTGAAAAAAGTTTATTTAGGCATTCAAAAAGCTTTACATTTCATTTAAGCAGCTTTACTTTGAAAACTCTTTTGATATACCAGTGAATTTAAAAAAATATGCTGGCTTTTAATCATTCCTAAGCTTTTTCTAGTTGTTCAAACTTTTCGATTTTGCCATCATTCAAAATGGTTTTTAAGTTTTACATGCATCTTTCCCAAAAGCTTTAGCTATTATGAAGAAACATTTGCTTTGATCATTTTTAAAAAGATCACAAGCTTAGCAGAAAGAAATAGTGCAAAGAAATTTTTACATGTTCATACACTTTCTTCAGCTTTTGAAATTGTTGACTTTCATTTAGAGTTCATAATATTATTCATTCATAAACCTTTCAATGAAATATTAGAGCCTATCTTTGCACTCCGCTCTACATTATGACAGAAGTGTGATATGTCACACTTTAAAGTATAGAAGCAACAACATGTTTGCTTTTTACGAAATGTTCATTCAGCTTGCTTATAATTTGTAACTTTTTTATATCAACAACACAATTGCTTTCACTGTCTGAAGATTGGCTGGTACATATATAATTGTTGTTGTTGTTGCAGTTGCTTCATTATGTTACTCATTCTTTTTTTTATCATAAAATAACAATTAAGCATTATTACTCAACAGCAACACAAGCAACTATAACAACAAAAACAACAGCAGCAACAGCAATTAAATGCGGCGTACTAAATGCATTTTTAATTGATAAGGCGGCAGCTACACACGCTTTCAAGCTGCTCGGGTGCTGTTGCTGCGTAGGGACAGAGGGGTGGGGTTGCGTTATCTTATGCCATGCACATACGCGCACATGCCGCTAGACCGCTGCTGCCCTCTGCCGTCGCCGCTGCGCAACACTTCCGTTGCGTTAGCTTGACTTGATTCGACTTGGCTTGACTTCGCTATTGGCATATAAATTTCTTAAAAATCGTGAATGCTTCTTGCAAGTAGAAGCAGCAGCGGTGCCACCAGCCGCACCAGCAGCTCCACCAGCAGATTAGATTAAAGCGCACCAGCAGCACATTTCGAAATTCTTTGCTTAGCTTTTTGTTGTTGTTGTTGTTGCTTTCAAACAAGTTTTCCGCTGTTTTATGAATTGATGTCACTCAGGCGTAGCATTTTTTTGTGGCTTATCGCCTACGAACGACGCTTCCAATGTCAACAACTCAATTACCAACAAACAACCCAACAAAAAACCGAAATAAAAAACAACGCATGGAAATTTGTCAATAAAGTCGCACTTGCCGCTCGGCGTATTCAGCCGAGCTGCCGAGCGCTGAAGTGGCTGAGTGCTGCTGGGCCAGCTGCGTCCAAGAGCCGTGGGTGTTCATCAATAGTTTTCGAAACTTTAAAAAATTTGCAGACTATTGGCTCTACTTTCCGATTGCTCGACTGCCGAAGCAGAGCACCACAATGTGACACCATTTTGGAAACGCTTTTCAAGCTTTTGATATGAGAAGCAGCTTGCTGATAGCAATTTCTGCTTGAAAGTCGCCTTAAAAAATACGCACTGTCAATTTTGGTAAACATTTGTATAGTCAAAGCCTTAGAGAGTTCGCACTATTTAATGACTACTACTAAGGACCCAATAGGGTCTATGCGTGGCCTTTCTTAGGCGGCCAGATATACCTAACCTAATGACCACTTCTACTTCCAGTTTCTTGCTTCTCAATTCAGATATGTTCTTTCGATTCGGTGTTTGAAAATACATTTTCATTTTATCATTTCCAGAGATTGCTTCATATATTCCTTATCTATTGCTGTAACTATTTCTTGGTGTCTGGTTCAAATGTAGAGACAAAAGCTATCACGGTAGACCAAAATCTGTCAAAGCTTATGCTGGCGAACCTTTCGGCCCAGTAATCTTAGCTTCAATTTATGATTTATATACTACATGAAAATTCTACATTTCAATTTTACATGCCTATAGACACTATAATTTTTCATTTAATACGCATGCTTTTGCTTATGTTCACTCTAAAAGCTACTATTTAATTTTAAATAAACTGCAACTTTTAGTCATCAACTTTTAATTTAAAATTTTTGCAATAAACTTATTCTAAATATGTATCTCTTTCTTTGCAGGTGAGTCTGAACATTCCACATGCTTCCAGTTTTCAAGCGTGAGTTTACATACATACATGACTTGTTGATCTTGTAGCCTGACGCATATTTCTGCCATGAATCATAATCACCTTACCTTATCTCGTCTGTTTCCAACTTAATGCGATTCACTTTTATATTTTATATCACCATTTTTTCAAGCTCTTCTCACCTCATCTCACCTTGTCTCGTGTCTGGTATTGACGTGTATTTCCAAGTATTAGCATTGAATTATACATTCATATTCTACTCTGCTCAGTCTTTATCAATATCTTTTTCAAATTGCTTATCAACATTTATAAGCGCAAATATATTATCTTATTATGGGCAATTCCGTTTAAAAAGTACCTTTTATTAGTTAAACATTGTCCCAGGTCTCGAATTAAAATGAATCAGAAATTATAATAGTCATAGTCTGAAGCTTGAAACTTTCAAAAAAAGGTGCACAACAACTCAGATGACACATGTAGCACTTAAGAGCACGTCATTGAGAAAGCAAAAGTTAATCAAACTTTCTTTCATTATTTCTTCGAATCATGCCGAAATTTACTTATAACTAATTTATTTTGCGAATAATATAATTCAACCGTATAAACAATTTATTATGAATATTTGCTTGTGTGCTTAACTCAATTTCAATATTAACTAAAGCTGATTTTCAATGACAAAAGAGATACATATTTATAACGGTATTAAGTTTGATAAACATTTTTCGAAAAATGTCCTTACCTTTTCATAAGCGATGAATCATAGCCTATGATGTCATAACTTGTGAAAAATTTCTGTTTTCGCCAGAGCTCAGCATATAAATTCAGATTCAAATCTCGCATCTAATACAATCTTTGATGGTTTATAAAATAAACGCTAAATTGAATAGTTGATAAAATTTGCTTCATTTCCGTATCTGAACGGAACTCAAGAATTTAATTTTCATGGCTAAGAATGCGCTCGATGAGTTGCTAATTCTTCAAAAAAGAGATAATTTCGCGCAGAGAAAAAATTCGAAATTCTCTATCTCTTGTTTAGATAGTATAATTATATGGGGAATCGAACCAGCGAGCTCTCGCATTAGACACTGAGCGATTATTTACTAAGCCACTGTAACTTCTCGAAATGCTATCAAACATATTTTCGAACGATAAATTGTTTGCCGGTTTGGAATAAGCTTCGAAATTTGACTGCATTTTATATTATGTACATATATCTTTGAAAGGTATGAACGGCTTAAAAATATACCTTTCTAAAATCTAAACTTTCAACGAGTTTAAGCTAGAAATCAACATGATTTGTCCTACAAATGAAGTCAATAAATTCATAATGCTATATAATGCTGAAGTTCATAATTTTTCTTATGAAAAATAACAATTGAAGTGGCAGTCAATTGTCAGCTCAACTACAGAATAGCGATATTAGCCACTTTTAAAGTGGAGCCGTGCTTTTATGCACACATATATTTCATATGGCTTTCTATAGAAATATGAAGTGCCTGCAACTGTTGAGACTTCATAGAAAAACTGCATGCACACTTACTTCAACAGAATCACACATACACACACACTCATACATAACAATTGTTGCTATAAAATTAGCATTTGCATGACATACTAAATGCGCGCCAGTACCACTGTAGCTACTACTTAAGTAGTCACCAAGCAGTAGGCTAGGCTAGTCTTTTGGTTGTTGCGAATAGAATGGCATACCATGCCTTATCTGTCTTCTCTTGCAAGAAAGTTGGCAGTAAAGAGCGAAACAAAGCAAGTAGGCAAACACATAAATCCCACTGTCAACAAAGTGTTCGCCATTTAAGGCGCTGCTGCCGGCCGATTGGGCGCTACCTGCCTACGCGACCAAGCCCACTCATTTAGCGCTAATGCTTGCTTACCTTTCTGGCTAATTATGCGAACATTAAGAGATGCGCAAAATTGTCGAAGCGCATGCAAAATTGCAAATTACGCTCGTACAAAAGACGATAGCGGCACACGTCGTCTCGACGCACGCTGGCAGCAAAAGTCGGAAAGATAGACAGATGCCGTGCATGGTCTGCTGCCACTTTTTAAACATCTTTTTATATGCTTTATTTATTGCCACAAAATGCATGTGCCTCACGAGCGCGTTTGTGATTTTCCATTCCATTTTAGAAATAAATTTCACATAATTGCCTGATTTCTGTTGGTCTCTCGATGGCATATCACTTCGGCTTGTTTTGCATGCAGCAAACATGATTTTCTGCTTGAATTTATAACTATTATTTTATTGGCTTTTATTTTGTTGTTGTTGTCTCCATTAAACTCGACGTGCGAATTTCGCTAAAGAAAAATTAAAAAAATTATATTTCAAGAAAATGCAAAAGCGTAAAAAACGTGCGTACATGCAAAAAGCACAGCGAAATAATCTCTTTTACTGAAACGTGTGAAAGTATAAAAAAGATATTATGTTTACATAGATACATTTTTAAAAAAAAGTAATCACAACTTTCATTGCAAGACAAGTGAAAATGAAAGTGCTTTAAATTTACTTTACGCCAATTTTGCGAACTCATTTGCCAAGCAAATGCTGAAATAAGTAAAGCAAAAGATTTGCAAGTGTTACACGTAACAAAAAAAAATAAGGCATTGCTCAGTAAATTACAACAATTATTGACAACAATTATTGAAATTAAAATAATATCTTTTTAAAATATTCAAGAACTCGAAAATAGTAACAAAAAAAAATAAGGCATTGCTCAGTAAATTAAAACAATTATTGACAACAATTATTGAAATTAAAATATCTTTTTAAAATATTCAAGAACTCGAAAATAGTATGAAATTTTAAAAAAAGCATGCAAAATAATGCGCTAGATCGCTTGTTAAACATGAGATCGAGAGCTTGTGACTTGAGGGGTTTTAAAATGTAAATTTTTCTAAGCAAGCAAACTTTTTTGAAACAGACTATAACAGCTAATTACTCGTCAAATTACTCAAAGTCTTTGGGATACTTTATAGTACTTTTGTCAGAATTTAAAACTATATAATTTATTATCGAGAAATCGTCTGTATAGTTTAATATAATAAAGGTCGAAAAATAGAACCATATCCATAGAATTATTCCTTCTTGGACTTGCTTTTCTAATGTTCAAATTAAAATTCCCTTAATTTAGTGTTGCGTATGCAAGAATCTATTACTATATTCGAAAATTTTATTTAAGAAATCCTTTAATATTTCTTCTTTCATTATATGATATATTCAAGATATCATTGGGATATCAGAATTTTGTATATACAAGGTATCTTTCGAATATCACCCCTGTATTTCGGGGTTTTCAGACTATTTTACATTCACATATGTACTATATATATATGTATTCGAAAAACCTTTCAGATCACGGACTCTCTTATCTTCTTCAAATTACATACATATGTATATCTATTGTGTGTTTAAAATTAATTATATAAAATTTTTTACGTAGTTCTATGGTATGAGCACTTTAGCAAGCTCAGATATTTATAGAAAGTCTCTCTCTCACTCTCCCTCTCTCGTTCTCTCTGCCTTGCAGCTATTTGCAAGAATTTCAACGATTATTTTTCAGCTGAAGTCACTTTCTCTCAACTTAACTCGCACTTTCTTCATGTTAATTACTAGTTTTTTTTACATAATGTAAATGCCATTTCACTTGCTACAAAAATACGCTAACAAGTGTTGTTCGAAAGTGCTTAATGAATGCACACACACACACACATACACAAACAAGTTCACATTTCAATTAAAGCCAAATGTAAACAACTAAAGTCGAGCGTATCTGGAGTGTAAAGCGTTAAGTGCTTGCACATTAAATGCAATCGCAGACGACAGAAAGAAACAATCCCAACGAACGAACCGAACCGTTTTAATTGTCACTTTGGCTATAAACAATATCAATGTCAGTTGTTGTTGCCGTTACAATGACACTGGCAGTAGAGCGTAAATGAACAAAAAAAATAAAGCTTATAAAATATATAGAAACCTCTAAACGTATAAAGTAAAATCGCATAAAAAATATTGTTTATCTAGATATGCAGCCAGTTGCATAAAAATGTCAAATGTAACGATTTACATTTCAATTAAGTCACAAAAAATAACGTTTTTTTTGTAAATATTTCGTGCGCCATTTCAAAGCGATAAACATCAAAATGCAAATGTGTGCGGTCTGTATTATGTAAAGCTGTTGATAGAGTGATGTCAGCTGCTGGAAGCACAAGAGCTCACTATGGAAATAGCATGGTAACTAACTGGCATTTGAGCCATGTGTTAATTGAGTTGTAAGCGCAGCTGGTGATTAGCAGCAGCGCTGATGAGGCGTGAGAATTTGAAGGAGCACACTGAAATAGAAACAGTTGCTTTTTATTAGCGCAGCTCTGATATGGGAATAAGGCGAATGGGATTTGAATGGGAAATTATTTTGAAAATAACGAAAACTGAAATTGTAACTTATGAAATGTGAAAAATGATAAGAGCTAACAATAACTTCGAAATATACTATTAGGGTATTCACAGTTTCCTTCTAAATTTCCTAACTGGCAGCTTCAGCACGATAGTAAAATAAAACTGTGAGCGCCCCTGTTTCGTGGACCATTCTTAATTTGCCACAATCGCATTACAAGTGTTTCCAAAGCTACTATTAAGGATTTATTACTCTCGCAAAAAGCAATATTCCATCCAAATGGAAGTAGTGTGTGATTATTCTCTGAGAATTCAATAAAATTTTCTCAATATCTGTTTCCATTTTCGCCGAATGAAACAGCTGATGAGAGATGCCAGCTTATCACGAAAGAAAAACACGATCCAAAGCATGGCAATTTTTTCAACTAGTGGCATTTCTTGTTTGCGTGTAAAGCAACAACAAAAAATGTTGCCAGATGGCAAAGTGGTTTTAATTTAGCAGGCGGCAAGGAAAGCACACTAGATAGCATGGAACTGTGAATACCCTATATACATATATTTAATATTATATAAACTACACTATACCAAATACTGAGCAACAACAAGCGCATATGTTAATTCTATACAGTTCGATGTTGATTCGAAATTTAAATAGCCTGAGCAGCTCTTTTGGAACACGCCAAAGATTTAAAAAACATGTTAGTTTTCTGATAAATTGTGTATGCATTGTAACGAAATCTACACGAAAACTCTGTTACATATACATTACACACCTCTTTTCTGATATGATTCGAAACTCAAAAAAGCAATATTTTCAAAAAAGCTGTTGTAGATATTTATTTTGCAATTCCAATTAACACTGTCCGAATTCCTAATAAAGAGTTATTCCGCTGTTCTAATTCCCAATATATACACGAAAATATTTCTGTGAAACTATTTCTTTTTTTGAAAACGAAAAGAACAGAGCAAAATCTTCAGTACGAGAAAGTATGTACATATGTACTGTATGTATCTGCTGTCGTCTTTACACTCTTGCCTACAAAATCGACTTTCCGAAAAGAAAAATTTCCGTGATTGAATTGGAACATATTATTCTAAATATTCCAAAGAAAACACACAGAAGCACTTATTTTCTAAATTTGAATAGAATCTGAAAACAGCAATTATTTTGCAAATAATTTTTTGTTCAAATTTCTTTCTGGATGGAGGTTAATGCCTCTTCTAAATTTCTAAATTTCGTTTTAAGCTGAAAGCGCGAAGCTTTTCGCAGAAAGTTTTTCTAGTGCAAATTTCTTTTTCAGCTTATGTTCTCCCTTTCGAATGAAATACGAAAATGCTTCAAATCGGAAGTCTAGCATGTAATTTCAAGACTAACAATTGTAAAATGAAATCTTTCATTTCCTTGAATTGGCAATTGCTAATAGAAACTACGAAGTGAGAACTCTGAAATAGACACTTTCTCATGTTTCCAAAGCTCAGACTAAAAGATTAAGGCTTTTAAATTTCAAATTACAGCAATTACATTAATGACGGCAAAGGCAGCCAACGATTTGGCCATTTTCAAAAGAGGGAAAAGCTGCTAAAATGTTGCAAACAATTAACAAAAGCAAAGAGAACAACACAAGCAAAAGTTAGATGGCAATTTTGGGGCAAGCAACAAGAATTGGCGACTGGGTCTGTTTTCTTCCCTTTCTATACGCTTCTGATTGGCGCAACTGTGGGTAGACCACAATTTTCAGTGGCGATTCGCTTGATTTCGAAAGCTTTACGCATTTGCCACACAAAGTGGCAACCTTGCAATTGCTCACAAGCGACAGCAATGCTCACAGCGCCGTTGCTCAAACAATGCCGGGCATAATAATTTAAAATGCAATTAACAGACTGAAGCTAAGCCAATGCTTACAGCAATACGGACTACTGAAAAAACAACACCAACAACAACAACAATTGTATCTGTATTGCTGTAGCCTTTCATTTTGGTTTTCAATCTTCTCACTTCACATCGTTAAAAATATTGTGAGATACAAGTTGCATGCCTGAAAATGTGCCAAAAGCCAGAGATGTTGGCTAGCAGAGCGAAAACAAGCAAAGAAAAACACAAAATAGTACAGAAACTTATAAAGAAAGCATTAAAGGGCCAAATGTAGCAATTTGAATTTAACTGTTATTATTTTTATTGCAACTCTGACACAATTGTGTGCCGTTTTGCTTGAGATCTGCTGAAGAAAATGCAGAAGGGTGCTTGTGCAACTGACGTTTGGACGCTGTCAAAATTTAAAGCCAACGATATTGTCAGCCTTTTGGCATTATTGTTGTTGTTATAGCTTTTCACATCATTTTTCCATTACTTGCGCAATTTACTTTTATCTAAGAGAAGCTAATAGACACTTGAGAAAGTATGTGTGGACAAAACTGTCACTGTTTAAGACCTATGAGTTAGATGTTCCTTGATGGCTTCAAGTTTTTGCTATGACCTTGATGTACAAGCATATGTGAGATGAAGATACTTTGCCATTACCCTACTTAAAATAATATCGGTACCTCGACGTTGAAAGGTCCTAACTAACAATTTTGTTATTTTGCAAGGAATAGGAAAGCACGTAATAATAACTGAAAGACTGTTTAAGACCTATGAGTTAGATGTTCCTTGATCAGTTCAGGTTTTTGCTCTGACCTCGATGTAGAAGCATATGAGAGATATAGATACTTCTCCATTACGCTACTTAGAATAATATCGTTACTTCGACGTTGAAAGGTCCTAACTAACAATTTTGTTATTTTACAAGGAATAGAAAGGCACGTAATAATAACTGAAAATTTTGGTATATAAAAATCAACTTCAATTTCTTTGAACTTTGTCATTTTTGATCATAGCAAATATAATTTATTAAAGGGATGTATTTAAGCGTGATCTGATATAATAAGCAACAACTTGACTTTTTATAAAATGTTTGCTAGGGTCTTTCTTTATTAGGGCAGAAAAATAATGCTATCTTCAAATTTTATGACTCAGTGAACTGTATTTACAGTCATATAATTCTAAATAAATACCTGATTTAGTATATTTATTGAAAAAAATCTGTATTATACAGACCGATCTGTATATATGTACATATGTATGCTTATTTAATTCGCGCTGTTGCGTTGAGGCTTTGGCCCAGCTTTTTCTTCTATAAATTTTTGTGTGTACGTTCTACTTCAGCACAAGTTAAGGCACCCTACAAATTTAAGATAGCTGCCATATCTGAATGGGATTGATAAGATATTATTTTTTATGTCAAAGAATACTTTACGAGAGTTCGAATTATTTGCAAGAGATGGCACCGCGCAAAGAAACAATTTGAAAAATAAGTTTTATGATGTGGATTTGTTTGTTAAAACTGCATTTTTGAGTCTGTAATCTGTTTAACTGCAACAGTTCTAGTTCTATCTAATATTTTTTTCAATATTCATAGTACCCTAAACACTTGCACTATAAATTTTTGAAGTACATAACTTGAAAAAAAGCTGCGCCTTGAACAATTAATTCGAAATTGTCAAAACCTTTATAGCAAAAATTTCTGATGTTGAGAAGCGTTAAAAAATTACATCTCATTTCTAAGTGATTCAAAATGACTCACTTAAGCCTGCATCAAACCGGCATAGCTGCAGTTGGCCGACTATGCACTGAGATCTCTCATTAACAACTTTTATATGGCTTATTTTGCAATAAGTGAGGCGATAAATGAATGTTCATTGCCTTTCATCCAGACGATATTTCAGACTAACCCATTTTATGTGTCAGTCAACTCGCCTCGATGAAAACGTATCATCTCGTGCACAACTTTAAGTGCAATATACTACACTTTATAGCGGCTATTAACACTGTGACTTCCTCAACTCGCGCCGTCACTTGACGCCGATTAATTTATGCCCGTTCGTCGAGCTGGCGTCTGTGAGTCATCTGCCAGCGCAAATAGTTGCGCAATTAAAATCAATTGTAGGCAGCGAAATAAACCAAAAACGGCTACAATTGTTATTTAAAAAAAATGTTAAACGACTTCATTTACATTATATTTTGTTTCGCTTGACGCTTGTGTTCACATATATGGTATATATCGAGCATATATAGCAACAATTAAAAGCAAACGCTAAGTTATGCGCTCACGCCGCTCAGCAATAGAGCTTGACCTTATGACGCCCACACGCTGGCCACACTATGGCGATTTACTATGCGAGCGGGAAGCGTTTGAGAGCTAAAAATGCCAGCACGTTTAGCAACAAAAGCGCGCGTGTCACAGCTTGGCAGTGAATACGACGAATGCACGGACCGACCGATCGGTTGATTTGCTTTTTAGTAATTCCATGCTTAGTTTAGTCCATGCATTTTATAATGAAGCAATTTATTTGCTTATTTGAAAAATCTGTTGAATTTCAATATCTAATCTGCATTTAACATGGCTTAATCGCATTTTTTCGACAACTTAGTTTTCAATTTATATATACATTATGTGTCGAAATAAAATCTGCATTATTTGCGCCATAAACGGATTTTATGCGATATTTAAATTTTTAGTTTATACCATATACGGAAGCAGATTGACTGACTTTACTCGTGCAAACTGAAAAAGTCGACTTTTCAGAAAGTTCACATTACGTTGAGGAATTCGTTGCAAAATTTATAAAGTATTCTCTATATGAAATAATATTTGATATGTTTTAGTAGACTAGTAGATATTTGTTTGTTTGTAGACAAAATTAAGAGCATATGGCAGTAAGAGCATAAGTACAGTCGACCTTCTGTAAAAGGCTTAGATTCATTAGTGAAATAACTAGAAACTTATTTAAATCTTTAACAGAGATGCGTTTAACAATATACTACATCGACTTAAGTTAATTTTTTGCTATTATTGTTGTCATACAGTAGTTGCTATAGTAGTTGATTCCCATATGTCTGAAAGCCTTATACTGGCTAGAGGCGAAAATTCACAATTCAATATGTGGTATCAATTGATATATTTCAAGGGCAAAAAAATCAATTAAAGTGACAGTTTCTTTATAAATGTTATACAAATAAATTCAACCAATTCAAGTATATAAAAAACTCTGCTTCATCCACGGAAAATATAGCTTAAACAATTTACGCATCCGCTGAAACAACAAGATGTAGATGTACTCTTTAGTCTAATTTCAACATAAAGTGTAAAAGTTATACTTATCTTTTCTGAGCTTGATCGTGAATGTGCTATCGTCAGTAATCAAATATATACGCAATATAATAATAATTTTGCAATGCTCAATTCTCGAAAATAGAAGTTTTATATACACACTTCATGTTCAATTCTGAACTAAATTGAGTTTCTTGAACCATTTACTTATAAATTTCATATTTTTTCACATATTCCAGAAGTCAAGCTTTCTGAAAGCATTTTTTAAAACCAAGAAATCTTAACTATGTAGGTACTATGTATTTCTTGATTCAAATTTTTCGAAGAAAAAACTACCCCGAAAATTCACTCAATTTTCGAATCCAAAATAGTCTTAATTTCCACAAGTATTCAAAATTTCGCAAAAATCTGCTTCATAACAGCGATATTCATCCTTCCCACGCAATCTCGAAACTGGAAATTTCGGTCTACCATCCCCCAAACTTCCTGTGCGAGATTCGACGCAAATAATTTGTTTATGCTCTCCAAATAATGTTAGCAAATTATTTTTACTTTAATTCATTCAATGGATTTGCGTCTTTCCGTTGCGTTGCTTGTACGTCATTGCAACAATAACCATAAAATAAGATCTTAATCCTCATTGAACAAGTTCATGCCGAAATCGCACACAAAACATTTATGAATCATTTTTGAGTGTTTTGCGTGTCTGTGGCGGGCAAATCTGAGCATGAATAACGCCCAGACACTTTGTTTTAATTTATGGCTTTTCTCTCGTTCGCTTCTCGCGAATTTATAGACAATTTCAGTTTTTCACCCATTTGTGCATTTTTACATTTGTTCGGCTTCGCAGGAAATGATGCTATTCTCTCATAATAGAGTATAGTGAGTTCAGCAGGATTCGGCGAATAGGCAAATTAAATGCAGGAAATGGGAATGGGCTGATAGTTGAAAATAAATAGAATACTTTTCTGTTGTTGTGTATTGCATTTGGAAAATAAAAAATGTATACTCGAAAAGCTTATACATTTGAAATGTATAAAAAAAAACGTAGAGGCTTTGTCATGGCAATATGGCATAGTACGAACTTCGTTAGCTGGGTATTACATATCTACATATCAACATATTATAAACCTGCAAGATATTGAGATCAGATACCCAAAGGCAATAGCTCGCTACCTCTAAGAGCCGCGTTGTTTTAACGAGGAGAATCGAAAGCCTCTGTCAGTGCGAGACTTTAAGCCGCTTAAACTACCTCTTGGGCTTGTTCTCCCAAGACTATCGTTAAGCATTACATCGGGAGGCCATACAAGCATAGCTGCTCAAGCGCCACGGCTGTGGTGGCCACTCCTTCGGACCACCGTGTAAGAGTTTCACTGATGGTGACATGAATCGTTGAGGCCTCCGTACAGGCGAGATGGATCGGGTTTTGATCTTGAGCAGATCTCAGAACAGAATGGTCGGCAAAGTATCTCGGCAGCTGAGCAGCCTCGACCAATTGTGGGAGGCATCCTCAATTGCTTATGCTGAGCGTCTAACGGCAGCTGTGTGCGCCTGAAAATCCCAAGTGAAACTGTCACAATAGACCACTCAGGCAGCAGTTACTAAGAGATTAGACGGCTACTTCAAGTTCAATCCAAACTAGCATACACTTCATACCCATTCATTATTATTCAACTGATTCTTATTGAGCAGAGTTTCCAGCTGGATTTTCTGAACTTTTCATTCTTCGAAAACTTTATTAAAATATCAGCAAAAGCTGAGCAAATTCTACAATTCCTTTATAATGGTTACTTACTACAAACAGTCATATTATATTGAATATCTTATTATAATTTCAGCCAAGAGTATAGTACGAGTACACATCGCGTATATTCAACTTAGTCTGCAAAATGCCAACTCTATAGAAGCACAGTTCCATGAAGTGATTAGACCAACACATGCCAAAAAAAACTATTCCATTCAACTCTATTTTTACTAATTTATGCCAGCTCATGTAAATGTTCACATCAATCAAACAAAACTCCACATTGTCAATTTGTCAATATTGGTGTGTGCGAGTGAGCATGGTAGCGTGTGAGTTGAAGTGACTTGCTGGCATTATGCTTAATCCATCAATTCCACTAGCAACTCTGTCAACAATTCCGAATTAGGCGCAGCTCGTGTGCTACCAAAAATGTAGTAAACATGTTTACTTGCATGAAGCCACAGCCAAGTGTCGCATCCATCCTATATAGTGTGGTGAATATGCAACAATTTCTATACAAGTGATGCCACAGCAGCTTTTTCTTAGTGACTCACGGCACCTGCTCCTCACAATCCGAAGTTAGCTCCAATCTTGTGTATTAACATTTACAAAATTGACATATTCAAATAAGGTTGGTTTTTATAGAGCTTGTTTGGCTTTTTAGCCCAAAAAAAATAAACAAAGTCACAAGGTGTGGTGACTACGGGCTGTACTCTGCTAGACAGCTTGTCTGTGCGCCGCTGCAATTAACTTGAGCTGTCAATCAATATCAATTCTCCATGTGTGCGGCAGCGTGGAGCTGCTAAGCCGTGTGTGGCATGTATCCGGCAGTGGAGAGCTAAGCGCATGTAGATAAAGCAAATAAAGCTTAAAATTAAAGCGAAATTATTTGCTACTGTTTTGTGAAAAGGAGTTGGATTTGCTTAGAAAATGTACTTATCCACAAATAATTGGTTGTTTAAGATTTTTGTAAGTCACATTAAAAGTCACATGGAGTATTCTGGCAAAAACCGACAGCTTATTTTGAATCTATAGAAAGAGTAGATTCAAAAAACTGCATCCATTTTATTTAACTACAAGTGGGGCCACCTGTCGTGTGTGTGTATACACGACAGCTAGTATATAAGACCAAACAATTAGCAACAATTAAAGGCAAAGCAAAGTAAAAAATTAAAAACTTATAAAAAAATTTAAAAAAGAAAAAAGCAGTCAAGTGCGAGTCGGGCTCACTCACTGAAGGTTCCATACCAGAAATACCCTTTTTAGCGTTCGAATTTAGTTTCTTTTTGCCCGTCTGGCCACACAATTTTCGACATTTTGGCCTACATCTTCGAAACCAATTCACCTAAAAATATGAAAAAACATTTTAGGAATCTACGGACGTAGCTCTTTCTAACGACACCCCACAATATGTAAACAACAAAAATTTTTCGGTAAGGAAATTTTTTACTATGGTAATTTTAAATAAAATTAAAAAAATAGAAAAACAAATAAATCGGAAAAAGCTGCTGTTTTCCACTAATCTATGACTAAAGACCTACTAACTTTGATTTTATCAAAATTTTAGCTTAAGAAATGTAGAAAGCCAGGGGGGTATGTTCATTTTTTCGACATTTTGTCCTATATCTTCGAAACCGCTTCACCGAAAATTATGAAAAAAATATGTTTGTAATCCATGGACGTAGTCCTTTCTTATGATACCCCACTCGATATAAACAACAAAAATTTTTTTCTGAGGGGGTCATCTTAAATTTTAAAAAATTTAAAAAAATTTAAAATTCGAAAAAAGCCGCAGCTATTCAGTCATGCGTGATCAAATACCTAGTAAGCCTGATTTTATCAAAATTTTCGGTTCAGAAATGGCGTGTGCAGATGGGATCATGTGGGGACAGGTCTGTTTTTTCACCTTTTTAACTATATCTTTCTAACCCGTTTACATAAAATAAAAATAAAATACATTTTATAATCTACGGATGTAGCCCTTTCTAACGATACCCCACACGATACGTTTTAAAAATCTTTTTATTTTTTTTTGTCCGACCCGAAAACGTTTAAAAATTATAAAAAAATATTTCTAAAAATATTTCTTAACTTTTTATAGTGAAAATGTGTTTAGGTTATTAAGACCTAACATCGTGCCAAATTTCAGGTTTCTACGATTAAAAAAATGTCATTTTATATACACACTCCCAAAACAAAAGTGACCTTATAAGTGTTCCCCTTTTTTTCCCTTTTAGGGGAACGGAACCCTAAAAATTATAAAACCTGGGGAGCTGGGATTCGAACCCATGTACTTTCGGTTTCTGCGCCAGCGCCTTACTCGCTGCGCTATCCATCGCTCTTGCTACCTAATGTTCTAAACTTTTATCAGAAGCCATTCGCTGCCTCTGCCACCACGCTGCCAAGGGGACAAACGCTTTTTAGTCAGTCCGCGTTTTATATATAAAGATTTTATGCATTGCAACTTCAGTAGGTTTCCGTAGGCTATAACTAAAATTTGAACAAATGTCTTCTGTCAGTCGTAAGCCCTGACAACTAGCACTCAATCTATATCTACGGCATAATATTAGATAATTATGTAAGAAAATAGTAGAACGTGTTTTTGGCAAATTCTTTACTTGACATCAGCAATATCGCAGTTGCCTAATGAAAGTCCTTATAATAAACGCATGTAATAGGAAAATGGAATTGCCATTGGATTTTGTTGGATTTACAAAAAATCTATATGGTTTGCTATATGATTCATATTTAGCAAATTATAGTAGAAACTGCTCATGCTTGAGATTTTTCATGGATGCCGATATAGTTACTCCTCATCACTGTTGAAGAAGAATTGCATAAATTATAAATCCAACAAAAAATTTAGCTTGAAGTAGATATTAGTTCTCAATCCCTTCAAAGTAATATTGCATTTTTAGCTCTCAATAGAAATTTTATTCAAACCGGTTTTTATACAAATTGTATAACTCATCTAAAAAGTAATTTGTAGTTTCGTCGCTATCGCTGGTATAATTGGGGCTTTAGCACTCATTACTGCGTTACATACAACATTTTTAATTAGAAATTAAGAAGCTCATTAAATTTAGTTCTCAATTCTCGAAAAGCATAAATCTAATCTGCTTATGAAGTAGCAATTTTTATTTCTTAACTTGAATCATGTATGCCACATTTTGAATAGACAAGTATGTATTTGATTTTGAATTTTTTATTTTTTTGCAAGCAAATCTTATTTTTACTTTCCCATTTTAGTTTTAAACTAAGCAAAAATTAATATAATTTCCAACTCGATTATGAGTCAAGTCATTCAATTGCACTCAACTTTTAGATTAATAGAATTTCTCTTCATGCCAGTCAATTTCAGCGTCGTTTCTTTCAATAAATCCAAATCTATGTCAGGCGCGAATGTGAATTGCACTTGATAGCTCTTGAGTAGGCCATAATCTGTTCACACGGCTGCACAACATGGAGCTCACCACATGCTGTTACATTTTACCGCAAGATTCATCAATGTTAATTTATCTTGGATAGCATAACACATTGACCTGGCATGCACATATGAGCACACATTGGCCGAATGCCCAACTGAGATATATGAATTTCTTCTTCTTCTTATGCTATATTATGGCGTGCCATATTTTCCAGCACATTACATATGCTATTGTTGTTGTTGTTTTCTTCATTTCTCTTGTAATATTCCCACATTTTCGAGCCAGATAAAACCTTGAACTCAAGTGAACGTGTGGCAGAGGCACTCACTCAGTGAGCAGTGAGCGCACTTAAGCAGCGCCGCATGTGATAATTTATCAAAGCAGCATTTGCCGAAATACACATACAACATGTAACAAGCTTAAATTGACATACCAGCATGTATACACACAACATGCGTGTGCCTATGTGTGTGTGTTGCACTTTGTACGTGTTTGAATACGCCCCTGTTTGGCACACATTCATTTATGGCGCTAAAATGTGGGCAAGTGCTTGTGTGGCAGACTCGCAGCTGTCCCCCATAAGTGTTGTTCAGTTCCAAAAGTCATTTTGAAGCAGACTAAAAAAAGTATTGCAACGGCATGTTTCTTCGACATGTAGGGGGCAAATAAGTCTGTATTCAGAATTCATAAAAAGTATCTCAAAGTACTCTGAAGAACGAGCGGGCCTTCGAAACTGCAAATCTCTAGCTAAGTTGGTAAAGATTGGCTCAAAATGTGTTGATAAAATTGTAAAGAAATGTTTTTTAAAATCGAGTAAAAGAGCAAGTGACAGAATATCTAAGTCAGGGATGGCCAACTCAAATGACCTCGCGAGCCGCATATATGGAAAATCTACGGAAATGGCCGGAAGATTGGCCGGAAAAATTTTTCAAGGCGGGCCGCCGGTTGGCGGCTCTTGATCTAAATGCAACCGCTTAACATTAAAATGATTTTTATCGAAAATGTTCAAAAGATTAGCAACTTTTCTACTATATGCACTAGGGTGACCGCTAATGATATGGGAAAATTTTTTTTCCCGAATTTCGTTGACGGGAACCCCACAAAATGATGAGCCTTAACAGATTTTAAAGTAGCCAAAGTTTGAGCACGATTGGAGCATGTTAACCCGTAACCTTTCAAACTTTGAGCGCCTTGCGGCACGGGTTAACATGCTCCAATCGTGCTCAAACTTTGGCTACCTTAAAATCTGCTAAGGCTCATCATTTTGTGGGGTTCCCGTCGACGAAATTCCGACATCGATTTTAGCGGTCACCCTAATATGCACAATAAATAATTTTCATTTTTCATTACTAAACCCACTTTTATAGAAAACCTTAACCAAAACCTGCTTCTTTAGACCCACATATTATTTACGGTAGTGCGGGATGTCGTCGGCGTGTTGCCAAGTTTTTCTTTACTTTCCTTTTGAGCACTCACTTTTTCGCTTTTATGGCTTTAAATTAATTGCAAACTTGTTTTTGCGCTACGATTGATATTATTTTTGTTGTAGTTGTTGCAATAATTAAAGTTGCGCCAAGTGAGTTTTCCATTTTGATGGCAGGTTGCAGTGCAGCAATTGACAAACTCGCACGTCACAACAGCAACAGCAACCACGTCGGTCTGGAGTTTCGCCTTTGATATTGGATTTACATGCCGTTTGGCACGTTTTCGCGCTACATCATGCCACGCCATGTCAGACGCATAAATAATTGATTTTCACATAAAATTCATGAAATTTAAATTGAAAAGTTTAAGCCAGGCGCGTCTTGCGCTCGAAGTGCAGATGAAAATGAAATTATCAGAGAAAGGTGGAAAAGGCCAGTGGAACAAGTTAAGTGTGCCTGTGGCTAGAAGCAGCTATTCGAGCAATGTTACAATGATTGGTTTCGAAAAAAGTAGTATTTAAGCAATCCAATATATTTTGTGTAGTTACAGAAAATCCATTATATTTCCAATAGATAGCGACCAATTCGTTTATCCGATGCATGAGATACTCGTATCTCATTATTGCTTACAATATTGCTTACAATATTTTGCCTAAAAGGTGTCGGCTTGGCAGAGGAATACCCTCATAGAATACCTTCATCATCTAACTGATTTATTTCATGTGAAAGCAGTCGAGCATATTAAAAACTGGCGCCTATTTCAAGGTGGTCTCTTCCAACTGCCATGCGAGTAGCAGCATCAATCAATCATATATGATTTATATAGCTGCTGTTGCCAATTGCGTAATTTTGTTGTAAGTGTTGGAAATTTGAGCCGAACAAGCGTAGCAATTGTCGTCGGCGTTTTGTATTTAGACAGGAAGCACTTGCAAGGTTGCTTGGCGGTATCTGCCTTTTTTTGTAGCGTATGAGGAAATGTTTTGTCATAAATTAATATTGGTGGGTGTCTGCCACAACATGACTGTCAGAGAATATAACATCAATATAATTGTGAGCGTGTGTGTGTGTGTGTGACGCATTCTAGTGAAGAATTCCCCATCTTCCGTTGGCTGCCTACCCAAAACGGTTCAATGTACGGATTATGCCTATCGCTGTACTCGTACGGCAAACGGTAAACGCTCTTTAAATATCTGCCAACATGTGTTGTCGCTACTCGCTTAAAAAATCACAGTACAGTTAGGTAATGAGCTAGAACACGGTGCAAGCCATAATGAAGCTAAAGCAGCGGCGCACAAGAAAAAGTGGCAAAATTAAAGTTGAGAAGATTTGCAATTGGTAAAAGAAGCAAAAGAAACTTCAGCAAAGTGTGTTTAAAGCGCTCTAAGAGATTTTTAATGTGAGGTGAAGAAGCCTAAACGAAGCTTAGGAGCAGTTAAGAGACAAACAAAAGCAACCAAATACAATAGTATAAGTGATTGAAAACAATAGACCACTTAGAGTTAACCTTAGGTTAGGTTAGGTTAAGTTAATCTTGCTGCCTAAAAAGGCCACGCATTGACCCTATTGGGTCCTTAAGCCGTCGACGAAAACGGTGTATGCGACTCCGATACCAGTTAGAGTTCGGTTTAGGCATCGACAAGGACCCAACAGGGTCTATGCGTGGCCTTTTTAGGCAGCCAGCTTAACCTAACCCAACCTATTATACCCGATTACCATACATGTAGGGTAAAGAGATGTAAAATATTTGAGATTTGCGGGGTCATCAACAGTTTTGGGGATCGTTTCATGCAGGGCTTTACGTCTTTTCCTTTGGTAAATTTTAATAAGGACGAGACCTGCGCACATTCAAAGCTTATAGTGTAGGGGATACCTCGCTGTACACATTAGCTCACTCGCCCGATGGATGAAAACCATCTACTAAATCAGGTGCCAGCTGGAGGCTGTGTGTCAATTTTTGATAATGAAGAGCTAAGAATCATTCTGGCTAACCCCAATTGGAAAGCAATCTCAAACTTTTCGCTGTACTTCCAAACCCATGCCTGGAATTAACCTAATTTAAGAATAACTAACTCCAATGCTTTCTGCTCTGATTTAAAATTAAATTATCCTTACAAAAAAAGGAGTATGTACTGCATGAAAAGAGCAGCTACGGTATAATTTTGCTATCTTTGAAAAATTGAGAAATATTGTTAGGTCGAATGTTGATATCTAAAACTAGTATTAAAACCAAAAATCTAATTTACTCAAAAGACACAAAGAACAACGCCCGACGATGATAAATTTCAAATTGTCGCGAAAATTATTTTATTTGTATGCTAATAACACTACTGAATCTAGTGCATACTATATACAAATCCGAAATATTAGTAATCCTGCCAAATCTCACATGCCCATATACTTCGTCCCTTGCATTTTCGAATTAATTTCCGAATATGCCATATGCGAATTCCAATTGTTCCCTTGCTGTGTTGCCCGTTGCCCAGGCTTAAACAAATATTAGACAATCAATTTCCTGCTGCTACTCGCTGCTAACTTCCCAGAAAATCATTAGTTCCGTAACGGTCTGAGTGCAATTTTCCGCTAGACCTGCTGGTAGCCAAGTAACTACCTGCCGTACACAGAACAAATATGTTTCAGTCGTGTAAAAAATGCATTACATTTTACGGTACTTTCTCGCCCGCCCGCTACCTTCAAATGCTGGAACGAGTGAGCAGCTCAGCCAGCTCTTTCTAGTTCAGGCTGCAGTTGCAATTCATTAATGATTGAAATCTTTATAAAATTTACGCTGCTGCCATAAGCACACTTGCAACAATGCGCAGCAGCGGGGAAAAAGGGCAAGGAAGCGCACGGCAGCTGGTGTTTGCTTGCTGCCTACCTTGCCTTGGCTTCGTGCCGCCCTCAGCGCGCCCTGCTGCAGTGTGCACTTTGTGCCCGTATTGAGCACACCAACTGACTACCACCTGCATTCGCACTGGTTTCTGCCTTGTCGGCGGCCAGTGCTGCCAACTCAATTAAATTATAAATAATTGCAAACAGCAAGCATGGCAGGGCAGGCAGCGCTGCCGCTGGCCAATAAATGACATACCAGAGGCGCATTCACCTGACACAATTCCCAGCGAATAGACAACAAGCTAGACTATAAGACGGATTTTATAGTGTACGACACGTAAGTTGAAAGAACAAGAGAGAAGTTTAGCAACAACAACAAAAATAATAGTACGCAAAAGGGAGTATCGCTGAATGACAGCATAGCTAGATAAAGAAAAAGTTTTTACGAGTCATAGAAAAGTTAATGCTTACACTATTCATTCAATAATGAGTAGATAGAGTATTATTGGACGGTTGTAGGCTTGACAGAGGTATCTAATAAAATAAACTATAAAATGTGCTAGGGCAAGTTAGTCGTAATCTATCGAAAGTTAAGCTCTAACAACTCGAGAGAAACATTGCAAATTTCAGACTATTAGTTTCTAGTTCTCCAGCATTGATAGAATAATGCTCATAATTTCAAATCAAATTTTAAGTCTTCCATTTAGATTTGTATTAAAAGCTTAGCAAATATTTTATTTAAATAAATTTCTTCTTCAAATTAGGTTATTTCATTTAATAAATATATAGAATAAGAACTTCTGCATGTACTTTTGTACATATCTATTGTATCTCCGTGTATTGGAAGCATGTTAGGGCGTATTCCAAGGGAAATCGACAATAAGTCATAATTGTTGAAAATCGCTTTGATTCAGCGGAAGTCATTCAATTCTTTTTATTTAAATCTTTTAAAAATTTTCACAATTTATAGTTGTTGTTTTCTTCAGGCTCAAGGTTTCGATAATTTAAAAACTTATATTGTATTTTAATCATTAATCTAGGCCAATATTTCTACGTCCGTCGGATGTCATCATCAGGGCCACTGAATATCAAAATATATACATATACTTACGTACTTTAACAAACTGTACAAAAACAAAAAACCTATTAAAGAAGAAAAACAACAACTATAAATTACTATACAGGTTGAATAAATCATACGTATTCAATTTTCACAATTTTTAAGATTCCATTTACACCTACTCCTAATCTTGTATTCAAAGTATTGGCACAATTTCTTTATAATTCTATCATATCTACGAATGTGTCTTTTAGATTGGAAACGGTCGTTCAAAAATGTGCCTTCTTAACTGTAATTTTTAAACTAAGAAACCCCCTTAAGAATTTTAAGAGACCAATAAAAATGCATATTTGATAGGTTCGCACAAATTTACTGTTAACATTTGAAAACAACAGTTGTTGCAGCAACCGGAAACATGCTCATAAAAACAATAGCCAACACTGTTGATCCGTAGCTGGAATCCTGCTATGTGTTTGCTGGCGTCTTTATGAGCGCTGCGAACATGCCCAAAAACTGCATGACAGCGTTGCCATTTCCCATGCAACTGAATGGAAGAAAGTGCACACATATGTTGCACGTTGTTGTTGCAATTCTGGCAAATGCAGAAAAACATTATATATAGCCGTATTCCCATGTTGTAACACTGACAGATGTCAAGCGTTTTGACAATACGAGCAGAGAAGTGCATTTGTGTGGCATACAATGACAATTGCAAGCAGCAGCAAAAACAACACCAACAACAACAACTGACAATGTGTTACGTTGCATGTCATAAGCAGGCAGATAAGCGCAGAGCCAGACCAAATACGCCTAAACACACACACACACATTTTCGCACACATGTAAGCGAAAAACTAACATGTTCAACATTTTGTGGCATGCAACATTTTAGCAAAAGTTCACTGTGCCTTTTGAGATTATGCGAATTTCTAAAGATTCCCAAGCGCTACAATTTACTAAGTACGAAGGTCCTTTTGTTGTATGCTTCGTATTAATAGAAATTTACAAAAAAACCAAAAAAAAAACGTGTTGTTAAAATGACAATAGAAAATGAAATGAAAGCAAAGCTTTGTGAAAAAAGTTTACAATGTCAGAAGGAAAAGAAATACTAACTTTTAATGAAATCGGCAGAAAAATATTGCAAAAAATTGGCAATGCTCTTAAAGAAAAAATATGTCAAAATAATGTATAATAATAAGCAATAAAATTTAGCTCTCAAAATTATGAGTTATAAGAGCGCCCAAAAATTACTTCTTTGCTAAAAATTTAGTTTTTGCTTCAAGATAACATTAAACTTTTATTATATATGTATTTACATAGGAACATACCCTCAAGGAAGTCCACACAACTGAGCATTTTAAAATATTTTTTCATAAATGTCAAAATGTAACTCACTTTACAAATAAATCAAAGAATCATAAATACCTCTTTAGCATTGCTTGCCATTTGCTTTGCTGCTGATAAGAACTTCTTTCTGTTTGCTTTTCTATTGAGCAAACATTCCTGGGGATTTTTCCAACGCCACATACAAAAATTACATTGACATTGAGAATTTATTACTTCCGGACTCGAAGTGTTTTCACAGAGACGACCTAACAGCAAAATGTGTGAAAACATAAAATTTTATGAAAATGCTGGCAAAAAAAATTGCAAAATTGCCGCCTTTGAAGAAGACAAGCAACAAGCCGCAGGAAATGTGTACAAGGGCAAGAGAACTCACCATGTGAAGCGGGAAGTTGGGAAGTTATTTTGAGGAAGCCATTGAAGAACGTTCACACATGCTGTCAAGGTCGCTGCCAAAGAGTCTACCGAATTTGCTGAAGAATTTTGAAGGAGTGCTCTTTTTGGTCGGAACTGGGAAATTTAGTATTTGAGTAACTACTTTAACTTTTTTTTAATAAAATAAGAATGTTTAAAAAAAATTGGAATTTTCAAAGCAGGATTTTGAGGAATCATGTGTATAGGTTTTATAAATATATTTGTGAAGAGAAGTTTACAAAATCGGCTCAGGCAAGTTTTGAATAAATGTTTTTAAAAAGAAGTTTGTGCACAGTTAATTTGTGAAAAATATGACAAGCACACACGAGTTTATGTGAGAAAGCTAAACTTGAAGTACACGGCACGCGAAAATTGGTCTCCTGCCATGATAGGAATTAACTTTGACGTCAATTCGAAGTCACGATGGCATGTTCATGCCATTTTGGCATGCCGTGTACTCCAGGCTTAAGCCTAAGCCAACACGGGCTGTTGCGCCAATCAATTATTATTATTATTGTGCACAGATTTTTCAAAATGTTTGGAATTTTCTTGATAAAAAAAAAACGTTTTTTTACTTAAAAAAAAATTTGCAAAAACCTTCTGTGCTCTTTTTGTAGCAATCAAGAATTGCTTAACGCTTGCATTGCGGCAGCTTACATCACTGCATGCCACAAATTGTACAGCAGTGTTACACATACATATGTACATGCAGCATGCAGCAATATGTGTGCAACATAATATTTCGACGTGCTACACTCCCTTTTTTGTACTTACAACTTGAGCATTATCACAGATTTACGCGCAGGTTGAGTTTTTTTTACGATTAACAGACATGCCGGCACTTGCCATAGCTACGCAAGGCACGTTTGTGTGCCGCTCTATAAGTGTGCGTGTTAGTGTGTGTGAGCTGAAGAAAAAAATCAAAGCAATCTCATGCGAAATGATTTCATAAGCAAAAAAAATGCATACATTAAGCCGTATGTGGGCATTTGGTGTGTGTGGCATGCCACTGACAGGCCAACATGCCATACTACAACTACAACTACAACTAAAACGACAACAACAACCAACACTGTCAGTTGTGCTGCTGCTGCTTGCGATGGGTGCCAATCTTGCCACTACCGCATAAGGTAACTTGTTGTTCTTGTTGTTGCCAGCGGGGTAGCTCAATTGCTCAGGGTATCTCGGCTTACGCGCTGGCCGGGCTTGACTTCACGGCTAAAAATGTCACAAGAATCTTTGCTTCGAAAAATTATTTTTATTTTTTGGTTAATGCCCAAAAGCAACAAAACGAACGCCTCAATGTCTAATGTCACATGCCACACGCACACATTCACACACACACCAACATGCACATGCACATGTGTGCCAAATTGCTCACACATGTTTTTCGGCATATTTTTTGCCATTTTTCGTTACTTCGTATTTAGTCTTAAGCGAACAACACACATTCTTGTCTACTTCCAACACAGGCCGCTAGCCAAATTTTGTTGTTATTTTGGACTTTTCCAAAACCACGCTGTGCGTTTCTGACAGCTCATTTTGTTGCCAGACGTGTCAATGAAAGAATAGACTAATTTTTGCCAAGAAATTTTTCAACTATTTAGTACAAAAGTTACAAAAGTTTATAGCAAACAAAAACTGTAAATATGTACATAAAACTTAATTGCGTAAAAATTTTAACTCTCTCATGCCCGAATTAAAATGGGTGAAGCTAAACATGAATTGAGGACAGATTTGTATGTATGTGATAGTCTTGACTCAAAAATGAACTGACAAAAATTTCAATGTTCATGGTGTCCAGGCTCGTTAGTTAAAGGATGTCGTCTATATGCAACATTGCGCATAAGAGGGTTAAATTTGAAACACCAAAATTTCAAACATTTTTTAAGCCCATTAAGCAAAGAAAACACTTTCAAATTTAAAGAAATTTAAGGACCTCATATATTTATATTCAAAAAGAGAACTTTCAGTTTGCCTAAAATCTCAAACTTGATAAAAAAAAAACAGCTTTCTGCTCTTTCAATAAAAATTTACGTTTTTGCAACAAATATTAAAATTTTCCTGTAGTACATAGTTTGAAACAAATATTAAGGGAATGGAAGAATAAGAATGCTTCTCTATTGCCTCCATTTCTCAAAGTTGTATTAAAGCAAGAAGGCTTTAATTTTTTTGATAATTTTTATTTATTTGCCATATAATTTTCTGCTGCATTTAACTTATTTTCTGGCTATTTCACAAATTGAAAACTGGCAAACTATGATATCATCGCGAGGGAGCGGTCACCCATATCCGTCAGTTATGTATGGTTTATGGACACAGAGAAGCTTCACACTATTTCGCATAGCCCAGCACTATTTGCGATATAAATAATATGAATCATTCATTGTAAAGTGATAGAGGAAAATATCTACAGCTTGTAAATGTCAATAGATAAGCCGCTAACTTTGTTGGCATAGCCAAAGTGCTAGAACAAGCACTCACAATATTAGACCTGGCAATGGCCTTACCAAAAAGCACCTTATGTAATCCCAAACGGTAGTCAAGCGGAGTGCCTGAAACAAGTGTAAACAACAGACACGACTTGTTAGCCCTGAATTGGCAATATGACGCCAGCTTTTGGCCATGCAAAAAAAGGAAGAGTACTCAAGAAGAATTCGAATCGTTGACAATTTAACTGTTGGATTTCCGTTTAAGCATTTTGTCAGCTGAATAAAAAAAAGTTTAATTTATTGTAAATATGGGTGCACACGCCATATTAAACAAATTTCAATAATTTTTCGTACGTGACAAAAATGCAAAATTTCTGTTAATTGTCTTGTTTTTGTGCATTATAATTAAACAACAACAGCGAATGCCCGCATACTATATGCTATATATGCAACTAGCTATAAAGAATTGTGCAAAATGTAAAAATTTATTTGAAACTCTTTTCAATTTAAATGCTTTTGAAATACAGCCAAACCTACAAATTGAAATTTGTTCTATGTCAAAATGATTCAATTGAGATTCCGATAGAACGATTTGCATTTTAAAGGTTAAAATATGGAAACAGCAAACTTCGTGACCTAGATAATATAGTACATTTACAACCACGGAATATTGCAAGTAGATGCCCAAAGCAATATGCTTCATACCTTTAATAAAGCGTATTCCACATGCTTTCTTTATATTTGAAGAACTGTTACACTGAGCCGCTCAGACCGCAGAGACTAACAGCCTAGAAACATACTTCATATGCCATTGAATCTTATCTAATGGCGTCAACCAAAGACTAGAGAAATTTAAAGGAAAATAAAAAGCCCTCTTTAAAAGAAAGAAAACTCTTCTAAAGGCATTCTAGCCGAAGGTACCTATGCCAAGAAGATGCCAGGCTGAACTCGCTAACGATGGAGATTTCATGTTATACATGATTAGGCCACGCCATTCATACATCTATAATGCATTCTTCAAAGTAAAGAACATAAATTTATATTCAATATATCTTTTTTACTTTCTGGAAAATTG
Source organism: Neria commutata (assembly GCA_963457695.1). Classification (NCBI taxonomy): domain Eukaryota; kingdom Metazoa; phylum Arthropoda; class Insecta; order Diptera; family Micropezidae; genus Neria; species Neria commutata. The sequence continues at coordinate 49,264,538 of OY735246.1, forward strand.
CCTTAATCGTTAACTTTCTGATGATATCGATTGCATATACACTTGATTCACTTTTTATGTTGATTTTGTACGCGGTTTTTATTACACGATATTTTTTTGGTGCCAGTGTACCAAAAATGGCTATATGCTGACCCTTTTAGAATTTTGCAATTAAATAGCGAATGCGCAAATGTGCTGGCTTGACTATCTATAAAAGCATTTTCAAGCGTTTCCTTTGAAAATTTTCCCATTTTAAATCTTTAGCTATGACGCAAATCACGCCAGTTTTGTTGTACAGTATCTCAGCTCCTTTCGGGCGTATTTGGCATACATTGTCGATTTCTTTTCACATCAAGCTGCAGTGTCAATAGCTCAAGTATTCATGCGCGTGCCAATATTAAGCGCATGCTCACGTTTTGTTCTAGCACAATTATGGTCTGATGTTTTTGCCTCTTTTATTTGTTGAGCTTTTGCGGCTTTGGCATTTTTTGTTGGTCCGTGAAGTTCGTGGCCAATAAAGCTGTAGTCAAATCTGCACAGTCAGTAGCTGAATAGCTGTAAGAGTCTTGAATTTAACAGTCAAATAATTTTGTTGTTGTTAACTTGTTTTGGTCTCGAAGCTGAATGGTTTCTGTGCAAACTAATGAGCAAATTTCTGTTACTACTTCTTCTGCTTCTTGCCACAAAAACGTGACTAATATTTGAAGCTTAATTTGCCACAAAATGTAGGCTTGAGCATGCTCATTTAACCCTCAAATATACTGGAGTGCGTTTTAGGTTGCATTTGGTACAATGTACACCTTTGCTGGGTGCCTGGGCACAAAGACATAGAGGGAAACTGCATAGCTGACGAGCTCGCAAGAGCAGGCACAGAGCTACATAGAATCAACATAACTGAAGAAGTTGGGATACCACTCTCCACATGCAAACTAATGCTAAAAATCAACCACATAAACAGAGCAAACACGAGATGGCTCCACGAACAGACATGTCACACAGCAAGGCAGATCTGGCCTACGATCAACCAGAGCAGATCCAGTGAATTGATCCTACTAAGCAAACCCTCCATAGGGATTGTCGTAGGAATCATAACCGGACACTGCCTCATTGGTCAACATGCCAACAGACTGGGACTGCTGTACAACGACTTCTGCAGAAGCTGCAGAGACGAAGACTGCGAGGAATCTGTTGAACACCTCCTCTGCAAATGCCCAGCGCTAGCAAGAACGCGCTTCCGATTCCTGGGACATTACTTCCTGAGCTGTCTGGCAGACTTGGAAAAAACGCCACCAGGACACATCGACAAATATACCAGAGCCACAAAGTGGCTCCCATACATGGGAAGTGTATAGGTGAAAATCCCCAACGTGGTAACACAATGGGCCTTTTGGCCTAAGTGATGTCCTCGAGACGACCACTTAACCTACCTACCTACCTACCTGGTGTAGGCAGCCAGAGTTCCTGTTCTTTTTTCCCAGTGACAGTTATTCATTTATTGACAGATCTACAAGGATGTGTAACTGAAGTGCATAAAAAGAACAAAATTACATAATGTGAACTGGAAATATTATGATTAGCATCGATGGCGCCATTTACGAAGAGCTTAAGACTGAAAATTTAATTTTTCAATGATTTTGCTTCAACTTTTTTTTCATAAATTCAATATTGCGAATAAACGGATTAAAAATTTCTTTATATTTTTAGCCTGAGTTGAAGTTGCATTAACTTTTAATATTATTTAAACCTTCACGTTTTGTCATGAGCTATGTTAAAAATCACAAAAAAGAACATAGTCAGCTGAAGGTGCTTTTAGTCATGGCTGAACTTATTTTCTCTAAAACCGTAACTTTAAAATCGGAAACAACTCTTAAGTTAAGTTAATACTAAGTCATGACTAACTGCAACTAGCCTACTTTTGGACTGAATTGCGCTTATGTGATATCACACTTCCTTATATACTTCTCAAATTGGACATTTGAGTCTGTAACAGGTTAACGGCCTGCCATAGAGATTTTTCTCTTCTCACTTGCGCCTCGCGTTAAAGTACGTTAAAGGTGCCAAAAAAGTATCTCTCTTATATAAAAAAAATATCTAGTAATAAAACGTTAAAATTATAGGCACAAGACTATATAATTAAAATTCTTTTGAATTATGTGCTCCGCAAATTATTCAAGCGCGTGGTTTTCTTGTTGGTTATGGTTTCCAAAGCAAGGTCTTTGTCATCAGCCGCCCTTTCATATGCGCCATTGAAAAGCCTACATGCTGCGGTTTTAGAGAGCGCTGTAGTCTTCAAATCCGCTTGTACAAATTGCATTGGCTTTGAAAGCACCAAAAAGCCATAGACAACAAATTTCTGCAGCCTTCAGGTAATTTTCCTTTCTCTTCTCGTTCAGCGCTGAACTTCATAGCAGTTGTATAAACAGCATGCATAGATAAGTTCATTAAAAAAATTTACAAAAATATGGTTTAACATTATTTTGGTGTGAAAGGCCCAACAGAAAGAGAGGCGGACGCATTCAGCTGCCAAATCAATTTTCTAGAAACACAAATTTCTACAAAATGCCAGCAGCAGCAATGCCAATTACTGCTGATGCTGGCAACTACCAAAGCCCACATGCGTATGTGTGTGTGTGTGTTTGTGTGTTGATATGAATGTGTGCATGTGTGCGCATTGTTAGTTTGTGTTTGCGTTGCGTACGCAAATAATGAAGCCTTCACAGCCTTCAACTCATTGATAGGCAATGTACTTGACTGTGAGCCGAGTCGCGCCGGCCGAGCCGAGTTCAGCTGAGCTGAACTGAGCTGAACTGAGCTGAGAGAATGCGTGAATGGATTGCTTGATTGATTTATGGTTTGCTGCGCTGTTAATGATTATTTTAATGTGCATTTGTGCGTGTGTGCGCACACAAAACAACTGCTTAAGCATTTATGGCATTTCAAATACAAATTGCAGTGAATTTAATTACAACGTTTGATGTTTGAAATTTCGTAATTGCATTTTAAATTCGATGTCTGAATATGTATTTTTAGAAATTCGAGTTTCCACCACAACAACAACAATATTGGTGTTTTTTGCTTTCATATCAGCAAGCGAAACAAAATACAAATAATATAAAGTTTGTCGAGGGATTACAGCGCGGCTCATTACTCTTATCGCATTACGGCAATTAATAAAAGCAAATATTTTACTAGCGATAAGCAACAAAATTGGAAAGAAGGAAGACCTCTTTTATGACATTTTGCGCGGAATGTTGACAATATACAAAGCAGCGAATATTTCTGATTCCTAATGTGTAGCAGATTTTATAAAGCCAGAGCAACCTCAGAACTTCTTCAAAAAGCTTAATTTTATTATATCAAGCTATTTTTATTGAAAGGCCATTATTGCGCAACACTACCAGAATTTGGCTCAACTGTGTTGGTATTTCAAGCTATAGTTGAAAACAATTTAAAATGGCATAAATAATATTATTCCAAATATTAGAAACATGCAGCAATACCACTTTCAACTTTATTCATAAAAATTAATTCGCATGAAAAGAATCGAAATTGTTCTTTTTCAATTTTGATTCTATACAAATTAAAAATGCATTAATAGTTGCTTCATTTTTTAAAATACAGCTTCCTTTGTTTTACTCAATTAATTTGAAGCAAAATAATGCCATGCTAGGTTTTTTTATGTAACCTTAAAAAATCTGTGCAAAAAAAGTCGAACTTTCATCAAAAATTAAAGATACCGGCCAAAAAGGAAAGTGCGTAAAAGGTCAGAATTTAAATATTAACGGCTTATAAGAAGCGAACTATTCAGGGAGCAGAAAAAGAATAATAGGAAGAATCGATATACATATGTACAATGTTCATGGAATATTGCACTGTTCTTCGGATGACCTCTTTGTGAGGAATCACTCATTAGATACACTTATTCCACTTCAAAGTTAAGCGGATAAACAATTTTATTCCCATTCATTGCAAAATTATTTCAAAACTTCGATTCAAATACAAACGAGTTTTTCTTTTTCAAATCGAAAGAGGTTCGATTTCAATTTGCATACAGTTCGATTTGCACGATTCTTTCTGAAAATTCATTAAAAAGAATTTTCGACGTTTATTTGCCGTTCATCGCTTTTTAATATCACGACTTTGATTCTGTGTCATTTGCGAGGTTTATATAATAGTAATTTCGATATCAATACCATTTTCAACGTAATAAAAATTTAATTTGAAAAATTCGTTTTTATATATTTGTTTGATCTTTGCTTTTTCTACCATATTGCTGCTAAAAAAATATAAATAATTTTGGTTTGTGTTGGCCGGGATATTGCCCCACAAATTGCCAGGGTATCCCACAAGGTGGATATCATTTATTTCATTTTCATTTGCAATAGTTTCTAAAATTGTATGCGTATCTTTCTAACAAAAGAGGTCGTCAGAAGAACCATTTTTTGAAATGAATTGTTCTATTTCTTCGCATAACTTTGAATAAAAGTCATCTTAAATAACAATCTCAACCAATACATGCCTTTAGAATGCTCTCAGTGACTACGCTTATGGTTTCCTGTAATTTGCAGTACTACAATCTGCCGACTTCCCCTGCTTATCCACGAATCAGCTGTGCCCTTTGCTGTGGGCGCTCAAAAGTCATATTTTTGGTATTTCACTTGGCGCCCGTTGCATGCTTCGCTGACTTGCCAATTTCATCATCAGCAGCAGCAATGCCAGCGCCAACAACGAGAGCAACATGGCTGGCAACAATATTGGCTGCTGCTGTTGCTCCCCTCTGCACTTGCTCACATATTGTGCGAGTTGTACACGCGAGTAGGCATCATTGTTGCCAAGTCAGTGCGGCTTTTACATACTTTTTTCCCGCAGAATTATTATCGCATTTACAATTTTTTTTTACAATTTTTGCCTGTTGTAGCAGTAGTAGGAATGTAGTTGTAGTAGTGTTGTTGTTTGCGTGGCTCTTGTAGGTGGTTTTTGCCACTTTTTCAACCGCAGTAGCTGCTCTTCTCTGTGCGTTCAAGTGGCAAGAAAAACTCGGCATATGAATTTTTGCTGCATTTTTCCGCAATTTTCCCGCATTTATTCGTTCTTTCCAATGATTTTGCACTAGCAACGCTTAAAAAGAGGGGCATTTTATTAAAAAAATTTCCTACAGAAAAATTTTAATTAATGTTGTTGCCGCTGGTCATTGATCTCGCAAGTGTACATGCTTTAAGCCATAAAGCGTAAAACATTTTTTATATGAATCACATTTTTTTCAATTAAATTGCGGCATTGCCTAAAAGCGCGTTTTTAAAAGCAATTAATTGAAGCTTGCAATAATATGTGCAGATATTTGAAAATTTCGACAGCTGGCATAGGCACTCACAATTCACTTTATTCACTTTTTACTTTCAAAAAGAAAACTGTAATTAAATGCATTCGTCAACCTTTACAGTTAAACACTGAAATTGCAATACAATTAATTTGCAATTTCGTTACACTTTCAATTCAATTTTTAAAAATAGTACCACAAACTTTTGATTAGAATATGCAACGTACGATTTTTGTAGAGCCGAATACTTATAAGAGATGTATTTACATGTATCCCAAATCTCAGATTAGAACTAACCGTGCAATGTATGACAAAAGTATCTCAATAACTGCACATTCTTCTCATTATCATTCGATGCATACCATATGCAGGGAAGTATAACAATAGCTTCCATAAAAGATAAATAATACATTATTTTGAATTAAATCCAAACTATGCGAAAATTCGAATAATATTTAAATCCCTACTCGGTACCAACATAATGCATCTATACCAAATATTCCACAGAAATCTATCTGCTGCTCAAATATTATTGTTCTCGTTGTCGAAAAATCAATTTTTTTGTAAAATCAACTATAAATCTGCTGCCGCTCCGCCTCTCCTTCCTTCCCTCGCCCTTCTTCTTTATGAGTTGCACATTTCTGCAGTCCATTTTCAAAAACATTTTACTGAAACCTTTTCCATTTTGTAGGCCTAAATGTCAAATAATCATCATTAAAATAAAAATAGCGCCACAATTTTGCTAGCCACTGTACTCAACGCCCCGTTGATCTCTTTTTCAGCCCCTGCAGCTTCCGTATTTACGCTCAGCCTGGTCTCAGTTGTTTGCCACGCTCCAAAATGTGTTGCCATTTGTCTGCACAAAATACACGCGTAAATTATTCAAATGGGTTTTTATAAAAAAACCAACAACACACACAACAGTCAACCAAAAAAGGTTACACTCTTAACTAATTCTCTTGAAAATACCCGCAAGAAATGTAATGATGCTGTTGCGCTATGATAAATGACCTCTCCACCAAAATAAAAAAGAAATCCTCCACACTCCAGTTTCTTCATCTGCCTTCGCTTCCAACAACAACAAAACGCGTGTTTAATATACTTTAGAGCAAATTGAGCGCGAAAAAGGGCGTGCTCCAAAATTGCCCTCAGTTATAAATTATGGAATTTAAATATTACAAGCGATTCATGTGGCAAGAGCAGTGTGAGAAATTTGTTGCAATTATGTGTGATTTGAGGCATAAGTAATTATTTCAAATTGCTTCACAAAAATTACAAAAAAATTTTTAAATGGAGAGTGATTCTAATGCAAGAAGCAGCATATAATTTGCTGAAATAAATGCTGACACTAATTTCTACCACTGAGAATAATTGTTCGAGTTCAAAATATTTCTACAAAAAATTATAATTTGTAACCCCTAAAATCTGTGTATTCATGAAAAACTATTAATATCATTCATGGAGAACTATAAAATTTTGCTTCTCAGTCGAAGCTGAGTAGGAGACTGTTTCCGAACTCCTAAATAAATCTATCTTCAAACTAAAAATTCCACCCTATATACTTCAAATAATTTACTGTTTCGGCGTTTATCTTTCAAATTTTGTCTGCCTTTATACGAACACTTCTTTCATGTCTACTTCCACTGACTGACATAATATTTTAACGTATATGCCTCACTTTATGCAAATATAAATTTCATATCGATTAATGCTTCCGGTCATATTTTTTGCTGTCAGCTTAGCGCAAGCTCATATTTTCAATAATTAAACGGACACGCATTACACCATGTCACTCCGCTCTGCATCCCCCCTCTGCATATTTTCACAAATTTTATTCACTTAATGTGCATTTACACAACGCTCATTTGATGAGCATGTCTGCATGTAAATTTTTGCAACCCTGCTCCTCACAATGGCAGTCATTTTTAATTTCTCTGTGTTTTTGCTTTCGTTGCAGCAATCACTGCTGGCAGGACGCATACCGGTCGCCTCCATGACGGGTCCAATTAAACGCGGCCTGCTATGGCAGCAACGAGATCGGCTCTTCTCGCGCTGGAAGGAAAGGTGAGTTTTTTGCGAGTGGGCGGGTTTATATACCCTACACCTATGGTAATAGGGTATAATAACTTTGTGCGAAAATTGTAACGCATGAAAGGAGCCGTCCTAGGTATAGACATAAGTATATAGAAATGCTTAGAATCACTTTCTGTGTTGATTTCCGGTTGTCCGTCTGTCCGTCTGTCTGTCTGTCTGTCTGTCTGTCTGTCTGTCTGTCTGTCTGTCTGTCTGGCTGGCTGTCCGTTTACACAGGAGAGAAAGAAGGATTTAGACCGATTTAGACCGATTTGGTACACAGTTAGAGTGAACCTTAACTTAGTTTGAGTTCTAAGATTAGCCAAATCGGTCGAAGGACACGCCCATAATGAGCCTGTAAGTCCCACTACCTCGGGTTTTTTGCGATCAAATTGCTGTAATTTGTCTAATTACTCATTGAAAAGAATAATACTTGGTATTCAAGTTAAGGGGGCGGTCATCTATGTCATACGAAAAAATGGGCGTGGTCCGCCCACTATATAGGCGGCAAAATTTTTCCGGTAAAATGGCTCCCAATTGACTAGTTACGAATATAAATGAATGAAATTCGGTTCCCAAGTTGATATATAGATCTTAGATTCCATAGAAGAAAATGGGCGTGGTCCGCCCACTATATAGGCGATAAACGAAAAATTATCTTAACTTCCATAATATACATATATCTGTGGTCAAAAGCAATAACGACTTAAGTCGACTTAAGACGAAATTGAGTTGACGTTACCACTGTATTCCTGACGTTGATGCGCATATTTTGTTCAAACCCCGGTATCTGTACCCATCTCAGAAAAAAAGTTATTTAAAAAAAACACATGCACTTATGTACATGCACTTATGTGCATTTCAAATTTCGAATTGCATTTTCTCGAAACAGTTGTTTTCGACTTAAGTCGTTATTGCATATGACCACAGATATACAAGAGCGTCCAGATTTGGTTACTTTGTTCCTGGTAAGAATATCTTTTAATTCTCCAAAAATGGGTATGGTCCGCCCACCATGGGGGCAGTAAAATAAATATGCCGATAACATCTGTACACCTGTCAGAGCATCAATATGCATGTATAGTCCTATTAGGTATATCTTGTAGTCTGCCAAAAATGGGCGTGGTCCGCCCACTATGTGGGTTGTAAATCAAATGCACCCACAATTTCAGTGAATTATCACCCTACTTGGGACCATGGTGTAGGGTATTACTCTGTCGGTGAAACCCGACTGATGCTTCCTTACTTGTTTTAAATGAGTTCTGCAGGTGATTTTGCAGGTGTGTGCGGGAGGTGGAAATTTTCAGTAGCACAAAAATGCATTTTAATTGCTGACAATAATTGACAGTCGCGCTGAACCCGGCTGAGCCATTTTTAATGATTTAATACATTTAAAACGAGAAAAGAGCAGCATTTACAAAAAAATTTATAGTCTGTCGGAGAAAGAATTTGTATTCAAAACTTTTTCCGTGTGGTATGCAAAAACGGAAAATTTATGGATTTCCTTAAAGCTTTTAATGGGATTAAAAGAACTTAAAAGAGGATCAAAGGCAGGCGAGAAACGCTATAAAAAGCAAAAGTAGGGAAGGAAGAAAATGCTGGAGCTAAATGAGAAGGAAAAGCGAAAATAGAAGAAGGAGAAAAGAAAACGAATGAAAAGGAAATCATAGAACAGAATCTGATTAAAAAGGTTAATTGGGACTGGAAAGAAAAGAAAAGTGGAAGTATGGAGCGAATTAAGATTTAGGAAGGAATAAAATAAAGGAAAACAGCGAAGGGAAAAATAAAAAATTTAAAATTTAACAAAAAGAATGAAAAGAGGAGTAACAAGAAATGAAAAGAATAGTAAAAAAAAGGAAATGAAAATAGAAGGCAAAGTAAAAAAATAGAAGAGAAATAAAACAATGAAAGATTAAAAATTCAAGATATGCTAATAGGAAAGGAGAAAAAATAGAGGAAAAAGAAAAGGAGAAGTAAAAACAGAGAAGATTATACTATAAAGAATTGGTAAGAAACGATTTGTTTTTTAAAGGAAGAAAAAATATATACAATTTAAGAGAAATAACATAAAGAAAAGAGAAGAGACTAAAGCTTAAAAAGTTTGTAGAGTGAAGATCGGAAACTTCTAAGAAATATGCTGAATGGAGCAAGAAGAGAAGTAAAGGACACAGAAAAACATATAGCCAGTGTCAGATAACAATATTTTTCAAAAAGAAGCAAACAAGAGTGCCCGAAATTAAAGTAGGACTGATTATTTCGGATGGATAAAGGAGGCGGATATCAATTAAAATGTAGGTGGCGAAGACAGAAAAGATCATATGTCGAGAAAATACGGTTCTATTGGACGAATTTTTTGAGGTTCTATATATCTGCTAGGAACTAGCGGACGAAACTGCATGCATAGTATATGGCGGAATAAAATGCTATAAAGCTTGATATAAAAAAGAATGAACTGCTGAAAAATGTATAATATTTTAATGGAAAGAAGAAACAAGAGGGAAGCTCTACAAAGTAATGAAATGGCATTAAAGCAGAATGAAGACGCTGTCTTTTTTTCTACTCTATAATCTAAGCGCGCTACCCTGCCAGACCCTACCTTACTAATGAATTTCTGCTTCAACAAATCAAATTAGAAACTTTATGACTAATCTTGAAAATTATCTACAGAGAAGCAGAATAATAATCTGCATAATCCCTTTTTTGAGCAGTGCTTCTTAATTTCCACACCATTTCTTGCCTGTGCTTCAGCTTCAGCTCTTACACTGCAATCAACGTTCATTTCAGCCTGCAAGCTCAGCCTCCAGACAGTCAGCCCAAAGCTTTAGCAATACACCACAAAATCTGTTCTTCTTTTTTACCTTCCCTCCTTTATTTTCTTTATGCGTGGTTGGCATTATGAGCAGCTCCTTTAAGCGCAAAAATTCTTTGAATACTACAGCAAACCGTGTCCGAACTAATCTCCAACGACGACGCAGCCGTGCTTTTTCAGAGCCTCAGAGCCCTTGTCCGAGCGTGTGTGTGTGTGTGTGTGTGTGTGTGTATTGCTATGTTGGCCAGCATAAATGATGAACTGTGAAGTTGTTGCCATTTTTCATTTCATGCCAACGTAATTTAGTGTCTCACTTTCTTGCCGCTGTTGCTGCAGCAGCAAGCTAACCAAATGCCACGGAATGTTTGGCGATTTCTTCCAAACCTCCCAGAAGAATTTTTGTTGTTCGTTTTTGCGGTTGATATTCGTTGGGTTTCCTTTTCTTTTTGTATTGTTGTTGCAGTAAATTGGCCAAATCGTTTCAGTTAAATGCCAGCATACAAAAAAATGAAATTTCCATCAGCCAGAAAGGAAGACCGATATAATGAAGAAAAAGCAAAATAAATGATTCCAAAGGCTCCGCACCAAATGCTCTGTCCGTGTATAATCATCTAAAAGCAGTGGCAGCAGCTGAAGCAGGCAAAAAAGTTGCTACAGTGATTAGCTCTTGTCTGCGCTGCAGATACTTTTTGAGTGAACGCCTAAGTTTGGGGCCATGAACTCTTTGCGAACGCTCGGTTTTTAACGTCAGCTGCTTTTTTTTTTTGGAAACCAAGCAGCCAAATGAAATTATCAATGTCTGTACCTGAGGCTGCTCTGCCTTTGTGCATATTCGCGCTCTTCAGATACATTTCCAAACAAAAAGTAATAATTTTTAAATGGTTTTTTGGAAGTCAAAATTCGCAGTGATGAAGCAAAAGAAGTGAAGTGCTTGATTATGCCCTTAAGAGAGTCTAATGCAATTTTAAAACAGGTAGCATGACAAGTTTTGAATATCTGCAGAGCGTTCGTGTAAGACAAAGAAATAGATTTATAGATTTTTCCAAAATAGTTGAAGCAGCTTAGGTACTTGGTAGAACCACCAACCTAGGCTAGCGTTACTTGTTTTAAGTTCTGGCAAAACCAAAATCTCTTTACATGTAATACTAACAAAAGCGTATGAAATTTTATATAAGTTAGTTAATTCAAAGTCTACAGTAGATATAAGAACTCTTTGGACAGGTATGCATATTAAGCATCTGCTACAGTTTTAAAAGTTTATAATGACAAGCTACTCACTTCTAAGCCAACTGCGTTTCTCGTGCTCTTTTATCATGTAAAATAAAAATTTGAGACAGTACTAGAATATTGCTCGAATCTCTTATATACAGCTAGATTTTTTTAATAGATATCAGCACTGGAAGCTTCCAAATCGCATCAAAGTTTATCATCAATCAATAGTTTAAACAATCTCAGCATTAAGAGTTAGGTCTATGTTCGAATTCTCTAGGTACATGATGTAAGCACTCACGCAAATTCTAGATATATCATTAGTTGATATATTGAGCTTCAGTAGCGTTGTACGATTTTACAGCTGTTGGCATATTTGATAATATAGTGTAGCAAAAAGAAATTCATCATTTTGCAATAAATTGAAGGCACTTATACGACGCAAGATACATATAACGAAAAAGCCATCTATTGGAAAAATAATGAATTTCATTTAACTACACCATTACAACTCTTGAAATTTTTCTCTTCACTACTTTTAATTCATATCACAATTTTAACCTACATATTGTGCCATTTGCTTTATTGTTGTTATCTTTTTATGCGTTTGCAGATATTTTGTGCTGACACGTGACTATCTGCATTGCTTCAAGAGAGCATCGGGATCAGCGAATGAACGTGCCTCCGATATGGGACAGTTCATATTTAAGGTAAGTGCAACAGCGCAGCCATTAACATGCCACATGTCGCTTCTAGCAGCAGCTTCGAAAATGAGTTATGATGCTGCCAGCCATGGCAGGAGTGGCACATGCACATGATTAATGCAACTCTGTATTCTGAGTCTTGATCATCTTGAGTAAATTATTACAACGCAAATATTTGAATCTAAGCGAACCTTGGCGCTGGAACACACCTCAAAGAAATCTTTATTGCAGTTGCCGGCTGACCTCAGTGCCATGTGCAATTGCGCACGCTACTTTATGGCAGTCGCACGTTTCCAGCCTGCATTTAGATGGCTATCTGAATCTGTGAGGCTTGAGCTGCGAGCATAAATAGCGGTCGTTGTCTGTCAACTGCGCAGGTGTGAAGTCGTGCACTTTATGCAGCGAGATTGCCGTTGATTCAGTGTGGCCTTCGGAGCTTGCTCGCGGGAACTCACTGCAAAAAAAAATCAGAGAGGGTTTTACAAACTTTTTTTATAAATAAATGCGTATATGAGATATGGGCATGGAACCGAATGCCAAATTACGTGTAGGTACTCAGTTTCTTCTGGCTAAGCCAGAACTTTCTTTTCACTAGCATTACTTCAAATAATGCTAAGTAGAAATTTAATAAAAATTCAAGCTTCATAAATAGTGAAAAGCTGCTTAAGAGCTCGCCACTTTAATAGAAGTCTATAAAGACGATTTGCTTTCACCAAGCTTTTACTTCTTTTCTCACAAAACCCAGAAATAAATTTTACTTATCGAAAGCTTATCGAAATTTTGCAATAGGAAATCTTTAAAATACAATTACTTAATACTTTTGCTAGTTTTATATCGGATTCTAAATTATTGAGAATTGATAGTTGCAAAATCAGTTGAGTAAATATATTTGCAAAAACGATAATACTTTTTACAATGTAAAGTGGAATATTTATTTAACACAAATCGATAAAAGAATAATAGATTCTTAATCCTGTAGCCTTGAATTAGCTTACAAAAAATTTTGAGAGTCAAAAATTTTACAAGAACAAAAATCCTTGTATTACACGCTTAATTTTATAGCTTTTAGAATCACTTACTTACAAAAGAAATTTTAAATACAGCTTTATTAAACATATTGGTGGGTGGGACAAATTTATATAATAAATATATTATATTCGTTCTGCAAAAATTATTATTAGAAAAACGCTATTATTGGATCTTGAAAAAACATTACCAAGCAAATATGTATTATTTTAATTAGGAACAACATTTTATTGAAGACTTTTGCTTGTCCATTTTGAATAAACATTTGTTAAAGCTGTTCTTTAGATATGGTATAGGCAACTTTTATCAAACAGTTATAGCACACATAGAAACTATTTTGCCTAAACTTCCCCTTCATTGGAAATTATATTTTGCAACATGGACCAAACTTTTGAATTAAAATCGTTCAAATTGGCTCCTTAATTACATTGACCGCCAATAATTGGCATGCTCCAACGCCATTTGACCCAACTGCTCGCGCTTGAATCATCAGATTTTGCAATCAAACCGTAATTCCTCATTAGAGCATGACTAATGCACTTACTAGCTAGTTGAACCTCACTGCTAGTTTAGTTGAACCTCAAAAAACTAGAAGCTAAAACAAAAATCGATAAGTCAAGAAAGTATCACACTAAAAACTGACCTTACCAGACGAGTCTGCCCACTCAGTCCGTAGGCCAAGTGTTGCCAACCCACAAACAAATTATATGTGGCAACAACAAACTGGCACACAGCAACAATTGCTTATTTCTTTAGCCATTTTTGTTGTTTTTGTTATTTATTGTGATTTGCTAAATTACGGCAATTATGTATTTTGTTGGTTGTGATTGTGATGGTGATGGTGACGCTCTCAAGGCTGCGCTTTAAAATAGAAACAGTTAATGGCATTATTTTGCATTCTTTTTTGATACCTACTTTACTTTAGAGTGTTTTTATTTATTGTTGTTTTCAGTTGATACACCATAAGTTGCCACACCAGATTTGACAATTTCATTGGCAGCGTGTCACTTTTGTGACTGTCACAACAAACGTAACAACCATTGTTATTAGCGTGTGATTGTAAGACGCGTGCAACTTTTTGACATTTCGTGACTAAGAGTTCCAAGCCAAAAGGCGAGCGAGTATCGACACACGCTCAAGTGGGCTTGGCTTAATGCTTACCTACCTACTGCTTTTTTTCGTTTTTGCTTGTAATCTGATATGACAGTTGAATTATGGCAAATATTTGATTGATTTTTATGTGTGATTTTTTTTTGAAAATGGTAACAAGTAATTTTTCAAAGCAAAGCTAGTAGCATTAAAAAGTGAAGGCGTTTTGCTTGTTGTTAGGGACGTATTTTTAGTGTATTTACCTTAAATGGCAACAGCGCTTAAGAGGGTCATTAAATTAGCATTACAATTGTGAACTGTAGATGATATTAATGCGCTTAATGTGAGAAATATGCCATGCAATAATCTTCTATTTTAAAAATTATACAAAATTATAAAATAGGCCTCTAAAGGACCGTTTTAGTTATTTTACTATTTTGATGACCGAAAGAGATTTTCAACTTAAAGAGATTGAAATTAACTTCGAACTAAGATATAAAAGGCCACTCCCATTTTTGACAAATCACAAGATATTGCTAATCCCCTCATACATATATATTCAAATATTGATGCTCAGGCAGATGCACAACTGAATTATCGCTACGTTCAATTTACCGCCTCCATGTTATGCGGACCAAGCCTATTTTTGAGAAACTTGAAAATATTCTTAACAGCAATAAGGTGTTTTTTTTTTGTTTAGTAGGTGGAAAGCGCTCGAAAACCTCATTGTAGTGCGGGGCCCGAACCCGCTAAAACCACCTCATGTTCGTACGGATAGATCCTCCCGGAACCACCGTTAGGTATTTCGTCGGAAGGCGAATAATTACTCAAGCGTCAGTCTGTCGGTCAGTTCGTTGACTGTCCATTCGAGGTCGCCGGTGTGTGCGGCTGCGTCGCGAGAGTGGATGCGTTCCATGTTACGCCCACGTTCAATGCGTCGAAGCGCTGTCATCATCTTCGCTGCTACTGCCTGAAAGGCTTGCCACTTCTGGTATGTGTCACAGATGTGTGTGACTGTGTTCGCCGTTGTTGGGACACCAGGAAATCTGGTGTATATGCTTTGAATGTTATGAGAATTTTCAGTTAATCACCTGTATACTTTTTCCTTACTACATGTAAGGCGGCTACCTTGACCTTAATACCAAATTATTATCTTTTAAATGCATAATAATACAAATAAGAGGCATCTATCCTCTAAAATTGGGAGATAGGTGAACTTATAGGCCCATTGTGCGCGTGTCCTTCAAACGATTTGAGAAATCTCGGTACTAAAACTATCTTAAGTTTCAGTGTCACTGTATACCTAATTTGGTTCCACTCGAACAAGTGTTTATTTTTTCCTGGGAGCACGGGCGATCAACCAGACAGACACATGCGAACAGCCGTTAATCAAGACAGAAAGTAATTCTGATCATTTTTATATACTCATGTCTATATCTACGGCGGCTCTTTAAATGCTTTACAATTTGCGCACAAAGTTAATATACCCTATCACCGTAGGTGTAGAGTATTACGCACTTATAAAGAGATTTAAATGCTCGATAAAATGTATTCACATCGTATAAGAGAAATCGATTGAATATTTAATTGAATCTTATGGCGTAAATTCAGAATCTGGGCAATTTGGCAATTTGACACATTCAAGGAAACAGGTTACGATTAGTAAGAATTTGGCAGCGAAACTGGCACGACTTGTTCTACCCATAAAATTTATAAGTTTTCAATACGCGCTGAATGTGAATAATCTCTGCATCTTAAATCTTAAGAGTATAAATAAATGGCAGATAGTCCACAGAGACCATTCCAGTAATACTATCCAAACAATGAAGATTTTCGCATACATAGGATTACTTTTGGCTTTAGCAGCCGTGGCTTTTGGTGAGTTACAGAGGTTGTCTCCTTAAAGGCAACATTCTTATGAAGCCGCTTTTCTTTTAGCCAATCCTGAACCTTTGCCTGGCGGCGGTGGCAGCGGTGACACCCATGGTGGTGGTGGTTGCTGCTAAGGATAGTTTAGCAATTCCTGAACCTTTGCCAAGCGGCGGCGACCACAGTGGTGACTATTACCAAGGCCCTGGTGGTGATGCCGGTGGAAAGTAAAGAGAAAATTTTTCTTGCTGAATATGCTATTTCTATTGTTGCTGACTGGAGAATGACTGCTGCTGTTATCGATTCAATAATATCGCTTAAATATAAAATAAAATATTGGAAATTGAAATGATTGTGGTTTTGTGCAATATTAACCTTCATCTGCCCCTCAAAAAAACTTACGTTGCGGACCCTCATGTGTAGATTTCTACACATATGGGATTTTAGTGCATATCCGCTACAATAATTCGAACTTGGCCGTTTTCTTGATTATATTTCTTCAGAAAACATGTTTAAAACATAAAACTAGTTTGCAGTAGCTTTTCTTGAATGCATTTTATGCAAACATTTCGATTGTTGTCTTTTTAGCATGCAATTTTTAAAAAAGAACAGAAAATAGTTTCATATAAATTGTTTTTAGATAGAAATTGTTTTCGTAGCATATATGGCATCTTGATATGCCCTTTGCTTGTGGCGGAACGGTTTTTGATCTTTTTGATGGGATATGGCTTGTAGCATTTGATAGTAAAGATTCTGTAGTTTCCGATACAAGCATACCAGATCTGGCTGCCATATACGGGTATAACATGTGGTCGAGCACGCACTCAACCAAAACATTATTTTTCATGCTTTTATGGCATATACTGGCGGAATATGCATCTTCCTCGAAAACTGAGTGGTAACGCATTCATGTGAGTTATAAAATTTCACCAGTAAACTAGACCACTTATCATATTTCTCACGAATCGGAGCATACTTTTCTGATGATTTTTGCTGCCTTCTATTCATTGCATCATGAAATCGTATAACTTGATTCATATATGACATTATTGCTTTGAAAATTTGGCGGCCTTGTTCGGTTCTTGTGGTTCCGTCAAGATCTAATATTATATGTATTTGGTACTCAACTACTACACGAATTTCAAAGCCATTGCTCTAAAAACTGGCCTATATACACCAGTTAAATTTAAGACACCAATATTTATATGTTTGCAATAAGTTTTAGTCAACCTTTTTGTAGCCCTCACCATGTTTTGCAATGACAAAGACATTCGAATACGTTAAAAATAATTTTTCAATGTTCGGCGGGAAGAAGAGAAAAAAGCATATCTTATGCCATTAACGCGAGCTTATTTAATTTATAATTTTATAAATGTATTCCACAACTTTGTTTTTATTCACTGATTTATATTTACGCGCAGAAAAAACAGTATTTTTTCCCGCCAAAACCTCACGAACATATGTTAACTTCATATGTGTAGAAATCTACACAAGGGACAACAATGTAAGTTTTCTTATAAAGGCTCCAAAAAATTTCCGTTTATAATAAAAATGCAATTTTAGCTGTAAATCGATGCTGTTGATAAAGTCATAAAATTTGGAAAAATTTCATTAAGCCGTTTTGGAGAAAATTCCAAAAGTGTATGCTCGATGTGTAGTATTCTACACCAGGGGCAGATGAAGGTTAATGGAATAGGAAAACTCTTATACTAGTGGCGCCTAATCACCGCTATGTATCTCCACTATAAATTGAATCGTGGCTGATTTAGTTCGTATGCCAAATCAATCAATATCAAAATAGTTATATTTGCCAAGCACTTTTTGTTAGTGCTTGCTGCAGTCCTAGAAATTGGACTCACTCCACAGCTACTGCATTCAAATCTTCTAGCTCACGCTCTTATCACTACTTTGGACTTAGTATAATACTTAGGTATATCCGGCACAAAAGTAATTGAAACTTCTGAGAAGTGTTATAAAATATTTTGTATGTGCGTATTGAGTCGATGCGTATTGACTCATACCGACTTGAACTGTCTTACGAACGGGGTATGAGTTATGGTTCAGTGGCGCTGTGTACCAAATTTGAATAAAATCGGTTAACCGATTTTTTCTCTTCATCAATGGGTTAAAATTTTTGCACTGAGTTCATATACCCTTTCGTCATAGGTGTATTATATATAGGAAATAAATCTTTGGATTTTCCTTAAAAATAAAATTGAATTTTCCAAAAATCGTACTATGTAATTTCCAGCTACCGGTTAGCAAATTTTCAAATTATATTGCTCAGCAATGCATAGTCCAGCTTGATATTCAATTGAGTGATAGAAAGATTTATAAAATTTTTATTATAAAACATCATAGGATCTTGCAATTATATAAAAGTATAATATGAAAGCGGTAGCTTTAAACTCGATTGCTCTTTTTTGCTGGTAAAGGCAAACCATAATTAATTGCTACCTGTTGTTTATTTAAGCTTGCTCTTCAGCCTCCACCCCCTCACTCGCTATGCCACGAGTTATCGTGCTGAAATCAAAATTTTCCCATGCTCTTGATCACATGCAAAATTGCTCGAGTTGATTAACATGTTTTTTGCTGCTGTTGTTGTTGTTGTCATTATTTTTTCTACTCACATTTACTTGCATTTGTTTAGAATAAGTGGCAAAATATTTCATTGAAATCCAGTTTTTAGTGTGCTTGTTTTTTTTTCATTAACATATTTTACATTTTTCTCGCACGTCGACTTGCAAAATTTATACACAAAAGGCGTGTCATTTTCAGCGCACATTCTACATTTTTCATTTTTTCTTTGTGAAAAATTATGCAGCCAGATATTTATTTAAGTTTAGAAAAATTCGACATTGAGAAATGATTTTTTACTACAAGTTATTGGCCCATTTTCTTGATCGCTTCATAACAATTAATTTCTACGGATTTCCTCCCTAAGTGCCTAAGCATTAGCTTTGCCAATGTTGGAAGTAATAAGTTACAAAAGAGCTTTCTGAATCATGTCCTTCATTGGTTTTCTCTCTTCTTTATACTTATTATGTTGCTTTTGACCTGATCTTCCTTTATTATATGTAAAAAATGCATTTGTTGCTTCTACTTTTCTGGTTCTTCGCTCCTTTCTGATTCTTTTTATTCGGTTACTTTTGCTGAACTACAAATATATATATACATATATGTGTACCTACATATATACATATGTACATATATACGCATCGTAAAGTACAGTCTTGTTCACTATGAGGCTTCAGAGCATTTTATGAATCATCGCTTTACGCTATAATTTGCTCCTTTTGCTGCAAATATTTTAAGTTATAACTAATTTTATAAATCAATTTTTTCTATATAAATAGCTTCAACTTCATACTAATAGCGCTAAATGTTGTGCCTTTCGCTGCAGATGCTTTTTTTAAACATACATCGGAAAATCTAAAACTTCAAAGAGAAACTGTAAAAACCTGAAAGATAGCCCAAAGCTGATAACGCTTTCAAAGCCATAAAACTCATATTAACCAAGAAAAGAAAACTTGAAGTTGTTCTATGCCCACTTACATGCATGCCCACTTACACATACACTCACACACACTCACACACACACATGTAAGCGACCTAACCTACAAGTTGAACTCTGGCAGTGCCTGAAAAAAGAAAAAGGCAGAAGCAGCAAAGCAACCAACGGAAAGCAAGAAGAAGACACACAACCAAGTTGGCTGGAAAAAGTCATTAGGACATATTTTTCCGCAACATTTTTAGCTTGGCGGATTTGCCGCTTTTTCTTGTTATTATGTTTGTTGTTATTGTTGTAGTATACAAGTCATTTAAGCGCAGCCTTTATGACTTTTATAACAGTTTAGGCCATTACACTGATTTGTTTACGTTTACCTCGGTGTTGTTGCATATTCAAGTCATACGACAATTAGCCAAGTTCAGCAAATTGGAACATTTAGCAAATCAACCAATCGTGTTTGAAATATGTGCGAAATTTAACAAAGTATATGCATTTTCAAAATGTGCGAGTAAATAAAATGCAAAACTCGAAATATTCACATTAAAATAAACAAGCGTGAGCGACCATAAAATATTATATTTGGCCAACTGCCAGAGGTTAAGATGGGCGCATACATGCTCGAAAAATTGCAGCAAAAAAAAGTAATGAAAAAATAATGATAATAGCTAGAATTAAATGGAAGAGAAGCGAGAGATGAAATTTATGGCTAAGAAAATTTCATGTGAATGCAAAAATTCTCCCTAATCTATAAATCATATATGGGCATATATAATCAACTTTGCCTATGTTGAAATATTCTTAGAGATTTAAGATGGAAATTATAACTATCAAAATAGTTACTAGAAATACAGAGTTCGCTCACAATAGGCTTAGAAAAAATTCGAAATGCACTTTTTTGAACTTCAATCTTTATCAAAAACTACAGCTAATCCCAAAAATGCATAACATATTCGTAGTCTGCACTCCCATTGCTTTCAAAATCAGCTTAAATATTCACGACTGCAGAAATTTTGTCAAACAGCATTATTTATTTTAATTTTATAGTTGTTGTAAAAATTTACTGCACATGTTTAAAGAATTGCCCACACCCACGCTGTTCGTCCACTCACACAATGACACGCAATTACTCACACTAAAGTTGCTTTCCCTCAAGCACTAATGCCAGCAATTAACAACTCCGCTGTGAACTATCAATACTTAATTACAACATCTTTTTACTAATTACAAATGTCAGCGCCACAGAAAAAGTACACAAACACACACACACACCCAAATTCCACATAATTCTGAAATTGATTTGCACGTCCCTGAGGGAAATCAAATTAAGCGCCAGTCGTAATGCTTGAAAATGTCAATAATTCGTACTCGTATCGGCGCCAGGAGCGGCTTTTCCCAGCATCAATTACATTACACAATAGTTACATATACAAAGAGACGTTTAATTAAAGGCAATGTAAAGTAAAGGGGGAGAGAGAGAGCGATTAAAGCTTAGGTACATCAATTTTTGATTGACATCAGAAAGCTTTTATGAGACTGTGTAAGGATTTCAATGAAGCAGCTATTAAAACTTTAAAGAAAAGAACTTTACTCAAGGTCTATGACTGACAACTAGAGAGAGAAGTTCTTAAGGTAGGCATAACTAGAGACAACAGCGGAAGTTGGAAGAGTGATAAAAGTCACTTTGAAATATATCTAGGAAATGATGTAGGTATTTCGTTCTAAAAAAGATTTGAAAATACCAACATCCTTTTAAAACTTATACATATCTCGTACCTTTATGATGATATATGTAGATGCATTTGAAAAAAGTTTCAGAAATAGGATAACCTCGTCCTTAAAGATAATCATAAGATCTTTTCTTTGATAATGCTTCAAATAGCTTACAGTACATGGCATCATCGTCATAGAGAACTTATTTGGTATTATGTATATTAGACAAAAGCTGTATTTCCTAAATGATTCGAAATTTAATGCTGTATTAAATGCTTTCACCCCAGCAAAACGAAGAGAATTTGTTGAATCCTTGCAAATAGCACACAAATTTTCTTCGAAAGAAGCCTTCGAATAAAGTAGATCAGTTAAAGATGCTCAAAATATTTGTATTTAAAAGCGAGAGCATGTCTCTAAAACTCGCAAAGGGCTTGGGCTTAGCACTAGTTATAGTCTTAAATATATTTCTTGAACCTTACGGAAATCTTATTTAGAATTCTTAATTTTATAAATAACTTGATATTGGACACTAGATCCGTACTCCAAATACAATCTACATCTACCTTGATAAGTGAGTCGGCAACGCTAGACCATTTTAAAAATAGTTTTGCTATTAAGAAATGAGTTCAATTTAATGAACAAATCTTTGTGAATTCCTGGCTTGGTATAAGCATGTGACTCGGAAATTCGGCAGCTTGTAACTACCAAAATATATTTGATGAAAATTAATTTTGTAGCGGCCTACGAAGCCGAGAATTTTGTAATATTGCAGATGAAATTATATTCAATTTCAAAAATCCCAAAATATATGCCATACGTTGAAACATATAATACAATAGAAGGCATGGCTTAATAGAAAAGCTTAACCTGATTCAACCTAAAAAGAAGATATACAAATTTTCATAATGTATGAACAACACCGAAATAGTAACTGCCCAAAAATATTACATTTGCTCATGACTAAATCTGCGTCTATGATAATTCAGCTACATTTCGCTGACTTAACAACTTCATCTTCTTCAAATCACTCACAACATAAAACCTCAAAAGAAAAGCAGGAAAAGAGGCGCAATAATTTGCCACTGGCAATATCTTGCATGTCGCAAATAAATCAAAATTGCCCAAAAGCCATTTGCACTGCTGAAGATCAGCTTGGCTCGGCTCAGGTTGACTCTAACGGTTTGCTTGTCATGATCAACTCCCACAATCCGCAACAAAGCGAAAACGAAATAATTGCATTAAGCGCAGCTCAGCTCACATTTTTTATGGTTTCTTTTTGATATTTGATCTTACGTATCTGTATCTTTTTTGCTTACAGGTTAAATTGGTCGATGTGGAAAAGGTGGAATGGTTGAATCGGCGCTCGTACAGCGCCATCGGTTTGCTGCTGGGACGCGAGGGGCGCGTGTTGTTGCGTTGCGATGATGGCCTCGAAGATTGGTTCGAGCTGTTGGAGGTGAGTTAGCTTGGCCCAGTGTGGCCACATTTGCTGTGCAGAGCAGTGAACTGTAAAAGCGACTGCTCAATCTAATAGTTTAATAAATTGTGCAATAATCAACATTCAAAACGTTAATTTCAAATTTAAAGGAATGCACACAGACCTCCAAGGAGCGCCGCCGTGCACTCAAGGTCGCACAGGGGCCACGCTCGCGCGCCTCTCTGGCCGCGCCGGTCTCACACGCCTCGCTGCAGACACACCACTTCGGCCTGGGCGGCACATACTCCACCGCGCTGGACGACTGGCTGATGACGAATGGCAGCGGCGCTGGTGGCCGCCACCGCATCGGCGCCGGCAGCATGAGCGGCTTTGGCGGCAACAATCCCTTCCTCTTCTCCGACTCCGTGCCCGATCTGAGCGCGCTCAACAACGAAAATCACAATCACATCAGCGGCATCTCGACAAATCACTCTACGCCACAGAAGATACCCTACTCAGCGGCCGTGCCGGCGGGCAATGCCAACTTGAGTCGCTACTCCAATGGTTATGCGTCGCAGAACAGCTCCTTCTCCAATGGCACCGGCGGTTTGTATGGCTCGCCAAGGCGCATCTTCATCAACAGCAGCTTCGGCTCGAATCATGTGGTCGACGAGGAGACTGAGGAGGGTGAGGTGCAATTGCGACGTCCGCGCATTTTCCGCAATAACAACAACACTGAGAATGGCAATGAATTGGACAGAGACTGGATGTACCGCAAGCCGCGCGCACCCACCGATATGCGGCACTCAGGTGAGCAATGTAGAATCTCTCTTTGAAAAGTTTGCACTTTCGGGAAAACCGCTTGAAAAGAATTTTATTCGTAGAGCAGTTTTTGAGAAACTTTCTTTAAAGAGATACAGTTCGGAATTTCTTTCCGCTTTGAAGAACCTTTTCTCGAAGAGCTCTGCTTGAAACATATTTTTTGAAGTAAAACTTCTATACGGAGGGGTAAACATTTTTTAATGCAACGGAACCGGAAGTTTGTAATGTAGCGGAAGCTGTTACGAAGTTCCCCAAAAGTATGCAACGTAAATCATGACAAGGGAGGTGAAGAGTAGAGTTTGACGATTAAAACAAAAAAACAAAAAATTGTACGTACATCGAAGTGCGTACTAGCGCCGGTGGCATGCGTCGTCCCGTCTATTGCACTTTCCGTAATGAAAGTTTGTTTATCCTGCGGTGGCGGCTACCACTTTGCCGGCTATACTCAATGCGTCTTCTCCGCTTGTGCCTTTTACAGAGGGCTTTCGCAAATGCCTCATGCAATCGCATTAGTTTTCACTATTGCCAACGTCAACGCCAAAATCCGCAAAACTTTTGCTAGTTTTTTGCGCGGGATATATTGTGTATACGCTTAGGCAATTGTATAATATTTACTAAATTATTTATATAAACAAAACGCGTATGTCACTAGAAAAGAATTTACACAATCAGTAAAGGCAAAACGTCAAAGCGTTTGCTATTTGCTGCACAGTTGCATTTCTATGGGAGTATATATTTGTTTCAGTGTTGGTAAGTGACGATATTATCTTGATGAATAGAAATGAAGGGTTTTTTGCTGTTAAGTCCCCTTTTCCACTAGCAAATATTTATTTGCGAAGTCTTGACTTTCTAGGCAAGGGGGAGAGAGGAAGAGAAACAAAAATTTGTGAGAACAGTGTTTGCCGTTCTCGCAAATTCTGCTTTGTTCTCTTCGCTTAAACAAATTCTGTTGACATTTTCTTTTAAACTCCTTCAAGTTTGTTGACACAGTTCGTTTGTTTAGACAAAGAGAAATTTAAACATTTAAATAATTTAAAAAATGTATTTTAAATGGACTCGCGACGTGATAGAGAGCTTAATCGTTCTAATTCAGCAACACGAATGTATATATAATAAAATTTGGCAAATAAAAATTTGCTAGTGGAAAAGCATTCGAAAATTTCAAAAGAGAAAAATAAAAATTTGCCAAAGAAATATTTGCTAGTGGAAAAGGGGACTAAGAGGCATAAATAGCCATGAGTGCTGGAACTCATGGCCGATGTGTTAAAACCCTTTTGTTATACGGTATAACATAACACAACATAACACAACACAACATATAACACAACACATAACACAACACATCACATAAAACAACACATAGCACAACATATAACACAACACATAAAACATCACATAACGCAACACATAACACAACACATAACACATCACACAACACAACACATAACACAACATATAACACAACACATAAAACATACATATTTGCCGGTGTTCTTATTTCGTTTTGCTCTCATTCGCAGTTTTTAAATCGACGTCGGCGGCAAGCAAAATAACAAGAACTCAATAGCAAGAAGAAGACAATACTTGTTCAGTTACTTGCTCAGTTACTTGATGTGTGTAAACTTAAAAGCAAGTTCAAAGGAGAATTGAGAAGAACTTGCGCAAGTATATTTTCCGTGTTCGAATGAGGACTAACACAACACATAACACATCACATAATACAACACATAACACAACATTTTTCAACAAATTAAAAAATTCCATAAAAATATCTCGCATATTATATCGTCACTTACCAACACTGAAACAAATATATACTCCCATAGAAATGCAACTGTGCAGCATGAACCACTTCGCCACCGCCGACGATAAAAACTCATCGACTCAGACGAGTGGTAGTTGTTTACATTTCGCCCAATAACACAGTCAATAACATTATAAAGTTTATATATAAAAGACTTATGATTTACGGTCTAGTAGGCTCTGAAGAATTAGGAGAAAATTATCATACGTTGCCACTCATTTTAGCAGGAGATTTCAATGTTAATTTCGCATCCGAAGATGGGCAACTCTTCATAAACTTTCTTCGAGATAAATTAGAACTTGAAATCAATAATAACCGAAATGAGCCTACCACACGACATGGAACAACAATCGATGCAGTTTTCTCTAGATTTCTTTCTAATTTTCATTCGAAAACATATGTATCATATTTTTCATACCATAAGCCTATTGTCTCAGTCTTACAATCAACCACAGTAACTACTCATGTATCCGATAATGAAAATAATATAAATAATGATTAAAAATAATAAAACAAATAATAAATAAAAATTCAACTCAAATATGTTTATTTATCAATGGAAACGGAATTTAAATTTAAACATTTGTAGAAAATTATTATATGTCTGTATACATTATACATATAGACATATACAAACATATATATAAACATGTAGATGGAGCTAAAGAAGTTTTACTTCAGTTGTGTGGTCTTAAAGCACACTCTCTTTTTTTTCGAGCGTTTTTCATTTCCTTGATAATATTTTCAAGAAACTCCATTAAAAAGCATTTATTTAGAAAGATGTCTCTTTCGTAACAAATCTTTTTTGAGGAACTTTTTTGAAGGAAAAATAACCACTTTCCTTATTACTATTCGCAACATAATTTCCATACCTTCCACTTCTAGTGCAACCCATGCTGCCCACGCACAACTCCAACTCCAACTCTTCGAATACGAACAGCCACACCACCACAGACTTGGATTACTCCGCCCACGACAGTGGCCTTGACACGCCGCCCTCCACACATCGTCCGTCCAGCTATCGTGAAGTGACCATGAGCAGCCATCAGCACGCCTCACCGCGCGACTCCACGGAGACCACGGTCAGCTCGTCGCGCGGCACGCTGCTCAACTCGCCCGGCGGCAGTTTTCGCGCCAAGCATCTCAATCACATCACGAATCTGAACCAGGTGAATGCGCTGCACGGCTCGCGCTACAGCGTCCAGGAGCGCATACTCAAGATACGCAATGAGGAGGATCGTTGCGCCTCGATCAAGTCCAACAATCGGCTCAACCACAACGAGCTCTACGATCCGAATCAGAATCGCTACTACAAGAACGGTAATCAGTCGCCCGGCTTGACGCCACAGCACACGCCGATGAAGCTGCACGCCAGCCACGCCCATCACAATGGCAATGGCGGCGGCGGCGGCGGCATCAGCAACGGCAATGGCAACGGCACGCTCAACGGTAATATTCCCAATGGTTCGTCCGTATTTCGCGAACGCTATCAGCACCCCGCACTGGCGGCGATCATTAACGAAGCGCAGGGCATGAAGTTTAGAGGTAGGCGTGGCTGTGACAGTGACGCCATCATTTTTTTCCAAAATTACCTTACACACTTTTAAAATTGTACAATAAGCGCATGTAAATATTGTGGCAAAATTAACAAAAACAACAACAGTGATGAAATCGACATTAGTTAATATGATGAAGGTTATCAGCTATGAGATGTTATATACTAAAATTTCAGAATCTTTGACAAGAATCTTCGAGGTGCAAGAAAAGCCTGAAACAATTTATATAATTTCATAGCCAGAATAATTCTCTATACTGCAAAAATATTTCGAAAAAGATGCTGCTTTCAGTTTATAAAAAAATATATATAGATCTGTCATAGTTTCAGCACTTTTTAATAAGAACTTGCAAGTAATTTCTTCCATGCTCCAATTATATTTCAGACATACAGTGTTGTTCAAAGTGATAGGAACATTTGGGAAATAATTGAAATCGTTTATATTATTTTATTACTAAGAATTTGAGCATATTTGAACAAGTCATAAAATTATTTCATGCCTGTTTCTATTATATGGAGAATGCATGCGATTTCAGCTTAAGATATTCATAGTAAGGCTCAAGAGTTGTAGATTCTACAGCTGATATAATGAGCCTGAAGCTCACCTCTGCCAGAGTATCAACAGAAAGCTTAAAATGTTGTCTCACAAAATATCAGTTACTTTTTATGAATTTTAAATCTTAAAAGGCTTTAATATAATTGCTTTTTCTTTTGAAATGAATATTTCATTTATTCAATAAAGAAAATCCATGGCTTTAAATCATTCCTCTAAAGGTTTTTCAATGTCACTTCAATGATCCATAACATAGTCTTTACTACAAGCTAAATAAAGCTCAATAAATGATGTTGTTGATTTTGAATCTAAGTATCGATGTACTTTTTGTTTAGTCTAAAGCATATAAATATAGAATACAAAAGGTTATATATTTTTTGAAGAAACCTTGCAAGATAGATCAGTTAGACCTCATATTTGGCTACACAGTGATGCGCTACATCTAGCTGCCTTTTAAACACTTTAAATCTGTCGAACTTGTGTCGAAATCTGAGCAGATTTCAAATTGCGAAAGAGCATAGTTCATATTAGCCGAGCATAACTTTTTTTGTTCAGCTTAGCTTAGATTAGGTTAGGTTAAACTGACGGATCAAAGAGATCACTCATGAATTCTTTTAGTTGTTTACCGATACCATTAAATTAACAGCCGTTTATTAGTTGGGGAAATGGACAGCTATCTGACTGAGAGCTTCTTTAGCTTTTCACAGCTTAATATAGGCATTATAGCATCCAATGACAATCGTAACAGTTTCATCATCATTTCCACGCATTTAATAAACTCATATAAGAATTATGAAAACTCTCAATACTAACCACAATTTTTCTTTTCTTCTTTCATTTTGGTTTTTCCCCCTTTTTTGTTTTTCTACTACAAATGCATGGCACGCCCACATTTTTCTATCAAATGAAAATAACTGCAATACCAAAAATACATATAATAATAATAAAAACAACGCACGCACAGCAGACGCATGAAATCACCCAAAATGTTAATGAAATAAGGTGTTTGTTAATTTTCGTACTTTTGATATTTTTGAAAAAAACTCGAAATTTTCGAAAAAAGTAGGTATATTTAATTTTGAATATTTTTTGTCTTGCTCATTTAGATCGTTCATATTCGGATTGTCAGCGACGCAATCACAACAACGGCGGCAACAGCAACAACAACAATTTGTCACCACTGGCCACACGACGCAACAATACGCCCATCTTTGGCACGCCCACACGCGTATAGCGTTTAAAGATCTAAAAGTAAGCGCATCGAGGAAGGCGTCAACGGCAACGGCAGCGACAGCGACTCTTAAATGCATGAGTGCATTTTATGTGAAATGCTTGTAGTAAAAATTTTAAAAGATATTTTTTCAAAGTTGTCATTGTCGTATAGGAATAAAACAGGTTCTTGATTTAAGCAACAATTATAAGTAGCTACTTTTTGAAACTTAGTGTTCATTATACGCATATTTACGTACGCAAAATTTAGATTTTATGGCATGTATACATACATACTACATGTATAATATACATTTATATATACACGTACTATATATATGCATACATTTAAGAGTTCTTCTAGCAAATAATGAATGATTTCTCTAAATCAATTAATGAATAAAACGTAACTCAACAACGTAAATTCAACTGTGAAACGAATTATCTACATTTAATTTGAATTTTTAAGCATAAAATTCAAAAATATGAAATTAAAATTTAAAGCATAAATTTAATAAATTACTTAAAGGCACGACGCAAAACACCAAAAATTATTGATATACGTAAATGTTGTGCTCGTAGTAGAATTTCGTAGCAAACTTAAATCACTAAGATGCAATTTTTTTATGAAAGTGCTTGCATAGACTAACAGACAGAACTTGATTTAGATATAAGCTGAAATTTGTTTGCGTATAAGCCAGCAAATTTCTGCTGAAGTAACAACAAAAAAGTCAAAAGGTCAATTGGATTGGTCACTCTACTCGCTCGAGCAGAGTTGTATTCACTTTCCTTAAAGTAAACAAAGTTATCGGTAGTGAAAAAGAAATTGTCAATCGCTAATGGCAAAACTCGCTGCACCGATTTCACTTTCGATCGAAATCGATGAGCATGAGTTAAATTTCATCGAGTTTATTTTTGATCAAATGTGAAAAGTGGCATATGGCTGCATATGTACGATTTTTGAAAAAGCTTGAACAATATATAATATATATATACGTGCATATATAAAATTACGCAGAAATGCTCTGTTGACTTTGAGCATAAACTCAAGAAAGTTTTTACAAAATCTAACTATATTCTCTTTTTTAAACACGCATTTAACTTTAATTTTCTAATAACCTGTTACATTGATTTACAAAAATCAAATATGCAAAATATTTGAATTTGTTCTTAATACTTTGTTGAATTTACGTTTTGTTGCTAGCAATTTCATTGGCAAATAGAAATTTCGTTAAAAGATTTTCGGCACTTTATGAGACACAGAAATCAAAGTTTATCAATGCTACTTAAAACACACGTTTAAATAAGAAAAAACTCAAATCAAAAGATTTATTGAAAAAATCTATTCGTATTATATAGTTTATACGCATACATAGTATTCTAACGATACGCTATAACTATCTATCAAATGAACTTGATATTGATATTGCACTCTTGTAAAATTATTGACACTTTTATAAAACGCTGATGTGGATGAGCGATGTTAGAGCTTTGCTGTCAAACATTCTCATAATCTTACGTTATACTTTTACATGTATGTACTACATACATATATATATGATACCTTATGTTTGTATGCTTAATGATGATACATAATTATATGGAAAAAACTAATAAACGAAATACATAAAATTGGTAGTAAATAAAATACATTGCAGTTTTGAATTTTTCACAAAAATGTGCATCAGAGTTTTTCGACTTTTTTATAAATAAATGTGGTCAAATACATATATTCCCAAAGCCGTTTGATGATATGTACTCTAACACTTGACGAAGCTATAGCATGTGCGTTCCGTAAGCCGTTACGAAAGTTCAAACGTGTTTCTTACTAAAATATCGGTTTCAAAGTCGGTAACCAAATTATTTCAATAACGAATCAACTGCTACTTGCGTTCTTTGTTTCGTAAAAAAGCTTATAAAATTATGAAATTTCTGATTCATTCTGAGCATGTAGCAGTGCTGTTAGTACTATTTTAATATGGTTACTATTTAGTATCTTTCTACTGCATTACTTTTGTATGCATTCTAAGAACAGGTTAGCGAATCCACAGATGAGCAGATGAATAACGAACACAATTTTTAAAAATATCAACGATTATTTTTATTCTCTTGCAATATACTTTGAATATATGAAAGCTTGTTGTATAAGTGAAAAATCTTTAAAAGCTTGTTCGAACAATCTCAGCTTCAACTCTTCTAATATACACCCCAAAAGCTGTAAGCTACAGCTTCAGTAAAGCTCCAAATTTACGAATGCTCCATTTTAAATAGCCACACGAAGCTTTGCAAGTTTACATGTGCCGCTTTCTAGGCTTCTCTCTCGTCAAGACGCCACTACATCTCTTCCGTGTGTTTTCATTTGGAAACCAGCAACAATTTGCGAGCTTTTGCTGTGATGGCATATAAAGCTTTGTGGCAGCCTACCAAAGCTTGAGCTTCAAGGATGCGAAGATGCTGATGTTTACATTTCAACCCCGGAGCGAGATTGAGATGAGACACATATGCACACAAGTGTTTCTGTGTGTGAAAGTATGCATGTAAGTGTATCGGCAAATGGGCGGTAAGGGTACGCTTATGAAACGCCAGTTTTTCGGCAGTTCCCAGACGCATGTTGGAGGCTTCGTACGAGCGCTGTTGCTATTACCGGAACACTCGATTTGAACATTGAAGAACTGTCAAAAGTGAGCATATCCAAGGAACAAGGCAGCAAGAAGCAGAGCAGCGCTGAGAGAGCGAGATGTAATAGGAAACAGGATACAGCTGCAGCCTGGGACGGTTTGGCAGCAGCAGCATTTCTGCGCAGTGCTAAGAAAAATAATAATAAAGCAGTGCAAATGAAATTTCTATTGAAAATATTTGAAAGTTTTCTTTAGGCCAACAAGTTTTGCCCTTTAAAGCAAAGAGCTGTTAATAAAAAAAATCGTGAAATATAGAAAAAATACCAAATTTCGACTTCAGGTGCAAAAATAACTGTTTAAAGCGGCTACAGCCAGCCAAACGCCCACTCGGCCGCCAGCTCAGCTAACGCCCATACTAAGCGTCCGCCCACTAGCGCCAGCTGCAGTGCAAGAAATGCGTAGCCGCACCGAGATGGTGACCACCACTTTCGTCGATTCCGAGGAGGAGTTCAGCGAGGATGATGACTCCGAGGAGGACTGGCGTCCGTCGGCTTCCTCGGGCAGCAAGATAGGCAAAAAGCAGAAACTAACACGTGGCGGCGGCAGTGCAGTTGCTGGCTCCAGCGCCAAGCGGGGTCGCAAGCGAAAGGGCGGCGCAGCAGTGCAGAAGGCACTGGCCAAACGTAAGCGCTCCTATGAGGAGAGCGACGACGACGACGACGAGGACGATGAGCCCAGCGAGGAGGATTTCGATGACTTCGATGACTTCGAAGTGGCCGGTAGTTCTACTACGACCAAAAAGAACACTTTGCTGCCGCCAAAGAAGCAGTTTTCGGATAAACAACCTGCCAATGCCGAGGCCGAGGCCGATGCCGATGCCGAGGAGACGCTGGAGCTGTTGCTGTACAAGCGAGATCTGGTGGGAGACTATGCGCGAAATAATCGCCTGTGCTTGTGGCGCAAGGACGACAACAATCTGCTGCAGAAGTATATACGTGTGAAGACCTTACCGGACGAGTTGCTCTTCACCTCCAGTTCGGTGGTGAGTTGTGTGTTCTTTGAAACTCGGACTATAGAAGTAAATGATGTCTGCGCGTAGAGCATAATCTCACGTTCGATGACTGATCGCACAACAAAAGTCAACATTCTCTTCACTCTTTCAATACATACATATATTATTTTACATTATCAATACACGCTTCATTCTCTTTACAGTACTCCAGTTGGGATGATAAACGCGTCAGCGATTTCGCCACCCTCAAAGTGAAATGCATGGATCCGAACAATAGACGGGTGAAGGTCATCGATACGGCCGAGCTACAGAAACTGGCCAAGGAAGAGTCTGAGAAGGCAGCAAAACGAAAACCAAATAAAGTAGCAGAAAATACCGAGGAAGATGAAGAGGAAGAGGAAGAAGATGAGGAAGAAGAAGAAGAAGAGGAAGATGATG
Organism: Neria commutata; assembly: GCA_963457695.1. Classification (NCBI taxonomy): domain Eukaryota; kingdom Metazoa; phylum Arthropoda; class Insecta; order Diptera; family Micropezidae; genus Neria; species Neria commutata. The sequence goes on from OY735246.1 coordinate 49,297,262, forward strand.
AAGAGGAGGAAGAGGAGAACACAGTTGGTAATGACAAGGCAGAAAAAACAGAGGAACATAAGGCAAGCACGAATAGGAATAAAGCGCAGGAGAAGAAACAGACTGAAAAAAAAACGCTCAAAAAACGAAGCAATGAGCATGAAACTGATAATGAGGATGAATTGGAAGACATAGACGATGATGAAATCGATGATGTGGAGGATATAGAAGAAGGCGACGATGAGGAGGCTGAAGATGAAGATGACGATGCAGAGGAGGATGACTGAAGTGAAGAAGGAAATTTAGAACATGTCATAACTTTTTTATAAGTAGAAACTTGAAAAAAATACGAAAAATAGCTATAAACAAAATAGGAGACTAGCTGAAAGGAAAAGTAAAGCAAACACGTTCGTAGTTATAAAATCGCTTAGGAATTAGGCGACAGGATGAATAAAAAAATTAACTCAGAAACCAAAAATTAAATCTTAAAGATTGCAAATCGCACTTAGTTTAAGTAAAATATGCAAACTAAAAGTTTTTATAAAAAAATATAATCATAATTTGATATTGCATACGAAAAGAAAGAGGCTTAAAAGTTATTATAAACTTTATTTAAACTAACTATAATTTATAGTAAGCTAGAAGCTATTTGTCTGAATAGACGAAACTGTGAAAATCTGTAAAATTTTGAAAAAAGATTTGGCTGTCTCTTTAAAGTGATTATAAAAATTTGGTGAAGAAAACAATCAAAATTAATTGCATGAAAGAGAAGAAGAAAATCATATAAATGTGTAAGATTTATACAAAATTTAATACATTTACAATAAATATGCTATATGTGCTTATATGTATGTGTAAGTAGTTATAATGAATGTAAACATTTATGCCAAATCAAAACCGCAAACAGTATTAAGCATTTTTTCACAATTGTAGTGCATTTCAAATAATATGTAATGCATGTAAATCAAGTGGAATGAAGCATATATTTCAATTTCTTTCTACTAAATATTATGTAAGTAATTTCTTAATTAGCACTAAAATGAAAAAGAGCGAGAAATATATAATAAATAATTAACATTTTTATGATGTGCTAAAACTAAGAAAAGTGGCTTTTATTGAAGATTTTTTGAACTGCTGAAAAGTCTAAAAAAATATTTTTTGCGATTTTATTTAAAATTTGCTACCAACTGCTGTACTTTTCGAACATGGTTTCCTCTAATAAGAGCGATGATGACTCAGTAGTGCACAGTCTGTGATGCGAGTGATGCCAGCTTGAATCCCTGGCTGAGTCATACAATCAAACAAAAAAAGCGTTTCTTATAAATGGTTTATTTGTGCGACGCCATCTTTAGCGATTATATGGCAATTCTCTGAGAGTTTTGAGCGTATCCATTGCCTCAAACCTTCTCAGTGCCGTTCGGACTGAACTATGGAAAAAAATTGCAGGTCCCATTAACGTGTAAATTGGTCTCATGCCATGATTCTGAATTAACTTTGACGTCATTTTGGAGTCACGATGGCATGTTCATGCAATTTTGGCATGCCGTGTACTCCAGGATTAAGTCGCTGTTACACCAATAATATATATGTATACACATATGAATATAAATAAATACATATGTATGTAATACATATTTCCACCACAGCTATATATGGAATTTTTTTTAGCGCTGACTTCCATTATTTAAAAAGTTAGTATTTATTTATTTATAACTTGCGCAAATTGTCAGCAAGAATTTTTTATTTATTTGAATTTCATGAAAATTAATATTTTAGCTGTTATCTTCTGTTAGCTGTAGTCCGGAAGTCAATCTTTTTTAGCACCCGGCAGTTCTATCTGTACCTGACACCGCTTCGCATAGCGATGACAACGTATATTGGTACAGCACTGTGAATCGCTGACGCAGGGATCGCCATGTCGTCCGCACTTATCAGCGACAGCGGGAGAAACCTGCCGTATAGAAGTGACCTTACAATAAAAACACATTGACAAAGAATATAAACAAAGCAATCACCTCCTTTGCTGCAGCGGGCTGCGGGGCTGACGTGCTCAGATGCGCCTGCCAAATGCAGCAGAACAAAGCTGCGATGACTAAGAATTTAAGCGCGAACATGCTGTGGAAAATATCGATCGCTCTGAATTGTAGCTAGAACTAAAGTCAAACCGGCTGAAGCGGTTGTATTTTATAGTCAGCAGCAAAGTGTGACCAGATGCCGCTACTTGAAATATTCCAATGTCTCGTAAACATACAATATAATACTCTACTTAGAAGTTAATAAAGCCAAAGATGTTCATAAATGTGAAATATTTAACTTACTCTTACGCTTAGCTGTTACACTGTTTGGCATGATTTTTGTTCTCTGATTCTATCCTCTAAAAGTAGTAAGTTTGGTATAAATTTGTTAGTCGAACTTTCGAGATAGCCGCTTGTGAGAATTCAAAATTCGCTTTTGAAAATTCGCTGATTTTAGAAGCTATTTGTAAGAAAGTCTTATGTGATAAATTTAGATTTTTAAAATTTTTTCACAATTTGTCGATTAATTTATTTGTTATATTCAATATTTAATTCAATTCAATTCAAAATTCATAAATATGAAGCTTTCCTTCAAGAAAAAATATTCGTTTGTCTTTGTATTGGCATGCAGAATTTATAAGTTTTATGCCCTAAAGTCTAGGGCCTATACCATAATAGCAATGCATATTCCAAATATCACCCATTCTTTCCATTTAGAGGCAGTATTCGAAATTCATAACTTTCCCCCGATCAAGTCTAGAATAACAAAATGAATTGGTATTCGGTATTCGAAACTTTTTTACGATAAAGAAGAAAATTTAAAAAAAACAATATGGGATGTAATTTTGTGGAAACTGAATTTAATAACAGCGGTATATATATTTTAAAAGTATTATAAGAAATAACAATTGAATGAGAAAATTAGGCGCCGTCGTAGCTCAGTGTATATGTGCTCGGTCGCTGATGCGCGGAGTCGGCTGAGCAAACCCAGCTCATAACATCTTTGGTGTAATCTTTTGCTATTACCCTTAGGTGAGGAATAAAAGCAAATTTCATAAAAGTTAAATACTTTTCTAAGCTAAAATACTTTTTATGAATTTAAAATATTATATCTACAAATTCCTCCAAACCACTCTGGTCACACCAACATCAATTCAAATGATAATTTTACTTAGTATATAGGCGCAAATTAATTAGCATATGTAGTATAAGCTTGGCAAGTGCGATAAGGCGTTCAACGGTTACACAAAGATTTTTTCATTATTTCTCGATGTCAACATTCGAGCTTGATATGTACGAACTTTCAAGATGTGAAGCCGATAATTAAAAGCTATTCGCTAGAAAGCTCACAATGCCAGCAAGTCGACATAATCTATAGCCAAGTTCTTTTCACTGCAGTGGCTCGCATTGGGCTTTGAATCGCTGAATCAGCAGCTGCTATCGAACTCAAGCTGCATGCTTTTTAGATGTGCTCTGAGTCTGCAGTGACCTGTTGGGAACCCTGTGAGAATACGTGTTGTTTCTGCTAAGTTTCAGGCATTTCTCGGTACGTTTCGGCGCTGTAGTCCCCGAGCAAAATTATTTTAGTCAGTAAAGTATTGCCTAGATTGATCAATATTTTTTGCCATCTTTCGCGCAGCATCACAATTCCACGCTCGTAAAACTTCTATCATCATCATTAAATTTTTACCATTCAAGAAATGGTGGATGTGCCAACACATCCCAATCAAGCTCCAGTAATTTTTGCCGAGCGGGCTTTGCATTGCCATTAGGATTTAAAAATTGGGATCGAATCAGTAAAATTGGCAACTTTGTTAAACAAAAGTTTTAAAAGTCACGATAAACAGTAAAAATTCCATTGAAAACTATAGAAATTCATTGATCGATCGAACAAAATAAAAATTCGAAATGTCTTAGCGCTACTCCTGATTACTTTTCTCCTAATTATTTTCCTTACTAAAAGCAAAAGCAGACTTGTCCGGAAAGTTATTTCCAATTTACCTTTAGGCTAGATTGCGAAGTTTTGCTACAGCTTTTTTTTCTGAATCTTTTAGCAGTTAGTATACCCATCCAGTGAAATGTTTCCAAGCATCCTTTAGACAAAACTTTATTTGTTGACACTCTTTCTAATGCCAATAAAATATTACTGTTTGCTATTCAAAGCCAAACATATATTTATTTTACGATTTCACACAAGTTCCAATTGAGAATTCGTCGTCTTGTTCACATCTATAAATGTTAGTCGGTTCACAGCAATGATCTCTGGTGAAACACCGCCTTTTATCGCATGGTGGTTCCCCAGCTTGCTGAAGGATATAAAAACATTTGATAAAAATATAAGACATATAAAATAATTACTACCGCTGCTGACAGCTGCCAAATGCAGCAAATTAGAATTGCTGCCAAAAGAAATTTGCCCAGAAACATGTTGACCGGAAATGTCGCTCTCTGCTCCAGTGAAAACTAATGCTGAATTGTCGAATCGTTCGGTTGCTTTTTATAGTCAGCGCGGCCTGCGAGAAAGCCTCTCCTTACTAATTTTAATTAGCGAAATATTTCATGAATGTGAAATATTCAACTAATACGCTTAGCTTTTACACTGGCTGGCATGCTTTTGATGCTCTGATTCAATACTCTATAAAGTAGTAAGCTTAGCGTAAATTCGTTAGCAGATTCGCTAGTCGAATTTTCGAAAAAACCGCATGTGGAAATTTTAAACCTATTTTTACGCTGATTTTGGAAGCTTGATCACATCAAATATTACGCCATTGATTTTAATTTAACAAATTTGCTAAAAATTTTCGATCAGTGTTATTTGTAGAGACCCCGTCGAAATCGAAAATCAATTTTAAATGTGATAAATTTGAAATATGAAACAATAATTATATAATAAAAGTTCGATTTATTTTGTAAGCTGTTTAAGCCATTCCTCTGTACGTTACAGGCTGTAGCCCCCGAGTAGTTGTTTTGTATGCCTGAGCTTTAGAAGCATGCTCCATCTATCGACGCCGAGAGAGAGTTATTTACGTTTCTCCGAGGTCATCACGTAATGTGTATGAGTATAATCCAAACCCACGAAAAACTGCGGATCTCGTAAATTGCCTCCATGTGCCTCTACGTGCAAGCTTGTCAGCAATTTCCAACTACATGAGGGTCAGGACTCAGCTATGGCTAAGTTTCTTCCCGCTAGCGAGTGTATTAAGTGCTGTTCCACACTCTGAGCCCAGTCCAGAGTCCTGACTATCAATCAGTTGTATGTCTATCTACATTAGTGATTAAACCTTTGCTGCAGTTTTGGCCTAAATGCCCATGTTTATCCTTCAAGGCGATTACATACCCATATCATTCGTGCCTCGGCGGATTTTCTTATGTCATTTGCCACAAGCTGCTGCCTTTGACTTTTGTAGAATAGTGTAGGAAGTTTTAAGTTACTTTTAGTCGGCGCAGTTTAAGATAAAACACTTCACATTATACGCTGACGAATTTATGGGCATGAACTGTTGTGCTGCAGCTTAAATTCCCTATAATTTAAATTTTAGCTTCAGTTTTAAATTAACTTAAGAGATAAGATAATCCATTTAAATTCCTAACAAATTCAACTTTAGATTGAGTTTTAATTTAAAAATGGCAGAAAAGGGAATCGATTTAAATTCCTTACAATTTCAATTTAATCTTTAGTTTTAAATTAACTTAAGTGATAAGGTAATCGATTTTACGTTGTCTTTGAACAAACTTTTAAATTATTTAACATAGAAGGATATCCATCCATATCCTTTAGCTCCTCTAAAAAAGTCCTACGGTTTCTCTGTTGCCTGGTAAAAAATAACTTACCAGTAAGACTAGAGAAAGCTGCTTCAAATGCAATTGACCAGTATCTCTTCAGCACAGCAAATTTTCATACATGTTTGCAGTACAAATTATTTTTTTATTTTATTATTTTATTTACATTGAGGTAAGAATGGTAAATGTTAAAAGATTTCGATTTTCAGATGGTAAATGAAATAAATTCATGTAACTTCTGACAAATTGAGAAGCTCAGTTATTCTTTCATCTGCACTCGCATTTTAAGGGTTTTCGAGTACGGCAACGCTTTCCTGTACATTCTGAGAAAACCCTTAAAATCTGACAATACAAAAAATGAATAAATAATTGGCGCAACAGCCCATACAGGCTTAGGCCTAGCTTTCTCACATTAACTTTTATGTGCTTTTTATATTCTAGTATACATTTTCGGGACCTACATTAACCGAATCCGACCGGGTTGAGAAGCTTTTCATGGCAAAGAATACTCTCGGAGAATTGCCAACTCATCGCGCAATTGGCGCCGGGCAAAGAAACAACTTGCAAAACAAATTATCTTTTTAATAGATGTTATGAGGTCTGGCTGGGATTTAAGCCCAGGCATCAGCGATCAAGCACTTGTTCACTGAGTAGCATGTAAGACGCTCGAGCTTTTTTCTACATGTTAACGCTCACCTATATATTAACCTATAGCAATAAGCTTATAAATAAAATTATATAAAAAAAACTTTTTAAAAATAAGCTTTAATTTATTTTATGTACTAAAAAGTAGAAAATAAATTGTTTCCAAGTCACCAGTATCTTACTATCAATAAAAGCTTGTGCGCTCAATATCTATATTCACACTTACCTTTCATTACTAGAATCTATTTGCAAAACATAATTTAAATAAAATATTGTGGTAACTGGTTGACAAATATTGAACACATGAGCGCCCCAAGCTTTTATTGATGATCTTACCATGGTGACTTCGAAAAAATTTATTTTCTACTTTTTAGTACATTAACCCTCAACTGCATAGGAGAGATTTTTTAAATTAAAATTCACTTTCTAACTACATTTAGGCCACAAAATACGATTCTGCTATTCTTTTTTTTATCAAGACCCTACTTGACCCTATAGCCTCCAAAAAGGGTACACCGCCTCTAAACATATGCATTCCTCATCGCTAAATCCAGAACATGGTGAAATATGCGTGATGGGCATTTGCCTGTCCTGAAACGAATTTAAAACGGTCGATCAGAATGTCTTAGCATCGAATGAACTTAACACCGCTTATGTGGCGGCTGTATTCTTTGCCTATATTTGGGCAGTTTCTCCTTGATACAGCTTTGTATTACGAATCCGACGGGGCGAATTTGTTGCTAGATCGCACTGATTATACCAAACGCCTAAATTGCTATATATGTTGCAGCAAGATGCACTGCTTTGGTGTCTTTCCAAACAACAATTGAAATATCGATAGCAAATGCAGTTGCAACGAATTCCTCCTAATATCCTCAAGGAACTTTCTTTGCCACTATCTGTTCGTCGGTATTTCTCCAAACCGGATGTACGAATTCATGAGAATATCTGCTCCATTCTCTCGTTCCCATAATTGTAATTAGAAAGAAAATCACACACCTTCAAAAATTTTATATGATAACAACTGGCATTTTCTGACCATTTTTTTTGACCTGACTGCATGGGGCCGCCTACAGACGGCCTTAGCGCCAACTGCACTCCTGCGTCACAAAAACACAAATCGAAATTGCAAATCACTAAATTACATTCAGCACACTTCAGACCACTTATTAAAAATTATTCAGTTGAATATTTCAATGCTATATAGGTCAAAACTTTAAATAAAAACTGCCTTGCAGCAAAAAATAGTTATTTTCAGCTTTTTACCACTTTTTTCAATTCAACTGACGAATTCTCAAAAACCCGAAAAGCTGCAACATTGGCGTAGAAGGAAAAAATGTTATAGATTTTATTACTAAGCTGCACTATATACAAGCATATCGCTAAACATTTTAGTTTTGTTGTTATATGCGTTTAGGTGGTGACCGCCTATAGACGGTCATATGCAGTTGAGGGTTAAAGCTTATTTTTAAAAAGTTTTTTTTTATATAATATTATTTATAATCGAAAAACTGAATCCAGTGCGATTTGATATCATCATCATTATTGAAATTTTTCCCATTCAAGAAATTTTGCAAAGAACGAATTAAAAAGTAATCTGATGATGCAAAGTGAAGACTATACGGTGGATAAGCCAACAAATCTCAATCAAAGCTCCAATAATTTTTGCCGAGTGACCAAAAATGTGTGTGGCCTTGCATTGTCATGGTTAAACACAACAACACTAGGATTTGAAAATCGCTTTTTTCGTAGGGTATTGCTCAAATTGGTTACATGCTAAATCTGAATTGATCGTTAGGTTACGTGGAAAAGCTTTAATAATATGTAACTGAATTTTGAATTTATTTTGTCTATTGAATTGGTACCTCCTAATTACCTTCCTTACTAAACCTGTTTCTACTACTTCTGATTCTTTTAGCACTTAGTTTACCCATCCCATGAAATGCTTTTGTGGCGTCACAACAGCGCAAAAACGAATCGCTGCTGCGATTACCAATATCGCAGCTAACAGCTGTCAAGGCAACCTGCTGCAGCGCGGCAACAGCAGCGCGGTGTGCGAGCGGCGACAAAAAAGGGTTCCAGTTTCGTTCATCCTCTTTATATTTTGTGCCATTAATCTTTCGTTTTTATACTTGTTAAATTAAATTAAATTTTTTATAAAAAAAACAACTTGTGTAAAATCATTTAACGCGTATAGGCAGTGACCTATACTTTCAAGCAACCTTTAGGCATAACTTTATTGCTCGACACTCTTTCTAGTGTCAAAAAAATTACACTGTTTGCTATTCAAAGTCAAACAAATAATTATTTTCCCCATTCTTGACAAGTTCCAACTTCTGAGCCGAATTCTTTTATGCATAAGCGCACGGATTCCTCGTTAGTCGGTTCACAGCATTCATATGCTTTGTAACACGGCCTATTCTGGCATGGTGGCTCAGCTTGCTCAGTTTGCTGAAAGATATAAGATCATTCGATAAAAATACAAGGCATATGAAATAGTTACTACCGCTGCTGACAGCTGCCATATGCAGCAAATTAGAATTGCTGCCAAAAGAAATTTGCCCAGAAACATGTTGACCGGAAATGTCGCTCTCTGCTCCAGTGAAAACTAATGCTGAATTGTCGAATCGTTCGGTTGCTTTTTATAGTCAGCGCGGCCTGCGAGAAAGCCTCTCCTTACTAATTTTAATTAGCGAAATATTTCATGAATGTGAAATATTCAACTAATACGCTTAGCTTTTACACTGGCTGGCATGCTTTTGATGCTCTGATTCAATACTCTATAAAGTAGTAAGCTTAGCGTAAATTCGTTAGCAGATTCGCTAGTCGAATTTTCGAAAAAACCGCATGTGGAAATTTTAAACCTATTTTTACGCTGATTTTGGAAGCTTGGTGACATTAAATATTACGCCACTGATTTTAATTTAACAAATTTTCTCACAATTTATCGATCAGCGTTATTTGTAGAGACCCCGTCGAAATCGAAAATCAATTTTAAATGTGAAATTTGAAATATGAAACAATAATTATATAATAAAAGATCGATTTATTTTGTAAGCTGTTTAAGCCATTCCTCTGTACGTTACGGGCTGTAGCCCCCGAGCAGTTGTTTTGTATGCCTGCACTTTAGAAGCATGCTCCATCTATCGACGCTGAGAGAGAGTTATTTACGTTTCTCCGAGGTCATCACGTAATGTGTGAGTATAGCCCACGGAAGACTGTAGATCTCGTAAATTGCCTCCATGTGCCTCTACGTGCAAGCTTGTCAGCAATTTCCAACTACATGAGGGTCGTGACTCAGCCATGGCTAAGTTTCTCCTCGCTAGCGAGTGTATTAAGTGCTGTTCCACACTCTGAGCCCAGTCCAGAGTCCTGACTATCAATCAGTTGTATGTCTATCTTCTACGTTCATGATTTACAACCATTGCTTGAGTTTTGGCCCAAATACCCAAGTTAACCCTTCAAGGCGCTTACATACCCATATCATTCGTGCCTCGGTGGTTTTTCTTATGCCAGTTGCCACAAGCTGCTGTCTTTGACTGTTGTAGTATAGTGTAGGAAGTTACTTTTAGTCGGCGCAGTTTAAGATAAAACACTTCACATTATACGCTGACGAATTTATGGGCATGAACTGTTGTGCTGCAGCTTAAATTCCCTATAATTTAAATTTTAGCTTCAGTTTTAAATTAACTTAAGAGATAAGATAATCCATTTAAATTCCTAACAAATTCAACTTTAGATTGAGTTTTAATTTAAAAATGGCAGAAAAGGGAATCGATTTAAATTCCTTACAATTTCAATTTAATCTTTAGTTTTAAATTAACTTAAGTGATAAGGTAATCGATTTTACGTTGTCTTTGAACAAACTTTTAAATTATTTAACATAGAAGGATATCCATCCATATCCTTTAGCTCTTCTAAAAAAGTCCTACGGTTTCTCTGTTGCCTGGTAAAAAATAACTTACCAGTAAGACTAGAGAAAGCTGCTTCAAATGCAATTGACCAGTATCTCTTCAGCACAGCAAATTTTCATACATGTTTGCAGTACAAATTATTTTTTTATTTTATTATTTTATTTACATTGAGGTAAGAATGGTAAATGTTAAAAGATTTCGATTTTCAGATGGTAAATGAAATAAATTCATGTAACTTCTGACAAATTGAGAAGCTCAGTTATTCTTTCATCTGCACTCGCATTTTAAGGGTTTTCGAGTACGGCAACGCTTTCCTGTACATTCTGAGAAAACCCTTAAAATCTGACAATACAAAAAATGAATAAATAATTGGCGCAACAGCCCATACAGGCTTAGGCCTAGCTTTCTCACATTAACTTGTATGTGCTTTTTATATTCTAGTATACATTTTCGGGACCTACATTAACCGAATCCGACCGGGTTGAGAAGCTTTTCATGGCAAAGAATACTCTCGGAGAATTGCCAACTCATCGCGCAATTGGCGCCGGGCAAAGAAACAACTTGCAAAACAAATTATCTTTTTAATAGATGTTATGAGGTCTGGCTGGGATTTAAGCCCAGGCATCAGCGATCAAGCACTTGTTCACTGAGTAGCATGTAAGACGCTCGAGCTTTTTTCTACATGTTAACGCTCACCTATATATTAACCTATAGCAATAAGCTTATAAATAAAATTATATAAAAAAAACTTTTTAAAAATAAGCTTTAATTTATTTTATGTACTAAAAAGTAGAAAATAAATTGTTTCCAAGTCACCAGTATCTTACTATCAATAAAAGCTTGTGCGCTCAATATCTATATGTGGGAATAGGAGTCGGACAGAGGACAACCCGCAGTGGACGAGCATACTGAATGCAACTCTGACAAACTGGACGAAACAGCATAACGAACGCGACGAACACACAGCATAAGTTAGTTGCAGCGAAGCTCTCACTGAGAACGATACATCTCGAAATCCAATGTACATATTCATAATTAATCTAATTTACTATCTCAATAAATACTTATAATACATCGACAAATGTTACAATAATCAAACTAATAAATAAACTATATTGTAATAACTACAGTATTTGGGGGCTCAACCGGGATTGAAAGTTTAAGAAAGAGCCAAGTGAGAAAAGCGAATGTGACGCGGTTCGCAAAGAATTTTGACAATTGTTAAAGTGCTGCATGGCAGAGGCTGTGTAGAAGCGCAAAAAGTTTGAACAATAATTTCCAGTTAAAAATAAAGAGCCAAGTGTGAAAAGCGAATTTGACGTGGTTCGCGATCAAATGTACAATTTCTGAAGTGCTGCATGGCTGAGGCTATGTAGAAGCGCAAAATTTTGAACAATAAATACACGGTGAAGCATGCTTAGCTGCTTAAGAATGCAACAATTGCCAAAGTGAAAAGTGTGAAAAGGCACTCCAAGCAGAAGCGTTAAATTTCAAATAGAAAGCATTGTTCGCATAGTTAGTGGCATTTTCATCAATATCGGTACAGTCGCAATTTGAACATTTTAGACGTTACTACAAATTTGTGGCATGATGCTTAATGCGCATGAATGATCCCGTTATCCAAATGCGTCGCTTATAAAACCAAAATTGCGCACTGTTCAAGAGAGAGCGAGAGAGAGAGCTGTGGCTGTAGTCATCAAACATACACCTGCTGCTACATACATATTTGCAAAGAAGACATAAGAGTCAGTCACGGCAACGATTGCGTGACGCTGCGAGAAGGAAGAACATTGAAGGAGAAATAAGAGTGGCTGCGTGTCGCTAACGTGAAGAAAGGAGAGTGACTGCGTGTTGCTAACTTGGAGAAGATAGACGAGAGTGGCTGCGTGTCGCTAACGTGAAGAAAGGAGAGTGACTGCGTGTTGCTAACTTGGAGAAGATAGACGAGAGTGGCTGCGTGTCGCTAACGTGAAGAAAGGAGAAAGAAGAGTGGCTGCGTGTCGCTGCATAGAAGGAGAAAGAAGAAGAAGAGTGGCTGCGCGTCGCTAAACTGAGAAAGAAGAAGTAGGAGAGTGGCTGCGTGTCGCTGCAAACAGAAACACACTGTAGGAAGAAACGAAAGCGTCGAAATTCGTAAGAAGAGAGAAAATTCGTTGGCAACGACTGAGTGAGTAACAATCAGTTCAAAGCAGAATCGAATTGGTACAGCTAGAAGGAAGACGACTATTGGAGTTGCGCACGCAACGTATTTAAGAATTTTGCTACAAAATATATTTCAAATTAACATAACGCTAAAAGCAATTCAAATCATACATTTCTCCCATTCATACATTTTTATCTTACTACATTTTTGTCATTCACCTTTACCGTTCATACACTTTTTTATCTTTAAAATATCGTAGTTTAAGTTTTATATATAATAATTTTGTAAGATGGACGCAGACACTATTCGGGGAATGAAAGTTGAGGAGCTCAAGGAAAAGTTAAAAGAATTAAACTTAGACGCTAGCGGACTGAAAGCTAATTTACAAGAAAGACTGCTTCAGCATTACGACCTTGGTGGGGAAGTACATAGCAATGACAATTCGCTTGAATCTGTTTATACTGACGTTGCGGATGTTGCTGTTAATGCTCGGGAGGATAGAGTGGGAAGAGTCTCCTTTACTCTAAGAGATATTGAGGACAGTGTTGCATCATTTACAGGCACAAATTCACATGACGTTAATCAGTGGATTGTTGAGTTTGAAGATATTGCACAGACGATCGGTTGGAATGATTTGCAAATGTTTGTTTATGCCAAACAACTTTTGAAGGGTGCCGCCAAATTGTTTGTAAGGGGATTGTCAGGTATAAAGAGTTGGAATGCTTTAAAAGAGTCATTGATTCGCGAATTTGGAGAAAAGTTATGTGCGTCCGAAATACATAAAATACTGCGTAATAGACGAAAGCAAGCAAAGGAAAGTTTGCAAGAATATTTGTATGTTATTATTGAAATTGGAAAGCCAATATCTCTAGACGATCAAAGCGTAATCGATTATTTCATTGAAGGGATCCCAGATACGCGTGCGGGTAAATCAAATTTATATCAAGCAAAGACTCTGCGGGAGCTTAAGGAGCAGATAAGAATTTATGAAAAGGTTAGAGTTTCGAACACATACCAAAAGAATTCATATGTGTTGCCAGGCAACAGTAAGCCTGAGGAGAAGGGACAACAGCAGGAAAGCAGGAAAAAGTGTTTTAAGTGTAATAAAGAGGGGCATCTCGCTAAAGATTGCCGAGGGGAAATTACTTGCTATAAATGCAATGGAAAAGGACACTACTCATACCAATGCACTCAGAAACAATCTGAGAAAGGAATTAAACAAGAGCGTGTAAACACATTGTCGAACAGGGATGCTGAAACTTTTGATAACCGCAAAAGTGGCATGATATTCGTGGACGTTGCTTTAAACAGTTTTACTTTTAGCGCATTAGTCGACACTGGTTGCGACCTATGTTTGCTAAGATACGATACCTTGCTTATGCTCGGCGATTTTGAACTCAGAAATGAAAAAATTAAACTGATGGGAGCGGGTAAAGGGCAACTTACGACAATAGGTTGTTTTGATGCAAAGGTCAGAGTTGGAGGTTTGGTATTGACGGTGACATTTCATGTCATAAAAGAGCGCGATTTGGTGTATTCAGCTGTGTTGGGAAACGATATTTTGAAAGAGGTTGACATGATTGTTAGAGCAGATGGTGCAGAATTTCGAGCAAAGACAAAAGTTGACGAGGTTGAGCGGCGAGAGTGTGATTTGTTTACAGAATTTGAAGCGATGTGCTTGAACTTCAGCAAGATTCCGAATGACAAAACTTGTGAGGCAGATTTGACACATTTAGGCAAAGATCACGCTAACGAAGTGCGCGAATTGATTTCAAATTATGTACCTAATAAGCCAGGAAATACCCCTGTCGAAATGAAGTTAGTTTTGAGCGACGATACGCCTGTATATGAATCACCACGAAGGACCTCACATGCCGATAAGCTAGTGATTGCAGAACAGGTACGCGATTGGTTAGACGAAGGAATTATTACACGAAGTACATCCGCGTATGCTTCGCCAATTGTGCTTGTGCCAAAAAAGGACGGGTCGAAGCGGTTGTGTTGTGATTTTAGGAAGCTTAATCAAAAAATCATAAGGGATAATTTTCCAATGGCTATCATAGATGAAGTAATAGAAATGTTGCAGGGGGCACAAATGTTTATTACACTTGATTTGCGAAATGGATTTTTTCATGTTCCAATTGAGCCAGGCTCACGCAAGTACACTGCCTTTGTCACACACAATGGGCAATATGAGTTTTGCTTTGTTCCATTTGGAATATCGAACTCGCCCGCAGTCTTCTGCAGGTATCTGCATGCGGTTTTTCAGGATCTAGTTAGGGACGGTACAATCGTTATGTATATGGACGATATTGTCATTCCAGCAAAAGATGAAGAGGATGGAATCCAAAAGTTCAAATCGGTATTGGCAGTTGCAAGCAGAAATGGGCTGAAAATTAAATGGTCGAAGTGCCAATTGTTAAAAAAGAAAATTTGCTTCTTGGGATATATTATTGAAAACGGCACAATTCTGCCATCTGAAGAAAAGACGCGCGCGATAAAAAATTTTCCTGTGCCTTCAAATAAGAAAGAACTACAACGTTTTCTGGGTCTAACGTCGTATTTTAGACGGTTTGTAGATAAATACGCAGAGGTAGCTAAACCCCTTTCTGACTTATTGCGTAAGGATGGAAAATTTGATATCAAAGAAGACCAATTAGTAACCGTTGAACAATTGAAACGTGCATTGTCAAGTGCACCAGCTTTAAAGCTTTACAATCCAAGAGCCATTACTGAAGTACACACAGATGCGTCGAAACATGGGTATGGAGCAGTTATGCTTCAAAAAGATTCGGAGGATCAACTCCTTCATCCTGTAGAATTCATGAGCCGAAAAACTACGCCAATTGAAGAAAAATACAGTTCTTATGAGCTAGAAGTGTTGGCTGTAATCAAAGCACTAAAGAAATGGCGTGTATATTTGAAAGACGTTAAATTTAAGGTAGTTACAGATTGCAATGCGTTTGCAATGACACTAAAGAAAAAAGATGTGCCAGACAAAATAGTCAGATGGGCAATATACCTACAGGAATATGATTTTGTTGTTGAGCATAGGGCTGCTTGTCGAATGAAGCACGTAGACGCGTTAAGTCGAATGTATTGTCTGCTGGTAGAAGAATCCGTTAAGTATCGGCTACGAGAAGCACAAGAAAATGACGAATGGCTTAGAGCTGTCAGGAAAGTTTTAGATCAGGACGAGTTTGAGGATTACTTTTTGCGAAACAATTTAATTTACAAGGATCGAGTAAAAGAGCTTTTGGTTGTGCCAAGTGTAATGGAGGAAGAAATAATAAGGCTAGCACATAGGCAAGGTCATTTCGCGACAAAACGTACGCAGGACTTAGTTGGAAAATATTATTATATTCCAAACTTGAGTAAAAAAGTCACAAAAATCGTTAAAGGATGCGTTGAGTGTATCGTGATGGATGCAAAGCTAGGAAAGAAAGAAGGCATGTTGACGTCAATCGACAAAGCTGCAGAACCTCTAGGAACGTATCACATTGATCACGTTGGTCCCTTGACGGAAACGGTTAAGAAATATAACCACATTTTGGTTGTAATCGACGGATTTACGAAATTTGTTTGGTTGTATCCGACAAGATCAACTGGAGCAGATGAAGTGTTGGTTAAACTCCAGCAGCAAGCAGCGATTTTTGGAAATCCGAAGCGCATAATATCAGATAGGGGCAGCGCTTTCACTTCACAGAAGTTTGAGAATTACTGCAAAGAGCAAAACGTGCAGCACTTATTAATTGCAACTGGGGTACCACGCGGAAATGGTCAAGTGGAAAGGGTGCACAAGGTGATAATTCCAATGCTTTCTAAAATGTGTCAGGAAGATTCCGGTCAATGGTATCGTCATGTGGATAAAGTGCAACAAATACTTAATAACACTGCTCCTAGAAGCACAAGGGAGACTCCTTTCAAAATTCTTACCGGGTTGGAAATGCGCGTTAGTGATTACCCAGATTTACGTGAGATTTTAGAGGGTGAATTTTTGAGCGAATTAAACGTGGAACGAAATCTAATTCGCAAAAATGCACAAGAAAATATTGCCAGCATTCAGAAAGAAAATCGTGAATCATTTAATAGGAAGAGAAAGCCTGATAGCGTCTACAAAGTAAATGATTTAGTTGCGGTTAAGAGAACTCAATTCGGAACCAGCATGAAATTGAAACCGAAATATTTGGGTCCGTACAAAATAGTAGAAAAGATGAATCACGGCAGGTACAGAGTTGAGAAAGTAGGACAGCAGGAAGGGCCGAATTATACGATATCTGTATCAGAATATATGAAGCCATGGGTATTATCATTCGAGTCGAATGATCAGTCAGGAAGGCCGAATGTGGGAATAGGAGTCGGACAGAGGACAACCCGCAGTGGACGAGCATACTGAATGCAACTCTGACAAACTGGACGAAACAGCATAACGAACGCGACGAACACACAGCATAAGTTAGTTGCAGCGAAGCTCTCACTGAGAACGATACATCTCGAAATCCAATGTACATATTCATAATTAATCTAATTTACTATCTCAATAAATACTTATAATACATCGACAAATGTTACAATAATCAAACTAATAAATAAACTATATTGTAATAACTACATATATTCACACTTACCTTTCATTACTAGAATCTATTTGCAAAACATAATTTAAATAAAATATTGTGGTAACTGGTTGACAAATATTGAACACATGAGCGCCCCAAGCTTTTATTGATGATCTTACCATGGTGACTTCGAAAAAATTTATTTTCTACTTTTTAGTACATTAACCCTCAACTGCATAGGAGAGATTTTTTAAATTAAAATTCACTTTCTAACTACATTTAGGCCACAAAATACGATTCTGCTATTCTTTTTTTTATCAAGACCCTACTTGACCCTGTAGCCTCCAAAAAGGGTACACCGCCTCTAAACATATGCATTCCTCATCGCTAAATCCAGAACATGGTGAAATATGCGTGATGGGCATTTGCCTGTCCTGAAACGAATTTAAAACGGTCGATCAGAATGTCTTAGCATCGAATGAACTTAACACCGCTTATGTGGCGGCTGTATTCTTTGCCTATATTTGGGCAGTTTTCTCCTTGATACAGCTTTGTATTACGAATCCGACGGGGCGAATTTGTTGCTAGATCGCACTGATTGAAATATCGATAGCAAATGCAGTTGCAACGAATTCCTCCTAATATCCTCAAGGAACTTTCTTTGCCACTATCTGTTCGTCGGTATTTCTCCAAACCGGATGTACGAATTCATGAGAATATCTGCTCCATTCTCTCGTTCCCATAATTGTAATTAGAAAGAAAATCACACACCTTCAAAAATTTTATATGATAACAACTGGCATTTTCTGACCATTTTTTTTGACTTGACTGCATGGGGCCGCCTACAGACGGCCTTAGCGCCAACTGCACTCCTGCGTCACAAAAACACAAATCAAAATTGTAAATCACTAAATTACATTCAGAACACTTCAGACCACTTATCAAAAATTATTCAGTTGAATATTTCAATGCTATATAGGTCAAAACATTAAATAAAAACTGCCTTGCAGCAAAAAATAGTTATTTTCAGCTTTTTACCACTTTTTTCAATTCAACTGACGAATTCTCAAAAACCCGAAAAGCTGCAACATTGGCGTAGAAGGAAAAAATGTTATAGATTTTATTACTAAGCTGCACTATATACAAGCATATCGCTAAACATTTTAGTTTTGTTGTTATATGCGTTTAGGTGGTGACCGCCTATAGACGGTCATATGCAGTTGAGGGTTAAAGATTATTTTTAAAAAGTTTTTTTTTATATAATATTATTTATAATCGAAAAACTGAATCCAGTGCGATTTGATATCATCATCATTATTGAAATTTTTCCCATTCAAGAAATTTTGCAAAGAACGAATTAAAAAGTAATCTGATGATGCAAGGTGAAGACTATACGGTGGATAAGCCAACAAATCTCAATCAAAGCTCCAAAAATTTTTGCCGAGTGACCAAAAATGTGTGTGGCCTTGCATTGTCATGGTTAAACACAACAACACTAGGATTTGAAAATCGCTTTTTTCGAAGGGTATTGCTCAAATTGGTTACATGCTAAATCTGAATTGATCGTTAGGTTACGTGGAAAAGCTTTAATAATATGTAACTGAATTTTGAATTTATTTTGTCTATTGAATTGGTACCTCCTAATTACCTTCCTTACTAAACCTGTTTCTACTACTTCTGATTCTTTTAGCACTTAGTTTACCCATCCCATGAAATGCTTTTGTGGCGTCACAACAGCGCAAAAACGAATCGCTGCTGCGATTACCAATATCGCAGCCAACAGCTGTCAAGGCAACCTGCTGCAGCGCGGCAACAGCAGCGCGGTGTGCGAGCGGCGACAAAAAAGGGTTCCAGTTTCGTTCATCCTCTTTATATTTTGTGCCATTAATCTTTCGTTCTTATAGTTGTTAAATTATATTAAATTTTTTTTAAAAAACAACTTGTGTAAAATCATTTAACGCGTATAGGCAGTGACCTATACTTTCAAGCAACCTTTAGGCATAACTTTATTGCTCGACACTCTTTCTAGTGTCAAAAAAATTACACTGATTGCTATTCAAAGTCAAACAAATAATTATTTTCCCCATTCTTGACAAGTTCCAACTTCTGAGCCGAAGTCTTTTATGCATAAGCGCACGGATTCCTCGTTAGTCGGTTCACAGCATTCATATGCTTTGTAACACGGCCTATTCTGGCATGGTGGCTCAGCTTGCTCAGTTTGCTGAAAGATATAAGATCATTCGATAAAAATACAAGGCATATGAAATAGTTACTACCGCTGCTGACAGCTGCCAAATGCAGCAAATTAGAATTGCTGCCAAAAGAAATTTGCCCAGAAACATGTTGACCGGAAATGTCACTCTCTACTTCAGTGAAAACTAATGCTGAATTGTCGAATCGTTCGGTTGCTTTTTATAGTCAGCGCGGCCTGCGAGAAAGCCTCTCCTTACTAATTTTAATTAGCGAAATATTTCATGAATGTGAAATATTCAACTAATACGCTTAGCTTTTACACTGGCTGGCATGCTTTTGATGCTCTGATTCAATACTCTATAAAGTAGTAAGCTTAGCGTAAATTCGTTAGCAGATTCGCTAGTCGAATTTTCGAAAAAACCGCGTGTGGAAATTTTAAACCTATATTTACGCTGATTTTGGAAGCTTGGTGACATTAAATATTACGCCATTGATTTTAATTTAACAAATTTGCTAAAAATTTTCGATCAGTGTTATTTGTAGAGACCCCGTCGAAATCGAAAATCAATTTTAAATGTGAAATTTGAAATATGAAACAATAATTATATAATAAAAGATCGATTTATTTTGTAAGCTGTTTAAGCCATTCCTCTGTACGTTACGGGCTGTAGCCCCCGAGCAGTTGTTTTGTATGCCTGCACTTTAGAAGCATGCTCCATCTATCGACGCTGAGAGAGAGTTATTTACGTTTCTCCGAGGTCATCACGTAATGTGTATGAGTATAATCCAAACCCACGAAAAACTGCGGATCTCGTAAATTGCCTCCATGTGCCTCTACGTGCAAGCTTGTCAGCAATTTCCAACTACTTGAGGGTCAGGACTCAGCTATGGCTAAGTTTCTCCTCGCTAGCGAGTGTATTAAGTGCTGTTCCACACTCTGAGCCCAGTCCAGAGTCCTGACTATCAATCAGTTGTATGTCTATCTTCTACGTTCATGATTTACAACCATTGCTTGAGTTTTGGCCCAAATACCCAAGTTAACCCTTCAAGGCGCTTACATACCCATATCATTCGTGCCTCGGCGGATTTTCTTATGCCAGTTGCCACAAGCTGCTGTCTTTGACTGTTGTAGTATAGTGTAGGAAGTTACTTTTAGTCGGCGCAGTTTAAAATAAAACACTTCACATTATACGCTGACGAATTTATGGGCATGAACTGTTGTGCTGCAGCTTAAATTCCTAACAATTTCAATTTTAACTTAAGTTGTAAATTAACTTAAGAGATAAGGTAATCGATTTAACACGATCTTTGAATAAACGTTAAAATTATTTAACATATCCATCCATATCCTTTACCCTCGATGTACATATGTATGTATTGCTAATACATGTGATAGAATTGCAACCCAAGTGGCTGAATATTTGACAGAAGCCGATCGATGAAATTGAAAAACTGGGTGCTATAATCTCATTCCATGTAGTTCAAGTCTAAGAAGACGTTCCATGCAGTGACGAAGGCGAAGCTGTCAACATCGAAGAATAACTTAGTATAATTAAACGAAGCGAAATGGAGGTGCATCCAGAATAACAGATTGCCAATTAGGAGAAGGTTTTAACAATGCTGCTTTTATAAGTGGAATAATAATAAATAGGAATCGACCATCTTAAAATTGGACTCGTATACGTAAGGAAATAAAGCAAATGGCAGAGCCTGTATGCTTTCCCAATAAGGCCCATTTCACGGGGAAATGGAATGGAAATATTATTTACCAGATCGGTCGTGTGTGCCTTTATACACGACAGCTAGTCAAAATTACGGTAAAAAAGGGTATGAGAATAGAAACCCAGTAATTAATTAATACCAAAAAAAGTTGAAAACCCTGCCCACAGCAAGGATCGAACTCATGCATTTTCGGTTTCTGCACCAGTGCCTTACTCGCTGCGCTATCACCTCTGTTGCTTTCCTATGTTCTAAAGTTTAGAATCTAAAGCCGCGCTGCCTATGTACAGACAGAAAGCAAATGCTTTTTAGTCAGCCTGCAGATTATATATAAGATATTTAATTATAATTGCAAGTTGAAGGAAGAGTACTACAACTGAGCACACGATTGGCTGCAGTGGCTTCTTAGGAGCTCCTCTAAATAAGTCGTACGGTTTGTCGTTGTGAATATTTATTTCTTCCTTATATTTCTAGTGAATTTTCAGTTCCAAACCGACGATTTAATCACCATATCTCACCGCGACATATCGGCCGCGACGCAGAAAAAGAAGTTTCACATTATGCTTGGAAAGAAATAACTGGCCACTAAGACTAGACAAAGCGGCTTCAAATGCAATGGACCAGTGTCTGCTCAGCACAGCAAACATTATTTAATACATATTAAACAATTTAGAATTATCTTACATTGAGATAAGAATGGTAAAAGTTAAAAGTTTTTGATGATAGATCATTTCAAATTGCATTTTCAGTTGGTAAATGAAATGAAATGATGTAACTGCTGACAAATTGAGAAGCTCAGTTATTCTCTCATCTGTACTCTCATTTTAAGTGTTTTCGAGTACGGCAACGCTTTCCTGTACATTCTGAGAAAACCCTTAAAATCTGACAATACAAAAAATAAATAAATAATTGGCGCAACAGGCTTAGGCCTAGCTTTCTCGCAAATTCTTCTGTGTGCTTTTTATATTCTAATAGAAATTTCAGGGACTTACATTAACCGAATCCGACCGGGTTAAGAAGCTTTTAATGGCAAAGAATACTCTAGGAGAATTTTCAACTCATCGCGAGGGGTAGCGCCCTCAGAGAGATTTGAATCCAGGCCTCCCAAGCACTTGCCCACTGAGTAGTATGTAAAACGCTCGAGCCTTCTTTCCACACATTTAGCTTCACCTATAGCAATAAGCTTATAAAATGAGTATTAGACTTCCAACTAAGTAATTGCGGTTTTTTTTTTAAGAAGAGAAAAGAACTTTTCTTCATGAAACGAAATAATTTTATTCAGTAATGTATTGGGCTTTTTTATCTTTGGGGCAGCATCACAATTCCACGCTCGTAAAGCTTTTACTTTATATCATCGAAAAACTTAATCCAGTGCGATTTGACATCATCATAATTATTGAAATTTTTACCATTCAAGAAATTTTGCAAAGAACGAAATAAAAATTAATCTGATGATACAAGGTGAAGACTATACGGTGGATATGCCAACACATCCCAATCAAGCTCCAATAACTTTTGCCGACTGGCCAAAAATGTGTGTGGCCTTGCATTGTCATTAGGATTTGAAAATTGGGGTCGCTTTTCTTGATGGGCATCGTTCAATTTGGTTAATTGCTGAATGTACACAAGTGAATTGAGGTTAGATTACATGGTAAAACTTTAATATTACTTGAATTTTGAATTTATTTTGTCTATTGAATTGGCCGCTTGAGTACAATATCATCTCCAGTAATGCAACTTGTCCGGCGGGAATTTTGGTTAGATCAGTGAAATGGACCAACGTTATTAAGTAAAATTTTTAAAAGTCGAGATAAATTCTAAATATTCCAATGAAAACTTTAAAATTTCATTGACAACAAATTCACTTACTGGTTTTGTGCTGCCTGTCGAAATTTTCGATTGCAACAAGATTAATTTTTTGCGCTTATCACGCCTTTTCGAAATGTCTTAACACTCCTCCTGATTACTTATCTTCTATGTTCCTTACTAAAATCAAAAGCAGACCTGTTCGGAAATTTATTTCTAGGTACGCTTTTTGCGAAGTTTTGCTGCAGCTTCTTTTTCTAATTCCATTAGCACTAATTTTATCCATCCAGTGAAATGCTTTCAGACAACCTTTAGGCATAATTTTATTCATCGACATTAATTCCAATGTTTTTACAAATTCCAACTGTTGAGAACTTTAAACATATTTCACCATCGCAGCACTCTTCTGGTCTCCAGCACCTGCGAGGGCATGATGGCTTAGTTTCCTCGGTTTGCTGAAAGATATAAGATCATTCGATAAAAATACAAGGCATATGAAATAGTTACTACCGCTGCTGACAGCTGCCATATGCAGCAAATTAGAATTGCTGCCAAAAGAAATTTGCCCAGAAACATGTTGACCGGAAATGTCACTCTCTACTTCAGTGAAAACTAATGCTGAATTGTCGAATCGTTCGGTTGCTTTTTATAGTCAGCGCGGCCTGCGAGAAAGCCTCTCCTTACTAATTTTAATTAGCGAAATATTTCATGAATGTGAAATATTCAACTAATACGCTTAGCTTTTAACTTGCTGGCTGGCATGCTTTTTATGCTCTGATTCAATCCTCTATAAAGCAGTAAGCTAGCGTAAATTCGTTAGCAGATTCGGTAGTCGAATTTTCGAAATAACCGCATGTGGAAATTGAAAACCTATTTTTACGCTGATTTTGGAAGCTTGATCACATCAAATATTACGCCACTGATTTTAATTTAACAAATTTTCTCACAATTTATCGATCAGCGTTATTTGTAGAGACCCCGTCGAAATCGAAAATCAATTTTAAATGTGATAAATTTGAAATATGAAACAATAATTATATAATAAAAGTTCGATTTATTTTGTAAGCTGTTTAAGCCATTCCTCTGTACGTTACGGGCTGTAGCCCCCGAGCAGTTGTTTTGTATGCCTGCACTTTAGAAGCATGCTCCATCTATCGACGCTGAGAGAGAGTTATTTACGTTTCTCCGAGGTCATCACGTAATGTGTGAGTATAGCCCACGGAAGACTGTAGATCTCGTAAATTGCCTCCATGTACCTCTACGTGCAAGCTTGTCAGCAATTTCCAACTACTTGAGGGTCGTGACTCAGCTATGGCTAAGTTTCTCCTCGCTAGCGAGTGTATTAAGTGCTGTTCCACACTCTGAGCCCAGTCCAGAGTCCTGACTATCAATCAGTTGTATGTCTATCTTCTACGTTCATGATTTACAACTATTGCTTGAGTTTTGGCCCAAATACCCAAGTTAACCCTTCAAGGCGCTTACATACCCATATCATTCGTGCCTCGGTGGTTTTTCTTATGCCAGTTGCCACAAGCTGCTGTCTTTGACTGTTGTAGTATAGTGTAGGAAGTTACTTTTAGTCGGCGCAGTTTAAGATAAAACACTTCACATTATACGCTGACGAATTTATGGGCATGAACTGTTGTGCTGCAGCTTAAATTCCCTATAATTTAAATTTTAGCTTCAGTTTTAAATTAACTTAAGAGATAAGATAATCCATTTAAATTCCTAACAAATTCAACTTTAGATTGAGTTTTAAATTAAAAATGGCAGAAAAGGGAATCGATTTAAATTCCTTACAATTTCAATTTAATCTTTAGTTTTAAATTAACTTAAGTGATAAGGTAATCGATTTTACGTTGTCTTTGAACAAACTTTTAAATTATTTAACATAGAAGGATATCCATCCATATCCTTTAGCTCCTCTAAAAAAGTCCTACGGTTTCTCTGTTGCCTGGTAAAAAATAACATACCAGTAAGACTAGAGAAAGCTGCTTCAAATGCAATTGACCAGTATCTGTTCAGCACAGCAAATTTTCATACATGTTTGCAGTACAAATTATTTTTGAAGTGATAACTTTTTATGGGAGGGTAAACCGCTTCGTAACGTAACGCGTTACGGTGCCAGTCTGTCTGGCTTCCCTCTCTCTCACGCATACGGCAGCGGTACGCGGGCCCCTCCTCTCTCACTCTAACCCACAGCGCTTAGCTGTTTTTCGGACAGACGCTACGCTTCATATGAAAACAACAACAACACAGAATCAAACAGCAGCGCTGTCGGGAATATCGTCTAGCCGAGCGCTGCTCTGATTCTTCGTATACTTTGTTGGCTGAGCTGCCGACATGCAGAAGAAGAGCACATGCACACGACTTTCATAACACCATGCAAAATACGAAAATCAGCCGCAAAAAATGCTCGTTCGGCTCATTTGAGTACGAAAACCGAACGAACCAAGCCATTGAGCAGTGTTGCCAGAGACCTAGCTCCAAAAATCCCATTCACTTATGCAAAACGCCCTCTTTATCCCATTTAAAAAATCAAAAATCCCCGAAAAAAATCCCATTCACAAATATTAATTAAAAAACGTGTTTTTCAATAACAATTCATAAATACATATACTTTTTTAAACAAATATAAAGAACAAAAAAATTGTTGCTTAAAGCACAACGCTGAAGATTACACTTAAATTCAGTGCTAATAATCAAATATTTACATTTACAGTAGTAACTCGATTCTTGCAGATACTCGGTACTTCCCCACGATACTTGTGGCACAAAATTTTTTTTTCATTACGTACTCAGTACTTGCGAAATTAAAAAATTTTGACCCCAATACATTGCAACATTTTTTGTTTTGTCTTTGAATAAAATTCGGGGAAGTACCGCAAATGTATAAGTTTCGAGTTCAAAATATTTGGGGAAGTACCCACGAATTCATATGCTGACGAAATCTCTGTTCTTATTTAACTTTTACATGGAAGCAGTGCAGTACTGAACAAGCAAGTGTGCACAAAACAAACCAAAATCCTAAATTTCTTTAGTTTCACTTAAAATTTATCATTATACAAGTGTATTGAATTAAAATATAAAATGTAACAAACTTAGATTCTTTACAGTGAAAAACTCCTTATAATTTACCTATATGGGACAATCTCGAAACTTGTACCGAGCCAGGTTTTCATTACGTGGAAGAATCGAGTTCCTACTGTATTAATAAATAAACAAAAGAAGTATAAAAGATAGGTATCGGCTCAAAAATCCCATTTTTAGACTCAAAATCCCGCGCGCCCTTTAAAGGTACAAAAATCCCGAAATATGGGCGAAATCCCTGGTTCTGGCAACACTGCCATTGAGTCGTGCGATCAGGGGTGCAAACTCAGTCAAAGCCAATTTTCTCAAATGCTTAAAAAATTCTCCCATGGGAATTGGCACTTCAGCCACATTTTCATTCAAAATAATGGTAGTAAAAAACATAAATCAATAAATAAAACAGTATGGCTGAGTTCCAAAATGCTGTAATACAAAACAACAGCATTTTGTTAAGAATATGTAGAAAAAGAGTTCGAATTCCCACAAAATGGGAGAATTTTCTCACAGTAAGCAGCCCTCGTTATATTTACTTTGAGTTTGGAATTTCTTGTAGCAGAGCGGTTCTCTGAGAGGACGAGTGACTGAGCGAAACTGAGTGGAACTGTGGGCTTTATTAAAATGACCCAAGTGCAAAATTTTCTCAGCCAAAATTTTATATGAGATGCGCACTCTATTATATTAACATACTCTTTGCTACCACCGTAAATTTAAGTAATAACCTAAGCTTTTCTCAAGTTAAAAAATTTCAATATTAAATAGTTTAACTTGGATTAGTTTAAGTTATCACTTCTGTCGAGCGTCCCGAGACGCACACATTTTTTTTTTTATTTTATTTACATTGAGGTAAGAATGGTAAATGTTAAAAGATTTCGATTTTCAGATGGTAAATGAAATAAATTCATGTAACTTCTGACAAATTGAGAAGCTCAGTTATTCTTTCATCTGCACTCGCATTTTAAGGGTTTTCGAGTACGGCAACGCTTTCCTGTACATTCTGAGAAAACCCTTAAAATCTGACAATACAAAAAATGAATAAATAATTGGCGCAACAGCCCATACAGGCTTAGGCCTAGCTTTCTCACATTAACTTGTATGTGCTTTTTATATTCTAGTATATATTTTCGGGACCTACATTAACCGAATCCGACCGGGTCGAGAAGCTTTTCATGGCAAAGAATACTCTCGGAGAATTGCCAACTCATCGCGCAATTGGCGCCGGGCAAAGAAACAACTTGCAAAACAAATTATCTTTTTAATAGATGTTATGAGGTCTGGCTGGGATTTAAGCCCAGGCATCAGCGATCAAGCACTTGTTCACTGAGTAGCATGTAAGACGCTCGAGCTTTTTTCTACATGTTAACGCTCACCTATATATTAACCTATAGCAATAAGCTTATAAATAAAATTATATAAAAAAAACTTTTTAAAAATAAGCTTTAATTTATTTTATGTACTAAAAAGTAGAAAATAAATTGTTTCCAAGTCACCAGTATCTTACTATCAATAAAAGCTTGTGCGCTCAATATCTATATTCACACTTACCTTTCATTACTAGAATCTATTTGCAAAACATAATTTAAATAAAATATTGTGGTAACTGGTTGACAAATATTGAACACATGAGCGCCCCAAGCTTTTATTGATGATCTTACCATGGTGACTTCGAAAAAATTTATTTTCTACTTTTTAGTACATTAACCCTCAACTGCATAGGAGAGATTTTTTAAATTAAAATTCTCTTTCTAACTACATTTAGGCCACAAAATACGATTCTGCTATTCTTTTTTTTATCAAGACCCTACTTGACCCTGTAGCCTCCAAAAAGGGTACACCGCCTCTAAACATATGCATTCCTCATCGCTAAATCCAGAACATGGTGAAATATGCGTGATGGGCATTTGCCTGTCCTGAAACGAATTTAAAACGGTCGATCAGAATGTCTTAGCATCGAATGAACTTAACACCGCTTATGTGGCGGCTGTATTCTTTGCCTATATTTGGGCAGTTTTCTCCTTGATACAGCTTTGTATTACGAATCCGACGGGGCGAATTTGTTGCTAGATCGCACTGATTATACCAAACGCCTAAATTGCTATATATGTTGCAGCAAGATGCACTGCTTTGGTGTCTTTCCAAACAACAATTGAAATATCGATAGCAAATGCAGTTGCAACGAATTCCTCCTAATATCCTCAAGGAACTTTCTTTGCCACTATCTGTTCGTCGGTATTTCTCCAAACCGGATGTACGAATTCATGAGAATATCTGCTCCATTCTCTCGTTCCCATAATTGTAATTAGAAAGAAAATCACACACCTTCAAAAATTTTATATGATAACAACTGGCATTTTCTGACCATTTTTTTTGACCTGACTGCATGGGGCCGCCTACAGACGGCCTTAGCGCCAACTGCACTCCTGCGTCACAAAAACACAAATCGAAATTGCAAATCACTAAATTACATTCAGCACACTTCAGACCACTTATTAAAAATTATTCAGTTGAATATTTCAATGCTATATAGGTCAAAACTTTAAATAAAAACTGCCTTGCAGCAAAAAATAGTTATTTTCAGCTTTTTACCACTTTTTTCAATTCAACTGACGAATTCTCAAAAACCCGAAAAGCTGCAACATTGGCGTAGAAGGAAAAAATGTTATAGATTTTATTACTAAGCTGCACTATATACAAGCATATCGCTAAACATTTTAGTTTTGTTGTTATATGCGTTTAGGTGGTGACCGCCTATAGACGGTCATATGCAGTTGAGGGTTAAAGCTTATTTTTAAAAAGTTTTTTTTTATATAATATTATTTATAATCGAAAAACTGAATCCAGTGCGATTTGATATCATCATCATTATTGAAATTTTTCCCATTCAAGAAATTTTGCAAAGAACGAATTAAAAAGTAATCTGATGATGCAAAGTGAAGACTATACGGTGGATAAGCCAACAAATCTCAATCAAAGCTCCAATAATTTTTGCCGAGTGACCAAAAATGTGTGTGGCCTTGCATTGTCATGGTTAAACACAACAACACTAGGATTTGAAAATCGCTTTTTTCGAAGGGTATTGCTCAAATTGGTTACATGCTAAATCTGAATTGATCGTTAGGTTACGTGGAAAAGCTTTAATAATATGTAACTGAATTTTGAATTTATTTTGTCTATTGAATTGGTACCTCCTAATTACCTTCCTTACTAAACCTGTTTCTACTACTTCTGATTCTTTTAGCACTTAGTTTACCCATCCCATGAAATGCTTTTGTGGCGTCACAACAGCGCAAAAACGAATCGCTGCTGCGATTACCAATATCGCAGCCAACAGCTGTCAAGGCAACCTGCTACAGCGCGGTAACAGCAGCGCGGTGTGCGAGCGGCGACAAAAAAGGGTTCCAGTTTCGTTCATCCTCTTCATATTTTGTGCCATTAATCTTTCGTTTTTATACTTGTTAAATTAAATTAAATTTTTTATAAAAAAAACAACTTGTGTAAAATCATTTAACGCGTATAGGCAGTGACCTATACTTTCAAGCAACCTTTAGGCATAACTTTATTGCTCGACACTCTTTCTAGTGTCAAAAAAATTACACTGATTGCTATTCAAAGTCAAACAAATAATTATTTTCCCCATTCTTGACAAGTTCCAACTTCTGAGCCGAAGTCTTTTATGCATAAGCGCACGGATTCCTCGTTAGTCGGTTCACAGCATTCATATGCTTTGTAACACGGCCTATTCTGGCATGGTGGCTCAGCTTGCTCAGTTTGCTGAAAGATATAAGATCATTCGATAAAAATACAAGGCATATGAAATAGTTACTACCGCTGCTGACAGCTGCCAAATGCAGCAAATTAGAATTGCTGCCAAAAGAAATTTGCCCAGAAACATGTTGACCGGAAATGTCACTCTCTACTTCAGTGAAAACTAATGCTGAATTGTCGAATCGTTCGGTTGCTTTTTATAGTCAGCGCGGCCTGCGAGAAAGCCTCTCCTTACTAATTTTAATTAGCGAAATATTTCATGAATGTGAAATATTCAACTAATACGCTTAGCTTTTACACTGGCTGGCATGCTTTTGATGCTCTGATTCAATACTCTATAAAGTAGTAAGCTTAGCGTAAATTCGTTAGCAGATTCGCTAGTCGAATTTTCGAAAAAACCGCGTGTGGAAATTTTAAACCTATATTTACGCTGATTTTGGAAGCTTGGTGACATTAAATATTACGCCATTGATTTTAATTTAACAAATTTGCTAAAAATTTTCGATCAGCGTTATTTGTAGAGACCCCGTCGAAATCGAAAATCAATTTTAAATGTGAAATTTGAAATATGAAACAATAATTATATAATAAAAGATCGATTTATTTTGTAAGCTGTTTAAGCCATTCCTCTGTACGTTACGGGCTGTAGCCCCCGAGCAGTTGTTGTTGTTGCTCCATCTATCGACGCTGAGAGAGAGTTCTTTACGTTTCTCCGAGGTCATCACGTAATGTGTGAGTATAGCCCACGGAAGACTGTAGATCTCGTAAATTGCCTCCATGTGCCTCTACGTGCAAGCTTGTCAGCAATTTCCAACTACATGAGGGTCGTGACTCAGCTATGGCTAAGTTTCTCCTCGCTAGCGAGTGTATTAAGTGCTGTTCCACACTCTGAGCCCAGTCCAGAGTCCTGACTATCAATCAGTTGTATGTCTATCTTCTACGTTCATGATTTACAACCATTGCTTGAGTTTTGGCCCAAATACCCAAGTTAACCCTTCAAGGCGCTTACATACCCATATCATTCGTGCCTCGGTGGTTTTTCTTATGCCAGTTGCCACAAGCTGCTGTCTTTGACTGTTGTAGTATAGTGTAGGAAGTTACTTTTAGTCGGCGCAGTTTAAGATAAAACACTTCACATTATACGCTGACGAATTTATGGGCATGAACTGTTGTGCTGCAGCTTAAATTCCTAACAATTTCAATTTTAACTTAAGTTGTAAATTAACTTAAGAGATAAGGTAATCGATTTAACACGATCTTTGAATAAACGTTAAAATTATTTAACATATCCATCCATATCCTTTACCCTCGATGTACATATGTATGTATTGCTAATACATGTGATAGAATTGCAACCCAAGTGGCTGAATATTTGACAGAAGCCGATCGATGAAATTGAAAAACTGGGTGCTATAATCTCATTCCATGTAGTTCAAGTCTAAGAAGACGTTCCATGCAGTGACGAAGGCGAAGCTGTCAACATCGAAGAATAACTTAGTATAATTAAACGAAGCGAAATGGAGGTGCATCCAGAATAACAGATTGCCAATTAGGAGAAGGTTTTAACAATGCTGCTTTTATAAGTGGAATAATAATAAATAGGAATCGACCATCTTAAAATTGGACTCGTATACGTAAGGAAATAAAGCAAATGGCAGAACCTGTATGCTTTCCCAATAAGGCCCATTTCACGGGGAAATGGAATGGAAATATTATTTACCAGATCGGTCGTGTGTGCCTTTATACACGACAGCTAGTCAAAATTACGGTAAAAAAGGGTATGAGAATAGAAACCCAGTAATTAATTAATACCAAAAAAAGTTGAAAACCCTGCCCACAGCAAGGATCGAACTCATGCATTTTCGGTTTCTGCACCAGTGCCTTACTCGCTGCGCTATCATCACTCTTGCTTTCCTATGTTCTAAAGTTTAGAATCTAAAGCCGCGCTGCCTATGGACAGACAGAAAGCAAATGCTTTTTAGTCAGCCCGCAGATTATATATAAGATATTTAATTATAATTGCAAGTTGAAGGAAGAGTACTACAACTGAGCACACGATTGGCTGCAGTGGCTTCTTAGGAGCTCCTCTAAATAAGTCGTACGGTTTGTCGTTGTGAATATTTATTTCTTCCTTATATTTCTAGTGAATTTTCAGTTCCAAACCGACGATTTAATCACCATATCTCACCGCGACATATCGGCCGCGACGCAGAAAAAGAAGTTTCACATTATGCTTGGAAAGAAATAACTGGCCACTAAGACTAGACAAAGCAGCTTCAAAAGCAATGGACCAGTGTCTGCTCAGCACAGCAAACATTATTTAATACATATTAAACAATTGAGAATTATCTTACATTGAGATAAGAATGGTAAAAGTTAACAGTTTTTGATGATAGATCATTTCAAAAAGGGTAAACGAAAAAAAGTCTGCCATTGCCACCACAAATGGTGGTGTTAGCTTGGAGATAAAGCGAAGAATGTCTACAGACTCAGTGAGCAATAGAAAATTAAAGTCCCCTCTGGCCTGACAAACGCTCATCATCCCCGTATTGCTTTATGGCGTCGAAGCATGAGTGATTTCATAAACTGATGCAGCTTCCCTTGGAGTGTTCGAGTGAAAAGTGGTCCGCAAGATCTTCGGCCAGATCCGTGTTGATGACAACTACTGCATCAGGATGAACCACGAACTGTAAAAGTTTTACATCAGCTGCATAACCATCCAGCGGCTTCACTGGTTAGGACGTGTCGCGCGTATATACAAGAGGGAGGGATGATGTAGAAGGTGCTTGAGGTGGCAGTTGAAGTACGGAGACGGAGAAGAAGGCCTCGTAAGGCATTGACGCTTGGCAGGAATCCCCTGAGTGTCGGTTTTCTGTAGAAAAAAATATAAGGCGCTCGCATAAAAGGGCCGCCGTAGAGTAGGTTTATGGCAGGGTTGTTATAGCCAATGAAGTAAGTAGGCTGGGTTGAACTGTCTTTCTTAATAGGCCACGCATGGACTCTGAGGCATAGTCCCTGGCGCTGGTTCCGCAATTTGCCCGTTTGAGTACTAATATGCATTTAGCTGCTTTTTCATTGTAGGCTCTGACCAAGACAGTCGCTACTTTCATGTTGAGTTGCTCTCATTTCGTTAATTTTTCAGCGGCAGATCGGGAACGGACAGCATCAATTAACGACATAACACACATAACACTACCGAGTCGGACTTGTGCTACCTATGTATCCGATGAACTCTCTCTTATAGCGTAATCAACACTTCCTCCTTCTGCAACACTCCATACAAATCCAGCTTACTATTTACTTCATATAAATGGGAGCATTTTCCTTGGTGAAACGCCATGGTGTCATGGTGCGCATGAGCTAGCTAAAGATTGATCGAATCTTAAAACGTAATTTGAAAATTAATTTACTAATTTATGTATTTCAACAGTAAAAGGTACGTTCGTAAGTGCAGCAATTTCGTGCAGCATGCTTTCGGTAATGTTGCAATGCAACCGAAGTGCTACATTTACGAACGTACCTAAACTTCCTGCTGTATTAGTTTTTTTTTCAAACAAAAGCTCCTATACATGCAAAGCGCTTGCTGGTCTGGAAATTTATTGAGTTGCAGCAAATTTATACTTACAGGCATCTTGCATAATTGGAAAAGATAACATAGGTACGTTCGTAAATGCAACCCAGCGGTTGCACTGCAAAGCAACGCGTTCGTAAAAGCAAAATGGCGCAATACTACTGCGTGCAACGCGTTCGTTATTGCAACGGCTTGGCACCGCAGTGACAAATTTCTGCAGTTTTCGCAGTCATTATCCTACTGTTGCGGGTTGCAGAACACGAAATGGAAACGTAGAAAATTTCTTATAAATGGATCAAAATTAGTTTGTTATCATGTATAAAGATGGAAACGTTTTTATTGTTTTAAAGTAATTATTTACTTTCGGGATGGATCTAATTCTCTTTTTCAACAAGGTTTTTACCACGACATATCTTTTCTTCACTCGTTTTACTCTTTCTTTATTGAAATTCATTAAAAGACTCTCACTTCGAGTTTCGCAATTATCAATTAATGTCTTAACCAAAATTTCCATCCTGAATCGCGTTCGTTAATGCAACAAAAGTTTCTGCAACCAACCTGCACACGAAATCAGCTGATCGGGCAGTGACAACTGAAGTTGGCTGCACTGCTACTGTCACTGCACGAATTTACTGCATTTACGAACGTACCTCATGTTCCATCAATTGGAATCAACTTTAAAAGGTTATTGTTGGGCGGGAAAATATATCCTTCAGGTAATGTATCACTGTTTGGAGTCTGGTCTTTTTCTGTTCACATATCTAGCAGAATAAGTAAGACAGGTCATATTACAGCAACCCTGTTCATACTGAATAATGTGATTTCGCTTAAACGATTTTCGCGCATTACTACTACGCAGATATATGTATAACAAATTTTACAATTCCTACGCATTTTAAAAGCGAATTCCTTATGTGAGATTTTGAATAATAAATTCGGAATAAAAATGAAATAACTTACTTTATTGCAACATTGAGATAAGAATAGTAAGGTTCAAGTTTTTGATGGTAGATAATTTCAAATTGCATTTTCAGTTGGTAAATTTGAAAACAGCATCAACTCCATTTTTTTTCTCTATACGCTATTGCTGTTACGGGCTACCGGCGTCGTTCACCCTTGACTGTTTTGCGTTTTTCCTTTTTCTCTTCGCGCAATTGCTTTTGCTTTTCGCGATCGTCTTTGTCTTTTTGTTTTTTGGCGGCGCTATCCAGGCGCGCCTGTTCTCGCCGCTCCTTATGCAGCTGCATTACATCTTGCGCATTGGTATTGCGCTCAATGCCGCCCATAGTATTTGCTGCCGGCTTGTCGTTATCCTCGTCGGACTCCTCGGCTTCGTCGCCGCTTACTTCTGTCTGTATACCAAATTTTTTTTAATTTGTTTGATGCAAGCTTCGAAGTAAGCAGTAATCAGACTAACCTGCGAATATTGCGCCAATATTTGCTCTTTTATGCGACGCTCTTCCTCGGTATATTTACGTTCTGTGCCAACTGTCTGGAGCTTTTGCGACTCCAGCAGCTTGGCCAGCTGCTCGTTCATATCAAGTGCAGGTGTCTTCTTGGTGGAGTCCTCTTCCTGCGGATGGCTCTCATGCCATTTGTTTAATATGGCCGTTATCACGTCGGCGAGGTTGTCATGCTAAAAATAGTGTTCTATTAGACGTTCCTTTTTTGGTCAAATAAACAAGTGCCTACAATCATTTCACTGAGAATGCCCTCCAGCGCTTCAGACTTCTCCTCCGGCGTTTCATCACCCTCGAGTATGCCTGCGATGATATAATACAAGTGGCAATTTTACTCATTTAAGTAAATATATAAATAAATACTACCATTCCGGACCGCTCACTACATACCTACAATATAGCTGCCAAAAACCGACTCATCCGTATTCAATTCCCGCAGTTTACCGTTCAGCCACGGCGTGAAAGTGTCGGCCTGGCTCATTTTCACACAAACCTCTTGCCTTGCGCGTCTTAATGCCAACGACTCTGCTTCCCTATTGTTTTTACTTATAATTTTTATATAAAATTTTTAAAAATTTAAGCAGCTAAAAATTTTACACGTACTCGCGTAAAAAAATAAGTAAGTTGGAATGAAATGGAATCGCACTGAAACGGAAATCTTCGAAGTTTGCCACAGTGTGACCCTGCTGCAATGAACCGAAAGTGGCTGCCTTTTAGAAAATCTCAAGCCGATTGTTACCCTGTGGCATTGAACGCAACAGAGGTACGTAAGAAGATTTTCAAATTTTAATTTTTTGCAGGGTTGTATGTGAGCTGTAATTATATATTTTGATGTAAGTTGCTCCAAGTGGAGGCCAATATAAAATACCAAAAAAACGCAACATTTTTTGACATTTTTATTTGAAAGCACTTTTGAAAAATGGCTGCGACCTTATGTTCCTCGATTTGGAACCAGCTGTAAATTGAAGAATTCGGAAGTGGATGGATTGTAGTTGTAGAGGCATATCCCCGAATTTGAAAATAAAGTAAGTTGCTCCAAGTGGAGGCCAATATAAAATACCAAAAAAACGCAACATTTTTTGACATTTTTATTTGAAAGCACTTTTGAAAAATGGCTGCGACCTTATGTTCCTCGATTTGGAACCAACTGTAAATTGAAGAATTCGGAAGTGGATGGATTGTAGTTGTAGAGGCATATCCCCGAATTTGAAAATAAAGTAAGTTGCTCCAAGTGGAGGCCAATATAAAATACCAAAAAAACGCAACATTTTTTGACATTTTTATTTGAAAGCACTTTTGAAAAATGGCTGCGACCTTATGTTCCTCGATTTGGAACCAACTGTAAATTGAAGAATTCGGAAGTGGATGGATTGTAGTTGTAGAGGCATATCCCCGAATTTGAAAATAAAGTAAGTTGCTCCAAGTGGAGGCCAATATAAAATACCAAAAAAACGCAACATTTTTTGACATTTTTATTTGAAAGCACTTTTGAAAAATGGCTGCGACCTTATGTTCCTCGATTTGGAACCAACTGTAAATTGAAGAATTCGGAAGTGGATGGATTGTAGTTGTAGAGGCATATCCCCGAATTTGAAAATAAAGTAAGTTGCTCCAAGTGGAGGCCAATATAAAATACCAAAAAAACGCAACATTTTTTGACATTTTTATTTGAAAGCACTTTTGAAAAATGGCTGCGACCTTATGTTCCTCGATTTGGAACCAACTGTAAATTGAAGAATTCGGAAGTGGATGGATTGTAGTTGTAGAGGCATATCCCCGAATTTGAAAATAAAGTAAGTTGCTCCAAGTGGAGGCCAATATAAAATACCAAAAAAACGCAACATTTTTTGACATTTTTATTTGAAAGCACTTTTGAAAAATGGCTGCGACCTTATGTTCCTCGATTTGGAACCAACTGTAAATTGAAGAATTCGGAAGTGGATGGATTGTAGTTGTAGAGGCATATCCCCGAATTTGAAAATAAAGTAAGTTGCTCCAAGTGGAGGCCAATATAAAATACCAAAAAAACGCAACATTTTTTGACATTTTTATTTGAAAGCACTTTTGAAAAATGGCTGCGACCTTATGTTCCTCGATTTGGAACCAACTGTAAATTGAAGAATTCGGAAGTGGATGGATTGTAGTTGTAGAGGCATATCCCCGAATTTGAAAATAAAGTAAGTTGCTCCAAGTGGAGGCCAATATAAAATACCAAAAAAACGCAACATTTTTTGACATTTTTATTTGAAAGCACTTTTGAAAAATGGCTGCGACCTTATGTTCCTCGATTTGGAACCAACTGTAAATTGAAGAATTCGGAAGTGGATGGATTGTAGTTGTAGAGGCATATCCCCGAATTTGAAAATAAAGTAAGTTGCTCCAAGTGGAGGCCAATATAAAATACCAAAAAAACGCAACATTTTTTGACATTTTTATTTGAAAGCACTTTTGAAAAATGGCTGCGACCTTATGTTCCTCGATTTGGAACCAACTGTAAATTGAAGAATTCGGAAGTGGATGGATTGTAGTTGTAGAGGCATATCCCCGAATTTGAAAATAAAGTAAGTTGCTCCAAGTGGAGGCCAATATAAAATACCAAAAAAACGCAACATTTTTTGACATTTTTATTTGAAAGCACTTTTGAAAAATGGCTGCGACCTTATGTTCCTCGATTTGGAACCAACTGTAAATTGAAGAATTCGGAAGTGGATGGATTGTAGTTGTAGAGGCATATCCCCGAATTTGAAAATAAAGTAAGTTGCTCCAAGTGGAGGCCATTCGAAACAATTGAATTTAATGTGCTAGACGTCAAAGGCGTACAAGGGTAGAATGAGACCAGCTGGAACTAATTTAAAAAAATATGCATAAGCAAAAGTATGAATTTTTTTAGCTTATAGCCTTTCCAGGAAAGAAATAATTGCGCAATATGTAGGATATTCACGATATAAAAGCTTTATTCTGCACCTTCGAATTAATTGAAAAGAATATTATGCAATGAAATTTTGGATATGGAACAAATTTTCTGACACTCTTAAGAATGCGCCATTCGAGCGATTTGTACTCCAATCGCAAATGAAAATGTACCAAATGATAAGTTGTGAGAATTTATGTTTAAAAATTATTCTACAAATGCATGCAGATTGTAAAATTTTTACTTTTCGTTCGCTAGCAAAATATGTATTCAGGAATTTATTAAAAATATGAAGAATTGACTTTTATTTATCAGCTGGCGCATACTTTTTCGTTCAAAGATACTAATAACAAGAACAATCTTTTAACATTCATAGTATTCGTTAATTTAAAAGTATTCATAAGTAACGGGATTAAAATTTGTGTCAAGGTTTGCAAGAATAAACACGTGTAGTTGCTTTTTTATAATCATTCAAAACCAAATAACTGTTTAAGATTATACACTCATGTGCTCAAAGATAAAAAGCATATCTCGCTATCAAGTGACTGCTTTATTGGCATTCAAAAACATTTTGTACAACAACAATAAATTCGATTTAAATGCCGATTAAAAGCACACGTTTCGGCTTGTCCACGTTCTCGAAGCAAATTTTGACTACTTTGCAATTTCTCAATTTACTTTTTCACTAGAATTTGTTCTTCAACAGCCAATTTCATATTATGATTTCAGATCATATGATATTATGACAAAAAAAAAGACTTCAGTAGCTACACAGCTTATCTTTTATTTTTTCTCAACCTTTTATTTTGCAACTTCGCAAAAAAAGACGCAAATACATATATAAAAAATTATGGTATATTTTTGTAACGAATATTGTTCTTTTTTTTGCCATTGTGAAAGATTTTAACAAATAAATCGCTTCGTTTAATCATAGTTTTGGCAAATAATCGAATAAACCAATTCGAAACGAATATGCCAAAAATTAATAACCTTTGCCGGCAATATAAATAAAGTTGATTTTGTAATGTATAATGCACGGAAAAATAACGAGAGCATTTTTAAATTTAGAGGCAACTTTTTGGTCTCTTCGGTTTGCTTAACAAAAACTTCTACGTCTTCTCTAACTTTTAGCAAACTATTCTTTGGTGGCATATCTTATTACCCTCTGCATTGACTTGATGTTTAGATTATGCCCTTTTTTGCCATGTAGCAAAAAGTATTTTGTCAAAAATTCTAGGAATTTATTTTGTCACAAATATCGAATTTCAAACTGGCAGATTTGCACATAAGCTTAAGAAACGCATGAGATAGTTGGGAAGGAAGATTTGAATTAATGTTGAGAAATGTTTATTAGACACTGTAAAGAAGGAAAACTGAAGGTAATTTTAAAGGTTGCTAAACTAGTTGGAGACTCAATGGATAAGTGGGAGGTCTCTGAAGTGAGAAGTCGCCGATTCGACCCCCAACAGACTCATACCTTCTAGAGTAGAAATAAAAGTTTTTATTGTTAATTATTTCTTTGCGCGGTGCAAAAAAATGTGTATGTCCCGTTAACTTGTGCTAAAATAGAACAAACACACACCAGTTAATGCAAGAAAGCCTGGCCTAAGACTCTGTTGGACTGTTGTGCCAGTTAATATAAAAACTAGTTTGCGCCATTGCCAAATTTGAGCACTACCTTTGAATTGCCAAGCACGCAAAGGTAACGCTGCGTCTCCAAAGGCAAGAAATAATTTCATGAGATGATTGTCATGAGAAGAAAAAAGTGGCGCCCACTTGCAATTAATTGCAATGTAGTGAAATATTGCACTGGAACTAGCTACACGTCTCCTTGCAATATGTGGCAGCTCTATGTACGTGCGCTCATTTTACACAAGAAATTTAAATTAGAAAAACGCAGCAAGCAAATTGGTGAAATATATTTTTTGCTGAGATGTATTTTATGAGATCGAAGAAGTGGTAGGCACCTAAAATTAATGGCATTGCACGGAAGACGCCACTGGCCACTGGCCACTGGGGTATCAAAAATTGACGTGCGTGTTCTTCTGATGCGTTTCTCTGCCCACCGTGCGTAATGCCTTGACTCAGGCCCTTAACCATCAGCATTTAAGCCCGACTTAGTGCAGGTTAAACATACTACAATTTATCGATAAATTTTTTCACTTTCAATTGAATATTCAATTGAAATTTAATCGCACTTACGCCGCAATTCGTTTCCTTTCGATATCTTTTCGGGTTTTTGTTATTGTGGCATTTGTTTATTCATTGCTGTTATATTTGTTGTTGTTCTCGTTGTTTTTCAAATGGACGTACACTCACCTTTTATCGTCAGCAAATTTTTATTTGTGTAAATCGAGTGCCAACGAGCACAATATTTGAGGTTGTTTTTGTTTTTTGTTGTTGTTTTTGATGGTAGCGGAAAAAAGGTTTAGAATTGCTAAGCTATGAAAAAACATGCCAACTGTCAATGGAAAAATTATAAATTCCTGGAAGTGGGGCAGAGGAAGCGTGCTGGAGTGTGGGTAATCAGTGCGGCAGGAGCCGAATCGAATCCAGCCGATACTTTGCTGCAGAAAAGCTTCAAAAACAACCACTAAACACGTGGTCCACCAACCAACCACCCACCCGCCCACACACACGACACAAACAATGCTAGCTTCACCTCAACTAGTGGGGGCGCGACGCTGCTGTGGATTTCGAAAATTCGGAATTGGCGCTTTTGGTGTTAAGGACCTAAGGCAAGGTCAATGTTCATCGATTTTCGTTGGCGGTGCGAAACATCAGAAATTGAGTGTTTGTGCGCTCCGGCGTGTGTATAAGTGCGTGTGCTCCAGCTCGGCTGCAGCAGCTGTTGTTGTTTTGTTATTGCTGTCGTTGTCGCCGTTGTTATTGTTGCTGCTGCTGCGCGCGGGAACATCATTTGCTCACTTCTAATGGCTGGCTAGGGGCAAGTGCGCGAGTTGTACAATAGTAGAACCTGCTCAATTCAATGTTTGCCGTGGGTGTTGTTGCAATTGTTTTTGTGATTTTAGGATGACTTTGCCTGGAATTGTGCAATTTCCGTGGCAGTAATAAGGCATAACAAAAATTGTTTTAAAAGTAAGTTTTTTACTGGCGGAGGAAAGTGGAATTGAAATTAACTATATTTAAGCTAGGCATAGTAAGTCAATCTTGAAATGAAATTAAAAGTTCATTAAAAGATAAAAACGCTATTAGTTACAGCTGAAAATTGTCGGAGAGACTATCGATAGTTCATATTGCTGGCAATGATAAAGAGCGCTTCAATATGACCAAAATGACACACATAGGTACATAGCTAATTTTAAATGACTTTAAATTTTTATTCATTTTACTATTTGCAATTCCTGGCAAAATATTTTCAAATACGATACATACTATGTAGTATGTACATATCTACTAAGCTAAAGAGTATATTAGCTCGCCAAACTGTCGAATAAATCGTTGCATCTGCCATCGCTGGTTGCGCAGCACTACTACTACGAACAATAAGTATCGATATACATGTTTAGTAGGTATGGCACAAAGTATCTTACTTAATCAATTTATAACAACACATACATATAACTAACGCAACAGCCGTTAAATTGAGACTTAAGTTGAGGTTTCTCGTTTGTGTGTGCTTGTTCTATTTCAGCACAAGTTCCCGGGATCTTTAAATTTATTCTAACCCTGTTTGGGTTAGCGGTTTGTTATCGAATTATATAATATCGATAAGTTAAACTAACGATATCTTGTGCTTGCCTCTCATAAAAACAGCCTTAGCCACCAGTCCCAATGTGAAATTTTGCATTCAAATGTAATCATTTGCAATTGACGACATTTTCTGTCGCATGCAATTTATCTCATACAAAATTACACCTATTCTTTATATATAATAATTCATTGCATGAAATTCATGATAATGCTCTTTCTTTCATAAAAATAAATAAAAAAATTTAAATTCAGGTGCAATTTCGCCTCTCAAGAACATTTATTTCAGATGAATACCATAAGTTTTACTCTCATTTAATGTAATGATAACTCATTGCAGCTTTCTTTAAACTCTCTCTTGTTACTGAAGATGCAGAGTATCTGTTCGGCAATTGAGTGGCACCACCTAAAAAAAGCTACAATTCTGAATAGTCAAGAGCAATTTAAAATCTGTCAAAAATTTCTTACTGCGAGGCTCAAGGATATCAAAATT
The DNA here is from genome assembly GCA_963457695.1 of Neria commutata. Classification (NCBI taxonomy): domain Eukaryota; kingdom Metazoa; phylum Arthropoda; class Insecta; order Diptera; family Micropezidae; genus Neria; species Neria commutata. The sequence continues at coordinate 49,339,013 of OY735246.1, forward strand.
GATTTCTTCGTTTCTTTCAACCACTGCTTCCCTTCAACTGCACCCACGCAGCGGAGCAGCAGCAGCAAAGTGGGGAGTAAAAATAATTGAAAACATTTTGATTGAATTCACTTGTTCGGCATCGTGGGAGGTAGATGGATTTTTCCACAGAAACAGCGGAACAATCAAACAAAACATCACTTGCTTTGCTCTTGTTTGTGATATTTTGTATTTGACATTTAATATGTCAAAATGTATTACTCGCAATTCTTTTTACAAGCAGCCTTTTAAGCGCCTTTTCAATGACTACTTCTGATGTGTCACTGTGATAGCCCATTGTAATAGGTCACAGCGATATATCACACGCTGTGCTATCCACTTTGCTGTTGATATTTATTTCAATTAAATGTGCGGGTAGACTCTTTAAGACAGCTCAACTTGTTTTTGTATGCGTTATCAGTGTTGTTGTTGCTGATATTGTTGTTGCTGCAATAAATTTATCGCATATTTATGGCAACCTTTTTTCGCTGCTACTTACGCTTAAGCCGCACTTACTTCCAGATATAAGACGCACATGCCAAAAGCAACAACAAATTCAACCACGACAATAAAATGCGTTGTTCTTGTGGTTTTTCGCAATTTTCTGCACGTCTCTGTGCTTGAATATTGTTGTTTTTCGTTTTTGTTGTTGTCGTCTTATATGCCTTGCCTTGCTACCAATGCAACTTGTCTTTTTTACTACTTCCTCTCTGTGGATTTCCTCTCTCTTTCAATTCCTGCCTGCCTTTCAGCGCTTGCCATTCGGCTATGACGTTATATTCCAACGCCGAACGGCTTTGGCTTGGGACGGGTCTGGTTATATGGCTTGTTTATGTTTCATTTCCCGCAATAAATTTGCGGGAACTTTATCTGTTGATATATGCCGCTTTATGTGTGCGAGTGTGAGCTTGTGTGTGTGTGCGTCTAATGCAATTTAGCTCTCAGCAGTGATATATTCTTTATGCCTCATGCTGGCTGCTGTGATTCTAATTGCCAGCGTTAGCTTGGCTCACCTCAACTCAACTGACCCCACTTCAGCATGGCTTTTTTTTACTAGTAGCCAAGATAGTCCCGCTTTGGAGTTCTATCGTTTAAAGCTGTTATCCAGTGTTGTGCCGAACTTTCTACACGTTGTTAATCGCACGTAGAAAACTCTGGCAACTCTGGCAAATACAAAAAAAAATATTACTGAAATAGAACTGGAATTTAATTAATCTCCTTTATAAGACCCCATAGACAGCAGTGAAGCAAGTGAAATGGTTGCGATTAAAGATAGGCTGGAACTCGCTTTCTGCACGGTCGCAAGATCGTTTATAGATACGCCTAAGGCGAGAGTGAGTAAATATATAAGTTTCTGCTAGTATTAGCCTAAAGTAAACTAAGAATGCTAGTTGGGCTTTGTCACAGGGTTCATCAATTTCTTCCCACTATACGTGATGAATGTCTGGAAGACGACTATTTAGATGTCGGACAACTTTAAAAAAATTTCCGGCACAGTTCAAGGTCTTGCGTTTTGCAAAGATTAGAGGACGGTTTGAAAGCTCTTGGTTTATAAATAACTACTAATGCAAAAGCCCTGCGAAGCCGAAATACAATTGTCCAGAAGGTTCAAGTGCCTGGTGCTAGGCTCCAACTAACCTTAAAAAACCAATCAAAGGCTTTGTATCTATTTGAAGTAGAGCTCGAATATAGTGAACATGACAGCGATTTTATTTTCACAGCTTATTCAAAATAAGTTTGCGCTGCTGAAAAGGAATAGGTATAAGTTTTTTAAAGAAGTAGGTAGCATTTAATAATATATATGTATATATACATATCTTCAAATAAAGAAACAGAATTCAAGCTATTTAAACAATGTAGGCAATCTTACTACAAACAATCTTACAGTCAATTATCTCAGGGCTGTAAAATTAATTTTGTATGATTTTAACAAAAGCGTAAAGTAAAAATAAATAATTCTTGAATCACTTTATTGCTTTTTGAAAGCGAAAGTATGTATATAGTATATGTCAAAACAGTGGCGTAGGCAAAGATTTTTTTAAAAGATATTTCTTGCTTTACTTACAAAGTTTTCTCAATTGAAAGCGCGAAGAATCTGAAGTTACTTAGTAACATTATTCTTCTTCTTCTTCTTGATTAGTCAGTAACAAACCGTAACGACCTGACGTAGGGCTTCTCTACAGGCGTTCCCTGCTACGCGCGCGCTTGGGAATGCCGAGCGTTGTCAGTGCCTCCTCTGTTTGGTCTTTCCAGGTCGGTGGTACGCCAATTGCCGCCTCAAAGAATCCACATATTTCATTTTGTTTGCACGGAATGTTGATTTAAAAATTCAGATATTTATAAAAAAACAGAACGGCGCTGCCGATTCTTTATTATTTTAGTACAGTTTTCAATATTTTTTTCGAATGCTGTAAATTTTAGGCGAACATTTTCAGCTCGTTGACCATCGGAAATTCAAAGTTATGTCTTGTGGAATATGCCGAAATTTTATTAAATCATTTTCCGAAAAAAAATTGCACCCTCCCGCACCTTTGTGCAGCACCATGCACCCATTTCTTGCATTGGCCCACACGTTTCACTGCTCACTTTAATTGCTGACCTATATAATTTTTTTGTTTTTGCCCTGATATCGTTTGCTTTTTTTTACTGCCCCAATTTCACTAATTTTATGAGCGCCCATAAAGACGCACATCGGCACATTGACACGTTCACACACACAACGACAGCCTGTGGCGTATCATCAGCCGGAAGGCAGGTATTTGCCGCGACTGCAGCCGCTCGAGATTTGAGCACTTGCAATATTATTATTAAAACTCGTGCTTCCAGTTAATAGACCATTTTAAGATGCACAGATACAGGTACAAATTCAGTTGCAAACGCAAGTAGAGGCAACAAGCTCAAATTACTAATTTCAATTACATACATATTTATAATTTTGAAAGCTCGAATTATTATTTAATGTTTTTTTGATCAAAGAAAAACTTTATATCTGATTTTTTGAAATTTTTTATTTCTTGCGCATTCTAATATGTACTTAATCAAATTACAATTTACTTTCAAAATTTTGTTGAAACAATTTTTTTTCAACATTTTTAAAAGAAAAAAAGTTTCAGTTAAAGAACTTACAGCTTGCTAAAAAAATTGGTAAAAAGTTGAAAAGTTTGAAAAATTTATTTTTTTCGTACAAAGAACTTTAAAAATTCAATTGTACATATTTTAGATTTTATTGGCATTCCATTGCCAAGCCAAAGCTGAGATTCTATAACTTGTTCTACTAAATAGAATTTTTTCCTCTTCTCTAGTTTAAATTTTTTTAAGCATGTATTGTCAAACAAATTTTAGTTCACTTAAATTTCAAACAAAAAGTGCAAATTTCATAAAAAAGTGCCATTAAACTTTCGTTGCATGTGCTTGTATTTTTCGCACCTTTCATTCATGTGACGCTTACAAAACTTGCGCATGCGGATATGACAAGCGAAAACAACAACAGAAATATGAAAATGCCACAAATTGTTGTTGCCACTAACGATACGACAGAGCAACAGCTGCAACGTGTTGATTGCAATGCGGCGGCGCTGTAACAGCAGCAATAAAACGCCTTCACGGCAGGCAGGCCGCGCAATTTTCTTGAATGGCGAGAGGTGCGGCAGCGGTAGCGGGGTTACTTGAGCACTCGTTCCTTCGTCCATTCTGCTCTCCGTTCGTGCTTGTTTAGATTTTAGCACGTTCATAAAATTCACACGTCCAGCTTGTTCGGCCTCTTTTGCACTGTGCTTGGCTGCATTTCCCCTCTGCTCCGCGCTTTCTTGAATTTACAATTGTTCTTTCCAGGCATTAGTAATAAAAGTGGGTAGGCAATTTGGAAGTGCACATGGCAGCCAGCTTCTAGGCGCGAAGAAGCATTTTTTACTCCTCTTTGGCGCATTTTATTGATAAAAGGTGTTGTATTTAAAGCTGTTTTGTGTATGGCATATAATTCCGGTGATCATATTTTTGGCATCGAAACTCAGAGCAGCACAAAAATGAAATTAACAAACAATATTCCCTTGGCATGTGAGTCAGGAACGCTGGTGCTCTTTTAGAAGTAAACATTTAAATACTATTGCATAGTTTTAGGCTACAGGAGACGGTTTTTTAAAATGCTTATCTAATATATAAAAATGAATGTTTGTTTGTCTGTCTGTCTGTCTGTACGGCTATACAAAGCTACACGCGTTGACCGATTTCAGCCAAACTTTATACCAATATTGTTGAAGACCAAAGGAAGGCGACTGTATATAAAATTTTTCGATTCATCAAGAGGGCGTGGCACCTCCCATACAACTTAAATATTTGATTTGGTATATCTTTAAAACCACATGTCATACAACGTTAAAATTTTGTATTCTGTTAGTATTTAGTCGTGCCCTCTTGCTTAAAAAAATTTAGGGGCGTGGGACAAGGGGGAGTGGCACTCCCTATACAACTTAAATATTTGATTTGGCATATCTTTAAAACTACAAGTCACGCAGCATTGAAATTCCGTATGCAGGCCCCTCTTAGATGCTTCGTCCCACGGGTAAAATTTTATGGGCGTGGCACTTTTCAATCAACTATACATTTGGGTATAACTTTAGAACTATACAGCACACATAAGTGAAACACGTTACGAACTTACTACATGTCCGTATCCTTCAACTCGGAAAATGGGACGGGCATTGGGCAAGGGGCGTGGCACCCCTCATACAACTTAAATATTTGATTTGGTATACCTTTAAAACTACATGTCATACAACGTTAAAATTTTGTATTCTGTTAGTATTTAGTCGTGCCCTCTTGCTTAAAAAAATTTAGGGGAGTGGGACAAGGGGGAGTGGCACTCCCTCATACAACTTAAATATTTGATTTGGTATACCTTTAAAACTACATGTCATACAACATTAAAATTTATTATTCTGTTAGTATTTAGTCATGCATTCACGTAAACATTTTTACATAATTTGGGTTTTATATATGTACTAGCTGTCCCGGCAAATGTTGTTCTGCCTAAAATAATTATTTTATTCCAAGATTTGTTTTTAAATGTATTTGAATTATGGTAGGAATTTTTTTGATAATATGAAAATTATGTACAGGAAGAATAGGTTTTCGTGAATAGGTAATCTACATACACAGATTCCCCGTATGATGTGGCACTCGGGTGAAGCCGGGTGGATCAGCTAGTTATAAATATAAAACACGCTTTGAGTATAAAACAAGTCAGGAAGCATCAGTCGGGTTTTACCGACAGAGTAATACCCTACACCATTTGCAGCCTCCATGGTGGGCGGAACATCTTCATTTTTTCGTATGACATAGAAGACCAAACCATTTTACCGAAAAAAAGTCGAAGTAGTAGGACTAACAGGCCCATTGTGGGCGTGTCCTACGACCGATTTAGATTATCTCGGAAGTTAAGCTAAGTCAAGTTTCACTGTCACTGTGTACCAAATTTGGTTCAAATCGGACCACTTCTTCTTTCTCTCCTGCGACCACAGATGGACAAACAGACGCACAACCGCAAATCAAGACACAAAGTGATTCTGATCATCATTTCTATATACTTATGAATATACCTAGAACAGCTCCTTTAAATCGATCAATCGATGTCTGAGTTGGCGCACTTTCGTTCTTGGCCAGACCTGCGCCATTGCGTTTCGGCCAGAAATCTACATTGACAGACCGGACTGTTTGATCTGTACGTATCGGCTCATTAAAGTATTTTCATATGAATTAGAGTTAGATTGTTTTGGCAAAAATGCAAAGAATTATCGTTATTTAGCTTTGGCTTCAAAAAGCATAGAAATAAAGAGGAACCATTCACATTAATAGAACCAGAATCGGAAAGTATTACGTCAATAGCACCTTGGAAACTGTGTACTGCATATGTATGTATGAATCATCGTATTTGAGTTAAAACAGAATTAAATAATATTATTTTATGGAAATCAGCCCCTTCTCCCAAAAAAAATCCTGGCTACGGCCCTGTATCAACCAATGTATCTGCTAGCATAGTTCTCGTACACCAGGTTCCAGTTTCGATTACTGCTCGCACAATCTTAAGGCGATTGCTTCGGGAATTCTCTAAAAAAAAGCTTCAAGACGAAATTTTTATTTAGTGTGCTCCTGCAGCACTGCGCCAAATAGTATCAAATGTCCACAGCGCTGCCTCCCAAAAGCAAAGCAATAAGCAAGGTCTTCGCAAAGAATTAAGTTATTTAAAAATTTGCCGCCTGCTGTCTCGTTCTTCCGCTGCTCTTCTAATGCCAGCAACTGCAGCTTTGTCTTTTCCCACTACCCCCTGCTGCTCTTCCGCCGCTCCTGCGAAGAGCTCATATGTTTATTTGGCTTCATTAAAAAAGCAGCATGCTTTAAAAAGCAATTCCGAGTATTATGTATATGCTGTTGATTTGTGCTCATATCGTTCTTTTTTTTAAATTTTATATGCAATTTTGTTCTTCTTTTTTTGCTTAAACGACCCTTAGCTCTATTATTTGTTTTATAATAGCATAGCAAGCAGGCATCAGCAAATGCGAAATCAAAGCCGCCAGCGGTTAGTGCTGCACTAAAAGGATTAGAAGAACCTACCACTTGCGTGGTCCATGTTCACGTCCAACTCGATCTACATCTTCGTCTTCGGCTGGATCGTCATTCTCGAATTCCTCTTGTACGTCCTTACCGCCTTCGAACTGCTTTCCGTTTCTGGCGGTTTCACTTTGAGACCGCAAATCTGTTTTATATGCCCGAATTTGCGACGACTTTTTGTTCTGCATCCTGTATGTGCTTCATATGTACATATATGTGAAAAGGAGTACGCTGGTAGGGGCGGAAAAGTGCAGCTGCCCCTGCTGACACGACACAAATTAAACCAAACTTTTTTTAAATTTTACTTTTTGACACTTTTTATTCCAAATAGAGTCGAACAATTTTCTTGGGATCGTATTGAAATTTTCGTCAACTTTTTTATTGCAATTTTCAACCGAACATTGCAAGCGAAGATTTAAAATGTTCTTCAATATATGTACATATATATTTCTACAAAAAGTTGAAAACTTGTTAACTAAAATTTTATAAAATATTTTTCCTAGAAAAAACGCATTTATGAGTACCTACTACAAAATGACAAAATTAACTACATTCGTATTCAGATTTATGCATTGATTCAGAGTCAGAATTTTTTTCTAAGCTGGCGTTATTGGGATTTTACACCGAAACTTTTGAGAAATTAATCCAAAAGATTCCATACTTTCTAAGTTTAAGATGCACTTTGTTCCGAATCCAAAAATAATAATTGGTCGAACGATATCCATTTTTTGACAGAAGCCGATGCCCAAACAATGGCTTAATATTGTTCGGCTTAATATTGTACGATTAACTATTATATCGGTAGTAATATATAACAATAACAATTTTCAGTTTCAGCTTTTTAACAGCTATCCTTTTATTCAAGGAGTCATACCAACCAACTTGCATGCCTCAAAAATCGTTTTTCAAAATGCATATTTTAAAAGTACATTTTCTGATTTTTTCTGAAAATTTTTCTATGCAAAATTTAAACATCTTTCTGAATGAAATTATACTTTCTTTCATCATTAATTGAAGCTCTCGCAATAATAAATTGGTTACGTTCCCTCTATGAAATGCTGCCTACGCCCATGCATGTGTGCTTCTCTTCAACACTTTGCTGCATGTAGGTATTTTCTGTTGTTGCTTTAAATGTTTTTTTCTTCTGTTATTCGCATCTAAACAACAACATTTTTTGATATATTTCATGGAAATCTTGTTAAATTCCGCTTGATTAAATTTGCTTGACTAAAAGGAATCGCTTGAGTGAGCATATAAACAACATGGCTGGAACTTGAAGGTTTACAGGGGGGCACCCTACAGAGAACTGCTAGATGCTAGAATTTGGCAAGTTTCCGAATCATTATATTATAAAGCAATTAAATAAATCCTAAAATTTATATTAAAGTTTAGTTAATGAAGGACCAGTAAGCCTCACATAAACAAACTTTCTTCCTACACGATAGGAGCGCTAAACTCATATATGTATTTGTCTACGTGTATATGTGGCAGGTATTCATATGCATAAAGGCAATATCAAAATAAAAAGCAAAAAATTAATAAAATTCCGCCAGAAAAATACAACAAAAACGCGCACGGCAGACGGATATGGCGCCATGTTTCAACGTTCGATACAAATAAATCTTTTTCCTATACCTTATTCGCATCGATAACTTGATATATTGCTGATTTTTGAGCTCCTTGCCACTTTGCTTCTTCTTTCGATAGCAGCGATAAACACACATACACATTCAATAGTGGAGGTAGACAAATTCTTGCGACTTATTTTGTTTAGATTCAACTGAAATTCGGAATTCTCCTTGAACAATTTTTTAAATATTATATTAATGAAAGCTAGGAAAAATTCTAATATTTTTTAACGTCTCACTAGAGCGAGGTTTTATTATAGTTCGAAAATATTTATAAATTCCTAAACATTTTTGGTCACATTTTTCCCTCTACATACATACATATATAGTTAATAATGTTTAACAAACCTATCAATTAAGATGAAGTTTTGTAAAGATCAAAATCATACGCTGATTGGTTTAACAGAACCAGCATTTGAGCATTTAACTTTGTCAAAACCGTAATATAAGTTTAAGTGCGGATATTAAATAGAGTATCTAAACAAATAAAAGTGATTATCTTATATTTTTACATGCCGTTGCAAACTTTTCACTCTATATTCATTTAAAAAATTCAAAATATTCGATACTGTTTTTATTGAATACACAACATTTTATGCAGTTTTACATCTCCGTCATATCTTGAGGGAAACGTATTTTGCTCTTGATGTTTAAAGTTCTAGGTTCAGAGTATGGTAAAATTGTGTAGTGCCGGATTTGTAGCTGAACAACAGCTGAACAGAAGGCAAAGCAATTCTGTTAAAACAATTCTTCTTTCCCGGAATTTTGGGATAACGTAAGATCGGGATTCTGAAATTGACAGAGTTTAGGGATCACGGAAGATCGTCTGATTTATTTCATATTTGGATGAATTTTGAATAATGTAAACAAAACTTCATTCCGGTAGGGTATTTCATTACCTTTTTGGAAAGGCATACCTAATTAGAGACATGCTCTCAAATTTTGGTGACTTTTTCCAAGAATTCTTAAAATTTCTAACTGATCCAATTTTTCACCTTACTTTTCGACAATTGAACAATTTTTTTTTTTTTATTTTCTGGGAAATATTTCAATCTGCCAATTCTAGGCAAATTGTAACTCACAGTTCTCAAATATTTTCCGAAAAATATTAAAACTTGGTAAAAATGTTTGGAAGCCTTAACCCCATAAAATGCTCAACAGTTGCTAGCGTCAATAATGCTTCGAAAGCTGCCTGCTCGACTCTGCTGAGGCATGCTTCTCCGCTTGTGCCGCCCTGCCGCCCCTCAGCAGCAAACACTTCCACACTGAAAGTAATTATTTAAATTACACTTGAGAGCTTGCGCAGCAGCAGTAGCAATTATTATTATGATTCTGCATAATTAAAATTTCATTAATACGTAAACGAAAGCCGAGCAGCAGCAGCCGCCTTGGAGAAGGAGCAACAAGCAGCGCATTTGTCGCATGCCACAAATGCAGGCAGCAGCCGCCACAATTTGCCGCAAAAGCAACGGTGGGCACTGCAGCATGCATCGTTGAGAAGGGTGGAAGGGGGGGGCTGTGGAGTCATGCATCTCAAATGTCACTGCACAATGGCAATGGCTTTTCAAAGTTTACGCATTGCTGCATGCGGCATGTTTGCGTTGCTGCAACATAAATGTGTAGCACAGCTTCGCACCTACAAACACACACACATGCACACCCCAACACACACCTGCACAGTAGCACACATCTATGGAATTGAGTTATTAGGTAAGCGAGCTGTTGGGTGGCATCCATCATTCTCACCTACAGCGGCACACGTTGACGCATTTAGCCGGATACCTTCTGCATAAATTGGCAGCATAATTTACGTAATTCATGTTAATCTAACAAATTACAGTTTGGGCTTTTGCATGAAATTTAATATTAAGCTATTTAGCAACTTAGCTATTTAGTGCAACCCAAAGCATAACCTTCTCTAAATACTCAAACTCATCTTAACCTTTCTTCTAAAATACCTATTCATGTAGATTTTAGTGCTCTTCCTTTTCAAAATGTAATTTTCGATGCTGATTATATCATCTTTGCGGCACTAAATTAGGTTTGAAGTGGGGATATACACCTTTATCAGTTGTACTTTCCATTCCAAAAGTCTTTTATATAATTAGAAATACTTTTCAGATTTTCCAATTGAATTTCCAAAAGTTTCAAATGTCCTTCAGAAAATTTTAGGGCTCTTCCTTTTCATAAAATTATTTCCGATGTGGTTTATTTCTCTCTTTTGAAGCATCAAATTAGGTTTGAGGTACATATGTAAGTATGTATGTATCTATTCCTTTTTCAGTTGTACTTTAGGAAAAATCAACTTCAAAAAATTTCAAACGTCTCTTGGATAGTTAGAAATACTTTTCAGATTTTCCAATCGTACTTCCGAAAGTTTCAAATGTACTTCAGATTTTCTAAATGATTGAAATTGGAAATTCTGAACTACATGTGAAAAAGTGTAGTCTTCTGGACTCATTAAATTCAAGTAAAAACTTCTATTCCAGTTATCGATAAAGATTGCATTTTCTCAAGGAAGCAAAAATGGTTACCTTAAAATTTTTATATTGAAATTTTCATTCTTGAAAATCATTGTCATATGTATGTATTTTAATATTCTTGAAAGATGCTTATAAGTTGGATTTTATGATCAAAATCACTTCATAGCAAGTACTTTTGTCGGTCCTCTCTGTCTTACAAAATGCGGAATATGGCTATAATTAAATTATTTTGAGGAGTTTATCGCCCCTCTCGGTTACTTGCTGTACGGTATTATTCTGTCGGAATAACCAGACTGATGCTTCCCTACTGTCAAATAATTCATCCAAATCAAAATGGCGAATAAAATCAATCTGAAGCTTCAGAACACAGCCTTAACTTCAATTACGATGCTCTTCCTCTTCAAAACATTGACTAACTTTAGTTACAGCTCTTATTCTTTTCAACTTCTGATTTTTTTTTTTTAATATTACACCAGCTTTTGGTGCTTTACATTTTCCCAACTTCAGCATTTTTCGCTTATTTGGCTTCCTTTTTTCCCAAAATGAAATAAAAGCTTACACAAAGATTTAATTTCTGTTACTGTCTCTAATTCATGTTTGAAAAATTTTAACTTAATTTTTTTCATCTATGTATGTAGGTACTACATTACTCACCAATATATACGCTACATTTAACACATGCCCCCCAGCTCGTTGGCTTCCGCGCCGAATTTCGCAAACCTTTGCAAAAACAAACAAACAAAAAAAAACAAAAACAAACGTTGTCAAACATTCTTCTATGAAATTCGAACAAAAATATTGTGTACAAAATTAAAAAGCAACAATGCAAAAAATCATATTTTTTCTGCAAAATTAGACTACCTGAAACTAAACAGCGCAAGAGCTTCCCCTTCGCTTGGTTCCCGCTTCCAGCTGGTAGAGCAAACGGCTGCCTCCTACTTTTTTGTTTGCGCGCAAACCTCATTAAAAACAACAACAACAACAAAAGCATATAGCCAATCTGCGTTTGAATTTCAAGCCACTTCTTGCTGCTGCTGTTACTCCACCTCCACCACTGCCTTGCTGCACCCTGCTCCACCAGCGGCAGCAGCTCTTCAGCTCCTCCAAACAAAAAGTTTAAAAAAATTTGGCTGACTGTACGCTTTTTTGCGCGCGCTCAAACTTGAAAAAATTTCTATGAGCGTTTCTTTTTCTGCGCTTATTTTTTGCCTCAAAGCGCGCTTTAAGCCGCATTCGCGGCGCACACTGGCTCGTTTGGCCGAATCACGTGGCAAAATGGCAAAAATCTATTTTTTTGTAGAAATATTTAGTAAAACTATTATATGTATTGGATAGGGAATTGATTGTACTTTGAGAAAGTGAAAATTTCAACTTATTTGCATAAGTAGTTTGGTCTGTAGAGCTGGTCAAAGTTGACTGATTTTTCAAACACAGCAAAAAAACGAAATTTGTGAAAAAATTTCCATGTTTGAGGTAAAAAAACTGTGATACGACTGAACAAAAATTAGATTTTTAAAATAGAATTAAATAAATTCGTCAATTTAAACAAAACCAAAATATCTAAAAAAAAATTTGGAAATTTTTTTTTTTATGAATTGCATTTTTAATAACCTTCTTTTTACCATTGATTTTAAATTTTGCGTTGAGTTTAAAAAAAACTTCAAATTTCTTCAGATTATGTTTACCAGGAGACTAATAACCAATTATTTATAAGAATATATCCAAAAAATTGGCTGCGGATAATTGCGGACTTTTGTGTTAGAGCGATTTTTGTCGAGAGGTCTTTAGATCAACCATGTCCGTCCGCCTGCATTTTACGACCATTTAACCTTAAATTTTGAGCTAGAAAGTTGAAATTTGGTCTACAACTTCCATTCATGTCGTTATATTTAAAAATTAATACTTTTTCGAATCAGCCTCCTGCCACGCCCACTTTTTAAAAAATTACATTTTCTGGTTTTTTTTATATGAAAATGGGGAAATAATCTAACTTATTCCAATATGAAGGTAATCCAATTAACTAAAATGCTTTTATATTAATATTAGACCACGCCCAATTTCTTGTTTTTCTTTAAAAAAGACTATTTTCCGGTTTTTTCGCTTCTGGAGCGTCACGAATATTTTTATTTTGTTAAAAAAAATTTTAACAATGTAATTATTAAGAAAATAGGAAAGTTTCTATTAAATGAGTTACTAACATTTTTATTAAAATATTTAAAAAATCGTTTTAACTTATTTTAACCCTATTGAAATTTTGACACCTTGAAAATATTAAAAAAATTTTACGATCTTAAAAACTCCACTTCTCCATATTATATGTACGCCATATGACACCCTGTATATATTTTTGCCATTAAAAATGCAAAATCTTTCTAAATGTTTGTTTCAGAACAGAAATAGACAACTAAGTATTGTCATTTCTCTTTGGCTAGTCAGTCCGAATAAAAACTATTCTTTCTAACATTCAAGCTGCCGAATAAACATAAACTCGTATAATATGATAGGGAGGACACACCCAAATCAGAAAGTAAACATAATGTAAAAACGAAGAAATGTTCTTACAGAAACAAAAACTGATACATTCATTTGCCTCAAGTATGTGCTCCGATGGAGCTCTCAAGTAAGGCAAAAACAATTGCATTAGACAGTGTACAATAGCAACAAACACTATGCGTTTGATATAGACAGCAGGTAATTGGGATGTTTGCCAGCGCAGAGTCGTCCAGTCCGATGGTGTGATGGTTAGCGCATTCGCTTACTACGTCATAGGTTCATGGTTCAACTCCTACGTTTCACAGACTTTACCATTAATGCTTCTATTTCGAGTAATTAGTCGTTTAGAAATTATTAGAATTCACATTAAAAGTCACTGATGAGGTTTTCTGGCAAAAACCGAAATAGCTATATGACCTGCCCATGTGAGCAATAATTCTAATTCTTTGTTGTTGTACACTTAAAATTGCTTTGTTTCAGAACAGAAATAGACAACTAAGTATTGTCATTTCTCTTTGGCTAGTCAGTCCGAATAAAAACTATTCTTTCTAACATTCAAGCTGCCGAATAAACATAAACTCGTATAATATGATAGGGAGGACACACCCAAATCAGAAAGTAAACATAATGTAAAAACGAAGAAATGTTCTTACAGAAACAAAAACTGATACATTCATTTGCCTCAAGTATGTGCTCCGATGGAGCTCTCAAGTAAGGCAAAAACAATTGCATTAGACAGTGTACAATAGCAACAAACACTATGCGTTTGATATAGACAGCAGGTAACTGGGATGTTTGCCAGCGCAGAGTCGTCCAGTCCGATGGTGTGATGGTTAGCGCATTCGCTTACTACGTCATAGGTTCATGGTTCAACTCCTACGTTTCACAGACTTTACCATTAATGCTTCTATTTCGAGTAATTAGTCGTTTAGAAATAATTAGAATTCACATTAAAAGTCACTGATGAGGTTTTCTGGCAAAAACCGAAATAGCTATATGACCTGCCCATGTGAGCAATAATTCTAATTCTTTGTTGTTGTACACTTAAAATTGCTTTGTTTCAGAACAGAAATAGACAACTAAGTATTGTCATTTCTCTTTGGCTAGTCAGTCCGAATAAAAACTATTCTTTCTAACATTCAAGCTGCCGAATAAACATAAACTCGTATAATATGATAGGGAGGACACACCCAAATCAGAAAGTAAACATAATGTAAAAACGAAGAAATGTTCTTACAGAAACAAAAACTGATACATTCATTTGCCTCAAGTATGTGCTCCGATGGAGCTCTCAAGTAAGGCAAAAACAATTGCATTAGACAGTGTACAATAGCAACAAACACTATGCGTTTGATATAGACAGCAGGTAACTGGGATGTTTGCCAGCGCAGAGTCGTCCAGTCCGATGGTGTGATGGTTAGCGCATTCGCTTACTACGTCATAGGTTCATGGTTCAACTCCTACGTTTCACAGACTTTACCATTAATGCTTCTATTTCGAGTAATTAGTCGTTTAGAAATAATTAGAATTCACATTAAAAGTCACTGATGAGGTTTTCTGGCAAAAACCGAAATAGCTATATGACCTGCCCATGTGAGCAATAATTCTAATTCTTTGTTGTTGTACACTTAAAATTGCTTTGTTTCAGAACAGAAATAGACAACTAAGTATTGTCATTTCTCTTTGGCTAGTCAGTCCGAATAAAAACTATTCTTTCTAACATTCAAGCTGCCGAATAAACATAAACTCGTATAATCTTTCTAAATTTTAAATATTTCCGCATAATTTTTTGTATTAAATGTGCGATATATTCTACCTATATAAAGGCGCACTTTAACAACAGATTCCGTCGCACCCTGTATATCCACACAAACACATTTTGGTGTTATTAAAGCTATGACAATTTTCTGTAGAATGCAAAAAAAAATTATTTCGATATCTTTATCCGTTCAAAAGTTATGATTTTTGCAAAGTGAGATGACAAATCGAGCCACTGTGCGGCGGCAGCAAACATTTTGTTCGCTTGGCTTCCGTCGCCGATGAGCGGCGCTTTTCGGATTTTCGCCAACACGCACTCAAACATGATGTGTGTGTATGTATTTTCAAAAACAAGCAGTTTCATTTTAATAAAATTTCATATAAGTATACTATTTTTGATGATTTTACAGCGCCCTTTTTCGGTTGTCTTTTTGAGGTTTGGTTCGTCAATTATTTTTGGAGAATATATTTTGTAAAATTGACAAATATTTTTTAGATTTATATATGTATGTATGTATGTACATATATGCACTCGTCTGTGTAACTTTGATTCAGCAAACTTTGACTAGAATATGGCAGCGAAACTTTTTTCTCAATTTTAATCAAAAATATTGATAGATATGTTATATGTATTAGCAACTCCAGCGAGTAAACTATATGTATGAGGCGGCAGCTCGAGGACGTTAGGCCGTGCTTCGGATGGAAACACCAAGTAGATTAGGCTCTATCAACGCTTGACATTTGCAGCTATAGCAGGGAACGCCTGAAGAAGGCTCTGCTGCAAATGAAGCTAGCCCAAAAGTAAGTTAAAACTACTTTCAAATCAACTAGAACTAACTTTTCCTTCGATATTTCCTTTGAGCTAAACTAACTATATTAACATGGCGATGGTCAGTAGTGACTACCTTTGCATTAGAAGTCAGCCCGGGTTGTAACTGGGCAATTGTATTTTTTGTCGCCTTTTCGATCTTCAACTGTTTTTTTTTTGGTACAAATATTTTTGGTATACCAACACTCAGGGTATACTTAATAATAATAATAGTTGATTGGCGCAACAGCCCGTGTGGGCCTAGCTTTCTCGCATTAACTTGTGTAGGCTTGTCATATTTTTGCACAAGTTAACGGGACCTACATTAACCGAATCCGAACGGGTTTGAGAAGCTTTTCATGGCAAGGAATATTCTCGGAGAATTGCCAATTCATCGCGAGAAGCAAATAAACAATTTCTCTTTGTGTTAGATGTTATGATGCCCCGGCTGTGATTCGAACCGAACTTAGTCCACTGAGCCACCGCGGCGCCAACACTCAGGGTATGCCTACCTATATATGCAAAGCACATCTGTGGCTTTTGAAAGGATTATAAGCTAAAGGGTGGCGGAAAGTGGACAATTGCGTTGAATTAAAATTTTTGGAAAGTTTTCTCTGTTCTCTGTTCGTTTTTTCTGTTTTCATTATGTTTTGATTCATCAACGACTTTTTTGTCCAAATTTTGTAATATGTATTGTGATAATGGTTGTAAGATTATTCTGTGCATTTATTTTGCAAAAAGTGATTTCAACCTGAACCATTTAAAGATTCTTTGCCTTTTTTTAATCAACTTGTTTGATTTTTCTCTTGCAAGCTTCATTAAAAGTTTTTTTTATTTATTGTATTAATTGATATTATTTTTGCTTTCCTACCGTGCAATATCTTCAACAGGTGTTCCAGCCCTTGGCAATTTATTTCTTCTTGCCTGCTTTACCTTTTCTTTTCTCAAGTTGCCTTCTTTCATTTTTGCTTTGTTTCAATTTCAATAGATTTGCAGAGTTTTTGCATTTTTGTGGACTTTTTTAATCATTAATTTTTATTTTCATGCTCTTTAATTTTGTTTATTCCACGGTTTCTTCATTAACTTGAGTTTTTTTAAAGCTTGGCTTTGCTTTTACTTTGATACCTGTTGCCTTTACCTTATGTTCTCTTTACTTAGCTCTTTTCATGCCGATTTATGCTACTTTGTTTTCTTCGATTGCGGAAGTTTGCTCTTAAGATTCGATTTCAATTTGTTGATTTTCTTCTTTTTTCGAAATATGTACGTTGATTTTCTAGGCTTCACGTTGAAGATTTCAATTTAACGAATCTAGTTTCGGCGCCAGATTGCTGAAGAATCTTCAATTTCAAACGAAAATGGGCGAAGAGAAAAAGTTATTCCATATTATATATAATTAAACAATAATGTAGAATCCAGAAATTATATTTCGAAGCAATCCTTTGAAAACATTCAGAAACAATATCAAAGCAAGCGTTGACGCAATTGTGAAGAGATTCAATATCTCATCGCGTCGGGCTTCAGCTTGCATGAGGATGCATCTTAAATTTTCGCAAACTGGACTGTGATGAAATGAAAAGGTAATTTTAAAATACTTCGGAACTGTAATAAATCCATAATTATAAATCTGGATAGCGGCGGCTAAGTATAAGCTTTGCAGCAGGCCTTAATCCGGTAGCGTGTTGTTACTTGAGGTGGTCATTTAAGTAAGTTAGTTACGCTATAAATCCGAAGATGATTGATCTCATTCTACTGTTGGCGCATTATTAGAGAAAAAATAATACATTTGAATTAGAACGAAATCAGTATTGAAGCTAGATAGTAATCTCTAACGTAGCTAATAATGAATTCTGACCAAATTTTATTAAAAACTGATTCGGATTCGACATTACTCTCTGGGTGCCTCAGAATTGGAGTAATTTTATTGTTGCCGATAAATATCATAAATATATATATTTAATACTATAGCTTCGCACGTGAGTCTGTTATTATAGACTTGGGTATATTTTTCGACACGAAAGTTTGTATGGAGTATGTTAACTCCAAATCCAATTCTATGCCGGGAGTTCTAAAATATAATTCGAAAGATTTTAGAAATAAATTTTTCATAATTTGGTAAGATTCATTCTATAATATTGTTGCATTTTCTGAATACGCGATACTCCCAGCTTTGTTTTATAATATAACAAAAAATAGTAACATCGCCTCACAGAAATTCAATAACCAAACTAATTTTCCTTTAAAATGAAATTAGGAAAATTTTCTTTATGATGACTGCAAAATCAAATTGGCAACTATAAATTTTTACGTTTTTTTCTCTCTTTCTTTGAATCTTCCCCCTTACATGTAAGAGCCACACGACAGTTAAATTTGAACGCTTGCAACAGCAAAATGCATTTGTTGCTGCCATTATGTTAACGATTTTTTTGAGTGCTACAAATACACGTCAGCAGCTGTAGGTGCTTTACTGTTTCGAGCTAGTCAACAGTCCGTGTAATTGTCGGCTTGTCAATCTGTCTGTCTGTCTGTCTGTCTGTCTGTCACTTTGTCCATTTGCCGCGTCAACGCATTATTTGCGCCATTGTCATTTACAATGTTGCTGCCCTGCACTTGCTGCCTGCATTGGCAACACTTCACGTGTCGCCAACATTACACAGCTACAGCAATCTCGAGCTGTAGTGAAGTAGGGCGAAGCGTATCTAGCAGTTGCCAGATTGAGTGCTTTCATTGTCAATTGGTTGATTTTTGTTATAAAATAAAAATGCTTGTAAAATAATTGAATGCTGGATTTGTATCGAAATATGTAGTATTAAATCGATTGCAGCCATATAAATTGATGCTTGAACAGAAGCAGCGATATTGGAGCGTCGATAATGGCGTCAATATTGACAAATTTTCGAATTTTCTGAATTGTGGCCTGCATTAGCTTTACCCACAAACGCAAGACAATTGGCTTAGGCATGCTCAATTTCGACAAATCTTTAAATAATTTTTGAAATATTATTGTTAGTTCAGAAAAAATTAGCTGGCAACATCGGCTGCTGCCAACACCAGTTTTCTTGCGCATCTGCTGGAAAAAGAGTGACTTTTTTCCACTATTTGTATATTGTTTTTGTTGTCGCAGTTTTAACGTTTTATTGCTTGCAACATTAAGACAAAGTTTTCAAATGTTTGTAATTAAGTTGCGTATGCGACACTGCCACTGGCACTCCGGCCCTCTGCGCTGTGCTGCCTGCCTTGGATGAGACCGGGGCGCGCGGGTTGCCGTGCCTTAATTATTATTATTATGTGCGTAGCATTATCAAAGCGATTAAGCATATCTAGATATGCATAATTATGAGCTTGCGACATTAAACTACAACAACAACAACAAAAATAAACAAAAAACTCAGCAAACAGCATTTTTGAAATAATTTCAAATTAATGCACAAATTTTTGTGTTTTCCTGTTTGAGAGTAGAGTCGATGCCGTTCGGCCAGTGGCTCATCTTCTCTGTTCCTCATTTTATGCGTCTTTGGCGCATAATTTGTATGTATCTAGTAGATACTAGCTACGTTTAACATTCCTCCCTCGTGTTTCCAAGCCGCTGTTGCAATACGTCGATTTTTAATTAGTTTAATGGACACATTTTTGCAGTCACGTGACTCATTTGGCTTTTTCTTTGTGTAAACGCACATACATTTTTTTCCAATTTTTTGTACTTTCCACATTTTCCTTTAGTTTTTAGTATTTTTGTGAATTTTATGGCTTGCTAAAATTATTTCTGAATGATGACTAAATTTAATGAGCTTTTGATGGCAGTTTGCATGTAAGTAGTTTTTTGTCGCGTTATTTTTGCAAGCTATATTTGGTGGGTAGCGGGAGCAAGTATGTAGCGCTTCTAAGCATATTTGTATCTCGTTGCTTTAAGACAATATTATTTCACTTAATATGCGAATGCATTCATCAAAATCTGTCAAAACTTCGTTTCGTTCTGTTATATGTTGAATTCACAAAATAAGGTGCATACGTTGAAAGATGTAAGAGGAAATTGACATTGACAATTGACAGCCAGACAATGTTTTTGGTTACAATATTAAGCTCATACTCATCATACATGTACATATATGGAATGAAATCTACATGTATCAGATCTTAAAGAATTATGTTTATATTCAATATATTTAAGGTTATATTGTAAAAAGTATGTAACAATAAGAGCACATATGATTCTTTGTAAAACCCTACTTATAATCTTAATTGGTTGAAATCACCCATGCATAATATTTTGCAATTCGATATTTTGAAAGTCAGCCATTATAGTATGACTGTCAGTTTTGGAAGAATATTCTTTACAATTGTTGAACTAGTTAAATAACTTTTCGATATATATATTTGTTCTGGTATCGATGCCAGTTGGAGTTCCGTTTAGGAATGGTTAAAGCAGGAGGTGCCAATCCGCGGCCCGCCTTGAATATTTTTTCAGGCCAATCTTCCAGCCATTTCCTCTCATTTTCCTTATATGCGGCTCGCGAGATCATTTGGGTTGGTCGGCTCTGGGTCCAAGTAATGATTTGTCAGGATTTTAGTGTGTTTTACAAATTTCCAAACAGGCTTGATATCTAGTTTCGAGATCTGTTCGAGCCCTAAAAAAACAGGCGCTCCTAAACAAGTCAGACGAGTTCTAGCGACAGTCGGGCAGTAGCACAGTATATGTTCCAGACTCTCCCTGCTACCCGCTTCTCCGCATTTTCTGCAGCTGTCGTCGTTCGTTATACCTATCCTATGTGCTTGTGCCGTAAGTGCACCTATGATAGCTCTACATTCTATTCTTGAGAGTCAGTATAAACCTAGTATAGGACTTAAAAATGGTTTTGGAGGTCACACAGGTGACTAGGTTATTCCATCTGGCCCTCGTTTTTCCTTTCATGCATTCCTTTAGTTGACTGAAGAACGCTTGCTGAGGCATCATATTGAATTTAAACGGAGCAATTTGTATGCATATTTCTTTAAAAAAATACAAGTTTTGAACGAATTTTTCGTCTGAGCTGTCGGTGCAATTAAGCGGGGAAGCCAATCAAGCTGTTGTCAATTAAGAGTAGATTACTGTAACAAAAAGCACACAATATATTTTATGTTAAAAGCACTTAAATCCACTTTTCCAGCTTATCTCTATAGAAATGTCTGCAAAGTGTTGTGAATAATTGTGATATTTGGCGTATATTTTCGTGGTCGTTTGCACGAAAAATATCAAGTAAAAATATCTCAAAAGTAGTTATTTTGATTAATGGCCTCGTTTTTCGTTGCTATTTATTTGTGCTTGTGTATTCTGCTTTTGGCTGGCTGCTGCTGCCGGCGCTGCGCATGCTGGGCTCGCCTGCCGCTTATCAAGACCTTTAAGCTGCCGCATCGAGCCGAACGCTGCGGCGTATCATTTTCGTATTTGCTGAGATTTTAAGTGACAGCGCGCTACAGCAACAGCGAGCAAAGTAGCGGCCAAAGTGTAAAAGCAGGAAAAAAATACAGAAAATAGACCCTTGCTGAGCGTGAACTTAGAACTAATATATAAAATTAATTATTTTCAGTTAGCGCTATCATAAAGTAATAAATTAATCGTTTTAGTAAACAAAAAAATTTCAGCAAATTACAGTGTAACTTTTTGATTTAGGGCTGCCTCAAAGCTGGCAGCAGAAAACGTTAGCAACGTTAGCTAAGTTTTGTTGGCTGTATTTTTGCTGTTGCACTTGTTTTTGTTGTTGCTTTTCGTGTGGCTAAGCGACAAATAGACGCGCACAGCTGTGCTGCGCCGCCGACAGATACAATTTATGCCGCAAATGACAAACGCTGACGACGACGACGACACAGAGATACTAGCATTAGCACAACAAAAACAACAGCAATATGTGCAAATAACAGCCACAAAAAGCAAAATTAGCAAAAAGCTTTTTGAGTTGTGGGTTGGCGCGGCGGCGAGAGGGGGCACATGGCAAGGAGTTGGGAGCCGCTGAAGCTTTGCTCGCACAGAGCGTACATTTGTAGCGCGCGGAGCAACTTGTTGTTTTTGTTGTGTTGCTGGCGTATCTCTTGGGAAAGGCGCACAAACTCACACGCATGCACACACACGCATAGATACAACTGTGTTTCGTCATCAAAATACTTTTAAAGAGGCGAGTATTTCTAGTGGAATCGCTCAGTGCCAAAAACAAACGACTAGATTTTTTCTGCAACAAAAAGCGTCTTGTCTTGAAGAAAATGAAAGATTACAGAATAAATAAGAACAATAATAAAATATGCATAAAATTACCAAAAGCGAAATTTGCAGCTGGCAACTTTTTGATTTGCTCGCCTTTTCTATAATACGCAGAAATTCATGCAAATTTATGTTCTCTTGCAGCTTAAGTAATTTCTCATGTTTCTTCCAAATGTTTCATATGCAATTTTGTTTTTGCTTTTCCCTGCCATTTCATTCCAATATGTACAAAAATCCGCCATTATTTTCAATCCAATTGCGATTTACGTGTACGTAGCTCGCGTCGTGGACGTCGCACTTCGTAGCGTGAGGTTGCCTTTTGGCTTTGTCCAGAGCGGCAGAGACAGCGAGAGCGCTTTGTACAGCAGTTCGGCTGCAGCCTGCAGGTGTGTGTGTAACGGCATAAAAATGCCGGCTATGGTGCGCAGCTGCTGTGCTTCTCTACACTGTATCTTTTCTTCGGCAAACAAAGCGCGTTAGAGCAGACCAACTGCTGTGTAACGTAAGAGCACAGCATTGCCAGCTCTAGCTAATCGCAACTTGATTGTTTTTCTGCGCTTCTTCAAAATTCTCACGAGTGCGCGCTCTCGCTCTCTCTCTCTTCGTAGTTGGCGCTTTGTGCTCGCGTATCTCTTGAATGTATCTTTCACTGCTTGTATCTGACAGCGCTGTGCCGCCGCACATGACGTGCTCGCTCACAGATGTTTTGCCCGTAGCAGTTCAACATTTTTAGCAGTTTCAGTTCGAGTTTGCATTTCGTTTGGTACGGATGGGAGGCAGTTTACGTTGTCGCGCCTACGCGCCTCTCTCTCTTGATATTTCAAAAAATAAAAAAGAAGCAACAACAACACAGCAACAATATATATAAAATTGATTGTTTTACAACATAGCGACAGCAACCACAACAACAAAATAACCGAAAAGCATAGCAAAATAAAGCAGTTTATGAAATCATTTACAATTTTCAACGCAAATACGTAAGCGACTGCGTTAGCGTAGCACTGCGTTTTCTCACTTTTGAGTTTTTTGCCTGTGAACTGTGAAAATTCCACTTTAGCAATTACCAAAAAATGTTTCGTGTTTGCGTACAAATTCAACAAATACTAATTTTTTTAGCTTGAAAAAGCATAATTTTTTCCGAAATAAAAGTTATTAAAAACAGCAACTTTTTTCTACGTCGTCTCTTCGCCTTTTCGTAGCGTAGACGAAGTCGGCGCAGTCCTCGTCGTCGCTGACGTTTTCCGCTGCTTCTTCTTCTGCTACTTGTGGTGTTCACATTTTGTATTTTGTTGCCCCCTGTAGGAGTGTGTTGTTTTTATTTGCGAGTGTGTGTGTGTCGGTCGTGCGCTGCGACGTTACGGAATTCGCTCGTTTGCTCACTCGTTTCATGCCAGCTCGTTGCGTTGCCGTTTCGTTTGTTTCGCCTGTTCCGTTTGCATGCGTTCGCATGAAGGCCACAAAGCGACGACGATGTTGTGGCTCGCTTCATGGGCTGCGACGTTGTCGTAGTCTCGTGGCCGCCGTGTTCCCGTTGCCGTCATTTGGCTGCTGAAACAACAAAAATTCCACTACTTCGTGCGCGCTGGCCGCACCACCCGCTCCGCACGCCCACGACCTGCGCATGCAACAACAAATTGTGCGGCTGTCGTCGTCGTCGCTGTTTCGTGTTCGTTGTTCCGGGCGCGCGCGCGCGACAAAAGAGCGCAGCAAAGAGAGCGCGCAATTATTTATAAATTTTTGCTCGACTACTTTTAACTTTTCCAATTTAATATTATCTTTTGTTGTAGCCTTAAACTTTTATTTAAACAAATACGCCGCTCTCTCACATACACTCACACACACACACAGGTTTTATATAAAAGTCGCTGGTTATTGTCTCTTCTTTTTCTTTCTTTTTTTTAATAAATTTATATGAAAAAAATTGTATCGCAGCTTTTCTGCCGATTTTGCTGTTTTATAATTTTCTCTCTGTGTGTGTTTTTTAAAGCAAGCAAAAATTTTCGATTTCTCGCAAAAAATTCAAGCTGAAAGCAAGAAAAATATTTTATTACAAATTGTTACAAGCGAAAAGCTGAAAAAGAAGTTCAAGCAAATATAATTAAAGTGTTAAAAAATACTAAAGTGCATTTTCTGCTGTAAAAGAAGTTACAAATTTATAACAAAAATTATTGAAAAAAAAAGAAATCAACAAAAAAATTATTATATATATATAAACATATATATTTATAAGTAAAGAGCAAGTTATGTGCAAAAATTCAATAAGAAAAGTTAAGTGCATAAGCAGCAAGTAATATGTAAGAAATCATACGAAAGCAAAAACAACAACGGGTTTTAAACAAAATCGGTTTCATTCTACGCCAAAAGCGTTAGAAAATTGTTAAATATACTTAAATGATAAAGTTTACACAAAGCGCAAAGCAGTTGAATAATATAAAAATTTAATGAGCCAATTGATTGATTAATTAATTAGTGTTAAAGTGCATACACACACACACACATACATTTACTGGATTACACACGCACACGCACACACGCTCATTTGCTTGTTGTGCTTGATTTTTGGAATTATTTAAAATTCTGTGGATTTAATTCGACTGCTGACACCTGCGGCAAACGCTGCAAATAAACTCAAAGGTAACTAACTAACTGAATACATATGTACATATAGATTATTTGATATACAATAAAACAGCAACAACAACAACTAGCTACTCACTTGCGCCGGAAATCAACAAAATCTAATCAAAAAACAATGGCACGACGCATATCTGCCGCAAGAATCCAGAAGCTTCTAAGATTGCGTTGCCAATGTTGGCCTTTTGTAAGAAATTTTGTGCCTAGATTTTATAGCAAGAATCGTGGTAGCGCGTTTGTAAAAGAAAGTGCAATATGTATGACTATTTCTACACTACCAAGTCACCAAACTGAGCAGCTGCAAGAGATAGTTTCAGGGCTTATGTTTATAGTAGATATAGAATAGTTTTGTATATAATCACTTTTTGTTTAAAAGTACTAATTTCTTGTTGAATCAACAACTACACGACAGCAAAAATTAGCTGTATGTATAAGCTCTACATTTTACGAAATAAACACATGTGGAGTATGGCAACAGAAGGGGGCGTGGTGGATTTAAAAGTATTTAATATTTTATAAAATGAGTTGTACATAGAAATAATTAAGAGCACGCATTTCATTTCCTTTCGGCACGGGCGTCAACGTCGTACTGGCTTCGTTCATTTTTTTCGTTGGCTTGATCGCTTTGCTAAGGGTCCGTTTACACACAATACAGTCGAACCTCCATTACTCGAATTTCCATGAGACGAATTTTCTATAACTCGAACTGAATCGGGTGGCAACAGCGTTTAGTAGAAAATACGTAAGTACATTCTATAAGTCGAAGTTTCCATAAGTCGAACTTTTTCTTTGGATAATAGTGATTCGAGCTATGGAAGCTCGACTGTTTTTGAAAAGAGTTTTTTTTATTAAAGCAAAAATTAGCTCGTATAACTTAACATTTAAGCAAGCAAACATAACATTTCAAAGTTGTGAATTTTACTAAAGGAAACGTATTTTATTAAGTGTTCACTTAAATCAACAGATCAAGAATTCACAACATGTACAAATTTGAATGAAAAATGTTTGAAAAAAAATTTTTATATTGAAGTCGTATTTTGGAAAATGTAGTAACCGATCAAATTTATACTATATAGTTTTGAGCAAAATTTGTCCAGCTCACATAATCTATTATTTGAAAAAAGCCAATTTTAAACTGTACTTCTCAAAAGTAAAAAAGAGTATCAAATTAAGTGTTATAAGCTCCTGAATAAAAAAGATAAAAGTAGCATCGTTCGATTGGCTATTGAGATATACATATGTACATTAGGTACGGACTTTAAAAACATGGTTTTGAAGAAGAAAGCGGTTGAAGTTTTCTGTAAAGACGACGACGTCCTGACGTCGCTTGATATTAAGTTTAACTATATGTAAGAAATATTTAACAATTTCAATATTTTAATAATATGTATTTCAAAAAGCTGGAAAAAAAAGAATCAGCCAGATTTCACAGACAGAGTAATGCCCAACATCTTGAAGGTTAAGTGTTAAGTAAGACGTACCAGCGGAAAACAACGAGAAAATTATTCTTAATAATGTGACCTATGACCTATGCCTATTTAGCACGACTTTTTTATGGCGTTAGAATTTGCTATTTTTCTTCTTAATTGTTCAATAACAATCGGTTACCGGTTTATGTATGTACGTCCTGACGTGGGGCTTCTCTCCAGCCAATTACAATTTTCGCACAAACTTAATATGCCATATTACCAATTATTATAGTTAAGAATTTTTAGAAGCGCCTTTAATATTCCATGAAAATTAAAATGAAAAAAGGCCGCATATTTTTTATAAACGCTGCCCATATTCAGTTAGCTTGATACACGTAGACTGTTGTACAATATTCACAGCGACTACGAGAGCCAATGCTCTTTGCAACGAGTTCTATTTGTAATATATGCATAGTCAGTATTTACAAAAATTATAATTCCCTAATCTCAAACTGGCTCACTTGAAAAGTGTGCAGATTAACCTAGCCAATTTTGCTTATCACGAATTTCGTAATTGTTATTTCGAGAGTCGTTTCTGGAAGAGCCTACCTCGTTGAAGTACTAAAATTCTTTTTTAGATCAACACAAAAATAGCAACTTATACATGTGATTATTTATATACCTATGTATCTCGTTGTCTTTTTTTGCTGTGCATACGATCAGTCGTCAGCTTGAAGTGGTGAATCCGAATTTTGCTTATCTACGCTCGCTGATTGTCTGTCCGAAATGCTGACTGTACTGCAATTATGCCATAGCACTTTTGAACAGCATTTAGACGCTCACACTTGCTCGCTTCGTGATCATTTGATTACGTTACATTTTCCAAAATCATATGATCCGGCACTTTTACTTGTAGAAGTATCTATGCGATACGTCATTGTTTTTAGCAGACGTCAGTTGCTTTTCGTGCTGTGTTTTACGTTTGTTGTTGTTGTTGTTGTTGTATATGTGTTATTATTTTAGTTAATTTGCTATTTTAACACTTGCACAGTAGTCACATTACAGACCACTTTCCATTTCCATGATAAGTGATTGCCAGCGCAGCATCCTGCTCGTATCGCTGCGATAGTGCTCAATTTATGGGCTTTGAATTGAGCAGATATAATCGCAACGATTGAAGTTGTCAAGTGAAATTGTTCACACGTTGTCGATTGTTTGAAAATACAATATGTATTTTGTTTTGAAGGCCAATCAACTAACAGCCAACGAAAGTGGGGAAAGGCTGCAAGAAGTGTCGCACGAAAACAAAGCATTTTGCATCAAAGGCATAATTAACGATTTTCGTAGCATATACATATAATATATTTACATATGTATATACAAATTGTAATTGTAGAAAGGTTTGCAAATTTTAATAAATACATTTTTTTATTGCAAAAGCTGCAGCAAGTGTGGCAAGTGAAAGTAGGCGACAGCTGGGTGCAGCATAATTTTTATCTGTGCTCAATTAACGAGGCTAATAACATTTTCGAAGTGCAGATTGAAATTTGATGCGTTCACATAGTTTTGCTTACTTTAAAAAAAAAAAATTTATTTTATAAAGCTTATCAGTTGCTTAGCTGTATGAAGAGAAAAAGATATTTCAACCTTTATGAGAGTAAAAATTGACTGCTGCGTAATTAACATAAAATTCTAAAGCAGTTTTAAAGAAATATATACATATGTATTTAAATAATAATTTCTCTACTCAGCTACTATGTATTTGCAATATTTTCGTGCCATTCACTTTGAATAGAGACAAATATTTAGCTCTCTTTTAAAAGGATTTTAAGCAACTTTTTGCATATACAATTTATGAAACCCACTTACTTATTTTTCTTGAAACTATTTGCCGCATTTTGTTATTGAAATTTAAACTATGTATTGTACTTTTAAGAAAACTTTTTGGTTTCGAAAATATTTTAAACTTTTCATGAAATCCATACAAAATACTTTCCCTTAGTTTTATTGTGGCAAAATTTAGTTTTCCTAATTTGTAAAGGTTAGGTTAATCTGGCTGCCTAAAAAGCCCACACATAGACCCCGTTGGATTCTTAGGAATTCCAGGTAGAGTTCCGGTTAAGAATGGTCAAAGTAGTAATCTGTCAAAATTTGGGCGTGTTCCAAACTTCCAAAGAGTCATTCTAATTCTTAAAGCTTTTTGATTTATTTTGTCACTCTCAATTTGCAAAAAATTTGGGCTACCAATTATATTAAATCTTATCGAACTCTTTTTCAAAAGTGGCTTAGGCCTAATCTTAAAACTAATTGTAGAAAAATACCATGAAAGAGCTTCCTGTAAACTAGATATTTTCAGCATTTTGATCTACATATGTACATGTACATTTTTTCTTCAACTATCTTGAACTTATTTGAAGGAACATTGTACATATTCTGTAACTTCTTTGACTCACTTTTAAGCATTTCTTTCGATCATTTATTTTTGTAACTGTCAAACCCCCAAATTTTTATGAATACATATCTTAAAATTTTCTCTGACCTTTTTCAAATTTTGCATGCTTTTTTCTTTGTTACTGGTTTTTTCTCGTTGCTACTGCCACTAACCGATTACATAATGTCAATAATAATTCTAATTCACCATAAACTAGCCTCACACTCGCACACACTGCACGCAAAAAGTTACCCCCACTTCGACCACACTCACTCACTCACTTGCTCGTCGACTGACTGTGCTGCTTTTCTTAACTCTTTTGCTGCCAACAGCGAAGCAACGAAGCAACCATCTCTTTCGTACTTAAGCTTTTAATAATGACGGTGTGAACTTCATACAAGCTGAGCCCGGCCAGCGCATTATGCTCATACACACACACTGCCACTCACACTCCCAGAAGCTCGTATGCACGCATACAATTGCATTTTTGATAGTTACGAGTACACTTTGCTGTCGTCGTTGTTGGTCTCATGTTGTTGTAGTTGTTTTCGTTGTCAGTCTCATGTTGTTGCTGTCGTCTCCCATCAATTACGCCTTGTTTAGCTTATATTAGTGGTTGCTTCTTCTTTTTTACCATCTCATTTATTTCATTCTATGTATTTTATACATTTAATTCCATACATTTTCTTTATTGCTTCTTCTACTTTTTTAATTCTATTCTTTTGCCTTTTTCTCTTTTGATTCCTATCTTAATTCTCTTTTATTTATTTATTTTGTATCAAATATTTTATTTATGACCTCTTTTCTTTTCTTTAACGTTTCTGCTCTTCGTTTACTGCTTTTAATTCATATTAGAAGAAATAAATAAAGATAAATAATTAGTAGAACTGGTAGGATTGGCAAGAAACAATGCAATTAAAGAAGATAAGAGATGAGATAAAAGATGAGAAGAGAAATGAGATGAGAAATGATATGAACTATAAAAAATTATCAAAAAAATGGTAGAAGAAGCAATAAAGGAAAAATATTAGGAAAAAAATTGGTTAATTGGAAATGTAAAAAAATGAAAGAGAACTTAAAAGTATGTATATTAAAAATAGAAAAAGCAGTTTCGAAACTAAATCATATTATGTAATAGATTTTCTCCTTTACTATTTTGTTCATTTGATTTTGTATCTTATAACATTCCTTGTTGCTTCTACTATAATTCTCCAGCTTTTTCTGTTCCTCCTTCTATTTTTCTTCTTTTATTTATTTAAATTTGTCTTTGCCTATTTTTATTTCGTGCTCTCTTTGATCTGTATGTTCATTTTGAGCGCTCTTAAGTGACACTTTGTCATTTGCCTCATTTTATTCTAAACGTGCGTAGATTTTTGCGTATCATTGCGCTACTTTTTGTTCCCACTCTGCCACAATAAAGTTGCTTTTAGCATATATGTATGTACAAAAGTTTGGCTGTCACTTTTACTGTTCACTGAAATTTCTGGTTTCTGTTTCGTCTAGTTTATCCTTTTTCGTTATTTTTTTACAGCTTCAGTTTTTAGTCATTTAATTAATTTCTTTTAGTTTCGGCATTTTTGTTCAAATCGAACTTTACTTGTGTTAGCCTTTTTTGTTGTTCTTTTATGTAAGTAGAGGCCTTTGGAAACTTGTTTCGCCTGTTCTCTTCATTTATTTGTGCTATTATTTAATTAAGTTCCCCTGACTGGTCACTTAATGTCAATAAATTCAGTGGGGTATGCTCAAATTAGGCCTCATCAATTTATATTTCTCAGCCTGTTTTTTCAGCTAAGTTCGGCGTCTCCCACTCGAGTAGCTCTGAAAGTTGCAAATCGGTTGGGATCAAATGTGTGCCCAGTTCTTTAATTAATTTTACTAATACCAGCTCAATTTGTGCGTTTTTGAAACAAATTTGACTTTTCAGAATCCAATTTGACCATTTCTGAAATCAATCTGATTATGAGCAAATGGCATATGTAAAAAGAATCGGTTGCACAGACTAAAGCAGTTTTCTGCAATTAAATGCTGATTTGTTTCAGCTTAGATTTTATTATTTTATATGAACACTTTTATAAGCTTTCATGTAGGTTTCTGTAATACGCCTTTTACTATATAAACTATAAATCTGAGTAGTATTTATTAATCGTTGCTTCCGGATCTTCATCTGAATACTTACATCAACAACTTGCCTGCCTATCCAACTTTTTCTTAGCTATGTATCTCAAGCTAGCATGAGAGTACTTCAACTGTAAAATAACTGGAAATCGTGCAGTGAAGTGGAATACAATTCAGTGGCGTGTATCTAATTTTACATCGCAATCAAACAAGTGTCAATTGCTAATTATTGACTGTAAGCAATTAAGCGTGTAAAAAAACAGAAATACTGGCAAAGAATTTATTTTGAAGTGCGGCTACAAATTGGTAATACGTTTCAATTGCCAACCAACAATTTGCCAGCAAAATATTTTCGTTGCATGTGATCTTGCTGTGTATGTGTTAGTTTATGTGCGTGTGTGCGTGTGGGTTTTCTGCAAACGTTATAAATTCAATTAAGCGTTATAAGCACTGAAACGCACACATACACACATACACACACCAACACACCGATGCAAGCGCAGAAGCAAAGATAACTGTTTGGCATATACACGCATGTAATTGTGTATGTGTGTGTGTGACAGAGTGCGTATTTGCACTAAGCGGATTTATTACCAACTCATGCCACTTTTTCTTAACACTTTTGCCACACAATTCCCTCGTTCCTCCTCCGGCAACGCACTGCTGAGCGCAGTTAACTTTTTCCTTTTTTAAATACTTCTTATGCACACTCTGCTACCAAAAAAGTCAAATAAATTTGTCAGCCAAAGAAACGCGCTTACTTATTATCCTGAAATTGTGCTTAATACCTGCTACGCCTCTTTTCGGGCAGCCCCTGAGGGCCTCTGCTACACAGTGTCAGTGGCAGCGTGTGTTTGTATGTGTGTGTGGCAGACTTGCGCCTGAGTGAGTGAGTGAGTGTGCGTGTGCGGGAAGCGGGCACAAATTACATTTGTATGAGTTAATCAAGATTTATGCACAACGAAGTTCTTTATTGAATTTAGCTGCCCTTTTCCCCTTTTCCGCTCTGCGTTGCTTTGATATTGTTGTTTGCACAAAAGCTTAATTGCATACATTAGGGCGTTGTGGCCAAGAGCAATGACTCGGAATTAAAACGTACTTTTAAATGTGCGCCAGAGACTCTTGATTTATTTATACTATTTATTTTTAAATAAAATTCTTTTGATCTTATCATTTTGGTGTGCTAAAAGAAATTCACATATTTTTTGCAACTGCAATCGTTCTATTTTTGTTTATCTACTTTTATCTGATATCATTTTGCTACTGTTCTACGCACTGTAAAACTTTTCTATAAAAACCAAAATTACACTGTTCAATTTGACAGCATAAATGAAAATTTATTAAGCTATATCTTTTAAGTGTAGCTCATGCGAATTATTCAATGTCATATAGTAACATTTTTGCAAACATTTTCATTGAAATTTTTGTAATATCTTGCTGTTTCTTTTAAGAAAACTTTTTTACTTTATTATTCTACTAGCAAAAAATTTGTATAGCATTCTCTTTATAATTGAGCAGATAAATTTCAATTTTTTACAGCAGAGTGCTATCATACTTCAGTTCATCATAAATTCGGCTCAAAGTTGAAAAACAATAAAAATGTTTGCCAAATTTTAATACTTTTCCCAAAAAAAGTTTACCTGCAAATTTACATTAAAGTTTTGTTTGCAACAACTATAAAGTAGAAATTGCATATTTTCTATGCATATTGAATGCAATTATAAACGATTAAGGCTCTTTCTTACCGCTTTTTTTTTTACAAATTTATTGAGCTTTCTAAATAATTTACAAATTGTGCCACTCGCATTTTTGCTGTTGTACCGTGTTGTTACTTCTCTGTATTAATATCGTTGAAATTATTTGCAAACATTTTTACATTTTCTTTCAGTGCACTTTTATTCAATACAATTTTCCAGCGACTTTGCCTCCTGCCCCTGGCTGTCGTTAGCTTTTACATACAACTTTATTCAATATTCCAACTCCTGCCCATTCTTCTGCCAGCACATGCTCGCTTGCACATATGTATGTACATATGTATGTACATATATGCATATATTTTCTATTTATTTATTTTAATTTAAAATTGGCTTTCATGCTTTTGTATAGCAAATTATAAATTTCTTGGAAATTTCTACGAATGAATCAAATCATCACACGGCAGAGCGTAAATTGCCATGAAAGCCATGCAAGGCAACATAAAAATAATGCAAAATGGCCTTGCTTATATTATTCACATATAGTACATACACATATGCCGTGATGTGTGTGTGTGTGTGTATCGGTGTGTGCGTGCGAGTGACAATTGCAGCGCCATGCTGTTTTCACTGCGAAAATAATTGCAAATTTTATATTTTCGCTTCATTATAGAAAGCATTTCGCGCTCTTGCGAAGTTGATAAACATTTTGATTGAATTGTATTTTTTTCAAATCGATATTTTCTAGAAACAGCTCTTAAGCCATTGGTAAACTGCGCACCTTTTTATCTGCTCATGAAATATCAGTCAGTGTAGACAATTGTCAACAAATATGAGATAATTTCAACAGACATTAGATAATTTCTGGCGCTGTAAATTTGTACAAAAGTACATTTTTACTTATGCCGAATTTACGAGAAGTTGCTCAAAAATTGACAAAACTTTTGAGCTGCTAAAATAAAAGAGTAGACTATATTAGGATGTTAAGCGCCAATCAGTCGACGCGTATCGTATTTAATCGTATCGCAGACAAAACCTGTTTTACCCGAGCTCTATACATGCGTTCGCTCATGACGTATTTATTCGGATCGTAACGCAGAAATTCTCGTAGAAATAGGTCTCTCTGAGACATTTACGATACGATTAAATACGACACGCGGTGACTGATTGGCTCTTTAGGCTAAATAGGCAATGTACGGACCCTGATGGCTTCTAAGCGATACCAGCTAAAAGTAGTAAGCATTAAATATCTGCAATACTCTGCTGCTGAAATCAGATTGTCACGAAAAATTATACATTTATGTAACATAAATTTTTGAAAGTGGAAAAGTGAACAATCAATCTCAGAGCTTTGTATTATTCTGACAGATCATTACTTTGACCATACCTACACGGAACTCTAACTGGCATCGCTAAGGACCCAACAGAGCTTATGCGTGGCCTTTTTTAGGCAGCCAGCTTAACCTCACCAAATCTTTATAGTATTATTGTCTAATGCCGTCATCGAGATATGTATTAGAAAAAGCTTTGATGCAATATAAACAAGAAATGTAAATGTATATAAAGAAGCGCCTTTTAAATTGCTACTGCGCACTACTCTTCCAAAAAGGA
Organism: Neria commutata; assembly: GCA_963457695.1. Classification (NCBI taxonomy): domain Eukaryota; kingdom Metazoa; phylum Arthropoda; class Insecta; order Diptera; family Micropezidae; genus Neria; species Neria commutata. The sequence continues at coordinate 49,372,924 of OY735246.1, forward strand.
AGTTTGCTACTTCTTTGTCATTTTCCTTCTAATTGTTCAAAGCATAGCATTCCCCCTCCTAACTCTGACGACAGTCGGCGACCAGCGACGAAATGCCTTTTTAAGTTCGTTGTTTACATTTACCTTGCCATTCGCATTTCGACATTATATAACTTTTATTACGAACGGCAAATAAAATGTCCAATTTTACTAACTAAATTTATACACTCCACTCATGCGTTGCCATATATTTTTTTTATTTGCTATTCGCAATTTTTTTAAAATATAATTTTTGCGTTTACATTGTTGTTGTTTGTGTATTTTGTTATATGCCAGCACATTAACACACACAATTTAATGATGTTCTTTGGCCATTGAGTCTTCAACGTCGCCGTCATTTTTATGACAAACGCGCTTTCTTGACTCATGCTGGTACAATCAACAATGTTCGTGCATGTTGCTACGACGCTGTGCAGCGAATGGAGTGATTTTGCTGCTTCTTGCTGTTGTGGGTTTTGGTGCTGTTGATGAAAGTGCTGTTGATTGTGTTGTTGGCCGTAAAAAGTGCGTTAAAACAAACCAACAACACCAAAGATAGACCGCCTGCTTCCATATGTATGAGTGGTGCTGTTGATGTGTCTGTGTATGCCTTTTTTGATGATGATAATGTTGCTGTTGCTGATGATGTGTAGCTGTTGATGTTGCTGATGAGCTGAAGCATTGCTGATTGAGCGCTGGCAGAAATCTAGTTTCAAACTATTGATGAAATGCCAAAAAGTTGAGTTGCATGTGCGAATGATGGCATGATATCGCTTGGATGCTAATGTTTGCGAATGTGCACTCAGCTGCCAGGCGGTCTCTCACTTCTTATGTTTAAACTTTTTAGTGTTGCTTTTTAAACAAGAGTATAAAAGTTTGTACTATTTTCTTTCTTCAAGTTTCGAAACTATGACTAAAAACTGTTCTCTTTGCTGGTGTCCAGCTTTGACGCGCGCTCAAACAAAACTGTGTGAGGCAATCTGAAAACTGTTTGAAGTGTTTTTGTAGCACTAAATATTATCTTTCTAAGCCCATATAGCCTAATCAGATCGCAGTTATACAACGCGAGATACATACTACTAAAGTCATCTCTTGGAAAAATAATGGATATATTCGAAATTCACATTCAAGCGAAATTTAGATAGTACAAGCATAGTAATTTTTTGTTTCAGAAATATTTTTGTTTTCCATACATTTAAATAAAAATTCGCATAAAAAGTTCAGTGTGCACAAGCGCTTCAGATTTGCAGAGAGAGAGAGAGAGAGAGAGAGAGATGGTTAAGTTTTTCGAAACGTCTTTAAACTCTGCAGCTGTCTTCTTTAGCGGAATTGTGACCCCTCTTATATAACATAAATAGCGAAACAGTCCTCTGATGTTGTTATTGTTGTCTTTGGCTTTAATTCATATTTAGATGAGCAAAGCAATAGTCAGAATCATAACAAGAACAACAACAACAATAACAGCTACAGCAATGAGCGCTGTTTTGAATTTAGCTTTATACAGCGATGCCAGCACCTCGCCGCACAGCAACAACAATAACAGCAACAACGCTACAAAGCATTTTTTGGTAATGACCTTGAAAAAGCTTTATCTAAAAATCGAGTGCAATCAACTTTTTCCCCCCATTATACCAATACAAATATACTACTCTTGAAATGTGTTTTTATAATTTTGCGTGTGTGTGCGTGTGTATATTAGTATCTATGCGGTTCTACACACACTTCTGTGTGGCTGTGTTGGTGGTCTTGTTATTGTGTATGCGTGCTGTTGTTTTTGTTGTGGTGCGATGTGCTGCGGTGTGGCTGCTTAGCCGCATACTCAGTTGATTATTATTTGGCACTTTTCTTATATGTATGCATGTATTTCTTTTTGTTGCTGTGGTTGCTGTTGCTGTTGTTGTCGTTGTTATAAAGATTCCAAAGGTGTTTTGTTGATTGTTGTTGTTGTTGCATTTTTTCTATGCTAATATTTAATGCTGAGCATTTTGCATTGCAACAGCTTCTATTTCCGATCGCCGCTCGTCTCGGCGTCTTGTTTCTTTATTATATGTTATTCCCTTTCCCTTTGTTACTATAGAAACGCCTCTATCTCTTGAAACTGTTGCTTGAATTTTCTTGTATCTACATACATATGTACATAGGTACAGTGACTTACAAGAGTATGCAGCAACTTAATCTGCATTTTTAGAACTCGAAATTAAAAAGCTGCTGTTTTTTTAGTTCATATTTTAGCTTGATTAAGTGTACACTTGACTTTAAATTGTCTCTAAAATTAGAATGTTTTGGCACTACTTTATGTAAAATAATAAGAAACAAGTTTCGAACAGATGGTTTTGATATTTGCTGATTTAGCTATTTGTACTTCGGGTGTTATCTTGGTTTGTGCCCAGAATGGCACTTCGCAAATTCACCACATACATATGTACATATATTCACCACTTCCGTAACACCAAATTTTCCTGTATCCCATTCGCAAAGATGCTTTACTTAAAAAATTGCTTTTGTGAGACACTGTTTATGCACTTACACAAGCTTCGAATTTTATTGCAGTTGCGGCCTACGCTTCTCGGAAGCTCTTATTCTTAATGCCTATCTTTCTGCCGCCCGCTATTTCCATACTTTTATAAATATTCTTAAGGTAGGTAGGTTGGCGGCACAAAGAATTCCCATAGCAACCATTCTGTTGCCCTTTGCACCTCAGCCGCGCCTGCCTTTTCCTATAAGCATTTATTTGATGTATTTATAAATGTCTCTAATGTTCATTTCTAAGCGCATTGCTCGCTGCCCAAACTAACAAAAGACATTTTGGTGGCATTTTTTTCCTTTTATTTTCATTTCATTTATTTATTTATTTTATTTCCTTTTTGAAATTTGAATTTAATTCGGCGCAGTTAATTTTGTTTTACTTTTTGCGCGCTTGTGTTTGTGGGCTTGTGCGTTGCGGTGTTCTCGTTCATTCTGAATTTTTTAGATTTGGGTTTCCGTTTCAGCAGCACTTAACCTACTGCGTCCTCTTCCAATGCTTAACTTCCCTACCTACCCTGTCTGCTACCCTCTGCCCACCTGCAGCTAGTCTATCGTACCTTTGCGCATGCATAACAACAACCAAATTGGTCTTTTGTTCTACATCAACAAAAAGTACAATGTTTTTTTGCACTTTTGTTCCACTGTATTTTTTGTTGTAATTTCTGCAAATTTTTAGCAATTTTTGATGAGCGTCTTTCAAGTTTTTCTACGTATTTTGCTGTTTGGTTCCACTGTATTTTTTGTTGTTGTGATTTCTGCAAATTTTTAGCAATTTTTGACGAGCGTCTTTCTAGTTTTTTCTACGTATTTTGCTGTTTGGTTCCACTGTGTTTGTTGTTGTTGTGATTTCTACAAATTTTTAGCAATTTTTGACGAGCGTCTTTCAAGTTTTTTGCTTTGTTTTTGTCAAACATGCATACAATTTTGCTTGCCTATTGAAACATTACCAAAAAATGTTGCGTCGCGTTGCTGTCAAAATGTTTAACTTTTAAAGATTTTATTGACAAATTAAATTTGTTTGGCTTAGCTTGAAAGCAAAAATGTCTACGCTGACGTTTCAAATACATATGTAAGTAAAATGTTTACGGTTCTGAAATATGCTATTGAACATGTGCTTAAATTTTGTGTAGGCTTGTTCAAGTGCTCTTGATCACATCCTGAAAAGAAATTCATGAACTTGCTATAAAATTGAACTCCGTTTCTCTAGCTTTTCGTTATAAAAAAATTTGTACACTTGCATTTTTCATCCGTTCTTCTTAAATACAAATTTATTTTGCCTACTCTTTTAATACTAAACTAGAGTCGAGAGTAATACAAGTCAAAATTCCAAACCCTTCACTTCTTTAACTCCATTATTTATAATATATATTTTTTTTTATTCGAACACTGAGAGTCTTCCTCTAAATATCAGTCAATCGTTTTTCATTGGTTTGACTCTTCAAAGTTACTTATATGGCCAATGCAAGTTGCAGCCTTACGCACAAGTTATCTTCAGGCGCCTCTGCTTTCGCCACGACTTCTAAAGCTCTTGGTTCCAAGCTTATCTAAGGCTTGCTTTACTTGCTCCCTCCAACGGAGACTCGGTCTTCTTCTGCGCCAGCCCAAAACCTTCGTATAGATTGCTTTTTTTGCTAGCGTTTTCTAATTTACTTGCTCCTTTTAGTTTCAGAGTCAGAACATAAGCGTGCACCCTATATAAAATCAGAATCTCTCTAGAGTGCATAATTTAAATATATTGCATACATACATATGTATGTACATATAATACAGATTGTTTCAGTATCATGCCAATCGCTTCATAAAAATTTTTGATATTTTTAATTTGCGCTTTAGTAAAAAATGTGGTTGCAATTTAGTTAAATATATGTTATGTATGCATATATCAGGAGTGGCCTCTGGCCATTTCTCAACATTTTCCATATACTATGCGGTCCGAGAGATCATTTGGGTTGGCCGCTGATATACATATATTATATCTGCATATTTTATTGAAAATCTAAACAACGGATCTTGTTGACTTTCAGTTTTAAAATTTTTCGAATCTTTTCTGCTTAACTAATATATTTTTGTGCTTCTGCCCCTCTCTCTTTTCTTTTTTTTTCTGTTTATCATCTGTTTTTGTTACTATAACTTTTTCTTAGGGAACGCCCATAAGTCTATTGGCTTTAGACAGTTCCTTCAATTGTTTAGATTCAAATAGTGCGTTTTCTAGGCATAATCAAAGTATCTCTAGACTTAAATATTGGTATTCTATATATATATGTATATATAATATGATTTCCACAATCTTCTGCCTTTTGCCTTTCAGCTGCAAATACAAAGACGCGCCACCAATTTTAAAGAAAACATTAATTTTATGCAACTTTAAGTGTTTTGCTTTCTAAATCAAAAATTTCAGCCTAAGCCAAAGCTAAAGCTTGCCGGCGTCTAATTAAAATTTGCTACTTCTTTAGCTTCTTTTCAAGCTCGGCTTGAAATTTATACAACGCTCAATTCTTGCTGGCAGCTTGTTTTAGTTGTCGTTGTTGCTGTTGTTGCTGCTGCTGTGGAATTGTGTTGATCTTTTGGCTGTTGTTACCTTGAACTTGACTGTATACTGCCAGCCAGAGTACAAAAATGATTTCGAAAGGAAAAATTAATACGATTTTGTCATGCGGCGTGCACGGAAAACAAATAAGACATTCGCTTTTTGTCTAATTCTAATGCTTTCAAGTCTTGAGCTCCAAGCTTGAGTACGATTTTTTTGAATTATTTGCTTTTGGCTGTTGCTATTTCTTTTGGTATTTTTTTGCCATTTTTTGCAAAGTGGCAAAATCATTGTCGGAACCATATTAGTACATAGCTTGATTGCGCTGAGCTGCATAATAATTTCCGCGTGAACGCTTCATCTGCACTCTGTTGAAATTCGATTACTCGCACCTTTTGCAGTAGAACTTAATGAAGTGCAAAGTCGATTCCATGTATTTATAAATTCTTTGTTGACAGCCATATCTAATCTTAAAATGTAGCTACTTAGCTACACTGCCATAATTCGGCAAATGAATGCAAATTTTTATATAAAATTGTCATATTTTATTTATTTGATATTTGGCATGAGTCAATTAATGTAGAGCGCATGCAATTTTTTTTATATAAATAAAGATGCTTGACAAATTTTTTTGATCCTAAGTAGTAAGTAGTAGACTAAATTAGGATCAATGACACAGTTTTTGTTATAAAAAAACAGAATTAGCTGTTTAATTTAAATATGCAGAAAATATTAGCTGATTTATATAAAATGTATAAAAAGTTTTTACCAAAATTGTACTTTTTTATCTAAGCCGAAATGAGCGCTCTTTCGTTATGATTTCTCTCAAGCCTTGTGAAACAAGTAATTTTTCAAAAGTTTTTTTTTTGTAAAAATTGTCGCCTCTCGTATCAAAGCATGAAAGACAAGCAACTTGTTAACAGTGTGTTGAATAAATATTTTATGCATATTTAATGAGCAAGCCTCTCGGTTTGATTGAAGTAAGTTTAGAGAAAAGTAACATCCTAAGAGATTTCTTAAAGAACTTTCGAACATTTTTGCTCAAGTCTGTAGTCTCTTGTATGTCAACATTTATAACAAAGCTTCCAGTAATTTCTAAAAAGTTGTTCACACTGTTTTTATTTTGCTTTCATATTTTCTTTAGGTAGTGCTTTCTGTAAAAATTTTCATCTGTGCAATAAGAAAGTTAGTTTTAGGCATAATTTCGCTGAAGACCTGAGAAACCTAAAAAAAAAAAGCGTTTTTGAGCGTATGAATTTTTTGCAAAACCTGATTTTTTTTTCCATAAAATCGGTAGTACAGTAAAGAAGTTACCATTTCTATTACATTCATCTGGGAGATAAGCCACTTCTTCTAGGACATTTTGACAGCAGTTAATTTTTTGTCTAAAATCGGTAACAAAAATCAAAAGAGATAACCATTTCGTTTTGATTTCGTTCTAGAGTTGGGCAACTTAGTAACTTCTGACTACTTACAAATTTTTTGGATAATTTGGGAAATAGAATTTTTTGTAATTTAAAATTTCTTTATTAAGAGGTTCGCTCAGGATGTGTGGGACAAGTAAAAAATTTGCACTCCTGCATTTTTGTCAGCGCCCGCTTTTTTGTGGATCCTGGTCTTTGTCTTAAGGTAATCATTTGGCATTTCGGAGATAGCTGTGAGAGATAATGCTTTTAATTTTACTGCTCTCTCTCTTTCTTACGCTATCTCTCACGTTCTTGCTTGCCAGCAAACAACTGCCTGAATTAATTGTCAGTTTAAAAATACATTCACCTTTTCACGCGAACAGCTGTTTTTTTTGGAGAGGGGAGGCTGAATTGGCTGACTCCTGTGAAAACTGTGCTTTTTTACTTTTTACCAAAATATTGACGATTCAACAGATGATTCAGTTTTACATTTCTTAAAAGCTTTAGTTTTTTAGTGCGCATTCTGCTGTGTAGCATTTTATTGCGAGGAGTGTGACTAACTTTTCCTGCCCGGCCTTAAGTCCGGCGAGTGCACGGCTGGTCAGTGCCGGCTTGGAAGCAGTCACGCAGTTGCACAGATGCTGCCATCTGCGTTGAATGACAGCAATTTCTGTTGTTGTTATTGCACTCTTGTTGCTCCTCTTTGGATTAGCACGCTCGAAATGAAACTCGTATTTAAGGCATTTTACTTTACGAAAAAAATCTCTTTTCTGGTTTTTACCTTCCATTTTGTTGCAGTTTGCTGCTGTGTTTTTTTAAACACTTTTTTTTTGGAAATTGAAAAAACGCTGACCTTTACGTCAACGTCCTCAAAACCTTGAATAAGAAATAACGTAAACGTTTGCGCTGATCGCGCGTCGCCTGCTTTGCATGCCTGCCTGAAATACACTTTCATTCTAGTTTTTATTATGGCTACATAGTATGTATACACATGTATATTATATATAGCACATAGCATATATAAATTACTAGGCAGCCACATTTCGTATAATCTCACCTCAAGCTGGTGTAGCTACTGCTCCCGCTCCAGCTCAGCTCAGTTCGGTGCGGTTCGGCTCGGCTCAGCACGAAAAAGTTCAAGCTTCATCTTTTGTTGTTGTCATTTTTTGTTTTGTGTAAATTGGTAAATTAACTTTTTATTTCTGGCTCGGGTCGACCGTGTGCGCCTTGCAATTGAACGTAATGTAGTTTCTGCGCTTGCTGCTGCTTCTTGAAGTTGCGACCTGATGTTTTATTCAGTTTCATAATTACATTATTAAAATTATTTGCTTGACTGAGCTAGCCACGAGTGTATGCGTGCGGTAGAACTGGTTTCCGGAGGGAGGGCGGACAGAGGCTGGGAAGATTGGAACGAAGAAAACATGTAGTGTAATACAAACTTAAGCATTTCATAATTATTTTCAAGAAGAGATAAACTATTGCAATTATGAAAATATTGACATTGCAAGTGGTTCTAATACAAAGCTACCTCTCTATCCAATTGAGTGTATCTTGAGGATCTGACGATACCAGCGCGAATGAATTCAAGAGGAATACCAGAACGATCGTTCTTAATTTCCCATCGAAAATGAGCGCTCGTTTTACTTAAGTGTCGAAACAAGGTTTCATTACGAGCACAGTTTATTGCTGTATTATTGAGAATTTACGTTAAAGAGCGAAAGATGTCGAAATGGAGCATCGAGAAAAGTTTGTAATAAAATGAACGTGCTTTATAATGTAGCGATGGGAACCTACTTCAGTGCTTAGATCATTAACATGAAGTTCGCTTAATTTAGCTTCACTTTGGAGTTGCTTGGAAGCAATTTGACTTGAAAATTATTCTCTTTTTATTAAAATTTTTTCATGTCTGAATTGTGAAATGTCTGCAGCTTTCAGTCTTGCTTTCAAACACAAAGCCGCTATAGATTTTCGTCATATAATCGCCATATTTCATCACAACAACTTTCTTATTGTGTTGCCAAGCAAAATTCGCAACTCCCAACTAACTTCACGTTTTTTGCCTCCCTTCCGTTTTTCGCAATTCAGCTCGAAACCTTTAACTTAATTAATGTTTAACTTGAAACAAAAAAGCCTAACAAGTTACTTTTTGTTTATGGCTCATTTTCATTGGAATTGAAATTGAGTAATCCACATAATAATTGCCTAAATCACCAACTCATTGTGACTAACTACAATTCTAAAATTTTGTTTTCCGCTGCGTGCTATCATAAAAAAAATTAACATTTTTGTTGTTGTTTAGAGCTATTGCAAAATTGTGAGTTGTTTATTGCCAGAAAGAAATCACTCAAAAAATGTTTGCTTTGCTTTACGCACGAACAAAAATTTCTTAACCTGCTGCTGTCCAGTTTAGTTGAATTTATGGTGACTGTCGGGGCCTCTTAAAGACCAATGAGGTTCAAAGCGACCACACAATGCTTCATGTTAAAGGTTTTAAGCTTGTTTGTTGTTGCTTCTCTATCGAAAGGTTTTACTTTGTAAGCAATGCCACTAATTGCTTGAAATTGTAGCATTTTGACTTGGTAAGAGGTTCTCTATGCCAATGGTCCTCAACCTTATTGTCGCCGCGGCCCGGTTAACGGACTTTTCCTTGCTCGTCTGTTCTTTTACTTGGTTTTCCATTTGCTGAACCATATGTTGAAGACCACTGCTCTAAGCTACTCAGTCAAGTCCTGGCCAAAGCTGTACAATGCTATCGAATTTTTTTTAGTATGATCTTATTTAAATTAAAAGTTTAATAACGCTTAAAAGATATAACTAGCATTAACCTAAAAACCGCTGTAATAAAATAAAGATAATGGTTGTACCTCGATTCACAGATTCTTTAAAGCACTGCTTCGGCATGAGTTGTGATAGACAAGGCCAGATTAGTAGATTGCATTTAAAGTAAGTCTCCTAGCCAGCGAGGCCTGAAAGACCTATTGTGGCAGTTCTTCATTTATTAACAGATGCTCATGGATGCGCAGCCTCAAGAGGTATGAAGCAATTTCTTTGCGAATCTGATCTGATACGATTACTTCAAAGTTCCATTTCCTTTAGAAAAGTGTTTCGGCTTAATAAATATTTCAATTTGTTTGGCCAGAGCAACGAGAAATACTTCGGTACAGACTGAAATTGACAATGGTGCGATTAGGCTTTGAAAATTTAGACTGTCGGCTGACAAAAAAAATCTTTCTTTTGGTTTGATTCATGTTTCGTTTTGGTGCAGACGAAAATAAAAATGTTTTGTCTTGGCTGAAAAATTTGAACTGATCATGGCTCGTGGTTCAGTTTTCCGGTAGCAACTAAACAAAAGGTTCGATGTTCAAATGTATAAGTGAATGTTTAGTTTTGATGCGAATAAAAATATCGAAAGTGTCTGGGTCTATATGTGCATATATAATTGGCGCAACAATCAGTGTATCCGAGGCTGAGGCTTTCTCGCATAAACTAGTGTGTGCTTGTTTTATTTTTGCACAAGTTAATGGGAGCTAAAAATGTATGCTATATCTGAACGGCATTGAGAAGCTTTATTTTCATGTCGAAGCTTACTCTCGTAGAGTTGCCAATTCTGCGCGATATATGGCAATAATTTGAAAACAAATGTTCTACCATCACAAAGTTGAACATTTGTTTTCAAATTATTCTTAGCTGGGTTTCGAACCAGCGAGCTCTTGCATCAGATACTGAGCTCTTTTGCTCTGAGCCATGAGGCTGAGGCATGGTTCGATTTTGGCAGCACTAATAAAAACCAGCATTGTTTATGGTTTGGTTCATTGTTCGGCTTTGGGCCTCTGAAATTTCGCTTGTTTCGGTGCAAAAAGGCCTAATGGCGTTGCATTGCAATAAAGGGTTAAGCTTTTTGCTTTATTTGAGGCCTATTTAATGTTGTTTTTCGCTGTTTATTTTACTATTCTGTGGTTTGTGTTAGTCTTGAAAGCGAAATCAAATTTTTTTGTTGCCACTAAAAACTAGCGTATACACGTTTTTTTCGCAGTACGCCATTTTGTTAGATTTTAGCTTTTTTTGTGAAATGAACATGGCAAAAGATTTTAGCGTGTCTTTTCTTCATTGTCTTTGTGACAGCTGATGTCACAACAATATGTCATAAAGCTGCGCTTAAGGTCACTGGGCATGAAGTAACGATTAACAAGCTGATAAGGCGGACGTTTATATGGCAATTTGCGCTGGCTTTACGCTTTTTCATTGGCCTGAACAAGTTTGCCGCTTAGAAAGAGACAAAAAATAAAGCATATGTTTTCTACTACATATTTGCATAGTCGCTGCTTAACTTTTTTTGCATATGTAGTACATATTTTTTCAATTTCACAAAAAAACTCGGCGCAGATTTAATGCCACAAACATGCCTGTGTGTGTCTGTGTGTGGCGCACGCACACGTATGCACTATTTCCGCTACGCTACTGTTGAAATGTGTTGCAAATCACGCCATCAGAGCTCATAAAGAAATCCACACTTATGCATTTCTAATGCATTTGAATATTTTAGCAGCCATATTTGTAAGGCCCCCTTTTCAGCTACAGTTCCTGCACTCTGTCAGCTGCTAATCCCCCTCTCAAGCTTGTGCGTTCGTTCAGCTGCGCACATTTTACGAAGCGCATAAGAGGCGCAACTGTTCTCCCCCAGAGCCCCCCCCCCCCCCCCCCCCCCCCCGCACAATCTGCTCAGTTTTAGCTCATAGTTTGCCTTAGGAATTTCGTATTTTTTAAATGTTGTTTTCTTTGGGCAGCAAAGTATGAAAACAAAAACAACATTTTACTTACAAATTTTTAAAAGAATTGTAGATAAATAAAGCAAGTAAAGTAAACATTATGTAAATATGGTTAGAAACGCAATAAAAATACTTTGGACTTGGTTGATTTGTTGCTTTGTCAATATGGAAAAGAATTTGCTGGCTGATGGATGCGCTTGACTGCGTAAAAGGAGAGACAATTTTACAAAAAAGTCTAGATATGACAGCGTTAGCTTTTCTGACGTTTCAATTTGCCTTTTCTTAAATGCAGAAAAATCCTGAAATGCCGCTATTTTAATTCATAAGCTCGAAAAGCCCAGTTCCTGTAAACTGAAAATCTTTTGAGATTAAGAAATTCCTTAGTTTAGGTTATGGTTGCACTCGCTGGCTAAATAGGCCACGCATAGACCCTTTTGGCTGCTTGACGATACCAGATGGCGATCTGTTTAAGATATTCGCTACCATAAAAACATTGTTGCTATGGAAAGAGTTTTGAAATTGTACAGTTAAAGTCAGCACTACTTACATAGCATATAAATTTTTTTCAAAAACTTTTTTTGAAAATTGTTTAGAAGATTTTTGAATATGTATTTGAATGGAACACGTGTTATGAATTCTTTTATCTGCGCATGATATACGCCTAGCTAAAATTTTGTCATATTTGCGCAAAATCCATAATTTTTTATACATTTTTGCTCTAGCTGTTGTTACTTATTAAGTCTATTGTATCTTAAATAAATTTTTTGCAACTACATACATATTTGGCAAAACATTATTTTCAATCATTCATTATTACTTGACAAAGAAATTTTGTGGTTTTTCATATTTTCTTTAGAATTGTTGCGCACTTTTGACATTTTCTCAATATTTTTGTATTTTTTTTTAGCACTTTTTCGATGGCAGTTCGTAAAAATGACATCAACAGAAATATGTACATTTTTGAATCTATAATGCAATCTATTTGTCTAAATTATGAGGCAAGAGTGACTTTACGTTTATATTTATTTAGAAACATTTGACTAAAGTGAGTTTAGCTCGAGCCATATTTGCTAGATAAAAGATTTGTTATCGAAAATTCTCTAGGAACAAATTTAATTTACATTACACAGAACTGCATTATCAACAATGATTGATTACAAATTTAGCTATAAATAATAATTTTGTGTGACATGATATTTTTCTAAAAATTTTGTCTGTTTCGGTGCTGCTGTCATTTGAACGGAATTGGACGTTTTCATAGCGTATAATGATGTGGATTTTGGGAAAAATGTATATAAAACAAAAGTGTACAACAAAAGAGTTGAGTGAGCTGCGAATAAATGTGAAAAAGTGTCTGTTTTCCTAGAATTTCTTTAATTAATTTTTGTGTGTGCGCATTCCATTTTCGCCACAGAATTGGAAACCACAATTCTTGAAGTCTTGGTTTCGTTTAAGCTTTGTTGTCATTTACAATTCCCAAGTGCGTTTTCCCCTCTAACTTAGGCAATATCCTTTTTACTCAACTCATATTTCAGCACATATTCCACATTTCTTCTCATAGCTTATTTCCTCTTTTGATGTTAACTTCATATTCATTTGATTATGCTTTCTTCTTTTCTGTTGCCCTGTTACCGTCGCTGTCAGCATCACTGTCATACTCACTGTCATTGTCGTTGTCATTGTAGCTGCTGTTGTTGCTGTCAAACGCTACACCACTTTTAATTAATATATTGACATGTTGATGTCATTAGTGCAAAGTCCGCCTATACATCTTCATCAGCTTCGGCAAGTTAGCTTACACCACTTTCCACTAACACCAACACTATGACGTGTCGTTTTTGGGGTCTCGTGTATGGAAACGTTGCCTGCCTTCAACGTACATTGACTTACTGCCGCAATAAAAATCCTGCCGCCAGCGCAAGTTTATGTGTTTTTATTGTTTTTGGGCTGTGTGTGCTGCTTCTTCCTGCCATTAGCATTTCGGGCGAACCGGGAAGCTTCTCGGCGTATGTATGCTGAAGTCGATAGACGCCTTGGTATCTGACGCTCGATTATAGTTACTGTTGTTGTTGTGGTTGTGCTTGTTTTGTTGTTGAGCGGGTAACAGCGCCTAAAATTAGCATTGTTAAAATATCATTTCATCACTTGGTGGCATCACAACACGACGCAACGCAACGCGTCACGTCACGTCAACAACACAAAATAGCTTGAGGGAGAGGCAGACGGACGCGAAAAATGAAACGGGTAGCGTCATGTGGGCGTATACTTTGATTAATTGCAAAATTTTACACAAGAAGCAAGCAAAAGTTGCTAAACAGTTGCAAGCAACTGTGGCAGCCAGAGCCATTGGAAAGGAAAGGGAGCAGAAGGCTGCCATCAAAGAAGCTGCGTTGCAGCCAGCAGATCCCCTCAAAGCAGCAGCATTGATTAATGATGCCTTGAAAGATATCGGCAGGCGCCTTTGGTCGAGCGCAGAGTGGGGCGCCGAACATGGTAGCTGCAGAGGGTAGTGGCGCCGTTTTGTGACGACAATGATGCTGCTAAATGCTACTCCTCCAACTCTTCATAAGATTTTGAATTAAATGAATACAAATTCATGCTAATGAATGCAAAGATACGTACAGTTGTAAATAAGCAGTAACAGTTCAAAAGAACTGTTAACAATCTGCTTGTTTATATTTTCTTCGAAGGGCGGAATTTAAGTTCGAGATTCTCTGCACAGTCCATTTAAAGTGCACACAAATTTTATTAAATGTGCTTTTTGTCAAAGTTTTGTAGAGCCAAAAAAATATTTGCATGCAATCGTCAGTGTTGGCCTGGGAAAAGACAATATATGCATACATATCAGTAAAGTATATTAACATTTTATAATTTGTCAACATATTTTTTTGTGGTTTCGAAAAAATTTTTAAATCTCGATTCTGTATCGAATCGCTATGTACTTACAGTGACGTTCTGTGACGTAATTTGGCTTGTTTAATACGTCTGATCTTTTTGCACTTTTTAGCTTTGAAAATTTCATAAAGTCCTTAACCTTTTTTTTCTATGGCAGATTCGAAATTTTTTCCGAATTCCAGTTCTTTGAATGCCACAGCAAAAAACAATAGCATGCCCCTAGTGTATTTTTAAGTTTTTCCAAAAAATTTCAAAATTTCCAATTTTCAACTAAAAGAAAACTTCAAAACTTATTCCACACACACACAGGGACAAGCAAAAGCGACATATGTGGCCATAGGAGCAAAAATACAGTTAATTGCAACTTCGCATTTAATTAAAGATGCGTGGCACGTAGCTGCCGGTTTTTATTATTTATTTAACATGCTCACAGGCGGCTTTAAAGCGACTGCTTGTAAGCGTTGATAAAAATGCACACAGCTACACAGTTGCATACACACACATACACACTCTTATATTGTAGTGCATGCAAAACATGTGCCGCTGCTGACAAACGGCAGCCAGGCGGCCATTGGCAGCCACTTCATGCCACGCCACGCCACACTGAACCCCCTCCACCGCCAAATGGCGGGGTGTTGGCCCACATGCGGCGGTGTTGGAGTTCAGTTCTGTTGCAAGCTTCCTACTTTACGGTACTCTCTACAATAAAAATGCAAGAAAAGTAATAAGCAACAACAAAAGGCACTAAATAAAAGCGCTAACTCCCTGTGCACACGCTGCACTTACTCGCCAATTGATGAGCGGTAGGGAGGGAGGGAGGTGCGCGCAAAGTCGCACTCGTTTGTTATGTCATTTATATGCGATCAGCGTCAAGCGTCGTCGTCAGTTAGTGTCTACTTGCGCGTGACGGCCACTCGAGTTGGCCGCAGCGGGGGCAGAGCAGCTGGCCGTTGCCAAGAAGGGGGTCAAGTTGCTTGGCGGTAGCATGCCCCCCTTCCATATGCATTAGATATGTCAACGAATTTGGAATTCTATTCGGAGCTGTTGCTTAATTTTATTGAGTTTTCATGGACTTTGCACTTTTGAAAGGGGCAGGGGAGTGTGCGAGAAGGGTGACAAAAAAATTTCAAATTTAAGAAAACAATAGTTTCTGCTTTGAAAAAAGCTATAACAAATCATTTGAATGCATAGAAGGATGTTTGACAAAGTTGTGCAAATACTAGTGAACACTTTCAGACATCTTTCAGGAAAAGCTATTAAATTTTTGATATAAACCCAAAATTTACCATAAATAAAATGTGGAAAATTTTTGGAAAAATATGCCATAATGTGTAGAGTTTTAGGTAAGCACTTAGTTTGAAAATTTTTCTTACAGAAACTAATGTTAATTAAAATTTACAATTTCATGCTAGCAAAAAATTTATTCATTAGTTACTTTTGAAGGGATTAAATGCAACTCTAAAACTAGAGAGAAAAAACCAACGTTTTGATCAAAAAGTTTGTCTCATTGCTATTAGAAAATCTTCGCTTGAAACTGAATCTGCAGCTAATATGGAAAATAAAAAGCATATATTCCTATATAGGTATAGCTTATTCTCCTAAAATTTGAATCAAAATTGCAGCTGGGGGAAGAGCAGCTTGGTGTACTTGGCTGTATCTTCTTGTCTGCCAAATGGTTTTCGAATTTAACAGATACGACAAGTTTTAAGAACTTGAAAATTAATTAATCTTCTAGTCTGCGTCATTGTCTGCTAATACACCCGTTAAATATACCCTTTAAATGAAACAATCTTCTAACGTAATTTTCTTAGTCTGCCTCGCTCACTACTAAAATTCAAATTTTTGAACCTTTTCATTTATGAGCCAGGCTATTTTTTGAAAATCAAGAACCAAAAATGTATCAGAGTATTTCTCAATCAAAAGATCGAACAAGTTTTAAAAACTACAAAGTTTTTTGTTGTCACTTCAATTATTTGCTTCACTCCTTTCACTTTCGCTCGTTTTTTACATTCACTTATCTTTATGCTACTGAGCTTCTTTTCCATACATATATTTTTTTTTATAGCTCATAATAATTTTTTGAAAATTTGCTTGTTTTTGCTTTGCTGCGCAAAAGGCCATACAAATTCAAAAAAATTATGCAGTCAAGAGAGCAGCAAAAAATTCTGCTACGTGACACTTTTGCAAAAGTTCAATTACATATTTATTGTTAACATTTTATTATTGCCGTTTCTGATTGTTAAAAATTTTTTATAAATATTGTTATACTGTTTTTTTCACTCGATTGCTCGCAAAAAAGTGTAAACAATCTGTCACACTTTTTTTGTGCTGCCATTTGTCACGTGCACAAAATAGCGTCACCCTGTCACTTAAAACACTGCGATACTTCACTTCACTTTTTTAAAGTGTAAATTGAACTAGCTCTTCCGCTGGTTCTGGAACTGGTTGCTTTCGAGCAACTTTTTTCATAACCTTTAGAATCCCATTATTTGCAGCCATGATTTATAGCACCTTTTTTGTTGTTTTTCTTGTTATTAAATTGTCAAATATAAAATTTATTCTTGCTATTTTATTCATTATAAAAGTATAGTGCAGTCAAGCAAATCATTTACATGGGAACCTTCTCTGAGCTGGCCGCGTCGATTTCTAACAAAAGCTGCAAATCGGTTACTCTTTTTGAATTAGCCACTCTCTCCTCCCAGCTAGCCTCCATCCCTATAATAAAGAAACCGCTTTTAATTCTGCCACTCCCCTTCGGCACGAACTACAACTACAACGATCAACTACAATCAAAGTTTCGAAGTAACAAACTGTATATACAAATCTTTTTGGTTAGACGCCAACTTTTAATGACTTTTTCAAATTATTTGAACCAAACATTTATTCCTCTCTTAGCACCTTTCAGCTGTTTGAAAATATTTGTATAGCTTTGAACAGAAATATTCCGTTCTTACATACCTTCCAGTCATCTTAGCATTTTTATCCCTAAGAGAATTTACATGCTCTGAGAGCAATGCACAGTTTTCAGGACAAGCCTTTCGAAACCAAGCTGGGAGCGGAATAGCAGCTTCTTCGAAAGTGCTCACTTCTTCGTTTATGTGCAGCGTGCATATGACAACTGGAAGAACTGCATGAGTATTCCGAGTCATACTTTGATTCTTTCCTGTTCTTATGCATACTTATGCTAACCCAACAGGTTCAGCCACCTTCTGACACATTCTTCCAGCTGATTCATGCATTAAGAATGTGAAAAACTTTTTACGCATGCGCACTTTGTAAAAAGTGTAGCTGAAAGAAAAGAATAACTAAATGCTATCATCAACGCTGTTAACTGATTCACAAAACCATATCTTTTTGAATAAACAAACTTGTCGAAAAAAAGAATCAAACTGCTTTTACAGGTGAGTGAAACCTCTTTCGGTTAATGGTTTACTAGTGTTGCCAAGTTGCACTCTTTTTTCAATACAATTTTAATTCAACTTATTGAGTTTATAGTTTACAGGAATCTTACATACTAGATATTTAACGAAATGCTTATAAATATATAGTAGTATTATCTAGGAAAAGAAAGAGAATAAAAAAGATTTTAATTCTAGGCATTGAGCAATCGAGAACTAGTTATTGGCTTATTCCAAGCATATTTTGACTTAAAAGCATTAATATAAAAGATATTACTATTAACATTATTAACTTATTAGTCTATGGTTTACAGGAAATTTATGTTTGAACGAAAAAGTTTTTATATTGCAAAAAATTTTCCAATTTGGCCACGTTACGTTTGCCGCCATAGCTTGCAGGATAATTGTTCGGTTTCTAATGTCTAACATGCTAGTTTTAAAAGAGAGCAAAACTTATTATGTTTCTAAATTATTTAGCTCTGACTGAATGCTGCTGCTGCGAATAATTAGTTGTTTAAAATTATTAGAATTCACATTAAAAAAGTCAATGATGAGGTTGTCTCTCTGAGGGACTACTGACTGTGCTGCTGGACAACTTCAATTTGTGCACATTTTGTGAAAGCCACTTACAAATTGACTAACAAAGTAAACAACAATTATAAGAATACAACAACAACAACAGCAAGTACACACACGAAAAGCGTGTAAAGCAATTTGTTAAATAATTATTTTTTTGTTGCAAATTGCCAACTAACAAATACACATGCACATAATTGTAGGCTCGTCGAACAACAATTTCGCTGAAATTTGTTTACTTAAAAAATTTCGACCGACCAAAATTATTTATTTAGCGGTATTCGTAATTTGCAGTACAATTCCAAAAATAATAAAATATAAGCGACGTATTCGCGCTCATTCACTCTTTTACAGTCATATTAACGCAACGTTGTAAAACATTGTTGTTGTGGAGATACTTTTGCACTTGCCTGCTGCTGGCTGATATTATTTTTAACTGACCTCAATTCAATTACAATGCAATTGTTAAAACGGCAACAACAAGACTAGCAAAAATGACAGGCGGTAGCGAAAAGCGAAATGGCGGAAAAATTGGCGCTGTTTTTTTTTGTTTGTTGATGACGAATATTGTTGGCCGCATTGTTGTTGTTGTTAGTGTTGTTGTAGTTCTTGTTGTTGACGCACAGCAACAGTAAAATGACAGCGCAACGTTAATGAGGCGGCAAGATATGTACATATGTACATATATGCCATTGTTAGTGTAAATGTGCTGCCGCCTTTTTATAGTCGACAGATCAATAATGTTTGTGCTCAAGCGTATAAAGAAAAGTGTCTTTGAAGTTTGCTGGCAGCAGTGCGCAGCAAAATGCAACTCTGTGTTAGCAGTTTTTGCTTTGCAACAGCTTGTACTGTTTACTTACAGAGATGTGAAGGGAAAACTTTTGAAATCATGCACAAAATGTTGTGGAAAGTCTTCAGCACTTGGAAATGAGTTTTCTTTTTATAAAATATCATTCTTTTTTACTTTTCAACAATAACATAAAAGGAAATAATATACACTAGCGATTCCCCCAACTCTCAGATAAGTTTTGTTATCTCAATTCCTTGAATTTTATATATTTATTATTTCAATTATTACTTTTTTACAATAAACTTTTTGATTGTATATTTAATTAATTGCTGTTTGGTTTAACTAGCTATAGACCATCACAAAATTATAGCTAATCCAAAATTTCATTATTTTCATCAAAAATGAATTGAGTATTTCTAACTAGCCAAGGGCAAAGCTAAAAATATGTCTTGAAATAATATCTCTTGTCTTTAATTTAACTCATTTCTATTTATAGCAAATTTGAATGCAAAAATCCGTATATACAAAAGTATAAGCCTCAAACTTTGTTAAAAGTCTTAATATATTTCCTTCTTTTCCTAAAAAGCTCGAGCGTTGCTGACTCATAGTTAAAGCAGATTATTTATTCGATTACCTACCACTTAAATATTTCATTGAGATCGAACTCTGCTTGAGGCCCATGGGCAATACAATCTTTCGTAATGAACATTTAAAGTCTTGAGAGAGTTGAGCGGCTGAGCTTCACTAACGGTAAATTCTACCATAGATTCCTACCTTGGGAATTTGTAGCGAAACTTCAGAACATATTCTGGTGTCACTATGATGAGCTAGTAAGGCCTCTTAGGTTGACATCACTAGGATATTAGTTTCCATACCTCAAAATACATTTAAATCTGAAGGTAATAAGATAAGTAGAAAATAGTCAAAAGAGCAAAGGGAATATATGGCAACTCTGGTGTGTTCGTACAAGGGACTAATTGCAGATCGCTTTGTTAAATTTGCAACAGTTTCAACGACAACAACTACTGCTACAATACGCAGCAATAAAGTTGCTGTCATGTTGTTGTTGTTGCATGCACTGCAACATGCCGCTACCTCACTTGCTCCCCTGCAAGGCAATATGCAAGGCAAACGAGTGGCCGTTGCGGTCGTTCGGCAAGGCAAGGCAACGCAATTGTAATGCAATAATGTCAATTCCAGCAACAACAACAGCAATAATCAACGCGACAGTAGCAGCAGCAGCAGCAACAACGGCATCATTAAGTGTTGCTAATGAGCAATTTTAAATACACGCCACTTACGCACACACACACACATACAAACACAGGCTGCGTTGCTGATATGCAATAATATTGTATGTGGGTCTATCAGCAACAGCAGTGAAAACAGTAATACAAATGTTTACATTGCTGTTGCTATCGTTTGTTGTAGTTGTTGTTGCTGTAAACTGCTGGCATTCGCAGTCATTTATATGACTTAAATAGCCGATAGCCGTGCATATCACCGTCATTTGTTATGGCAAATGTTTTAGTTTAAAATTTCCAGCATTGTTGCTGTTGTTGTTGCTTTTATTGTTGCTGCTGTTATTACAATTGCTGCTGCCATAAGTTTCATGTTATGCTGCAAATGATAACACTCACTTAGATACATTCACACACACACACACACATACACTTACTCACACCAACACACGCACATTATAACCATAAACCGTGATGTATTGCCACGTCGCCATTTTCCATTGTCGCAGCAGCAGCAGCAAGTGGTCTTAAAGTGCCACTGTCAGCAATACAATCAGCAACATTTAATGGCCGACCGGTGTAGCGTCCAGCTGCTGACTGCCCCTACAACAACAAATACAACAAAAACAACAACAGTAATAGCAGCTGTGAATCACGCATTTTTGTGGTAGCATTTATAGAGCATGGCAGCACCTTTCTGCAGGGTTTCCTATCATATGAGCGGGTTTGCTTCGAAGCTAGAAATTTTTCATAATCCCTAAGTGAATTATAGCTAAGAAAGCTTTTAGTGGAGCCATAAAATATTCTGAAAATTCTTTAAATACAATTGTATTGCCATATTCCTGCTGGAGTCACAAATGTTCAACTCAATATTTGGTCAAAAAATAACAATTGCAGTTGCAAGCAATTGTCTCTGCAACGAATCGAATTTTAGCTAGTATAGATTTTAGTTAGAAGTTTTTTTAAATATATAAAAAGCTAAAAAAAATTTTGAAGTGATATCAAGATTTATATGTAAACGATTGTAGAGTTCTGTTGGCAGTGCCATAAAATGTTCGAACAAGAAAGTTGATACAATTTTTTTAAATCTATTATGATCGTGTAACAACAGTAACTGCTATAAAGTGTGGTCCAAACATAGATTTCTACACGATTGAAGTGTTTTTTGTTGAAACACTCTGCAATAATTTTCCACAATTTGTAATGTCTAGAATATGCTGCTGATTTTTTTGAGAAACCACAAAAAGTTGTTGAGGTTAGTTCGATTTGTAGCTAATTGAAGAATATTGGCAGCCCCAAAAAAGCTGCAAATATTTCGAAGCAAAATTGTTGGAAGAAGAAGAGCAAATTCATAAATATTGGCAATCCAAAAAATGTATCAAATATTTTTGTGGTTAAAGCAGTTGCTAGGAGAAGAAGGGCAAATTGATGAAAATACCGCTGCGATGTGGTTTTGTCAACTTTCAGCTGGAGGATTTGTGTTATTAAATGGCTTAAAGTCACATGTTGTTCGAAGTGTATAGATTTTATAATTTCTTCTCTGGAAGAAATATATGAGGCATAAAGAAACCTACAAAGGTGCAAGGCAAAGCTTAAAGCTGTATTTGCATATAAAAGGACATTCATTTAATATTCGAGGTTTTAGTAACTGGAAAAATTATTACGATTTTTTCCAAAAAAATTGTTTCGACTATATATAGAATAGAGGTTTTGAGGTGGGATTTAAGATTAGCAACAGTTTTTCTATTTTTTCTTAGGTTGCACTTCAAAATTTTGAAAAGTTTTAGAGTGATATTGAAATGACTTAAATGTCTTTTGAGAGCCGTAAGTAGATGGCAAATAAACACCAAAGAGATGCCTGGAGTTGGATTTGAAAATTTTCGAAGACGGGCTTTCATTGAGTAGTGTGCCAGATTTCAGATTTTGGCCAAAATGATCTTATCTGAAGTGCAGAAGAACGGGCTGCTCTTTCTTTGAATCAACTGTAATGAAAATGTCGGCGCTTGATAGCCTAGAGCTCAGATTCAAATGGGCTTAAGTCATTATGAATTTCTTCTTTCGAAAATAAAGTCTGCTCTGAAATTAGCACGAAGTCTGTCTCTGTCTAGAACTACACACAAAAAATATAAAAAATCGTATATGTATTTACCATTTCCAGACTGCTTTGAAACCTGTAGCTATTATTAAATTGCAGCTTTCGTTGCTTTCTTGCCACACTTTTTTTTTTTTTGGCAATTTTAAGTCAAGTTGATTTCAACGCGCCTTATAAATATTTTAGTTGCAAGCTAAAAATAAAATGCCGCGGCACGTTTTGTACATTCTGCAAGCACTATAATTAGACTGCAACAAAATTTAAAATAAGCACGAAAAGAAGAAGAAGAAGAAGCAGCAGCAACAGTAGACAGAATCTACAAAATCCACGAAGCTGTAATCAAAATAATTTTATGGCTCAACATTTTGTGCTGGCATATTCTAGCCCTTCTTGTTGTTGACGTTGTTGTTGCTGCTGCTGTTGTTGTTGCCAGCTACAACTTATAAGAAGCAGCTTAAAAAAATTTGCTGGCAACATGCTGAAACATTGCCGTGTGAATTTCTACAGTCGGTCTGTAGAACCTATTCCAAGAAAGGAAAAATGGAAGGACGTGTACTGACTTTCTCGCACTAAAAAGATTACTTTCATCCCTTAAATTTTTATCAATTTTTGACATTATCATTACTGATGAAGAGACAGAATTTGTCAAAGAAAACTTTTTGCATGTAAACGCGTAGGGAAAGAGCTCACGAAAAGAAAGAAAAATATCCACAAAACAATATTTTTTGTGTGAAAATTGGCAACTGATTTACTCTTTGCAGAGCAGCGCTGCTAAACTTAAAAATGTACCTATGTTTAAAATTTTTTGCTCCTGCTAAACTTTTTCACATTCTCTCAAAATTATCTTTTATTAATACCTTCTCGAGTCCTTTTCTTCAAGACGGGGCAATACAAAATTGAAGAGTGGAAACTCTGCTTGTCTGTCTGTCTGTCTGTCTGTCTGTCTGTCTGTCTGTCTGGCTGGCTGTCTACCTGTCTATCTGTCTGTCTGTCGGTCTGTCTGTCTGTCTGTCTGTCTGTCTGTCTGTCTGTCTGTCTGTCTGTCTGTCTGTCTGTCTGTCTGTCTGTCTGTCTGGCTGTCTGTCTGTCTGTCTGGCTGTCTATCTGTCTGTATATCAGTCTCTCAGTCTATCCACCTGTTTGCTTATATCAAATGGTCACTGTACAACTTTGTCAAACATCAACACTGACAACCAACCAACAACAATGCAAAGCCGACATTGCCACCAAACGCATTACAACAACAACAATAACAACAAGCTGCAAGCAACTAGCAACGCATCTGAATATGCGCTTTCATCGTTTTAGCTCGATTGCCAACGGCCGAAAACCGCTTTCGCAGCTCAGCTTACTAACACGTTTATTTGCAGACCCCGCTCTGCCCCTCCCGGCCTTCCAGCCTGGCCGCTTGCCAATGCATGTGGCCATTCCGGGGCAGTGCAAGAGTAGGCTAGCAGGCACAGGTCCGCCTGCCAGTGGGCATCTGTATATATTCTAAACGGTGTATTAGCCATTATGCTAACGGTAAAACGTGCAGATTATTATTGTTGTTGTTGTTGTTAGCCACACTCGCTGCCTTTGCTTTTTCTGCCTCTTCGCTGCTGCGGCTGCGGCTGCGGCTGCTTGCCACGTTCTTTGTGTGCCTCTTTGTTTCTGTTGCTAAGTTGTTGTTTGGCTTGAATTGTTGTTGCCCTTAGAATTCTTCTTTGGCCGAGACGACGAACGATGTCTGGCATCGCTGTATTTTTATTAGCGGCTTTGGCAGCGAACTGCAAGCACACACGCACAAAAGGCATTGCCACAGCAATAGCATCTTCTGCTTCTTCTTTTTCGTTTACTTCTCGTGGTATGAAAAAGTGGCAACGGCGTCAAACCTGCTCTTGCCAGCTTGGTAGAAACTTGGCTAAAAACAACAACAACAACAACAACAGCAGCAACAACACACAGCACAGCGCATTATTATTTTTATGTTCTTCGCGTTGTACGTTTTTGTTGTTTGCCTTCTTCCTGTGTCTTTGGTATTGCTTTTGTATGCAATAAAATTGCATAACTTCGAGGAATTGAGTTGTTCAACGTTCTTAGGCAGTTAAGCGAGTGTTGTTGTTGTATTTTGTTGTTGATGTTGTTATGTGCATGCTCGGCTTATTTCAGTTGAAATTGCTTAAAATTACGCTGTGTAGCCAGATTGCAACATGCCTACAATTTGCGCCTGCCCCATTCCCCCTGCTTTCCCCTGTTTCCCCCTGCATAACGTTCGTGTGGCACATCGGCCTGTTGAATAGAGGTGTGAAAGATTGCTGCGGGCTTAGAACGTTATTCTAGCCGGCACATAAGCTGCTAATAAGCCGCACGTTTAATTGCAGCTTAAAATGTCTTTTCGAAACGCGCTTTTCATTTGCAGTTCTTCGTTTCGGGCAACTTTAATAATTAATAATAATTTTGCTAGCATCTGCAAAACTAATTGGCTTGTAAATCGTGCTCGCAGGCATATGCTTTTTGTTTGAATTGCTTTTTTAATCACTTGCCAAATGCTAATGGGAATTATATATAATCTACTGTCTGAAAATCGTTGAAGAAAATGGCCAAGTTCCGTTGCTTTCTTGGCTTGAGTTGTGTGTAAGATAAAGGAATGGAAGATGGCAATCTCCAAAGATTAAGTATCGAATCATGCATGTACATTAACTGCACTTTAGCAGAGATCGGCGAGCTTAGTTGTTATTGTAAAAATTATAAAATTAAAGAAGTAGCTATAACTTTTAGCACTTCTTTGTAATTAGAAAAAGGAAATAAGTAAAGAAAAGTACAAACAAATGTTAGGTTACAAGCAAAACAAGCTTAAACTAGGCTCAGCAAATCTAGCTCCGAAGGAAGTCTCCGTCTTAATTTCTTTTGATCATAACGATCTTGATTTTAAATCTTAATCCTTCAGCCAGTTATGAGCAAAGTAATACAATGACATTTTGCGCTTGAGCTCTTGAGCTAAAATTAATAAAAGCTCAGCACTGTGAAAAATAACGAGTGTATGTTGTTGAAGGCAAGAAATTGAATCACACATGTTCACGACTGACAGTGCTATGAGACTTTTCGTCGGTTTGAAACCTTTACTAAACTTCGAATAAGCTTGTCACACACTGTCTTTAAATTGAGTGACAGTTGATGTTACAGAATCGGTCTGTAGCTATAATAAAGCTGAAAAGTTTAAAATAAGTTTATTGAAATTGGAAACCAGTAATCTTCAAACGTAAATCTTTTTTCATCTTCAAAAATATTTTAAAGAAAAAGTGTGCTCAATTTCAATCCATAACACCAAAGCACTAACCGTTGTAAAAGTCCATTATGACAGTCAATATTTTCAGTGTAAATTTTGACAGTGATATGCAAAATCAGCACAAAGCAATAATGTCATAAAGTTGTTCTTGCACTGAATTTGATTTACAATTAAAGTACTTGTCGGTTTTTTAATGAAAACAATTTTAATTAAAATCTATTGTCGTACGATATGAAAGAAAAGCGCCAACCACAACCGCAGGCAAATCATAATCAACATAATTTTGTATAGTTAAAAACTATAGCTCGCATTTTTTTGCATTTTTTTTTTGCCAACGTCACGCGTACAGGAAATTAATTTTTTCTACTTCTTCTTTTTTTAATATAATATATAATAGATTTATGAAAAAAGAATAGCAAAAGAAACGCACTGCAATTACAACTGACAGTCGGCAAGCCAACAGGCTAGCGAGCGAGCGTGTGTGGCTCTCTGTGTATCTATGTGACACACTCATGCACAAAAGACGCACTCACAGAAACACACACACACTTAGCAGCTCATAGCGAACAACTGAAAAGCCATGTTAAATTGCCACACAAGCGCCATATGCGAATTCAGTTGTTGAGGAAATATAAATATGTATCCAGATACGAGTATAATGCAAAAATACATCAACATGCAGAGATACTCGTATACCTAAATGCAAGCAGTTGCAGGCAAAGAAAAACTAGCCAGAATCATTTTCTGCAAGGAAATTCTCAATGCGCTACTTCTCAATTTGTGGCAGAGAAAATGATGCAGTGAGTTATTATAACACTAGGGCGTGGCACAAAGTTGCTGAATAGATAGCGAATTTAGCTCGATTATTTTATAGTTTACCAAGCCGTAGCCCTTATGCCATCTTTATTCTTTCGAGTATCTTGTTTTGGGCTGAAAGTCACTAGGACTGCATTTGGTCGAATCCATAAGGAATTCTTAAAACTAGACGTGCTCAAAACACAAATGGGTTATTCCAAATATCATATAGCTGAATTATGTGTATCACGCTTTCAGAGAAAATTTTCAAGCGTAAAACTAAAGTGTTCTGCATTGTAAGTTAAGAGCTCTGAGAGCGTTTCCAATCTTAAAATATGAAAAAATGCATTTTAACTGTGAAGAAGAAATTACAATGGTTTAGAAAATTGTTTCTTTGAAGTTTTATATATTGATATGGATCAGCCATCTGTGAGTTATGTATATATAACTGTACTCTTTAAATTCACCAACTCGATTTAAAATTCATTCAAATTTGCAATAAAGAGTTTACAGTAATGAGAAAGTCTGATGGCTTTTGGGCATGGCTCCAAAAGAATCCAATGTGTAGCTTGAAGTTCCTATGCTAAATGTCAACTTCTAAAATTGTTTACCTCATTCAATATTCAAGGCATTTGAATCATTTTGAAATACTCCCAACTTTTTTAACATTTTGCAACTATCTAATATTTCCAATATTCCAATATGAAAAACTGAACCTGTTTCTTTTCTGGCTTTGGCACTGAAGGTTTGCAGTGTTTATGCCCAACTACCAGTGTTACCCACCATTAGACTATAGAAACTGGAAGCCCTGTCGGCATATTTGCTTTTTTTTTAACTGTCATACATTTCCCTAGTCATTCAGAATATAACTATAAAGTTTTGAGACTCTATATCATGTATAATGATTAATTCAACAAAATATATAATAGAGTCGGGAAAGCCTCTTTCCTTCGGATCGTCAATAGGTATACACGTGCGTGTTTTCATGCGTTGATCCGAAGGGCTGGACAAAAGTTTTCATATATTATCCGCTGCTTAAGCCTTCTGACCAAACCAAGAGGTTGACAAGCAGTCGGGGTGCTGTTTAATTCAAGCTTATTTAAATAATCATAATTAGTGGGATACGCTAGCAATTTGTGAACCAATGTCCGTCTATTAAACCCGACTAGAATTAATAAAAGTTTAAAAAAAAAAACTTCAAAAGCCATATACTAAAATTTTGCTTCCTGAAAGCATTCGATTGTTTTAAAGCAAAAATTCATTTGTAGGGTGGCATTTTTTGCAAAAAAAGATACATATACAAAAGTAAGACAAGAACAACAACAAAGAATTGTTTAAAGTGCTTAGCGGAAAAACGCAAATAATGAAAAATATTTACAGCAGCAAGAATGCCAGCATACATGCTGGCAACAGCAACAACAACAACAATTGCAATCAGCACAGTAACAACAAAAGCGCGCATTGATGCTGCAATTTTGCAACACCAACAACCAACAACAACAGTATCACTTGTGGCTATTTTTCGCCACTCATTCTTTTTCTCACTCTCTCACACATTCTCTATGGCTCTTTCTACCAGCGTGACGTCGCCATGAAAAACTGCAAAAAATGTGTGCTGAGCATTTTTCTTCTTCTGCTTGCATGATTTTGCTGCTCGGCGTTGTTTTTGCCGCTAGAAAATTGTGTTTTTGCTGCTGCTGCAATGCATTGCTTGGTTTATGCGCTTGCATCTGTGTACGAGTATCTGTGTGTACTTTTTGCGTTAAGATAAAAAGCAAATTGTGCGGATGCAGATATTTATGGTAGATTTAAAGCGATAAACACGAAACAACCGTTGTTGGTGTTGTTGTTGCTGCTGCTATATTGGCAGCTAAGCACAAGCGCAGAAAACTGCTGCTAACAACAAAATCAACAAAAAATTGCATTCCCGCCTTTAAAGTGACATATAAATTTACTAAATGCAGTCGACTATTCAGCAATTTTATTATACCGCATTGACCGTCCAACTATTTTGCCATTTTATGATGGACTTCAGGCTAAAAATATATTTTTATTACCCATTGAGCCAGAGTGCAGGAAATAGAAAATCATTTTTTTAGAGCGGAAACTTCTACTTTAATTCCACTATACTCGTTGGGACTTCACTTCTTCACTGCGCTGAGCACTACTCAAGTGCAAGGACTAGCTAATTTGCTTGCATTGGAACGATTGGCACTCCGGTTCCACCAGCTACAGTGTATTTTTCGAGACACGGTCATCAGAAAATCCAGTTAATTAAAGCACAAGTTTTGCTATGTTTTATATATGCCTCTAAGTCTCACAAAATCATTACATTCTATGGTATTGAAGTTTTCATTAAATCTAATTAAATATCTCTGCTCTTATCTTGTTGTTATGATTGCTCTTGAAAATTCGTAGCGCGGCTATCTGGTGCTTGGCTTAACTGAACAGTTTTCTATTATATCTAAAAATCAACCAATTAATTCTGTAGATCCTTCTGCCAAATTCCAAAATGTTGGCATTAATATTATTTTTACTTCGTTCTTATACTATACACAGGGAATAGCGTATATAAACATACCTAAAAGATACGGAAGCTTCAAAGTTTCTTCGGCAAAAAGTTCAAATTTCGTTTATATTTTCTTAGGCTCAAATTACTTGGTTAAAATTTCAAATAAGAGCTTCTATTACTAAGAAAATTTAAATTTTTAGAATCCTTTTTTAATTTTTAAGCCTAAAATATATTCCTCTGTAGCTGTAGCATTTTGCTACTGCGTACATAATACTTTTTGCTTCTCTTCAGACTTTAGTTCAGATATTTCCAACGATAAAGGAAGAACCTTCAATTCGCTTAACAAGCTAATTTGAGCAGAAACCTGTTAGATATGAGCATTAGCTTTTTTCTAGCTCGCTCATAATTTTATAAAGTTGATAAGCAAAACACAATGCTGAGATAAACCATAAACCTATTACCACAATTTTCAGGGTCTTCCGAACTCACAGATACACACACTGACATGCGTTATGCTTATTATATGCATATATATCTCCAATCTGAGCTTAATTTCTTTTCGCTTTTTTTGCGCAGCGAAAATTAGCAGCAAAATGTTAAATTAAATAAAATAAAATGAGAAAAAGCGTAAAGTCAAAAGTGAGAAATCAGAAATCGGTAATAAGAAACTGGTATCAAAGTCGTGCGTGGAAACGCAATACGAGGGTCTATCATGCATGAATGCCAATGCGAGTGCAGGCCCCGGCTCAGGCCGAGGCTCTGCTGGCATGCGTGCATCTAAATCGCTGCTTTTATTTTTGCATCTGTGTGTAGTGTGCGTGTACGTGTGTGTGTGGCTAGAGCTGGAGCTGGAGCAATGCGACCACACGAAATGCATAAATGACATTTTTGCTGTTGTTATTCAAACTAAAAAAAGTAGCTAAACGCAATCAAAAGCAAACGCCATGCCATGTATCTGCAAGCATACAAATGTATCTGTTACATGCATGCGATAGAACTGGTTGTTGCATTTCAGCGATTTTGTTATCGTTGTTGTGTGTTGTTGTTGTTGTTGCTGTGCTCGTATTTATTGCGTGTAAATTTCATATGTAAACATAAATTTTTTCTGTTTCACATTTGCGTTTCTTATCTGTATCTCTGCTATACATCCACCTCACTCTTTTCCACATGCAGCCAGGTAGATACTTCAAGCGGCATGATAATATTTGAATTTCCGGGTTTTTTGATTTTTTCACTGATTTTATTGTAATTGCCGTTTTTTGTTGTTGTTGCTGTTATGGTTGCTGCTACCTTTTATTGGTTATTAGTATGAGATACTTTTGCTTTCGCGTCTTATCTTTGCAGTTGACTGAACATATGCGTATTTATTTGTTTTGCATTGGTATGTGTGCGTGTGTGTGTTAGTTTGTGATTTTATGCGCTCGGCAAATGCTATTTCCCATAATTTGACATTACTCGTTGCTGTTGTCTTATATTGAATTATTCATGCTGTACGCGTGTGGCGCATGCTTCTTCTTCGTCTTGACGCCAATCACAGCTACCACGCATTTGGTTTTTTTTTCAACTTTTCTCATTTATTTCCAAGTCATTTTCCATGTTTTTTTTTGCTGTTGTAGCTGTGGTTTCTGAGATTTTTTTTTGGAATTTTATCAGCAATTAATGAGCTTACAAAGCTGTGAAATATCGCAGCACTTTGGCATGTATAGAACAATGTGGAACAGTCATACAAAAATGTTGCCTTAATTTGCACAAATTATGCCAAAAAAATTGGCACTCGTGCGAAATGAACGTGTCCTTAATTTATTTCTCATACAGACAGGAAAAACTTTTTTTGCCTGCTTTCCAGTGAGCTTCTTCATTTAGGAAATGTTGAGCCTGCCGAAGAGATTTGAACCACGCCTTTTTTTAATTTTTTCAATAATAAAATTTTCTATTGATTTTTGCAAGCGAGTTGATACAATTTTGTTCAAAAGATTGTCTTTGAAGGAAAGCTGAACTCTAAAATAAGTGTTCCCTAAGAAGCTCGATTTTTATATACAAATGCAAAGCAAATTGAACGTATTTTTATTTAAAAAAGATTTTTAAATTTGTAAAGTTTTCCCATGCAATCTAAAGTTCAGCATATCATATGCTAGATGCACATCTTGCACCTGCTGCAAAGCAAAGGCTTAAAGTTGGTGCCAGCTTAAAAAATTGGAATTCGCCTTTTCTTTTGCATTTCACTCGAAAAAGTTTCAAAAATCCCACTTCACACTCAGGCACTCGTAGCGCCTAGGTAAGAGTGCGGTAGGCAAAGGCGCTCTCCAGCTGCTGCTGCTTTGAACATATCTTTTCTTTGCCCCTTCTCTTCGGCTTTTCAGTTCGTTTGATGCGGCTTAAAATGCTGCCGCCTTAAGTGTTTCTTGTAACTTGAGCCGTTAAGTGCTGTTTCTGCAGCTCAGGCGTGTTGTCAGTGTTTGCTCGCTAGCAACATGTGCGCAAAATATTGCCAACAACACTTTTAAGGAAATTTCTTTTCCGCTCTTGCGCCAAGTGTGCCACTCAAAACTTTTAATATACGCATTTGAAATGAGAAATCTTTTTTCTGTGCATCTTTTTACTAAACTTTTGTTTCTTTGTGCTTTTTCTTTTTGCAGTTGGAACATTTGATTGCAACTGAAACAATAGCAACAACGCTAAGGTTTCGTGCATAGCAATAGCTTAGCAGTGGCACCAGCAATCAGAGTCGGGCACATCTACGCTGCAGCTAACAGATGAGCCCCACATGTCAATTGCTGCAGCCGAAAATGCAGGGTAAGTAAGGAATGGCTTGAATTTAAAAGCATTTTAAACTTGACGAACATTTAACGAAGGTTGGGAGAATACAGTAGCACTTGAAATGTGACAATTACACATGGCAGCTGTAAGCGGCCTTACATTTTACTCGATTTTAAAACTTAACGAACTTTAAAGCAATTTTAAACTTGACGAACATTTAACGAAGGTTCTTGTACTTCAGCAGTACTTGAAATGTGGCAATTATATGTACATAGCAGCTATAAACAACATATCATTTGACTCGATTTTAAAATTTAACGAACTTAAAGAATGTGTTAAAACTTTACGAATAACACTACCAACTCAAATATGAGAAAAGTCCTTTCTAATTAAATATAAAAGCTTAGAGCAAGAATTTGCTGTTGCTTCTAGCAACTGTTAATTAACTAAACGAAGCTTTTAACACAATTTAATTGCGCCATATTGTGCAAAACTTTGCTCAAGCACGTCGAATTTCTCTGTCCTCTACCTGTACCTGTCTTACACACCTTCGCTGAATTACAGCTAATTCACTGACGACTAGCCGACCAGCCAACCAGCAGAAGGCCAAAATGAAAAGAAAACAAGCAAAATATTCCCACCAAAATATATTTGAAGCTTCATTGAATTTTCGCGACGGCACGCTTGTTTACCCACGAACCCAAACAAATCATTAATTGCTCGCCAAATTGTGCGCCACTCCAGTCAGCCGCCAGCCGTCAGCCACCGGCGTGCTGTCGGAGTGAGGAGAGCGGTGTTGGGCGCGCAGTAACAACTACAAGAGCCGCTTATGTGAAGGCGCTAAGCTGGAAGCTGTGCTAGCTCATGGAAGCAGTGTGAGTCAAGCAGTGGCAAGAAGATAGACTGCGAGCGGCAGGTAGCCTCCTTGCCTATATTAGGCCTCATTGTTGGCCACTAAACTAAAGTGTCTTACCAACTTTTTGCGTCTGCCTTCAAAATTAGATTTTTTTTGACGTTCGCTTGTGACAGATAAAATTACTCACACTCTCTTTCTCGCTCTCCCTCTTTTTGTTTTAAAATTACTCTCACCAGTGGAGCGCGCGTATTGACGTCGCGCGCTTGTTTAACAACTTTTTGCTGCTGTTGTTGTTAAGCTGTCGAGCTTTGTTTTTGACCAAAAATGAATGTTGTTGTCAAGAGCAACCGGGTAGAGCCCAACAACATGACTGGCCAAAAAAAAAGATAACCAATTTTTTAAAAAAAGTTTTGCTCTCGTTACGGCACGACGCAAATGCCGACGTGACGAAGACGAAGTGAAACGACAGCCATTTTTTATGCGCCATTTTTGTAGCTTTCGTTGAGTTGTTGCATTGTTGTTGTTTTTGTGCTTGTGTGGGAGCGCTCTTTTGTAGCCAACGCGGCGTTTTACCTCAGCTTTTGGGGCATTTTCTTGTAGTCAGCGCCTACTCTCATTGTCGCTCTGCTGCTGCTGCTTCGGTTACAGCCTGGCAAACGTCATTTGGTTGGGGCTCACGCTCCCGCCTCCCAGCTTACCTTTTTTATTTTGGCATGCGACAGTTTGCAGCCATATGCCTCAGCGCCGTGCTCCACTGCCTACCTGGCTGCCGCAACCCTCGCGGTGGCATAACAACAACAACCGCCATCCTCTGTCATACCTTCAAGTCACGCCGCACACACCGGGCTTGTTGTTATGGCAATTTTTCATTTGATTTGCTGATTTCATTGCGCTGCTGTCTCGTCTCTTTGATCTTGTGCTTCTCTTCTTTTTGCTTCTCTGCTCCCCTTCCTTCCTTCCAGCTGGTGGCAGCCATCAACTATAAGTTTTCGTTATGCGCATTGCCTTATGGTTTTTTATGATTTGTTGTTGTCATGTGGCGCTGCCGTCCAACATAATAAATCTTACGTGTAGATTGCTTGATTGAATTGAATTTATTAGATACAATTGTTAGTGGCTGCTGCTGCTGCTCTTGTTGCTGTTGTTGCTGTTGTTGCCACTCTCGTGCATATGCTTGCTTCTGTTGTTGTCATCATTGCTGTTGTCTTCTTCTTCAAGCTGTGTTGTCAATTTTTTTGCATGAAATTTTGTTTTTCCCCAGCTTTTTTTTTACATTTTCAATTGGATTTTCTTTTGATTGGCTTTCAATGCAGGTAGCTACATACATACATGTATAATTAACCTGTGTAAAATTGCGCATGTTGTTGTTGCTGCTACATATGTTTGCTCAAGCGAAGTTGTTGCTAGCACATCTGCCTACTTCTTTATTTTTCGAGACTATTCTTTCGCTCGTAAAAAATAGTTTAAAGAAAATGCCTTTTGAAGTGTTTCAAAGCTAATGTCCACCGCCACTACTATACCTTCTTTCCTCCCACTAACCTTTAATCCTTTCCGAACCAACAAGTGCTCTACATGTTTAGGGACATCCCTTAAATTTTGGTTTTTATAAAAAAAAAAATGTGTTGGCTATCTGCTGTCAAGATTTCCAACGCAGTGCATAATTTCTTAGTTTGTTAAATTAAGCTCTGGAAAATATGCCTCAATATCTACGCTCTCTTCTTTTCAAATATCAAAGTGGGCTCTTTTAATAAGTATGTTTCTTCAAAATAACGAAGTGTAGGCATGTACTTCTGGCAATAATTCAAGCGCGTTTCATATGCCTAGCTCAGCATATTCGAAGCTCAGCATTAGCTTTACTTCAGCCATATTCATGCCGCTGGCGAGTGATTAGCCCACTAATTTTAAAAGCTCTCGCAGTGTCTTTGAAACTAATCGACCAACATATCGATTGGCGCTTTTTGTACTAACAACTTTTTGCGACCCTCAAATGTCAATATATCTCGCACGATTTTATTTCCAGCAGCCGCATTTTTAAGCCGCTTGGAGCGCCTTCAAAATCATATGGGACGCGTGCTGCCTAAGACGCCCATTTAAATTACTAATGGCATATTAATTTACCATTAAAATGTGTATGTAGTTGTGTGTCAAGCTAGGCCAAAAATGTTTTGCCACGTCGCCATTTTCTCGTTGCGCAGGTGCGAAGCGAATTTTTGCGGCAGCAGCAGAAAAATTAACTTTAACTTTGCCTTACAAGCGGTGTGTATTTTTTGTTGCCGTAACTTCTTCGTTGTATTTCTATTGAACGCTTAAATCTTAAATTATATATAATTACTTACAAAATTTCATGCAAAAAACGTGTATAAATTGGCATGTGAGCAAAGGTGCTGAGCTGTCAGCTAATGGTTGGCGCATAAATTCGTGGAAATGCCAATTCTTTGAAGCTCATTTGATTGTTCGATATTAGTTACAGAGAGACGATTGCGAGAGGGGCTTGGAAACGTAATTAATTTTGAAAAATATTTTGCATTTATTTCAGTATGAAGTCCAGTCTACATATCAAACTTAATAAAAATCATAAATATTTGCCCAATGAATCCTTCTTCTATCAAGAAGTCCAGATTATACCCACTCGTCTAGCACTGAAGTACTCTAAAATTTCATTATTAAGATCCCACTGTATATAAATTACTCTTGACTACTACCAAATGCAATAAAATATATGTACATATGTATGTACATATATCTATAATTTATGTCTTATAGTTAATTATATCTTTGCTACTAATCATGCTGTTAAAAGGAGACATATGTATGTACATACATATACATTTTCAAAAATCTGATACTTTTTTCAGAATCCTTAATAGCAGCTGGAGCTCCACTCATTGAGCTGAGCTGTTACTCATTCAGCTAGAGTTTTCGATCTACAAATGATGTGCAAAAATATTAAGCAAAATTTAACTTTTGCTTGTGAAACCTTTCTTTCTATAATCGAATTTTCTTTCTATAATCGATGCTCAAATAATTTCCTTGCAAATAAATCAATGTTCATTTTTAAAAATCTAAGTTTCATTCTACTTATGAAATCTTTGCAAGATCCTTCATACAAAATTTA
Source organism: Neria commutata (assembly GCA_963457695.1). Lineage (NCBI taxonomy): Eukaryota > Metazoa > Arthropoda > Insecta > Diptera > Micropezidae > Neria > Neria commutata. Next base: position 49,408,462 of record OY735246.1, read on the forward strand.
CATTTTCTTAAGTCTCTTCATGTTATTTGGGATGCATACAATTTCCACTAGACTACTATTTAAGCAGCTGGAAAGTTCGATCTTCCAATAAAATGCTTTCAAAATTAAAATATTTATTGAAACTATTGTTGTTGCTTGCCTTTGTCTACTAAGAGCTACATATAGTCCCCCTAGCTATCGAGCAGCTTTCTTCTCTAGCTCTCTCTCTTGCTCGCTTTTATAATTCTGCTTTTAGAGTTATTCACGCTAACTTCATGCAACTCCCTGCTCTCTTCTAATTCTGCCTTTTAGCATAATCACAATAATTTCATGGTATTTGAAATTAAATCAAGTAAATCGAATTGGCAAACTAATTTGAGTCTAAAGAAAAAAAGCGTGCAAGATGCGAACAACTTTTAACGGAAACCTCAGTAAACAGCTTTTTATTACATTTTGTAGAAACTTGCGCAAAATACGTGTAACTAAACCGGTTTTGCAATTAATAAATTATTACTCACTTTTATATTAACTTTGAAAAAACTGAAGTGCAAAACAAATAAGTTCGTTTTTCCTTTTATACTGTGTAAAGTCTCTGAGCTGATTACTTAAAAGTGATGCAAAGCAAATTTTAATTAAAATTGGCTTAACGAGAAAATTTCGTTAATTTGCAAATTTGCATTGAAATCTAATAAACTCGGGCGTAAGCCACTTTTCATAGTTTTATTCCACCAATTCTTGAGGGATTTCAATTGCAAAGTTTTCAAACTTATCTTTTGCGCTAGCTTCCTACGCTCTCTTTCTGCTTCTTTCTTGTGTGTTTACTTTGATCTTGCATGCTCTTTTGCTATAGCCAATTGCATTGTATGAAAAGTGAAAGTTTTTTTTATTGTAATTTTTGCTTATATTTCACCTGTGTGTCAGACATTAAACACGTACAACAACAACAATAACAATGGTACTACTACACGTTGTATGTAAATTAACAATTATCAACGCCAGCAACAACAAATTTTTATAACAATCATTGTCAAATTAATTGCGCAAATCTATGAAATATGAGAAAATTACATATGAGCTAAACGTATTTAATAGTAGAGCTATTTCAACATGAATGAGCCATCTATTTTCAAATATTTTATAATATTCTGCAATTTTGAAAGCAAACATCTTTCTTCAATTCAGCATTTTTTTCAGTTTAAGATTTTCTTCAGGTAAAAAGCATGTGCCTGAGTGTAGGTGTATTTGTTCTCTGTTGCGAGCGGTTGCAGGCTCAAATCCTGGCAGATTCATACTTTAAAAAATATTAATTATTTCCTTGTGCATTTCCATCTCTCGCGATGAATGAGCAACTCTACGAGATAATTTTTTTTTGCACTTAAAGAAAGAGCTTTCCAATCACATTTGCACACGGGTATGTCCGAAATAATTCGTAATGTAGGTATGCTATAAGACTAACCCTAAGCCTTGCTTATTTTTTAGGCGCAATAAAAGAATTTAACAAATTTTCTGTTAAGCTGACAAATAAATTGGTTATAATAGCAGATTTTGCTTTTTTGCCTTTTCGTACATTCTTTATTCCACCCATTCTCTAATTGCCAACAAAGTTGGGCAAATACCTTGTAATCAATCTTTATTTATTGCTGTTGTCATTGGTTTTGTTGTAATTACTTGCATTATTGCTATGGCTGTTTTGGAACTTATTGTCGCTGGCAATTGCTGCTGTAATGGACATAAAGTATCTTAATCTTTTATCTATTAAAATACTGATTCTTTGCATTAATTGCAGAACAATTTTTGTCATCATTGTCACCAGAAAAAATACAATTACAGTCAGCTGTTGACTTTTCCTTTGAATTGTTTCAAAGTTGCTGATATATGCTGCACCTTGATTGTTTATATGTATGTGTGTGTGTATGTGTAGCAAATATTGCAGACGCCTTTGTTGTTGTTTTGTTGCTGCAATGCCATTGCAATGTTGTTGATTTCTTTGTTAGACTAAGCAAGTTTTGTTGCTGACGGTTAAGGTTGGTTGCTTTGACTTTGACGCTGCACGTTGCTGTTGTTGTTGTGGTTGATGTTGTGGTTGTTGATGACTCTATATCAAACTAAGTTTATTGCCAGCAATGTGCTATTCATTGTATGTGTGTGTGTGTGTGGTAATTTCATGCTTCAACTTGATGCCTTATTACCATTACCAAGTTTCGCTGTTTGCATCTAGCAATATTGCATTGCTCGTGTCTTGTTGTTGTTGCTCTTGCTGTTGCCCATATCATGGCTTCGCATTAGACACGGTCTGATTATTTGTTAACTTTATTATTTCATACGCTGGCAAGGCACATTTATTTTTATATGCTCGTATATTTCGCTAAAGTCTAAAGCACGAGAATGAGTTGGCAATTTGAAGACGGCTTCTTATTAGTTTCAAAGCTAAGCCGCTGTTGCAATTGCACTGTTTTTACTGCAATTTTCAACAAAGTGCTGTAATTAAAGCTTTTTATGGCATATTTTTGTCTAAGCTGTTGATGAACTGAGGGTTGAAGGTGTCGCTCATAACTTATTGAAAAATTTCAATAATTATTAGTTCAAGACCTTTTTTGGTAGTTAATATTTTAGTAAACAACTGAAGTACGAACGCTTCGAAAGCGCTATTGCCTTGCAATTTTTCTACTTTAAAAACCTTTGGTTTTTATTTAGATAGCAACAACTTTTTGCAAGCAATTGGAAAAGGCACTCAGTTTCGCGGATTTTTTACTTTTAATGACTTTTAATTTCAATTTCGTATCATTCAAAATATGCTTTCCTTGATTGATGAAATTGGCAAACATTCCGAATGATAAATCTTTGGGACTATTTTAAATTTTTAAACAGAGCTTATAACATTTATTTGTATTTTAAGGTACTTTAGACTGGTGCTTAGAATAAAGTTCTAATGTTATAATTTTAGGAAATTGGAATTTTTTTTATTTAATTGGTTTATAACACTTTTCAATAAGGGAAACATTTTAAGTCGTATCATCGTCGCAAATAAAAGGCTTATATATACTCAGCTTCAGTATTTTTCTGAACAATAACATATTCCGGCTATTCAAAAGTGTGTCTGAAAATTTGTTCCACATATAACTTTATTATATGAGTTATAATCAAACATGTTCGTAGTGCATTACAAATTTCTTTACACTATTCTGTTTGTTAGTGAAAAATTTGTCAATTATTTTTAACTGTTGTTGGTTCTAAAATCTGATTGGTTTTTTTCCACGCACAAACCGCTAAAACATTAACCAATTTATAGCTACTTTTGAAAAGTATGTTAATTCGCAGCGCTACTATTTGACATTCACTTTGCATACAAACCTGCCGCTGGTTTGTGGCTTATAGCACCGAAACGTGGCAAGGTCATAAGATAACATTTAACGCTTATCAATGTTAAAGCGTTTTAATTATGATTACCCGAAAGCCAGCAGCATGCTGCTCACTTACATTTAATTTCATTATCAAAAACAATGAAACCCTGAAATTTATTTCAATTAACCAAACAAAAAAAACCACACACGCCGCACCGATAAATTTCAAACACACGCCATTCATTTACATGCCCAAATGTCTACTACTATTTTAATAAAAGTGTCAAATTTGTACTTGCCATGTAAACACAGTTAGCGTTATTTTATACGCACATACATGCACATATGTATGTATCTATATACATACTTCTATATTGTAGAAATAAAAACAAAGCACAAAGAAAATAGAGCTACAAAAGCGCCAAAGAAAAGACAAAAAGCCCAAACATTAGCATGAAATTTATGACTGGTATTGATTACTTACGCACGCACACACAAAAAGCAGGCCTTTAAGCCTTTGCGAACTACGGCTACGCTTACGGATTTCCGAAATTTAAGTGGGTTGCGCAAATAAAACCCACATGTTCCATGTTCCACAGTGAAAATTAAACAACAAACAAAACTACAAGGCAATACATTGAAATCGGCATTTAATATGGCTGACACACAGATACAAAATGACAATTTGCCATACAATTCCAAAAAAGGCAGAAAAAACGCTGCATATTTACACAGGTTGGATGGACCGGACCGTAGGCTGGCCCGAGGCGGACAGGCTGGCTGGCAGCACGGCGAAGGGGTGTGTGCCCGGGTTTGTAAAGAAAATGGGCTTTTACAAATTATAACCCTCATGACGACAGAAAAATCGTTAATATTCAAGTGCACGCAATGCCAACGGCAAGAACAGCAACCAAAATCGCAGTGGGTTGTAGTATATTGTGCAGCAACAGCTACGAGTATCTTAAGCCAGCAGCATAATAGACCACAACAACAAGTCAGAGACGCAGTGAGCAGAGCCAAAGGAATTCCAAAGTGACGCAAATTCATGCTAAAATGCAGCTTGTGCCGCTTTCATAAAGAGAATTTTTTAAGCGCTATTCGAATATTTATTGCACAATCGGAGAAGATGAAAATGGTCAGAGCTTGAGCAAAGAACGTAATGAATTAAGGCAGCCAGAAGAGACTTTTATCTAGCTAATAAAAATTATATACAACCAGGTTGCACATTGCACTTTCGATCAATATTGAAATTGATAAATGGAAATTGAGTTCGTACAATTAATTATATATTTCGATTCAAAATGAAATGTGCAACATGACAGATACCCAGTTGAAAAAAAGCTATCCAGTATGCATGCTGGAGGCATGCCTAGGAAGGTCAGCAGGCCTGCTCGCCTCCATACCCGCTTGTATCTTTTTTCTATAGGCATGTCCTAGGATGGCATGCCTGCCAAATGAACTGCCGTAGCAGCAATGCTGCATGCATCTCATGGAAGTGATGTGGCAGGTCAGGTATGAAAAAATAATTAAAAAATAAAGAAATTCTTTTTTCTATTCTAGTTTCGGAGAATTGCCAATTCATCGCAAGAAGTGGCGCCGCGCAATGAAATACATAATTTGAAAACAAATTCTCTTTATAATAGATTTTATATACATATGTAGGTACCTCTATTAGATTTTATGTGCCTTGACTGAGAATTGAACCCGGGCCTCCCGTATGAGCAACCAAGTGCGTGACGCGTAGGCTTTGGTTGCTTAAAATTAACCAGAATGAGAAAATTTTTAAAATTTCTATAAATAAACTTTTGAAATTGACAACAAAATTATAACCTGCCACATCCCTTCCATCGGCATGCCTTCCTTGTTTTTCAACTGGGTAGCTACAAAATGAACGAGTTTAAAATTGAATCTTCAATAGATAGTTTCGAAGTGAAGAGATTCCAAAGGATCACAAATAGATGCTAATAGCGCCATTCTGGCGAGAGTCACAATTCAACATTTTGTATTAATTGTTATTTTTCTAAATAAATTTTCTTTTGCCTATAGAAAAGTATGGAGAATAGCATAAAATAAAGTCTTCTTCAAAATTAAATGAAGAATATCTCTTATGATTGAAAAATGCAAATGCGATTTCAGAGCATCGAACCCTTTCTGAGCTACAGCACTGAAAATGAATCGAGAGATGAATGAATTTTCACGAGCATATTTTTTCACTTTTTCTACTAAGTATATGAGTTCACTTTTCACATATAGAAATGTATTTAAAGTCATTTTTCAGCCATGCATAATTTGGCTTAACCTACATTTTGTTTGGTCAAAATGGGTTAAAATGCTAGAAACGGGTTGAAAATTAAAACACTGCATTTCATTGTCACTGGCAATTTCTACTATCAACGCTTTTCGTGTACACGAGCACACTAACACATTTAACAGTTTTTTTGTAAAATATTATAGAAAAAAGATATTATTAAGAGAAACAAAAAAAATTACAAAAACTACAACAAAAGGCAAAAAATTAAGCAGAAAATGAAAGTGAAAGTAGGCCAACCATGTGTGAAGAGTTGGCTTGTGCGCCGCGACTTTGGTGCTTCAATCGTTTGCATTTGTTGTGGTTGTTGTTGCTGGCTGCTGAACACTTTTAGGCCTAAATTACAATCCGCACAATTGTTTGTGTGCCTGTGAAGCACAAAAACTTGGCTTTGAAAGAAAAAAAACCAATTTTGTATTACTTTATTATTTGCCTGCGCCTCTGCCTGAGTCTGAGCCTTCGCCTCCGCCGCCGCCGCCGCTGGTGTTTTTGCGATTGAAGCAGCACTTTTATTGCGTTGTTGCCAACGAAAGGCGGCTTAAAAGCTAGCTTTGCCTGTCAAGGCGTATCGGTGTGCGTTCGTGTGTACCTATGTGTTGGCAATTTTTAAATTTTTTATTTCATTTGAAAAAAGAGCCACAATTAGCTGCCTTTCATGAAAGGGCGGGCTCACTATTTGGTGTGATTGTGAAAAAGGTGCTGAAATTCGAGTGCAATTCTGAGCGGCCTCAGCAAAGATAAAGCTGCTCAAATATATTACCTCATATAAAATGTATCTGCGGTTTTTTGGCACATTTTTGAACAAAAATTGCCCTTATTGAAAATCAATTTTCATCAAGAATATATTAGCCATTATTATCAATGGCCTTTTGCCATTTCTCGGGTAGCATCATAATTACATCGGTGTAGAATTTCATTTTTTTATCGGCGTAAAACGTTGTGCTTTTGTAATTTTCGACGGCTACTCGGTTTTTTCCAAATTAAGAGAGTTTTGCATCGATCGAAACTAATGACGGGCTATACGCTGCATGCAATAAAACTTTCCAACCGAGTTACGTCAATTTGTTGCGAGTCATCAAAAAAGATTTGGGATTTCCTTTAGATATTTCACACATTTTAAAATCAATGTAAATGTAAAAACGGTCTTCACGCAAAATGTAGCCTGTAATGCCATCTTTCAAACATGTTTTTATTTGACATAATCGGACTAGTGTTGGGTACCAACATTATCTTGTAATGAAAAACCGCGAATACTTTTTATATGAACCAAATAAAATGTTAAGAGAACCTATATGATTTGTAAAAAATCAGCTGTAAGGACAGTGGAGCCTTCAAGAAAGAATAAATTGCTCGGATTGAAAGTTTATTAGAGTCTTTAAATGCTACATTTAGAAATTGTAAGCATCTTTGTATATACATATGTATAATATATATTTAAACTCTTTAACAGAAGTTCTCAAAAATAATATACATACATATCTATGAAAATATTTGCATCCATAAGGAAACTTTTTCCTACTTTTACGATAATTTTGCTCTGATTTTTATTTGAAATAGTATAGTCGCAAAATTCCTATTGCTCTTATTTGCCAACTAAAGCACACACTGCGTCTTTCAGCTACGCTGAAATTCCATAGCATGGTTTTAGGCGGTCCACATTGTGTTTTTTTTCTAGCGCTTCATGCGTACTTTCTTCTTCTTGGTATTTGATTAAAAACCCGCCTGTTTCTAATGCCATCAAATCTCACAGGATTATTTTTACTTGCTACGAACTTTCCTACACAGAGTTTTATAACCATAATTAGTGAAAATCGCATGACGTTGCGTGTCGGGGGGAGTGTATGCAATCAAAGTGAAAGAGATAAAGAGAGAGCTGGTAAACTGTTGGGAATTGTGCGTCGAACTTGTAATTAGTGTGCAGCTTGCTGGTTGAAATTTTATTTGCAATCTTTAAAGCTAAATTATCACTGCAAAGAAATTGCTTTTTCACAACTTAATTCGCTTAATTCGTAAATTATATTGCTTGATTCTATCTTACTGCACATCTTCTCAGACGTTTTAAAATCGCACGCACACTTTAAGCTGCTTTTCTGGCATTAAATTGAAAATATGTTGGCCAAATTGCAGCCAAGTGCTGCTCTCTCTCAGCAGTATCTGTCTGTGCAGTCCTTTATTTTTCCAACAACTTGTCTATTTGTATGCCATCTTGTTGGTTATATGTACTGGCTACTACCAGCGGCTGCGTATTTTTCCACCACCATTGACAACACTTTGACTGACAGCAAGACTACTCACAATCAATTGACTTGTATCTGGAAAATTCGTCTGTTGAATAGGCTCGTCTTTGGCACAACATCTTATTTCAAAGCTGAAATCGATGTAGAAGTGTTTGCTTGCATTTTTGTCATAAGCTTCAATAACTTTATAATATCAAATTGATATTTTTTTCAAGTCAAAACCACAGCTCTTAAAAGTTCAAATTAAATCTGTGTAAAAAGCAGACATTTTTGCACGTCTGAACTTGAATTGTATCTTTTGTTTGTATGCATCTTTTTTTGAAAGCTTAAATTGATGTAGGAATGTTTGCTTGGATTTTTCTCAGCAGCTTCAATAATTTTTTGTATAAAAATTATATTTTTTTCAAGCTAAGGCAGGCCCTTAAAGTGCAAATCGGTGTAAAAAGCAGATATTTTAGTTGTACTATTGCATTAATATCTGCATTTGTAGAATCTATCGCGAACATTTACTTAAGAGACTCAAACCATTTTTATATCTAGTAGTAATATTTTTGCCAAATATTTTCTGATATTTCCTTTCTCTTTCATGCATTCTAACATTATAACGCGCTTGATATATTTCCTTAAATGACTACTTTTCTACTCCGTTTCACGTACACATGCACGCTTTAAATGAAAACTTTTGCGCACGTCCTACAGCAGCTTTCCTATCCAACTCCCTTTGTAACTCACACAAAAAATGCTCTTATATTTTTCACACTTGTCGCGTCGCATGTCCTGCTGAAATTGGTTTCAAAACTTTATGTTGAAACTTTTATTTCCTTGCACACAGCTGCCTTCATTGTTTTTGTTGTTGTGGCGTTATGGCTCAGAAATTGGAGTTTAGTATGCCCCTCGGGCTGCATATGACGCCGTCTGCTGTTGATGTTACGACTTGTTGTTGTTGCTGTTGTAGCGATTACTTAATGCACAAATGCTGTTCTCTGTTAGTGGTAAAATATTGCATTATTGCGCTGCATTGCATCTGAAGCAGACATTTATATGCAGACAGCAAAATGTAGCTAGACAAAATTGTACGAGCTTCTAGCAAAAAATCATGAAAAAGATATAATTCAACTCGCTTATGGAAATGAGCACTTCTATGCTGAATGTCTGGGTTGATTTTGAAGCAGTGGTAATTTAGTTTGGATTTCTGATGCAGAAAAATCATATGAAGGCGAACGTCTGTTTAAATGCCTTATACAAGCCGAGCTAGTTGTGCTATAGTTCGAGGCTCCGATCTTGACTATGGTATAACGATCTGTCGCTAAATCAGTCGAACAGTGTTTCAAGTAGTGACTTGACTCGAGCCACTCATTTTTTTCAGTAGGAGTGACTGCTTTGAATTTGTATTCTATGTAGCTACTGGCTAACTTAAAGCTCTTGAGCACAGCTTGATGAAGTTATCTAGTAATAGGAATATAATACGATTAAAATGCTTATTTGATTATCTTATTATAAGTTTACTGAAGTTTGCTGGAAAAATTAGTTTATAAAAGAACGGTTCGTACCTTTTATTTGGGTTATGGCATAAGAGAACTGGGTTAGGACCATGGAATATGGCTCTACAGCTACTAAATGGAATAACATGTGAGCAGGCTGCCTTGATATGATATGTTATGCTATGCTATGATAACCATGACTCGGTACTAGTTTGTGTGTCTTGTTGCAAGCAGTGAGTTCACCTCAGATACAGCTCTCCATAAATCAGATGAGATCAGATTGCATTTGGAGTAGGGATCTAGTCTCCTAAGCATCACGCACTGAAAGGCCTATTGTAGCAGTTCTTGGTCTATTTACAGATCCTCGTGGACGCGCAGCTTTAATAGTATGAAGCTAATTCTTTCGGGGTTCGGTTTGCAATATTCTGCGATTATAGATATACATATATTACCTAAGTAATGAATTCTGGTGCTTACTAGTCCATCACAGTGACACAACATATTATGTTCTGCTCTTTCTTCAGCATCATTACAAATTGAAACATGTTATATTGTACTTTATTCATGTTAGCCATAGGATTCCATTCCCTACAGTGTTCGGTCAAGAACCTCGTGACCATTTCGGTTTATTTTCCAGTTAAATAAATAGATCTTTGATTATGGAGCGATGGGAGGGGAGAATCGCTACTTGACCAATTGACCTTTAAACGTTTCTTCTGCCTTCGGAAGCAAAAGGCAAATTTACGTCATTGAATCTGCACTTTTTTCGTATAAATAACCTTATGCATAAATGTTGTAAAATTTTAAAAGTGCAGAAATATAAATATTTTAATTGTTTTCTGAAACATTTCTGCTGTTCCGTACACTTAAGCAAAATTCACTTTACCTTCAGCGAAACACCTTCAGCACGTACGCTTTCGAATTTAAACATTTTAAATATGTATGTCAGAAATTTGGCTGCTTGCTTATTAAGTAAAAATTTTTTTTGTACAAAAAATGTATTGAATTGCAAAAAAAGACCTTGCGTTCTGCGCACTTCAGCTTTCTGACTCGCTCTGCGTCAGCACAGTTGCGGTAAGTTGCAGCAGCTTCTTTTTTTAAACAAACATTTTTTGAAATGTTTGCATTTGCGGTTTTTGCTTAATTTCCAGCACAAACATCAAAAAGCCAAAACATCAGACAAAAAGCAAAGTAAGCGGGTTATGCAGTTTTGCTTGTATCTGGCGCTCGCAATAATTTAATTTCGTCTTTTGCAGCGAAGTTGGGTGCTGCTGTCGCCTGCAGCAAATGACGCAGAATTTTCGCATACAAAGAGGCAACACACAAACACACCCATACAAACACAGTTAAAAATAAAAGCACCCTGCAGTTAAAAATCGCAGCTTGTAAACTAAGAGATACTTCAAGAAGTTTATGGTAATCAATAAATTTAAAGACGGCAATACTCTGCAAAATGTAATGCATCTGTCGCTCTATTACCAAGTAATGCAGCAATTCCGCGCTTCTACAATAAGAAATTGGTCAAGTAGGTACAACGAAATCGAGAAATCATTCCACTTACCTTTAAGATTTATAGTGTAGACATTACTAGTTGCATTACCTGGTAATATCAGATTTCTTCAAGCCTTTTTTCATTGTGCAATTCTGTGCTGAAAAATTGTATGCTTCTTACATATTTCCTGCTGGGCAGCAGCGGCTATTGGCGTCGTGTTAGCCGTATCTATGTCTTTCACTTGTATCTGAAGGGTGCAGCCAGCGTGCTTTTTTTGTCATTTCCTCATTTGTTGCCTTCTTTGGTGCTTTATAGCATTTTTCTTAAAATTGTTTTTTTCGTGCTTTTTGTTGCTTTAAATTTGTGAGCGTGTGTGTATGTATTTGCTTGTGTGTATAAAAAGTTTACAGCTTCATTTCGAAATGCAATTATGAAAGCACGTACACATACATACACACACAGATACAACGCTTTCGAGAGATGCGCGCCTGTGAGTGTATTGTAAAACCATACGCCAGCAATAATAAAGCAATAAACCAAACACACAACAGCAATAGCAAACAACAACAACAATAATAATATTTTTCGCCTTGGGGTAGGTCAGATGCATTTTTGCACATTCATTCAATATATATGTATGTAAGTATATATACAAGCCCCTGCAGCCTGTCTGCCTGCCCTCTGGCGGCTACTGCCTCTTCCTTCCCTTTAATTTTATTATCATGTGCCATTGCACCAAGTCATTCACGCTCTCTCTCTTCCTCTCTACCACACACACTGCTTGTTTTCTGACTTCTTTTTATGGCTCTTGTTGCCTTTTATTGTTGTTCTTGCTGTTTCTGTATGTGTTTACAGTTTCGTAAATTATATCAAAAGCATCAACATTATATGTATGTACATATATATTGCAAGCACAAACACTCGCACTCACACACAGCTACATCAAAATGCATTACCAAAAAAGTATGAGATACATTTTAAAATCACACTCCCCTCGCTCTCGTTCTCACTGCTTCAAGCTACTCCAACTTTACGCCATTCCAATTCAACTGCTTACCAACTCGTCTCCCTTCCAGCCCAACTCTTTTCGAACTCCACTCAACGTCGCTTGCAGTCCCTACTCTACCTCAACTTCAGAGCAGCTCATCTCATTTTGTTTGCATACGCTTCTCTTTCATAATAAAGCAGCCAAATCACCAACAACATGGCGGCGCTGGCAGTCGATATTTCTTCCTTCCTTCCTTCCTTCACTCCGTTCTTGCTTCCCTTCTCCCATCAAATCTTGACACCTTTTCGCACACTTCCTCCTTACTTTGCAGCCACCCTAGACAAGCATTTTTGTTATTGTTGTTTCGTTTAAACTAAGATGACATCTTTGTCCTTCGTTCGTGTAGCGAACTCCTTTTATTGGATCACCGTATAGTTTACCATTGGTCGTTTTTGTCTCCTACTCTATCGCTGCTGCTCTAGTTGCGTCTCTTTCCATGTATTTAATGATTTTATGTCTTTTTATAAACTTTCTTGATTAAGTTTCTCATTAAAAATCATCAAATCAAGCTTCTTGTAGACATAATTTTGTTTTCCTACACTACTGATACTTAACTTTTCTATGAACCCACTGCTTTTTTTCCTTTTATTGTTTTTGTTTTATTGTTATTTCCATTTAACTTCTTCATTTCATTTATTAAATTTAGTTTTTTAATCAACTCTTAAGCTTTTTACAGCTTTAAAAATCGATATTGAAATTTGCAAAACACCTGAGAAGGTTCCCACTTTTTAGTTCTTCTTCTTCTTATTTCAAAGTTTCCATATTCAGCTCTAAAATAACATTTACCATTTTCAGCGTTTTGCCGTAAAGACCTTCATTAAATATTGCTCATCTTGCCAAAATGAATTTGTATATTATAAGTTTTTAGTATAATTGATTTAATTGAGCTTAAATTGATTTTAAAATTTGCAAGCACAGTTTTGAAAGTGGTTGGGAATTTGTTGCCTTTTATCCAAGTTTCCTTGCGATACACCTTCCAAAACATCCGAGGGAAGACTCCTTCCTATGCGAAGAGAAAATAAATTTCATAACTTTCAAGAGGAAAAAGTCCTGACGTTATTGGAACCGGGCTCCGGACCACCACCACGCTCTTGTTTTGCATATTTTCTGAGCACATTCTTCAAACCCCAGCGCCCCGCGGAATGTCACTTTCTCGTCTGAAGCCATTTATTTTGATTTGCTCTCTCTATATGTTTGTCCTTCATCCATTCATCTATTTGGTCTGCAATATATTCGTCTGTACATTCAACCATTCATTTGTTGTTCGCTCCTCTTCCTTAAACTAATTTATGCCTTTACACCCCCCCATCGACTCTTATCTCATGTTTATCGCATTCCTCTCTTACAAATATCATATTCAACTCTCCCTCTTGGCCAGCAGCTTTTCCCTATAGATTTTCGAAAATTACTCACTGTATTTTATACGTGCTTCATCTAGTATTTCATTTGACATTGTTTCTTTTTATAAGCTTTATATTAACTTCAAATCAGGTATGTATGTCGTCAAATCTAGTAATCAATTTTTCACCCACTTCCCGACTACTTAGAGATCTGAAACTTTGCATACATGCCTAATCTAGAGCCCAATACATGAATCAATAAATTTTATGGGCGTAGGACAAGGGGCGTGGCACTTTTTTATAAACTCCAGATTTGTGTAGAACTTTAGAACTACACATCACACATCAATGAAACTCGGTAGGAACTTACTGCATATTGATATCCTTCTACTGAGAAAATAAGGGGGGCACTGGATAAGGGGGCGTGGGACCCCCCATACAAACAAAATTTTTGATCTCGATTAGCTTTGGAACTAAAGGTCGTGCAGCATTGAAATTTCGTATGCAGTCGCCTCTTGGATGTGTCGTCCCACTGGTAAAATTTTATGGGCGTAGGATAAGGAGGCGTGGCACCCCCCATATAAACCAAATTTTTGATCTCGATTTGCTTTGGAACTAAAGGTCGTGCAGCATTGAAATTTCGTACGCAGTCGCCTCTTGGATGTGTCGTCCCATTGGTAAAATTTTATGGGCGTAGGATAAGGGGGCGTGGCACCCCCCATACAAACAAAATTTTTGATCTCGATTAGCTTTGGAACTAAAGGTCGTGCAGCATTGAAATTTCGTATGCAGTCGCCTCTTGGATGTGTCGTCCCACTGGTAAAATTTTATGGGCGTAGGACAGGGGGCGTGGCACTTTTAAAGCAACTACACACTTGGGCTTCAGTCTATAATTATAGGTACACCACACATCAATGAAAAACGATAGGAACTTACTTGCCGCGCCCTGCTGGCAAAATAGCAACAACTCACCGCGTCACAAATATGCCACGAATATTAGGGTCGATCACAGCCGTATTATTTGTTAAATTGAGGATATGACATCTGACGATAGGAAACACTGTGAATACCCTAAATATTGTGTACTGCTCTGCAAGTTTTAAATTCTTTTTGTGAAAAATTTCAGAGCTCTAAAATTGAATTTATGGAAGACTAAAAAGTAGAAAATAAAATTATATAAAAAAAAACTTTTTAAAAATAAGCTTTAATTTATTTAATGTACTAAAAAGTAGAAAATAAATTGTTTTTAAGTCACCTGTATCTTACTATCAATAAAAGCTTGTGCGCTCAATATCCAAATTCAACATATCTTTCATTACTAGAATCTATTTGCAAAAAATTATTTAAATAAAATATTGTGGTAACTGTTTGACAAATATTGAACACATGAGCGCCCCAAGCTTTTATGGATAGTAAGATACAGGTGACTTAAAAACAATTTATTTTCTACTTTTTAGTACATTAAATAAATTAAAGCTTATTTTTAAAAAGTTTTTTTTTATATAATTTTTTCTTCAAAAATTGTCAATCTTTTAGCACAAGAAAATTACACTCTATGCTTCTTTCTCCCTTCCACCACAACGAGTATCCATTGAGCTTGTCATCAATTTTCCAATATTTTCTTAGGTTCTTAATTTTCTTTGTACATTTATTTCTTCTATTTGTTCGTGCTGCTCATTTGAATGTCTTCTGCTTGAAGCAAAGTCACCGCACCCCCTTGCCACTAACCCGCGCCGCATCGAATCCAAAATAACGTATGGAAAAATCAATAAATTGCATTATTTCATGGCAAGAGTAACAACAGCGTTAGCAGAGAAATTGATTTTGTTGATTTTTTCATATTGAAATTTTTTTGGTAGCATTTTTTTAATTTTTTAGCTTAACGCAACAACGCAGCGAAACTGCATGACATCATAACATGACGCTGAGAATGACGCTGATGAGCAGTCAATTAAATTGTGATTACTTTTTGCGTAGTTCATGAAATATCTTTTTGACGTTTCGCCCCTTTTTATGCAAATTGTCGCTAAATGACATCATAGATTGCTTGTAGTTGCAGGATTTTTATGCAAATTTTATGATGGATAGTTAATTTGCGCTGATTGGCCATAAATGAGAATGATGTATGCAAATATTTTGATTAGCTTCCCTAACGGTATTTATGTTTGACTTTAGTTTCTTCAACTATTGATTAAACGACTGCCTATTTTTGTATGAGCGAGGAAATATTGTGAGTAACTATTATGTTAGAAGTAGAAAAGCGCCTTTTGCCCAATTTCATAAATTCGAAGCATTTTAGTAGATATACAGTGCACGCTCGATAACGTGAACACTCCAAAGCGTGAACACCCCAAAACGTGAACAAATTTTTTTCTGTATTGACTACTCCAAAACGTGAACAAGGCGAGAAAGCTCTATAACATGAACAATAAAAGATTCAATGTTTGCATTGTGCTCAAATAATTTTGAATCTGGGGATTCCCCTTTTGCATTGAGCACAAATAATTCTGAATTTTGGGATTCCCCTAATAGTGAGTTGTGCTTTTTAGTTGACAATTTTGGCATAGCATAGAGCGTTTTGACTTACTTTAAAAAAAAAAAAAATTAAACCAAGTGAAGCAATTCAGATTTTCAACAGAGCTCTACAGTGGGCTAGCCATTAAGGCGTCGATCAAAATGATATGAATGTACTGAAACGACTAAGGGAGAAAGCTGTGATTCAATTAATAGAAAAACAGAAGACACAGAAAAAGATGACTGATTTTTTTAAATAAAAGATTATCTAAAATTTTCTCAAATTAATATATGTACAAAACAACAATAAAATGTGAATTAAAACGTGTGAATATGTATTCACTTTATACTTTTTTGGCATTCGATAACGTGAACACTTTTGTTAACGTGAACTCCCTTGGTTTTAATTAGTTCACGTTATCGAGCGTGCACTGTATGTACGAACTGAAACGGATGCAGAGTTCAGCTTACCAAAATTTTTATAAAAAACTGGTTTCAACATGAAACTGTTTAATGCTCAGTTCGCAGTTTAATATCTACTTTCCACAAATCTTCTTTTTACTCTCAGCACAGTGCCAGCGAAAATTAAATATACCAAAAAGTCCTTTTCTATTCAATATACCTGCAGTAGTTGCTGGTAGTGCGATAGTTGCAAATGTACTCCACCGGCAGATACTTTGGAAATCATTGCAGTCTGTGCTCTAAACGATTCTTTCAAAACCATTCTCATGCATTTCTATGGCTCCCCTGAGTATTGGTTTATTCGAAAGAGAGAAAATAGTAGAATATATTTTAACTTTCATATTACTTGAGCTAAACGTTTAAGTAAATATAATAAATAAATATCTTTGGAATGGCTTTAGCTTGTAATTTGTACAGCATATAATTTGCCTATAGAAATTCACATTTTTCCATCAAAATAGAAATCTAATCTATGTATTTTAAAATCAATAAAGCATACTAAAAGTACAACAGCGTTTGAAAAACAACTGCTGCTGTTTAAACCAATTGTAAGCCTCTGGTGATCAATAAACATTTTCTATGCAGATTGAAATTACTTGAGAAAATAGCCGACATTCTACTATTACTACCTTATCAGCTATCTTCTTGACATACATTCACCAGTAAAACCATATTTTTCTAAGGCTTCTTCGTCAGCTGGTTTTTCTAATTCAGCTCTAAGTTAGCTGTTAACCTGCTGCCATATTTACTCGTTCAATAATTTCCATTTTATTGTCAGCCGGCATTTATTAAAAACGATTCTACCACAGAATATCTATCTATTCTTCCACACTATCGCAAAAATATCTAAACATGTTTTTCTGCCATGTGTGAACAAACACCTGTACAATCCGATCATAAACAATAACGACAACAAAATGCTGACAAACAACTGCAACAACAATGAACACAACAGCCAACAACAACGAAAAAAGGAGCAACAAGCCAGGCCGCAAATATTTCAAATATTCACGCTATGCCTTTGTCTGCCTCATTATAGTTACATAAGACCCAATAAAGAAGTATGAATTGAATTAGCATAAATTTATGCTTAAACTATGAAAATGTAAGCTAGATAAGGAAGCAAGAGGGGAGCGGCGATTGCCTAGCAAAACTTATTTGCGTGCTCAGACGGCATAATTCAGCAGTCAACTCGAAGAATGCGAGCGGGGATTGGAATTGGATTGCCAAATGAGTATGAAAACAAAAAAAAAACTACAGGTAGCTACTAATACATTCTGACACTAACACATATGCATGTGTATCTATTTAAATGTCATGCTCATATCGTATATCCAACCAACCTTTGCCCTTTTCTGCTTTCTCATAATCACATGTCAAACTTGTCAAGCAACTGATAAGCCGACATGATGTTTACTTGTAGAGTATATCAAGATTTGAGCGTGATATGGGTATGTTTGCTGGGGATGATGTTGTTGGGTTTTGGCCACATGTGGTACACAAAAATAATAGCTTAAAATACATATGAATTTTTATTTTACCCAATACCTATTTGATATCTTATGAAGTCCAGATGGGTTTCAAGAATTATGCCAAAATAATCAATATTTGGTCTTTTTTCGGTTCTGTGAAAGCAACGGTGTTATCCAAGTTAGAAAGTTGGCTCTCAAAAAAAGAATAGCGAAGCAAAATATAAAATTTTAATATAAGTAGTATATCTTCTTTCCACAAAGAAACTATTGAGATAGTTTTCATACCAATACCTTGATCTCACTAAAAAAGTATGTCTAAATGTAAGGGTTATCTCAAAGAATGACTAAGATATCCATCTCAACACTTGATTCAAACAATCCAGCTATCAACTACGGATATCAACCAAAAAGACACAGTCGTTCTTTTATCATGCTTAGCCAGCCTTGTGAGGCATCGAACCTTAGTTCCTTATTTCAGAGAGAAAGATATCTTAAGAAATTAGATATGAATATAGCTTTAGAGATTATTTCCATATTGAAGATCGAGAAAAGAATATCTCAATGCAATACCAAAGAGAACTACTAAGACTATTTCCAAAATAGTAGAATGAATAAGAAACAAAACTATTGGGATCATTCCACTCAGGGTTCTCAACCAAAAAACTACAGTTTCAAAGCAGACAAATATCTATATATAATGGAGAGGTGTCGAACGTGATTTGCTTGATTTCAAATACAAGGTTTAACCATTGAGAATTAAAGTTTTCAGTGCTTGTTGGGTTGTGATGTTGTATCGACTTTGAAGTTGCTGTTCCAAATATGTAGCTTGCTTTTAAAATAGACTGCCAAATTTGCAACAACTTTTATAAATAAGTATACTTTTTGATGATTGAATTTGCGCATGACTGCCAAATATTATATAAAAAGATGCAACGGTGATTTGTTGGTCAGGAATCAATTGAACCTTAAATAAATATGAAGCAATTTCGTGCTGTGGTTGTTTTTTTTTATCGATTTACCCATTTTTCTGGCGAAGAGCACCCTATGTTAATTTTTATTCGCCTTTCTCTGCGCTTATTTATATACTACATAGCTACTATTTTTTCTAACTTGAATAGCATATATTGTCGACCTGTTGCCATTTTACCGACAAGTCGCAAGTCATTATTGGATGTTGGCAGCCCGCGGGCGCTCAGCAACTTCTTGCCCTGCCGTATGCCTTGTTGCCAACAAACCAGCAACACATCTCGCGCATCTTCACTAAATATAGATAAATCATATATATGTACATACATTTGTACTTATATATGTATAGCACCATCACGTGTGTCACTCAGCTCGAACGACCATGCGTCAACAGAGGACGCCGCCAGCACTTACTCACAAGCAGCAACAGTTGCTATGGTTAGGTTGAAAGACAACGACAACAACAGCGAAAAGAAAATTTTTGTTGGAAATTAATATTTGAGCATTTTGTAATGACACAGACAAATGATGTCTCGACTTTTTTTATTAAATGATATTTTGTATATAGCCTGCCTTTTTTCAGCTGTGCTAATATATGCTAAGCATGCTTTTAGGCGTTCTATATTAGCTTGCATTACATATAAAATGACTTGCAATTAATATTTGTTAGTTAATTAACAAAGTATATAACTTTTTAGCTATGAATATATGAGCTGTTGTTTGACAGCGCCTGTTGGCATCAATTCTGTTGACATTTTCGAAGCATGCTGGCAATCATAAAGTAATTATGAAAGCTTCGTTAATAGTGCGTAGCTTATATGCATTCCAATTTCAATAGTAGTTTTGAATTGCTAGTATTTATTTATAACTGAAATATATTAGCCCTTTGCTATTTATAGTAATTGTCACAACTTTACAAGCTGCTATCCCACTAACATATAATCCTTATCGGTCAAGCGGCTCTCAAAGCCCTAGATGGAACGATAATCGTTTCTAGACTAGTAGATAATTGCCTTCCACTCCTGAATGAGCTGGCTAAAAAAGCACACTAATATTGGGTTGGCTCCCAGAACATGAAGGACACGAAGGCAACGAAAGGGCTGACTAACTGGCCAAAAGGAGAGTACTAAGCGCTTACATTGATTCTGAACTCTCCTGCGGATTGTCGAAAGGGAATACAGCGGAAGTGATAAAGCAATCGGAGGAATCAAAATTTAATGCCTACTGCACAAACAGCTCAGGATAGAGGCAAGCAAAAAGACTCCTGCCCCTAACAGGAGCCATATAACAAAGGCTCATCAGGTTGAATAGGGAGGACCTCCGTATCCTCACAGTGAATCTTACAAGCCACTGCAGCCTTCGATACCAACTGATGAAGGTGGGTTTATCCGACACGGGTATATGCCAATTATGCGGAACTGGGACTGAAACGTCCGAGCACATCCAATGTACTAATTATTCGCTTTTTATTTATTTGTAAATTCAGTCTATGGCTAGAACCTTACAGACTAGATTAACACAATATAAGTATACTTAAGGAAGCAAATAACAAAGGGTGAATTAGAACATTAATTATAATATAAGTTTAACAATTTTTTAAAGCAAAACTCGAGATGGAAAGATCTAAACCACAGGCGGTTGAGATTTTGTTGAATTCAGACAGAGACCGAACCAAAGGCGCGTTCGAGGCATAATTAGTCCTGCAAGGGGGAATAACAAACAAAGCATAGTGACGTAATACCCTAGAATGAACGTTGAAGTCGATTAGGCTGAGAAGGTGGGGACTGTCAACCGTACTAGTAATACCATGGACAAACGACGGAGATAAAGTTGTCCTTCTACTTTCAAGGGACTTGAGATTAATAAGTGAGCAACGCGCCGAATAGGGCGGAATGGGATCGGTAAACTTCAGGAATCGAAGACCAAAACTCAGAAAATATTTTTGGATCTGTTCCATGCGGGTGGAATCAGACATATAAAATGGATTCCAGATAAAAGATGCGTACTCCAACCGGGAGCGAACCAGGGAAGTATACAAAAGCTTGAGAGTGTAAGCTTTGAAATATATGTGCAGAAGAAGTGCTGCCATGATTTCCATTATTACCATGGACAAACGACGGAGATAAAGTTGTCCTTCTACTTTCAAGGGACTTGAGATTAATAAGTGAGCAACGCGCCGAATAGGGCGGAATGGGATCGGTAAACTTCAGGAATCGAAGACCAAAACTCAGAAAATATTTTTGGATCTGTTCCATGCGGGTGGAATCAGACATATAAAATGGATTCCAGATAAAAGATGCGTACTCCAACCGGGAGCGAACCAGGGAAGTATACAAAAGCTTGAGAGTGTAAGCTTTGAAATATATGTGCAGAAGAAGTGCTGCCATGATTTCCATTATTGCTCCTGGCAATGAGAAGCAAACTAACTAAATCACTTATATTATATTTCAATTTACTTTTAGCTACTCCTTTCATATGCAGTCATGCAAACAAGCCAATTCAATTAACTCACATTTTTGAATACTTGCTTGGGTAATTGCAAAGAAATTATATGGCACAAGAGCAACTTTTTGGCATACGCAGCAAGAGCAACATTTCCGCTGTGGCCATCTGCGTCAGCAGCATTCGCCAGCGGCAAACACACACAAACACACACATACAAATTAAAGTAATAATAAATAATATTGCAGCGTATAGAAAATTGCATGTTAAATTGCAATTAAATACATTTTCGTAATGCTACTGCCGCTTTTTTGCTGATTATTGTCTTTTTGATTTTTTTTTGCTCGTATCTTACGAAGCTCAGCATGGTTGCACGTTAAATGAAATGAAAGACATGCAGCAGCTGCCTGAGCTCTTCCATAGACAATTCCATAGTAGAATGTATAAAAATGCAGGCGAACCAAAAAAATACGCATACGCGTCAGCGTCAGAATCAGAATCGGAATCAGAAGCGTAGCGAAAAAGTGAAAATAAAAATTGGTGCATATGGGTTGGGCATTTGGGTGTGTGCGGGAATGCAGCTGTATGTGTATAATGCCAAAAAAAGAAACATTTAAAAATCGTGTGTGCATATACAAGTGCATTATATGGTCATATAATGACTAAAGAGCATACAAAAAAGTATCTAGCACGCCCACACACCAATACGAGCACTTACACTTATACAAACACTGTCTAGTGCAGTTGCAATTTCCACGTCTTTTTTGATATTTTTTCAGCATGATATTTTTAAAACTATTTTTTATCTGCGCACTTTTTTTTGGAAAGTCTACGACTTTGTCATTATTGTCAGCAAGTATCACTCATACCAGCGGCAATATCCTAGCGTGTATACACACACACACACACACACACTCAAACACATGCAAGTCGCTTCATTTTCGTCATGGCTCTTTGGCTTTTTCGCCTTTTCATGTTCAAAACTAATAAATTACAATTTTAATGCAATTTTAATGATTAGCTTTTAAGGTAATATGTAAGAAAGAGTCATTCGTTTTTTCTTATTTTTTCGTATGGCAGTTCGTTTTTTGTTTTGGTTTAATTAACATAAGCAAGCGATGTCTTTTTTTGGATTTCAATATTCGAAAGAGCTAGCTAAATTCTTGAATATATTTTAATAATATACAATAGAATGAGCCAAGCTTTTAACATGTTCTATGCATACTTGCATTTAAACTCTGCCTGAACTTAAGGAAACTATAAAAAATATATTACATGTTCGTGTAACTAAGCTCTTAGAATTGCTAATTTTGCTTAACGAAAACTTAACGAAACAACATAAAAGTTGTTTGTTTGAGGTACAGAACACAACTTGAGCTTAGAGCCAAAGCCTATGGTCGCAACTTTTGTTAAAGGCTACAAAAATATGAGTTTCTAAAAACTTAACGAAACTTTAAGTTTTGTTGCCTCAGCATCTAAACAGTAAAATACCTAACTACATCTTTTATGTTGCATGATCAACAAAACTTTTTAAATTGTTAATGCTGTTATTAGAATTTATGTATTTGCTGTTGTTGTTCTAATATTTATAAGCGGCGCAAACTTAACGAAACTTTTTTCTTTACGCATTTTATGTGCGTTTAACAGCAAGTTTGCTTTTAATCTACATTTGAAACACATTCAAGTCAACAGCAATAAAGCTATGCTACCTTCGCGGAAATTTCCTAAATTTCAGATATACTAATACACACTCATACACACACACACAAACAAGCGCATGAGCTCATGCAATGATTAACTTAACATTTCACACCGTACACATTCCCAATTCCTTATACAACTTCAAATGAAATTTATTTGCCGTATCGGCGGTACAACGCCTCCAGGGGCGCGGCATAGCGGCGACGATGGCATAAAAGCCAATTTGCATTTGTATTGCTCACACTTAAAGCAACAAAAAAAATACATATGAGAAAAAAGGAAAATGCAGATAATAGCAAAAGAACAGGCTAGCAATGAAGTGTCAGGAAACGTGAGGAAAATTTCTAGTTTGAAGCGCAAAAGCAAATGCGCATTTATGAGCGGGCAAACTAACTAGGAAGCTAGCAGTGCCGTGTCACTAGCAAAACTAATAACAAAAGCTAGCATATCTAATTATAAAAGCACGTAAAAGACATTGTTATAGCCAGATCCTCTGTGTGTCTATGCAAGTGTTCATGTGTGAATACATTACAAAGTATTTCCTGATAAGGACAGAAGTGGCCAGCCTGCTGGAATGAATGCGCATTGCACGCTTTGTCTGCTTCGATGAACACATACTTATGAATACTTCTCTGCATACGTAGCTGTGCATGTATGTATCTGTGTATGTGCCGGCCTTTCTTCAAATGACGAAATATAAATTAGTAAATTAGCTCTAACACTCAACTCAAACCAATGGATTACTGAAAAAAAAAAAACGATGACCGAATGCAGACCGACAGGCGACAGAGCTGAGCTCACTGACTAGACATGCCAGCCCATTTCTTTTTTCCTGAGGTACCTAATGACAGAAGAAAACAGAAACACAAAGCAGCTAATAACGAAATTTTTTTAAGGTAAACTTCGTTGAATTTGGACAACCTTGAAGCATGTCAAAAACGTTAAATTTTTTTTGCAATATTATTCACGTTGATTACAAATTAACATCATAAATACTTTAGTATTTTTAAATTATGAATGCAAAAATTGCGTCAAGTTTTCCAAACATTCTTTCAGCTGAAAAATTATGCATAAAATTAGGTCCAACTTTTCTAGATATCTTGAAAAAAAAAAGAAATAAGCTTAGCTTCAAGACAATTCATTTGCACTTCAAATAGTTTCGATTTGTAGCGAAAAAGTTGCCCCAAGTTATGCAACATTTCAATTTCGATTTGTAGCGAAAAAGTTGACCCAAGATATGCAACATTTCATTTTATTAAAATGTTCCGTGCAATTTAAGCGCTTTCAAAGCATGTAAAATACTATCTTTAATATCAATGTTCGTGTCTTAAATAGGCGTACTTCTATTAAATCCAGCCACTTTTCAGAGCGTAGCATATACAGTTTAAAAGCATGGACACTTCGTAGGCAGATAGATTCACTTTAAAGTTCATAAAGTAAATGAAAGATAGTTCACTGTTTAACTTAGTATTGACAAAGTACTTTAAATTGGTTAAAATCTCACTTCTGTAGTGTTGAAATTTTTATTAAAAATTTGCGTCACATTTTTCTACTTTTCGTCAAGTTCGTTAAGTATCGTTAAGTTTACTTTCACTTATAACTTACCAAAAAATATATTTTCCACTACTAAAAAAGTTTCTCACAAGTCTTCGTTAAGTTCTACCACCTTCGTTAAGTTCTTTCACCTTCGTTATATTGTGGCATCAGTAAGTTATGAATCCAATTTTGTATTGAACAATGTTACGCTAACAGCTGCTGACAATTTTCGTAGTTTCTTGCTTGCAATTGACTATCAGTCAATAGCATCGCCGTCGGAGTGCACTACACCCAACACAAAAATTCTTAGTATTCTAAAATTTCGACATTTGTACTAGTAGAAATCAAAAGCAAAAGAAAAATCAATGCACACATGCCCATACCCTTCACCCCCAAATAAAAGGTCAATGCCTTTTGTTGTTGCTTTAGGTTTATTGCACTTAATTATACAAATTGCTTTGTTTTTGCGTATTCCATTGTTTTTGTTGTTGCCTGTATTTCGGTTGTTTTTGTATTTCGGTTTAATTTAGTGTGTGCTTTGTCATTTTACTGTAGAGCAATGTGTGACTCTGTATGTTAAAAATGCAACACCTACTAAACAAATAAATGGCAGCAACAAAAAATGCTATTAGCAACATGCAATCAGACTTACACACACACATGATGACTACCGAAAGATGCATCACACAGCACACACAAATGCACATACACATTCACTCACACATATGTACATATGTATACAGCGTGACACGCGAAGTAAGGTCAGCTGATTCCTTGTGTGCAGAGTGAATATAGTTGAGTGCTTTATCAGGACCACTGCTCAGTTTATTTAGTACCTTCTATAAATTTTTCTTTCTTAATAAATTTTCTTTTCAAAGAGAGCAAACTTAGATTTTTTGGCTATATCAGCTCAAAGCATGCAAATAGATATATAGATGAAATCTATCTCCATAAAGAACACAAAGTCTTAGCACTCAATCTAATTGTAATTGTTAATTTTTCCAGTAGCAATTTTTAAATAAAAAACTATGTTGGGCATTGGTTTCTCATTTCTCTTGTACTTGTTAGACCCAGGAACAATTTTTAAATAAAGGAAGCAGTGTTGGGGATTGGTTTCTTCTTCTTCTGATTGATCACTAACAAACATTTTCGAATTACGACCGGAGCTGATTTTTTGCTGTTTCTTCTTTCCAGGTGCCTCCAGTGAAGAATACTCAAAAAGTTGCTTTCTAGAGCTAGCGAAATTTTCTAATTTTTAAGCTATTCTTTTCTTTGATTTAACTCAAAAATCCTTTGGGGTATCAGTAGGTACCTAGAAACTTTTTAGTAGAAATCAACTTCTGATACTCGAGCAGGCGGCAGGGGAAGAAGCTCTGTCGTAGCTTGTATCTCAACACAGCCGTCCCAAGTAGGGTTCTCCACAATTCCCATGTAGTTCATGTTCATGTATGTATGTATTCAATCACAATAAATACATATGTTTTTCGACCTTCTTGTATCATTTATAGGTGTTGGGTATCGAAATAAATAAACATTATATTTTAGCTTGGAACAGTTTTGTGCATTTTGGTGAAATATATATTTTTTTGTTCAGTATACTGTATACCTGATGATAACGTTCAAAGGATGCCGAAATATTGAACGGAATTAAAAATATTTCATTCATAGTTTTAATATTCCTGAATTTTTGCAGAAAAACCAAGTATTACCTCACCCCCATAAAATATTCTTCCTCTCTTGAGCTTTGTTATCATCTTCCATAGTACTGTCAAAACTCTCGTGCGCATCACTCTGTATCCGCATTGGCAACTGTAGCTGTATGCATATCTCTGCATCTACCGCTTGCCGGATATCAGTTGCTGCTGCTGACTGCATGCAACAAACACACAGCAACATATCGCAACTGCATGAACAACACAGAATTTTTGCTAGTCGCATGCGTTGTTTGACGATGTGTGAATCATTTTAAAGAATTTTGTGGCGCGTTGCTTTGCCTTTTGCCGCTGCTGCTGCTGCTGCTGTTCATCATGTTGCTCATCTGCTGCAATTTTGCAATTTCTTGCTATTTCTTATTTCGCGCTGCTCTTCTTTCCCCTTCATTTTATGCATTGCGCTTTTTAAAAAAAAGGCGAGTAGCAGCAGATTGCTCGCTGCAGTCTAAATACACAAAGAATTGCTTACAACATTTTTTTAATGTTGCATGGCAAATTTAATTTCTAAATTGCAGCTGTCGTTAGTGTGAGTTGTTGCCGCTGCAATTGCTGTTGCCAGAGTTGCTTGGCAATATAATCTTGCCACAGATAAAATCGTAAATCATGTGGGGTGGCAGCAGCGTAGCCGTTGCCTGCCGCATGTTGCTGCTGCTCCCTGCTGCTGCTGCTGCGAGGGCGCATTGCACGCACATATGGTTTCATTAAGTCGAACGCTGTTGGTGTTGTTGGCGCTGCTGCTCAAAAGTTTTGAAATTAAAATTTTACTGCAAATTGTGCTAAACGTTGTTTTCCCCATTTTCCCTTACTTCGTGAACAGCTGTTGCAATTTTTGCTTTAAAATTCTTGAAATTGTAAACTTAACGAATATTTGACGAAAGTCTAAACTACTAAAAGGGTGTGCATTTCCTTATATACATACATATGTACAGATTTAAATTTTGTTCTTTTCACATATTTAAACTTAACGAAAACTTGACGAAAATTCAGTTGGAATGCTTGCCAGGGCATCCATAAAGCGAGTAACTTCTGCTGGAGGTAGACTGGGCGCCATCAAATTTTCAAAAGTTCTCTCACACTCGAATTCAGCAGTCAATTCATGTTGTAATCTAAGACAGCTTCAAAGTAATGACCACATTCTGTCAAGTGTTGCCACATTAGGGCCTGGCGCTCATATTTCTCATTCATTTTAGAGCTTGTTATGGTTTATTTCGCCACGTTTTGCTACTTTTACACTTAATTACATTTGTGGTGTACGCTTGATTTCTACGCTTTCTGCGCCTTGATATATGCCAGCAATTTTGCGCTTGCTTTTGTTGTGTCATTTTCTACTTAAATTGCTATCAGTTTGAAATATTGATTTTCTTCGTATTTTATCTTCTTTCAGCGTCTACAAGCATGCCAAAATAATACTAGAACTTTCTCAAAATATTTGCTTTACATTTCTAGGCATTACAAGCTTGCACATTTTCAACTTGCTATAAGGGTTCTTGCCAGACTTCGGTTACTTCTATGAAAACCTTATTGAATTCGATATTTTCTATATATGTATTGAAATGCGCCTAAAAATATGCTTGCGTATGTTAGTTTGGAAATCAAAGTGAGCACAACTTGAAATTTTTTCGAAACTTACCAAATCGTTTTTCTTGCTATCAAATCTCTATACACAATCGATAGCATCCGAAGCAGACTTTTTATTTTTAAGCCAGAGATTGATTAAGTCTGATATGATACCTCAAAAGTTGCACACAAACGTAACGAACTGAAGATATTAAAAAAGTTTCAAATGTCTAAAAATTTCATACAATTTTTAATACGTTTTCGATTTTCAAAATATTTTCAATATTCTGAGTTTAACTTACGCTAGTTCTTCTAGATTTAATCCAACTTATATAGTCCGTATAAGCAAATGATATCTTCAGTTAGTCTTCAAAAACTTAAATGAATTTTATGTCGCTTTTCGTAAGTTTTATGTAATCGATTGTGCTTTTATTGAAAAATTCCCTTTTATTGAGAAATGAACCAAATTGGTTGCCCTTTAAAAATTAGCTTGTGTCAATTAATTGCTAGATTAAAACTTGTTCAAAGCACTTATGCTTCGAAATCTTTCTGCTCTCGTTCCTTAAAGACAACAGCTTTTCGCACCCTCTTTAGAGCTACTCCTTTTAGCCAACGCCTAAAAGTGTGCTTTATGCTTTGGCATTAGTTCAGTGTCACTCTTAAGCCTCGCTCATTAAATGCTGTTCTGTGCTCTTAATAAGTTTTAATCTTATCTTAATTTGTCATTTCACTCTTCTGCACACTACTTGCTTCTTTCGCTGCCATGCGCGCCACTCTTATCCTTCAGCCCATAGCACACTGTGCCAATTAAAATTTCCAAGTGTAGCGCGCCCACCGTTTTCCAGAAGAGTCCTCCAATAACGTGCGCAAATCTTCTGAATTAGCAAAACATCATGTTTCAGTGAAAATATCACGCGCCAGCAACAACAGTCAAGAAACCTTCAAATTGTTGTCTTCATTGTTAGTTGTTAATGTTGTTGTTGCAGCAGCAGCCGCTGCTGTTGGTCGACATGCAGCATTGGTTGACATTGATGTTTGTTGTTTTTGTGGAAGGCTGTTGCTGATCCTTATTGGTGGATGCTATGCTAATGCCAAAGCACTGTGCAAGACTCTGCTGAAATTTGCTAAAGGATTTTGTGTTGCTGCTACCCGCCGACATGTTATTGACAATATTTTTCATGTTATTGTTGTTGTTGTTGTTGTCGTGCTAACAATCGAAAAAATGGCATAGCAATTTTTGACAGCTTCAATGGCTGCCTCAATGTAGCCGCACATTTATTGGCCTTTTCTCGCTTGTTGCTCGACTGACTTGCCATTGTTGCTACTCGGTTGTTGTTGTGGTTGTTGTTGCTGGTGATGGCTTTTATTGCTGCTTATCAATTTGCAATTTTCGTTGATTTCGCATTTTTCTCGCTGAGTTGGCGTAGGTGTTAAAATATATACATATGCTGTTGCTCTTCAGTGCTGTATGTTGCTGCTGCTGCTGTGTCACTTGTTGTCAACAAGCAGCAATGAAAAGGTTTCTTCGCCTTGTTGTTCTTTTTGCTATTCATGCAAAGCGAAATAATTGAAAATTGCTCATTTGTACAGCTGTTTGCTATTTTTCTTTTCAGCAATATTTATGCAGCGGTTTGGGGCGGGGGCTTTCTTAGCATTTTCACTTGACGAAAATGCGAAAAAATTTTCCACGAAATATGCTTTACATAAAATTAATTGACAATTCTTTTTCATTTCTTGCAGGTAAGCAACGAGCTTCAAATTTGATAGCACCTTATTTTGATAACAACAACAGCAAGGTAAAGTTTAACTCAGTTGAGACGCTCGTTCAGTTTTTCGACGAGCATTTAAATAAATAAGTTTTAATGTTTTCCACACAAGAAAGATTTAGCTGAACTGAATTTTACAACCTCTTGAAATCTTCGTAAGGACCTTTCGACGAAAGTTGTACATTTACAACAGAAAAATGAAATAAGTTTCGATTTTGAGCGTTTTATTCTGTAAACACAGCAAAGACAGACTTAATTAAAATATTAGTACAAGAGCAAAAAAGATAGTACTTGTATAGTTTAGGGAACTTCAAGAGGTCAGAAGGAGAGCGAAAACTTAGAAATTATTTCAAACAGATCAGTATTCGAATTATGTGGCAAAAATTCGCATGAAGAAAAACTTTGTTGCATCAAGGCTTAAGAAAAGAAAATTCTACTGATAAAAAAAATGTTGCTTGGCTTTCGTTAAGTTTTGCAAGCTTTTAGAAATAGAGCGATTTAGAATGCACAGATTCATTAATTTAATTTTAAGAACTTTTTAGATGCTTCAGTTGCAGATTAAACATAACCAAGCCACAAACTTGCATAGACAAATTATTGCAGAATACATTAATTTAATGTTATAAATCCTAATGTTAGATTCTTTCTTCTGGAACTAGACGTATGCATCAATCTTTCGTTAAGTTTCAACGCAGATTACAGTACTTTTCGCTTATAACGAACCCGTTTAAAGTGAATTTTCGCCAAAAACAAACCAATTTCAAAAGTACGCGCTGAAAAACTATCGAAGGAACGACTTCATTTAAAGCGAACTTCTTTTAAAACGAGCGGTTTTGCCCTGTCTCTTGAAGTTTGTTATAAGCACAAAGTACTGCATACATACATATATATTTATTAGTGCAACTACAGAAATCATCAATCTGACATGGAAATTTTCAACGTTTTTTGCAGTTTCGTTGTGGCAGAAACTAATAATAATAAAAATCTCACTTTTTACTGATAATTATAACATGTAGAAGCAATGCGCCGCTCTACGCACGGCCTCAAATTGTGCTTGTAGTGCAAACAAGTTTCGTTAAGTTTTATTTTGACTGCCTAATGCCAAGTATGCTCGAAATTATGCAATAAGCAAAGTGTTCTTTGCCAAACTATCGCCTATATCAAGTCCTACAAGAAGTTCGCTTACTAGTTATTTTTTCATAAGAAACGTTGCTTATTCGCGTGCAATGTTTCCCCCCTCTTGCGTTGAGCGCATGCATTTCTGTGCGCTTCAGTTGAGTTCAATTTCAGCTCGACTTCAAGTTTGAGCAGCATATACAAATTTGTATTTCTGTTTTATCAACGAAACGAATCTAACACGCCATTTCCGTTTGCTGAAAGAAACTCGCAGCCGAATGCGCTTAGAATAATGCTTGTCAGAATTGAATTGAATGAGTGAACGAGCGAGCGAGTGAGCGATTGCCATAAAGAACTATCTCACAGATACTCGACGACAACACTTCATTTTGAGTATCAAAACAATGAGATTTCGCACAATTACAAGCATTTTTGTGCTTAGTTTAATTAATTCATAGTAAGTAAAAAAAGCAAGAAATCGAAGAAAAGATTAAAGCAGCCCGAACAGCCGCAAAGTAGCTTGGAGCATGAGCAGAGGCAGCCGAAGAGCAGCAAAATAAAAAGCAGCTGCTGCCTGCCTCTGAGCAGTGTAGCCAGATGGACGATGCGGTCGTCATTTGGACGATTTTAGGGCCTAAATGACGATGGACGATTTAAAAGGCAGAAATGACGATTTCTGAAACTTTGTAAAGATAAAAAATTCAATTTCAAATATAACACATCTCAAATCCATCTGTTCCCAATTTTTCAGGAACGAGTAATGCACGATAACTGCCTTTTCTACCTTGGAATTCCTTGTACAATCGATTGCTTGATTTCATACAAAGCTTCATTTGCTAAGCATGAAAATTTGTGCTACGCATGTCTTTCTGTCTCTGCAGAAAGTGCACACATGGCACATTTCTAAGTCGATTGAAAAAATTGTGAAAGAATTTTTCAAAACTAACACATACATATGATGCTTCTGTGTCAGTCACTTAATTCTTAATGAGCATTTATTTTTGCCAACATTTTTGATTAGCACTACTAATGTGTTTAGTAATCGAATTATCACTCCCACGCGTGGAATAAAAGCCGATGCAACTTCTGTGATCAAGTCTTAAGAAACCTAACTTTTATTAGTCCGCAGAAAATTATAAAAAAAGAAATTATTTCTTCAGAACTCATTCTTTGTGATTTTCGAAACCTAATTGAAAACAGTACTGCCCAAGCGATTAACAACGAGTTTAGGGAGCTAACAATTGCGATTTTCGAAATGTATTTCACAAAAATGAGGAAATAATACAAGCTTTTTGGAAAACCTGATACAAAATACTCTGATCCTTCTTTTGTTTTCCCCAGCTCTCCCGAAAATTTTTTTCTCACATGTGTCCACCTAACTCATCAGCAAATGTTAAAGGAATCTTTTCAAAGGTAAATTTGAACAAAACTAAATATAGAAATCGTCTAAACAGTGAAGCTCTACACGGAATTTTATAGCTCAAGATTTTTAAAAATTTAATAATTTTTTTACAATACTAAAATATTAAGCTCTAATATTTATCAGTAAAAATGTAAAATCATCAATGGAAGAATATTGATAAAAAAATATTTCGAATATATAAAGACTCTGGAAACAACTTAAAATATTGTATAATTAGTTAAAAATGTGAAACTGACAGGGGTGTCAGTTCTAAGAGTCGGGGTGCCGATGAGTTCTGGAATGCCCTAGTGGGCGACGCAGTTGAAAGCTTTTAGGGGGATAAACGGGGAAAAATAAAAACACGAAGTTGTTACTGAATTTCTTGTGAATAATACCTATAATACAATGTTTGAATCTTGATCTTAACTTTTATATAATTTTCCTTAATCAGAAATAAAATATACTATTATATTTTTACTTTTCATTGAAATGACGATTTAGGACCCAAAATGACGATTTATTTTAAAGATTTTGACGATTTGGAATATTTTTTTCTGGCAACACTGCCTCTGAGTGCCCTTTACCCGTCCCCGCCACTGCCGACTGTAGCTCACGAGTTGGCAGCAGTGTTGCCAGAGATCTAGCTCCACAAATCCCATTCACTTATGCAAAACGCCCTCTTTATCCCATTTAAAAAATCTAAAATCCCGGAAAAAAATCCCATTTACAAATATTAATTAAAAAACGTGTTTTGATAACAATTCATAAATACATATACATATATTTTTTTAAACAAACATAAAGAACAAAAAAATTCTGAATATTACACTTAAATTCAGTGCTAAAAATAATATTTACAGTAATTAATAAATAAATAAAAAATAAACAAAAGAAGTATAAAAGATAGGTACTGCCTAAAAAATCCCATTTTTAGACTCAAAATCCCGCGCGCCCTTTAAAGGTGCCTGAATCCCGAAATATGGGCGAAATCCCTGGTTCTGGCAACACTGGTTGGCAGGCAATGCTGCAAAATTGTTTCGTCAAGTTCCTACAGCAGCGCGCACGCAGAAGAGAGAGAGAGAGAAAGAGAGCTTGCTCCAAGTATCTCCAAAGTGTTTCAAATTTTACCACAGTTCCACTCGTTCATTCCTCTGCCTGCCTCAGCAGGAAACGCTGTGGCATTGAAACGTTTTTCTGCTTCTATCGCATGCAAGGTAAAGTATCGCAAAAAATTACGACGCAGTTCTGCTGTTCTGGCCACGAGCACTCGCTGACGCCACACGTTCAAGTGTTGTCGGATAGGAGCGGGCGTGGGGTGGGCTGCAGCACTCTGTAGCTGTATGGCGTGGAGCTGTTTGCGGGAATCGTATGGAATTGTAGAACTGCCGCGCTGTTCGAGGGCATTGGCCTTTTTGCATTTTTGTTTCGTTAACATTTTTCGTTCGTATCGCTACGTTCTTTGGCTTTGCCCTGTACTTTGCCATGTTCTGCTCCATGTCTTGCTTTACGCTATGCTTCTGCCGCTTTTCGTTCTTGCCTTTTGCTGTTTTTTTTTTTGCAGTTACATGTAGCTACTTTTGCGCTTACATTGAAATTAAAGGAATTACATACACGGTCAAAATGTGAGCAAGTTTTAAAGTCTCACTAAAATTTCGCTCGTAGACTTGCGCTTGACTCATTTAAAAATTACATAAAATTTTGAAAGTTTCGTTTCACTAAAATTTTGCTTGAAAGTAAGTTTCTAAAATCAATAACAAAACGAGTTGACTCAGTTAAGAATTTCATAAAATTTCGCAAGTTTTATTATGTTATGATTTCTTGAGCAATTTTCGCTATGTTATCGACCATTTCGTTCAGATTTTAGTTTAAACTTCGTTCCATACAAATTGTTTGATCAATGGCTTCATTATATTTTGAAGGTAATCTCAAATCTCAATAAAAGCTTTGAAGCCACTTAAAATGATCTCCAAATTTGTATAGATGCGTCAAGTTTGTGAACTTGAAGTTAACCAAGTACATATCTAGCGAAGCTGGCCAGAAACCTTTGTAAACTGAGAGATTACTACTGGTCTGCTTGGCCTATTTTGATCAGCAGTAGTATAACCTAAACAAATCACTGCAAGTGAACTTTTCAATTCCAAGCTTCACACCAAACCAAGCAATTAAGAAGATTAATTTAGTAGTATTCAATTTTTTTATATTTTTTTATTACGCTTTAATGCAGAATTATATGCGCTAAATGTAAACTTTCGATCTTTAAATGCGCTTTAGTTTCCTTAAGCTTCTGCGAATAGATAATGTTTGCCATTTCTTGATTTTCTATTGATTTCTTTAACATATCATTACGATACATATTTATTTATTATTATTATAATATTTTGCATTGACTGTACATTCATTCTGAAGTTGTTTTGTACTCCTTGTTCATGGTCGGCGGCGGAAATGTGAGCCCTACACTCTACACTGCCGAGCAAGAAAAAAATATCAGAAAATGCAACCTACGCAAAATTTCTCTCAAATATTTCAACAAATATTATTGCACGGTTCATGCTTACATTAGAATCGTTATTTATTTTTGCCATATCCAGCACGAATTTCAACATTTTTGCAAATATATTAAGTAAGATTGAATTTTATTTTGATATGTGGCACGTTCGATTGTTTTGGCAATATGCATCAGAAGAAATCTTATGGGTTTATTATTAGAAAATCTGTTGATTAAATTCTTGAATGAATAAAAATATATGCGCTTTTCGCTTATATTGAGCATAGCCATATTTAGAATATCGGCATAATGAAACTATGCCAAAAGGTGGGAATTATATTAAAAGTTCTTGTGGAACTTCAATTGCCTTGAATTTGGTTACGATATCGTATCATCTATCGATTATGATCGACGGAGAGGGGGCACATTCGCCTTCAAAAAAAAAGAGACGAATGTACCCCCTCTCCCCTACAAAAATTCGGTACATTCGTCTCTTTTTTTTTTGAAGGCGAATGTGCCCCCTCTCCCCTACATACTTCATTTATAAACCAACAACAACTGAAAGTTTTTTCAAAACTCAAATCAAATCGGATTCAAAACTTCTTCTGACCATTTCAGACATTTATTACTCATAGTGTTGCGGTTTCGATTCCAGTGTGACCTTTTCCTATCGGAAGGCTCTTGAGGAAGTCGACTTCTATTTAACTATTTTCGCGCTTGCAAATTCTTAACGAATATTGCAAATTTTGCTAAACCATTTTCGAAATGGCTTTTGACGTGTTATTGTGTTGTTGTGCCGGAATAAGTCTAGTTCCGCTACTAGAGCGCGACCTTGAGACGCTTCAAAATTTAAACATTCAAAATAATGTGCTTATAAAAATGTGGGGCGTATACGTTATGTTTATGGTTATAGCTTTACTGTTTTTTTAATCTTTATGTTTCTTCGTTTATTTGTGGTTTATTTGTGTATACTGAATATTTTTGCGCATTCGCAACCATTCAAATCGCATCGCACAGCACAACGCATAATTCCAATCAAAGCTAATGAATTTGTGCAAATTATACATCATCTTCGCAGTATCTGCGCGCTGCCCCGCGCTTCCCTTGTGTATATGCAAAGCTAATTAAAACGGCTGACAAGAAAATTTGATTTTAATATCATGCATACGGTTTGTTTCATGTGGAGTGCCATATGCCATATAGGGCCAGTGGCGGCGCTGGGTGCGAATTTCGGCGCGCAGCTTTATGAAACGCTCGCTGCCATAAAGTGTATACTACACTGACCGCTTCGTTGTGGTGCCCGGCCACTTCTCTGCGCAGGCCACTTTAGCGACGTTACGAGGTCGCTCTTGATTGGCTTTGTTTGCGCTTGAATTATGATTTTTATTAAATTGTAGTCAATGAAAATCGTTTTCGAAAATGTTTTTCAAGTTGCTTGGCGCGTTTGTTCTGAGCGGTTTTATTTGTTGTAAATTGGTGGTATTATTATGATTATTTTGTTTGCGATTAAGTGTGAAGAATTTTCTGCCTTACGCTTTCGCTTACATTATAGAAGAACTTGACGAAAGCGCGTATCTATTGTTTGTATCTTTATATGTGCATGTGAGTCATAGACTACATATGTATGTATGTTTATGGCATATACATACATACATATGTATATTTATGATTAAAAACTTAAGCATTTCATTTGGCAGCTAATCGATAAGTAGTGTTGCAAGTTTCGTCAAGTTTTATTGCAAATATTTGTATTATCATCCCGCTGATAAGAAATAAATTGCAATTTCGTTGTGAAATATGATGCAATATTAAGGTATGCATCCGTCTTTCAGGCGGAGGTCTTTGCAATCCTAAAGGCTATGGATTTCGTCAGGGAAAGTGGATGGTCTGGCAAGAGTATTTGCGTCTGTAGTGACAGTCAGGCTGCACTTATGGCCTTGCTCAACCCAATCACCACCTCCAAGACAGTCAAAGAGTGTAAGGCCAAGCTTAACAGCGTAGGCTTTCACAACTCACTCGCCCTCTTTTGGGTACCGGGGCACTTCGGCGTGTCCGGAAATGAAGTGTCCGATGAACTTGCAAGATCAGGTTCTGAAGACCACTTTCTGGGCCCTGAACCTGCCCTTGGCCTGCCTTCTTCCATGGTCAAAGCGTCCATAAACGACTGGGTTGTTTCTCAACACGGTCAAAGATGGGCCGGGCTAGCTGGATGCAGACAGACGAAGCTCCTGCTTCCAACCGTCGACAAAGGTAAGTCCTCTTTTCTTAGGTCTCTAAACCGTAAGGATTGTAGACTTCTTGTGGGCGTCTTGACCGGTCATACCTCCTGTGCAAAACAC
Source organism: Neria commutata (assembly GCA_963457695.1). Lineage (NCBI taxonomy): Eukaryota > Metazoa > Arthropoda > Insecta > Diptera > Micropezidae > Neria > Neria commutata. Next base: position 49,445,158 of record OY735246.1, read on the forward strand.
CTGAGTGCGATGGGTCTAGCCGACGACAGTGTCTGTGAGAGCTGTCTGGAGGACGAGGATACCGCTACCCACTTCTTATGCGAGTGTCCCGCCTTTTCCAGGTCGCGATTGCAGCTGCTGGAGTCAGACGTGGTGAGAACCGATCAACTAAGTTCCTTGCCACCATCGAAAATCCTCCGCTTTATTAAAAGCTCAGGAAGATTTCAGTAAAAGGAATCAGCTTACCAGTACAATGGATAAATACTTGTCTGCGTGCTGGTAGGTTTTTCATATTCCGACAACAAAAAAAAAAAAAAAAAAAAAGGTATACAATATTTGCACATGACTCAGTAGCAATTTATTGTACTTTAACTTTTTTACAGCATGTCACTGAATTTGTTGGCAATTGTGTAATTAGAGAAGTCACGTGAGGAATGTGAAGTTGGCATGACTGGCAAGCGCCGGTTATGCGTTTGACGCGCGTTAAATGGAATCTCTTGAAGTTTCGTTAAGTTGTGAAATATTGTACATGAATATAAGCAAGACTGTTGGATACAATTTTAATTGTTTGTTAAAAGGTTTTGTGGCATTTTAAATTTTTTGGAAGATTCATAAAACTTTCGTTCAGTTGGTTATGCTTAAAATCCCGACGAAGTAGAGCAATTTTTAAAATTGTACGAGCTTTACTTTAAAAAATAGTAAATTGAACAAATACCTAATTAAGTTATACTACCTTTTGTTATAACTAATAAATACTGAACTTAGGTTGTTAGTTGACTTCGTGAGCAGGGGATTTTGTAGTTACATTTATATCTGCCGCCATAATTTGAATTTCAAATCCAATTTATTTATAATAAGGTGTTAACATTTAAGACGTTCGCCTTTTGCATGCCGCATAGATACAATAATCTTTGTTTTTTTTTATAGCTTTACCTGTGTGGCAGAAAGTAATGCAAGCAATGCCCACTTTCGTTAAGTTTTCTTTTTTTGGGATATATATTTTTTTTCAAAGAGTCTTCAACCAATATTGAACACTGAAGAAATAGAATCAGCGTGTTTTTATCAGAAATATCTTTATAAAAGTGGCTTGCTAGAAGTTTCGTTAAGTTTTAGTTCACTTCGCAGACGTTCAAGATAGTTTGAAAGAATTCGATAATTTTGTGACATTACTCAATTTAAAAGGAAAACCTATTAAATTTCGACTAAATAATTTGTAGCTGCACCTTAGTTTTTTCCCGCTGCCTACAAACTTTCAATAGAAATGGCGTTCACTTTCTCTGGCACTTCAGCATAATTATGAATAACCCTCAGCTACATGAAATCTTAATAATTAAAATAAAATGTTACCAACGAGAAATTACAAACTACAGTGCACGCTCGATAACGTGAACTAATTAAAACCAAGGGAGTTCACGTTAACAAAAGTGTTCACGTTATCGAATGCCAAAAAAGTATAAAGTGAATACATATTCACACGTTTTAATTCACATTTTATTGTTGTTTTGTACATATATTAATTTGAGAAAATTTTAGATAATCTTTTATTTAAAAAAATCAGTCATCTTTTTCTGTGTCTTCTGTTTTTCTATTAATTGAATCACAGCTTTCTCCCTTAGTCGTTTCAGTACATTCATATCATTTTGATCGACGCCTTCATGGCTAGCCCACTGTACAGCTCTGTTGAAAATCTGAATTGCTTCACTTGGTTTAATTTTCTTCCAGAATAAGCCAGACTCATCCGCATTATAAAGCTGATCGTTGCACAACTCCAATTCGGCCATTTTAGCTTTAAGTTTTTCTTTAAAAGGATCCACTAGCTGAGGCTGCGAAGAAAGTTTTTCGCCTGATATTTTAAGAAGTCGAACACCGTATCTTTTTTTGAATCCGTGAAGCCATCCGTCACTAGCGTGGAAGCCACCTTCGTGTTCCTTCAACTTTGAATGCAGTGTTTTTGCTTTTTCCTTCAGCATTAAAGCACTTACTGGCCAATTCTTATTTCGCATACGAATAAACCAACGATAAAGTGCTTTCTCCATTTTGGGCAGCTCTGAAGTACGCAGTTTTTCTTTTTCCAGGCCCAGAAAATGTGTTGTTCACGCTTTTTAAAATAATTTTTTCTTTCTTTTTAATGCCACAAATTGTTGATTTAGCAACATTGTATTTTTTCGCTAAGCACGTCACACTCGATCCTTTTTTAAAAAAATCGAGAATTTCAGCTTTTTCTTTCAACGTCAAGCACACAGGTTTCTTACAACTCATTTCTACTCTGCATAGATAAAAAGTAAGTCAAAACGCTCTATGCTATGCCAAAATTGTCAACTAAAAAGCACAACTCACTATTAGGGGAATCCCAAAATTCAGAATTATTTGTGCTCAATGCAAAAGGGGAATCCCCAGATTCAAAATTATTTGAGCACAATGCAAATCACATGCAAACATTGAATCTTTTATTGTTCATGTTATAGAGCTTTCTCGCCTTGTTCACGTTTTGGAGTAGTCAATACAGAAAAAAATTTGTTCACGTTTTGGGGTGTTCACGCTTTGGAGTGTTCACGTTATCGAGCGTGCACTGTATGTATAAGATAAAAATGTATACATACATATGTGCATATGTAAGTGTAAATAAAAATGAAGCGCAAAAATGAATTCATTTCATCAGCTTGAGAAAAAATATGCCCAAAAGGAATGAAGCAGAAATGAGCTTCTTCATGCTCCATAGAGACCCTATCCCAACCGGCATTTCGAGCACTCAGCCAGCCGGCAGCGGGAGCAGGGGGAGCAGTTGCAGTAGCAGCAGCAGATGTAGCGACAGCGACTACAGCAACAAAAGCCACAACGCACAAAGGAAATATCAAAACAACACGGCATACTTCACTCTTCACTCTGCTCCTCTGCTGGCTTTTTACATGCGCCAGCACCACCGTTGCTCCATCAATTGCCGACAAAAGCTCGGCTATGCGATTCTCACTCATGCAAAGCAACAAAAGCGTAGCGTGCCACATGCCGTTCTTTTTCGTTCTCTCTCTCTTACTCTCTTTCTGTTTCTCTCATTTCCTGTAACTTCATTTCGCGTTCGTGTTGGCTGAAAGACATTTTTGGCGCTGCTGCCGAAAGCTTTCACCCAGCCCTTGCGCTAAATTTAAACAGACGCACACTCAAGCTCACACACACATTGTAAAAGTGCATGTTTGCGTGTGTGAGAGAGCGTGAATTTTTGCGTTTTTTTTTCTTTTATGTACATATTTCTTTTGTTTTGGCTTACTTCACAGAAATTCTCGAAATGACGCAAGCATTTCTGACACTTTTTGGCGAATACTTTCTTTAGCTTGCTCTCTCTCTCTCTCTCTCTGTGCACTCACACACACACACAGTGAAAAAGGGGGTCGTGCTTTCGTGTCCACTTCGCTGCTGCTCCATGCTCATTTGCAGCCTACTATAGCGTTTCAAGCTCAGTGCTCCCACATTATCTTACGTTCGTATTATCTTTTGCTCTCTCTGTCTCTCTCTCACACTGTCTACTTTGAACTTCTTTCCGCGCATTCTCTCATGTTGGCTTTTGTTACAGCTGCGTGTGTGTCGTTCGTGTTTATTTGCCTACTTAACTACATCCCAGAAAGCTGGGTCTGTCGGTCGTCTAGCTTGTCGTCTCTGCTCTTGGCTAGCCCCTAATGCCTGTGTTGTAGTTGTTGTTTTTTGGGGTTGCTTGCCAGCCTGACAGTTACATAGGTAGGTATATAGGTAGGTCGTTCGTTTATTCGTTGCTCGTCGTTTTTGTCTGCCATTGCCGTTCGTTCCCTGTTTCCCATCTTTTGTTTGGTCCTGACTCACTCAATGCATTCCTGGTGGGTGTTCCTTAGCTCCCGTTAATGGGTGTTCCTACTTGATCAACGTTGCTTTGTCCCTTGTCATTAATTTACAGCATGTTTTTGTGCACTGCTGGCGTATTTTTCCATCTCCACTTCCATTCCACTTTTCTTTGTTTTACAGTTTTGCGGTCCTGACACAACAGCGCCTCTAATGCGCAAGGATTTTTATGCCGCTCTCCCACACCAATACACACACTTACATACCGTCTACTGCCTGTCTCATTGCCTTTTTGCCTGTATGTTTTGCTTTTTATCCTTTTCCACCATGTTTGTTTATGTTTTGACACTACTGCTTTACATTTAGGCCTGTATTTTGCGCTTCAATTTCAAATCGTTCCTAGGCATCGCTTTTAAGGGCTGCTGGAATGCCTACCCAAATTTGGTCGCTGTCTCTCTGTCCTTCTCTTCCTTTTTGTTTGCCATTCTCCCACATATTTTCCCATTTTTTCGCCATCATGTCCCTAAGTGTTGCCATAGCCATTGATAGCCATCATACGTCGCAATTTGAAATTAATTTTGTTTGTCTGTCAGCTTCAGCGTCTGCGTCTGCCAGTGCTTGCTCACGTCATACATATGTTGAGCATGTTCATTTGTCCTGCCACAGCTTTTACGCGTATGAGCAGCTTACCGCTTTTGGCCATTTATATATTTATCCTATAATGATGGAATGTTCCTTAATTTATCAAGCGATTTTTTTAATTTTACTTCCTTACAAATTGGAAATATTTTCTACAGTATTTTTTACAATTTTAACATTTTGATGCATAGAAATGTTCATCTCAATATCACTTCTTCAGCATTTGCTCCAATTCATAACTGACGATTTTACAAAAAATTTTTCTGATAAATTTTTAAGGGCATATTCCCTTCTTAATGACTGCTTCCATTTCGAAAAAGTGATTTTATTGGTCATATCTTCGAACTGTTACAAACTTTTTAACATAGCTTCAACAAGATTTAGAAAAAATATTTTTTGGCATCAATTAATATCAACGAAAATACCTATTTTTTGTTAATATAGCTTCTTAATAAAATCTTTCTCAAAACTATTTTATTATTGAATTTTTTGCAAAAATGCATATTCCTATAAAAATGTCTCATTAAAGTATTGGTTTTTACATTTTAAGTAGTTTCTTTAAGAAAATTTCGCTTATTTGAGCTTCATGTTTATGGTTCGCAACAGCCCATGCTCTCCGCTACTTGTTGTTATAAGAGTAAGCATAAATTAGAATATTTTCAAGTGGAAACTGCTTTTAAAGAACTTGACGAAAACTTAACGAAACTGTGTAATTGCTGCAAAACAAATTGCGCCACTTTTTCAAACCATAGACCGTACAAAAATATATTGGGCCACCTTAAACTTAGCCAATGTTAACTATGTATTTACAACAACAACAACAAGCCATACTTTTACAGCCTATTAAACAACAACAATGGCAAGCAAACTGGCTGCACCAAACCAAAAAAAAAACTAAACTTGGCATTTTATCGACAGGAAACTTCATTAAAACCCAAAGCATATTTCAACTCGACTCGTAGCAAGGCAAAAACAACTGCCACGCTGAAAACAACAAACATGTCTATTACAACAACATCAACAACAACAACAAGATTAGAGTTGTCGGTTATAATGCTGTTATGGTATGGCTATAGCGACGACATTGTCCCACTGCCACCGTGTCGAGTCGAGTCGAGTTGGACTGAGTCGTTTCAAGTCGAGCCAGTCTATCCGCCTGCCTGCCACCAACAAGAAAACGGCACTCAAGTCTGCATGCTGCACGCTTCGAGCCACCGCCGCCAATGGGTGGCAGCCGACGCAGTTAGGCAAGCGCGCGCAAATCGCAGCCAAAAGCTGGTATTGGCAGCCAACGAAGCACCTTCTCATCGCCTTGCCATCGTTCCGCTACTCCGCTTGCTCTACGTTCTGTTAAGCTATAAACTTGGGCGACGTTGGCTAGCTTGGAATAGCTGCTTGGGTTGTTATGCAGTTGTTGTTGTTGTTGGTGCTGCCGGAGCGCGACGACGTTAACATTGCAACGTGACCATCGTTGCCAATGCACTTGTTGGCTGTTGGCAATGTGGCTTGATGGCATGTTGTTGTTGTTGTTGTTGTAGTTGTAGTCGTAAACTTGTTAGTTGCAACTTGCTGCAACATGCCAGCATGCTAACAGGCCAGCAGCAGCAACTAAAATTAGCAGCCAGTTGGCTTAGTTAGCACAAAATAGGCTAACAACGCCGGTGCCCAAAACGTGCCAGACAAGGTAACGGCTCGCCAACGAGTAAGGCAACAAGACTTAGTGAAACTTGTTTGGAAACTCCTGCAGCTGAAGGGAGGGGTGGTGCAACTGATGTATGCATGCATGGAACAGTTCAGGAAGTAGCTGCAGTTATTGTGGCAGCTATAACAACAATGAAGAATGTGGGAAAGCCTTCTTTCATTTATAGCTCTAGGTCGGTTGAAATGTTTCGCATAAATTCAAAACGCCTAGGACGATAGCTTCTTTGCTTGGCTTGCCTACTAAAACAGTTATTGTTGTATGTACTTATATTCTAGCTGTAGTGTTTGTTGTCGTCATGAGCAACCAGCAAAGTAACAAACAATTCCACACTGAATTCCTCTCTATCGACCTCACTGCATTGTATATACATACATATATATGTGGCATTTATCGATTGATATGTACATATATCGAAAAACGATATTTCGGTCGATAAAGATGCATATGCAGTGTTTGAATCTGCAGTCTTTGGTGTGCTCGATACTCGATAATGGATCGGTACTCGGTATTGTTACACTCTAATTAACAGGTTGCTGTTTAAGGCTAATGCTAAGCATTTAATGCTTTACAGCCTTGTTTATGTGCCATCCTGACAATATTGCTTAAGTTAAATTCATGGCTATGTAAAAATGGAATTGTCCTTATAATATTTGTCTGCGGCTTCCTTCTGAATGATGGTATTCGGCTTGATCCATAAAATATACTCTTCTTATTCGACTATAAATCGATTTCCGATTGCTCTTTAATACAATTATTATATTTATTGAAGACTTTATTGAGCATAGCTATAATGATCAGATTTCTGTGCTCCTGAACAATCGAAACGGTTGGACTCGATGTATAAATAATTTTAGAGTAGTTTCAAAAGCTCCCGGCTATTAGAAGTTGATGTTTATCGTGCTAATGGTGAAGGCAGCGATGTATGAAAAATGTGATCGATAGAAAGATCGATATCGATATTTAAAGAACATTATATTATTGCATTAATCGATGCTAATAAAAGCACAATATCGCTGGCCTATCCTTAAAGCCTTCTGCGTGTGTGCCTGCTCGTGGCACGCTTCTTCCGTTTTATCAGCCTTTTATGACTCTGCTGAAATGCCTCTTTCGCTATTTGTTCGTCAGCTCGTGTTATCCACTTGTTTCTTCATACTTTACACAACTCTTGAGAGTGGGTCAGGAATGTGTGCGCCTGGCTGCTGGACAAATGCCAGCATAGGTAAAGCTCCTGCTGCTGTTGTTGTTGTTGTTGTTATGCTTATTGCTGCTGCATATAATAAGTTATGTTGGCTTGTCATGTACTCGTGAAGCTGTTGCATTTCCTTTTGTTGTTGTTTTTGTTGCTGCACAGTTTACACCATTAGCAACGTCACCAAGCGACGCCAGCATTAGCATTGCCATCATCATCATCATAATCAATGCCAGCAGCAGCAATGTCACATTGCATTTCCTGCTGCTTGCTGCTGCGATTCCCCGTTGTTGTTGCTGTTGTTGGTTTTCTTGCTTATCGTAAAACCAAATGAACAAAGTTCTGGCATGCAATTTTCTAGCCGTGTTCTGTGCAACTATGCACATTCCTGAATACATGCTGTGGGAGAGTTGGGGGAAGTGAGGGCGAAGAAGAAGAAGAGGAAATAGGTAGACAGGGTAGTGGGAAGTGTGATAGCTCATCTGAAATTTAAACGAAAAGTTGTAAGGCTTATATTTATTTACACTTCCATTAGTTTTTTTTATATCCTTTGACATATGTATATATTTTGAAAATTTAAATCCTGAAGGCATTAGCTTACACTACTCTGTCAGCCTTTTTAGATGAAGGGGGAAAGTGTTTGGGTTACCCCATATAGTGTATGACTCACACTGGTAAATATCAGGCACATTTTGATGTTCATCCAATTGGCCAAATGGCTAAAGCTAGTTACTCTGGCTTTAGTCTATCTTTTGGGCATATCATCTGTGCAACCAAAGAGCCACTTGAACCTAATCTAACCTAAGCCAGCCCATCTTCGGCCTTTGCACACTCAAATGTAGCTTTCTTTATAAAAATGTGGTCTCTTATTTCCAGTTTGTGTGGGACATGAAACTACAAAATAAACTTCTTGCGAAAGTTCAAAGTTACGTGTGTTAGAGCAGAGATCGGCTGATATTGTCTCAGCTACTGCTATAGACTGCATAATAATATATGTTCCCTTGAATTTTTTCCCAATTTTTCTAGATATTTGCTTAATAATCCAATATGAGGATACTTTTTTAAATCATATTCAGCTCGTCTGCCAAAATGAGTAATAAAAATCGTCAGCCAAACTAGTGTAAAATGTAGAACTAAATACTCATGAAAGTCCCAGACTCTTGATTTTAAAGTAAGCAACGCAAGTAGCGCTTATAAAATGAGCTGTAGCATGGCCAGCTTCTTTCATGGCTTGAACTTCCTTTTGCAAGTTTAAAGATATGAAAACTGAAAATTGCTAATTTTTCTGTCATTATTTTTTGTAATCTGTCAATTTTTCGCTCTGTACTCTGCACTTTGGCAGCTGCTCTCTGGCGAAACTGTCGCGGTATTAATAAATAATTATGGCAGCATCAAACTAGCAGCAGTTGCCGCTGGCTATTTTTTGCGAGCTATCATAGCACAATAACAACAACTGCTACAAACTACAACAACAGCAAAAATCGTTTTTATTATATGCAAAATCTTGCCTGCCATTCAAAAGGCGCTCAATTAAGAGCGTCATATTAAATTGCCAGCCAAGCACTAACGGCCTATACCTTGGCCTTAAGCACCAGATATGCGCAGCAGTAACTAACACATACACACACACACACAAAGCCATATAAGTATAAGAGTATAAAACATGCAAACACACATAAGCTCATGCTGCGAGCAGTTAACGTGCATTTTGAGCTGTAGGCTTTAGCAAAGGAGGCAACGTGTGAAGCCACTAAAACTAGTGGCGCGGCGTAATTGCTACTAAAATTGGCTGCTAGCCGCAGCGGCAGAAACTTGAAATCGCAAAACGACAAAAATTGACGCACACAAAATTATTGGCAAATTAAAAACGGCTAGCTGAAATGAACAGGTTTGGGCCAATTAACTTGGCTAAAAATAACAAATGGTAAAAATGCCTGCTCTTTCCGCTCTGCGGCAGCAATTATGTTAGCCGTCAGATATATGTATGTACATATGCATGTTCATGTATGTATGTATGCAACCAATAGGAAATTGGTGTACTGCACTTTGCATTTAAATCGGTTTTCATGCCACGGCAATTGCGCCTGAAAGTGTGCTTTTAAAATGAGCGTGGGAACGCCAAACTGCTAAGTTGCAATTAAATACTTGACAAATTGTTGCAGCTCTCCGTCTCACGTACCCCCTCAGCTCTGTGCAGGTGTCCCTGCATTGCAGCCACCTTCTCCAGTTCCTGGTTGCAAGCTTAGCTACAATTAAATATGCTTTATAAATAAGTGAACACAAATTGACCGAAGCAACTTTTTTGTTTATGCACCCACATGCAAACGGGTCGAGAGCTCTCTCAGAAGGGCCCCATATCGAAGCCGGAAAGTGTCTTCGGCTGAAAGACATAGATATAGCCTTTTTCTTTTTATTTGCTGCATTTTTTCAAAGTGGTAGATTAAATTATGTTATTTTAAATACATTTTACTTTAGATTTTGTGCCGATTTTCTTATAGTTAGAAAAGTTATCATATACCACAAAAATTAACATCGATTTATATATAAAATGTTCAAAAAAAATTTCGGCGATCCAAAGATTATCTGGCTCTAAAAATACATTCTTAAAAATACATTCTTTATCAAGATCTCAGAACTAAAATTTCTCAAGCGTTAAAAAGATTTCAAAAAGGATGAGCTGAAATCATTGGCGCGTTCAGGTTCTTGCCAGCCACTTAGAACAATATTAAATATGCCTACTATAAAGCTGCTCTAGGAGAAACTATTTTTGCATTACTTGAGACGCCTAAAAATATGCTAAGTTCTTTAAAATTAAGTAGCTATAAGAAAGGACCACAAGTAATTTGTTCTGAATTCAACTGCTATTTTTTCAAAATTGTTTAGTGCTGCAATAAATCAAGCTATATTATACATTTCTTGTAGCTTAAAAGGTATATTAATCGTATACATATATTGAATAGTGTAACCTTTCAAAATATTTACATACATACTTACATTTATATGCTACCTACCTACATTCATATAAAATGCCAATTACTTTTAATTTAATTTAAAATATGTCTACGCTAATACGAAAATTAAAGCTACTTCAAAGCAAAATTTCTTAAAAAGTTTACGGCGCCTAAAAATATGCTAAAAAAGAAGAAAATTTGTGCTGTGAGCAGAAGCTGCCAATCTTCATTAAAAGTTGGTATTGGATTGAAACAAACGGCAACCATTTTGAAATTATTGTATGACTTGCAGAAGAAGTGCCTTGAAGCTGTCAAAGACAGCGCTTTGCCTAATTTCGGCATTGCCTAAAAATATGCTATGCATAAAAACAAATTAGCCTATGACAACAGATACCAGAAAATAATTAACAGATTTATTGCGCACAATTTTAATGAAATGTCAACAATTTTCAAATTAACTGTTTGCGCCCTTCAAAGCACTCCAAAATAAGGCAGTCAACAATTAATTTGCGCCTAAATGTATGCACGTCATTTACATATTTCTATATGCATGACAACTGACTTCCTTCGTGCTGCGCCGTGCTTTTTATAGCCCTGCTGTTGCTGCTATAAAATAGCTATAAACGAAAATGTCCATGTTTAGAAAGTTGTTGCAAAGGAGTGGCTAATTATATTTAATTGCATACAGCGCACAGTTATATCAAGCAGCATGTCGTCACTCACACACACACACATACTCAGGCACATGGCAGTACAAATTAAAATAAGCTAAAATTTATGACTGCCGGAAAAAGTAGTAAAAACTCAGCAGTTTGACAGTTTATGACAACTCAATTTGCAGTTATATGTTAGCACTTAATTAATTTGCATATCTACAGCGTTAGTTATAGCTGCATGGTAAATTTGGAAAGGATATATGATTAATGCGACGCAATTAATTGCAAGTCCCATTGCATGAAAAAACTATAAGCCGTTGAGTTCAATGAACTCTTAGATAGCAATAGAAAGGACTCGAATTGTTAGAATGAGTCCTACAGCGAATTAGCTTGTGTCAAAGGACACGAATGCGATTTGTTAGAATGAGTCCTACAGCGAATTAGCTCTTGTCATTTAAAGAGCATGCGAGAATGACTTCGCTGAGGAAAGGACTAATCCACTAGACTAGTGTTTTTGTAGTGCAGTGTAAGACGACTCTGGAAATATCTGGAGCTTTAGAAAGTGAACGAGAATAGACGAGAGACAGCTGGTCGCTTTTTGTTTCATATACTCAAATTGTATTAATTCTTTATATCACTTTAAATCTATTCATTTTTGTTATAATATTACTTTTAATAGGAATATTATTTTTTACCGCCACTTGAGCTGTTTCGTTTTCTTTCCTCCTATGAAGCCTTGTGCTCCTTGAAAAGTACACAAAACCCAACCACTAACCTATGATCCTTTCTAAACCAACAAGTGCTTTGCATTTTTAGGGCGCATCCCCTGAGTGTCGAAATCTTACAATAAAAATCTGTGTACACTCGAATTAGTCTAATTTTCTCTTCTCTGATGTTCTCACTAGTTAATAGCTTAGAATGGATTGCGCTTTTTCTATGCTACAAACGGAGCAGAAATTTTCTATTACACATTTTATAATAAGGTTCTTTGTTATACGAAATTCCTTTTTCTTAAGCCACTTTTTTAATCTTTTCTCTGTTTTATATCAATTAAGCAATTTTGCCCTTTCGCACAAAATGTTCGCTACCTTTTAAAATTGTTCTATTCGCTTCTCACGTCATTTTTCATTACCCAACTCTTATGTAAGAAATAAAAATTATCCGCTCCTTAGCACACGCGCCTCAAAGTAGTCTACAATTATGTAAACTTATCAGTCATCGCGCTGCGTCCTTAACTACACATGCAATTTCGACGGTATTTTTTTACCGGCAAAGAACATTTCGAACGCCGGCTTCACGCACACGTAGCAGGCGTAATGAGTTCTTTGACGCACTTGCCACACCTTTCACCCCACCACAGCTCGTCCTCTCTCAGCGTTGCTCTCTTTGTTGTGCAGACATTTACATAAGTTGTGGCAGACCCACAGCCGAAAGGACCGTGCGAAGGTTGACACCTTCACGCACACACACACACATATACACACGACATAGCGCACAAGTTCAAGGTTAAGGTGCAAAGTCCTTTTTCCTCTTGCTCTCTGCTTTCTCAATGCCGCATACATATTTTTTGGCTGTAAGTGTAAACTTTTTGTAGGCATAAAGTTCGGCGCTTTTATGAATGAAAAAAAACCCGAGTTAGATGCGCACACAAGAAATGTGCAACTGCTGGAATTTTGCAGAAAGAAAAGCATACTTTCGGGCTGAATGACTGAGTAGTTTGTTAGATAAGAACTGCATTCAGCTATGTAAGAAATTTTGCTGAAATTTGTAAAATAAGAAATTTAGACAACTTAAAGAAAGTTTTTGAAGTAGAAAAACTAAACTATCGAGTTGCACTTGAAAAAAAAGTTTTGAATGACACCATACAATTTCGACAATAGAGTTGGTCTACTTTTAGGCTCAATTGCAGAATTAGTGGTTTTGAAAAGAACTTTGAAACAATTTAGACAATTTCATAAAAGCAAAAGTAAGTTGCTAATGATAAAATTGAACGCAAGTTCTTTTAAATGCTATTATTTTTCAGAAGATAGCACACTTTTAGGCTTCAGAATGTGGATAATATTTGTAGAACTCATCAAAATAAAATGTTACTTCAAAGTTAAAGTGCGGGTGATTTGTTAGTACCAAAACATGGAAGCTGCGCATTTATGAGAGTCTGTAAGTAGGTAGAAAGGCCTTGCAAGCAATTGTGACTATAATATAGGATCCCCACTTCAAATACAATTTAATCTAATTTAAGCAACACATTTCCCATTTAAGTGGAGTAACAGTGGATTAGAGGCATTTAGACTTTGAAAAGCATTATTCAAGACTTGAATTGGAATGATTCTTTAGGGGACACGCAATCAAACGCTTATAATTTTTAAGAAAAAAAGAGGAAAAAGCATATTTTTGACAAGAACAGTATATGTAATTTTAAAGCGTTTATGTTTGGAAAAATAGTGGCCTTTTAGGCGTGCTCTTTCATTTAACAGTTTTTTTAGCTTCTTTTTTTATTTTCAAAAGTATTATTTTAGACGAATATATGTAGTTTAATATTACGGCGTTTATATTAGCGAAAACTGTGGTAATAGTGAAATGATTATTCAGAGGCTTTACAGAGTTTTAGCGCAGCATACCTTTAGGCTTTGCGCTTTTTTGATGGAAAATTTAATTGAATTAAAAAAAAAATGTGTGCGTCTCGGGACGCTCGACAGAAGTGATAACTTAAACTAATCCAAGTTAAACTATTTAATATTGAAATTTTTTAACTTGAGAAAAGCTTAGGTTATTACTTAAATTTCATGCATGTCAACATGATAATGTGAGGAAAGGTTATTCATCAATAAAATCTTTTATTGATTATAAAATATATTTAATTCTCAGTTACAATTCTTCAATATGTACATTAGAATTTTGTGTAAGTATATTATTAGTATCATTATTCAATCCTATAAAAGTAACAATTGGCTTATGGTAGCTATAATAAGCAACGAAATTTTTACATTGTATGTCATCTAAAAATCTTGCAAAGACTGCATCAAGTACAGTTCCATGACTTGTTGTAGCTTCTTCTGGCTTATTAATCATTTTCAATTGTAGTTTGGATTGTAGAAACGATACTAAATTTTTAGCTCGATCAGCAGCAAAATTAACATTAAAATCTCCAGTCAAAATTAACGGAATTTTATGATAATTTTCATTAAGTAAAGCAGAACCTTCTAGTGTATAAATTAAAAGCTGTTTATGAATAAATTGAATGATACTTGAAATACTTTGGTTTGGAGATATATATATATTGACAATAATAAGGAGATTCTGCAATGTTCCGAGAATTATCTTCTGCTTGTTTCATCATATTTTTTATAATCACTTTCAAAAACGGTGGTAGCAAAGAGTATGTTAATATAATAGAGTGCGCATCTCATAAAATTTTGGCTCGTCCTCTCAGAGAACCGCTCTGCTACAAGAAATTCCAAACTCAAAGTAAATATAACGAGGGCTGCTTACTGTGAGAAAATTCTCCCATTTTGTGGGAATTCGAACTCTTTTTCTACATATTCTTAACAAAATGCTGTTGTTTTGTATTACAGCATTTTGGAACTCAGCCATACTGTTTTATTTATTGATTTATGTTTTTTACTACCATTATTTTGAATGAAAATGTGGCTGAAGTGCCAATTCCCATGGGAGAATTTTTTAAGCATTTGAGAGAATTGGCTTTGACTGAGTTTGCACCCCTGATCGCACGACTCAATGGCTTGGTTCGTTCGGTTTTCGTACTCAAATGAGCCGAACTAGCATTTTTTGCGGCTGATTTTCGTATTTTGCATGGTGTTATGAAAGTCGTGTGCATGTGCTCTTCTTCTGCATGTCGGCAGCTCAGCCAACAAAAGCGTCTGTCCGAAAAACAGCTAAGCGCTGTGGGTTAGAGTGAGAGAGGAGGGGCCCGCGTACCGCTGCCGTATGCGTGAGAGAGAGGGAAGCCAGACAGACTGGCACCGTAACGCGTTACGTAACGAAGCGGTTTACCCTCCCATAAAAAGTTATCACTTCAAAAATAAATTTTCTGCCACTTCGATCTCTTTCACCGTTGCGATTCCAATATTCTACGCCAGAAAGTATGCAGCATAATTAAATATTCAAGTAAAATACATGCTAAATTATCAAAAACCGTAACAATCGAACCTTACTCACTTGTATACACACACATACACGCACACACTGACGGCGCTGTCAACAGCATAATTTCGTAGCTTCCATCATGTGACAGAATGCTCAACGCAACTTGACACTTCATCGTTGCCAGCAACTACAACAACAACGACAGTCAACGGCTAAAGTTAGGCTCCTTTCTACACAGCTCGGTGCACGGGTTTTAGCAGCTGCCAAATTATTAGCCAACGTGCGCCTAAAAGCGCACAACGCCATTGGGAAGCAGCAGCTTGAGAACGGTAGCGTCATGGGGCACGGTGAATGGCCGCCGGCCTTCAGGTCGTTCACCGTAGAAAACGAAAGATACACAAAAAGGCATAGCAGCTACAACAGCACCAACAACAACAACAAGAGCAACAATAAACACCGCACCAACAGCGACAACGCCGACGACAAAAAATTGTGCTTTTTACGCACTTTTAGCAAAAAGTAAATAATGCCAGCAAAAAAAAAACAGGCGAATAATACACAGCAGAGAGCAAAGGAGCAAAATGCGAAGGCAAAAAATAAGTTTATATTAACAGCAAAAAGCGCAAACTATGGCAAAGAAAATAAATGCTAATGTATGCGTGTGTGCGTTGCCGCTAGTGGATTAATAATGGAAACGCCTAGACTATGACAAAAGGCAATGCCAGCAAGAACAAGAACATATGCGATAGGCATGACCAATGCGACAGCAACAACAAAAAGGGGAACTAACAAAATCAACAGCAATTTTGTTGCCTTCTACGCCTTGTCAACATTCAGGGGCACCACGCCGCCACACCCCACCGCTGAAGGACATTTGTCGAAAAGGCGCAATGACCGCTCTTTATGTGTATCAGTTGACAAGTTTGCATGCAAAACGTAGGCGTATCACTGTGCCATCGGGTCAAGCACCCTCTTTCCTGTCACACTGTAATGACATTTCCTGGGGCACAGCCTGCAACCAGAAACGCACTTGTCACGGCCACTTTGTTATTTTAATAATATTTTCTATAGCATATTTTTAGTTGTCGCTCGAAATAAGGCGTTTTTATTGGTATGCCAGGCTTTTTTCCCAACAGCACGCCTAAAAACAGGCACTCTTATTGACAGTCAGCGCTAGAGTAAACAATAAACATGTGCGCCTGTGTGTGTGTGCACACGCTACATCAAACGGCATACAACAACAGCGAGCGCCCAAAAGATGGCAATGAACTCAACACGCACCACGCGTCTTGGAATTCCCTCCAACCATCAGCGCTGCCTTACCAGTGAGGCTACCAGAAGCCAGCGTTCATTAGTGCTGCTTGTGGTTTCAGAGAATTTGATTAATTTGCTATACTCGAAAAATGTAGAAAATTCGTAAGCGCCTAGAAGTATGCAGCGTCTTTTTTGCTGCTGCCTCATTTGAGGGATCCGGCAAGTGCCTACAATTTCCTGCGCTGCTCAATTGAACGAAATTGTCATTAACTGCTCGGCTGAGAGCTGCGTTAGAACTTAATTGAATTTTACACGCTTCGGTTAGGCATACGCCTAAATGCATGCTATGCTTTATGCTTAGATGGCTTTAATGTCTTAAGCTGTGCGTCTTTAGTTGCTTAGAGCGAGTAACACACTTCGGCATTGATTATGTAAAAGTGTGTGTGTGGCAGACAAGTGGAGTGCAGCCAAAGTATGCTTGCTTTATTATAATTATATTAGCATTAATTGAGCGTTTGGCTGCTATCGACAAAGTGTGCTTTTAGGCTTAGAAGCAAATTTTCTAAAGACTTAAAATTTTCTTCAAGCTGTATGTGTATAGACTTACTTCTGCTGGCGATAGTAGCATAGCCACAGTTGCAACACAAAAATGGTGAACTAAATTTTCAAAAGGGAGTTTCAAAAGCGGCTAAAAATTTAATGAAATATATTGAATGCCTTTGGCTAAAGTTTACTCTTATTCTTCTTGATTGTCGGAACAACCGGTTACCGTTTAACGACCTGACGTAGGGTTTCTCTACAGCCGCCCCTGCTGTGCTGCCGCGGCCTTCTCCAGTTGGAAAAAGTATGCAGCCAGAGAGTTACGCTTTTCATATCAATTCCTGAATAGCTTGTGGCACATTAATCCTACTGAGTAAATCTACAAAGGCAGAATATTGAGTACAGCTTTCCAAAAAAAATTCTTCATATCTTTTGAAACTAAAAGCTGCAGAACTGGCCTGCACAATCACCACCAATAACTCAATGATAAACTTCTGCGTAGACAGTCAGGCAGTTATCAAGACAATAACATTCCATAGTCTATTATCCAAAAATGTTCAGCAATGCCGGGTGGCATTCTCTCAGAATCTCTTGTAATGAGAAAGAGCTTCTCAAACCCTTTCCAACACGGCTGAAAAAAAAATATAAGAAGAGCGAGCACATAAGCTAATGCCATAACATAATTTAAAAAAATATTTAATTTCAAATGCTCATTTGATACGCAAAAGTATCGCTTTTATAAAGATGACAGTACGATTTTGTCCATGTATGCTCTCTTAGTTTTAAAACAGAGGAGCCTATTTTCTTTTACATCGCACAAAGGCTAAAAGCATGCAATTTTTACTTGGCAAAGTGATTAAGTGCCAACGCCTAAAAGTCTGCTTAAATGGCGCGTTTATATTTTGCAATTGTCTTTTATTTAAACTTTTTTCTTAAGCTTTTCTACGAGCATATCTGCACTACCTGCTGTGAAAATTATTCACACAAGCACATGCAACTTCCACTTCATCCACTATCTCCTCAGGCGGTCCCATAACAAATGCTTCCGCATGCTCCCCTGGCCGCGGCGCGCTTCATATTCTTGCAATGTAGTTTATTATTGAGTCATTTTGTACAAAATAAATTTGCGTTTCTGCCAATTGAAGCACTCGAGGATGCGTGCATGTTTCTTATCATTGTGCGTGTGTGTGTGTGTGTGTGTTTGTTTATTTGTTTGTTCATGCAAATTATGCGCCATGGGGTTAATAACAGCAACAACGTTCACACAAATTATTTTGCTCGTTTTTCAACGCTGGCACTGTATTTGGAGCAAGATTCGAACGAGAAGCATATGTACCCGTATGAGTAATTAGACGCATGTGGTAGTGCCTTGTGCCACTGTGATAGTATTCAAAAGTGGAGCAATTTGGGCAGCTTTTCATTCATGGCTGAATAGCTATCAGAAATATTGATATTTTGGAACGAAAGCTGTCATACAATTCAAGCCATTTAAATAATTTTTATTATCGTTGTCCGACTTAGTCCTAACTGTTTCACATTAACTTGTATGGGCTGGTTCGATGAAAGCACAAGTTAATGGGACCTGCAATTTTTATACCCTACACCTATGGTAATAGGGTATAATAACTTTGTGCCAAAATTGTAACGCATTAAAGGAGCCTTCCTAGGTATAGAAATAAGTATATAGAAATGATCAGAAACACTTTCTCTTTTCATTTCCGGTTGTCCGTCTGTCCGTCTGTCTGTCCGTCTGTCTGCGTGTATGCAAAAAAAAGAAAGAAGGAGTTGTCCGATTTGGACCAAATTTGGTACACAGTTACAGTGAACCTCGGGTTAGGTAAAGTGTTAAAATTATTCAAATTACCCGAAGGCCACGCCCACAACGGGTCTGTAAGTCCCACTACCTCGGATTTTTTTCGGTAAAATGGCTATAATTTGTGTAATTACTCATGGAAAAGAATAATACTTGGTATTCAAGTTAAGAGGTAGGTCTTCTATATATCAGGAAAAAATGGGCGTGGTCCGCCCACTATATAGCCGGCAAAATTTTTTCGGTAAAATGGCTCCCAATTGACTAGTTACGAATATAAATGAATGAAATTCGGTTCCCAAGTTGATATATAGGTCTTAGATGCCATACAAGAAAATGGGCGTGGTCCACCCACTATATAGGCGATAAACAAAAAATCCTCTTAACTTCCATAATATATACACCAGAGAGTCCAGATTTGGTTACTTCGTTCCTGGTAGGAATATCTTTTAATTCTCCAGAAATTGGCTTGGTCCGCCCACCATGGGGGCAGTAAAATAAATATGCCGATAACATCTGGTGTACACCTGTCAGAGCATCAATATTTGGCATGTATAGTCCTATTAGGTATATCTTGTAGTCTGCCAAAAATGGGCGTGGTCCGCCCACTATGTAGGTTGTAAATCAAATACGCCCACAATTTCAGTGAATTATCACCCCACTTGGGAACATGGTGTAGGGTATTACTCTGTCGGTGAAACCCGACTGATTGCTTCCTTACTTGTTTTCCTATAATGCTATTCGAACGGAATTGAGAAGCACTATTTTCATGGCAAAAACACTCTCCGGTAGTTGCCAATTCTACGCCAGAGATGGCGCCACAAATATTCCTTCTATGGCTATCTGAGCCAATAGTATAGTTTTATTAAACAAGTAAAAGTGTTTACAGAACAATTGATTGTTGCAATTGATAGTTGACGACGCAGTAAGAAAGATGATGCAACAAGAAGCGTCTGAAGAATTAAGTGCTGCCAAGCTTGCACAGGGTCGGTGCTACCAGGTTTTCAATGGCTCGGTGCTGCCACATCCACTCCCCCTCTAGTGACGCAGTCACGATTTTAAGGGAAATGTACGTATCTGTTTGAATATGTTCGTAGAGGAGTACCGGCTGAGCGACTCTGCGTTGTAGGGTCCTCTTGGTGAACTTGCTGTAGGTAGGTAGGTTGTTTGATGGTTGGTTGGTTGTTTGGCTGGTTGCCTGTTGGTTGGATTGTTGGCTGGTTGCCTGTTGGATGGTTGTTTGGTTTGTTGGCTGGTTGCCTGTTGGTTGGATTGGTGGCTGGTTGCCTGTTAGTTGGTTGGTCGATCGAAACTGGCGGCTCGGCTGTTTCAATATGATGAAAGATACTGGGCTGATCAGGCGATTTAGGTTGGTCGTTGACGTGGCAGCTTCGATGACTTCTAGTAGCAAGTTGCTGTATTTAGTTTCTAAGCCAACTGTGGAAATGTCGCAGTGCGTAGCAGTTAGTAATTCTCCTCGTGATGTTGTTCAGCCCAAAGGAGCGCTCGACCTGCGCGAACCACAATTCGGGGCTCGTTTTATTGAAACGTGGTATATGAACATTGTGGGAATTGGGCCTCCCAACTTGTTGCGTGCCTTGCTGCACATTGTTGAGTTCTTCGCGCACCGACAGCATTTGTTGCATTAGTTCCTCCAATATCGGCATTTCGTGGAAGACTTCTTCGTCGTTCGATGAGCTGACTTCTCCGCTGTTAAGCTGCTTTGAATTTCGCAATAGCATGCACGTTGCTGCTATGTTGTCCGATTCGCGTTGTAATGATGTTTCAAGCTTGTGCTCGAATCGGGGTCACCAATTATGGCTATCTGAGCCAATAGTATAGTTTTATTAAACAAGTAAAAGTGTTTACAGAACAATTGATTGTTGCAATTGATAGTTGACGACGCAGTAAGAAAGATGATGCAACAAGAAGCGTCTGAAGAATTAAGTGCTGCCAAGCTTGCACAGGGTCGGTGCTACCAGGTTTTCAATGGCTCGGTGCTGCCACACTTCTTCTTTAGAGAGCATGAGTCTGCTGGGTTTCGAACCAGCCACCTTTTACATCAGAGATCGATCACTTATTCACTGTGCTACTTAAACCGAATTTCAGTGACTAATCAAATAATGTTTATTGATACATTACCGCAGATACTAACTCCGCTATTTTAAATCAGCACTTCAGATATTAGTGCTTTAAATTTTATTACTAACAAATATTTTTCTTAACCTTTTCCAAACTTATCTTATCTTAATGGTAAGCATATGAACGCTACAGTTAGGTCAATAATTTACACTTCCTGAATTCATTTGCCGGCCTCTTTTTCTTTCTTTTTATGCCACAAACCCTCAGTGCCTTCCATAAATATCACACCTGTGTATATCAACGTTTATAGCTCAGCTGAGCCCTGCCAGATTTTTATCTCTTACCCCTTTTACGTTTGTGGTTTTCACAATGAATCACTCTGATATGCTGTGAAATATTGCTAAATTATGTTTGAATTATATGCGTTTGTATAATTTTATAAATTGGCCATTAATCATTGCATTAATCATTGGCATGTGTACTCCCCGCCCTTTGTAGAGTGCACAGCGTGTGTGCTCACATGTGACAAATGCACTAACAAAGCAACAGCAGGACACAGCCACAGATACTCACTGACATGTCTTCCTCTGTGCATACTAACTATTGCTTTAATTAAGTTATTCTTCGATTGTTGGCTGCAGTTTGTCTGTCATTGACATGTGCCTGACATATGCTACAAATTGCTTAACAATCATGGGAATTGTTACTCCAGATTGTTAGCTCAAATTGTGCATGCATTAAAGTTGATTGAAGTAGCGTTCAATATTCAAAATTCACATCTAAAATGGCACTGGATTCTGGTTGGAAGCTACTATATCCAAGCAAGTAAAAGTTTGCAAACGAATTTGAAACGTTAATAACTCTTCCTGAATTTCGAATAGAACAAAAGGTTCGAGCTAGTAAATGATGGTATCACTAAACGATTGTCACTCTGAAATTGTCACAAAAAGGGTTTGCCCAAATCAACGAAAATAAATAATTTGCTAGCTCGAGCTTACGAACATTTTTCTCAATATCGTTCTTAACTGCCTCAACAGATTTTTCAGTTTTGCTTGAGAAAATTGCAAGTGTTCTTCTATAAATTTCATATGTACTTCAGATTTCCCAAATATACTTCAGATAGTTAGAAATGTTCTATAATTCAGAGTAATTGAAATGATCTTAAGATTTTCCAAAGGTAATTTACAATTTTTTTTAATTGTTCTTTAGAGAATTTTAAATGTACTTCAAAAAATTTCGAATGAGCTTAAGAAAATTTTAAATGCACATTCTGCAGTTCATTTAAATAATTCTTAAATATTATATATATGGAATTTTTGAGATATTCTGAAGCAAAATTAAAAAGTTCTGAAGTACATTTTTAATTTTCAGAAATAACATGGAAAGATTTAAGTGCAATAGTTATTATGGAAAGTATTTACATTTGGAATTTTTGGAAGTACATTTAGAATTTCTAAACTGGAATGTGTAGTAAAAATTTCTAATCCTGCGTACTGAAATAGTAGTCCCATTCAAAGCTTTGGAAATATGGTTCCATTCAGTTTCATATGAACGATATCTCTTTCTTTCGGCATTTTGTAATTAATTCGCACGATGTTCAATTTGAAACTTTCCACTCTCAACTTTGAATTGATATAAACACACGAGAAACCTACGAGAAGAGCACCGAGCTGGAATTTTTTACATTCCTTACTAAAAACTTCACTCCAAGATGAGTTAGGTAGGTAGGTAGGTTAAGTGGTCGTCTGAAGGACATCACTTAGGCCAAAAGCCCCATTGTGCTCCAAGATAAGTTAAGTGCATGCTAACAGTGGGCGTGGCTGTAGGTCTGTTTTTTTATTTAGTAAACGCAAGCTCACAGAATAAATCTAAATAATCTTTTATATGCACAGTAATTTGTAGCGCATAACAACAATATATAGCATATTATAATATATGTAACTATATTTGTATATAGTCGCTCATCACAATACTACATATTATATTCATAACGTTAATGCTGGCTGCTGATTAGCGTGCCTACGCAGGCCCTCTCCAACGTAAATCCTTTTCGCAATCAAAGCCTTAGTTACTTTGCTACAACAACAAGAAATAATAACAACTGAAGAGGTATTACAACAGCCCACACTGTGAGCTGTGACGACTTGAAATTACCAGCAAATGACGTCAGCACATATATTTGGGAGCTATTGTGGTGCGCAGCGTTGAAGTGGAGTCAACAGCAGCAGCAGCCAACAACTCAACTACTTGTCAGTAGTCGATAAGATCTCTTATTGTTGTTGTAATTGTTACAATTGTACAATTGAGTTGTAACATAAGGCGGCAAATAAATCATGCGTTTGTTGTTTTTGTTGTAATTTACATGTGCACACACACACACTTAATGAAGTTACAACATTACACGTGCACATTTTGTAAGCAGATTAACCGCATTTTTGTTGTAATTCTAGCATGTCGAATTTGGCTTTGGAATTTGTAAAATTAAATTTGCTTGAAATCTTAATTGGTAGCTTAAATCAGTTACAGCTGCTACAATTCGATAAAATTAACATAACTCCAATTATGAAAATCAATATCTGACATAATATAGAGCACTCACTACAAATGCGCCACCTGACAACGCATTCTCTACACTATATGCACTTTATGTTATGCACTTTCACCCTTAGTTGTCAGTTAACTGACTTTCGTTCCCTCATTAAATAGTCAATATGACCCTTGAACCTGCTCTTTATCGTTTCTGACATTTATCCGTTGCCAGTAATTGACTTCATTATACAAATTTTACATTTGCGAGTAACTGCAACGAAAGCAAATCAAGTCTTGTCTAATGCGCACTCCAAAGTGTCCATTAAAGTTTAATTTCGTCGAGAGCAACAAAAGCAGATTGCCAATTAAAATGCTAACTTCTTGGTGGCAGTGTCGCTACAGCAACATGCATACAAACACACTCAGACTTGTGTATGTGTTGCCACATCATTGGAGCCACAAGAGCGACACACGTTTCCAGCTTATTGCCATTACACTTTATTACACAGTTAACATTTTGTCCACAAAAATCAAAAGATCTTTTACAAACTCCGCTTTATTATAAGCTTTATTTTAGCCTTCTAGTTGACTTTAACGAGTTCATATGTTTGTTTTACAAAATTTTCTTTCAAAAGTTTACAAACGATGCCTAAAGACTACAAATATTTGCATTGAAATAATGTTTTTCTTTAAAATTTGAATTTAGTAAAATATAAAATTAAGGCATAAGATGAGATTTTATCTGCTGTTGAATCAACAAACGCTGCTATAATGTCAACATAACCAAACAAAAAACTTGAACCTATCATAGCATGTCAAAATAAAGCTTTATCGCTTAGTCGATAGTTTTCATGATATCGATAAATATGTTTAAGATATCGATTAATGAAATTAATACCATAATCAGACGCAAAAGCATAGTGAAACCTCTATGACGTACTAAAATGAGTTTATTATGTAAACAAAAGCGCCGCGTATTCCGAAATTTTGCCACTCATCTTTAGACACCACGCTAGCTTTGAGGGGCTGATCCAGAACTAATCTCTTATTATAAAAAGCAAAATTCAAAGGGAACCCCGAATGCCTATTTTAATAAAGTAAGAACGCCTCGAGACAAAAACTACTTACGTTAGGTGGTGACCCGGAAACATTAAGAAGAAGAAGAAGACTATTCAAAATCGATGCGACAAGCTTAAAAATTTTCATCGATGCTCATCGTTACTTTTGATTAAATCACTCATCACAAGAACTAAATAATTTTCCATGCCAATCGTTCTAAGTATTCCTCCATTGCTCAAGAATTTCTCCAAGTGTTGGTTATAGTACTTCTCTTGCTTGGTAAAATGTTTAAAACGTTTTTTTTATTTTCTTTCAATTTTATTGCATGACATGACAAGTTGAAATCTGTCTGCGCCGTTAATGCTTACAAAATCTTGTTTTCGGTTTTTAATGTATTGCTTGCGTCAGCTGACTGGTTCCTACATGAAACACCTACTACAACTAGCTGCAGCAGGCTAGCAGGAAAGAAGGGGGGAAAGGGGAGAGAGAGACGTATAATATAAAAACCATATATGTATATATGAACGTTATCTGCACACAAAATCGCAAGCCATTCAATTTCTTTGTTCCGCATCATTTACCCCCCTTCCAAAAATTTATCTCAAACTACGTTTTGCTATACATTGCTCTAGCTTAGCTTGTTTCTTGGCCATGCTGCTATAACGTGCTGTAGTAAGAAGCATTTTTTGCGCTCATCTACAGTTTTTTTTTTGGTTGTTCCTCATCGACATCAACCGCGAAGCTGTCCAAGAATATTATGACTCCAGGCACAATGTTGCCACATATGCAGAATGTAATCATTTCGACTTCTTCATTTGGGTGGCATTACGTTGTCTCTGTATGCCCTCAAAAGCCTTCATATATATGTATATGCTTTATTTGTATATGCAGATTTGGAATGTTTTAGTTTCACCTTCAAAAACATAACTTTTTTCAAATCAATAAAAATTAATACAAATTATAGTGCTTGCAATTTTTACTAAAGCGATTTTGCAATCGCTGCAAATTTTTGCAACTATCTTAATCTTTGAACATTTTTTAAATCACTTTGAAGCACCGCCTTTCAAAATAACAACCACAAATTATTTCTAAAAATGCGCTCAAATTTAAAAAAATTTTTGTAACCGCCCTCTTTGCGCCTTGTTTACGGAATTTACTTCACCTTGTTTTAAATCTGTTGTTACCATTGATTACCTTTCATTGTCTTTTTGTCGGCATGCCACACAGATACACCCGAGCTAATGACTCAATACATCTGTAAAAGGCACTTACCCACCCACCTAAAAATGTAATTAAAGTTTTGGCAATAAAAAATTCGATTTTTACTACAGGAAAAAAAAATTTACGTTAACGGTGCTTTTTGGCCTTAACGTAAAGATGTGCCATAAAAAAGTGATTGTCTGACTTGAGCATGACAAATGAGCGACACAATTTTGCAATTTTCATATGAATTACAAACAAAAAGAACAGTAGGGGTATTCCCGATCCGGTGCAATTGGTCATGCAAAAGAGCGAATGCAAAATATTTTTCCACCTTTTGCATACACAACAACAAAACACACTGGTTTGCTTTTGCATTAAAGTCATAATTTTCCTAGACCAGAACCCATTGCGTTTAGTGGAAAATATTTGATGCAAAATATGAGCATAGTTGCCAGCTTGAAAAGTCCCACTTATCGGTGACCTAAGTTGCCAACAACGAGTATTAACAGCGACCAGCTGATCATTTTGATTTTTATTTCACTTTTTATTTACAAAAATGGTGTCTTTAATATTTACGGGTGATTTCATTTGCTGCATTTTCAAATAAGGAGTCGCAAAATTGTTGTTTTTCGCTGTTTCGTGTCATTTTATTAAACTCTCAAGTAAAACAGCTGTTTGACAAAAGCATTTGCAAGGATTTCGCAATCGCTCGTTCCCGATTATAAAAATGCAAAAGGAAAATTTTGCTTTTGCTTTTGCATTCGCTCCGGATCGGGAATACCCCTAGTATTTTTGAACAGACACAAATATTTAACAGCCAATATGATAAGGCATCTATAATGAGGCATCGTATCTTTGACGTCGTTTGTTTGAGCAAAGCAAATTAAGCTCACATGAAAGCCTTAAAAATAAGTTATTGGCTTAACAAATTTCGAAGTAGCACCAAAATAACAACTTTATCCTAACGAAAGTAAAGGTAAAGGTTCCGTAATTTCTGAGGAGTTCAGGAATTCTTTATTGGAAATAATTTAAGTTTTGATGTTTGTCAAAACAAAAAATATACAGGAAAACATCAAAATAGTTCAAGAGTTTAAGGAAAGGTGACATACGACAATTTTTCTGAACATAATTCAACTAATTTCGGTAACATAGATTCTATTTTAGTCAAAAAATACATAAATGAACGAAAATAACAGCACACGTGAACTGAATCGAGCCACCTTAAAGCTGAAATTAAAGTGTGTGGTTAAATAAGTTTAAAACTCAAAAATTAGACCCATTTAAATTATAGAAATGTAATGATTTAGGTCAAGTTTTGTAAACCTTTTACAAAGTAAAACTGTAATTTTTTTTGATACAATTTGTTTCCATTTTTTCCCTCAACTGTAATGCACAGTCCTTGCTGACATATGCTATTTACGCTCTCTAACTTCCTTTGGTAACTTCTTATTCCGTCTGCTTTCAATAAATGTTCTTCTTTTATATTTTTCCACAAACCCATTCGCTCCTGCAATTAAGGTGGCTATTTACATCATGCTTATGCTAGCCCATTTCGACTACGCCATAAATTGTGTGGGAGTGGCTTGTGATAATAAGCATCAACTGTTCCTACATTGGTTTCTAGCTGTAAGACTGTCTTCAGGCTGGTCAGAGGCTGTTGGCAAAATGGCGAAAATGCCATTCTGAGAAAATACGAAAAATTCGTAAAATCTTTTATAGCATATTAACAAAATTTGGGCTTCACTTTGTTTTTATTCCCTTAAAAGGCAGACACTAAAATGTTTACTAATCAGCGGAAAAGCGCATAAACAACGGCGAAAAAAGCCCAAATGAAATGTGTAAAAGCGTGTTGTCTTGTTTTGTGTGTTCGATCTCGTTAAAAATTTTACACAAACAAATTTTATGGCATTTTTTTTTTGCTTGTGTTCGTGAACACCCTCTGGCAACATGTGCCCCTAGCAAAAAAAATGAAAACAACAGTTCATTGAACCTGGCATATGACGAAATTTTGTGCAAGCAATTGTAAAAAATGTTTTTTATTCACTTGCCTCATGCGAAAAATTATGCACCTTTTTTTATGATTCGTATTTTTATTACTTTTGCAATAAGAATGTGCTTTAGCAAAAATGTTCGCCATAAGGAAATACAGCAAAATATTTTGGAAATTTTTGGGAACAAAAATTTGGTGCCTTTGATTGCGAGGAATTGGAAAATCGATGTCTCGATTTTGATGTGTGCTCTAACTGGTATCGCTAAGGACCCAACAGAGTCTATGTGTGGTCTTTTTAGACAGCCAGCTTAACCTAACCACAACGCCTTAAAGCATGCCCTTTTTTCCCTCTTCCAATCCTTATTCAATACAAGCAAACATGTCAACATTTATATTTATATGCCAGATAATCTTTTAAAATCTTTTTTCATGAAGACCCCAGTTACTTTCTTTAACAGCCACTGGTCAGCTGCTTACTCTTCTGCTCCATCAGCAGCCAAACTGTTCAGCCAAAAAAATCATTCATTAATTAAGCATTATCTCGTTGCCTCTGCTAGCAATTGCTGCTATCGTCAACATTTGTGTGCACAAACCCTTGCCACCAGCACAAGCAATTGCTTCAAAAGATTTTTTTATGCTTTGGTCACTTTCAATTTGATTATTTTCCCCTTTTCGTTTTAAAAGCACAAACATTTTTATGTTTCTTTCTTGTCTTTTTTCCCCGTTCTAAGCTTTTAATTGCTTAATTGTCTACTATTTGAGCATTTTAATTATGCTGCTTACAAATGCACGCAAATTGCTTTTACTTGCTTCGAGTGTTTATGTGTGTGAGTGGGATTGCTTTATCAAGTTGAGCGTACAAGTTTGAATGCAGTTTTTAAAAGTGTTTCCGTTGTATGCATGTACTTGCAAAAATAAATGTAATAATAAATGAAGAAATGTAAGCAGAACTTGTTCACAACTTTACAAAAACCAGCGCTGATTTTCGTTAAGTTACTGCTTCGCTGTGGCCTTTCGTTAAATGCATGCAATGCTAACAAATGCATTTCATTTCTGAGAAGTTATCAGGTTTGTTGCTATAGGCACATTTAATATGATTTTTTAACTTTCGTTAAGTTTCGTTGAGCTTCGTTCAGTTTCGTCAAGTTATTAAAACGAGTTTTCTGTTATGTAAGCACAAATTCTATGCATAGCACTACGCTTTTCATTTGCTTCAGCAAAATTTTTTGTTTCGTTAAGTTTGCATTTAGCAAATTTCTTTAATACGTTCTCAAATATTTTCATTCTACACAATTTTTGCCGCTTTTTTGCAAGTTATTCTAAGCTTTCTGCGCAGTGAGTTTTTCGTTAAGTTTTTATTGTATGCTCCCTCATATCGCACAATGCAACTGACATCTGCCGTTCGTTCTTTTTAGCGATGCCCATTATAAATGTCTTTGTTTGCATAGTGAACACACACATGCACATATTTATAGAAATATATGCACTAATACATACATATGTACATATGCAGTTGCAGCCGTTTATTTATTCGGCTCTTGTCAAAATGTTTCCTAACATATTGTGTTGTCGTTGTTGTTGTTGTTGCTCACAATTGTTGCCATTTGCTATTGTTTACAATAAGCAATTGTGAGCGCCTTTGTTTGTGCACTTTCTCACGGGGTCATTTGCATAGTTTACATTTTTGTGTTTTCTACTCTTTCTTTTACACCCTCACCCTTGTTTTACTTTGAATTTTCTTTTGTCACAAGTTAAATGCAGCATATTTTGCCTGTCGGCCTTTATATATTGTTTCGGCATGTATTACGTAAGCTTCTGGTAGTATGCCAAGAAAGATATCATAACAAGCAACAACAATAATAGCCCGTATACTACTACAAGTAAGGTATTACGGGTTCCATGGCTGTGTTTTAGAATGATGCTGCAAATTGTGGTTATGAAATTTTATCCTGGCAATCTGTCATTTAGTTGTTTTATCTGGCAGCATGTGAATTTTTTTCCAATTTGATTACACACTTGCATAAAAGTTTACCAGCACGTATTAAAGAATCTCTAAAGCAGTTTGCTCAAAAGTTGGCATGTTCTTCACACTATCAAGTCCGCATGAAATTTCTCTTCTTCAACATTTGTATGTGAATTTCAAAAAAATTGTTTCGAAAATTTCGTATAAATATTTGACGAAAATTATACTAAGAACAAATGTGCTTGTTCAACTTTATCTAGTCCTTAAAGTCCTCTTGACTGTAGTACTTTTTTGGCTTATACATAATTTTTCCACTTTTCTTTGACAATCATCTTTATGCTTTGAATCAAAATAATATTGCGGATATTCGAAACTTTTTTCAAACTAATATTCGTTCCCATTTTGAATCAAATTAAGATCGAAATCAAAATTAAGTCCTATTATGCATTTATTCTATTATCATCTAACTGTTTTCATTATTTGAAAGCCAATCCAAGAGTTCGGATTTGTTGAAGTGTGTTTTTCGTTTACAAAATTCAATATTTTACAGCTGAAAATTATTTTAAAATTGTTAGATTATATAGAAAATATATAGTAATACCTATTAGTCTTATTTCATACATATTAACTTACTTTAAGACAACATATTGTTAGTATAAAACCAAATCGCTGCAGTTTTGAGCCTATACTACAAATCAAATATACATAATATTGAATAGTAAAGCAAGAATATTAATAGTGATAAATCACTATCAATGCAGTCACTTCGATTGGAGTGCTTCACTCTACTTTCATAACCAACACATTGTCACTACGATATATTTTTTATTTTTCACTTTATTAACCACAATAATTGATACTAAAAATCGTGCTTCCGAAATCATTGACAAAACTTAGATGCTTCCTTCTCGTTTCCCTCTTCCTTCCTACTGTCTTCCATTCATGCTTTCTGCTCATTACAACGCATTGACCATTTGAAGCTCATTGTCAGTTGCATATTGGTTTCTTTATTCTCGCTGAGGTTATTCGCCCATATTTCTATGTCGCTCTGCTCACGCTGCCCTGCCCCACTTCCCCGAATGGTAGAGGCATTATGTTTTCATTGTAGTGCATGCCTTCCAGTTCATTTTGCACTTCATTTCTCATGCATTTATGTATGCAATTTCACTGCGCCACTGCCGCAGTCTCCGCTGCCTCGCCTGCAGCTACTCGATTTCGCTGCTCCTTGCTGGCATTCTCACATGCCTCTCTCACTGACGCCTATGCCTGCGCATGTTGCATGCAGGCTGGCAATGCAACGTTTACGTCATATTGCATTTCGTTTTGTTGTTGTTGTTTTTTGCTGTGTGTGTGTCATGAACCTAACCTAACAAAATGCAGCAGTATTTGTATGTACAGTCGTGACATATTTGCCTACGCTGCCACATGCAGAAGCTGCTCCGCCGCTGGCCGTCGTGCTGCCTCCTGCCTCCGCAGCACCCTTTGCCACGTTGCATGCAACAGTTATGCTGCAATGTCGCTGCATTCTTTTGTTTTGTTTCATTCTATGCTGTTCCCTTTCTTTCAAATCTTTGGCTCACTGTCCGTGCCGCCGTGCCTCCGTTCGCGTCGTCCATTCAGTGTCATTGTTTGTGCCTCCCGCCGCCGGCCTCCTGCCCCATACTGCTCTGTGTTGCACAATTAAAAGTGCGTTATGCAAGTTTCCGTCATTGCCTTCGTTCGTGCCACTCTTTGGGGTGTGCTGCTCTTGAGTGCAATGCATTGCTGCACTAATCGTGCCACTGGGTTGCTCGATAGCCACCAGCCAGCTTGGGGTAGGTTAGTTTGTCGCTGGCTTGCTTCTTTTTTATTGGCTGCACTCAATGAAAACATGTTTTTTCCTCTTCCACTTTTCGGCTGCATTTACTGGCAGCAGCGCTGCTGGAAATCTGTGGCAGCTGCAGTGCCCAAGCGGCGTTGCTGCTGCCGTGCAGCGTGTAGAGGGATGCGTGTTGCTTGTGATAATTTTTTTTGTATAGCTAAAAAAAGGGCAACCTTTTTTCAAGCAAAGCTTAAATTTGCATAATTATCTCTGCTTTACTTACTTTCGAATTTGAATATATTTTAATGCTTGTGATTTTAAACGAGTAAAAAAGTTGTTGCACTCTAGCGAAAGTTTCCAAACATTACAACAACGTCGCAATTGGATCAGGGCACGCTGACTAAAAGACGGGGTTCCAACTTCAAATACAATCCTAGCATTACAACAACAGTTCTTAACTTTTTTTAGCAAAGTGCCTTAAATAAGAAATTCTATTAGCATTAAAATAACTTGAAGAAACTCTGATCAATATTTCTTTTCTTTTTTCTAGCAAAGTTTTTGAAATCCAAAATCGTTTTAACATTCAAACTACTAACGGAGCTCTGAGAGCTCTCCTAATACATTAAATTTAGCGCAACTGGAGCTCTAAAGCTTGGAGAATGCATTATGTAAAAAATTTTTATCTTAACGAAACCTCCTTGCACTTAACGAAAACTCAAAACTTGAAGACCAATCAAATTTCATAACATTTTTTATAAAATATAAAATATTATTATACGAGTTTATGTTTCTTCGGCAGCTTGAATGTTAGAAAAAAAAAATAAAATACTCTATGAAATTGTGCAAAATTTCTCTATGAAGCCGACATATGGAATTGTTTCGAAATTTATGTGCATTACTTTCTTTTATGCAAGCCAGCAACTGCACTTCCAACTTGCAAAAGCTTTAAATCTTGAGTCTCTGTTGCATTTTTTTCGCTATAAAAAAGATGCTCACTATAAATTTATAGCACATTTCTCAAATCAAATGAAATTTTTCTTTGCATTGGCGGCTGTGCGCTTTTTTGCTATCTGTCTTTTATACCCAAAAATTTGAGCAACAAACAAAAGCTGCCACAGCTGCCATTATATATAGCTATATATGTATGTATGTTTGTACTTATGTATATGTGGAACAAAATATTATTGCATGCAAATCCAAGCCACCAAATTATTTTGATTTACTTTTACTACTTTTTTGCGCTAACAAATGCAAACAAGCGCGTTCTTGCGCTTTGAAAGCGAATCCTTTGAAACAAACAACAAAGCAACAAAAACAAAGCGTCTACAAAGAAAAACGCGCCGCTGCTTTTATATTGCAAAAATCCACTATAAATCTGTGAGATGCTTACTGTGCCTGCCTATCTGCCTAACTACAACTATTGCAGCGCACAGTGCCTGCGCAGCCAAGCCAAAGGGTCCAGCCAGCCAGCCTGCTGCTGCAATACAACCAGTTCGACTTGGTTTTTGTAAGCACCTCTGCTTCCTCGTCTGCGACGACTTCTTTTTTGCTCATTCTTGTTCTTTTGTTAGTTGTGCATTTTTGGCGTCTGCACTGGTTTACCTTCTGCAAACTTGTCGGCCTGTCTGTGCGTCGCTTCAGCTCTCTGGCCGTTCTGCCGCCTGTCCTTTCTCATGCCACCGCGCTGCATCCTTCTTGCCCTCAGCCAACAGCGCTTTCGCCTGTCAGCCCGTGTCAGGCATCTTTAGGTCTGTAGGTCCATTACGGTGATTTTTTGCACAACGTGCTATATGCATACATACATACACACATATTCAATGCATACAATCCGTTTTTTAGTTCCTTTATATTCCGCATCCTTTTTGGCATTCCTTGTTTTTATTCTCTACACTGTTTTATTTTTCGTTGCTTGTCACTTTTTTTGTGCTTCTTCTTTATTTTGGTTCTTTTGCCGACTGGTTTCACCGGTTTCTGCATTCTGTTCTTCATTTCAGTTTTCGGTTTTTGACCAACCAACCAACCAACCAACAGGTCCAACAAAACGTTGAGGCATGGCTTTATTTCGCTTTTCAGATTTTCTTTTATTCTGTTCTGTGTTTCTTTTTCGGTATTCTTGTGTTTGATTTGCAGCTTTTTTGTGCCAAACTGGTTTCTGCGCGCTTTTGTTGTTGTTCTGTTCGACGGGTTTTTGGTAGCTCCGGCCGCGTCGCGTCTGTTGAAACTAGCTACCAAACCCGCCTGCTGTACCTACTGACGTACTTGCGCTGAAGTTCTTATTCATTTTCGACATAACTCAGCATTATTGCGTCTGCTGGAGTCGTTAATTATAATTGTCGCAGTTTTTTATAAAAGCAGCTATTATGCCTTATGTCTTTTACAAGAAATTGCTGTCATATTTTAGGTTGCAAATAATTTTATGAATTGTTTCCATTAAATATGTTTCTATTTTCGCTTGAAAAGTTGCTGGCAAGCATGTTGCTACTATCGTCAAATCTCTGTCAACATGTGGCTGCAAGAAAAATAATTTAAATTAAATTTGGCAATCTTTTAAACATTTTTTCAAACATTTAGCAGGAATTTCTTCAATATTAGCAACAATAAATTTTATAACAACTGTAGTTGGTATATGTATGAGCAACATGGACTACCTTAGACTGAATATATTTATCAGATTACCAGGGTTTGAATGCAAGTGATAGCTGTATAATTTTTTTACACACCGAAATTTAAGAATAACATCAAAATTAACTTAATAGATTTAATAAGAATAGCAAGACTAGACTCCCGAAAGAACAACGATATTGTTCAGGTGTGTTTTAACGCAGGGTTGCACTATGAGCTGACATATTTATTTGTATTTATAATCTGTTGATATTACTACTTTCCTATTATTATTACCATCACCTGTTTTTGCTGTATCTATTACAATATTTTTAACATATCGGCATTTAAATACTTCGTTTTTTTACCCTGTAGAAGGTGGAGATTCTAATACATACCAAAATATATTTTATTTTTTTTTGCACCCCGAACTTTATGTGATATATGAGCTGTTATTTTTGAAAGTGGAATAAGTCCACTTTCTGTTATGGCGAGATATTTCATTGTTTACATTTCACTCTCAGTGTCAATACTATTAAGAGGTAAAACTTCCATCTCCCAAATACTAGAATCAAAAATCGTTTTTACTATAAATTGTTTGCCCATAGAAAGATCATAACAAGTTTTATCTATAACTGCCATTATCTACATTTTTGTAAAAGATGGACATTCCACTTTCAAAAATAGCAGCTCATATAAATTTTACTATGCTTCGGAATAATTGCTCATATTATTAGTCAAGAATCAGTTAAAAAGAAAGCTTTTGGTTTACTTGGAATAATTTATGCTATATTCGCTATTGGATTATTGGGTTTTATTGTATATATTGATGATCTCGTCATATGCAATATTTACAGCAAGAATAGATGTAGATACTTGAGCTTATTAAGCGCATTTGTTGGTTTTTTTAAACCTTCTCTAGCTACTTTTCATTCAAAATTTTTGATTTTTTTAACAAACAAATATGAACAAATTATGTTTTGATTTTATTAGATTTTGTCAGCTGAAAACTGTTTGACCAAGAATCGATTATTTGAGGCACTTGATTTGACAGATCGAACCTTATTGACTGAAACAAAGCCACAACCAGAAAGAGTTCTTGAAAGCTCTTATCACAACATTGTGAACAATTGGAGGAGGAAATATACAAAGTCACACAGGAATATCACTTTTGTTGAAAAATTGCAATGAAATAGAAATTCTTATACAAGATTTTTAATTTTTCTTGGAAAAAGTATAACAAAATGAAAATTAGTGAGCAGAGCTTTAAATCGTTAGTATTCAAAAACGTAATTTTAAACAAACGCCATTTTTTCGTTGATGCTTCAACAAATATTTAAATAATTTATTTTCCATATTTCTTATATTTTATTAAAATTTTACTCTCGGTATGAAGATGAAAATTTACGCACAACCCCTAACTTTATAGAGAAAATATCTAATTTCTTTTCTGCTTCTTTTTTCATAAACACTTTATCAACAACATTTAAACTCAAAACAACAAAATGTCTTCTTGTTGTGTCACTTCAAGCATTTCCCTCCCTCACTTCATTTCCCTGCCATTCTTTTCAGTTATGCAATCTCAGCTGCCAGCAATTTTACTAATGTCCGTCGTTGATGTTGCAACGGCGTTTGTGTTTGTCATTTAAATTATGATTTGTTGTTGCTGCTTGTTGGCAGTTGCCTGTTGCTGCCGTTGCTGTCAACTGACCGTTGCTTCTCACAAGACGCGACAGCAACTTGAAACTGGTTTCTTGGCTGGCGTGAGTTCTAATATGACTGCTGCTGGTCATTTTGGCGGCAAGTTGGTGGCTGCTGTTGACAATATAACGGTGCCTCTTAACGGTTTCTGCAAGTGCAAAGAAAACTACCGGAAATTAATGCCCTTGCTTTAAGCTGTTGTTGCTAATGCTTTAAGTGTTGCCAATGCGCAATAATTACATGCTTCCATCGCGAAAAATCAGTTTATTCACAGTTCCGTTTTTCATGAAGATGAAGTTGGCATCAAAGCAAATCACGAAAATTTCAACATGTCATAGCAGAGCGAAGATTCTAAAATAAAGAATCTATTGAGCATCTTCTATGTAACTGTCCAGCACTACAAGAACGTTGCCTACGATTCATGGGGAAAACGGTTCTTTGATAGCTTCTAAGAAATAGTAGGTAGGTACTTGTTTCTGAAGAGGATATTTCAAGATTCGCTAGGATATAAGGATAGTTCAACCACATCTAAGGGCTTGAGCTTCTTCATCTACTGAGTTTTATAAATAAGGCATCACAATGGGCCTACGGCCCCTGAGTGAGTTTACTGCCAGCAGTTAATAGCCTTTTTAACCTAACCTAACCATAAGATGTAAATAGTTTTTTTTAAATCTTTTTCTAGTTTTCTGTCAGAATGTCGTTTCGAGAGTCTGCTGCATTTTCAAGTATCAAATCTGCAGGTTTTCTGAAATTGTGCAATACCTACATTTTTAAAACTTCAATATATTTCTTATGGATAAGAATTTTGTATTTCTTTATATAACTTTTCAATTAGTTATAGTTCTTTATTACCATAAACATGCATATGTAAACTTTTAAAAAGTTTATAGCCACTTCCAAGTTAGCCAACCAACCCCTTTGTCAATTTGATTCCCTTGATGAAGAGACTGAGCACCTTTTTTCTTGCATTTTGCTGCGCGAATGGTTTTAATTAAAAGTTGCTTTTATTTCTTTACTTTTTTAATTATTTCAATAAAGTACATACATACATATGTATGTATATGTACATATACATAAATTCATCTCTCTTTCTCTCCTCTTCCCGCTTGGTTGCGTTCGTATTGACGCTATTATTTTGCCCGCTGTACAGCAGTTTCAATATTTTGTGGCGCGTTCTTTCCGTAGCTGCATTCTTCTACTTTTGCTGCCATTATGCAAGCTGTCAGCCTCACTTCACTACGCGCTTGCCATCTCAGCTCATCTCATCTCATCTTGCTGCTGCACATTGACCAGTGGCGCAATGTTTTCACTTCAGTTTTAGATTTTAATTTTTCAAAATGCGTCTCTTATGATTCTTTTGCGCTTTGTTGCATTTCTCGTTCTTGATTGATATATTTATGAAGTCAAACACCAATTCGTCTTTATGCAACTTTATTTGTTGGCGCCTAACACAAGAGTCTCTTTCTATGCATCAGCAAGTGCAAATGAAGCCTCGAGAGAAAGCTTTTTATGATATTGAGCATAGCTTAAAGAGATAGCTTACAGAGATAGCTTATAGAAAGCTTAAAGAACAGGTTCTAAGATAATGATGGGCATGATACCAGCGTAAGGTGCTAGGCATAGAGCCAATATGTAACTATATTTTTTCTGTAGAACCACGAAGCAAGCTTTATTAATTTTTATAATTTTGTTTTCAATACTTTTTATAAGCTGAAAATTTAAGCCCAGTGTTAT
Organism: Neria commutata; assembly: GCA_963457695.1. Lineage (NCBI taxonomy): Eukaryota > Metazoa > Arthropoda > Insecta > Diptera > Micropezidae > Neria > Neria commutata. Next base: position 49,482,449 of record OY735246.1, read on the forward strand.
TTATAATGGCAGCTAATAATATTATGTAGTTCCCTTTTAAAGGCTTGGCATAAAATAAAGAAGGCCTTTGTTGTGAAAAATATAATATATATAATATGAAAAATATTGCTATTGATATTGATAGAAGGCCGTTGTTGTGCGCCGCGACCGCGAATTGGATCTATTGTTCTATTGCGCTGGCCTCTATTTAATCCAGTTGTACTACGCTCTTAATAAAATTTATCACTTTACGAGGTTTGGTGTTCCATATTTTACGTTTGGGCACCGAGTAGCCTCCTATATGAATGTTTCTGAGCCTACCGATTGCGGGACTATAACATAAATATCTTATCGTTCGGTTGTTTCAATCCCTGTCTCGCAAAGTCGGCACATACATATCCGTGTCGGATAGCCCCATCTTCATCAGTTGGTATCGAAGGCTTCAGTGCCCTTTGAGATGGTAGGAAGCATCGCTCAACTTTCTGAGCATGATATTTATTTCATTTATTGCTTTCAATATAGCTTTAATAGATTTTGATAATATAGAAATCATTATGTGCATTTATTGCAAAATTTTTTTTCCACTCTTCTACAACAAACAAAAACTTTGAAATATTAGTACTAGTTCAGGTTGAAAATTTAAATTCACATTATTGCCAGAAATTCCCAGAGCTCTTAGAAGTAACTTGCGGAAGGGAAAAATTTCGAAATAATATATGCAAGATTTAAATATTTTAAAAAATCCTGACCAGCTACAATCCACCATTATACCCTTTCCATAGGAATTCCTTTCAAGCAATTGAGTTGGAAGTGTAAATCAAGAAACTTAGGAAAATACCAGAGCTGCCAGGTCGTAGCTTGTGCAATCACAAATAAAAAATGTCTATTGCATTTTTTGCTGAAACAGACAGAACAGCACTTTTCTTTGTATTTTGTGCGAATAATTGCAGATTTGCATGCCACAAGAAACACACACACTCGCGCATATGCAGCTTTTCTGCGTGCATGTGTGTGTGTATCGCCTTTGTGCATTGGTGTATGTAAACAATTGTTATCCTGCAGCAGAGAAAAAAATCGACTTAGACGCTGTAGAGAAGCTTTCATTGCATGGCTGCATATTGCTTATGCAAGTGTGTGGCATATGCTTGTGTGTATGTGTTAATAAATCGATTTAATGCTAACCGCACACAAGCACAAACAACAAAAGAAATGTAGAAAAAGCAAGGGGAATATAAAAATGCGATTGAGCTCGATTTTCCAAGCAGTTAAGTTTAGTCTTTGTACGATTTGCCAAAAGAACTTTTTATCGCCTTGCATTTTTTCTGTTGTCATTTTGTTGTGCGAAAAATTGTGGCATAAATTCAAGCGCTTGGCTCTATCACAGTGACATTTTACTCAACTTTTAAGTGCTGTATTTATTTCTGTAAAATACCTGTATGCAATCTTTAATCTCATACCTGCTTTCTATTGTTCCAATTCCCATGACTCACCTAAGTTCAAATTCATTTGAGCCATAATTCTACAGTTCATTCCCTCTAACCCTCAATGACTTCGACATTTCTCGCGTAACAAGTTTGTAGCTTCCTTTATCTCTTGACATGCGCTTTTCTTGCAAGGATTCACTTTATTCTGCATATGAAGCATAACATATGCTGTACTTTTTATAGTAGCTATGCCCATTTCAATCTGCTATATTCTTGAGTACAATATTTTAATCTACCTCTCGAATAAACTGCAATCTACCTTACTCAGCACAAAGTCGCTACAGCTGCCACTCACTTTCTCTATTTCGGCTGCTGCTCTTTTTATTTGTTACTTTGACATTTGTTTATGCATATCAAAAAGTTTTGGCAATTAGGTGATGTTTGCTTTTCGATACCCCTGGGAGCAACTTTCAGTCGGTTGCTTTGTGTGACAGCGCATAAAAGCCTGTAAGTATGCCATATTATGCGTACTTATTTGTCTGCTGAGCGACTGTTAATGAAATTATCTGAAACTGCTGAAGTTTGCGTCTAATTGTAATTGAATTTGTATAAAAAGTGCTGTCAAGTCTCACAACATTTTCACTCATGATTGTTTTATCTGTTCTTTTGCATTGCAGGTGAGTAAACAAAAACAACAACAGCAGCGAAAGCAAGAACAGCGCAGCTTTGGATAACACTCTGGCAATGTTGAAACCATGCGGGCTCCTGCTGTATCTACAATTAACAAATATCAAGGTCCAACTACAAATTCGAGCCATTTTAACCCTGGTAAATACCAACAGTTGCTTTACAGAAGACAAATAAAAAAGCAGTTGATTGAGCAAGTATATATAAACCTCGGGTGTGAAGGGGGGTTCTATCTTTGTTTCGTTGTAATTTTTCATTAGAAGAGAGAAAGAGACAGAACAGAGCATTAATTAAATGCAAACAATCCACACTTGATAGCCTTAACCCGATTTTCAAGTACTCAAGCCATAAGCTAACATTGGCTCATGATAGCTGATATTTGCGCGTGCACTTCCGGTTCCTACGCTCACTCACTCTACATGCTACTTTTATTGCTTTTTACGTACTCTAAGCGGAAATGTTTTAAAATAAATTTGTATTTGCTGTCTTTTGCTTTGATCAACCAACTTCCACTTTTAAATTGGTCAAGCTTTCACCAACGTGCTTCCGTTTCTAACTGTTATGGCGGATATGCACCTTCTGTCAACTTGCACATCCGCATAGACACTTTATGCATATGCTACACACGAAATTGAAGAGTAATTCACATATTTTTAAACAAATTATGCATTTTTTAGTTCTTGCACGCAATTCTGATATTTTTCGAAAACACAGCCGTTTTCGCTTGTCAGCTTGCATGGGCCCGGCATCGGCGCCCTCTGGTACTCTGGTTAGAGAGATGTGCTATCGAATAGGCGAAGTTTTAAAACAAAGAACACTTCATATATAATATATGTATAAATATGTATAAAGTGACAATTTACACATGAACATTTTACTTTTGAAATAATCGAATTCGTAGGCAACAGAGAAAAAATTTAAGAAAACAAGTGCTTTTTGCGCTCTCGCATTTTGAGCATTTGCAACAACAACAACAATAATAAAGTAATAAAATTTATCAAAGAAAATTTTAGGAAAAGAGCAAAGGGGAAGCAAGAAAAATATTCACAGCAATATTTACGTATGTAAAATTTTTGTCATTTTGAATACATTTCAGTCCTAATTAAAATGTTTTCCTTTTTGAAATTCTTTTCTAATTCTCAATATTGAAAAATCTCAACAAAAACATTTTTGGCAACGGAAAATTTTCTTGAAACATATTTTCTGCAAAAGAGATCAATTAACAATTATGCATTTTCGAAATTATTTTCTGGTATTTTAAAGATTGAAATCAATTATTTTCTTTGTACGGTTTCTTCAAAGTAACAACTTGCGAACAAAAAGATGCGTTTTAATATTTTCTTTTAAACGTAATCAGTAATAATTTTCTTTGCTTTTGAAAATTTCTTACATTTACTTTTCTGGAAAAAAGTGCGCACAATTGAATTATTAATGTTTTGCAGTTTTGCCAATTTGATACCTTTTTATAAGCACTTAAATTTTGTGAATCTTGTATTATTTTAAGTTTTTTTTGAAAGCAAATCATTTAAGTTTCAAAGCATTCATATCCTTTTGATTGCCTAAAAGTTTGTTGAAAATATTTTCCTTCACATCAAGTCATGTGAAACAGCTCTCAAAGTTATTGCGTCCCGCCTAAAGACGGCACTGGCTGTATGCCTGCGGCTTTATGTCAACATAACTGCAACATGTCGACCAGCAACACCACATTTTGTCCATCATATTCATCATAAATGCACGCAGCTGTGCCGCAACTTAAATTCGTTTGCATTTTTAAGTTTTTACTATGCATAAAATAATTGAAATTTGCATGAAAATATGAAGAGCAGCCAAATTTGTTCTACTATGAGCACACTTTGTAACTAAAAGCCAGTAGAAAATGTGCTCGATTTAAAAAAATATGTCAACAAATTGTAGGTTATTTCTGTTGCTTTAAAAGCATGTTCAAGACAGTGCTGCCAACTAATTGTAAAGCACACTTTCTAAGCGGGTGCCGAGAATTTATTACAAAACGTTCAACAAAAGTCATTATGAAATCTTTTTTATTGGTTTCGACTTTAGAACTACTTTTAGATAAAATTATCGATATCAATGTTGCCAAATCTGAAAGCATTAATCGATTATCATTAGCAAAGTTCTTCGAATATTGCTGATGATCTCTCTCTTAAATTAGATGTGCCAACTAAGTTCAACGGACAATATTTTCCTGACTTTTAAACCACATTAAGATAAAGTTATCGATATCAGTGCTGCCAACTTTGAAAGTATTAATCGGTCATAACGTGCAAAGGTCTTAAAATGTTTTTGATATGTTTTCTTTTCTAAGGAGATATTAAACTGCATATACTTACCTAGATTAAGTGCCACTTTTTTAAAATTGCATCGATAGTAGTGCTGCTTAATTAACTCTGATGACTTATGGCAGAGAATGGCTTCAAGTATCTGTTCTTTATCTGTTAAGCAGTTCACAAAAAAGCTTCTGATTGCTTAATCCCACATATCGCTATCATGTGTGGCAAAGCCGGTTTCAATGCCAAAGCCCAGCTGCGAGTAGTCCAGAAGTCTACATTTCATATATGCCCATAAATTGTGAATGCCGCAAGCGCGTCTGACACTTGAGCCGCGCTCAATACATACGTCTTATTCTTATGTGTGCGCCTACAAGTTGCGAATCACGAAGCTTCAAGCACTTACGTGTGGCGCCACTGTATCCAGAATAAGCGTGAGAGTGCGAGATTAAAGTGGGCCTTTCGATAGGAATGCTGCCCATGGTAGTTGGGACTGCGCTAAGTCGTTGGTACGTGTTAGGCTCACGTTGTGAGCCCATGTCGCTTCGCACTGTCGTGCCTGAGTTAGTGAGTGATAAGCTTGACGTCGAACAGGAACGAAGGTAGCCAAAATGATTTAAAGCATCGCAATTTTAGACGCAACGAGCAGAGATTTACTGAAGAAAAGATTTTTATCTGGGATTTTCCAATTGGACAAATCTTTCCTTCTGTTGCTATGCAGTCCTTATTTTAAATTTTGTTCAGTCTTTAGTAAAGATGGCCAAGATTAACAGTAGATGTTTATAGAGCTGCATATTTTTGAAATAAATATGGGCACACACTGGCACAACTTAACTATGCTATAAAAATCAATCTCTTCCTAAAATGAAAAGGCACTTTATGAAAGGAAAAATTTTATAAGATTTAGTGTTCTTCAAGAATATCTTAAAAAGGCTTCCAAGTAAGGCTTTGTTTTGTCGTCGTGGTTGAGTAGATAAGTGCTCTGTTCCAAATGCGTGTAGTCGCTGGTTTGAATCACAGCCGACTCATAACCATCTAAAAAAAGAGACTTGGTTTCTTTGCTTGCGGCGCCATCTCTCGCTAGCTAGTTGGCTAAGTGTGCTACAGTCCTAATTGACAGCACTGGCGTGTTTTATTTTTTGCTAATTTAACAAACACTACCGAATTGCCAACTTAAGAGCGCTTCATAAATGCAAGTGGTTGCATTGAAGTCGCTCACACACACACACACGAACAAATACTCAGTGACACCAGCTGCAACTACCCCTCAGCACTTTTTGCTATCATTGGCAGCACTTGCGCTTGCGTTGTGCCCCTTGTCGTCTCTTCTCGGCGCTTCTCAACATTTTGACAGGCCACTCAAGCGCTTGCACACACACACACGCACACACCAAAAACTGTGTCCAGCAAGCAAAGCAGCAAATTCAATTTTTTTTTTGCTTCGTTTTTGGCGGGCAAGCGCCTGCAGCCAGCTCTCGGTGGCGTCGCGTCATGTTGTGTCGCATTGCGTCGCCTCGGTCGCGCCGCGTTGACGCTTACAGCTTTGTTGAATTTAGTAGAGTAGGTCTGGGTTATGAGGCCGCTGCATTTGTGTTTGTGTGGAATTTAGTTTTAGCTTGGTTCGTACATTTTACTAACATTGAATAATTTGTAGTGTTTATAAATAAACTAAAACTGGTATTTATAAAACTCATGTAAGTGCTGCCAAGTTAAAGGTATTTGAATTTTTGTTTTGTCATAAATTGATGGGAATTTAATTTATATTCAAACCATATAATTATAATTTTGCAAGAAATATACGCTGCAATGTTGCTGAGAAAGCAGGCATGTGGATTTATCGAAATCGTTGGAGGTAAAAATATTTATATCAGAAACTGTACTTAAGAGATTTATAATACAACTGTTAGCTATAATTTTATTCTTTTAAACATTAATAGTATTGACACTGAGAGTGAAATGCAAACCTTTAAATAATATAACAGTAAATGGACTTGCCCCATTTTCAAAATAAACAGCTCATATGTAGTATATATGCTAGCTTAGATGATCTGAATCAACTATGTACACCTCTGCTGGGAACATAGCAATAACCCGTAGTTTCTTTAATTAGTTATAAAGATTTAATAAATAATGCCTAAAAAAAGAGAAGTAAAATAGTTCTTTTAACGAAATGTAGATTACCATTCAATGTAGACTTCTAAATAGTTCATGCGGTATTCCACCTTTATAAGATCGTAAGGAATAATTGCTTGGCAGTCTACTCAAAATATAGCAACACCAGCAGCTTAAAAACTATATCAAGGCTTTTCGTCTTTTCATTGAGTGGGTTTTAATTTGGTCGGGACCTAAACCCTACGAACATTCCAAGTTTTTAGTCTAGGGAAGATCTCGTTGCATGCATAAGCTCACTGCCCGATGGCTGTCAAGTAGCTACCCAGCAGGCGCTACGTGGACGCTGTGTGTCAACTTGGTAATGGAGTACCAGGGATCGCTCTGGCTAATCTCAATCAGAAAGCAATCAGAAACTTTAACCTGTACTTGCAAAACCTATGCCGGCCCAATATTGAAGCCATTCTTCCAAATTCCAAAGGCGATGAAAACGCCACAAGCTCTGTACCACTTCTTCCTCATGCAAAAACAATAAACTTTTGCCCTTTTGTCAAACAAAGATATCTGCGTCTATTAATAAAAAAAAGCGTATTCATCAAAATTCCACGCAAAAGAAAGCTATTTTTATGACTGCGTTTTTTTAATGTTTGCCAACGAATCGGCAATTCGATTTATTTTTAAACTACATAGTTGCCTTTTTCGTGTTCGATGCGTCGTGCGTGACGCAGGCGACGTAAAGCGACAGATACAAAGCAACACCAACGCAACTGGCCACACACAGCAAACACCAGCAAAACAGGTGTTTCTGCATCTGTGTGTGTGTGTGTCGTTGTATGTTTGTGTGTTGTTTGTGAGTTTTCACTTTTATCGTAAGTTTCCTTTGAGCTGTTCGCTAGTTTAAATTTTTTATTATGCTGGCATCTTTCAATGTCTTCTTCTTCTTCTTGCTGCGCGGTACTCATCTCATTTCACTTTTGTCTCGAATTAATTCAAGCAAATTTCACTTTCATTTGCTTTACATTGTTTTTTCTCGCCATCTTTTCTCTTTTCATTTCGTTCATTTAATTTGGTTTTCAATGTCAAATAGTTTGGTGTCTCAATTTTGTTGTTGTTGTGTGTGTGTGTGTTTTCTTTTTGTGTGAATTATAAATGGGCATTTATTATTAAACAACTTTGCTTTTGACAATGAATAGAAAGAAGCAACAAGTGTGTGGGAAAATTGAAGTTTAAGAAGCGCTGGAACTGTGTTTTGAAAGATAAGTTCTTTCTGTAGTTGTTGCGATTACGCTTTTAAAAGTTGTGGATACATACTTTTATAACAAAATGATCAATATTCAGTGATGTAAAAAATAATATATTGACGGTATTCACGAAGTAGGGCAACTGTTCGGATAGAAGTGTAAAGTGACTGATTTGATCTGAACAACTACAAATGCATAAAGCGCTAGGAAGAATTTATGTAGCAATGCATTTAGTGAGCAACACTGAGAGCAAAGCTGCTCTTTAACCCTTCTGTCATACTAGTTGCACGACTTCGTGAATAATGCTCCCGTTTATATTTAAAATTTTTGCTTCTTAGATTTATTTGTAAAATTTTTATATTTTTAATATTTAGCGTTTAATATCAAATCCCTGTATTTGTAAAGCTGCATAAACGCTGATGCTGCGGATCAAGAAAATATTCTCAAAAGCTTGGCAGCATTGTCGCTACATAAAATGACGTGCCATACATTAAAATAAACGAGATATGAAGGAACAAATTTTTCAAAATGTTGAACTGTAGAAACTTTATACTACATAGTTAATCAGTGCTGTTAAATTTATTGAAATGTATGGCAAATAATTCTAACATCTAACAGAAAAAATTAGTGCGACAAAAAGGAGTAGAGATCACAGCGATGGGTTGAGTGAGTGTGAGTGAGGGCAGGAAATTAAATGTCACTTTAATGCCAAATTTTGCAAACGTGCAAAAACAACAACAAATGAGGCGCCACAAGAGCAAAATGCAACAGCCATGGCAACAACAAATGAGTAGCCACCTACACCATCAATTGTACATGATTACAACAAAACAACAACTGCACATGCACACAGTGGCACAGCCACGCACACATCTGCAATTTATACCGTTGCATGCGCCAACGCGTATTTGACTGTCAGAAATTGCTGCTGCGGCCAGCTGCTGCTGTCGGCGTGCATGCGAGTTGTGTGCGGCACGTTTTTAGGCTACGGTGCTGCCAAATGTGCTCAAATGCATATGCACATATGTAAAGTGTTGCCACCTTTTGATTTCTGTGGACTCTTCTTAATTTCTTTCACCTAATTTACAAATGTTAAAAAGTATATGAGTATAGTTTTAAGCAGAACAAGAGCATGCATTTCCAAGATTGATAAAAGGAAAATTCTATGTTTTTGCTTTTAAAAAAATCAAAAATTTATAATCATAAAATTCGTGGTAAAAAATGTAGCAATTAAAAATAAATGTATGCAGAAATATATAGAAAGGAACAGAATGTGAATTGCTTAAGGGGAAATATAAGCACATTTTTAGTATTGGAGAGAACATAAAACATAGCCCCTTGCTAAAGAGAGAAAAAGCTACTAAAAAATAGTTCTGAATTAATTAATTAATTGATTGGCGCAACAGCACGTGTGGGCGTAGGTCTAGCTTTCTCGCATTAACTTGTGTGTGTTTGTTATATTTTTGCACAAGCTAACGGGACCTACATACATTAACCGATTCCGAACGGGTTTGAGAAACTTTTCATGGCAAAGAATATGCTCGGAGAATTGCCAATTCATCGCGAGAAGTGGCGCCGCGCAAAGAAACAATTTGAAAACAAATTCTCTTTGTATTGGATGTTATGTGCCAGACTAAGATTTGAACCCAGGCCCTTCGCGTCAGTGGCCAAGCACTTAGTCCACTGAGCCACCGCGGCGCTCTGAAGCTTGAAGTAACTTAAAAAGGTATCAATCGATTAAATGTGAAAGAAATTTAATTACAGCTGAAAAATTGCACTTTGTCTAACGGATATACTAAGGAAAATGCTTTAAAAAAGGTGAAATTAATTCAAATTTTTATGCATAAAAAACTAAAACCTAAAAGAAGGCATCATTTATATTGAAAAAGGTGGCAGCACTGAGCCAGACTATATGTGCTGCGCTAGTCGCGTGTGTCTCGTGTTTGTAACATATTTTGTTGTAGTTCGATGTTATTCTTATTGTTGTTACAGTTTTGTGCACGTATTAGTCAGCAGCGTCTAAACAGCCCCCAGTTGCAGTCGAAGCAGCAACAACAGCAATTGGCAAATATTGCTCATAAGCACACACACAAACATATTAGCACAAGCTTTAGCTGCACTGCACCCCAGCTGCTCGCTCTGCTCAGCGCTGCAGTTTATAGCCAGTCAGCCGCCCGCTCCACCCCGCCTGAGCTACTGCGCTGCTCGAGCTCGAAAGTGGGTCATGGATGAAAGAAAAAGCGCTCTAAAGTGGGTCATGAATTTTGTTTCACTTTGCAAGCGCACACACACACACACGCAAACATTCGCACACGCTCAAGTGTATTTCGATTTGTTGTCAGTTCAGTCTGTCTGTCTGTCGGTCTGTCTGTGTGCATGCGCTGCTATTTTCATTGTCGTTGTTGCATTTTGTTGTTGTTGCTGTTGCCACTACAAATTCCTTCGAAATAAGGAAAAAGCGCATTTGTTGTTTGTTGTTTTTGCTGCTGTTTTGTTGTTGTTGGTTGTTGTGATTTTTGTTTTATTATTGTTGTTATTGTAGTGCCATAAGATTTTGACAGCTCGCGCGCCAATTTAATTGCTTGTTTTGATTTTGCACTTGTCTAATGCGCGGCACATTTATGTTGCCTCTGTTTTGACAGTTGGTGTCAGTGGCAAGGCTGCTCTCTGTCACGTGTCACGTAGCGCACGCTTAACTTTTTGCCGCCCATCTTACTACACTGTTATTTGCGAAAAACAGAGGGGCACGTGCAGTTTACCTGTCATCAGTTTTTGCATAACTCCATTGAAACGTTTGATAGTGTTGCCACATGTTTCGGCTGTCATATGCACATTATCGCTCGAATTGTATCACTGCTCAATCATCTTCTCAAAAAAATATGCCATTCTTTACATTTCATGCCATACTAATACAACTTTTAACGCAAATTTAATATCAGATTTTTTATGAAAGATCGTAAATTAATTTTCTAAAAATGTGTATAGTGTAATCTCTTTAAATTTCGGTTTTCAATAGTTTAGACGTTTCCGATTATTTTTCTAAATCTCGCCAAGAACCTCTCCAGCATGGTACAAACTAGGTTGTTATAGCTTCTTGGATGATGGACCCTACATAAGCCATCTAACCAGCGACAAGGTTCGCAAAAAGGAGGGGAAAAATCTAGAGTAGGGTTTCTGTTTCCTAGTCAGCGCGGCCTGTAAAGATTCTCTTATTTAATATGTAAAATAATTTTAAGGTTTTGGAAAAATTCCCCACAATTCCGATTAATCAGTTCACAAATGACTTGGGTAACTGCGGTATTTCTGGAAGGTTTCTTAGATGAGTTTTTGATTACTGAACTATTGAAATGTTAGTAATATTGAATCACATGCTTCGTTGTCACAAAAGTGACGCAGCTGATTGTCAACTTGAAATAAGAAAGTGCCTTTTGTTGATTATTGTCAACGTAGAAATGTGCAAAATGCAATTATCAACTATTGTGACATAAAAATTCGCCAAGAAAACTACAACAACAATAATATGAAAAATATAAATTTTAAGTGCAAATTTGTTTATGACTGCGTCAACATTTTATGACTTTCATTAACTGTCAATGCTGAATGAGCAGAGAGGGTGTAGTGGGAAGAGTGCAGTGCAAATACTTGACTACAAGTTGACAATAAATACGCGTTTATAGTGCAGAAATAAAAGTGAAAACTGTAAATGTTGCTAAAAGTGAAAGTGTAGCAATTGTGCGCCAGCATGAATGGCAACACTGTCAGTGGCCTATCGCCTTTGTCAGTATCAGTAGCAATATTGCTAGTGCATTTGCTAGTTTAGATTATTGCTTTCGAAATTTAAAAAAAATATGCCTCATTTTCGGATTCGCCAAAATCAAAAGAGAATCTACGAATATTGCTAAAATAAAATTAATAAATGGGAATTGCCTTATCGATATTCATATTTCTTTCTTTTAGTTTGTTACTAAGAAAATTTTAATAAATGCACAAAAATTGTAATATAAAGTAATTTGGTTACATACAATATTTTGGCAGCACATTAAATTTCTGCTGTCACATTTTGTCATATTAATCGCAGTCTGCCATCGAAAATGGCATCAATATTTCAATTTATACATATGTATATACTATGTATGTATATATATGCTTTTAAGTACTTAAAAGTTCGTTGCTTTTAAAATTGATACCTTTTTTCAGAACGATTTTTTTATGGAATCATATAATTATTCGCTATAGAGCTAGTTACAATTGATTCCTAAGCACTTTAAATGATATTTTGTAACAGAAACAAATGTCGACATACAAAATTGATATAGTATGTCACTTTTTTGTCTTCTACCGGAATAGGGCTGATAGTATTGCATCGAACTAGATTTTGCTCAAGGCACATTAACAAGGTATGCCACTTAGGGAGAGCCGGCTGTCAAATCCTCTCTACACCTTCGTATTGGTGAACGGTTGCATTTTTCCGTAAATAATGTGCCGTAAAAAGGTCACAGACTTATTTGAGTACAATATATATTTAGATACTATCAAGTTAATATTTAGGGTGTTCACAGTTCCATGTTATCTAGTGTGCTTTCCTTGCCGTCTGCCAATTTTAAACCACTTTGCCATCTCGAAACTTTTTTTGTTGTTGCTTTGCATGCAAACATTGCGAATTTAAGTTATTTCAATTATTCACATCGGCAATTTCGCCTGCCATGTCTATCAATGGCGATATTTCGCCATATTGACAGCTAATTTAAAATGCATTGCTTCTTACATTCAATCATAAAATGTGCACATTTTGTGAAAACATTTACAAATTTGAAGTCCAAATTTGAAATATTGCATTCAAAACACTTGGCAGCACTGTGTCTGCCTTTTGACGGTTTCTTACACTTTTTCGCATTCAACCCAACGCATTTAAACAAAAATATGAAATAATGCCACTGCCAAAAGTCAAAAGATCACTTCAGTTTAATTGCCGTGTCATTAGGCCAAACAAAAAGAGTGCTACCAAATTGCTATAATTACCACGCAACAGCGCCGCTAGACAATGGCAAGTGGCAACACCGACCGACATTGCGCCACAGCAAAGTGCCATTTCAATTGAAGCGCGTATTTCATCATATTATTTCATACAACAACAACAACAACGCACATACACACACACTAATCTATAAACACCTGCACACATAAATGCTTTAATTATGCGCGTAAATGTGTGCAGCAATCGTTCGCACAATAACAATAACAACAACAACAATAATAATAATAATAACGATAATACTAGTCATAATTTGCCAGCATTTAAGCATAGCACCAGATCCATTGTGATTTTTATTTTCGGCGCTGTCTTACAATTTCGTGGGATTTTCCAGCTATCGGCAACGCATTTTACTTTTACATTTTTATTATTATATATTGGCTTCATGTCGTTTATGGGTTTGTATGTTTGTGTGTGTGTGCGCGTCTAATAAAAGTTTGGCTAGTCTTGTTGCCATGCGGAGTAGCCACTCTTTTTGTTGCTGAGTCAGGTCGCGTTTTGCATTGACTTCATCAAGTCAAAAGTGCTTTCAAGCTATTGTGAAATTTTATAATTTTTGTTTGAAGGTGCTTGCAATTTTTTTGTGACTCCACAAACAATTGTTTTTTTAGTGTGTGTGTGTTCGCAGTTCAGCTACTCAAGTGCCTTTATTATATTCACTGCTATTATTTCTCTGTCCTTCTACTAATCTTTTAACTGTCCGCGCTTTATTGCTTATCGAATTGAAATTTTGGTTGCAAAAATGTTCCTAAAAATAAGCACAATCTTAAGCTAAAAGAATTGTATGACATAAAAACCTGCATCTTTTCAGAACAGTGAATAACTTTAGTGCAAGCTTACAATATTGAAAGATATGTACATATGTAGGCATAATGAAATAATTATAGTCTTCGCGTTTATCCGTCTATTATTATTGTTATGTATTGTTAGAATGCCTTGGAAAGTATTGATTAATGAACATTCTCCCCGATGCTACGAGCGCGGAGATATGCACTGAGAAGTCACAAGTAGAGTGTACTCTAAGTACATACTTAATTTTCTTATATTATGTAGTACTAAATCTTCTTCTTCTTCTCCTTCTTGATCGGTCAGAACAACCCTTTATCGCGAATCTTAATTCTTGAAACACCTTTCGCATTCTGACACTCGCTCTAAAGCTGATTCGATGATTTGTAGTCGTTCTTTATTAAATACGCTAAACTGCATATGAGCAGGTAATTTCCTAAGGCGGATATCTGTATTTAAGCTCGCTAACATGTTATTATCAAAGCAAAATGGTGGACCTGGGATTTTGCCATTTTATAAGTAGAAGTCCATTAATTTGATATTTTTTTTGAAAGAAAAATTCTCAACCCGCAATTCCTACAATTCCAAGCAAGCATGTTGCTATATAAGGGAGCTTCTTTGAGTATAATTTTTGAGAGATATACATTTATACATATTAATGTATATGTAGCTATCTAGGAGATCATTGATCGATTTTCGCGATGAGCTGTTCGCTTTTTGGTCTCATTTTTAACGATGGTTCACTGTTCTAAAATTCTCACGCCACCGAAAACTGCAACAAAAGTAAAAACATATGCTAACATGCCTATTTAAACGTTACAGTCATAATTGTTTGTCATTTCAATTTAAATTTTCATTAGGAAAAACATTTTTATGCATAGGAAAAAAAAATATAAATTGAAGCAAAATATTGAATTGAGCGTTTTGTGACGCTCGCCAGAATAGCATAGTCAAGGGAACAGCTTGTTTACAATGACTGCCGAAAATCAGCACAACAATTTTCGCATATACATATGTATGTATGTATTGCCTTTGTCTGGTTGTGCAGTGAAATGCAAAAGAGATTGTTACAGCTCTATTCCTGCGACCGTCACAATACTCATTTCGTCACAATAGAGCATTTCGTCACAATTTTTACTTTTCCTTATTCGGAACAGGAATCAAAAGCTCGAAACGTATCAATTGTGACAAAAATTGTGACGGTCGAATTAGGAGGTCACAAGCGAAAAGAACTGTTGCAAAACGTGAATTTTGAAGCAAAAATGCAAAAAAATTTTTTATTGCAGCAATTTAAAGAAAGTTACACAATTTTAAAATCACAACACATGTATGGCCTGCTGCTAAAACTTTTTTATATCGGGAGTTCGAGGTCCTCTGCCACTGCTCCCACAAATTTTGCACTGCTCGCAGCGCTATCGGGCTGTTTTCCCGGCTGGGTGCTGTTTGCAACTTTGAATAAAATGCTGCAGCTGCTCCTACGTCCTTCTGTTAATTATACGATGTCTAGAAATTAAAAGAAATAAGATAAAACACCAAATTATTGAAAATTTCCAAAAAAAACTCACTTTCCGCTTTTTTTGTTTCCATTTTTCGTTTATTTTTGAAGAAGAGGAAGCACAAACAGCTGTTTTCACAGCAAAGAACTTCGCAAAGCTTTTTTCGTGATACGGTTGGCAAGGAATAGGGTTGCAGAAAGCTCGTCACAAGAAAGCGGATCACAATTCTGTCACAATCAATTGTGACGGAAAGCAAGAATAGGGCCGTTACTCTTTGCAATTATTTACGATTTTCAAGTTCGCATAAATTTGTCTGCTTTTGTTTACATTTGCAAAATGCATATAAAGAAAGGTATTTACAACTACAAGCGACACACCCTCTCAATTTTCAGCAAAATTATTTCGTCGTTGCCTTTCTAGTAATGCTTATCATATGCTGCCACTCGCTGACACTAGCTCGCTTCCTCTCTAGCGCCGCTGCACTATTAACAGCTGTTTAAGCGCTTTCTTGTTTGGTTTTATTGGCGTGCTTTTTTATTGCATTTTACATACATACTATCTGCTTTATTTTGTTTGTCTAGTTTTGCAGTTTTCAGTGTTCGGTGTTCAAAGTCTTACGTATGACTCGGCTCGTTAGCCTTACCCTAGTTTCTATGTACGTACGTACGTACGTATGTATGTATATAATAAAAACACAAGCACACTTGCACGCACACTCATATTTCATTCGAGCGCTTGTAAAATGCGAAAGTACAGCAATAGCAAAAACAACAACAACAACAATGTTGAATGAATGCCACAAATCTACTCTGGCAAAGCTTTAGCTTCGAACTAGCCTCACTTTATGCACTTTTCATGCACATGACAATTTGCATGTGCATTTGTATTGCATGCACACATACACACACACACACACACCAATGCATGCATGCACTCATACACAACTCAGCTCAGCGCCAACAGCAATGCCGACGCAGTGCTTGCGGTTTGCAGTGCTTCCGCTACTCGTCGTGTTTTATGGTGCATGGTTGCATTCTGAGGGAGCGCGCAGTCAAGCCGGCTGCTAATACAGGCAGGAAGTAATTCGCATAAGCTACTGCGCCGCCTGCCTCCGCACACCTTATGGGCGGCGTAAGTATACAATGGCGGTTTGTCAGTTGCCTTTCTTATGACGCATTTTATGGCAGTATGGCAACGCCATAGTTGAGAGGGAGGCAAATTCTAAGAAGCCGTCTCGTGCGTTGTTGTGTTTTCGTTTTTGTTGTTTTTGCTTGCACGTCGATCGACGACTCTGACCCACTGGCATAATTTTCAAAACATTTTCAATGTTGTTGCTTGATTGCTGCTGCTGCTGCGCCAGCGCTTTTCGTTGTTGTTGCCATTATCGTAAAGTCGTTTGTAAATTTTCTTCCACTTTATTGTTATTTCGGTATTGAAAATTCGTAACTGCATTTTTGTTATATCGCTTCATATTGCAAAATTTTACTATTTTTGCGGAAAATGCAAAATAATTTGTGAGCAATTTTATATTTTTTGCTATCAGGCGAATAAATTTAATTCTTACAAGGAAGTGTTGTTAGTGTGTATGCGAAAATTGAAGAAAGTTGCCTCCTGCAGCTATCTTCTGGCCAAATTATCATAAGTCACCGCTTCTCGCGATGAATTGGCGATTCTTCGAGAGTATTCCATCTAAATTTCATAGCTGGGTTCTGGATTGGGATCTAGGTTTAAAACGGACTTGCCTGATTAATAAGCCTGATTGACCGTTGCAGCCTAATGCACCTTCAAAGCAACTCTATGACTTTCCCTTACCGCTGTGAATTTCAATCAATAATTTTCTTCTGTTTTGCTTTTTGCAGGCTTGGCCCACGTGACTTACCAGAACATTGGGCAACAAATCACAGCAACAACAATCGCAATACCAGCAGCATCAACATTAACATCGGCAGCAACAACAACAACCTCAACAGCCTCAACAGCAATACAACAAATAAGCCACAAACATTATCGCTGTCATCATTGTCAAGTGTTGTCGCCGCTGCCAACGCGAACGCGCACAACAACAACCACAACAGCAACAGTTTGTCGCACGGTGTTGCCACATCAGTTTGCAACCTGCCGCACTCCTCTCCGGCCGCTGCAACAGCAGCCGTTTCAGTTTCTGCCGCTGGTAGTGTGGTAACGGCATCACTGGTGGGCATTGCGCCGGTGCTAACGGCCGGCGTCCCCCTCACAGGCGGAGGGGGCGTGGCAGCAGCGACAGGTGCTGCCGCTTCGACGGCCGCCGCAACAGCTACGGGAGTTGGCGGTGGAGTAGTGACCGCGGGAGGTCTACTTGCAGCCGGCGCTGCTGGCGGTGCGACACTCACGTTTCAGCAGCAGCAGCAACATCAACGCCAACATCTTCACCTACAGCAACAGCAACATCAACAGCATTTGCAACAACAGCTGCACCACAGCAACAACTCATTAACAATAGCGCAACACAAAGCTGCCAATACAAGCGCTAATCTAGCCGCCGCCGCCGCCGCCGCTGCTGCTGCCGCCGCACTGCAACGCCCCAACGCCATTATGAATGCGGTGGCATCGCCGATCTCAGCCAATTCAGCGACTTCGAATCGCAAGATACGTAGGAAAACCGACTCGAAGGCGAATTTGGTGAGTAATACGGTAAGGATTCAGCGCCAATTGGGAACGGTAATTATTTTTAGTTAGATTTTAAATAAGAAGAGTTAACCTCAAGCCACTATAACTATCGATCGCACTATGCCACAGGGCTCTGAAAGATGAGTTGCTATTTAAATGGAAAAGATGATACATCACTTCATTAGCAGTATCCTAGATACCTCAAGTTCAAGTCCAGCTTCATGCTGTATTTTGACTTCCACAAAATAACAGAAAGCTTTACTTTCTCTAGCGCCCCTTTCCTGATTAAATGTGGTAGCCTGTGCCAGGAACTCTGCTACAA
This sequence comes from Neria commutata, assembly GCA_963457695.1. Taxonomy (NCBI): domain Eukaryota; kingdom Metazoa; phylum Arthropoda; class Insecta; order Diptera; family Micropezidae; genus Neria; species Neria commutata. The sequence continues at coordinate 49,500,456 of OY735246.1, forward strand.
ATGATCCAACGTCTGTTCATACCTCCGGCACTATTCACATATGGCCGGTTCGATGGGTAAAGGTATCCCCGTTTGGTTGATGAACCCCTTGACAAGAGCGACCACCATTTTCACGTCAATATTAGCTAAATCGTGTAGATATTTTTTCACAATGGCGATGCTTGCTTTGCCAGCAGCAATAAAAGCAATTGCTGTGATCGTAAACGATTCAGACTTAAAGAAAGTGATCCCAGAGCCCTCGATATGATTTCATTCATGTTGCTTCATATATACATATATGACCTCTTGTCTGTCTGTGGGCCTTATTTCCTACAAGAAACTTTGCATTCGAATGCTTTTGCCCTACTTACAGGCTCATATATATTTATGATAGGTTTGCGCATACTTCCAACCCGATTTTTCCTTGCAATGCACATTGGGTCAAATGATCACTTTTCCTGTGCGAAATTAATAACAGCTAAAATAATGTATTATTTGAAGCCAAAATTGTAGCAAAGGCAAAAGAAAGTATAATACCACCAAATTAAACAAAAAAAAATTAACCCTCTCATGCCAATTATTTTTCTTTTAAAATTTTCTTCTAACTATCGAAAATTTTAGAAACAGCAGTATTTTCGACGGCAGGATTAATAACAGCCCCCTACTTTCCTCCTTTGCGCTTTCCTAGAGCCAAATTTAATAAATAAATAACAAATAACTTGATTTTTTGTATAGCATAGTAACCTAGAAAAAGTGGTATTACTCCCAAAACGCAAAAAAGCGCAACATGAAATAAAATGAAATGAACTAACAATACCTCAAGTTATTCATATCATTTTACTTTAGGTTGGCCAAATGTGGCCAAAATTTTAAAAGCTTGCATAAAGTTGAAATTTTAAATCAACTGCAATAGTTTTTAGGTTAAGTTCAAAAACTAGCTTTATTTCAAGTACAACACACAAATTTTTATATATTTTGAATTAAAACGTTAATACTTACTTATTTCTTGGTTTTCCATTTCAAAGATTCTTTAAATAATTCGCGCAATTTTCACAATTCGCAGTTAAAACTGTACAATCAATACTCACTCAGTAAACAATTTTTCAATAAATTCTCGATAACGACACTTTGACGCAGTGTGGTCAAAGGGTACTCTATATTTAACAAAAACCAAATGCAGGTTTCGATAGTTTGGAGTATTTCTAACATGATGATACCAAAAAAAAATTTTTTGCGCATTTGTAAAATTTGAATTTCGCACAGAAAAAGTGATCATTTGACCCAATGTGCAATGTTCCAAAATCGTATATCAATTGTACGTTAAATTTCCTCAGTATCATTAAAAAGTTTTATTTTTAGAACTACTCTTACGAAATTCACGCAATTCTTGATCGCTGATAATGTACATTATTCTGTTGTTGTCTGTGCTCTCTTTACAGCCGCAATCACAAATAAACAAATGCAACAATGAGAAACGTCGTCGCGAATTGGAAAATAATTACATTGAGCAACTCTCGGAGTTTCTGCAACTCAATAAACGCGGGGATATGACCTCAACGAAACCCGATAAGGCGGCAATTTTGAATCAAGTGGTTAAAACGGTAAGTGCAAGCGATTTCGCAAGTTAAATTTTATTGGCATTTTTTTGAAAGCAGTTTTGAAGGTTTAAACGAAAATTTACAATTTTCATGAAAAACAAAGAATCAAAGAATAAGTAGAAAAAAATTTATTTTCCATGTATGAAATCTTGAATTCGGTATTTTGATTTAAAAATTTCAAAAAACATTTCTTCTTCAATGCAATTGCATCAAGATTATGCTCATAATTGGAGAAGGGTTTCACAATAACTCAATGAAGAAAGAAGGGAAATGACACATAAAGGCGCTTTAAGGAATCTGATTTTAAACAGTCTGACACTAATAACAGCGATCTGTCCGTTTCCATTTAATTTCCGCTGTAGGTCCTTTATACGTATGTATTACATCATTGAATTAGCTTAGAGAAAAACTAGCCCAATAGGATAATATTATTATTTTTCTTACTAAAGATTCCGTGTGCATGAAAGAGAGAGAGAATCTGCACATTTGCATAGGGATTAAACTACATTTTCGCAACTAGCGAAATCCAGCACTTTAGATCGAGTAATCGATCGCTATTCTATATATGTAGTCTATTCTAAAGAGGAAGCTAAAAAACTGAACTAATATGAAATATTTTTAAAGATTTCATGAACTGTGCATTGAATAGAATTGAAGCTGATATTACAATAATTTCTTTCATACCATCATATCTTTGATACACTACTTATCGAGCGAACTTCATTTGATAAAATTTCCGTCAAAACAAAACTACCGCGTCAAAAATTTTTTCTGGCTGCGCCGCTAACTTGCAAACTGCTTCACATAGCATTGGAAATTAACCCTTTGCAGCAAGTCAATTCAATTTGGCAAATTCAATTAGTGGCTATTTTTTTTCTGCTATGCTGTTGGTAATTTTATAAGAACGTGTGTATGTGTGTGTGTGCTGTCAAATTTGTACCGCAGCGAAATTGAATTCGATTCATCAAACTTGATGTGTTCGTTTTGCCTTGCCAAAATTCGTGCGGCCGTTTTTCCTGCAGTTGTGATGCTGCCGGTCATGCTAGCTCCCCCATCATATCCAACCAACATATTGGACCCACACTCGTTGGCTTTTGTTTAACCAGGCTCGGCGGTCGGACACTTTAACTGATATTTGCAATGACATTTTCGTTATTTTATTTGCACCTCTGTGCCGCCGTAGCCACACTGTGACCAGTGACCATGCTCCAACAGGGTGATTCAAAGTAAATTTAATTATAGTGCGAATTAAATTTGCGCTTGTGTGCAGCTTGCTTGCATGTGTGTGTGTGTGAGTGGCGTATTTGTTTAATTTGGTGCGCTGGCGGCCTTTCATGCTCTGTCCTGCACAATCGCCCCCTCTCCCCCACCCCCCATCTCCTTGTCTGCTTAAATCAATTTATTTATAATTTATGCTGCCTGCCACAATGCCGCATCAGCGACAAATCTCGTTGTTGGCGCTGAGGATGCAAGTTCGCCCCCAGGCTGCCGAGCAGTCCCAAACCGCGTTCAGATTTGATTGAATTTTTTTTGTGGGTGAATTTCTTGTTGACTTCATTATTTGCAGTGTTTTGATGCACTTTGTCAGCTTAATTTTTTTGTGCGCCATTATTTTATTTATCAACAGTGACCAAATTTTGGCAACACTTAATTAATAGCGTATTAAATAGATGCAGATAAAATTGAATTTAAATGAGACTGCCCAACAGCATGAATCTAAGTAACCAAAGCGCCGCTATTTTTTTTACAGAAATCGTTCGTGCTATTAACCAAAAAGTGACGCTTTTGAGAAGTCTGCACTATATCAAAATTTCTCTCTACCAACTCAGCCATACATTATTTTCTTATTGGATAAAAAGTATTTCCTACTATCACTTTCTCGCTTTCCGCATTTCCAGAGAGCTACTTCCATCATCAACTACTTGCCACTTCCGTAACGCCAAATTTTCTTTTACACCGTCCACAAAGAAGTTTTACTTCTAAAAGAGAAACGCTCAGCACTAATCGATTGAAGAGCCCACAAAATTTCAAACAATATTGCCACAAAATTTTTTCAGTATTTCCTTGTTATTTCAACAATTTAAAATATGCCTCAGAAAATTACAAAAGCGCGTGCAAGCACAATTCACATAAAAAAAATAATTTGTAAATTAAGTGGCCACGCAGCAAATAATTAAAAATACAGTAAAAGCACACGAAATTTATGTAAATTAAATAAAAACAAAAATAATTTGTGTGCGCGTATGTATGACATCATCACCAACAACAGCAACAACAACAACATGTGGCTTATTACAGTCCAGAGTTTGCGTGCGATAGCGTCATGCCTATTTTCATAGAATCTTTTACGAAAATTTATTAAAAGGTGCCTGCTTAATTATGGCGAATTAGTTAAATTTTAGGGAAGCAATTAAGCAAGAGGGCTCCCCTCTGCCCACTCTTCTGATTTAAATACTATGTACCTGAAAGAATTCACAGAAATTTTGTGAATAAAAAATTTACCCTTTTACTTCAACTTTTGGTAGGCCCCGGCGAGATTCGAACTCACGATCTCCTGTTTACTAGACAGGCGCTTTAACCAACTAAGCCACGGCGCCACTTGGTCGCCGCGTGTCAGAGCTGTCTCTTCAGCGGAAATGCGGAAAATAGCGCACAAACTATTGAGAATATTTCTGTCTACGGCAAGAAAAAATTAAAAATAGATTTTATTTGATATTCAATGAAACAAGTCGTTCGTACACGTTTCTTGAATTTAATCATACTGAATTTTAAAAGAACTTTCCATTCTTCTTAATTATTATTACTATTTCACTTTTACCAAAAACTTACAAGCTATCGACTGTATTTTGCAATGACCTAGTCTACTTTTAGGCGTTCTTGGTTCTAAATAATAGCTCTACTTCAATTTATTTTTAAAATTGCTTAACTTTAGAAGCAATTAACTGTGTTTTGCCATAGCTATAGTCTGCTTTTAGGCGCTCTTTGTCTTAAATATAAGTAGGACCTAAAATTTGCTTTAATTTATCTTAAGATTGTGCTTTTAGCTAAACTGCACTAGCAATCAATTTCGTTTTGCCATACATACAGACAGCTTTTAGGCGCTCTTGTTACTAAATAGTAGCTGTATTTTATTTTATTTATAACACTGCTTAACTTTAGTAGCACTTTGTTGTGTTTTGTTATGCCTATAGTCTGCTTATAGGCACTTTTGATCTCTTCCTTCTCTCTTTTCCACTCTCATTTTAATATTTTTAGCAAAACTTTACTAGCATTCTGCTTTTAGGCGCTTTTTCTTGTAAAAGCAATCCTAATTTTGCATGCCTCTTGGGAAATTTCACAATCAGAGTACAGCCTATATTAATTTCCAATTTATTCTAAAGGCCGCAAAATAATTAGTGCTGTCAGTTCGTTGCAGCCCAGCCTTTGAAGCATAATTTCATATTATATTGACTCTAGGGAAAAGTCTCGATTTATTAAGTTTTTGTGCGCGATATTCATCATCTGGCAGCTAATTTAAAGTTAAGTATCATAACATTTCATGTCATAATTTAGATTCAACAAATTGTTCATGATTTTTGTCAATTTCCAAAAGCATATTTTTATTATATTTAAAAAGTTTGTAATTCCAAATTGCTGTGCGCTTTGGATAGGCCCCGGCGAGATTCGAACTCACGATCTCCTGTTTACTAGACAGGCGCTTTAACCAACTAAGCCACGGCGCCACTTACCCCACTCTTGCACAGCGAAACCAATTGTCTCGCTCGCACCAGCGTTGCTATCTACATTTATATCGACTAAAAATATAAATTTCTTTATGAACTTTCAACTCTCGATACAAATAATATTCATAAATTTTGTTCTTCCCTCTCTCTTAACGTTCTTTAAGTTGCTCTAGAGATTTCTTATTAGAAGAGCAAGCTTCACTCTTTCTGGCAGTCATGTGTATTTCTCTTGCCAGAGAACATTTATGACATTTGACAGAAACGTTCTCTGCTCTTTTTTTTGGGAGCATATCACAACGCTTCCAAAGTTTAAAGCACACTGATCTTTGTTAGCCAAACTTTTTATTTTATTGCTTAGAATTTAGCACTTTCGCGCTTTGCTTTCACTTACAAAAAATTATCCCACTCGAAATATTCTTGAGTGTTAAGAGAAAAGCTTTCGCTCAGCAGCTCGCCCTCTCTCTCCCATTGTTTTTTGTCTACACAATTGAAGATCAACGCACTGAGTTCATGCAAGAGCTGCCAGATTAGATTCGATTTAGCATTTCATTGCGTTTTTGTCGTCGTTCTTGTCATTTGCATTGCAGTTCTGTTTTTTTGTTATTTCATAAACCAGCACAAATATGAAGTTGAAGATATCGCGTGATAAGCGAGTTATAGCGCTTGACAGAAGGCAGGCTGTGCATTGGCTAAAAGTAAGTCTTAAATCTGGCGTCTGTAATTTGAATTCTGTTCAAATTCTGCAAAAGTAAACAAAATTTAAAATTACGTTTAAGTTGAATATTTTTGTAGCTACGCATTTTCTACATGCTTGAAATTTTTTATGGCAACATAACAGTTTAATGTTATAAAGTGGCTCATTAGTGAAATGGTGCACAGTATTCGAATTGCTTTTTCGTTTAGCCATCTGATTTTTTGTTAGAATTATTTCAAAATTGAAGCAGATTTTTGGGCTAAAATTTTTCTGCTGCTGCGACACTTCTTTTTCCTGATATTTGGTTGTTATTATGGCAACACTTTGCTTTGGGCTCTTTTGAAATACACTTGCAATATATTCGATTCCGGTATTCAAATATAAAAATGGAAAGCGTTGCCTTTAGCTTCCAATGCTCACTTCTTCATTGCCACTTTTAATCAATCGTTCAGCTTTCTGCAACGATATCACTTCGGCCAGAGAAATTATATGACATATGTATAATATATGCCATTGACATATAATGCCATATGATTTCTCTGCTTCAGCGGTACTGTCGAACTTACCTTTCAACTAGACAGCGTTGCATTTTGATCGTGAGAACTATTGCCTTATGCATTTATAAAGCTGATTCTCTCTTTCTTGCTTTGCTATTGTTTATTCTATATACCACCTCATATTGATATTGCTTGGTTGGTTGCTCACAGCAACTGCCTGGTGCTGCGTTTATTTGTATTATGGCAAGTATTTCGTCGTATTACGACAGTCAGTGAGAGAATGAGTGACTAAGTGACAGAGAGCATGAGCATGCTGCTCTGTGCCCATTTGCCAGTGAATGGAAATTTCGGTAAATCCAAAACTGGCCGCCTTACGCTTAGTTGCAGCCCCTCCCCCCCATCACCCGTACTCACCATTGCCATTGATATTTTGCTTCAATTTGTTGCATTTTTCGCCACAGTTTTCAATGTTAGCCTTTTCGATTGTTGGCGCGAAAAATGCGATAAGAATATTTTTGACTGCACATTCTTCACGCGCTTGCCCACTCATTCTCCACGCACACACACACTCAACTATGTGTGCCTGTGTGTCTCTTTTACGCTGCTCTTTGGCGTTACGTTTCCACCTCTTGTTTTTTGTTTTTATTATTATTTTCTCTTTGCCCTTTTTCAGTTCGGCATTTGTTTAAAGGTTTTTGCCGTGAGAAGTTGCGTGCGAAAGTGAAAATTGCTCATTCTTTTTAAGGAAATTTTGTAGCATTTTTTTTTTTTTACAAATTTTTGGAAATATCTCGGCAGAGCGTATTTTGAGCGTAGTGCAACCGACTTAATGCGCTCTTTTCCACATGAAATACGCATAAGTTGAGTGACCTTGGCTGTGAAAAAAACAAAAAAAAAAACACTTGCAATTGTGTAAGCAAAGAGTATGTTAATATAATAGAGTGCGCATCTCATATAAAATTTTAGCTGCAAAAATTTTGCACCGCGGGTCTAGATCCTGACCCGCCGTTCACTCAAATTTTGAGCTTTTTACTCTCCGGCATTCATCCTCTCAGAGAACCGCTCTGCAACATGAAATTCCAAACTCAAAGTAACTACATACAGGGCTGTCAACCGAGGGAAAATTTCACGATTTTATGGGAATTCGAACTCTTCTTTTACATATTCTTCACAAAATGCTGATGCTTTTATATTACAGCATTTAGGAACTCAGCCATACTATTTTATTTATTGTTTTATGTTTTTACTACCATTATTTTGAATGAAAATGTGGCTGAAGTGCCAATTCCCATGGGAGAATTTTTTAAGCATTTGAGAGAATTGGCTTTGACTGAGTTTGCACCCCTGATCGCACGACTCAATGGCTTGGTTCGTTCGGTTTTCGTACTCAAATGAGGCGAACGAGCATTTTTTGCGGCTGATTTTCGTATTTTGCATGGTGTTATGAAAGTCGTGTGCATGTGCCCTTCTTCTGCATGTCGGCAGCTCAGCCAACAAAATATACGAAGAATTAGAGCGGCGCTCGTATAGACGATATTCCCGACAGCGCTGCTGTTTGATTCTGTGTTGTTGTTGTTTTTCATATGAAAGACAAACAAATTCTTTGGCTCTGCTCTGCCCTAAACGAACACAAGGAACTTCAATATACATACATATGTAAATAAGCATACATATGTCGAATTTCCTGGCATTTGCGTATGCTGTGTTATGAATGAAATCTGCTTGCAGCTTCCAACTCGTTTTGAAATATCAAATCGAAGTTAGCATTTGTTGAAATATCGCAAAAATTTTTCAAATGTGCGACATTTCCAGAGATAATACTAAAATTTAAAAGGCTTTTTATAGAATATTTTATACCTTTTAATAAATAATGAAATATACACATATATTAATATTAGATATTTTTTGCCAATATCACCTTAATAAAAGTGATGTTGGCAAATAAATAACTTTTTAATATAGTCATTGCCCTATAATAAGATCAGCAGAGGGATATTGAAATAAAGTTTAAATCGCCAAAATTAGCATTTGCTATGAACAAGAAATACACAACAACAACAACACAGAAACAACCAATATCGTCTAGAGTCTAGACTCTAGAGTCTAGACGTTGGTGGCTGAGCAGAGCAGCTGCAAATACATACATATACACATCCACAAGACATACTAACATTCTGGAAAAATGCCTTTTTCGTGCTTTGAGCATACCCGAAATGCCAAATCAACGACTGTCAACGAAATTCTCTGAGCGGTTGAGTAGTTTTTGTGTCCCCCTTTGCCGCGACCGAAATATGAAAAATTGCCCTCACTTCGATTTGCCGAAAATTTGAGTGATGCGCACTCTATTATATTAACATACTCTTTGGTGTAAGCGTGTGTGTTCATTGAAAATATTGCAAATTTATGATTTTGAGTAGCAAATGTTAAACATTCCAAAAATTCTTTAATGAAATTTTGCCAGTAGCTTAAGCCATTTCTTAGCAATTATACTTAAAGCTTACCATACAAATTATAGCAACTCTATAGCGCAGCAAATGTTATCATAGAAAATGCAGCACAGCTGTAGCCATTGCTTAGATTAAGAGTTGCATTGCGAGTACCTTCAATTTTGAAGCTGCTTTAAAAAGGCGATAGCAAATTTTATGGCACTTAGTAATTTTCACTTATTAATAGAGTTTTAGCGCTCTGTATGATACCTAGGTACTTATAATCGGTTTTTAAAACATGCTATAAAAATTATAGCAACTTTTTACTGTGGCTAATATTATCAAACGCAACAAAAATTTAATTTTCTCTCTCTTCTTTACCACAGTATCGTGATATTTGTGACAAAGGCCAAAGCCGTGATATTTCCTCAACATCCTCATCCTCCTCGTCCTCCTCCTCTACTTCTTCAAATTCGACGTCGGCAACTGCGGCCACAGCGACGACAAACTCCAATAGCATCAATAATAATAACAATAATAACAACAACAATAATAACAATAATAATAACAACAATCACAAGCACACCAAACAACATCAACACCAACAACAACAACCACAAACAACCTCAACACGCTGCAGCCGCTGTGCCACCGACAATTGCTCCATACATCCCGTGCAACAGGGCGAAGTCTCCTCGACCGAACCACCGCTGCCGGAACCCTCGCTGCTCAACGGCCAGGTGCCAGAAATCTCAGCATACTTCGAGGCGCTCGAGCACTACATCTCGTCGGTGGGCTGGGTGTTGCTGCAGGTGAACAGCGAAGGCATTATCGAGTCGTGCACGCAGAACATCTGCGAACTGATTGGCTATGAGAAGCAAGAGCTCTACCGTAGACCACTATATTTGTACCTGTACCCGGGAGATCATGCCAAACTCGATCCGATCATAAATAATATGTCATACAGCGGAAATGGTGGCGGCGGCGGCGTTGGTGGCGGCAGTAGTCAGAGCAGTTCCAACAATTGGATGGATCAGGATGAGAGCGCGAGCAACCAACAGGCCGGCACGAATTCTGGCACCGGTGGCGCAGGTGGCGGTGCCAAGGCGAAGCGCAGCATTTCGACTAAAGTTCGAATGCTGGTCAAGTCGGCGGCAACGCCGGCGAGTACGAGTGATGCTATGGACCAAAAATCGTTGAGACAACTGTCGGCGCAACAGCAGGACAAGTACGAAGAGGTGGTGCTCATAGCGGCACCCGTCAAAGGTTGGTCCAAAATATTTCAGTCTTAAAGTATATGTATGTGAATGTTTGCTATAAAAATTATAGCAAAGTTCTTTCCGATTCCAGTTTAAGTGCATATGTATTATTCCAATTTTTGTAACACAAGTCGCAGCACGTTTCCTATTTGCCATAAAATTTATAGCACTTATTAATTATAGCAAGTTTCTGCTATAATATATTAATTCAATATTCAATATACGCTTACTAATTTCACTGTATTTCATATACTAATGCCTGCCTCTCTACACACAGACGATGGCGACACTACCTCCTCGGTGCTGTGCCTCATAACACGTCCCGAGGACGAATCACCGCTCGAGATGAACATCCAGCAGCACGTGCAACAGCAGCCCATCGAGCAGATGACCTTCAAGCTGGACGTGCACGGCAAGATACTCACCCTGGATGCGACCGCGCTGCGTGAGCCCTTCAAGCAGAACCTCTCCACTTGGGTGGGCCGCCTGCTGCAGGACTTATGCCATCCGCAGGATCTGTCCATGCTCAAGTCACATTTGCATGAGATCAAGGATTCGGCGGCGGGCATTAACGCGATCAAAGCGTCGCAATCGCCGGGCAGCGGCAGCATCATGAATCCGCCTATATCGAACGTGATATCGCGACCCTTTCGCTTGCGCATGGGCGCGCCCGATGTGTACGTGCACGTGAAGGCCAACTCGAGACTCTTTCTCAATCCGACGCCCAGCGAGGAGAACTTCATCATGTCCGTGCAGACGATACTCAACTCCGAGAACGATCCGAACAACAGCGGCGGCGGCAGCAGTGCGGTGAGCAGTGTTGGCAACGCCAGCGGCATGATGCCGGCCATGTCGCCGAACGCATCGCTCGTCTCGTCGCTTGTGTCCATGGACTCGATGGCCAGCAACAACTCCTCCTCGCCGCTGGTGGGCATGAGCAACGCGCAAATGATCGGCGGCTTGGTGGGTGGTGGCGGCATGCCGCAGCACACCACTCAAACGACCAATGTAGGTGGGCCACTCATGACCTCGGCGGTCATTAACGGCACGGGCAACGCGGGCACGCAGCGCAATGCGGCCGGCGGCTCCAACACAGCTTCAAACAATTCCTCGCTGGTTAACTCGTTCACCGCTTCGCCCACCGGGCCAGAGGCACCCTCCTTCTACAGCAACGACGCCTTCGATTTTGATTTTGCACATTCCTCCTTTGAAATGGATCCCGCCGTGACGGGCTGGACAGATTCGCGGCCGAATTCGCGCGCCTCTGTGGCCACACCGGTGAGCACGCCGCGTCCGCCATCGGCGGGTCACGGCTTCAGTCCGGCCGTCTGCGCATCTCCATCTACGCCATATCAGCTGTCGTCGCACTCGGCCGCCAGTCTGCCGTCGCCGCAATCCAATGCTAGTCAGCCCTCGGGTGATCAGCATTGGGCGCCCTTCAAGTTTCCCGCATTCGAGGCGAGCGAAAAGGTGGACAAGGAGCATCTGGGTGGCGGCAACAATAACAACAACCCGTCCGCGCCACAATTGGCCGGCATGGCAGGCAATTTGCCCAATGGCGGACCCTCACTGCTGTCGAACTCAATGCCGGGTGGCGGCGGTCCAACGGGTCCCATGCAGCCGCAGCATACGCCGCCGCAATCGCAGCAGGACTCTGAACGTTTGCGCTTGCTGCTCACTAACAAGTCACTCTCTGCCAGCTCCTCGTCCATGCATGCGACGGACGGCGACGACAAGGATCACAACATTCTCAAGGTAGGAAAATACCATCCCTTCGATCATGCCACTTTGGGGCATTCAAAAACGGTTCGAATTACCCGTTTACACTTTTCACTTTTTATGCTCAAATATTAAAGCTATTTTAAAATCGGGTTCTACAAGTTGTCGCATAATTTTGAATACCCCACATCATATGCGCCGCTTTAGTCTTCTTTTTGCTGCCACATAACCTCACTTTATTTTTGCTGTTTTCGTTGCATTTTTGTGTTGCCTGCTTCCAATTTATTTTTCTTTTCTCGTATTTTCTACTTTTAAGCCCTCAAAATTTTACAAACAGGGTCTGCTCAACTCTGAGGAGGACAAAGACGGCCCTGGTGGCAGTGGTGGCATGTTCGAATTGGGCGCTCCCGGCCTGGCGAGAGCACGTATGGTCGGTGTTGCGGCGCAGAAGGCGGGCAACTCCAGCAATACCATGTTGCTAGAGGTGGGTACCGACAACAGATATTAATTATAGCAGTTTCCATGCCAAGATCCCGTAACTTTTTATTTTTTCATATTTACCGGAATTATCGGCGTCATATTAAGTATTTGATATGCCTTTTAGTTTCATTGGCTATTCTCTATTCCATATCATTCCTCATTAACGTTCATCTTCTGCTACTTTTCAGATACTCAATGATAAGGATGATGAGAGCAAGGGCTCCTCATCGGGCCGCCAAAGCGAACTCATGCGTCAATTGCAAAAAGGTAATGGCCACCATGGACATCACCACGGGCATCACCACATCAATAACCTGAGCAACGAGGATCTTAAGCGCATTCTTAAGATACAAGCCGATCCGGTGGCCACACGCAAGCGTTCACTGAACGAGCCGGATGATGGCATCTCCGCCAAACGTTCCGAGGATCGTCCGTCGAAGCTGTGCGAAAAGAATAAAATGCTCGCTTCACTGCTTGCGAATCCGCCAAAGAATCCGGTGCTGCAAACGCCGCCGCAGGTGAAGACCATACCCGATATCACTTCCTCGATGAATCGAAACTTGTCGCTGGGTCAAGGCGGCACCGGGTCGGCAACAATATCGCTGGGCAATATGCCTCCGCGCAACAGCGCACAACAGCAACTCTCAACGACTCAAGCGATCGCCAGCAGTGCCAGCGGTGTCGGTGGCGGACGCAATGCTGGTGGACGCAAGCAGCCTTCCGATGCCTACCTCACACAGCAGCAGCAGCAGCAGCAACAACAACAGCAACAACAACAGCAGCAGCAGGCGCAGGCTCAACTGAGCATAGCCGCCGCTGTTGCTGCTGCCAGTCTGCAACGGCCTCAGCAGCAGCAACAGCAGCAGTCGGTGCAAATGAGCTTTGCGACTGCGGCTGAGCACTCCTTTGCCACGCCTCCACACAACACCTCAGCTACCTCAGGCGCAGCCGCCGCGGCTGTCGCAACGTCGACGGTGACGTCGCAGTCGTCAATGGTGTCGCAACTGTCGGCGTTGAGTGGCGCGGACATCGATCCGGAGCTGTCGAAGATACTCGACAGCGTCATGGACTACGTGGCTGACGACCAGTCCTTTGGGCCGAGCACGCCCACCTCCATGGCGGACCTCACGCCGCAAGAGATCAACGAACGCATGGCCATCAGCGCCATACAGAAGTCGCTCATGGTGGAGACGTCGGCATTCGGCGCGGGCGTGCCCGGGGGACCACAGGTGCAGCTGCACCTCCAGCAACAGCAGCCGCAACCGCCCGCCTATCCCGGCAATCTGCTGAGCAGCATTCAAGCGCAGCAGCATGCGCAACAACAACAGCAGCAGCAACAGCAACAAATGCTGCAGATGCTGCGCAGCGGGCAAGTGGGAAATCCGCAGCAGCAGGCTTCCATGCAGCAAATGTTCGAAGCGATGCGCGCGAATCAGGTAACCTACGCAGTTGATGTCGACATAGCCTCACATTTTGCTAATGGCCATTTCCGTTTCCTACAGCAGGGCTTTCAGCGTCCGCCGCCCATGTACACGGCGCGCGGGCGTGTACCCATGAACGCCGTGGCCACATCCGGCGGCGGAGTGCTGCCGACGCCGCAATACCGCAATCTACGACAGCAACAGTTGGCGGCGCAGCAGAAGGAGCGGCTGCTGCAGCAGCAGCAGAAGCAACAGCTTCTGGTGCCCGAAAGTGCGAACGCGCGCAACGATCAGATGTGTAAGTAGCTCGATGATACGATGATGAGGGCTGGTTCAAGTCAATAACAGTTACAAAGATTTTCCAGTTCTTAAAAATTAAATTCACTTTAATTCCATTGCCAGACATCATATTATAATTATAATCGGAAGTAAAATATTAAATTCCCGAACTCCTTGTTATTGAATAGAAAATAGTTTTAATCAACCTCTAGGATTCTTGTACTTCAAACATTGGCAAATCCTTAGATGAATACAAATGATAGAAAATATTCTTACAATGGTAATGAATTATTTTCGTTTGATTCAATTCCAATTTGTTTTGATTTTTAATTACTTTCAAAAAAAGAAAGCGCCATTAAGAACGTCACCAATAGAAATTCTTCCCCAAGCATATGAATTTAGTAGAATTAGTGACTATTTCCCAGTTCAGTTTGAAGTCAAAGAAATTGTTACCATGTTGGGAGAAAAAGGCTTACTCTCTCTCTCTCTCTCTCGCTCTGTATCATTCACTTACTCACTTCCACGTCCATCCCCTGCAGGTCTGAACCCCGGCATTGGCAACATTGGCAATCTACTCAACAGCCCCGTGGCGCCGAACGTGTCGCTGTCGCGCACCAACCTGCCACCGGACTCTCAACTAAGTCCCAGCTTCGCACAGACCATGATGCAGCAACAGCTGAGTCCGGGGCAGCGCAATGCGCCTTTCAGCCCGCAGCCAAACCAAGGTAAGTCCAATACTTTCGCTTGCCGCGCCGCATCAGCTTACTCTCTCCTTCTCCCTTGTTCAGGTTATGCGCCACAATTTACGCAAAACGCCGCGCAACGTCTCTCCCCGCAGCAGCAGCAACAGCTGTCGCAGCAGCAGGCTGCCAACGCCCAGCAGCAACACCAGCTGGCCGCCTTCCAAACGGCGCAGGCTGCTGCCGCTGCCGCTGTGAGCAGCCAACAGGCAGCACAGCTATCGCCACGCCAGCCGCCCGCGTTTGGTGGCGCTGCTGGTGCTGGCGGCGGCGGTGTGCAATCGCCCGGCATGCCGAATGCCACGCCGCCGCAGTGGGCGAACGTGGCCGGCGCGGGCGGTGGCGTGCCGAACGCGGCGCAGCGCGGCCACTCGCTGCAGCAGCACAATCCGATGCTGAGCGCACAGTTGCAAGTAAGTGGCAGCCAATGGCTGCATGCCGCCGAGCGCGTCACTCACTTCTCCTCTTCCTCCGCGCAGGGTGTCGGTCCATACAACGCACGCCAATACCAGCAGCAGCGACGCGGCCTCAACTCACCCGGCGGCACGGGTGTGCCTGGTGGCGGCGCAGGCGTCGCCGCGGCCAGCCTGCAGCGCTCGAACTCCTTTCAGGGCGGCGACAATGGCGGCGCCGGCGGCTTCACGGGCCCACCGAACTCACCATCGCCGCAATCGCCGTACGGCGGCGCGGGCGCCAACGTCTTTCAGCAGCAGCAGATGCAGCGCATGCAACGGCAAAGCAGCGTGCCGCAAGCTACTCAACACTTACCCGGTAAGCAGCTGCAATTCTTGTGCTATACAGCGGAGTAGAGCAACTGCTTCGTCGCCGGCACCAACTCGAAAACGTCCCTCGACTGCAATTTCCCTGCCATCAACACTTTTTTGCGCTGCAGCAACTGCTCTCTTGTGTTGCTATAATATTATGACATGCCAACAAAGTGTTTACATCTGCACAAATCCCTCGCTCTTTACCCAAAAATGCCAGTTTCTATGAATTTTGAAAGCTCTGAAACAGTTTTGAGTTCGCTATATTTTATGGCATGTTTGTGAGCGCCTTAAAATACATATATTTTATGTACATGCGTATCTTTCAATAACTGGTTGTTAATCTGACTATAACGCTATAATGTATGCTCTAATTTTTAGAGCGTTGTTCATTTGTGCTATAACTTTATAACAAAATTTTATTGTGCTCTTGAGCACAATTCATTTGCTTTATCATTTTTATAGCACACTTTAGCGAAAGCCACATAGCCTCTTCACCACTGTACAGAAACTAATAGTCTGGCAGCTAGTACATAGCTACTATAACTGCAAGCACTCCACCCACTCACATGGTCATTCACTCACCCAATCACCCATCCAACCAACCATGGACTCCCCTCAACTCACCTTTCTTACGTATGCTACAATCACTTCTTAATTGAAAACAAATACAAGCTAAATTGATTGATAAAATGAAATGTAAACAACAACAAATACCACAAAAATACAGGCTCACCACGCCCATTCGATAGTAGCAACAGCAGCAACAACCCTTCCAGCCATGATGCATTAGTCAATGGCAGCGTCGGCGGCGTCGGCATGAATGGCGGCGCTGGCGGCAACAACTTCGGCAACATGTCTTATAATCTACAGCGTGCCCATGCCCATGCCCACGCCCACGCGCACGCACACGATGAACTGTTGTGGACGCTACGACCCTCACTACCTTCGCACACGCATCCGCATTCGCATCAGCCAACAAGTGATAATTATGGTCGTGCGCAGACCGGTAAGCGGCAACAGATACAAACATATGTACATGCACCAGTGCATATTCAATCATACATACGTACTCCTAACTAAATGTGCGGTGTGGCTAAACTAACTCATCATACATAAACATACATACATACATAAACACATGCAATAGGCAGGGTGACACATATGCGAAATTTCAAATATTTAAATACGAATACTCTCAAAACTTCTTTCGTACATGCTTTAATGCACTTATTTTGGAAGCTCAGTCACCCTGTATATTAGTTAAAGCCAGTAAATATATACATACATACATACATACATTACCACTACTTTATCGTCTCGATACAGGGTGAATAAAATCAAAAAATTTCAAAACTTAAATTTATAAAAAAACCCACACTTCCGGAACTTCCACTATAAAGCACCAATTTCGGCAGCTAAGTCAACCTGTATTTTATGGCAGATCGACGACACAAATTAACGCTATATACATATATTGTCATCACAGCTGCGGGGTGACTCTAGTTGAAAGGTTAAAAAACCCAAAAATTGCAAGCCGATTGAAAGCTCACTTCAAATACTTTTCGGAATAAGTTATAGTTGAAATGCTGAATCACCCTGTACTACCACTATAAACATATTACAGTAACACCGCACTGCCAATAACTGTAAATAACTGTATCACGATAGCTTTTATAGCACAGCTGTAAACTGTTGTTGTAAATATTCCATGTACATTTACTGTTGTAAATAAGTATTGTATTGTAATATCCTGTTGTAAGCACTCTGTCTGCAATATACTATATGTATGCACATATATGTACATATATGGCATACGTGCTCTTTCATAGTGTTTCAAAAGTTGCCATATTTTTATGGCAAACCTTCAGATTGAGTATTTTTATTTGTTTGCGGTTCATATGCAGCGTCCCCCAACTCTGTCGTCGGAGTTAGATTTATTTTGTACAAAGCAAAATCCCGCAAATTGTTTATAGCAACTCGTGCACCCATTTTGCAGTATTTTTATAGCATACTTAAATACCTTAGAAAAATAATAATTTTTATAGCTTAAGTATTATAGCAACTTTGCAGTTCAGCCCTTTTTTACATTTTGTATGTCATACAATATCATTATAAAAAATAATGTATGGTCGAAGCATTGAGTATTACAAGTTCCTCCACCATTACAAGCTGCTATAATTTTGTAATTTTTGTATGTGTTCAATCTCAAATTGTTGCTTTTTTGGTGCTATTTTATGTGTGTTTTTGTGCTATAATTTTGCCAGCGTTAACATAACAGGCAGCTAACATATGCATACAAATACGAACACGAAAAAATACACTACCGCTCACACAAACACACAATACAGTCATACAACACACGCACATGCTTTCAATGGACTACTCTTGTTCTACGTGTATTAACCTTCTACTGGAATAAACTATGGTAAGCTCTTTCGCAGTTGGGATGCAAGTTCAGTTAAGAAAGTGGAAATATTTTACATTAAGTACACCTAAAGTTGCCTACGAGCAGTAGAGGGTTAAACATTTTTCACACCTATCTTTTACCTTAATCTTATGTGTTCTTCTGTTCTCTTTCTCAGCGAATTTTTCTTTTTTATTTTTGGTTTAAATCTTTATGTTTTTGTGACACCCTGCATTAAGTTGCCATAAAATTGTTATGGCATCTCTCAGTGCCCCTACCACAAGCCCCACTCGTTACTCGAACCCCCACACCCTCTTGTAAATAATGCAGATTCCGTTTTTAGTGGCCGTTCCCCAGAAATATTTATTGTGGCTAATATCAAACTTTATGGAAGAGAAATTTCCGTATATTATCTGCTCTTTGCTATAATTGTTCTCTCGAATGCTTCTCATTGCAGTTGGCAACGCGGCGAACTCTTCGGACTTTGTCAAGCAGGAGCTGCGCGCCGTGGTCAGCGGCCGTGCGCAACAGCAGACCGCCGCGGCGGCGGCGGCAGCAGCTGCGGCCAATGGCGCGGGCGGCAACGGCGTGCCCGGTGGCGCTGCTGGTAGCGGCGGCGCTCTTCCTGGCGGCCTGGTGGGCATGGGCCCGCAGCAGCAACAGGGCGGATCAATGGTTGTTGGTGGCAATGGTACAAATGCACTTAGCATGGCGCAACAGCAGCAACAACAACAGCAGCAGCAGCAACAGCAGGCGGGCAGTGGCGGCAATGGCGTCGGCAACGGCGCTGGAGGCGGCAATTCATTGCTGCATACGCCACCAGATCCGTCGACAATGGGCTTCAGCTTTGATGCACGTAAGTCGCACTTTACGTCTCTGCAGAAGCTGCAAAAAATATCGATTTTATAAGTATTCAATACATACTTTAAAGTTTGATAAGAATATTTTTACTCAATGCTTGTTTACGATACTTTTTGATATCGAGCAGTGCAATCGAAGTTTTGTACAAATTAATTTTGAATTTTATGTAAAATCAATTTAATTTGATTATTTTATGAAACTTCGTTCGAAAATTATACATGATCATTATTAGAAATGCTTAAACGTACCAAAGAAATCGGAACCTGTTCATTTCAGCTTTGATGCAGCTAAAATCAGTCTCAGTTTTATCAGCAAAATTCCTATTTTACGCACCGAAATATTTCCCTGGAAATTTTTCTTTCTTTCTCTTTGCCCTTTCCCTATGCATTTACACATGGCAAGTGTTCTTTTAGCATTGATGTTGCTGTGGCAAATACATATCAAAAATAAATGAGGGCGAGAAGAACTAATGAGAAATATTCACAGTACGAGAAAGTCTGAACTCGTTGCCTTTCGTTTTTCCTCTCTCACCTACGAACTCGAATTTCCGGCAAGAAGATTATACCTACGTGCGTAAATTGCAAGAACAAATTATTTCATTCCATTATTCAACATAAAAGGATTGTGCTTCCTCCGTATGATTAAACCAATTTGAAAAAGTTGCAATAACAACTGAAATTCGAGTTTCTGATAAGGCAAAAAAATTTAAAGTCAATTAGCAAAATATTGTGAGGGTTTCTATCATTTGATGGAAGTATTTATAAAGATGTAAGTAAATTGTAAAAATACGTTTACCAAAACGCACTCAAAATTCGTGTACTGGATATTTATGATATTTGATTTCGATATTTTAATGCGAACTAATCACATACAATTTTGTTCCTATTGCAGAAGATTTCTTCGGTAGCAGCGCCACGAGGTGACCTTAAGGTTTTGCTACGCAACAACAACAAGAGCAACAACAGCATCTACGCTACATTTAACGTAATGTAATGTAATGCAACGCAGCATAACGCAACTCAGAAAAGAAGGAAAATGCAGTCTACAAGCAAACAACGCTAACAACAACATCAAACAACAAACAAACAATCAACAACAATTAACAACAACAGCATGGCAGCATCGGTTTCACTAGCTTAATTCTAATACCACAACAACTGCAACAACAACAACAACAACTTGACATAGGCAAATAACGTGAAAGTCCTTTTTTGACAGTGTGCTTTAGAAAAGTAAAGGCTTATAAATTGGCAAGCGCGTAGCCAAGGAGGTTCCGGCTTGCTACTACGAGCGCTAGCAATAGTTCGAAAATACTAATGTAAAGTTTGAAAAACTTTTGTTAAGTAAAAAAATGTGAAAGGTACTTGGACTTCGAATTGAAAGACATTTTTTGTATTAATCAATCGATTACGCTGTCGACTTTGCTCTAGTAAAATTTAATGGATTACGTTGAAAGAGCGATTTCGTGAAAAAAGGTTGAAAATTGCAGATCTAATCTCGCATTGTAATAGTCACAATAAATTGTCATTCCGATTGACATTTTATAATACGGAAGATAATATGTTTCGTAGGAAAATTGCAAGTGAACCAAAACATTGAGTGGTAATTTTCGTGACTCTTCCGAATTAAAATGTTAGAAATTCGAAACTGTAGCATGTCCATGATAAGTTATTGAAGTCTTGAGTGCATGTGAAACCGCAGCTAATGCTCAAGCTGTAGAAAAGGCGCGTTAAGGACCTTTGTGGTCAAATCGCAACGACATTTTAGGTTGAGCCTGGAGAGTTACACTGTATTTCGTTTGTATGCTACACATAATTTGAATCGAATGTAATGTTGTCGAATTATCGTAAGGCTATAGTGAACATTTTAAAGTTTTGCGACACATAAAATTTCTATAAACGCATTTGGAATGGCTCTTTTTTAAAAGAAATGAAATACCGAGTAACTTCTATGGCATGCCTTTTAGCTGCAGAATTTAAGAGCCGACTTTTTAAACTTCTTTTAGAAAGAGAAGAATGGCAGTTCAATGGCTTGATGAAACTGTGCTTTGTTGGCGCATATGAGATCAACTTATTTAGGTAGGGCTATTTCTGTAGACTTAAATAGATGGTCGAAACAAGCAGCTTTGAAGTCAAGTCTTCTTGCAATGGAATGCAATTTTAAGTTGAATACGCTTTAAAAGTGCAGAATGCAGTTTCACTAAAAGGATTTAAGTAACAATCAAAGGATAGCTCTGCTGATATGTCGTCTTTCGTGAAGTGGGATAGAAGAAAGAGAATGAATGAGATGTCTGCCTGTGCAACGAACCCCCTTGGCTACGCACTTGCGTCGCCTGCGCCAATTCGTAAGTAGTACGCTGTAATGAGAAATTGTCGGTAGCGTTGTGCGAAAAAGACAACAAGATAGAGTGAGTGAGAAAGAGAAAGAAGGAGAGAGAGCGAAGCTGTGCTTGCTGTGAACAACCAAAACACATGCGTGTGTTAACTGGATTAGCTAGACATGGACAACGCCGATGAATTAATTTACATAGCATTACTTTTGCGTATAAAAAAAAACTTTTAAATGAAACCGAAAAAAAAGATTTGAAAAAATTATTGTTCTATTAATTTTAAGCACGAGCAAGCAAATTTCTATAAAACAACAACAATTAACTATTATTCTTAGTATTATGCTTAATATTATTGATAATTATTGCTAATGACTATTGCTATTAAAAAATATAAAAATGAAACTTTAAATTAAGGCAATTTTTACATTTTGTAGAATTGTCAGCAGCAAAACAGAAAAATTGTGTATGTATTTATATTATATGATTATTATAAATGAAGCAGCAAAGCGTTAAAAACACACATACACACACACACATATATAGAAGAAAATCTATTTCAAATTAATTAAAATTACAACAACAACAAATAATAGAAACTTAACATACCAAAAGAGAGTAAAACTGTCGCCCATTGCTTTTGTTTTTTGTTGCAGCAATGCAGAAAGTTTGTTGTAAAGAACACTTGTAACGGCACTTTTAATAAAGTGCGCAAAAGCACACATATAATAATTATAAGTTACAAACTAAATCTTTGTTTTGTGTGCTTTTAAGCAAAGAAAAGGGAAGTTTTTAGAAAATACTATCAATTAATGCAAGAAATTGAGCATTGATTGGAAGAAACAACAGCAAGAAAATACAACTTAAAAGAAAATTTAGTTTTACACTTTATGCTAAAACTTAAATGATGCTTTAGGCACAGCGAGTCATACACACACACACACACACAAAGCACACACAGAACACATACACACAGATACAAATGCAAGTGCAAACAAAGAAATGCAAATATAATAATGTGAATTGCATTAATTATGTGCAGAAAACCAACAACAACACCAGCTAAGCAAAGCAAATTGATATATATACACACACACACACACACACACATAAACCAATAAATATACATACATATATATACATGCATACATATTGAACTAGCATATACCTACAATCTAAATTTAATTTAGTCGCATACACTCATTAAGCTTAGCGTTCACCACTGCAGCAGCCGCTGTTAGTTAGAGCAGGCAGCTGGTGGGCGTGGCTTTAGTTTATTATTTGAAAGAAGAAGTAAAAAGAACACTTAGTGCAAGTTAGTAAAATGAAAACATATAGAAAATAACGAAAAAAAATAAATACAACTACAGAACAGAACAGCAGAGTCGTAAAAAGCATGTAAATTTTTTTCCAGTGTGATAATTTGTTAAAATTTTTACAGAAAAACCAAAATTATAGAAAACTATTTAAATTTATGCTTTTCTATTAACAAAGAATTGTTGCGTTGCTTTTAAAGTGTTTACTGCTATTTTCCTAGAAATCTTTTCATGCTTTTACAATATCAACTAGCTGCCTCCCCTTTTTTCGTTGCGTGCATGGGGAGGCATTGATTTGCTATAATTTGGAATGCTTAATGATTTCTTAATATGTTTGTAAAATAAAATTAACTTGATGACTGTGAAAGCAATTTGACAATTTAAGGAATCAATTTTAATAGTTTCAAATCATTTTAAACTTTTCTGAAATAATTTTTATTAATTTTCGGTTATTTTAAATTAATTTGACCAATTATGAAATCACATTGACTAATTTGAAGGAAAATACACACTAAACTGTGCTATAAATTAACTGTTGCAAGCAACGTCTTAAGCTTGCCTAACGAAATTGTGAAAAGTGCAAAAGTGGCATCAACAAATTATGGCAATTTCTCATTTAACTGGCATTCAGAAAAATTATGGCAAGTAGCCGTTTTAGTGCAACTCAAAGAAATGTATAATTTTACCAATTCCTCACTTGAATGCCGTTCCAAAAAATAATGACAAGTAGCCGCTTGATAGCAACTGAAAATATGATGGCCAGTGGGGTCATCTAACTGTTGTTCGGCTGAATTATAGCAAGTAGCCGCTATGCTGATCTTCAAAATTGCAGCAGACCTGCCGCGAATCGACATTTAAGGCTCAGTTACTCTAGACGTATTGTAAGTCTGCGTTAACTTAAAAATTGAACCGTTCACTTTAAAACGTAGAAGTGTCGCAGTCAGTCTTTTGCATGTTTGTCTTTTTGTTAGAGTTGCCGTATAGTTTTGGTAAACAATATAAGCACTCTTTCATTTGAGTTGAAATTTTGTAGTCTTTATAGAATTTATCACAAAGAATTATCTTAATTTTACATCCGATCGATATCAACATCGACCCGCATGCAAAGAGCTCGGGTTGCGCCAGCTGACACGGTTTTTCTGAAATAACTGAGCCTTTAGGCAAGTTATAGCATGGCCGTTGGGAATTATGGCAAGTGCTCACTTGATTTTCCCTCTTTTAGCATATTTGCTTCTCAAAATTCAGCTGATATCTTAGCTACTTCTAAACAACAACACACACGCGACAAATTCCATAAGAATTATAGCAACTTTTATTAAAATTCTCTCTTTACCATATTATGGCCAAGTTGCATCAAACGATCTGCCTTAATTGCTCGAAGCTCATGGCTTGAAAAGGCGCAAAGCAAAAAAGTTATGTTAAAAACAATAGACATTTTTTTTAAGCTTAACTTCAAAATAGCCAAAACAATGCTTTTTATTAAAATGCATATTATTTATAAATTATGCTTTATTATAAAATATTTGCAACCTTTTTTTCCGCTTTCTTGTTTTACAATTTTGCTTTTGAGTGTAAATAACTTCTTTATGTTGGCTTTTATTATAAAATTTTTTATGCAATTTGTTTTAAATTCTTTAGTTACTTAAGCGTTAATGTTAAAACAATGTTCATTATATATTTTGTAGTTGTTTTTTCCATTAGCTGCGTTCTTTGTTTAAGTTAAAGCTTGCTGTATTAATGTTTAAAAAAAAGCAAACAGAATATGAAATTGTTTTCTTTGTAAAAAATATTATTTAGCCGTTATAATTAAGCTTAATATGAGTTTTTTTTCTGCTTGAAAAGTGTTATGCATTATTTATTAAGTGTAAAATAGTTATGCATATTGCAAAAAATGCAAAATATTTGGTTTTTGTCGAAAACTAAATGTGTTTTTAGCAATATGAAGGCAACAAAAAATATTTAGTAAAATTTTAAATTTAAGCTTGTGTAAATGTTTTTGTTGTTTTTTATATTTTGTTCGTTTATAATTGATGTTTGTTTGCTATAAGTAATTTTGTATATAATTTACAATTTTTCAAATTATAGTAAATTTATATATGTACATATATACATATACATATATATTATTTTGAAAAGATTTAGCAAAAAAAGAAAAATATTGTAGAAAGCTAAGTGCAAAAGGGCTAGTTGAGCGGAAGAAGAAGAAGAAGCAGCAGCAGCAATTTTGCAAAACTAATTTAAAAAAGCGCAGTACGTGAAGGCTATTTTCTACAGGTTTTAACTATTTTTACTACAACTATTAATTTTATTGTAATTATAAACAACAAAAACTTATAAATATCTTTATTATTTTCAGTTTTATTTTACTTTTTTTCGTAGTTTTATAAATTATTACATATATTCTTTATTTTAAGCGGGGTTAATATACATATATAAAATATATACACATACATACATATATGTATATACACAGACGTGCATGTGTTATTATTTTTAATCTAAATAACGTAATAAATTTACATATACGCGTATATATAAAATGAAATAATTATTATTTTAATATAAAAACTTTGATAAATAAACATTAAATAAAAATTGCTTACATTATTACAAAATATGATTTTTTATTTGGTTACTTTTAGTTAGAAACTAACTTCTATCATTTTTTGCTACCAAAGTTGTCTCGAGAAAGTTTTTGATTCTGAGCAGCATTTGAAAAAATTTTCTTTTATCATGCTGAAAGTTCGATTTGCGAAACCTTTCAAGATTTAGAGCGAAATTTTCCCCTTTAAAATTTTTAACACTTTCTCACACATCATCCAGTTTATTTTCTCTGCTAAATCAGCTAATCGTTTAGCTTGATTGTTTGAAATGGGCAGCTTGATTGAATAGAGGTAATTCAGAATCGTAGAGTTAACACAGAAAGAAGCACGCCCATAAGTTTCTTAAATCATCTAAAGTAAGTTTGTATATTTTTGAAAGCTTTTTAAACAATCCAAAATCAATTCGACCGCTTCTAAAATTAATTCAATATTTCTGGAATCAATTTGCAAAAGTTTGAAATCCAGATGAATATTTCAGAAATTAATTTGGCCTTTTATGAAATAAATTTGGATTGAAGTCAATTCGAATCATTTGAAATCAATTTTACTGTTTCTGAAATAAATTGTAATAGTTTTGAATCAGTTCGAAATATTTTTACTAATTTTAAATGCAAAAATGCAACTATTTCTGATGTAAATTTAAATTATTTTAAATTAATTTGACCGTTTCTAAAATCAACCTAACGAATTTGAAATCAATTTGACCCATTTGAAATCATAATCAGCCCAATTCTGAATATTCCCCGGGAGTTCAATTCCTGCGGATTGGATTTTTCTCGAGAAAACAATTCTCCTATTCTAAACACCCTGGGAGAAGCAAAATGAGGGAGACTGAACTTCGAGTCAAATTAGTTTGAAATATTCGAGATTAATTTGACCATTTATAATATCACCTTGACTAATTTTATGTCAATATTTAATTTCTCAATCAATTTGACTAGTTTTAAATACGTTTGACGATTTGCGAAATCAATTTGACTCGTTGGGAGTTGTTTAAACATTTCTAAAATCAATTTGACAAATTAATTTTGGCGAATCGATGCTACTACCTTGACGGATACTGCAATATAATGAGATGATAATTTGATTTATATAAACTGTGAAGTGAAATAAAGTGCATAATTTCATGTATACGAGCCAGACTCATGATTGCTTCACAAGGCAAATCCAAGTATACACTAATCCGACTAAACAGATTTTTTTTTGCATTTACAATATATTCATAAGTAACTATCTGAATTACTAAACTTTCATCAAAGTTTTTGGAGTAGCATTGCTTCTCAAGAAAGTAAAGAACAAATACAGCACAGTTCTGTATTATACAGAATGATAGTCATGGGCATTGTGACTCGTAAATAAGTCGACAGCTTTACTTTATTTGAAAAAGCAAATTTTCTTGAAGTATTTGATATTTTTATATATCGACATAAAATACCGCTTGCCTTTTATTTGAATGATTTCGTGCTCCCTCAGTTCATTTTCGATTGTCAATTTCAATCTAAAGTGATTTCACTTGCATGCCATTATAATTTTTTTTAAAGGGAAAATATGAAATTTTTTTAACAAATTAAAGCACTGAAAAATTAACTGCCACTCACAGTTATAGCAAACAACTTAATTAGCATAATTCACAAAAAAAGAAAAATAAAAATTACGAAGAAAAAAAACAACAAATATAGAAAAACAAACGAAAATGGCAGAAGGATATTAACACTTGGGAAAATAGAAATACCTCTCTTTAAGTTCAAAGTACACGTAAATATTAAAACATAATAAAAGAACAACAAAAAAGTAACAAAACCGAACAACCGCATAAAAACATTTAACATAAAATACATGCAAATTGCATTATATACGCAAAGCAAACACCCTCATAACGTTAAAGCAAATGAAAGTTTATATATATTAAGAAAATTTAAATAAAATTAAATCATACATAAATTATATATATATTTGTACATAAGACAAAAACGAAATTGAAATACGGAAGCAACAAAAAAAAGGCGTTATTTATACAACAACTCTTATACATAAAATCAGCACAATTGCAAGTTCATTTGTAAAAAAATGCATGAAAAGTTAAAAGTACACAGTAACGAAGTATAGGAAAAAATTTGCCAGCAGTTTACTTCTTTTCTTCTCTATTCTTTCCCTTTATGCTTGTCGCCTAGCATATTATTTGGATGCAGTACCTTTTATGGAATGAAGTTGACAAGTTTGAAATCAATATGACAATTTTAGGAGTGAATTTGACTTCGATTCTCGATATCAATTCAACAATCTCTGAAACCATTTAAACAAATTGGAAAGCAATTTAACCATTTGTGAAATCAATGTGACGAATTTAAAATAAAGTTGACCGTTTATGAAATCAATTTGAAGAATTTAAAATCAAGCTGAACATTTATGAAATCAATTCGACTGTTTGGAAATCTTTTTGACCATTTCTGAAATCAATTTGACCCATTCGAAATCATTTTAACAACTTCAGAAATTTGCTTGCCTAATACAAAATCAAATTCAATATTTTTGAAATTAATTCGGCCATTTATGAAATCAATTGACTCATTTGAAATCAATTCAACACCCTCTGCAATCATTTGGACTAATTTTAAATCAATTGGATCATTTATGAAATGAATTCGACTGCATTTAAATCAATTCGACCAATTCTAAAGTAAATTTGGCTCATTCGAAATCATTTTAAAAACATCTTGAATTAATTTGACTTATTCGAAATCAGTTGTACTATTTTTTAAACCAATTCCTCTAATTGAAATTGGTGAAATCAATTTGACTAATTTGAAGTCTCTTTGACCATTTATGAAATCAATTCGACTCATCAATTTGAACATTTCTGAAGTCTATTTGACTTATCAATTTTGAAATCAGTTTGACTGTATTGAAATCAATTTTACCATTTGTGAAATCAAATTTGACCATTTATGAAATAAATTTGACCCATTCGAAATCATTTTAACAATATCTGAAATCAATTTGATTAACTCGAAATCAGCTAGACTATTTACGAAATCAATTCCTAATTAGAAATCAATTTGACCATTTAAGGAATGTATTTGACTGATTCAAAATCAATTTAACAACTTCTGAAATTATTTCGACTAATTTTGAATCAGTTTCACTATTTATGAAATGAATTCGACTGGATTAAAATCAATTTGACCATTTCTGAAATGAATTTGACTGTTTCTAAAATCGATTTGCAAATTTGCAAATTTTTGAGTGCAAAGTTTTGCTTCTTCCCTTTTGCACTTTTCATACGCGTTTACATTACTTACCAATAGTAGCAGAAAGTCAGTAGAACCTATTAAATACAGGGTGCCGTCTAAAATCCCGCTATTTGGTTTGCCAAAGCTGAAACGCGATTCGCCCCTTTCCAAAGTAATTTGCAAACATTTCATATGTTTATTGCAAAAACAGTTTTATACCACAAAAGCAAGAATTAAACAAAACCTCAACTAAAAGTATACCGCATTTTTACAAAATTTCTCAAAGTAAAACAATTTAATGACTTAATTGCATTTAGTATTAAAATGAAATAATGCAAGTTGAAATGTAAATTAAAATTGAACCAGTTCACATACACACACATACAAAAAGTACATTTAAAGTGCATTAATACAAGAGTAACGACTTAAATGAGTAAAGATTATATAAGAATAAAATTATTAAATGCATTAATAAATCCACAAAATTTGAAAATTGTTGCTGCATAAAAAATCAAAATTTAAAGCAAAACAATTAGCTATAAATATTATACGAAAATTTACATAAAATCTCGACAGCGCCAATATAACAAAAAAGTGCTGAAAAACCGCGCTTTTTTTAAATATTTCTCAATACTTTTGAATATACTACTAATTTTCATCAGCTAAAAAAATGTCGAATTAATTAATTGTAAATGCAAACTAAGAAGACACCCTGTACCAAGCACACACTGTGCCATGTAAATGCAAAATAAGCGACTAGAATTTTGCACTACTTGAAAATAGACCAATTTGTAAATAGTCATACACACACACACACGTATACAAATGCAATTAGTTACAGTTCACAATTACACACAAGCATTAAATAAGCGCAACTAATTATAGCAACAAACAAACACAACAATAAACCTATCAACTTTTCTATGTAAAAAATTGTTCAAACATGCAATTATTAATGAACAAGAAACACAAGTCCAACTCACAATCTTGTGCAAATGCGCTTGCATATTTGCAATTGCAAATTTTGTAGTTGTATTTTTACTCAACACTAACAAAATATACAGAGATGCAATTGCAACATCTTTGCAAAAAAGCAGCACCTAAAACCCGTAGTATATTTACTATGCGATTGCAACCCTGAATTGCAATCTGACAGCAGATACAAGAAATTGAGAAATAAACGCAAAATCAGCAAAAATGAAAATAAAAGAAATAAAACGACGCATTAAAAGAGAAAGGCCGAACAAAAAATGGCCTGAGAATGGTTTTAAAGCAAAAAGCCAAAAATTCCGACAGAAAATAATTTTAGCTTCTTTGGTTTCGTGTTTTGCAAAAAGTGATGCAAGCTAAACGAAAAACACTGCTCACAATTGACGGCAAAAATTTACTATTGCACAAATTTGCAATCTCAAATGCACAAGATTGTGAGTTGGGCTACTGTACTTTTTCTTCACAACTTAAACTTGGAAAAAAGTGCTTTGAATTTCGTAGAAAATTTCAATGCACGAGAAAGTGAATACTTATTTCGATTTACATTGTTAAGAGCAAAAGCGCGTGAGAGAAAGAGAGAGCTGTAGCAAAAGTATTGAAGTTTACAAAAGCAGCCGCCATAATGCTGGCGAGTAAAACAGAGAGACTGAGTGCAATATGGCGGCGCAAAGCGTTGATTGGCTGTGGTAGTGCAAAAAAGAACAAACAAATTTATTAAAATTAAATTACAAAAAAAAGAACGACATGCTTTTCTAAAAAAGATCGTTGAAGTTGAGAAGAGATGTGTAGCAAATGCACGAATTAGAATAAGACACAGATAGAGATAGAGAAAGAGAGAGAGAGAGAGAGAGAGAGCAGAAAGCGAGATACTTGGAGACCTTTAATTGCTGATTTAACACTTACAATGTTTAAAGGAATTAACAGTTTTTCATTAAATTGCACACACACAGACATGCATATTTATGTATATGTTTCAAACACAACTACACATACACATGCATATTTTATGCACACACACCTTAAAATAAAGTTCAATTTTATGTAAATCTTATGTACCTACAGCATTGTACTATACATACATACATATATACATGATGATTCAGTTTTATGCTATATGCTTACTTAATTTATACATACATATGTACTTCATATATCATTTACTTGGTTATACATTATGTACTGCTATATGTTATAAACAATGTATGCTAACATTTATATATTATGCTATTATCTATATGCTTTACCTATTATAGTTACATTTACTTACAACGTTACATTTATATACCATTCAGTTAGCATAGTTTTACAGTTATGTGAATTTATACTCACGTAGAATTACGTTATATTATATACGTTTACTAAAAGGAAAACAACACAGCAATGTTTCATGTTATATGTCTGAGTGTTTACTGCTGTTTTTCCACATACACATATGTATCCTATATATTTTGATTATATATAATAACACACACATTCACCCAAATATATGTTAAATTATTTGTACTATGTTGTAATTTATATGCATATATACATACATAGCTGTATATGCTTTGCTTGTATGCATGTATTCTATTGTGTACCTTTCTTCGTGTCAGCAAGCTCTTATGTACATATTCAAGCTATATACATGGCCATATACATGCAACTATGCTCTATACTCTAAGTGTATATTATGTAATAGTTTATGTAAGAAGTGTAATTGTATGCTAACTGATTTTCAAAATCTTCACACACACACACACACACACACATCCTTAAGCACTAAGCATAATAATTAATGATTTAAACTATATGCATTCATTTAAGTTTATTTATATGTAGCATAAGCATTATATACAAACATACATACATATGTATATATACATATATATGTATATGTACATTCTAAGCATAGCGTGTTTATGTTTTGTAATTAATTTTTGTTCAGTTTATATACACGCGCGAAATTATATTTGCAAAATTGTAATATTTCTATTATGAAAAAAATGCATAAAAACAAAAAAAAAATGTTGAACGTTTATTTAAAAACACGAAAGTCGAAAAATAGCGCATCAAATATAAAACCAGCATTCTCCAAAAAAAAATTCTACAACAACAACACGTGCAAGCTCTTGTTTATACACACAAATGAAAAGCATAATAAAAATCGTAAATTTAATAATTAACACTAACGGCAAGCATATAAAAAAAAAGACACACACAAAACTTTAAAAAACAACACAATAGCCAATTAACAAAACAAAATGCGCAGTTACATAATAATTTAGTTAAGCTAATATTTATTAAATAAATTAATTCCACTAAAAAGCGCTGTTTTTTGAAATTTAGAAAAAAAAATTCTCACAGACAAAAAACATATGTTTAAAGAAAAACTGTATTTAACATTATTTGTATGCGAAGTTAAATTAAATTTAAAAACTCACAAAAATAAAAAATATATATTTAAAGTAAATTTAATTTAGACAAAACGACCGAAAGAGCATCAAATGCAATTATGCAAGTGACAAAGAAAAAAAGAGGCAACTAAAAATTGTTAAAGGAATGAAATGCAAAATGTGCATGCGCAAAGGAGGGAGAGAGAGAGAGAGAGAGAGAGCAAATGAAATATTATAAATATTAATATTAATTATTATATACACTCACACAGAATGCAAGAAAAAATAAAATAAAGTAAAATAAAACAATGCAGAACAACAACAAAAACCACACATTAATAAAGAAAAAGACTAATAAATATTAAAAGTGAAAAATAAAAGTAAATATACGTGAGAAAGTGCATTTTTAATTTTGCTGCTGGGAGAAGGGGGCTGTTTTTTATCACATCTGCCTCAACGATTTTTAGAAAGCAAAAAAGAAGAAGCTATAAGTTTTGACCTTTGATATTTGACATCTCCTCGATACCCATCACTTTTGCGCCACATCAACTAACCTCTCTTCTATCGACCTGGAATGTTTCTCTAGCTCTATTTTTGAGGCACTTAATGACATTTCAGCGTCATTTTAGCTGTGGGCGCCAAATTCGCCGTGGCATATCCCAGCAAACAAATTATTTTCATTTCGGTATGGAGGTAATAGCCGACATAATATTGTTTCGATATCGAGAAAAGGCGAAAGGTCGATCAGAATCACTTTCTTTCTTGATTTTCGGTTCTCCGTCTCTCTGTTCTATGTGTCTGTCTGTCTGTGCTGGTCAGTCCATCTATCTGTGCTCGCAGGGGAGACAGAAGAGTTGACCGTTTTGAAACTAATTTGATAGACAGTGACAATGAACCTGAACTTAGTTTAAGTTCCGAGATTTTCGAAGGCACACCCACAATGGGCCTGTAAGTCCCAAGTAAGTACCTTGGACTTTTTCAGAAAAAAAGCTTAAATTTCTATAATTACTCATTTAAAGGAATGATATTTGGTATTTAAGGTGCGCCATACGAAAAGCCGTGGTCCGCCCACTATAAAAGCGGCAAAATTGTTTCGGTAAAATGGCTCCCAATCTAGTAACTACGAACTAAAGCGGATAAATTTTGGTACTCAAGTTCGCATAGCGTCCTTACATGCCCGAAGAAAATATTGGCATGGTCCGCCCACTCATTAGGCGGTAAAGGGAAAATCCTCATAACTTTCATAATATATACACTAGAGCGTCCATATTCGGTCACATCAATGCCGTAAAAAATACCTTTAATTTCCCGAAAAATGGGCGTGGTCCGCTCATCATGAAGGTGTTAGATTATCTATACCGATAATTCCTGTTGTGTACCCTCCAGATGTCAATATTTGGTATATATGTATAGTTCAATTCGAAATATCTTGTAGTTTGTGAAAAATGGGCTTGGTCCATCCACTATGTAGGTGATAAATTTAATTTCTTTCAGCGAACCCACCGTCCCAAGCCTTACTAGTGTACTACCCGATTGATCTGCCTTACTTGTTTCGTTATCATCAAAAAACATTCTTTTTTGACTTCTCCAATTTCTATTACACACGTTTTATTGAAAATAGCTGTGACAATTACTTTCTAATTTAAGTGCTTTGTTTTGATTTCACTTTAGAAAAAAATTTAACTGCTCTTACTTACTTAAATTAAAGTTAGAAATGAGTCATCGCTTTTGCTAGAAGACGACAAGCTGTTGAAGTTGCGCTTAAGCAACTACGGGCTTCAAAGGGTTAAAACACACAAAGCAACAACAACAGCGTAGCTGCGAAGAGAAAGGTGCATAGCCGCCGAACTGCCGTCATACTTACGAAACTTCCGTGAAACCAGCAAAAACAACAACAACAATTACAGATAGCGTGAATGACGATGTTGTTGAAAAAAGAAGGCGCATATAAAAAAGCGCCAGCAATTACAATAAAAACTACAACAGCACACCCAAACAGCACTCGCCAGTTGCTACACCTGAGAGCACAGTGACCCACTTTCGTTGCAGAGCGGCGGCTGCAGCTGCATGCGGGCGCTTGCTGTTCGCCTGGTGGCCAGCAGGCAGCTTAGCACGGGCACTTCCTACAAAACCCCGACGAAATCGAAAGTGCTCGCACTGCTGCTCTGCTCCGTTGTTGCTGCTGGCAAGTTGCAACATTTTGGAGCAACAACAAATAAAAAGCGCCAACTGTAAATTTGTGCAAGTGGCAAGCCTCCATTCAATTGACATATGAAGACAGAGTGAGAGAAAGAGAGAGAAAGTAAACAGGCGAGCGAGTTGGCGCTTTTTTGACAGTGTCTTTTTGACAAATTCACATTTGACAAAATAACTTTTAACTGTACTAGTTGCCTTTTTTGTTGTTGCCATTAATGCGAGTAATGTTGTTGTGTATTGTTTTAGTTGTGTTTTTGTTGTGCTTGAAGTGCAGTTGTAAACAATGGCGCTCAATTTTCGTTTCGTTTTGTTATTGCCTTTGCTGTTGCCATGTTAACTTTTTCGCTGCGCTGCTGGCCACTTCGCCGCTGCCAGATTTTGAGCTGGCTGTCGCTGGCTGTCGTCTTGCTACAATACTTTCTGTGCGCCTCATGCAAAAAGTTTGGCATTTGTTTATTTGTGCATAACAATTTGTTTATGTGCATGTGTATTTTTGGATAATACAAAACATTCGAGCAGACTGGATTAAGTATGCTTTTAGTTTAGCAGCAATAAATAAAACAATTTTTTAATAAAACAATTTTTCCGATGCATATGTATGTACACAGCTGAAGCTTATGAGCGCCATGGAAGGGGGATATGTACATAGTATGTATGTATGTTGAAGTGTTGTGGGCACACTTCAATCCAATGTAGTAGGCCCTTTGGGAGGTAACACCGGCAAAGCTGTCAATTTTCAATTTTCAAATTCCAAATTCGTTGCTTATGAACTCGCTGAAGAATCTAACAACTTAATTATATTCTGCCAAAGGGTATCGTAACTCGGTAACGGGTTGTTACTGACCAATCAAGATAGGAGAAGGCGTAGAGTAGGTGTATCTACATATAGCATGTCAGGCTTTTACAACTATTTGGAAATATCGAAGTAGACTACATTTTTTGATGCCTTTTCGTCTCTGGCAAAATTTAAATCTTATTCCCATGTTCCTGAATTGCTCGCAGAAAGACCACTCCAAATGCATGGAATTGATTGCTTTAATATTTTGCTTAACTAGTAGGGGAGGGAAGCATTAGCTGAAACTTTTATTTCAAGAATGCTAAAACTCACCGAGTTGCCATATATTTTTTTGGAAGCCAACACTCCCTCCCTCCTATACATGCAAAGCACTTTTTGGTTTGGAAAGGATTAAAGATTAGTTGGTGGGGGGAGGGCCGTGGTGGCTCAGTGGGCTAAGTGCTTGGTCGCTGATGCGAAAATCGTCTCGGTTCGAATCTCAGCCGGGGCCTCATAACATTTAACACTTCTCGCGGTGAATTGGCAATTCTCCGAGAATAATTTTTGCCGTGAAAAGCTTCTCAAACCCGTTCGGATTCGGTAAAGTAGGTCCCGTTAACTTGTGCAAAAATATTACAAGCACACACAAGTTAATGTGAGAAAGCTAGGCCTAAGCCTCGTTCGCGGGCGGTTGTGCCAGTTATTTATTTATTTATTAGGTGGGGGGGAGTGGAGTGGCGGACAGCATTTGCCATGAAACTGCGAATATTGTAGATATGGGAAAACTTCCGCAAGAAGTCTTTTCCACAAACGGGACGTTACGACCTAACAATGAATTATCTTTATAATGTGTGATGCTTTGGAGTTTTTTTGAAACGTCGAATCGATGAACCCCGCTCGTCAAGCGCGTGGTGCTACAAAACACAGCGGCAGCTCTAATACCAGCAGAGCATCTACCGTTATAGTGTTCCAAAGAATCGATAGAGCTTTTGACCCTATTGTTGCCTATTAGCTTTATCGCACCACATTGGATATGGTCCCGAAGCTCCAGTTGCGTTCGTGAAGAATTTAGATTTCAGTATCTTCTATTCGGTATACTATAGTATAGGTTCTACTGTCTTAGACTCCGTTCTAATACTTACCTGATGAAAGAGAACAACTCTGACATTTTTTATTGCTCAGATAAAATAATACATATGTACATACATATATTGCAAATGGATGATACCACACAGTTTTAGACCATTGAAGCTCAATCGAATGGTTTGAACAATCCGAAGTGCTTAACTTCATATAGGAACGCTTTATTTTTGTATTACTTACGTATGTAATATTGCTTTATATAACTTGTTTTAAAAAGCACTCCAAGAATGTGTGCAGTTGCAGGTCTGAGTAGTGTTGCATTTTGCTAGGTCCCATCACATTAGAATGTATTTGCAGTAGGAAGCCAGCCTGCTAGTTATCGCAACCTGGAAGACCTATTGAACAACTTCTAAGAATTTCGTTACACAGGAAACTGGATTTTTGATATCACACGTGCATTTTAAAGAAGTCAAATACAACTTGGCAGCTGCTGATGCTATTGGGCCATGGCTGGTTGGCTTATATGGCTAGTCCTGACTACCAATTAGCATTGAGTGCCGTTATGTGACCACTGAATTAACATAGAATTGCCCTGTTTTCGTCGAGAGCAAAATAACAATTGAAGTAAAAGCAGAAGACCGATTGATTGACAGAATTGTCAATGAAAATTAAAGACACCCGATATGATACTCGCAAATTTTAGAACATTAATGATTTCCATACTTTGTATGTCGTTGAGGTTCTACAGAAAAGCCTTTGCTAGTGTTTTAAGGTTTTCTCTTGCTAGGACAGGACATTTATACAGAAAGTGATCTATTGTTTGCTCTTCATTCGGTTTTTCGAAACTACGACAGTACCGATTGAAGGGAATGCAGAGTGTAGCAGCATGCTTACCTACCGCCCAGTGTCCTGTGCATACGGCAGGAAGCCTGTTCATATCCTTCTTGTTCATTATTAGAAGGATACGTGTTTCTCTCTTTTCGCTTTGTTTTGGAGAGCTATCACTCCATTATCTCTGTCTTGATCTCCCTTATTGAAGTACCCCCGTCCGCCACGCTTGAATCGTAGATTGGGCCATACTTACGCTCTGCTGTTGAAACCTTCATACGATCCTTCGTAGGAGCAAAACAATGGCGCTGTTTCAAATTAAAGCTATGCATTGCCATTGTCCTGTAGCAGCTACACTGTAAAAATAGCTGGCATATAGAGATATGGTCCTTGAGCTGACCCTCTTCCCCTGTTCAAATAAAATCAATCAAATCGAAAAATGTAATTTCAATAAAATTAAAATGCAAAAAGCAAGCAGCCAAAAAATATTGAAAGCAGGCGGTTGCAGGAGCAAAGGACTTACGTTAGGAGCATTTTGTTGGAATCTTTTTGGTTTTGTTTAAATAAAACACAAGCATATTTAGTTGTTTTTTTTTTGGTTTTGTTTTTGTTTTTTGTTTTTTTTTTGTTTAGAGGGAAGTTATCTCCGCTAAGGGCTTTCAAAAGTTTTATTTTTGTTATTTAAAGAGTTCCATTAATGATAATCATGCTGATTTTCTTGTTAAAAGTTCATTATCATACTTGTTGACAATTTGTTGTTGTTGTTTGTTCTTGTTCTTAGCATGTTGTTGTTGGTTTTATGCTCATACATTTCTGTTTTCATGAAGTTTCTCATCATTAACTGCTAAATATTTGTTATATACTTTTTTTGTATCAATCGTTCCGCGCTTTCGTTTTGCATGAACATTTTTTTTCTTCTCATTAATTAATGTATTAATTAATTAATTAATTAATTATTAAACTTGTTTTATATG
Organism: Neria commutata; assembly: GCA_963457695.1. Classification (NCBI taxonomy): domain Eukaryota; kingdom Metazoa; phylum Arthropoda; class Insecta; order Diptera; family Micropezidae; genus Neria; species Neria commutata. The sequence continues at coordinate 49,537,998 of OY735246.1, forward strand.
TGTTAAGTTTTTTTAAGTTTAAATGTTAAAATTCACTTATATAGCTAAGTTGTTGCGCGGTTGTTGTTGTTGTGTCAACCGCGTTCTTTTTTTGTGGTTTTCAAAGTTGGACATCTTTTGAAAATCAATGAATCAATTCTTAAAGCTAGCAATATATGCGTATGTAAATGACTAAATACAAGTTTGACACTTTTGTTAATATATAATTGTATGCTTTTTGTTAAATATAGTATTTCATATGCTTGTTATACTTGTTAGATATATGTTTCATTGAATTACCAACACCGACTTAAGTAAGTAGCATAAAATGTTGCTGTATTATTATAATTTTTATTGTTAATACTTTTGCATTTAATTTTTATAATGCCTTTTTTTTGAAAGTGTTTAGCTTTCATGCCAGCTTCTGCTGTACACTTGCAAGCAAGCGTTGCTCAATCCATTTGTCCGTCTCATGTGCAAGCCGTGCCTTTCCACTGCAGTTGCTCTTGCCTGCTCTTGCTCAGCATATGACTATCATGCGCTACTGCTTACTCCTGCCATGTGCTCGTAACAATCGCTACAGCAACTCAAGCTGCTTGCCATATCCGTCTCTTGCTAACATCGCTTCGCTCTGACTGTTCATAACTGTTCATCTTTGCTGTGCGCTCTTACGTTGCTCTCTCGCCTGTGTTACTTGCGCTCTTCAGTCAGTCAGCTGCGACGTTGCCAGGCTACTGCGCTGTTGCCAATTTTCGTGCTTTTGCCATTCCTCATCAACTTAGTCTAGTTTTATAAGTTGTCTTTTTGTATATAATATTTTTTTTGATTAACTCTTACAACAATAATATTGAATAACGTTGCATAAATTGTTTTAAATTTGTTTTTGTTTGCATAATTTTAAGTTAATTCAATTAACATGTTTTCGCTTTTGCTGTTGTTGTTGTTCGATAGCGTTTTGAAATTTTACTTGAAATGTTTGCAAATTGTATTTGATTTGTGAATTGAACTATGTACTAGTTACTAACTCTTGCCTCATATGACCCTCAAATCGTTAGTTTTTCCTATAGTTTGTTTGTTGTTGTTGTTGTGTGTGTTTAATAATTGCAAGTAGATTAAGCTTTCGCACTTAGTAGCTAGTAAAAGACTGCCTTCATGGCATTATGTGGAAAAAGTTTCAAGCAGAGCTTTAGCATATGTTTAGTGTAAGCTATGGGCAGTAATTGACGTTCAAAAGCCTGCCAGCTTGCAAGCTCTTAACGCTTTAACAGTGTTCGAGTGTACGAGTGTGTGAAATGTTGTTGTAGTGTTCAAAATGCCTAAAGCGCCTTAGGCAAAGCTGCAGTTTCACGCTTCAAGCTTTCGGCCAAGTTTCACCAGCCTACGCCGTCAATCCTTAGACGTCGTGTGGGCCGGCTGCAACTCAGCTTTAAGCCAGCATTACTAACGCAGTTTGCAGAAAAGCTGCCCTTAGCACATTTACGAGTGTGTGAAATGTTGTTGTGCTCAAAATGACTAAAGCGCCTTAGGCAAAGCTGCAGTTTCACGCTTCGAGCTTTCGGCCAAGTTTCACCAGCCTACGCCGTCAATCCTTAGACGTCGTGTGGGCCGGCTGCATCTCAGCTTTAAGCCAGCATTACTAACGCAGTTTGCAGAAAAGCTGCTCTTAGCACATTTGGCTGCTTTGTGTATGTGTATTCTGTATTAAGTTCTTGGAAAGTTAAGTGCTTAAAATTACAAGTACAAGTTTAAGTTCAAATTTAAGTGTAAGTCAAGTTCTAAGCATATAAATTTTTTATGTAAATGTTTACAATACAATTTCGTTCCAGTTGTGTTATTAAAAAAATGTGCATTATTACGAAAGCCTTGAGTAATATTTTGAAGTATATATCATATATATTTTAAGCTTACACGCTAGACGTTGCTGTAATGCAGCTTTTTTTGAGTTTTACTTTTAACTTGTTAACTAACATCGATAAATTTTTAACTTTAACTATGTTTTTTGCTGTTGTTGTTACTGTTTGTTGTTATATGTTGACTTTAATGTAAACTTCGGAAAAATTTGATTTAAAGTTTCACTTACAATTCTAAACAAACTGCTTGCAATCGGCTGCACTCGAAGTGTGTGCGCATGCGCGTTTGTGTGGCGCTTTCAAGTTCGCCAAAGCCATTCCATTCGCGCTTAAAAGTTCAAATTAAATGAGCTTCAAGCGCTTCAAGCTTAAAGCGCTAACAGCGCGCATGCGCCACAGCTTCCATACGCTTTCCAACAAATACTATTCATATTCATATTAAATATGCTTGTTCAATTGTTTACCTTTTTAACGCCACGTTTGCATATGACGTGTGCTCTAAACTGTTTACCGCCCTTGAAGGCTTTTGACAAAGCTTTCCTGCAAGGCAATTGCAGCTTGCGGCAGCTCGAAAGCTTGACGTCGCTTCCAAGCGCCAACGAGCTGGAAATTGCCCTACGAAAACTTGCGCTACACAATTTCCCTAGATCCTTTTCAACTACCGCATTTTCGCTACTTTTTGCTATGGTTCGTTTTCACTTTAGTCTTTTGGTAAAAACTAAAAGCATTGTTCTTATAATTAAACGTTTTAATACTTCTTCATGTACGCTGCGCTGCTCTCATCATTTGCTGCCTGCCGCTGTTGTTCACCTCTTCGCGCCACTAAAGGCTCAGTTACTGCAGACGTATCGCATCGTATCGTAACGTGCCAGCTGACATAAACTGCTTTAAACGAGTTCTTTACTCTATATGTTCACTCATAACGTATTTTTACGTAACTTAATGCAGAAAACCTAATGAAATTATGTTTTCGTGTTACGTTTACGTAGAAACGTGCCAGCTGTTTTGTAACAGTTAGCTTCGTGGCATTGTCGTGTGCTCTTAAGCAATGAAGAGCGGCAAGAGAGCTCTTGCTCGCTCTCTCACTGCTGGCAGCTTGCTCAGCAGCGTAACGTTGAGCATATGCTGTCGTAGTTCCGTTATGCACGCACTGCTCTCGCTTAATTTAAGTACGGCGCTCTTAATTATTAACTTAAATTTTTCTTAATACATTTTTCGCTTTTAGTCATGAACTTTTTGCGCTCATTGTTCTTCTTCTTGGTACTGTTGTTGTAACTAAACTTAATTTAAAATTATTTTGGTACTACATTTTTTTTGTTTCTGCTCTTTTTCAGCTTGATAACTTGGTAACTTAATACTTAATGACGACTCGTTTGCTTCCTCTTGTTTGTTACTTGTTGTTTGTTTGTCTTTTTGGTGACTGTCTAGTTGTTGTTGTTGTAGTGCTTGGTAAATCATACTAACACATTATCTTCTTCTTCTTCAGCTGCTTACTACAATTTTGTTGTTCGTTAAACTTAAGCTTAATTACAATAATTATAGGCAAAAAGCTTGTGAGTTCTTTTTGTCGACGACTTGTTGAGTGTTTTGTGTTATATGTTGTTGTTGTTGTTTTTCTACTCACTTAAAAGTGTTTGCTTGGCAAGCTACTACTATTTTTGCTGCTATTTGGTAACGTCATTTCGTTTCTACTACGTTTTTTCTTCGTTTTTCATATTATAATAAACTAATGCTTGTTGTTGTCTTTTTACTAAAGTTTGTTTGCGTTTTTTGTTTTCTTTCTTTTTCTTTGTTAAATCATTACATTAAATTACAATTTTAACAACAAAAGCATTATGAAAAGATACAAAGAACAACTGAGTATTGCTTTTAAACGCAAACTAATAAAAGTATACATACATTTTTACAACATTTTTGTATGTTGTTTACATATGTTTATGTAACCAGAAGGACAACTGTTTTTCCTTGCATTTTGTTTAAATTTTTCGTTTTTTCTTTTGCTTAAAGTTCTTTATAAAAAAAATCAGCATTTTCAAGTCCGTTCAGCTTTAGCTCTTTGTTGTTGTTGTGTTGCTTTTATAAAGTTGCTCGCTGATTTGGCATATTTTTGCGTTTACTTTTTTTGATTTGCTTCGTTTAAAATATGCTAACGCATTTTCTCGCTAATAATTGTTATGTTTAATAATTAATATCGTAATATATGTTTGTATGTATGTATAATATATATACTTGTGTTGCGCTACATATACATGAGTATGTATGTAGTTGTTGTAGTTGTTTCGTTATTTACGCTTCATTTGTATATAAGAGTGTTGTTGCTGTTGCGTGTATAAATGTCTTGTTTGTTCTTTTGTTGTTGTTGTCTACTTTTGCCTAAGTATGTATAGCTAAAAATTGCTACATAATTGTTGTTGTTAATGTAGTTATATATGTATATATAATAATAATTATTGGCTGCGTGTGTACCTTTGAAATAATATCAATAATTTGCATGCCTTCTTCTTTTGCTTTGGCTTTACGCTTTGCTCATTTTCTTTGCTGCTTTGTATTTGTTACTTTATAATTAGGCAATTAATTCTCTCTTAATTTCGCATAAATTTCATAAGTAAAATTTCTACTTAAAAGTATTTCTTCATATGCTACTTTCAATTCAAAAATCTACTAGTTTTATTTGGCTGAATTAAAAAACGTTCGCTACGAAAACGTGCAAAATTATGTAAAAAGTTGTTGCTTTTGCTACTGCCGATTAGACTATGCGAAATGGCTAAGAAAGACTTTTTTTAAACTAAGCTATTATTATAAAGCATATATTTTAACAAAGGCATCGATAGAGCCACAAAATTATAGACAATTCTTCGAAACAGTCGAAATCAATAAAAGTTCATACATTTTAATTGAAATTCGTAAATTAATTAACTATAATTAAAAGCGTAAGTAACATTACTTTTAGCACTTTAAACGAATGCAAAGCTTTAAGGTATAGCAGCAATTTTTGCCTTGGTCTTCGAAGCATAAGATTCGCGAAAGCATATTTCAAAAGTAATTCAACATCAATTTCATTTCAACAAAAGAAGATAGCAAGCTTACAGTTTGGTTTTAGTAAGAAAAGGAAACCTTAGCATGTGTTGTTTGTTGTTATTGTTGTTTTAACATGATTTTTTTTATACGCCACAGAATTACCAAAAATCGACAAATTTCAGCGCTTTTCAGCTTTTTGCACTTAAAACGTACTCTAAATGTACAATAATATAGAAGATGGGTGGGATTAGAGTTGTCGTACATACAATTTTACAAAACAACAAAAAGTAGTAGCTTGTGCCTACTATTGACTGTTTAACAGTTGGTTTTACAAATTGTTTGACAAATTACTTTGTAACGCTTTTAGGTGGATGAAGTAAAGGAAGCTTTTAGGTGAGCTAAGTACGAGTAACAAAACGAAAGATAGTAAGTAACTAAATTAAAATGTTAAGTAGTAGCAATGGGATGTTGTTGACTAATGAGCAATACAAAAAAGTGACAAAAATTAAACTCAATTTAAACTTGTAAAAATGTAGTAAATCAAAGTTGTTAAAAATGTAGACAAGTTGTTGCCGCTGTGTTGTTGTTGCTGCGGCATGTATTTCCTGAAGAAGTCATCAGATTTTCAAGCAGCATTTCTCAAATTTATTAAATTTTGTTCAACGCTTATAAACTGAATTTTGTTCTGTTGTTGACTCGAGCGTCTCGAGCGTTTGTTCAAAGCGTTGAAGCAGAGCTGTCTGCGAAAACTTTTTGATAGCAATTTTAAGTTGTAATTAAAAATTAAAATAGAAATGAATTTCATTGACTGCGGCCTTTTGACAATTGCAGTTTGACAGTGAACAGCTGAGCTTGATGAACAGTTGACGCTGATGACAGCTGTCAAATTGTGACAGCGCTCTCGTTCGGCGTGCTCTGCTAACGCAAGGCATGTTCTGCTCTCCTTGTGTGCCTGCTGTCAGAAGGCGCGCTCTCTCTCGCTCTGTCTCATCTCTTGCTGCTCTCCGGCGCCATTCTTTCACTGCAAACGTCGTCGCAGCAATTCGTAGTAGATTTGCCACAGTCTGCTCTGCAGCCAAATGAAAAGCGCTACGATTTGTATTAAAATTGGTCGCTGCAAGATTTCCTGCAGCGTGCGTCGCTTGATCTTCTGCAGAATCTCATTGGTAAGGGACTTAGGCGCATCCAAATGTTGGTAATAGCTCAAATTGTAGTTGTAGTAGTAGTAATTGTTGTTGTTGTTGTTGCCGGCATCATCATTATCTTGCTCAGCAATATCGGGATCTAGGGAATCATATGCATTTGCTGTTGTTGCAGTTGTGTGTTGGTTGTTGTTGCTATGGTTTGCATGTTGTTGTTGTTGTTGTTGTTGCAAATTGGTTTGATTGCTGCTATGGTTGTTGTTGTTGCTGCTGTTGATATTAAAGTTGTATGTTGGTTTTTGTTGTTGTGTAATATTACGATATTTTTGTGGTTTACGATAATATTACATAATAACACATTTGCCCTTTTCTGCCCACGGATTGTTCTTCTTATCCGGGGCATTAATTAAGGGATCATTCTTTTCATTTTCCTCGATGAAGGAGCGCATTCTGCAAAAGAAAAATGTGAAATGCAATTAGTTAATATGCGATGAAAAGAAGAAGAAGTTCAGAATATTAGAAATCAACAGATTTATTGAAACGAATTTCTATGCCTGCATGAAGATAAATCATGATCATAAAGTTTTCAGCAGGAGCGAATATTTTGAGAAAATTTAAAAATTTTCAAATCAGTTGATTTGCCGTAGAAAAACATTTTCTTTAAATACAATAATAATTAATTTGCCGTTAGTTTCATAACTACATATTTTAGAAAAATCTGCGAATTGAGTCATTAATATGAAATTTCTAACACAAAACGTGTAAAGAATTAAATCTTTGTATTTTACGCGCAATTAAAAATCACTCATACGCCAAGTGCGCCAGCATTAATAAATCTGCCATAACTGCCAAACAAAAGTAGCCATGCTCTTGGCATAGTTAATGCAACGACTATAGCCCATCATAGACTTGATTTTTATTTACCAAATTGAAGAGGCTATTTTAAGTACGCCGCTTGTGTGTGTGCGAATGAAGAAGAAGCAGAACACTAACGAAACTACAGCTTCAAGTGCTTCAGGTGCTGCAGTGAATAAGCTGTTAAATGTTTCGAATTGCACGTGTATACGTGCCACACCACTTCAATGCGCATGAAATTGAGAGCCCAGCAGCTCTGAGGACAGCGCAGCGATTTGCACTCCATAGAAGCGCTCAAAAAGAAAATAATTGAACAATCGGCAGCATTGCTGGGCAATTCTTGGCATGTTTATGGCATGACTGGCTGGGTACCTAACTCTTAAACATGCACACACACACATGCAGAGTTTGAGCTGTATGCGCCGATCCCAGCTCAGTGTCGTCTTTGCTTGTATGCCAAAAAAGGGCCGTCCGATATGAGCAATTAGAAGTATTACACAGCAAAGACATGAGCAACTACAATAAAAACAAGTCACTTTATGTTGGATTTGAAGTCGATAATGAAAAAAAAAACAGAACACATACTTTGTCACTGTGATGAGCTGCTAAGGAACAGACTTTGCTAGCTAGGCATTATATATGTGTCTACAACAACTTGATATTGCGAACAGATCCCCAAAGGAAATTGCTTCATACCTTCCGAAGCTACGCATCCATGTATCTGTAAATAGATGGAGAACCAGAAAAGTAAGCCTTTCAGGCCGCGGTGGCAAGGAGACTAGATCCGTACTTCAAATACAATCTAATATTCAACCCATATAACTTTTATTACATTTTCAGAAATATCTCTAATATTATTTCTAATTTTTATGGCAAAAACATTTTTGAAAAAATCAATTTGTTTTCTTAAAGAAATTTCTATAGTCATTTCATTTTCTTACCTTTGTTTACAGACTTGTTTTCAATTGGGTTGTTTGATTGGGTTCCCCGAATTGTATTCTAAGCATAAATATTTTCTTCAAAGTAGTTTTCTTAAAGAAATATTATTTTCCACAAATAATTTGGTTTACTAATTTTTTCCCTCGAACATTTTGCTACGGTAATGTTTTCATGAAATATTTTATTCTACATTTTTTTGATTGTTTGCAATAGTTTAGCAGAAAAAAATCATCATAGAGAAATGTACAGTAATACCTCGATTTAAGTAGCCTCGATTGACGTCGTTTTGTTTTTCGACATGGAAAAATGTTTAATCTTTACTTGCCTCGGACTATTCAATTTACGTTCCCGAAAATTCCTCCCAATCGAAAAGCAGAAGCAACGTTATTCTATGGTCATTCTTCGGGATTTAACAATTAATTGAATAATTCAATTAAGTACATACTTGAATTATTTGTGGGGGGCCTGATATGCCAAATGCAATAAAATAAATGACTTATATGCGCATATAAGCATAAACTTTGTTTTGGAAAATTTGGCGCTTAAAATAGTATTCGATTTACGTCGAAATCCATTCCGGAAAATGATCGGCATAATTTGAGGTATTACTGTATTGTATTTGTCGCTATAGGCCTTTTAGGCGCGGTGATTAGGAGCCTACTCAAAGCGCTGTCGTATAATAAATGAAAACTTAAAGGGAATTGCGCCTAGGTGCCCCTCAAAAATTAAAGACGGCACTGCCTGCGCTTGTTCATGCAGACTACGGCACGCACACGCCTCAACACCTACACTAACAGCAAATGTGAACACGAGCAAGTTAGCAATTGCGAGTGAACTCACACACACCCACACAATCACAGCTAACTGACTACAAACACACACACACACACACACACACACATACACATACACATACACATGAAGATGAAATTTATGTGGCAAATTTCGAACTGTCAGCGCCAGCAAGATTCATGCAAGTACAAGAAATAAAATTGCAGATTTTGCAATTTCATACCAAAAATGAAGAACAAACAACAAAAGGCAAAAAGAAAAGGCTGACTTAGAGCCTTATCGTAGACAAAGCCGGAAAGTGGTACAAGCAGCTGAACAGAAGCAGAGCAGCAGACTAGCAGAGAGCAAAGTCGTAAGGCATGCTCGGAATCATGTTTGGGAGCGCTGCCAGCAGAATGCTTGCTCCGATTAGCATAAGTTGGCGAGCTCAATGGCGCTGCCTTTTGAACGTCAGAATTTCCAGCTTTATTCTTATTGTCTCTCCGCTGCATGTAAATTCCTTGTTAAGTGCATTTGTATTAGTGCCGGCGTGTATTGCTCTCATTGAACTGTGCATCTTACTTCCGCATCTTTGAAATTCTTTACAAGCACACGTCTGCTTTTAAGTGTTGTCAAGTCAATAAGCGCGCAAACTATGCATTAAACGCTACTTCCGGTTTGTGCCGGAATTGTGTGAAAAATATGTATTGAACTAAGCTGTCAGAAAAATATGAAACAAAAAGGCATGTCACAATGGAAAGAAAAACGTATTAACTTCTCTGCTAAGGAGCGGAAGAAGTACTAAAGGATAGCTGCCAGTTTGGGCGTCATCGACAACGAAGAATGCTGGAATAACAATTAACCTAAATGCAGTATAACTTTAGGTGTTTCCGGTGACTCTGATATGATAGGGTATTGTATCCTTGGTCATCATGCTGGCAGACTTGGATTCAACGAGCAAGCCTCTTGTTGTAGTTGCCAGAGTAAACAGCAATTGAAGACGGCAGCTCACCTTCGCCATCTCAATGCGGCCCTGTCTGTACAAAGTGGCAAGGCTCTTCTTCAGCAGCCTGAATTAACTCCGATATCAAGACCCCTTTGAGATTCATTCAGCTTAGTAAAAGGCTTGAACTAATTGCTTAATTTTAATTTTTCAGCAAGTACCCCAAATCCTCTTCTATGGTATGAAAACAAGGAATGTTACTAGAGCCCGACAGAACGCTCGGTCTAGGTCTCGGTTACCGAACAGTTCGGCAAAAAGGTTCGGGTTCGGTCTCGGCTACAAAAGGCCGAGTATTTAGCCGAACAGTTGAGGAACAAATTGTATAGTTTTAAACAAAATTAAAATTTTTTAATAATACTTTTTATTGATTTTTCATACATCAGATGCTTAACGTAGGTATTTATATCTCAAAAGAATTGTTTTTTATAATAAAATGTATTTTTTCCTAAAAATGTATAAATTTTTTTTCATTAAAATTCTTCTTCTTTTTTTTTGCATATGTATTCGAAAGGTTCGGTCTTGGTCTCGGTCTCGGTCTCGGCCGAACATTAAAAAAAGGCCGAACGCTCGGTCTCGGCCAAAATTTCGGGTTCGGTCGGGCTCTAAATGTTACACATGGCCTCAGTGTGCCTTTCTGGCCGATCATCTGTTTCCTAGAGCGCCATTATAATCTTATCTAACCCATTTTATTATATTGTCAGCTAATACATATTTTCGTAACTAATTTTAATCTGATTAGCTTTCATATTTGTAACTAGTTACAAAGAACAAACATTTTTATGAGAATTTTAAATCGAAAGAATATAGCCATAAATATTTACGTTGAAATATATTTTAAATCTTCAATAACAGTTATTTTTAGTACACCTTCAAATATGCCGAAAATTGCAACCCTGCTTAAAGCTTGATGCTTCAATCACAATTTCTCGCAATCTCAATTTCATTAACTTTGATTGCAAATGAAAATGTCAACCGCAATTTTGGTTGCCTTTTGAATGAATTTGTGTCAACATTTAATTTTACTAAAATGTTACTCGCTCATAAAAAAAAACAGAACCTCACCTTAAACTGAGCAGCAACAATCTGCATGCCTGGTGCTCCGTTGCAACCTCAAACCAACATGAGGCAGCAGGCGGCTCCTCTTTCAAGCGCGCACAAACCAGGCATGCACGCAAAAATACACACACACACACACACACGCAAATACAATGTGCGGATTGCAGCTACGACATTATACGCTTTCGGTATTTACCTGTGATGCTAGCTTTTTGGGGGGAAGCGACAGCTATATGACAACATCTTCTCAAATTTAAACCAACAGCCCTGCGGGCAAATGAAGATGTTGTGCTTCAATTTAAAATGAAATTGCATGAATGCCACCTCCTCTGCGTTGCTCTAGCAGCAGGAAGCGCGCTGTTGTTGGTAGTCAGCACAGTTGCTGACAAAGGGGGAACAGCCGCAGCAACGAAGCGCCTGGCAGACCACACACCAGGAAAGCCACCACTAAAATGCGATACCTTTATGTATGTATGTATATTACAAGTATTCGTTTGCACTAGTGTATGTGCACGTTTTAATGTGTGCGTCTGCTTTATGACGGCATTGCAATTCAAAAATTACTGACAAAATAATTGAACGAAATTAGAGCAAATTATACTCGGCTCTGCTAATAAAAGAAAGCCTTCTTCTTCTTCCTCTTATTCAAGGCGAGGGCGGCATTGAACTGCTTTTGATTGTTGTTGTAGTAGAGCCAATTTTGTATGCTTTTTTAAAAGGCAGCAATTTAGAATTCAGCAGAAGGCAGACTGACATAAGGAACTGACTGCTTGCACAGACACGTAGCCAAAAAACTATTACGAAGGCTGAAGAATGACTTTATATCTATCTAAATGGGATATTACTCGGAATTGATTTATTGCATGCATATAATTCGGCTTTTGTGTTAAAAATCTATATATGAGCAACTCTTGAAGACTTCTCACATTTATAAGATAGAATGCTTTACTATTAAACGTAGACATTGAGCATGAAAAAATTCGACTTGATTGTGAGCTCAAAATCAAACATTCTATTTAATACTGTAGGAGTAAAACCAGTGTTCGTTCTTTCGAGGCTGTTTCACGACTGACTGCTTCTTTTCATTTTATTCTTACTTACAGCGAGATTTCTCTTTGTCGGCGAGAGCGAGACAACTCGATTACATTGTGAATAGCTTAGAACTAGGGTGAATTGAGATAGATGATTACTTATGCTACGTACAACTATAGGGTAATACTACATATTGCTACAATACTTAGTTATCTAGTATAATAAGGCTCCACTTTGATTTATTAATCTTCATTACAGCATCTTAAAGGAGTTCCAAGAATGATTTTGTTGTGGTCTCATAAATTGAATCTTACACTTAATCTAATACCAGCGCGTTTTTATGAAAAAGTTGAGCAAAAAGTGTCATAAACTCAAGTTTAATATGATTTAATAGTTGCTCAAATTAGGACTGATTTTCCTATGGCTACTCTGCTGATTGTGAGAAGTTTGAGCAGAGATCCAAGCAAAATAATAAATATTTTTGGAATAATTTTAAAAGAAATTTAGGAATGGTTTTTGAAATATTTTTGAAATGGTTTGCAAACTTTTTGAATACTTCATATACTTCAGTTTCTGAAATCTATTATTTATTTGAAGACCGGCGCTTAGTTCAGACGATCCAGAGAGAGTTGCATGATAAATTATATATCATTTTAAAGATTTCGATGAGTACATTTGCAGAAAAATATCATATCAAAGATTGGTCAAGTCATTTCCGAAATAATTGCGTTTAAAGATTGCCCATATTTCCTATTGAGCAAAGCATTATTGCATTTAACAGAAAAATCTGCGTGCTAGCGGGAAGATGGAGACAAGGGAATAGAAATATCACACACTCTCTCCTTTCCCACTAATCGCTGAAGAGCCACAGTTTGGCTTGCACTGCATTTATTACTAACATTAAAGAATGCTGCATCTATTATTTATTTGAAGACCGGCGCTTAGTTCAGACGATCCAGAGAGAGTTGCATGATAAATTATATATCATTTTAAAGATTTCGAGGTCTATTAAGTATGTATTTGACAGACATGCTATTATTCTAAGAATTGGCTTTTCTAGACGGTTTAAGAATTGCACAATATTGAATGATACACCATTTTGAAAGTTTGACCATGAATTTTCAGGCATAAGTTCTCGAAGATTGTTTGAAAATGTTCTAAAATATTAGAGTTTTTAATTTCGAAAGTTTTGTATCGGGTTATTTCTTTTCGAGATAAAGCCTGCTGAATAGATTTGGAAAACTTTGGCAACAATATTAAGTACATTTAAAAAAAATTTAATTTAGCTATGTCATAGGGCACACCCGATAATCGCGAGTTATTACTAGTTTGAAAATATTTTCAAGCAGAATATAGCGTGAGCAGAAGCTAGAGTCCAACTAGGATTAAATGTCATTTAATTTTTAATAAGTTGCCTTTTCAAGGAGATTTAAATATTACAGAACTTTAAATTGTGCACCCACATAAAATTCCACAATTTGCAGCAGGCAAAATTTTATTACTTGCCAAATTTTGCACCTTCTCCTTAGATCCCTTTACTTACTAGCTGACAATAGACGTCAGTCATTTCTGCCATTAATTTCTATTTATATGGCGAAGCAGCAAATGTCAAAGTAAGCCACATAGGGCTACCGCAACTTCCTCCCCCCTCCCCTTTCCCCTTAAGCACGTTAGCAACTAAACCCTTTTTAATACAGCGTCGCGTGTTCGCAAACAAACGCAAAGGAAAGAAAAAGAAAAGCGAAAACGTTTGTGGTTTTGCAGCTTTTGTGTGCGTTTTTCAGACGGCTTTGCCTATGCACGGCACTTCTAAGGTTACAAATTAGCAACAAAGTTCTTTGTTTTTGCCTTGCTCCACACACACACACACACACTTACATGCGCTCATATGTAGTGCACGTACTTAGCGGCGTACGATAAGAAGCGTTTTCTGTTTGTCGAGCTGCAAGGCATGCATTTAGATTAAAATTTCAAGGCTTAAAGTCAAATGCACTTTAGCGAAAAGCGGCAATGCTTTTTGTAGAGCCAGAGCAACTGCCGGAAATATGCTCATAAATTGAGGACAAAAAAATGTCAGCAGGCGGTCGCCAAAGTGAAAGCTTATCATGTTTGATGCCGTAGCGATGTAAGCTTTTAGTTTACAAAAATTTTCATTGTAATAAAAAATTAGTTTATTTCATTTGCTTTCATTTTTCTATAGATTTATAAAAGGCGAGGAGAGGAGAGAAGAGATTCTTTATGTTAGATTACATTATTAGCCATTTTAAAACTAGATTTAGCGAATGCGCCAATTTGGTGGATTTCAAATTTCATATGTGCCCAAATAAAGAAAATGTCTAATAAATTTTAGTTGTTGTTATCGAACTAGCTATCGAACCTGTTTGGAAATTTGTGAAACACATCCAAATTCTGACAGAACACTACTTTCAGCACTCCTAAAAGCAACCCTAGCTGGTATCGCTAAGGACCCAACAGGCTCTATGCGTGGCCTTTTTAGGCAGCCAGATAAACCAAACCTATTTGTTGTTGTAAATTATTGATTTAAACATATTTACATTCTAATTAATTATTCGTTTGACAACCAAGTTCAAATATTTGTACATACAAATGTAGTATCCCTATTTTACAAAAAACAAGTAAGGAATCATTAGTCGGGTTTCACCGACAGAGTAATACCCTACACCAAGTAACTGAGTGGGTGGACTACGCCCATTTTGGGAGCATTTAAAGGTATTATTATCAGCTGTGAAGTGACCAAATATGGACGGACTGGTGTATATGTTATGGAAGTTATAAGGATTTTCCGCTTATCGTCTATATAGTGGGCGGACCACGCCCATTTTCTTGTATGGTATCTAAGATCTATATATCAACTTGGGAACCAAATTTCTTTCATTTAAATTCGTAAATAATCATTTGGGAGCCATTTTACCGGAAAAAATTTTTCCGCCTATATAGTGGGCGGACCACGCCCATTTTTTCGTAGGACATAGATGATCGACCCCTTAACTTGAATACCAAGTTTTATTCTTTTCAATGAGTAATTAAAGAAATTACAGCAATTTGAACGCAAAAAAACCGAGGTAGTGGGACTTACAGGCCTATAATGGGCGTGTCCTTCGACCGATTTGGCTAATCTCAGTACTTCAACTAACTTAAGGTTAACTCTAACTGTGTACCAAGTTTGATCCAAATCGGACAACTCCTTCTTTCTATCCAGAGCGGACAGACAGACAGACCGACAGACAGACAGACGGACAGACGGGCAACCGGAAATCAACACAGAAAGTGATTCTAAGCATTTCTATATACTTATGTCTATACCTAGGACGGCTCTTTTAATGCGTTACAATTGACGTCAAATTGACGAACCAAATTCTTTCAGTGTAAACTGATATTTTTTCCCAGAATGGAGTTAATGAAACTTCTATTTCTAGCGACGGGAAATTATGGAAAACGCTACAAGCAGGTGGAGCTAGTGGCAGGCCATAAGTTGCCAACATATTCTAAGATGTGACATGAACAACGGCCTACGTCAAGAGAAATATTATGCTAAGAAAAAGTAAGAAAATTGCAGCAATTTCGGTTACGAGCTTCATAAAAAGAATAAAATCAAATGGAAATAGGCACATTTTCAGTAACTGAAATTTAATATGCTCACCTTTCTGCTTATGCCTGCATGTGTGTGTGTGTGTGTAGGCAAGAGGTAATAGTATATAAGCATATAAGTTTGAAGTGATGTGCATTTGTGTGTGTGTGTGTGTTAGCTATACAAATTGGCAGTCTCGCCTTACCGCAATCGATTCTTGATTTCTTTGCATTAAATTGCTTAACAAGCGCTTGACTGGCAATTTGAAAGCTTAAAGGAAGCATTATTTGGTATGCTTTAAACTTGCTTTGAATTAAATTCAGCCTGTTTGTTTTATTAAGGATAGGCTTAACATGCTTTAAGTTTGTTTGTGACAATTTCGAGCGCTGTTCTGTCTTAACTTGAATAATAATAATTTGCATTCAAGCCTCATAAAACCACACATACACACACCAGCTCATATATTCGCACTTGTACACACACACAAATACACTTGAGCTGGAACTTATTCTTAAGCCGCTTCACGCTCATGGCACCTCTTCGCTCCGCTGGCTCATTAACTGACTGCGGCGGAAATGTTCTATAAAGCGGAAATACTACGCCAAACTTGCAAGAACTGTAGTTAAACAAACGCAGCAAACAATAACAACAACAACATATAAACAAGTTTTGTAACTTTGAGCCATAAGCAATTCTTAGCAATATGCGAAAAAACACACACACACACAGACATATGAGTGCATATGAGTGTTTGTTAGGAAGGCAGCCTTTGCTGATATGGCACTGAATGGAACTGTCAAAAATTTAATTTAGCAGTTGATTAGCAAAGCATCCTTGAGCTGTCAACAAAATCTTGAGTTGCGTAACACATTTACACATTCACATGCATACATACATAAGCTTATACACACACACAAAGTAAAGTTGGCAACTACTCTTCATTTTAACTAATAATTTAGTTAAAAGCATGATTTCGACTAATTTTTAGTAGTGTAGTTCTTTGGAAGAAGTGAAAAAAAATGATAGTCAAAATGTTTGTTGGAATTTTTAAGCAATCAATTAAGCAGTTATTTTCTTTAGAACTAACTAACTAATTAGTTATAGTAACAAAATATTTAGTAAGCATTACTAATATATTTTTTTGAAAAACAATTACTACAAACACTTAAGCACACATAAATCGACACTCACACATATAGCGACTTTTGACAATGTTGTAATTTTCATGTTGTGCCACCATTTGTTGTTGTTGCTAATTTTGTTGTTGTTCCTGCCGTTGCTAATTTCGTTTATGTTGTTGTTGTTGTTGTTGTTGCTCTTGCTGTTGCTCAATGATGGCTTAAAGCACTCATTAAAAAAGTTTGCTATGATTAGAACAGCGGTTGCTGGACTGCTGCTGCTTTTATTTTGGGTTGCTAGCAGCTGCTGCCGGCACTCTTCAAATGTTGCGGATGAAAATTGAGCTTGTTGTCGGCAAAGGATATGCTTGACATGTTCGTAATGATTTGCAGCTTTAGGGTTTTGCCACAAGTAGAAAAAAGAAAGCACCCACCCAAGAAAGAAACGCTAATGAAAGTGGCCAACGAGCGCTTTTTTGTAGATGAATGAGATTTTAAAAATTGTGTACGGTAGAAAAGTTTTCATGAGCAAGCGTGTGTGTCAAATGTGTGCATGTGTGTGTAAACGTAACGAAGTGCTTTAGTAAAAAGTGCTTCTATAGCTGAATGATTACGCACTTCTCTTCATAAAAATCTAATGAAGTACACATAATTTAAAGATACCTAAAAGTATGCTACAAAAAGTGTGCCATTATTTTATGGTTTTATCTGAATTATTATGTGTACTATCAGCGATCTGCCAAAAACAGCAGCGATGCATGGAGGAGTCGTTTATCGAATCCAAACCGATTCATGCCATTTAAAAAATTGAGACTTCTTTTCTTTGCACGCGACGCCACCTCTCGCAATGAAGTTGGCAAGCCTACGAGAATATATTTTAATAAAAAGTTCATTACAAAGCCGCTTTCCGCTCGGGCAGGGTTATAGAATTAATAAGTAGCTTGTAGAACGTGATTAAATGCAAGAACGCTAAGCCTAAGGCCCGTTCGACGGGCTGTTGCACACATTACGTATATAGGTACAAGGTGGGCCAATTGGGCTGACCGATTTAAAATGCTTTTGTATTTTAAAATGTATAAGTTTTCCAGAAATACTAAGCAATCCTTTTTAAAAAGTAGTTGCAAACAGCTTTAAAGAGTGTTTCAACAGCACCTTTAAGTGAATAATTTCCCCTCATGCTCAATATGGCTGAGAATCGTTTTAAAATAAATAGTAGAAAATTTAGAAAACATTTTAGAAAAATTCTGAGCTATAACAGATTTCCTTACATATACATATTCAGTTGCTCTGCTAACTATTTGACGATTTCCAAATTGCTTAAAATATTGCATAATTTTAAATAAAGGTGCCATTAGTGCGCCAAATCTAGCAATCACAATGCATTTGCACCTAAAAGTATGCCATAAAACTGGCATTTTTAATTAAGCTTACTTCCGCAGCATAACGAAGCTGCTATCGCCGACTTGCACTGGCGTCGTTGCAATAAACTCTCAACAGATTTATGCTTTTGAACTTCCTGCCTTGAAGCGATTTTAACCATTTCGGCGTTCGAATTTTTTCTGCCGGCTGAAGGCAACACACAGCAGCCAGTAAGCGCAATAAGCCGCCTGCTATTGCCAATTTTTATAAGCATATAATTTAGATCGCTTTAACATTGCTTTTGCCTCAATAGCTACTTCAAAGTCGGCACACTCCACTCCCAAGGCGCTGTAATGGAAGCACTTTCTTCGGCAGTGAGTTGCAGAAAGTAGAGAGTTGTGGCTGACTTAGGCTTTAATGCTTTTATTTATGTGTGTGTGTTTGTATATGTGTAAGTGTGTATGGCCGAGGAGTAGAAGCGCAGATAAAAAGAAACTTTTCTGTCGTCAAGCAACAGACCTCAGAAAGTTATGACAGCATTAATGGCATTTTTTGTTTAATGCTAAAAATAAGAATTTGAAAGGAAAAGTCAGTTCATTGTTGTTTTGCTCGGCAGTGTATTACGAACTTGTGTGAGAGCCAGGGAAGCTTTAAAGTGTTTCTTAAAGCCCTTAAGTCGCAGCTCTTTACGATTTTCATATGCAGGCCTTAATAGCAATTATGATATAAATAATTTTAAACGACTTTTCTCACTTTTCTGCATTAATTAGTTCATCACCCCTCTCTCTCTGCTTGTAGCAGCAACCAGTCGTTGCAATTTCCGCTCCACTGATTTACTTAATTATTTTCATTGTTGGGAAACAGAGCAACAAAGCTTCTCTTTCTTCTTTATAAAAAGTCAAGCACTCATGCATTCATACTTGCTTTGTTTCGAAGAGTACATATGTATATACTATAATGCAGTCACTACTACAAGCTCACATTGTCCACACGATGTCTCATAGTTGTTGAAGCACTTGCACACACACAGACAAAAATAGGCATACAAATAATTCATTTCAAATAATTTAGGCCAATTAAATTTGTTTAAATCAAGCAAATTATTTGTCAAAAATGCGACTAGAAATTTGCTATGCTATTGAACTAACAAAAAATGATTCTAGTTACAAAAAATTTAAATTTTGAATTTAAAATTTTAATGCAAATCATCAAAAAATTGGCTAACCTGTAAGACATGCAGTCATTCTATTTGTTGACACTAACTTCCTACCAACTAAAGAGAATGTTGTCAGGAAGCTACTAAAAGTTTGTTGGTGCATTAGTAAAACTTAGTAAATTTCTACACAGTTTAGTCACTTCCGCTAATTAATTAAATTAATTTTAATCTCCCAATTCACAACAAACTTGTGCTTAAAAAACAGTTTGGTAGTTTACTGTTAAAATATATTCAATTTGTAAGCTATATTAGAGGGATTTAAAGCAATAGTAGTCAAAGCTTAGAGCCTCAGTCAATCAATGTGTCAGTTAGACATTATACTACTCATAACTTGTTAGTCTACAGTTAGTTAAATAGTAATTTAGTGCCTTAGCCAATCAATGTAGTCACTTTAACAAAATGCTACTAATAATTTATTAATCCATTAGCTATAAAGTTAATTTGGTCTGTTTGCAACAAAGTGTGAGTACTCAAATTAGCAGTAAATTTTTTTACAAAACTACCAACTTTTTGTAAACTCTACAGTTAGATTATTTCAGTTATAAATTTCTAGCCAATCTATTCTCTCAGTGCACGCCACTTTTGACATACATATCCGCTTCCTGTGCTCACCATTGACTGAATTCCAATTGAGATTTGAACAATTCAATTTTCGCGCCATGTTTCCTTGCTACCGCGCTACCCCCTCTCTTTTTCACACTACACTCTGTCTGCGCCACTCTTCACACGCTCGAACACTTCGGCTTTCGGTTGAACGATTTTTATGTCGAACGCTTTTAACGATTTTGTAATCGCAAATGAACAGGTTTTAATAAATTGCTGCATAGCAAGCGGCCAGGGGTGGCAGGGGGGGGGGGGGGGGAGGGAAGCGCTTGGCTTCTACTGGCGCTGCTTTGTGAGCAGCATTTCCGTGGCTCTGGCAAACATTTTCTGTATGTGTGTGCGTGTGTGTGTGAAATTTGCAAAAGAAAATCCCGCTTAACGCAATTACTTAATTTTGTTACGTTAATGGAAGCTAAGATTTGTATGCATAGAATTTTTTCTGAAATGTGTCTTTTTCTGCCATGTTCATTTTAGCGCATATGCAGGATTCCTTGTGGAGAAGCTGCAGGGATTTGTGTCAAAGCATATCAAACGTTTCAAAATATGCTTGACAGCAAATGAGACAGCGGCCAAATTTAAATTTCAAAATTTTTTTTTTCATTTAAAGCTTATCTAAACGAAAGGCGCTTTTTTTCGAAATTTTTATTTGAAAGTGACAGAAGCACTGTAATTTTTGTCAACTAGGATCTTAAAAAATGGTTTGGACACCAAAGCGATTTTTAAAAACTGTTACACTTATTTTGAAAACTTTGCTATATTTTCAAAACATTTTTTAGTTGATCCTTGATAAAACTGTGTTAAATTGAAGAAGAATTTTTGTGCATTTAACTTTACAGAACAAATCGCGAATTGTACTAAAACTTTCTGACAGAATTTCGACCTGCCCTAATACCATTCAATATTAGTCGATTATTGGTCCCTTCTATTTATGATGGAATTTGTGAAGATACTGATTGCTTGGACTTTCTGTAGCTCATAAAATTTAATGTTCCTTTGAAACCTCTTCGTTATGCTAATAGCTTTTATACGGTTTCTTTGAAGTCAAATTATGCATAGAATGAGTCAATAACTAGATCTCTCTTAGATATAAATAATTTAACTACTAGATATAATGTTGATTTTTCAATTGCTAGAAATTAATTCAAATCTTATTTACTTCTTTTATT
Organism: Neria commutata; assembly: GCA_963457695.1. Classification (NCBI taxonomy): domain Eukaryota; kingdom Metazoa; phylum Arthropoda; class Insecta; order Diptera; family Micropezidae; genus Neria; species Neria commutata. The sequence goes on from OY735246.1 coordinate 49,558,694, forward strand.
TTCTAGCTATTAGTATATCTTTATAATTATTTCGGTAAGTATCTAGTCTGTAAGGTTGCTGTTAACCAAAGACTTAATAAATAAAATGAAATTGTTATTGAAAAAGTTTAAAATTTAATGTATTTCAAATGGTTCATATATGGCAAATATGTTAAGTTATTCAAATAGTTTCAACATACTTTTTGATATTTATCACACTTAAGAGCTGTAGAGCTACTTTGAGTTGTAGGTAAACGAAGTTTTTGAGGTTAGTATGACAACAAACAAAAGCTAACAGAGTTCGTGTTAATTGTTAATTCAATAATGATAACAATAATGATTTCCTAAATCGAATCTATTCTAAATTTCTTCGCTGCAATTCAATGTTTCACATTCATATTTAAAATATTTATGTATTTATTATAGCAGCTAATAAAATAATTGCTATTCAAGAATGACAAAAACGGGCTCCTATAAACGAAACTGTCAAATCTCGTTTTTCTAAATTGTCTCATATCAACCAAGTTTATCTAGTACGACTTTTTCTGCTTCACATATTGATTTTATTTGTTCGTCGATTGCTTCTTGCCACCAGAGATTGCTGCATGCAGCCGTCACGCCCCACTTTTTAATCAAATTTTCGGCACTCATGCGCCCCGCCAGTCGAAAATTGCCAAATTTTGCAATTTCAAAGCCCAAGCCTCTGCTGTTCTGCTGCTCTTTCTCATAGGCATACAAAAATGAGGCAAAATCTTATGACAATGTCAAGCGTTTTGACAATCATGAGGCCAACTTTTTGCAGCTTGAAAGGAAAATCTCTCCAAATCCCTTTTCGTGCATCGAAAAAGAAAGAGTGAGTGACTGTTTGGTCAACGTGCGCTGCATGCAACCGCAGTGTGAGCAAATAAGCAAACAAAGACAAAAGCGCAAACACACACACACAAACACATACACAAGCAAAGCAAACAATGAACATGTGTGTGTGTCTAAACAAGGATTACAGCAGCGGCAGTGTCTCAATTTCGTTCGGAATGTACGAGGTTCGGCACGACTGCTTCGAGCTGGCAGCTGAGCACAGGCGAAAAGTTGTTTCCACTCGCCAACTCAGTCTAACCCAACTCCCCCCACCCCATGTACCAACACAAATGCTTGCCAGCTCTATCCCGCTATTCCGCTATCCCGTTTGGCATGCGTTAATCCTGATGCTGGCAGTTCGTTAACTTTTAGTATACGCTTCGTTACGGTTCGGTTAAGCCGCGGCAGCAGCCAAAGATAATGTGCAGCATGTTGCAGATACTCGTGGCAGTGGCAGCAAGTTTTCTGATATGTACAACGAAGCGTGCCGATGTCTTTTTTGCTGTCTCAACCGCGATCTGGCAGCACTCTAAGGACGTTGTGGTGAGGTCCTTCTAGTCGCAGTCACAGTTTTAAAGTATTGAACGCCCAGCAAAGTTTGGTACTTTTCCATTTCAAGGGGAAGGAAGTGTGGCCAAAGTAAGACGAACAATTTGCATGAGTTTCGAAATAGTCTTGATTGTATTCTCTTTTAAAATTTGACAAAAATCAATCAATCTTCTTCTTGTTTGCTTGAGTTTTAAATGAATAAATAAACAATAGGAATGAACGGATTTTTCTCTTCAGAATGAGTTACATGGAATTTGGAATGAAGCTCAAATGAAACTACTACAAAAGTTCGCTGGAATATAAAAGATCGAAAAAGGGTGTTTCATTCACAAACATTGCTGAATTTCTGATATGTGATATCTAATATCTGAATCTCTTATGTTCAGCAACCAATTCTAATCCTTCAAGAGCAACTAATAATGCAAAGAACTTATCGCTCGAGAATCCTATGAGAGGAGAACTACAAAAGAGGGGGCGGTTTATATAATGCTATAGACGCCGAGCCCGTAGCTGCTAGTTTAAATTATATGTCACTTCTTTTTACAATGTGCTTAAATAAGGTTTTCCAAAATTTCAACGCAATGAAATTTTAAGCTTAAGTTTTTGTTGTTTTATGTAATGTGCTCTTTGTAAAGCATACTCTATTTACATCACTCATACGCCGGGTTGACAATCTTACACTAATTCTTTACCCATTTTCCACAGCAAAATCTAATCTACAATCAACCACATATTTAATAGATTTATTTCCGTAAAATTTTTACAAGTGTCTGCAAAGAAACAGTCAATTTTTTGCAGCAGTTAAGAGGAAAATAGCTCATACGTCATGTAGACTTTCCTTTATGTTCCTTTTTCGCAGCGGTGCACATTTGTCCCGTTGACGTGTTACGTTTCTAAACGCTGCTTAAATATTTTATCAATGCACAAAATGACAAAGTGACATTATTGTTTCGCACACACACACACCCACACGGACTCATACAGCCTCGTAATGGCTTGCACAATACCCAACGCGCTTTGTCAACGTAATCCCTTGCCAGGCGCAAGTGTTTGCATAATAATACTTAGTGGATTTGCTAGTGCGATTTAACTGCAACTCTGTATGTGTGTGTGTGTGCTCGCGCGCATACATACACTCAAGGTAAACACACGTTGCATGAACAATGTTCTACAAGCGCATTAAAAATGACAGTACATCAATTTGTACTTACAGCGCACTCTGAGCAACCCACTCAGGCAGTTGAAATATGCGCAGCGACTGCGGAGTAAAGTATCTGCTATGGCAGCAGATAAAACGCAGCGGTAATTGAAGGAAATTTATATCTCCAGTGTGAGTGCAAAGTGAATGAGGCTCTCAAGTCTGGCAGACAAGCCTCTTTGCTTCAGCATGGCAAAAATTTTCATATGAAAGAATATGCAGATAAAAATTTAACATTGTAAGAAATGTAAGAAATTGTAGGAAAATCAGAGAACGCGTAGAATATTCAAAAATAGCTAATAGTACTATTTGTGCAAAAATCCTAAAAAATGCTGTATAAATTTCATAAAACAAACCGGAAATTAAAAACTCATAAGGAATGTTCGCGTTTTTTCTTGTGCTGGAACTTCTAATTTCTTGATTGGAAAATTAAATGCCTATATTTCTTTTATTTATACTTTTTAGAGGTTTCTGGAAAACTTTCAACCACATGATATAGCATATCATTCATTAAAGGCAATCAAATTATAAAAACTGTTCTACTTTTCTTATTAGTTCAACAACTGCACTATACTTTGACAGGCAAGTATGCAAGTATGCTCTTTTGTATGTTTCAAACAAAATTTTTTTATAAAATATGTATTTTATGAGCACATATTCAATAAAGATCAGTATAAAAGATAGATAGAAATTGTTGTTAAAAGTTCGCTATTGTTCCGACTAATCCAAATTCTTCATGGAAGTGGTTAATCCACCTAAACTGCTCAACTTTTTATAGTATTCAAACTGTCTACATATAAAGACCGTGTCTTCGGCAAAAATTAGGCACTTAAAGCAATTACCTTGTGCAATATATACTTATGTATCTCAAAATGCATAGTCTCGTGGCATACTTTTAGGCACATGCAAGTTTAATTTCTACCACCTGCAGGCTGCAGCAGCTGCAAACTCTTCTCTCTCTCCCTCTCTCGCTCACACATGCTGCGCTTCGATGTGCTAAAACTTTAGCCTTTACTTGAATATCACAAATGCTTTTCGAAATGGTGCAGACTCTGTAGAGCCAGCAGCTACCTAAAAGTATGCAGCGATTCTAGCACTTTTATTACTTCTGCCTTTAATTTGCTGGGAATATGCAAACGGAATATGAAAGTTGTTCAGCTTAAATGAATTTTGCACACAGACAGAGGCAAAGAACCTTAAAAGAGCGGAAATTAAAAGCAATGGAAGTGAAATTTTACAATTTTATTACATGTAAAAAAGTTTTGCCAATTACCAAATTCATGAATTATAGCGGAAGGGGTGTCATTAGAGCAGCCAGGTAAGAATTTTTATAGGAATTGGAAGAGAAGGTTTTATTTTTTTTTTTAAGTTTTAACTACTGTGAAATAGCTCTCTGCGTCATGAAGTCGTGGCATAAGTGAGAGTTTGCTTTACAGAATTACAATATTTAGTTGGCGACTAAAGTAGATGAACAACTAGCCTGTGTACCTTGAATTCTTATATTTCAGTCCGTAAACTACCAGAAAAAAATGCTATGCTCATTTCGTTCAGTTTTATAAATTTTCCGTTTAAAGGTTTAGGTAGGTTAAGTGGTCGTCTCGAGGACAATACTTAGGCCAAAAGGCCCATTGTGTTACCACGTGAAGTTTTCACCTATACACTTCGCATGTATGGAAGCCACTTTGTGGCTCTGGTATATTTGTCGATATGTCCTGTTGGCGTTTTTTCCAAGTCTGCCAGACAGCTCAGGAAGTAATGTTCCAGGAATCGACGGTTAACGGTTTAAAATGAGCTGTCGAGTTTAGAGCTTGATACTAATGCCTCTTTCTAAATTGTCACAATTTTTCTTAAATGCATTTATTGGCAGCGTATTCATTTTATTGTGAACTTTTAATAAAGTTCACTTCCACACACACAACAGTAAGTTCAATAAAAATTTCGTCTGCATAAGAAATTGTAGAAAACAAAATAGCCGCAAGCAAAGCAGAAAAATGCAACCAACTTGTATAAACTATAAAGGAGCAGGCAAACTGCAAGCTGAGTGGACTGCAGAGGAAGCACAGCTGAGAATGGGTAAGATGAAAAAACTGCCAACACAATATTAAAAGAGGAAGGAAGCAAGTGCACAAAAAAGCACTCGAAGCCATTTTCGAGTGTTATATAAAATTGCTTTCCTTTGTTCTGCAAACTTGGTTGCTCTCTCATTTTTGATAAAAATTCAAAAGCATAAGTTTGTGAAAAGCAAAAAAATCGAATGAAAAGGATTTTCGCTGCAAATTGTCAGTTAGCGCTGAACCACATGGCGTATGCGCAAACTTGATAACGTAGATTTCGAGCTTAAAATGCTTATGCAAAAATGTCTGCTGAAATAAAATCTCTTTCAGCAACGCATAACAATTTTTTAGCAAATTTCTGTCATAATTTCGCACAATTTCTTGTTTAAATTGCATAAATTTTCAACGCATAAGGCCATCATTTTTTTTGCAAGTTGCATGTAAATAAAAGTAATTGCATGGCCGCTTCATTAGCGTCAGCTCATCATAAGTCAGAAGTCAGCTGTGCCTTGGCATTATCTACAATCAAACTACATTTCCAACACGCTGCACTGCCACATTTGGAATTTATTTGCCGGCGCTCAGATGACGAACCCAGCGAAATGAGTAGTGCAGTATACAGGGTGTGTCGCAACTGAATAAAAATGATTTTGAACGTGTCATCTTCGCTGAATAATAATTCTGCTAAAGATTCCATATCTTACGATAAAGAAAAAATTGTATGGGCATGGTTTATTATGTATCTACTCATTTTCAAGCTTTAGGGCCTAAAGTTTAGGCGCATGAAATTTAAGTAAAAATTGAATAACAGAATCGATATTTATTCACAGCTGTAATCTGGTCAGCGTTATTTAATCAAGATGTTAAGGAAATTCACTAGCACTTGCTGAAAATAAAATTTAATAGACAACAGAACAGTCTGATACTCATTAAGAACTTATGAGCCAGTAAGAAGATACAAACACTTCAAATCAAAATTTATTATTCTATTTTGCGAGCTTAATTTATGAAAGCTCATAACTTGTTTAACTTTCGATTCGATATTTCTCTAATGGGCAAATGACTGCTTTAATTTAATTTATATATACAAACATGCATATATACATACATATGGTTGCCGCAACGCATCAGCCCGTGTAATGAGCCTCAGTCATGGTTTTCTCGATTTTAATTAAACTTTTCAAGAAAACAAAGCTCATTACATAAGCTGTCGTAGTTCGATTGCTGGCAGCAGAAAGGTGCGGCAACTCAATTGTTTATATTATTGGCTATAATAGTGACTTCAGAAGAAGTCTAAATAAATGGCTTGCCATAAATCTTTTCTTATTTGTGGCTTTGCTTAACAGCTCTGCATTAAAAGACTCACAAAAACTATCGGCATTTTAATTTCACAGAAGAAATTAAATTATTTTCTTTTATTCAGCTCTGAATAAGAAATGAAATTTGATTTACAACTATTTATTATGCCAGCCAGCTCTCAGTTTATTGAAGCGTGGCTGTGATTTGCAAAATACTTGTAGGCTTCAGCTATTATGTTATCTTTAATAGGCAGTTTAGGATCAACTTCATTTTCAATTAATTCAACAAATTAATTAATTCTCTTTTCTGTCAAATTTTAAATTCTGAGTTCTTTTGCGAGTTCCTGCAACTCCCTGTATATTCCCTACAAAGCATGATGAATCACACACACATGCACACGTTCACATCCTCGGCAGCCTTGCAAATGGCAGCTGTGCGAAAATAGTTTATGCACGCGTAAAACTGATTTGTACAACAGCAACTGAAAACTGTCGCCATAACAAAACGAACATCACGCATATCAAAGCAAATGCCATGAATAATAATTGCAAGAAAGCAGCGCTTGGAACAAGAAAAAAGCTACGAAGAAAACTGCGCAAAAATGAGCAAAAATGAGCGTGCGAAGAAAGTTTTCTGCAATGAATTGCAATGGTAAGTGCAATGCGAGCGTGTGAAGCAATCAGGATGCTTTTGTGCATATATCTTTTTGTGTGTGTGTGTGTGTATGCATATCTATGTGCTGCAGATTATAATGAAAAAGCAAGACAAAAATTATGTAGAAGACTGTGGAAATAGCACGTTACTGCTGTTTGACGCCTGGCAATTGTGACTATGCATTTTAATAAAGTGTAAATGATTTTGCGCCAAGCTGCTGCCATATTTTGCACTCGTCTTCCAATTCTCTAATTGTATAATCACAAAGCTTAATATATTTTATTGACAGTCTTAAGAGCTAAACAATATGTACTTTGATAGCGTTTCTTAAGCCTAAAAGTATGCTTTAAACAATTAAACTAAGTCGTCCTAGCAGAATGAGCAATCATTAATGTTAATCTCGCTTTAGAATTTTTTTAGGCATGTTTTTCACAACATTTTCATTAAAAGCGCCTAAAAGCCTGCTGTTTAAATTGAGTCTGTCGTATAAATTTCAGCAAAAGATGCCTTGGTGCTTTCATATATGCAAATTTTAATCAGCCTTGGCAAGTATTTTAATAACTCAAGAGGAAAGGCAAACATTTCAAGCCACTTTAATCCCATTTTATTGCGTCAGCTCCACGCATAAAAGCAATAAAGCACTTAAATAGCGCCTAAAGGTATGCACGGCGTATTGCAAGGTACCGCCATTTGCGCCGTTTATAACCCAATCAATCCCAGCGCTTACTGCTGTCTTTGCAGATTCAAGCGAAAACGACCACGAGCGTTTCTTGACATATTTATTGCTGGCGTTGTCTTTCGTTCTGCACGTCTCTGTCTCACTGTTGGCCTCATTGTTGCTCCTGTTGGCCTCAAAGCAATCTGCAACATTTTCAACACGAACTTATAGCGATTGTGCAGAGTAAGAGCATTGCCAGGTACAAGAAACCTTTTTGATGAGCTTTCTATGGCATAAGTCAGTGCCGGCGACTGCTCTTGCATAGCTGATGTGCACCTGAGCTTTGTTTATGTTGCCTTAAACAAAATTACGCATGCGTATCGCATACGGGAAGAGCCACTCACACTGACAGGCACGTACACACTGCAAATTTGTTGTTACATTATTTGCCAATACAGATCGAAATGAAGGTGTGTGTTTTGGCAGACTGGCTCTTTGTAATATGACAAAACCGCATTATCAAGGCAAAAGTGTGGCGGAAGCATTTGAAATAAGCCGGCAAAATGAAAACGTGCATGCAAACACACACACACAAGCATGCACTCTGGCACTGAGCCGGGTGTAGGGCCAGTCAATTAAAGTAGCCGCGCAAGCAAGTGACACAATGCAAAATTATTTTTCATATTGAGCTTCTTTATGAACTTTAATTGAATGACATTTTATTTCTTTTTACTTAAAATTTTCATAGATGCTATCTTTTGACTAAAATGAATTTATGAGAATTTTCTTAAAAAGGTTTTTATAATAAAAAAGATTTGAACAAAAATGTATATTCTGTGCGAATGTTGAGCGCCTACACTTTAGAGGGAGGCATAACTTTCGGTGGAGGAGTCAAGTGGATGAAGTCTTATCTTAATGTAGAACAAAGGTCTGAAGAAGACGCGAGCAAAACAAAGATGCCTGAAAAAACTCATAGCTGAGGTAGAAACCTGCTAAAGCTTGTAACGACCTTTAGTTAGCAATTAATGTTCATATTTTTGTAAAATTTTTATTATCAATTATTATTGTACGTTTCGAAACATTCGGTTGAGTTTTTTTAAAGAAAGGAGTAAAAACTCTGCAAACAATCCCTTTAATGGAACCCACATATTAACAACACCAGGAACAGTACAATCTAAAAAGAAAGTTAAGTCACTGCCCAAGTGCCATGACGTTTAAGTGCCGCCTTTGACTCATAAGACATCAAACGTACTTAGGGGAACGAGTACAAGTGTTAAAATTTCAAAATAAAAATTTTTGATCCTTTACTCATCAAACTTGATTTTTGGTTTATTATTCTTGATATTCTAGTAATCGCTATACGAATGTTTTTGATTGCACAAGCTGCCTCTTTTTATAAATTCCAAAACTAAAATTTCTTCGAATTTTAAATTTAACCAATTATATTGTGTCAGAAGCAAATCCATTTGGTTAGTTGATATTTTATAAAGTTAACTAAACTAAATAAATTTTGAAAGATGAAAAAGAATGCAAAAATTTAATAATAATGCCTCAGCAGAACCGTCAATGAACCGTTTGGGCCTGGGCGCGTTCCAAGCGCCTAAAGGTGACACTGCCAACACATATACATCGAATGGGACACATATGACAGCAGCAATATAGGTCAATTATGGCTTACAATAAATGCGCTCTGCCATTATGCATTGCAACAACATTTTTGCATGTGTACTTTTGTAAGTGGCACAACAGCACGTATGAGTGTCATTTAATTATGAGCTTAAAGTTGCCCAATGCAAAAATGGCATGTAAATAATTTAATCGAACATATAAACAGTAATGCCATAAGTAACCTAATTGTTATGCATTCGTGCGAAATTATAACATTTTTAAAATATACAGCCATAAAGTATTTTGCACAACAGCACGTATGATTAACATGTATAATAAAAATTATGCTTGAAGAAAAATTATGCATACGCCTTGTTGCACTTGCATTGCAATTTATTGATTGTGAATGCAATTAAGCTGAGCTGTGAGACAGCAATGACAAGTAGTCGATAATTATTGCTGATTTCACAAATGAAAGAAGAATGTGGGCATGTGTCAATTGCGCAAGGCATGGTTTACATATGTATATATACATACATATATACATACTACATATACGAAGTAGCAACAATTAACTTATTGTGCTACAGACAAGCACTCAACAATATGTGAAACATATATACATAATCCAATTATCGCCTGCACTTCGAAAGTATCACAAGTGCTATGAAATACAGCAAGCTCTATTTAATTGCATCCTTATTCAATCAGTTCCCCACTTTTATTAAGCAAACGTTTGGATTGCAATCAAAGAAAGCCCTTTTATCAGCTTGAAATAAACTTCTTTGCATCAAATTCAATTAATTGCTATATACTATCTTAATTACTTTTATACATTGATGAGTACCACAACCAAAGGCATGTATCGTACATTGCAAGCTGCATACGAAAATATCTAAAAATGTTTTAAAGCATGCATTCACTAACTGAAGTCCTTATAATATAACTCAATAGAATAAAAAGCTTAACATATCTCATTGAGAATTGCTTAGACATTTAATCAATAAAATTGATTAAAGCTGAGAAATTTATTCAATGCAATTGAATTACGTAGACATTTTACTTAATTTTATTAAATCATGTACAAATTGTATGACTTTAATTGAATTATTATTAAAAGTAGTTGAACTAATGAACAAATGACTTGAAGTATTGAATTTCATGTGAATAATTGTCATGCTGGCAAAGGAAATTTGTAGTTACAGTGAAGTTTCTCGAGTGCTTGAATCAAATAAATACTTCCTTATTATTCAAATAGATTTACAGCTTCTTAAAGTCTTTAATATATCATCCCAATATAAAAAAGGCGAACTTAAGTCAAGCGTGTTTGAAGATGTATTGAATGCTGCCACGGTCACTTCAAAAAAATTCGAATGAATATACTATAAGTTCAAATATAATAATTCATACAATTTTAATTGATCTGCCATTATAGTTTAATGAACTGTATATAAATATGATAAGCTGGACTTGCCCATATCGTAAATTAGTATAAGAAACTAATATACTTTGAAACAAGAAGTATTTAAAAACAGTTTTCAAATATTTTCTTCTTTTCCATAAATGCACGATATAAAGAAACCAATCATGCGAATTTGGTACAATTTTCAAGCCTCGCTTTTTTCTACTCTTTAACACTAAAGTATGCAATATTAAGAAAATAAGTTCAACAAAATTTTTTGCTTTCTCGATTTTTCTATCGCTCGAAAATATTAAAGTGAGCAATGGCGAAAATGCTTAAAATAATCAAGAAATTCTGCTACTCACTTCTTCTAGTGCCCAAAAGTATGCAACATTAGAATTCTGCTAGTATATACCAATTTTCCAGCTCTTTGCATGTTTTTCATGGCTTTTGCATCTAAAAGTAGGCAAAATAAAATGCATAAAACCGCTGCGCTGCTTTGCGCATTTGGAATTTCACTTCGCCTGCGAATTCCCTCAAAGCCAAAAAAGTTCACTGAGCTAAAAAATTTTAATTGCAAGTGCGAGTGAACATTTTGCCAAAATTTATTCGTCCTAGCATATGCCGTGACGTTGCCTACTTTCAGGCGCACACCCAACACACAATATTTTGCTACTACTTGGCAGGTAACACAACACTTTAGGCGTCTAATTTGCCAACACTTGGGAAGCGGGCCAGTTTAACTTGATGGCGCCTTAAGTTGCTGCCTCCACCATCTGCCTCTCCTATGCATACACAACAACAACAACTTTGCGTGCATGTAAATGCGTAATTTGTGTAATTTTGTATTGCGTCTAAATTTGCACTCTACAAATATGCATAAACACGCAAGCAAGTGCAACCAAGGCAAGAGTGTAAATACGCTCAGCTGACTTGCTCAGCGTGCATGTGTGTGTGTGTTGTTTTTATATTTTGCCAAGACAAACTCAGCTGGCAGATTGCATACATTAGAGACAGCTTTTCTACATGTTGGCTTAATGTTCGTTGAAAGTGTTGTTGCATATTTGCAGGCGCAATAATAATATTTTGCTTGTGCATGGAATTAAGATCAACCCTGCAAAGAAGCCTGAAGAAGGGTCTAACTGGAGCCGGCAATAATGCATTAAACAATGTTTCTGTAGACGTAAATAAATAAATAAATATTCAATGGAAATATTGGTTCTAACAGCAGCTGCAAAGCACTGCAAAAATTAAATTTGAAATTCTACTATTTTACTGAAAACACTTTGCAAGCAAAATTTACAGGTCAAATAAAAATATGGATTTAAAAAAAGAATTGCAAAATCATTATCTAAGCAAAACTTAATGTTTTTAAAATTTTTTAGCTTATTCAATGAAAACCAAGTGCAAGCCTTGCTAAATTTTTGAAAACTTTGGGAAAGCTCTGATTTCGTTTGTAACAACTTTAAGCAATGCAATCAAAATCGCCAGCTCTTTACATCGAAAAATTTCTAAATTGAATATAAAAGAATATAAAATTTTTATGATTTTTCTTAAGAGTTTAAAATTCCTATTCTTATTCTTAATATATTTTGAAATTGAAGAATTCTTGAAATTCTTAAGAATATAAAATTCTTATACAAATTCTTATTCTTAAGATTTTAAATTCTTATGTCACTTGAAAGTGAGCACAGTAAAAAAATTTAAATTGAAAATGCAACTTTTAAACGTCTTTTTTTAAAGGCGCCTAACGATATGCTACGATTTTGCTGCTGCTTAGGCTGTGCTCCTTCTGTTGGTGGCATATTTTCTGCACATTAAAATGCAATTATGCAAGCATGCCAGCTCATGTTGCAAGCCTACCGCCTCTCGTCTGCTACTCCCCTTTCAGGCACGAATTTCACCATGACCTCGCGTCGCTTGAGCAACTGCCACCGCCACACACACACACACACATGCCATGTGTGTAGTTGTAGTTGTAGCAGTTGCGTTTGCATTGCATTTCAGAGGCGATTACAACACGCAGGTGTGAATAAAGTTGCAAATCTAAGTGAGAACGCAACACTGCACAGCGGCAACATGTAAGCGCCTATAAGTATGCTGCGGCTAAGGCAAATATATGCAGCTGCTGGGGATTTTAGGCGCCGCTTGTCGCGGATTTGTGTGCTACCGCAGCTTGGCAAGCGGGCAAATTGAATGCCTGAGCTGCGCTAATGAGATGCAAATGAAGATGTTTAATGTTGGCTTGCTAAGACGAGGGACTACACAGAATTAAGTTGAGCAAAGGAAGGGAAGGGAACAAGTTGAGGAAGTTGAGGCAGAAATACAGAAAGGAAATTAAGGGATACTCAGTTGATTGTTGGGAAGAGAGCGAGTAGACGAGCTGGGGGAAACTTTGAAGGCTGTGAGTAGAAGAACGGAGCTGTTGAAAAGTGCGGAAGGTGATGAAATCTGTGGTCATATGCAATAACGACTTAAGTCGACTTAAGACGAAATTGAGTTGACGTTACCACTGTATTCCTGACGTTGATGCGCATATTTTGTTCAAACCCCGGTATCTGTACCCATCTCAGAAAAAAAGTTATTTAAAAAAAACACATGCACTTATGTACATGCACTTATGTGCATTTCAAATTGCATTTTCTCGAAACAGTTGTTTTCGACTTAAGTCGTTATTGCATATGACCACAGAAATGTCTCTAGGGGTATTCATTTAAACATGTACAAACCTGATAGACTAGATAAAAGGCATAAGTTTATCAGCTCATAAACTAACTATCAACATTTTTATGAACAATTATTTACACAATCATGAGAAGTTTTCACGCTGATTTCGCTGTGCAAACGTTGTTTGTAAACTTATACGTCAACAAATGCAACCCTGCCAAGATACCAGCTGATGTGCTTGCACGAATTTATGATAATTTATAAATTTTATGAAAAAGCAGTTAATTTTATTTATCCATAAATGAAACATGTTAATATAATGAATTTAACTGTAATGCTAATGATAATAGCTTCGTCCACGTTGGTTGCGAAATTCTGATTTTCGGGTTCGACTTCTTCATTGCCATAGTTTTCTGTTATCCCAAAATTATCGTTATTTTTCTTAATAAGAATATTGTTTAATATTACGAAACAAGTATTCAATAATAAGCTAACTTTACAGAAGTATATCTTTTTATCCGAATTTTTAAACTACATATACCTTCGTTCATTAAACCGAAACCAGCTGCATATTAATTATATTTTAGGATTTCTTTCCAAAATTTAATAAACTCTACCTTTTTGCTGATTCTCGACATTTCAGTTGTATGCTTTTGACAGCCAAACAGCTGATCGATAAAGACCATATACACAGTTACTTTCCAGTTGCGTTCATGAAACACACTTTATAAATGTATAAATTAACGCAGTGTGTAAACTTATACGCTCAAATGAATACGCTTTCTCAGTTTATCCAACTTGATTTTTGGCATGCTAGGCACACTGAGAAATTGTCTTAAGAATATTGACTTAAGGCTTTTGAGAACTGCCATAAAAACTACAACAACAACCACGAATTGCTGTTGTGGCCAACAACTCGCGCCAAGGCCAAGACACTTGAGGCTTATGCATAAACAAAATAAAACAAACAACACTTGCGAATAAAAATTACGCTTTAAAGCCTCATAAATATGCAATACATTTGTCAAGCCTCATTAATATTGCATAAAGGAGCACTGAAATAACGTTCAACGTTGTTGACAATATTTAAAAACAAAGACACATTTTATGTAAAAATACGTAAGACAAAACGATTTGCATGCTGCGCATACAAGCAAAAGTATGGCTACCCTTATTTACACATACGCAAACTTATGCATACATAAATAATGAATGCATATGCATGAGTGTGTGAGTGTTGGCATTAAATCTCGCGTTGACAGTTGCTCACACGTATCCTTTTTATTTGCACTGAATGAAATTGCGTGTCAGCGCACGAGCCCTCCACTCTTCCTTGCTGTCTGCAACGCCTTTGTAGCAACACATTGCAAAAAACTTGTGAGTGGCAGAAAAAAGTAAAAACAACAGGAAAGCGCATAACAGTGCTGCCAGAAAATTTACTCTTTAGTAAATTTCAAAGTTCTCTAAAACATAGAAGAATTAATTATTATTTCTCTGTGAATTTGAAACGGTCGAATTTTTTGAATGAAAAGTTTTACTTTTTAAGTTAAATTGAAAAAAACTCATCGATTCGTTAATTTTTGATAAATGACATTTAAAATAAGACAAAAATTAAGTTAATAGATTCAATGCCTAAAAGAGTACGCCCTACAAAATTTCGATTAGCTCATATTTAGTAAAAGAAATTCAAATCAAGTGAAAAATTACGATAATCAGGTTAATACCCGAAAGGTATGCAATGGAAAATATCAAAAGAGCAGATATATCTTAACCGAAATGCCAAACATTGTCGAAATTGCTCACATCTGGCAGCTCTGCCGCATGCCCAGCAGCGCGCAAAGCAAGCAAACAAGCACCCACAATGGAAAAATAACAACGCCAGGCCTAAAAGTATGTCAGGCAAATGTTAAAAGGCTGTGTACAATGTGTAAAAGAACATGTTGAAATGTTAAATTAAAATTGACACGTGGATATTGTTTGTTGACTTTGCGTGCAGGTGTGACATTTGTAGCCAACGCAGCGACTACACTGAGATTTTATATGTTTAGTCAGTAATATATCGAAGTGATCGCTCTTAGATATAGCATTACACACATATGTATGTATGTACATAATTGGTCAGTACAACTCGTTACCGGGTTATAACCTGACCTACGGCCTCTCTCCAGCATTTTAGCATTAATATATTAAATTTTTTTTACAAATTTTACGAAATGTAATTTTTCACTAGATTATAAAAATTTGATACAGAGCAAGGAAAATAAATAATTAACTGTTCAGAGTAAATTCAGTAGTTCCTTTTTATAAGTATATTACGTGACTGAGAAATATCTACATATTTCAATATAAACAGAGTTAAATTCAATGCAAGCTTTCGAAATGGCATCAGATCTAGTGTAATTTATTATTGCTCGAGGAGTTCAAAAAATGCTACCTACTTGAAGGAGCATATTTTGGAGAAATGAGACAATCGCGCGGAGCAATCGAGCTTGTTGTTGTTGTCGATCTAATAATATTTTCATCTGGCTTCAAGCGATTTGAGATCTATTAGGAGACACCATTTGCTATATATAAGGCTTATTGCCTAAGAGTAAGCTTAAATGCGCTAAAGAGTAGGCAGCAAAATATGCAAAGACACTGACAACATAATTTCCCTGTGAAGCTAATAGCTAATGAAAAGAAAAGCATGCAACTTTATAATTATTTTATAAAAGTTAAAAATGTGTTAAAAAATTAAGCTTAAAAAATTAAACTTTAAATAGATTAAATTTTATAAAGCATAGTTTCAAGTGCTAAATCGCTACAATCCTTCTGGCTAAATCGCTTATCTCATTTAAGAGATCTCATTTTTTGCCATTGGCGTTCAGTTGCTTTTTTTCCATGGCTAGCAAAACGCACTTAAATAAGAAGAGGAAGAAGAACAGCAACCCCAAGCCGCAGAGCAATAAAAAACAAACAAAAAATTACACAGCAGCAATAACTCAAAACAACAAAAAGCAGGCAGCAATATCTGCAAATATTTTGTAGCTGTAATAAAGCAGGAATTGTGTAGAGAAAAGCTGCTTAAAATATGCTACAAAATTTGTTTTGCAAAATAATGTAGTTAAAAAGAGATTGTGCAGCGCCAAAAAGTATGCAACAAAACAAAACGCACGAGCACGATAACTTAGCAGAGGAGAGGAGGAACAAGGAAGGTAGCAAAGTGGAAAAGTGGAAAAGTGGTAAAGAAGCAGAATACAAGCTTGCAAGCTTTATTCTCTTCGTAGTGCCCGCATGAGTTCGTTCTTATTGAAAGCAACAAAGTGCAAGTTATTTGAACAAAGTGAAACAAGAAAATGTGCGAAAATGCACGTAATTCAATTAAAGAAATGTAAAATGCAAAATTGCATGCGTGAGCGATAAAAATTGCACCCAAAAGTGTGCTTACTTTTCGACTTTAGTTTCATATATGCAAATGCTTTTGCATATGTCAGTGTGTGTGAATTCCATTTGCATATGTAAAGTGTATGTGTGTGTGTGTGAGGTAAACGCGTGGAATGCGCAATTATACGAAAATAAGCAACAAAGGCTAGCAATTGCTTTTTCTTCATGTGCGTTTGTGTGTGTGTGAGCTTGAATTTTGATATGCATACGCAAGTGTGTTATGAATGTTCAAGTATGTGTGTGTGTGTGTGGCTGCTGGCGCATATAAATTATAAAGCTTTATGCTGTCGGGTCAAAATAATACCCCAACAAAAATTATGACATCACATAAATAAATATTTAATGCCAATTTCCTGTGCTACGAATAATTCTTTAAAAATTTATGCGCATGTATGTGTGACAACCAACCATTTTGGGATGCACAATATATTTTGCTGGTACGAGGATTGGTGGCCGGTGGGCCCGCAGGCTCGCGCAAGGCCCATTCACTTTAAGATTATTGCAAGACGGCAAAGGTCGCTCTGCAAATTTTGATTTACAAGCTGAAAAGGTCATCAAGCGTGGGCATACCACGTGCTGCTACACACATACATATGCAGGAGAAAAACGCTTAAGTCGTAAAGGAAATTTACTCCTTTTGACATATGAGCCACGGTCCGCTGCTGCCGCTACTTCTCCACTTTTCTGCTCGAACCGAGGCTTGATTTATTCATGCCGGCGGGTTGGCCATCAAGTGCCGCTTATATGCCAAGTACAGCATAAAATTTGCTTGTCCTTTAGAGCGCGTAGCAATTAATATGCTTGCAAAAGGGAATTTTGTTGTAGCTAGCTATTTGACTGAACTGATCAATCACATATTACATTGTCATAAAAATTTATTTGTAAAAATCTGGAATTCCAGCGAGTTGTAGATATGTTAAAATGTATTAAAGTTTTTCAATTAAAAATAGCTGATATATAATTAAAAGCCACAAATTAAATAGAACTAAAAATTTATAAATTTCAAGTTTTAAATACGCATACAGGCTTGAAAGTAAAGGAAAAATGAGGCGAATAAGATGCTCAATGGTATGCAAAAAAGTACAATATAATGGTTCGGTTATGCTAGTTGGCTAAATATGCCAGTCACGCATCCAATTAAGTGCCAGCGACACCGAATAGCTTTCCCTTTAAGAGTAAAAGTGGTATAACGAAAGTTTCTAGCGCGCTTCAGTAAAGAGCTAACTTCCAGCCTTGAAGTTTTCTGCAGCTCAGCAAGCCATGAGCCTGCCAGGCAGGTTAGGCGAATTCATATTCAGGATTACAGATACAAAATATAAATTCTCTAAATTCTGGAATCGAAAATAACGTGTATTGTGCTCTCTTTTCTACAGCTGAAAGCTTTTGCCTGTTAGAAGTTCAGTTAGCTTTACTATACATATAATAAGTTAATGCTAACAAGCTCGGCATAAAGCAATTGCGCCAAATATAAACAATTATAAATACTTTAATTCACTTAAAGCTATCTTAATACAAAAAACGTATCTTCGGTCGATTGGTTGGTTGCTTTAAGTAGCTAGTTAGTCTGACTATTAATAAGCATTAAGTGCCGTTTTCCTAACACGCCTCGATCAACCCACAGCCATTTGTCGGAATTCAAAAATTCTAGAACATGAATGATTTCCATACTTTGATGTTCTCTAGAAAAGCCTTTTCAAGTTTTTTAAGTGTTTCTCTTTCTAGAAAAGGAGTTTTACAGAGGAAGTGATCTATCGTTTTCTCTTCATTCGGGTTTTCATAACTGCAGCCTTTCAATAGTAAAAAACCCTTAAACTTTTACTAATAATTTTTAAAAGAATCTCGAGAGAAAGAAAGAGCCTGCTACAAATTCTTTCAAGCAGGTTGCCATATCTATTTTAAAAGAATTTTCAAGAAAAATAATAGGATCAATTTATTTGCTTTAAACGTTTTCAATTGCCACTAACAAAAGCAACGAGAAAGTGGCAATAAATAAAGAAAAGAAAAGAAAAGAATACAATGAGGAAAAGAATCGATTATGGAAATTATGCTTGAGTTGACAAAATTCTTTCTGTTCCAACTGGGCACAGGCTGCAGCTCTAAGGATCGCGTTGGTCACGCTCTGGTAGCATTTATTTTTGCACAAATAATAATTTTATGTGCCTCGCATTGAAACAGTCGCAAAGGAAGTAAAGCAACACAGGAAAAACAATCATAAATTATTAAGTGAAAAAGTTGTTGCCGCTGCCAGCATGCACACACACACACACACACATACTAACATACCGCCGCATCGTTGCACAGCGCGTGCTTTTAATTTCATCATCAAAGTT
The DNA here is from genome assembly GCA_963457695.1 of Neria commutata. NCBI lineage: Eukaryota > Metazoa > Arthropoda > Insecta > Diptera > Micropezidae > Neria > Neria commutata. The sequence continues at coordinate 49,577,370 of OY735246.1, forward strand.
GCATCGAGCAGTGCAAGCGGACGCAAGTTATGGTCGCCATTTTGCATGCTCAACATGAAGGCATTGCCGAGGCATGCCGCCATTTTATTGCAAATGCACACACACTGTCACACACGCATTCGTACAACGATTGCGTGGCATAATTAATGGCACACGCACACACAAGCCTTTGCCAGTAGCGACATGATATATGCTCTGCCTTATATGAGTGTATGTATGTATGTGTGCATGTTCGCTTTATATGAGTGTGTGTGCATGTGCGCCTGTGTGGCTATTGACATTTATGCAAAATAATAAAGCATACATTTGTGCGCACAAACAGCTGAAATCTATTAAACCGAACTGCCAAGCATTATTTCACAGCATATTTTGAGGCACTTAAGAAATATGGAATTGCATTCAAAGTGAAGTAATGCAATGCCTATGTCTGTCCTTTGCTTGGTTTTGGTTGTGTTGTGTGAATAGCAGCGCTCTCTTTATCCGTCTGACTATAGAGCTTTCGACATATTCGGCTATATCTTTGAAACCAATTCACCTAAAGTTACATAAAAAAATACGTTTGGAATCCATGAACGTAGCTCTTTCTAACGATATCCCACATGTTAAGATATAAAATTAAATGATTTTTTAGGCCGACCCAAGCCCATTAAAAATTCAAAAAAAAATATTTCTGAAAATATTTCTAAACTTTTAATAGTGAAAATATGTTGAAGTTATGAAGACCTAACGTCATGCCAACTTCCAGGTTTCTATGTTCAAAAAGATATCTGTTTATATACACAATTCCCAAAAAAAAGGTGACCTTATAAGAGTTTTCGTTCGTTTTCTTTAGGGGAACGAAACCTCAAAACATAGTATGGCATAGTTCTAGGCGCACTATTACATCTAAGCTTTAGCTAACCTTTATTCGTTCATTTATCTGCCAATTTTAATAAAAATTATTTTGAATAAAATAGCATTGCGAATACTAAAAAAGCACTGCCACATTGTGGCTTCGCTTTTGACTTCAGCCACACTTAAAATTCCAGCAAGTAAACGCTTACACCCACTCCCTTCTCTTCTCTTTAATACAATCAAGTATTCATACGCATTTGCACGCTTGCCTGGCGCTCTGCATGCCTCACAAAACCACTGAAAACGGAATTAGAGCGCACAAGCAAGCAAAAAAGTAGTCAAAACAAAAACAAAAACAAAACAAAGCTTCAAACAACTACAAGCAACTAAAAAGGATGCAAAACTTTCGCAGCGAGCAATCAATTAGTGGTACCAACACAACCAAACCGGAACTAGCTCAAACGCACAGAGCAGCGCGAGTTCAAAAGCCACAAAACAACGCCATTACAACTATGCTTAGTATACTTTTAGGAGCGACAACTCTTTAGAATAAGCCACCATTACTCGACAGCTTTGACCCCTTGCTCACTGCCACAAAATGAAGCCCACAATTGAAATGCTGCTCGGGATCTCAGGATGAGCGGCACAAAACAATGCATGGAAAATTTTGTATTGCATACTTAAAGGCTTACGGGCAAAGATGCCGTTTTTAATGAATGACAAAAATAATGAAACAATGAATATTTGTTCCATGTGACTGCAGGCGCCAGGAGACACCATTCAAATTTTTTAATTTACAAAACCAACAAAAACGCGCTTATACAAGCAGAGATAGGAGCAGAAGATGTACTTACGCACACACAAGCAAGCAGCTTTTCATTACATATAAAAATGGAGAGCAGAATGAGCAGGCGTAGCCATTATCATTATTTTTAATGCACGCTACAGAAAAATATAATTTGTCGCCTTTTTTGTTGGTGTTTTGATATGATGGCGGAAAATAGCGAGGTAGAGAATAGAGGAGCTACCAAGTAGAGCAGACACTGACAACGCTTGAAATTTGCAACTGGAGAAGGCGCGTTGGAGAGAGGCAGTAACCCGGTTGCGAGTTGTTCTGACCAATCAAGGAGTAGAAGAGAACAATAGCAAGAAGCAGAAGAAGCAGAGAAGAAATTCATTCAAAATTTAAAGCAATAACAAAGTAGAGCACATTTTTGGCGCAGTCCACATTTTCCAATTAACACGAGCTCACAACTAACAAGTGAATCAATTTGTTCTACCCATGCATACAATAAATTCAAAAAGCTCTAACCAAGCAATTAAAAGTGCTTGACATAATTCATAAGCACACTCTTTCCCATTTGCATACTTTGCGGCGTCGACCTTTTCTTCGCTCAATTGTTGTATTTCTTATTTGAACTGTTTTAACCCGCCTCACTTTCCCATACTTGTCAAGCACAGGCACAGGAACAGGCACAGCTCCATTGTAGTTTGCGGCTCATTGGCGTTGGCATGTGTAAGCGGTTGTCAACTGCAAAATTAATAGCATACTTTTAGTTGCCGCACAATTATGCGACCAAATCCCTACTTTCCACACCTCCCCCTTTTGTGGTAGACTCATTGGGCTACATTGGGCTGGAAGCAACATAAATTTTTTGCGTTGCTTAACTCATTCGGCTTTTGCATTTCCTTTTCTCTATCCTTTTCAGCTGAAGCAATGGCTGAAGGCAGCCATTCGAGTGCCTGAAAGTAGGCTAAGCTGTGTGTATGAATGACTGATTAATTGAAGTGGAAAAGCCCTTCACGCATTTTTTTTTTGTGGAGTGGTCAAAAAATGAATGGAGAGAATTTTCTGCAAGTTATATGATTTATTTTAGTGCAAAATTATATGATTTATTTTTGAGCTTTTTTGAATTCATAACTTGTGGAAAAAGTTGAATAAACGAAAAATTTTCTTTGCTAAAAAATACAACCAATGGAAAATCGAGCAATGAAACATCGCTGCAAACTTTTATTAAAATTTGCTAATAAATTCCAGAAAAATTTCAGTCAAATTTAAAATAAAATATTACCGGATGTTTATGCGTTTTCTTTGAAATTTTAATGCGGCTTAACGGAATGAAAAATTACACCTAAAGTGTCTATGAAAAATGGCACATTATTTTGGCACATAAAATATAAAAAACTGTTGACAATTTAGAACTTTTTTGTCGAATTTTAATGCGGCTTAGTGCTAATTTTCATCAATGAATGCTTTTTATAGTTTGAGTTAAAATTTTTACTAGAATCGAGAAGATAAATTTTGCTTAATATAAATTAGCTTTTTTCTAAGTAAATTTAATATGTCGGTATATGGTATTATAAGTAAATTTACAACAATGAACTAAATTTGTAACTTTGAAAAAAAGTTCCAAAAATAATATTGAAAAATAGTGTAAATAATATTCAGTAAGTTCTCATAATTATATAGAGCTATTTTGAGTGCTTTTGAATCAAATTCAAACATATTTAGTAGTGCGCTGACCTTTAGTTTAACTTGCAGCCAATTGTCATTTCAAATTATTTATATCAAAAATAGTTATGATACTTATTAAGCGATTTTTTATTAGGCACTTTTCTTTAGAGCAAAATTTCCGACTGCCAAAGCATATGCAATTTTTGTTGCCTATTCTCTCGCTGATCTGCTATTTCCATCCATTTGACTTTCATTAAGAAATTTCCTTTCATTTCCAAGTGATTGCACGCCCTCCCCCCTAAATATGCTCAAATGTGTGAATATCAAGGACAGATTTATGTGCTGCTTGCTGTCCCTTTATGGTATCTTAATGCCATTGTTTTCAGCCATCTTTCGGGCGGCACTAGAGTCAACAATGAACCTGAAAGCACCTGAACTGTTTTGTCTGTCTGTTTGACATGCTGTGCGTTTGTGTATGTGTGTGTGTGTTTGTCCTGTGTGAGTCAACAGAATTGTGTTACGTTTGCTTCGTGCTCTTCCTGTGCCGCCTCTTTCACCTTGCCCAGCCCTGCTCTTTGCTATTTCACATTTATTTCGGCCCATTTCCTGTCAGCCTCACCCCGGATGTATGCGTAGCCGGACATGTGCTTGTGTTGCTGTATGTGTGCTGTCTGCATGTGTGCGTAAGTTGCAGTTGCCATCAAGCATTATTTTTATGGCATGTGATTCATTTCTGTAATACATTGCTTTCTTTTGCAAGCGCCACTCCCTTTTCGGCGCCATTCCTTATGCGTAGGTGTGCGTGTTTGAACTTACGCACAAGCACACATACACGCAAACGCAAGTCTATTTTTACTTTTTGGCTAGTCACTTTGTTTTTATATTATTTTGATTTTTAGTGTGTTCCGACATGGCTCTATATATACATACATACACATACTATGAACATGCATACACGCGTATATTTTTATCCATATCCATGTAAGTGATTGTGTATGCGTGTGTATGTGCTTGCATTTGTATGTGGGAGTAATGTATTATTAATTAAAGCACGTTAGTCTTTAATTACGGCATCATATAAATGTAATTCACTTCCGTTGGCGGAAGTTGCCAGTAATTCGAGCTGATTAATGACAATTGAAAGCGGAAATGCGCATGTTTTAGAAAGGTTTTCTAAGCAGAAAATGTTAGTAATTTTAGTTTTTCATAAGAATAATAAGTGCTTATGAGCACAATTTGGCAAACTTTCTAGAAACCATATGTCTTATAGAGTTGCAGCTGGGGATCGAAAAGATCTGGCACTGCTGCTTTATGGCCAAAGCCATATTCAAAATAAATATTTCTGATGAAAATTCGAAATCTTTATCGTATCGTCCTACATGAATGGGAGCCAATACATTGCATTAAAATAGCTTCAGCAGCAAGGGTGCAAGCAAGAAAACACCATTAATCTTATTGCCAACCAATATAAATTTGGCCTAATTTTTGAATTCAAGCAAGTGTTTTTTCGTTCATTATAAATCGAATATTTTCAGTAGACTACTTAGACGAACAAATTTACGTTTTTAGCAAAGCTTCTTCTACTAGTTAAATATTGCTGATGCTTATTTCATGTAATCGAATCATGTACATATTTGATCTAATCGAAAGGCTGCATATTTTAATTTCTATGAATTTTTGCTTGAAGAATTTGCTTGACATTGGCTTGATTTATTTAAAAGGCTGCATAATTTATTTAGCATAAATTCTCAAAGATTCACATGCTTCAGGGCTTATAAAATTGGCTAGAAATTAAAGCAATTGGTTTCTTCTTTACTTTCTAAAGTAATTATCCGCCATTTCCCTCAGCTCAACTACTTTTAAGACGAAACAAACACGAGTTCCAATTTCGAAGCTTTTAATTAAATGAGCTGCTTTTATATAAAGCATTTCCAATGTTCTTTGTTTTCTCTAAGAATTCCGTGTCAAGTTATCTCTCGAATCGCGCAACATTTCCAAACGTAAATTGAGTTGAAAATCGAAAAGTCGTAGCGAGAACATTTTCCAAAAATTATTTACTGACGCGTGACCCTAATCAAATCTCAGGCATGTGCACGCATCATGAGTACAAGTGTTGGTATGTGTGCGTGTGATTATGATTGTGTGCATGACCGAAACAATACAATAAAACGAAATGGAATTTGCTCTAACACACACAAGCAAATACACACCTGCGCGTATACGAATACTAACAAAAACTTGATTACAGTACATTCAGCTGAAAATTTACACACACTTATGCATGCATACTAGTACATAGTCAGAACCTGGAAGTAATGATTTTATTTGAAATGCAATATCAGCTACTTTCTCATTCGAAGCAATTGTAATTGGAAATTATATACATTTTTTAGTTGGTATGAAATGGAATTGAAACTTTTAAAAGCTATCGAGAATGAACATTTTCGTAGAATCCTCGGCGAGTGAGAGAGTTGATTGCTATCCGTGAATGCAATTGTTTTTTGTAATTAATAAAGTATCAGTTAATTCGATTTAAATGGAACTAATTACTTGCAAAAAAGCATTTCAACAAAATTTAATTCTATTTCACCGAAACTTATGATTAGAATTGAAAACTTGTTGTCCAATTGGCCCCCTTCCATCATCAGCATGGGCCTATCGCTCGCCTTACGATGACAATTCGATGATCGGACCGGTCATTCATTCGAAAGCGCTTGGCCGTCAACAGTTCTGTTCTCAATTATTTTATCATCGTTTTCCTTTAAAATTTGAAATACTTGAAGTTAAGTGTCAAAGCACTTGGTATAGTCATAACTTTTCATATTTATAATAACATTCCTTAGTAATAAAGACTGACACCATTAAACGACAAAAAGTTGTTGGCCATTGAATAATAAGTAATGCATTTCAGAGGGAATTTAAAAAAAAACAGTTTACCTACATTATTTTATCTCATTTCTGAACATTCTGTTTTATGCAGTTAATCAATTTGTGTACTGAACGGCTCATATATGTATAGATCTCAGCCCTGTGCTATAAATAAAACCCAATCATCTATAACGTTCGCCCGAACATTTTTCCGCCTTCTCAATTAACATTTGTGGCCCATTCCGTGGCTCATAAGTCCACTTAAACAATTTTCAGTGTGACTTATTACTGAGGAGTCGCAAATGTTAAACTCCGATTCTTACTTTTTCAATATCACATAACTAAAAAAATTGCAATTCCATTACCAACAAATTGAAGCAAGATATAACGCATTACATATTTCTTGCAGCTGGAATTGAAATGAAAATGTGCTCAAGATTAGTTTAGGTTAGGTTAAGCTGGTTGCCTAAGAAAAAGGACACTTTGGGTCCTTAGCGATGTCAGTTGGAGTGTGCTCAACTTTAACCACTAGCTCTATATGTCACGCATACACATACAATAGTAAGCTAAATCACATTGCTTTGACATCGCCGAACTGTTGCTGCCTTCCGTAGCTTTTTGTTCAGCAGCATGCCTTGTTAAGCTCGTCTCAGCGGTGGAATTTCTGAGCGTTTTTTTCTTGGCTGCTTTTTCAGAATTTTTTTACTTTACCAGAATATGAAGTAATGCGATTGTGACGCCACTGCACGCCCCGAATGCGGGGGAAGGGGTCATTTAAATGTCGCTTACAATCTGCAATCCCCATCCCCCGTCACTTCACACACACACAACTTCAAGCTGGAATATCAGCTGAAGGCGTCTGCTCTTGCATTATTCTGATTCCTGGCAGCGTCATTTGTCAGCTGCAGCAGCAAGCCATCACTGCAGTAAGCGAACGCAGCGTGGAATGTCACAAAAAGGCGGCAAGACAGCGCTCAAAAAGCTGCAGGCGTGTCAGTCACTGCGCGTGTCTGCAACTGATTGCATGCCAGCGGCTTTTTCTTACGCTCCGCGTGCGCCAGCAGTGACACGATTGCAGCATTTTTTTGCAATTCACTGCAATTACAATTCTTTAATTTTGCTTAGCATGAAGTAATAGAAATAGTTATAACAAGCAATTCTGACGCTTGAAAATAATCCACTGTAAGCATGCTCACGTTCTCCCTATTATCGAAGACTTCAGCAGAAATCTTACACAGATTCTGGTTGCAAAATTATGCATTATTTTCGACAACAAATTTTCAATATAAATTCCAACTTAATTGCATAAAATATCGCAACTTTAAACTTGATTGAAACCCGTTCAGAAATTTTTCTGAAAATTGTAAAAAGTCAAATGGCGCTGGTCCAAGCTAAATTTTCTTTTAGCGTTAGGATTGTTAGTTTGAATTGGCCTAGCCACAGATTGAGCTGGAATCTTAGCTTCGAAATCAAAGCTTCTATACACTTTAACAGTTATTTTATTTTTAAAGCATGATATTTTGATGTCAAAAAAGGATCTAAGAATTTTCTAAGATAAAATAATCGACATAACAAATCGTAAAAATGTGACGACGATTTGGTATGCAAACGACTTATCTGTTATTAAAATCCTAAAATTCGCAGCACAGCTTAAGTTATTTAAGAAATTTTATACAAAATTGTAAAAAAGCTTTTGAGCCCCGGAAAGTATGCTACATTTTAGTATTCCTTTTCCTTTCTTAGTACTCAGAAGATATACTGCCAAGAGGCAACGCACTCAACATTTCCGAATAATTCATTCACCCTTTAGCTCAAAAATTATACAATCCATTTGCAAGCAAGCATAGAAACTCCAAAAGGTCTTGCCCAGCACTCCTAAAGGTATGCCATGCTTTTGTGTTGTGTCATTCTCTCGAAATGGACGCACACCTTTCCACTTGCAGAACGAATGAAAAATGCAATTTGCGTAATGAATGCAAATGCATAAGTAAAGCAACAAATGGAATTGGGAGGAGAAAGAGCGGAAAAGGGGCACATACAAAAGCAGACATTTTAGTAAATTAAAATGTTGTTGCAGCGACGGCAGCAGCAAAGGCATGTGGCATGTGGCATGAAAGCGTATTTTTGCCGCTTTGTTTTGCTACAAAAGGCGAGCAGAGGCACAGTGAGACATGAAATAAAGTTCAAACGACAAGCAGACAGACAGCGAAGATTCTCAACCTCGCTGCTTCTGCGCCTTCCAGTTCAAAGCCTGACACATTGCGTTGTTGCTTGCGTAACTCTGTGAATCTGGCTACGAGTCTACAACTGATAGGGAGCTGCCAGCGTTTCACCCGCCCAGTCACGTGCCATCATTTAGGAAACGTATGCTACACTCTTGCAACTGACGCCAGTAGCGCTACAAAGCCTCGAGATGTATATGTGCGCCTAGAAGTATGCCTGTTGGTATGCAAAAGTCTCAGTTTCTAGGCACAAGCCACTGCCAACTAAAGTGAAATGCTAAGAGGGCAGCAGACGGCGCTGGAAACTTGTGGCTGCAGCGCTGCAGTCTCTGTGGCTGTGTTTGTGGCGGCAGAAGAAGCAGAGAACCACAGACAGGTACATGCATTTCTAATGTCGAGTTGAGGCGAAAGTGAAAAGCATACTTTTCGGCTGTCAACCTTGGCAAAGCTGAAAATACCAAAATGCAAGTCTTTTGCGCCACTCTCTCGGCCGATCTTTGGCAAAGTTTTGGGCATCGTTCTGAACTGAAGCTAATGTTGAAGTGAATGTGTAGTTACATATGCAATTGAGGTTAAGGCGGAGAGTGTTTACCTGAACACTTTGAAGTGTTGCCTGAATACAAAAGCATGTTAAAGGAAAATTGCTTAATTTGGGCAATAAATCTTCTAGTTTATTAAGATAATATTCAGTGATCAAATATTCCATTTGCTTCAATATTTTCTTCACTTAATAGCAGCACTTACATTGCAAAAGTGCTTGAAAATTTTCGAGCGACAGTAAATTAGCTTAATCTTTTTATGGCACTTGGAAATGCAGAAGTAGCAAGAAACTTCAACTCATACTTCCAAACATTTCCTCTAAATTTTAAATTGCTTCAAAAGTGTGCTACAATAAAATATGGCTTTATGTCGAAAAAATCTATCTATATATGTATATATCTGCAAAAATAGTACGCACAGTTGCCAAACTTTTGGACGGGCTTTCGGTAATCTGACTAGGGTGTTCAGTTTCAAAAGCTCTTTCGCTCTTCAAAATATGAATTTATTTATTTTAAAACTAAATATAAATTATTTCATCAAATTGTTGTAGACTACTGACTTGATTGACATTTGACATTTAGAGTTTGAGAGGTGATAAATTCTGTATTATAAAAAACTTCAAAAGAAAGCGGAATTTTTCAAAAGAACACTCGCATCTGACAAGTTTTACTTTTTGCCTTCAGTTCATAAAACTGAGCGAAAATAGATCATTATAAGTCTGCAAATTTAATAAATTTATATAGTCAACCGGGTGCATCGTCAGCTGAACTAGTGTTAACAGCTCTTCTGTTTATTGTTTCCAAACTTTTTGTTTACAAATTAAATTAATTAAGTATTTAATTAAAGAGCATGTGTCGAGAGAAATACCTCGAACGTGTCTGTTTCCAGCCTCAGCTGTAGGCACTCATATGAACAGCAAGAGAAAAAAAAATCTGAGATTTTTATTACACACACAGATGCATATAACAACTGCAGCAGCATGCGCACTAGTGGCACGTTTAATTATGCTAGCATGCATGTGAGCGTAAGTGGACGTGTAAATGTGTGTGTCTACTTCTGCTGCTTGCAAACGCTTTTCTGATGTTTTTTTGCAATTTTCTACAGCAGCAGTTGCAAGCCACTGAGACGTGATATGTGGTCCACCACGGAAACGCATTCAAAGCATACTTCTTGGCGCACAGTGAACATTTTAACTGCGGATTTATGTGATTCAAAGAGTCAATGCATAACTTTATAATAAAAGTTCAATAATTTGCAGTTTCGTGCAAGTGGCCATATATGTATAATAGACAACTGCCGTATTTTTTCGCATACTTTTAGGCGCACAAGCGCTTCAGTAGCTGCATTCAATCTTTGTCAGATATGACCAATAACATTAAATTCAATTAAAGAGCATTGAAAAAACCTTTATAATAAAAAAATTCAAAATATCTTATATACCGCTACTCAATTCATGCTCTGTATTATCTGAAAATCGTTTTCAAAATATTTGAATTTTTTTAAATTGTTATGCATAAACAAAGCATTTCGCTCTCCCCAGCATTTAATTTCCCAGCAGCTAAATGTATGCCACGCTTAAGCGAAAAAATTGCCATTCATTGCATACTTTTCGGCTCACATGCATGCACACTTTTTGCAGCTATTATACTCACGTGCCGTTGGCATTTTCTGGTTTTAAAATTGTAATTTCAATGCGATTTTTTGTAGCCATTATTTTGCTTACCCACACTCACATACATACAGCAGCTTATTTGTATATTTGTGTACTCACCTAAAAAGATACAAAAGAAATATTAACTATAGATTAGCATTCATATTGTAATAACTACGTGTGTTCTTAAAACTATGTAGAAAAATCTTGCGTAAAATGCGCAGTTGCACTTTTAAAGTATTGAATTTATTCGCATGCAAATAAACGCCTAAAAATAGGCTAGCTACTTTTGCATTATAAAGATATTCATTTTTTTTATCATTGTTTCAAATGAGCTATTTGCACTAAAGTGCAGAGAAAGCGCCTGAAAATATGCTCTTCATGCCATAATCCTTTAGCAACTCAGCTCAACTTAATTGAATTTACACCATAGCCATGTTTTGGCCTTTGTTCGAAAATAACATGAAGTTTGCTGTCAGCTGGCACGGTCCCCTTTGATTGCACTTGGTGTCACGGGAATTTGACTGAGATCTCCCAAATAGCTTCATCTCTCATGTGTAAGTTCAGATTGAAAAATATAAAGCTAAAACCCGAATAATTTCACCTTTAGTTTCAGCCTCTCTTCGCTTATCTAGAAGACACTACAGTCCTAAATGGTATCCCGAAATGAAAGTTCTCACATTTTGATATGTCATACTTTAATATGTAGATAAATGATAATCGCTTGAGTGTAGGTTTGAAATATTATTCATTCTAACAGTAGCATTTTGCAGTTGCGTAAAATATGTATCAATAACTTATTTTACAAAAATAATGCTGAAGATTTAAAAATTCAACTAACGTCTTCTGCAGGCAAATAGCAAATCAAAAACCCTTCTAAATTAAAGAGCTCTTACAAAACCCTTTTTAATATGAACGCTTTTATATAGAATTTTTCTAACAATTTCTTAGTCAAGTAACAGTCATACACTAACATTTTTATAATTCGAAAACGGCAACATATCTATTGACAATTTCAACAATATCCTTAATTGTTTCGCACATTTTTGTTGTTCTGAGGGTAGTTAAACGTTCCCATTACTCTTACTGCTCAATGCTCTTCCAAAGCATCCATCTTGTCGGCTTGAAGAAGTTTTTAGCTCATTAAGCCTTCTAATATTTATATCTATATACAGTTATATAATATGCAAAAGATAATTAAAGTTGATGTAATTTTTATGCACCAGAAATCGCACACACTCAGGCACTAACACAAATACCAGCATTGCCAAGCCCACATCTTTGCGCCCTGCCCAGCTCATTCATACACCGAAATAGTAGCTCATTTGCTATACATTCACGCTCAATTCTTGCTCTGTATCGACAAATCCCCCAACAATAGCAACAATGCTATCCCTAATATGTAACTATGCTTTCGTAGCACAGCAGCGCCCATTCGTTTGTTCCATTGCACGTGTGCATGTGCGTTTGTGTGCGTGTACATTTATACATTTTACACGAAATGAAAAGAAAAAACTTGTCGTGGCAGCTTGTTGAAGTGTAGCGCGTTAGTTTAAGGACATTCAGAAGGACATCGACACAATGTCTGCTGATGATGTTATTCTATGCTAGCGTACTGTAGGTTCCCCTAGCTCTGACACTACACCCGCGCCACGCCTCCCTAATGTGCGCCACATTATTGACAATGGCTTCGTCCCACATTGACAAGTGGCCAACATTTATTTACATTTCGGCGCTGCCGAGCTGCAGCTCGATAGTCGCCTTTCTGCGTCATTGCTCACGTTGCCATTTTCACTCTGCGTCAGTCTATTTCTCACTTTATGCTATCCAACTGCTGGCGTGCGGACGGACCTTTCCTAATTTGTAATTCGAGCAATATTCACATTCAATCAATTTGACTTCAGCACAGTTCTTTTCTTTTCATTTCATTTTATTTCATTTCGTTTTATTTTATTCTTTTCACGCTTCACTTTGCAGCGCATTCATGACTTCACCTGTTCTTTCGTCAGCACCTTAAAGTATGCTATGGAAAATTTTGTCGTTTCTCGGTTTCTCGCTGCAAGCTAACAGCAAATGTTGTTTGCTCAAAATTAGTGGTAAGAGCAGAACGAGTGGCAGCAAAGCAGAACGTGGCTTAATGGCACGAGAGCTGCGCAAATATTTGCCCGGCAGCAGGCTGTGAGCGAGAAGCTAAGAAAGATTGAATTTGTTGGCTTGCCAGAATGTTTTCATAAACGAGTTGTTTAATTCGGGTCTGGTTAGAGGAAAGCAGATGAATTACAGGCAGTGTAATAAATTTGATTATGTAAATGTGTGCATAAATGCGAGAAAGCGAAGAATGCTATGGAAAGCAAGAACAATAAATAGTCACAGTGCCTGAAAATATGCAGCATAGTTAAGGGAGGGCTGCTGGAAAACTTGCACAAGCTTCAAAGGCTTGAGCAGCTGATTTAGTGGCCATTTGCTTGAAATTACAATTCAGTTAGTAAGGCTATGTTGGAATGCCCACTTTTTCGTTCTTAAGTGGAAGTAAAATAGTCAAAATTTTAAACATTGAAATAAGTAAATATATTCCCGGTATTGGTGTTGGTATTGTTAGAATTGTGATGGCCTGTATTTAACCCAATTGTATTAGGCTCTTAATAAAATATAGTACTTTACTGGGACTAGTGTTAAATATTTTCCGTGAAGGCACCGTGAGAATCACATATGATCGGACGTTTCAGACCCTATCTCGCTTAGTCGCCACATTTCCTAGTCGGATAAACGCATCTTCATCAGCTGGTGTCAAAGGCTGCAGTGACCTATAAGATACCACGTGAAGATGCGGTGGTCCTCCCTATTAAATCTGGAAAACCTTTGTGAATTATCTGTGGTTGGGCATTAGACTTACTAGGTTCCTCCCATTTCCTTACCACTTCCGCTGTATGCTCCTTAGATAATCCACAGAAGGGCTTGGGAGCAATAAAAGGGCTTTGTGCTCGTGATGAGTGATAAAAGTATTTCATAAAAAAACTGAACGAAAACGCTTTCCATATGGGAACGGCTGCAGAACAAGTCTGTAGGTCCCGTTATCATGTGCTAAAAAAGAACCTGTGCAGAAGTTTAGAAGTTCATGTGGGCCTGCACCCCTTTGTATGAGCAATTATTTATATATATATTTTAGTTTCAATAATTTCTCTGATATTTTTCTTTGCTTCTTCTTCCCTTGATTTTATGCTTCCCCTCCTTGTTTCATATTCTACCCTTATTATATTTGGTAAAATCAAGTAAGTTTACTTATTCTTTTTCTTTCTTGCTGCTCTTAAATCTTATCTTTCCTATTTTCCTTCTCCGCCATATTCCTTTTACACATTATATCCGAGTATATACTTGCAGAAAGCTTGTAGCCAAACCGCCATAACAATCATAACTTCTAATTTACGTTGCTCGTATATGCTATGCGCCCAAAAGTATACCCCAAATTGCACGCCACCTTGCCACAACACAACTAAATTGATTGGCATGCCCAAAACTATGCCGCACTAAAGCTGGCAGCCGCAGCAGAGCCTATAATTTCGGTTGCCACTGCGCCGCACTTAATGTCATCAACCGCAACCCGTGTCGGCCGGGCCATCATGGGCACGTCAAAGTCGCAGCTAGACAAAGCGCTGGCACGGAGCAGCACATACCAAGCAGCCGCTGGCAAGCGATCTCTGCTAGCCTGCCACATTTAGCGTCAACGCAAACACCAAATGACATTCGATGTCACTGATGCGGAAAAAAACAATTCCTCAAATTTGCGCGCGCGACATAAATTCCTTTTAGCAGGTTTTGCCTGGTCTGGCGCTCGTATTACTTACATTCCTGTCATTTGCCTACGCCGCTTGTTCGCAGTGCCATTGCCTGATATTTGGCGCAGTGCTACTTCCGCTTGAGTGCTATTGTTTTCCCACTGGGTAATCAGCAGTCCTTGCGGCTGCAGAAAAAATTGGCAAATACCCTCAGGCGCAGCAGCTCAGCAATGGCAGCAACAACAAAAAACCCAAATTACAAGAAAGTGGGAAAAGTTGCCGCAAGACACGATTGCTTATACCTACATACATATGTACAAACATTTGTGGAGGAGAAAATGCGAGCAAAGCATAGTGATGGCCGATATATCGATTACCGATATTTTGAGTGAAGGTAAACTATTTTTGTAGGGCTTTCTTAAAATTCTTATGTTAGGACTATCAATGCAAAGTTTTAATATAAAACTGTTTCTTAAAGATTTGACCTTTTTTTATCTCTACTTTTTTTATTTTTGTTGTTATTACAATTTAAAAAAAAGCTGGTTTCCTTAACCGGACATTGAAAGAATGTGCAGAGTTGTATTAGCTTTACACTTAATTCATTTTCATTCAAATTTAAGTTAAAGAAACACTGAAATTTTATCTAATTGGTGAAAAGGTTCACATATTGTTTTTGAACTAACGCCAGTAATAAAACTGCTAGAAAATCTTTAGCGTTGGGATATAAAGCTTATAATAAATATATATGTATGTGTGAGGTGACATTATATTAATAATAATATTATGTGCAGCTTTTGAGAGTTAAACTAATGAAAAAAACAAAAATTTGGAAAAATGTGCATCTTTCAAGACTTTTAAGCAAAACAACTGCCTTGCTATTTTCTCTGTAAACAGAGAGACTTAAACTTGGCTTAATTCGACACAATCGCATGGAAAAATCCAATTTCTCGGCTAGAAATTTACATATTTGACCAACTTTATATCGATATATTTTTCGAAAATCAATAAAAATATGTTTGAATATCGATTAAAGGATGTTTAAATATCGATAAAAGGATGCTTTAATATCCACGGAAGAAAGAATAATAAAAGAGATAGCGGAAGCTAATTTCGACACAATTGAATTCAAAATGTCGACTTTTTCTGCTTATAATTTACATATTTCACAAAATACATATTGATATATCGATTATTTTAAAATTGATTCAAAAGACTTTTGCATATAGATAGAAGAAAGAATAATAAAAGAGACAACGGCTGCTAAATTCGAGACAATCACATCGAAAAAGTCGAATTTTGTGGCTTAAAAGTTTTTGACAGACTGTCAATCGAGACAATCGATATATTAGGCCGATATTTTAATAATCGACTAGAAGAATTGCATAGCTTTTATATCGATTGAAAGAGAAAGAAATACATATTTGTGTGTGTGAATATCGATGTCTTCGAACGTATCGCCCATCTCTAGTTGAAGGAAGGTGCTTGAGTGTAGCCTACTTCAAGGCATGCGGCAAAAGATTAATAATGTGTCAGTTGCTGCTGTGATAATAGCAAGACAAAAAATCATTTATGCTTGTTGTTGTTTTGCTTATTTTTTGTTCTTCCTTCTTCATAGCTTGTTTAAACGCTAACGAGGCAACTTCGAAATCTAATTGGCATTTAAAATCAGTGGGGCGTTCGCCGTCAGAGCAAAGAGGGTGAAACGTGCTGGAAAGCAGTTGGAAAAATCATAGCATTATTTCAGGCGCATTAGCAGTTGTTTGCTTTACTGTTCTATTTCTTCTTGCTTCTGTTTGGATACAAGCAGCCGGCAGTAAAATTTAAGCCGCCATAAATCTCAACTGATAAATGTGTGCACTCATTTTGAAATTTTCGAAAGCAAACAACGAACATCGCAAATATTTTATTTGCAACCCATTCCCCCGATAGCTTTGCCCACGTTTAGGTGCAGGTCAGATGTTTGGGCTCTTGTTATCTGCCAGCAATTTGCTGCTTTATTGTAGGCGATTAATATGCTTTGTGTGCTGAACCGTTTACCTTGGCAGCTTAACTCCTTTGCTTCATAATCCGGAAGAGCTGAGTTACAGTTGGGATACTTGCAGAAAAACAGTGGATTTTCAAAATTTTCGAGATATTTGCAAATGAAATATTTATAAACATAAATTCTGAGCAAAAATACTATATTGCTTAATATATTAAGCTGACTATGCTATAAACTTTCTACCAAAAACATTGGAATTAGTAAAATATTTGGATTAAATTCAAAACATAAGCATTTCCTTCGGAAAATAAATTTATTATTCCAGTAATATATAACAATAAATCTGTGGTCATATGCAATAACGACTTAAGTCGAAAACAACTGTTTCGAGAAAATGTAATTCGAAATTTGAAAAACCAGTGTGCACATCAACATAAGTGCATGTGTTTTTTTAAATAACTTTTTTTCTGAGATGGATACAGATACCGGGGTTTGAACAAAATATGCGCATGAACGTCAGGAATACAGTGGTAACGTCAACTCAATTTCGTCTTAAGTCGACTTAAGTCGTTATTGCTTTTGACCACAGAAATTTTGTAATGAGAAATTTCGATTAGCCATTTTCGATACGAACCAGCTGTTTAATGCAAAATCGTAATGGTCTTGGTCAACATATGGGACAAAGCGTCGGAAAGGATCAACATTGGTCACCATGTCAATTTTAATACTTACTTATATACTAAAGAGAACAGTACAACAACTTCTTTTTTTCCACATAAACCAACAGACGATACCATGCTAAGCACTTGTTGGTTCGGAAAGGATTATACATAGGTATATGGATGGAAGGAAAGTGGAGTAGTGACGTTTGCCTTGAATCCGCAAATATTGTAATGACTTTGTGCGAAAATTTGTGATGGGCGAATTAGATATCCGCTCGAACTTGAAGATACTTTCCAAATTCAATTCAAAAGAAAAATATGGTTAAAATATGGACCGAAATTAGTTCTTGAAAATATTTCTTTTCAATACTGTGGCAAAACACAACAATAAAATAGTAGGTAGTAAAGTGTTCAAATTAAAAAGTCATTTGCTGAATCAAAATCCTTATTAAATGCTATCAAAGAGAAGGCTGAATGAAAATAAGAACCAGAAAATATTTCTAGCTTCTTCTCTGTTCTATCTTTTCTTTTGCTTATTCCCTGGTTAGTTTCTCGACTACTAAGCTCTTTGTGTGCTCACTGTCTTGGGTGATAACATTAAAGCTATTCTACCACTTAAGCCGCTTATTAGTCAACAACAGTCTTGTTGTGGTTGTTGTTGTGTTTGTGGTTGTTACTGCTGTTGGCCTGTGTTGTCTGCTCATTGGAGCGGCGCACAAAATATGCTCATTGCCCCTAACAATGTAATAAATACACACTCACTTATACTGACACACATACTCGCACAAGCAAATTGCAGCCATACTCTGCCATTAGCGCCCGAAAGCATGCTAAGCTGCCTTATTATTTTGTGCAAATTCACTTTATAGTTTGGCGCATTTATTATTTATGCGCACAAGCAAATTTATTAACCTTTTGTGGTCGCTGTGTGTAAGTGTAAGTGTAAGCATGCATATATGTGTGTGTGTGTGTGGGTGGATGTGTTGAGTGTCAAAGTGGACGCGCCAATTTGTGGTTCGAGGCACTCCGGCTGCCGATAATGGTTTTCACAAAGGTCAGCGGCGTCGTTGAGCAGCAGCATATGTGTATCAGTGTGTGTGTGCGTGCATATGCATGCATGTATTTGCGCATTGATGTATGCAAAGCTTTGTGCAGATAATATAAATTTTCACATTTCGAATTTATTGAAGTCGCACAAGACAGGAAATCTCGATAGCCGACAACAAACTAACAATGCGCCTGAAAGCGATAGGCTCAAATTTAGAGATGTGCCGCTCAAAAGCGAAAGATTGCATTAAATGGAAATATTTTATATACTGGGTTGGCGACTAAGTAATTGCTGATTTAATTTCTTAAATTTCTGTGCACATTCACGTATTCGATATGTCAAACTCATTTGGTTAGTTGACAGTGGAAAAGATTATATTGTTCTGTTTATTTGGCGTCCGTTAAAGAATGAAAAATCAAAAGGAAAATTTTCTTCATATTTTTTTTTATTTCCGGAAAGTAAAAACGCATCGCAAGCTCACAAAAGGTTATCTGACAATTGTTTAAAAAAAACGCCAGTGTTAAAATTGGTTTGCCAAATTTCGTCCCGAAGAATTTTCACTCAAAGATGAATAACGCTTGGGGTATCCAATTGAAGTTGATGAGAAGCAAATAAAAGCAATAATGTATTTCGAGAAAAACCTCATGTATCACATCATAATTTTAGCTTCTGCAACTAAATAACTCTTTAAATTTATTTACTTTAAAGTTTTACCCAAGCACACCTCTGTATATTATTGCCTATGTATATTATCATGAATGTTCTAAACTTGCTGAATTCCGTCAAATGGCTGTAGGTTGATCGAGGCGTGGTAACAAAACGCCACTCAGTGTTAATTGGTGTTAATTGATAGTCAGAACTAGCCACAGCAACCAACCAACCAACCACAGATGATTGAACAAATAAACAAGCTGCAATGTGTATCAAGAAGTTATTTTACTGCTGGGATTCGCCCATTTCATTTCAAAACATTGCTGTCATTCTTCCAAAGTGGTTTTTTGATGGCAGAACAAGCCATATAACTTTTTTCTCAACATAAAAAAAAAATTTTGAATTCATATCTCTTATTTTGTGCAGCTGTGTACAGGCATTGAAAAGTGTTTAAAAATCTTGGCAACATCACATAAAAAATTGTCTGTCCTTTTCTTCGAAAAAGCCGCAATTTCTTAGTTGCCAAGACAATTTTTTGTGCTTAGAGTCGACCAATCAATGGTAGCCTAGAAGTATGCAATAAAATAAGCTTAAATTTGTCATAAATTATGCTTGCTTTTTGTGCTGCTCGTTGAGCTTACCGACTTCGACAGAGCCTGCCATAAAGTCATGTCAATAGATATGACAAGAGAAGCTGTTTAAAGCTTAAAGCTGCAAATATTTTATGAAATAGCATAATTTAAGTTTGAAGCTTTATTTAAAAGTATAAACAAAATGTTAGTTGTTGGCTGCGTGCTTACTAAGAATAAGACAATACATTTAGAGTTTCTTGTTGAGAAAAGTTTATTAAATTTAAATTATACTGAGCATATTATATGAAAGCAACGTTTTCGATGAAAAGCTATGAGTGTCGAAATATACTTACATATGTATGAAAGGTCTTTGCTAGAAAATGCTGGCGGATAAACTTTTTCCATTTCTTTGCATGCTATCCTAGCTTCTAAATAAGACTTAGACTAATAATATATTTCCATGAAGCGCATTAAATTACGTCTGCATATGCGACTAAAAAGCACAGCCCAAGTATACAAAGCCTAAAAGGCGGCCACAATAAAATGCGAAGATTTGGAGTGAGCTTCAAGTGACTGAACAACAAAGCATACACACGCACACAAACACATCTCAGTATAGAAATAAGATAAAAGAATATATATTTATTAACATTTCGGCTTGAAGATTGTATTGGTGTGTTTGTGTAACTATTGATGCATGTTTGTATATGTGCATATTTCAGCCCGCATGTGTACATAAAAGGCATAGCCAGGAAAATATTTTGTCAATTGTAACGTAATTAAGAATTAATATCATAGCAAAGCAGACGGTTTTTGAGGCATACATATGCCAGTGTGTGTGAGAGTGAGACCTAAATTGCCGACAAAATATATCTTACGAGCCAAATAAAAACAGGAATTTATTTTATGTGCCGAGAAATGGACAGCCCGGTGAGTTATTTGGCTATTTTTGGCATAGGCCAAAAGCAATTTGTTGCAGTTGGAATTTTCTTGAAATTCTGCTGCATACTTTGGGGAGCAAGCAATATTGGACATAGCTGTGTGAGTGCCTCAAATTATATTATAAGCATGCGCATGCAAAAGTTTTTTTAATGCCAATTTGCCATGGGAGCTTGTTGGAGCATATGCATCTTCAATGTTTAAAATATTGTTCCCATGGTATACATTTTTACAAAATCAACAAATTTTGCATAAATAGGGTTAACCATATTTTAAATATACACAAAAAAAGCAAAAAATTTAGCTGAAGCTCGTAAGAAGTTAGTATCTGCCACAAAATTCTGTTTTCTGTAGCATACGCAAATTCCAGGCAATTAAAACAGCTCAAGTCCTTTTCTATTCAGCCTATGCGTATGCTACATAAATCAGTTCTGAGCTTTAACTTCATGCCTATTTATGTGTGTGCACCACATGAGTGAGTAATAATGGCTGCGACTTACCATTCAAACCGCATTGCTGCTAGCCGATAGCATGTGAAAGTCACCACAGAAAGGCAACATGTATAGTGCGCTCTCTCTTTCTCTTATAGAAATAAGTGCTTCATAAAAACGACACACAATGGCATGTTAGTGTGCACAAAACATGAATGCTCTATTAACGGACAAGCAAGGAACAAGCACTTCCGCCCGCTCAACTTTGTTGAAGGGAGAGCAAGAGACGCTGTGCAGCGGAGAGTGCATTTTTCAAGTGCACATTGTGTGCATATGTGAACATGTGTAAACTTCCTTAGCTTTCTGGCGAACATTGTGGGGAAGAGGGGGGAGTGCATGCTTGCTAGTCAGCTGTTGTACAACTGAAATGCGAAAACTTGGTCTTTTCTGTATCGAATTTATAGCAGAGTAACCAAACTAACAGTCAACTTCTGCTTTGCTTTGCCGCCTGCACCCCCTCCACCCCCTCCACCACATTCACCAACAGTCTAAGCTACTTTTGCCTCAAATGGCAGCAACTTTTCTGCCAGCAACAAATCCAGCATTGTTCACAGTGGGCACAATAAAATTGCTGTTTGCTGCAGTTGAAACCTTTGCCTGTTTGCTTGCCTTGCCAACTTGCAAAGAGGCCAAAAGAAAGACGCTTTACAAAATGAAACTTGTCGTTGTTGTTGTTGTTGCTGTTGTTGCCGCAGTTGTTAAGCTTGTGCATTGTCGGCTGCGAGAAACGTCAGCCGCTGCTTTGTTGCTGAGCTGAGATTAGCAATTGTATTGGCCGAGCAATGCGCTCGACGTGCTATGAGGCTAATTTATGGGCTCGAACGTTGAGAGTGTCCGACAGCAGCTGCAGCTGCAGCAGCATGCGCAGCAATGTTGCAGGTAATAAAAGTTGAAGTGCTTTTAAGGGAAACGCAACAAAGGAAATAGAGTGTGTATTTCAAAGTGGAAAAATGTAGCCACAATTTTATTTTTAAATCTTTAGTTACGATTTTTCAATGTTTATATGAACCACAGTTGCTTAGAATATATAAGTATATCAGTCATAGACCCCCAAAATGGATTAAGAATCGAAAATATAAACCTGAAAAAGTTGTTGCATAGTTTTCGGCTAATCCTTATACTAAAAGCACGACTAAAAATATTACCTTAGATAAAAGTGTTGCATAATTTTGGGCGCACACTTTAAGTATACGTATAAAACTGTATTGGGTAGTTTCAGCCAACGCAATATAGTCTTATACTAATACATATCTAAAGCATACGCCTAAAATTATGCAAAACTTCTTTAAAAGAAAAAGCTAAAAGCAACTAGCGTTTCCGCTGCACATTTCAAGAAAATTCTTGTGTTGAGTACGCCATTTTTTATAACATACATATCTACAGTAACATATAAGATAATTATTGACTTCCAGCAGCAGATGCATGCGCTGCTCAGGAAGAGTGTATGGGCTTGCTTTGACGCTTATG
The DNA here is from genome assembly GCA_963457695.1 of Neria commutata. Taxonomy (NCBI): domain Eukaryota; kingdom Metazoa; phylum Arthropoda; class Insecta; order Diptera; family Micropezidae; genus Neria; species Neria commutata. The sequence continues at coordinate 49,599,524 of OY735246.1, forward strand.
TACCTCAGCATATCCAGACCCTTACATATATTTAAAACTTTTTGTTTTCTTCGCTGATATTCGTAACTTAAATTGTAATTTAAAATTTGAACTCTAGTTTCCCGAGTATATAAATTTCTTCATGTATTAGAAAAAAATTTTAATTTTGGCTTACGATTTTATAAACGATCTTTCCACATTTCCAATTTATCTGTTTAAACAGTCACACCTCAAAATCAAAGCTGTATATATGAAGATTTAAATCAGCTATTAATTGCCAAGCTCATTACTTTTAATTAAGCCTAAATTCCTTGGAAACCATTTTGAAGCGAACCTTAACGGCCAACTCAACTCGCTCACATTACACAATCAATTATTCACCACAGCAGTCGGAATTCGGAAAATCAAAGTGTCACTGCCTCAACTCACTAACAGAGCGCATAAATGGCAATCTGCATACGACATGAGCGTTTGCCATGTTCGCCTTGTTTGCCAGCTCGTTTTGTTCCTGCCAGGCACATGACAACAACAACAACATGGCTGTCTGACTGCAGCGCCAAATAGCAGTGGCAGCTTGATGCTGTTGAGCAGAGGAGGAGCATGCATGCAGATAGCAGTTAGAGATGCTAGCATTTTTCAATCTTTTTATGCATGCAAGCAATTTTTTGCTTATATTTCGCAGCGTTCCTTCCGGGTTTTTGCAGTTTTAGTTTTCATTTCATTTGGCTTTTTCGAGCCGGCAGGTATATCTACTCATACATATGTAGTCACACACACACACATGCAGGCCATGACAGCACAGCCTTTTAGAACGCCTGTGTCGCTGTCAACGGCAGCTCTACGCTGCACCCGCCGCCCCCTACGCCCCCTACGCCTTCACAGCTGCTGCTGTGGCAGCGCAATTTCACGCTACCGGAAAGCAGAGCAGGAAAGAAAGCGAACTCATCTGAATTACAATTGATGCCCTGGGAAAATGAAGCAGAGCGACAAGAGTCGAACTGCATGCAAATGTGTGTTGAAATTCGCTGCTGAGGGGCGGCAGCGAGGCGTCGCAAAATCAGTGGCAACGCTGATGAGCAGGTTACATGCCATGCTTGCATATGGCGACAGCTGAAGTGCAACTCATTTGGAAAATTATGCTTAACTTTTATAAAATGCGCACGTTGGGGAGCGATTAAAAAGGGCACACAAATAGTTACTTTGAAGTTGCATCCCCATGGAAGATTCTGTTGGGGCAATGATGTAGATAGCAAATAAAAAATGGCAACCAATGAATCTGTAGAAAAGCACAAACTGATATCGACTGGAAACCTAACGTTTTCGATGCAGATATCAAAAGCTATATTTGGAAGCATTGTTTGAAAACTTTAAGCTACTAGGTTGCAATAGCTAGATACGTTTCACAACACCTATCTACTCTATTGGTAGCAGACATTTTCTTGGTAGTATATTTAGACTTATAGCCAGAGAAGAATAAAAACTACATATTTCTGTATTGAGAAAAAGCGACAAAGATTAAGTAATGTTCTATGAGAATGAACATTAAATTTGAAATGAAGCTCTATGTACTTGCTTAGCCCAGGGGAAAATTTCTAAACATATAACCAATGTCAGAAAAGTCAGAAAATATAGTGTAGGTTTGTAGAGGCAGGGATGTTACTTCTTCTTGAACTACTTGATTTCTTTGATAAATCTCAGAAGTCAGTTCAACGAACGAGAATTTAGTACTTTGTTCATTCTCAGACTATCAGAAGCACGCAAGCAATGTGTGGCACTAAAGAAGGTGGCAGAGTCAGAGTCACGTTATGGTTTTCAAAATCAACTGTCTCAAGTAGTATGGTCTACTATCCGCAAGTTGGCCATGTGATGTTCATATGATCTGTTAGTGCAAGTAAGACCACTTAGAAGGTGTGCATTTTTCCATAAAAACTAAATAAATATAGAAATGCCCCCAATTTTATATTTAATTAATATTTTGAAGATTCTATCTCAAGTGCTTGGCAATGAATTTTTGTGACTATTTCTTCAGGGTTGTGGGTTTCCAAAATTCCTATTTAACTTCTATTATTCATACATCAATCAGCTTCGACTTAGAATTTCGACTCTTTGGCTAAAAAAGATTCATTTCGATTAAGAATCCATAACTTTTTTTAGAAAGCAACTAGGCTTGCAGCTTCTTTAAAATTAAATTTAAATAGCATTGCCCCTTTTTATTTGCTCTGCTGAAATGAGCAAACTTTTAATTACAATTTGACCTGTGCTTCTTTGGTTCTTTTCGAAAATCGCCACCTACTTATAAAGATACCAAATATAAAATAAATTCATCTCATTTCTATTATCCTGTCATTATTACACTTTTCTAATTATAAGTACCAATATTCTTGCCAGTTCCACTAACGTCTAAATCCAACTCAAATCGATTATAATTACAGCTCATCAATTGTTAACGGTCCAGCTGCTTAAGTAATACCATCTACATGAAATTCCACTTCCCACAAGCAACTTCTTAGGTGCCTGCCCGCCCTCCAGCCAGCTGCTCAGCCAGCTCAACGTAATTTCATGTCCTCACCTTCGACTGCCACCTACTCATTGCTCATTGAATTGGAAAATGTATTTGCATTATCTGCATTATTTTGTGCGCGCTCGAGACATGCTATCAATTTCCTGTCATGCAGTCGCAAAGGCGTTGCCTGCTGCCTGCATGGCCGCATAGCCGCAGACAGCTCCAACGCCGCAAAGTATGCAAAATATGATGAAAATGAGCTCTGGCGTAGCAGCGTATTAGAACTTGTGGCATACTTTGTTCGAGTCGTGGCTTACAGTTTTTTCCTTCGCTTGTTCCTGCGCTGCCGCACTAACGTGCTGGTCCTGGCATGCCTTCGCCCGTTCCTACCACTTGCTTGCCGATAGCTATCGTCGTCGTGTAATGTCTACTTATGGCCATAATGCGGTCTGATGTCTCCTTGTGCTGCGCTGCGGCGGGCGAAGGTACACAATAGTTTAACACTGTTATCTGATATTGCTGATCTGTATGCTATAAAATTCTTGTTAAACTGTAGTTAACACAAATTTTTATGAGTCTTTACGTTCGCAGCCAAGCCCAGGGGGAAGAGATAATCTATTAAATGCAATTTAAGATTTTGCGCTTAGCGGCGGAGAATACGAAAGCAACGCTGCTTCCCTTTGCTCATCGCGTTTATGGCTTTAGGCAGAAAGAGTAGAAAACAAGCATTGAAAAAATTGTAGCATACTTGCAGGCTATATAGAATATTATTAAGGTCAATTAGGGCAAGTAATTGAAAGTAGCAAGAAAGGGGTCGGCTATACCTTTTAGAATGTGCAAGAAAAAATTGTAGCATGCTTTTAGGTGCTAAGAAAATTAATAAAATAAAAGCACACTTAGAAAACGATCAAACTTAAAGTCGGCAGAATTAAGTTTAAGCAACTAAACCTTTTATTTGAAAGACGAAAGAGAGAAATTGTTGTTGAAAATTAAAAATGTAAATTAGCTATGAAAAAAATTGTGTTAAAACTATGACCAAAATGTCAATTCTTTAACAATATTTTCAATTCAACACTTCTTCTTGCTTCAAATGGTTTAAAGCCATACTAATTTGTAAAAGTTTTTCAATACAATGCTTAAGAGAAATTCTCTACGGAAATCTTCAGCATTTTTAGTGTTCTTCTTGAAAAATTTGCATATATGTTTAATTCCATAGTAATGAATTGTACCTTTGCAATTTATTTTATAGCGACATGCTTTAATAGCTAAACGACAAAGCTCAACTAAACTAAGTAAACACATACGTATACATATACATATAGTAGTTGTAGATGTTGACAAACATTCTCTAAACAAACATATTTAAATAGTGCACCAACACTAGAATAGCTTTCAAGGATCGCATGCTTGCATGCAATTAGGCTTAATTACAACAGCAATGCCACTCAATGCGCCTGTCAATATGTCACATTTTCACGCACTTATTTGCACTGGCAAATTGCAATATACCACAGATACTCACGTATACTAACATATACTCACAGCATTCAAGCCACTCCAACTCAGACGAGCCGCTCAAAACGCGGAATATGTCAATTTTACCTGCCGCTGTGTCAATTCGCACGAAAATTGACAATGTTGATGCACTTTATGCCATGAATGAGCCACAAGCACTTAGTAGCGAATTTTAATTAAAGCCATCCGCACTCATTGCATACTTTTGTGCGTTTATAGCAGCTGAAAATGGCATTAAAGCGATAGCACAAGGCGTATTCCAAATAGCTGGCTTTTTACTAGCGAGCAGGCGAAGGAACGCTACAGTTGCCTGATTGCCGTTCTTGCAACTTGAGAGCATAAAGTGTAGCATAACCTTTGGCCTTGAGGCGCTGCTCTGCCGTGCGTCCGTCCGTCACTGCTGTCGATGTCAGCAGCAGCGCTAATTTTATCGATATAGCCCAAGGTTGCAAAAAGGTTAACGAGTGCGGGCGGCAAGTTTTAATTGTTTTGCGCTCGTTCTTAAATGTCGATAATTGAAGCACACTTTTAGGCGCTCAAGCAGCACGTCATAAAAACTTAACCAATACTCTGTTAAAGCAGAATTGTATGTGTGTGTGTATCTCGCAGGCACATAACTTCAGCCATTATCACTGCTAATAGGCTTTAATGCTTTAAAGCATAGTTTGAAGCACTTAAGCGATGCCGTTGCAAGAAACGAAACTTCATTCAAATATTCTCACTTTGCCACACACACACACACACACACACACACACACACACACACGTTTTGTCCTTTGCATAACAGCATCAATTTTGCATATCTCAACACTGCAGAATGCATTTAATTACATTGCTCATGCAGACGGCTGTCGGTGATGCGCCTAGAAGCTGGCTGCACATTTTCGGTTGCACTTCAGCCATGCAGCAGGCAAAATCAAAACTTGCTCAAGTGGATTATAAACGCCAGTGTGGAGACTGCAAAAGGCAAATTGGCCAAAATGCAACAAAATGGCAAGCAACTGCTAAAAGCCCACTGCCGTCATACAACGTGCCAATAAGTGGCACAGTGCTCCTTTGATAAAGTTCACAGCAAAATACTATAAATATCTTTTTCCCCCTTTTCAAATTGTTCGCTTTAATTAATGTCCAGAAATACCAAGAAAAAGTGCTGTGTGTCTATTTTTCGCTATGGAAATACTTAACATTCATTAAATCTAATTTATTTATAAGAAATCTGCATAATCGATCAGTCGTCATTTTTATTAATCAGAATTTTTAATCGATAAATTAATCTATTTTTTTCAAATTAATCGATTAACGGCATAGACCTATTTTTATACGACTACGGAAAAATTTAAACAAAATATTTATTATACATTTTTCGTCGTAAGATTATTTTGCGAGGCTATCGACTCTTCTAACAAAAGCTCAATATACTAGGAAAGGCTTTTCTGAAGAACATCAACGACATTAAAAGTATGAAAATCATTAAAGTTCTAGAATTTCTGATTTCCGCCAAATGGCTGTGGGTTGATCGAGGCGTGGTAGCAAAACGGCACTCAGTGCTGATAGTCAGACTTAAACGAACGAACTAACCATCGTCTTAAATTTTGAATTGTTGATCGCATATTTTTGCTCTTAAAACAGTTTTAATTTCTCTACAGCAACGTTAGCGATTTCGCAAAACTTTAATTGTTAAGGAAAGCCTTTCTTTATTTTGAATAATTTTTTATTTCAAGCATTAGAATATTTTGCACTCAATTCTCAAAAGCAGATACTCGCATGAGCTGTGATAGTAGTGCAATTTAGAGTATAATTTTGCGCACAGAAATTCATTTCTTCTTCTTCTTCTTGATTGATCGGTAGCCCGTTAGCGCTTTACAAGCTGACGTAGAGCTTCTTCTTCAGTTGACAATACCAAGAAGAATTCTGTTGCCAAAGAATTTCATTTAAAATATTTTTACTAATTTTATCTGCAGATTTCTATTTTAATGTCGTTAATATTTTAAGCTACAGATCCTTTTTTTAATTCTTATTTTAATGCATTTAAATTTTTAAATTTTTTTTGTTAGAAAACGAATTTCGTCTTTATTTCGAAAGCCCAGAAAGCAATAGGGTCTACAGTGCACGTCTTCATGGAAAGCGCCATCACAAAACGCAGAAGAAAATTTTTAGCTCCGCGCCCAAAAGCAAGCAACAAAGCAAAAAGGAAACAAACACTTGTGCGGCTCTGAATGCCACTTCGCCATTGACGTTGTCGAGAAAATTGGCAGAGCGGAACACACACAAAAAGGATATTGAAGTGTTGCAAAAATATTGGGAGAAGGCTTGAGGCAGCGCAGCAGTTGCAAGCAAGTAGTGGTCCACCCAGCGTACTTGCAACATTTGCATGGCATTACGCTGCACTCAAAAAAAGTAGCAGCAAGGATTTGCAGCGCAAAGGAAACTTTTTGTGGCATACTTTTGGGCGCGCAACACCAACACCGCGCCGCTTTTATACCACCACATAAGAGTTATGAACGCTCTTAATTGCGCGGCGAGCAGCGGCACTCAAAAAGTTTCTGTGCTCGCTCTAACTGCGTCTGCCATGATGCGCCCGAGGGTATGCAGCAATTGCTGCCGCGCACACACAAATTGCTGCAAAGTGGTGCAATTGTAAATTTGCGCTCTAACAAGATGTGTAAGACCCGCTGCTGCTGCAGAAACATGCTGGCTCTGACGTCTTTATGGCCTGGTCAGCTGGCAGTGCCAAGAAGTATGCAACAATATTTTGCAGCAGACACATGTGAGCTGTTGGAGCAACTTTGAGATGACGGTTTTATTAAAGGGAGCCGAGTGCTGCTGAAGGCCTGAAAGCAGGCACGATTTTTACAATGCTTTTCTATATAGCTTTACATTCTATATATTCTATAAGACTAAAATTTTGGATGAAAGCAGATTTCAAAACATTTTACTTGATTATTTTATAGTTTTTAATTTGAAACAAGCTTGAGCGCCTAAAAGTATACATAGGCGTTTTTATAAATACATTTTTCTGTTTATGAAAAAAGCTATGCATTTTCACTAACCCTCTAGAAGTAGAACGATTTCAATAATTTTCTATTATATAAAAAGTATTCGCGGTTTTTCGTTACAAGATTATGCTGATACCTCAAACCTAGCAAAACTAGTCTGATTATGTCAAGCGTACATATGTTTGATTTCAGGCTACATTTTGTGTGAAGATACCAGTTTTCTAATTCGTCGCTAGTGCAAAAAGTTACATTAATTTGAAAATGAGTGAAATATTTGAAGAAGTCCTTTAGTCTTCTTTGATGACTCGGAAGAAAATGAAGGAACTTGGTTGGGTAGTTTAAATGCATTAACCGTATAGCCCGGGCCCATCTTGCACCGTCTGACTATAATTTCTTTCGGTCCCTGCAAAACTCTTTTAATGGTAAAAAAATTACCCATCGCTGAAAATCACTCGACCAAGTTTTTCGCCGATAAACGAATGAAAATCTACACCAATGGATTTATGAAGCAACTCGAAACATTTTTTTCAAAAATTAGCAAAAAACCGTGGATACTTTTATATGACCTAATATAGAGATATGTTGTACAAGACTATTGACTAGTATCTATAAGACTAGTATTTTACTTGAAAGCAGCTGTCAGAACAGTTTAATTGATTAATTTATACTTCATAAATGAGAAAAGCTTGAGCGCCTGAAAGCATGCAGTGGTTTTTACAATAATGTTTGCACTTTCTATACTGTATTCTATAGAAAAAGCTTTGCAAAGGCTTTGCATATGCTATTCTTAATTTTAACACTACTCTTCAGCATAATTTCAGAGCTCTAAAAGTGAACAAGCCACAAAGCTGCCGACAACTTTTAAGTGTATGCGAAAACTTCTATAAATATGCAAGTCATTTAAGCTCCAACATGTTTTCCGATCTGCTTTCTTCAATCGAATTATACTTTCATTTTGCATATTGTTGCCACAAATGCCTGAGTGCAAATCGTAAATTGCACGTAGCAGTAATTCAAATAAAATTTCCAATTTCCTACTGTTGACAAATCAATCAGAACAACAACTGCATAATAAAATACAGAAAGGATCAAATTGAAACGAATTGAATTGAATGGCATGGAATTGAATTGCACGAAGCTGTAGTGTATTGAAACAAACGAAAGTAAACTGCCATGGCAGAGCAACACGCCCCATTTCACCTGCAAGTCAACTTGCTACGCCTCGCCTCGCCTGCTGTATCTTTTTTCCAAAAAAGAGAAAATGCCAATGCCCAAGCAGTCATGTACACCATTCCAGGCTGCCAAGAAACATAACAATGTAAAATATCATGCAGCAAATATTCAATTCTCTGCTGAGCCACCGCAAAAAAAAGTCGAAATCTCGAATGCATGTAGAAAATTTATAAATAAACATGACAAGGAAATTTTCCATTTATTTTGCGCCAATTTTACACTACGAGTAGTTGCCACTTTCCGTAGTAGGTAGTTGCTTTTCCTCTTACACTTTGATGCGAGCATAGATTGTAGCATTTCCACTTTCAATATATTTGGAAGTGTAGTTTTTAAAATTGCTGACAGCCAGCTATGCCACCAGCAATGCATGGATGCACACGAAGATGCCAAATAGTCTGCTGCCACCAAACTGAAGGTACGAGTAGTATCTACACAGTAAATGCGATTCCTGCCCCGCTGCTTTGTGGCAGGCACAAGGGAAATTGAGAATAATGGCTAGACTAGTTTACTAGTGTATGCTGCCAGCCGAAGTATCTAGATATATGTTGCACATGCAGCTCGAGCACGGTGGATAGATGAAGATGAAGTGTTGCAGTATATGGAATGATTAAGACAGCTTCAACTATGCAATGTGGCAACTCGATTTGCAACTAGCAAAATAATAAATGTGCTTTAAATTTGTCTGTAAAGTTGCATTTCGCAAGAATTTCTGTAGCATGCTTTTAGGCAAACCGAAAAATTTTAAATGTGAATTTACCGATTTAAAAAAATTTACACATGCGATCTTTTTATACCATAGAGTACCTAATTGTAACGCATTAAAGGAGCCATCCTACTACATCCTAGCCAGCCACCTTAACTTAGATTAAGTTCATAGATTATCCAAATCAGCCGAAGGACACGCCCGCATTGGACCTATTAGTTCACCTACTTCGAATTTCTTCTGTAAAATAGCTTGAATTTATTTAATTACGCATTTTAAGCAATGATATTTGATATTCAAACTAAGATATGGACCCATTTAGGCGTGCTTTGCTCCCTATATAGGTAGCAGAATCCGGCAAAATGTCCTTAAATTGAGTAATTATAAACTTAAACGCATGAAATTTGATACGTAAGTTCAGGTATCGTTCGTACATGCCCTACGAAATGCACCCACAATTTTATTTATTTCAGTCGATTATCACTTGACTCGTTAGCTTGGTGTAGGGTATTAATCTGTCTGTGAAACCCGATTGATACTTTCTAACTTGTTTTTATGTAAAAATATGCGCAAAAGTAAAATAGCCGTGAAACATTAAATAAACACATTTTATGCTATTTTATTAAAAATTTCACATTTTCTACCAATTTAAAATTTACTTCTATCTTCTTTAAATTTCGCATTTCACATTCAACTCAAAAATAGTACTAAAATCACTAAAGTTGAGCGTACTGCGATTTGCCTTTTTACTATTATGCCCTTGAGACTTGGGCTGAAGCTGCTGCATAATTTATTATAATAGATTTGGCAACGCGCCTATAAGTAGTATGCCGTAGAGCCGTAGAGCCACGTAGCAAACAGTTTTCGTCAGCTCAGCTTAATCATATTAAATTTAAATGAAGTGAAGCATGTGTGTGTGTGTGAGTGTGTATGTGCGCAGAACCCTTGACGTTTGCCTCGCACACGAACACACACACTGCCACAATCGGCCAGAGGCCATAACGCCTCAAATGATACGCAATACAATGCTGCAGCAATACAATGGAAAATATAACAAAACAACAACAACAAGGTGGAGCCGACCCGACCCGCCCGAAATTTCCAGCGTCTTGAACGCTCGAAACTGTTTACTTGCTTAGCTGCTTAGTTTTTATAGCATGCTTTTTGGCGTGTTAAGCAACTGCTGTCGATGGTCGGCCGTTTGCCCGAAGCCTTTTTGTGTCCTTCTGCCTCTTTATTCACGGAAGATTTGAAAATCTTATCGCAAGAAAACAAAAGAAAAGTCAAAGTTTCCTTCTCTCTCGGCTCCCTGAGTTCTGCGCGCAGCTACCATGAAAAGTAATTTTTTTTATAAAGAAGTTTGCAGGAAGAAAGTTTCCACTTGCTGGGAACACATTCGAACGCCACCGCTCATTTAACCCTTTCGATGCGGAGCTTTACTTTGTAAACCGTAATTCTCTTGTCAGAAATTTATGGACATTATTACAGGCCGAGCTAAAAAATGATGTTCCGCTTGCTCAGAAAATCTGAAATCGTGTTTTCATCCTGGAACATATTAGTCCCAATAAGGATTTCCTATTGGACATAAAATCGCAATAAGTATTTTTGACATTCTGTCCAAATTTGAAAAATCAATTTAATATAAAAATAATAGCTGGTTTTCAATGGAAATCAATCTTGGCAGTGGCCTTGAAAATAAAGGAAATTTAATTGGGTGGGACCTATTGTCCCAGTAGTACCAAAAGGGTTAAGTTCTGTGAAATTAGATGCTGGCGCTTCAAAGAGTTGTAATTGAATTTAGCAGTGTTTGAGTGCCTAAAAGCATGCCACACATTTTATGCTATAGCATCTTGCAAGCAAGTGGCGGCGCTTGCTGCCTGTCAAGAGCTTATTACGCTACTAAGTGCACATATCGATTTCTGTATCAATTATCAATTAATGACTACACCTAAAAGCATGCCAGCCACGTCAATAATACACCAGCGTTGCCACTACGTCAAGCCTTGCGTGTCTACGCGACGGACGGCAACTACAAACAGGTGAGTCGAGCGTCTAATTTTGGGCGTCAATATTAAATATACTATTACTTTCGACTTCTTATTATAGCCTTGGTTATTTGCTGTTGAGTAGTTAAATATTTAAGCGGGGGTTGCTGAAGGCATTGAACTTGTTACGGCGTTGCTATTGCTGTTATAAATTTATAAAATTGATTAGTTTGCTGTTGCGCCAGAAAGTGTGCTACAATTTTTGAGGCCATTTTTGAGGTATTAAGGCCATTAGTCAATTCTTGACATGACCTTCTTACCTTTGGCATTTTTATTAGCAATAAAGCAAATAATTTTTTGACTTTGATTCTATCAATAAAAATCTTTTATTACTTTTTATTGACAATACTTTTTTTTGTCCTCCTTACAATTCCTTATATTTTATCATTTAACATTGATCTTTTTCAATTTATTAAATGCTATTATTTTGCAAAAATTTTGAAATATCATAAATCTTATTTTGCTATATATATTCGAACAGCATGCATAAATTAGTGCAGCCACAAGCCAAACAACTCATGGCCAAAAGCGCTTGAATACCATTGCGCCTTTTTATATGCTTTTGAATTTTTTTTAACGAAATGCCATGTGAGCCATTTATATTTTAGTGAGTCATTTCAAAAACCTCAAAAATTCACAATTGCCCATTTTTTGGCGCCATAGAATTATTTTTGAGCCTGCGCTAAAAGCCAAAAAGTGTGCTTGTAAAAAAGTGCTTTTAATTGAAAGAATTTATGGCTTATGGCACTGCAGCGAAAACACGCTGGGCGTAAAATATGTGGTTGCTTCCTTTTGTACTCCTGGGATTCAGCGGAGAATTTAATTCATTGCACTGGCGCAAATAGCTTCCGACTTCATGTAAACAGCGCTCAACTAACGCTGCATACTTTTAAGCGCCATAAGCGCGCAACTAAGACGTCTCCTGGCAACGCTGCTTTGAACTTGATTTATGCCTGTGTGTGGCATTGTGCAGAGCCGTCGTTGGCAAAGAGTTGAAATGGGCCCGATTAGGGCGCTTTACTAAGAGCAGCACACGCCACGCTGAAGCGAGCAAGTGTAAGAAACCACAGCTAGGCTTGCAAGCATGTATTAAAGAAAAGCAGTGGTGCCAGCAGAGAAGTTGTACGTGAGGCGTACACATGTCAAAGCTTGTAAGCTCAAAGGGCTCGTGAACCCCCGTTGCCTTACCCACGTAACCGTGTCAGTAGAAGTAACTTGTTAAAAATGCGCACGAAAAACGCTACACAAAAGGCACAAATTAACTTGCCAACAACGTCGACTGCTTTTAGGCGCCGAGTTAATTAAAATTGTGGCTTGCTGCTGGCAAGCGAATACAGCGAAAGAAGACTGAAGCTGCAGAAGCTGAGCTCGCACTAAATTGTCGCGCTTACCCTTGTTGTCGGGCTGTGCACTCTGACCCACCTGAGTGTTTTTCTTTCTTCAAGAAAAAAAATCGCGCCTAAGTGTATGCCATCAAAACGGAGGGAGGCTGTTGAATGGCAAGAGTGGGCTGGACTGGCGAATAAATGAAAATCCAATGCAATACTTGTGCTAGTTTGCTAAACGTTCTCGACATGCTGCTACGTTGTTGTTGTTTCTTGCTGTTGTTGTTGTTGCTTGTTGTTGTTGTTTTGGCTGAGCGACACCACCAGAGACAAAAACACTTTGCATATGATACTTGCTGCCGGCGCTCGGCCTCATCCTGCACTCTTTTCAGCCAGCTGTGTATCGCCGCTACCCTACACTCTGTGCCACCCTCTGCCACACCCAACCCCGAGCCTTTTGTAGAGGGACTACAAGAGCCTGTGCCTGAGCATTTATCTTACTTTTCGCGCTCGACAGTACTTGAATGAATTATGGTCGCTGCTTCTTCCTCGACTGTTTCTGCACCCTGATACCCCCTCCCCTCCCCCTCCCCCTCTTCTCTGCTGCGCTACACAAAAGCTACGTTGAAATGCAAAAATCCACTTGAAACATCAAGCAGTGAAAGCAACGAAAAAAACGTAATTTTCAGCATTGAATAGTGCCGGCGATGCTAGAGGGGATGCAAGCGGTGCAGAAAAATTTGACTTGTGCTCATTTCTTTTCTTTTCATTTTTAAAAATGTGCTGCCATCTTTTAGTCGGATTACGCAAGCGTTTGTGTGAGGGTTGACTTGACTTGGCGCAGTTGTCGGAGGTTGGGACTACAAAAAGCTTGCAAGGCATTGCAAATTCTCATGTGTAGCAAATTGTTCATTTGAGTTCATTGCAGCTGACACTTGCTAGCTCAATGATTTTATTGGCATGTATCTGTAAGCCGAAAAGTATGCAGCAGTTTGCAGCTACTTGAATTTTATATGCGAACTGCACTTGAGAAACTTTCGTCTAAATTTTAAGCAGCTTTTCTTTTAAATTTGTAATTTGCTACAAAATGCGCAATACAGCTTTTTGCATGATATTATTTTCGACATATATAGAAACTGAAGCATACTTCTAGGCACTCAATAGTAATTATTTCTTCTTTTGTGTGCCGAATGCAAATGGTTAAGTGTTTTTAGTAAGAAATTTTCTTTCAGCTGCCTTTATGAATGTAGTTTTCGAATGCATAGAAACTCTAGCACACTTTTGGAATTTGAATATGCCATATTACGAAACATAGATATTTCAATCACAGGCTTAAATATGATGAAAGTAAAATTAATTTCAATTCAAGGCACTCAGTGTTTTAAGCTGTCAGTATGATAAATTTGCATAGCCACAAAGCATATTTCAAAGGCGTACTTATTCATGCTAATATATCGAGCAATGCAGAAGAGACTTGGCTAATACTACATTGAAGGAAACAAGTAAAAGAGACCTTTTTGAAAGAAAAGCCTTACATTGAAGCAAAATTTGGCAAGACGACTGAAAACTGTGCAAAGTTTAATTAGCAATACAAGAAAATGTTGGATTAAAAAAATTGTTAAATGCTTAAACAATATCCGATTGCATTCACATAAATAATGAATATCAATGTTTAGTTGAAATGTGTTAGAAAATTAAAACTACTGAAAGAAACAATTTCTTTGGGTGAGCTTCAAATTACAGCTAACTCGTAGTTTCGATGTAACATAATGCAAACCATTGCATACTTTCAGGCAATATGAAATTGTGTCTTGTTTAGAACACAATTTCTTACAAGATTTCAGTCACTTGTGCTTTTTCATTATTTAATTTTTATTCTTGCTATCCAGCTCCATAACATTGCATACTTACATGCTTCCATTTTTATATCAATCTGAGATTGAGATTAATCTTTATATAATCACACTCACGTGTGTCGAGTTTCTCGTGCTCATATGCCAGCAACAAAATTATGTTTAATTGTATTTCAAATTTTATCATGGCCTTGCAAAAACTTCATTTATGCTATGATTTGTGGGCCACCGATAGCTTTCTAACGCCCCAAACTATGTTCAATATTTTGTGCAACGTCAACAGCAGCGACAGCAGCAACGATTTATTACACTGGCACTATTGCTTCGCGATGGCCTTGCCCAAGGCGGTTCTGCTTCGAACTGACGCAGAGAAGGCAACTTAATCGCCCTACCTTCTGCCTGCTCGCAACCCACTGCCACTGCCGCTGCCGATGCTCATCAATCAATGGCGGCAAAGAGCAAAACAATGTAACAATCGCCAAGCGAACAGCAGCAAGCAATATCGCCAACAAAGGCCAAATGCAGTGACCACCAGCGGCAGCACAGTACTAATGCCAATTAAGTGGCAATAAAACCAAAGTACCGGGGAAGTGCCCGTCTAGGGAATAACGACGCCTGCGAATGGCATGTGTCCGGCGGCACTCACACTCCACTGATGCGCTGCAGTGGCTGAGTAATCGCAAGCATTTGTTTGGCATTAAAACGTGATTAAAATAGGAAATTGTGCGTAAGTGCAGGGGTTGAGATTGTGTGAAAATAATGTGGCGCAGTTTGAGGCTGTTGTCAAAGTTAAATGGCAACATAATTACGCTTCCGATGACTAAAAATAGCAAAGGCGCTAGAAATGTACGAAGAAAAGCATACACCAGAATAAAAGATAACATGTTGTAATTTTCATGAAATAAATTCATAAAATCAAAAAAATGCATTGTCTGACCAACAAGTAAAGCCTTTTAAATGGTTCTTCATACATTTGAGTGTTCTAAGGGCGGGTTTCACAGTGGCTATTTAAATCTAATTTGCAAATTGAGTTTAACTTTCCTTGAGTTTCACAGTGCATTTATTTAAATACGGAATATTTGACATTTGAAGATTGGCACAACTTGCCAAAAACATAAGTTCAATTGTTCAATTGTGGACGCAGCGCGAACAAAAAATTTTTCGTCGGCCGAAAGAAGTGAATTATTGAATATTGTGCAAAGTATGCACAGTTTATATTATTTATGATACTACGGTATCATTTATATGTGCTATACCATGCAGTTTTATGCTTAATTTGAATCTTATAAATTCCATTACTGGCCACGCAGCTTGCTTGCACATCCGAAATCAGCTGTTTATTTGTTTTCGATTGCAACTCTGTGCCGTACTTAAATATCCACAATCGGATATTTAAATCGTATTTAACTTCCAACTGTGAAACTGAAATTCCTTATTTAAACTGCAATCAGAGTTTAAATATCCACTGTGAAACTGGCCCTAAGAGTAGAGAGAAAGATAAGCTGCCACTTAGAATATGAGGCATAGCTTTAGGCTGTCGAATGATATATGTATATCCACACATATTCTATTTAAGATGAAAGTCCATATATGATTAGGATTCTATGCATTGAGTTTTATTAAAACATTTTGATGCTATTTTTTCGGTTGTATGCTGCTGGTTTAGCAGACTAATTGTGAGATATCATTTGTTTATGGAAAATATCAAAAATTTGCTTAAGACCCAAATTTCACAGTGCCTATTTCAACTCGAATTTACTTCTAATTTTCAAGTAAGGAATCTAATTTTCACAGTTGGAAGTTAATGGCAATTTAAATTGCCAAGCGTGTGAATGTTAATACGGCACAGAGTTAAACAGGTTGTGACTCCTTGTGAGCTTTTTTGTGCTTCTATGCAAAAAATTAGAAATTGAATTGAAAACACATTTATGTATGTATGCAAAATGGATGCAAGCAGTTCTGCTGTCTAGCTTGGAATTGCATTGGGCACATCTGAAAACTCGGACAGTTAAGAGGAAAGCCGGACATTACTAGATGGAATATTTATCCCAGAATCTTCTTAGAAGAGAACAAACGAGCTTGTAACTCTGAGCAGAAAGCGAATCGGAATAGTCACGCGGTTCATAACCACACACTGAAGGATTATGAAACATATGGCTACCATGGATGTAGTACACAATCTCATGTGTGTGTGTGTGTGAATATCATGAGGAAACATACGAAAAAATTATATGTCACTGTGATAGGCTCGAAGGGACCAGACTTCGTTACCAAGATTCCTACTTCAAACAAATTAAAATCTTTAATCTAATTAGAACCGATTTCTTCTGTTTGAGTTAATTCAAAATTTAATTTGCATTAAAACGTTTTCCAAATTACGCTCTCAAAAACAAATATATAACTTTCTAAATGTATGCTTTCGTTCAAGCATTCATCATGATCAAAAGTAACCACATGCAAATTAGCTACTCTCACCAGTCACTCTAATTAACCAAAGGAAATTTATTATTTAGGCGCAAGCCACAGTGGCACGTAACATTGCGTTGCGTAACGTAACGTAACGTAACAACGTGTGCAGTCACACAGACATATGCATTTAATATGCGTTAATAACAATTACGCAAAATACGGCTGCCACAAGCTAATTAAGCACACCTGCCTGCCGTCAGCCCAAAAGCAGGCTGCCTTATTTGTTTACGCTTGTGGCGGCTGATTACATTTGTCGGGTTTCAGCAGTGCATAAATCTGTGGTGACAAATCATAACCACCTAAGTCTGTTTTGCAAGTATTCTGGAGAGCAGATTAAAGTTTCAAATTCTCAATGCAAATCAGCAGTGGGTTTTTTTCGTTAATTTTCTAGCAGATTCGAAGAAAACTTATTCTTTTACTTTGATCTTTAGAAAAATTTGCTCTTTCTTTTTTTAGTCAAAATTTATAAGGGAAAGGAACACTTAGGCTTTTATGACTTGTTTAACGAATAAAAATCAAATAGTTTAAGTTGTGTTATGCTATTTTTCTGCAGGTAAAAAAACTTCAAGTGCGCCTACAACAACTTAAATCGATATGCTATGACAACATTTTTAGCATTTGATCTGTTAAGTTGAGTTAGGCTCTTATTCCTGAAGCATAATTCATGGACTTTATCGAGTTTTGTTGATTTAGGCAGTAATAGAAAAAAAACGCTTCTAATTGTTGTAATCTTAAATTGTGCAAGGCTCTTTTTCCAAACTAAAAAAGTGGAATAAGAAAACATTTGACTCGAGTTAGAAAATTAAATTCAGAAAGTAATGAGTTAAGCTGCTATTCCAAAACAGTCATTTAAAAAAATAACTTAAGCTATTAGACTTTTGGTAGATAATTTCTCTTCTAAAGAAGATATAAACATGCAAATTTTAAAGCATATGGATTTGGGCACGCTGAACACGATGGCATTAATAATTCAATTTCCTTCTAACTCCACTTAGGCGCTTATGGTTTGTGACCACAGAAATGTAGAAGACATATTTTTGTTTATTTGTATATGTATTCATTTTGCTAGTGTTTGGTTGCCAAAGCATTGAAGCTGCCTAAAAACATGCTACACAAAAATAGCTTACAGTAAACAAAGCACAGCGTAAGGCGCCAAACGAAGCGTGGCTCGTTAATGCTTTCAATTAAAAAGCCATGACGGCAGGCGATAAACAGAAATGCTGAGCACGATTTATGGCTGCTTTTCACCTTGGCATCGCGCCGCCGCCACGTGTAATTTTTCCAATTTATTTTAAAATTTTCCATTTTTTTTAATGCTCAATTTTTCTCAGCTCACAGCAAAATGAACAAAATGAGATGAAATGCAAATTTCAGCAGAAATTGCTGCCAAGGTGTAACAAAGCGTTGCCAATTATGCGTCGGTTTTTTTGAGCGAGGTTTTGATATGTTTTATGATTATTTTTCAGACACAAAGAAGCGGAAGAAAAGCAGGGGAAGTAGCAATTATTTTGTAATCAAGTGTTTTTGCAAGAGTGGCAGCATATCTTTTGAACAACATTTTCTTCTTAAATAATACAAAAGCAAGCACACACGTGGCTTATAACAAAGACAGCTGAGAGCTGAAGAGCGGAAAGCTATAAATATTTGTCATTGTCTGGCCGTCGGCTATGCAAATAATTCAATTCCTAAAAATATGCCAGAACAAGAAGAAGAAGCGGGAAGTGGCCTGACAGGGAATATGCAAGTGCGCACATAGTTTAAGGCGCATATTCAGTGGTACATAGATCATCTTGATAGCTTGTACAATATAAGTAGTTTAAAATTAGAACTGAACATGTAAATTGCATACTTTTAGGCAGTATTGTCATTTAAATTTTTGTTGAATTTCGCTTCTTTTTGGGCAATATAACCAAGTTTTGACATTACATATTTTCAATTGAAATATAACGATGGAGTTGAATGATGTTTTATGAAGACACTAGTTACCAAAGATTTGAAGCTTTACTTAAAGAAATGGCGAACAATAGAAATTGTAGATGCACATTCAACAGCTTATTTCATTTAGCAGGCAGAAAAGAAAGTCTGCCTCAAGGCGCTGCTCTTGAAAGACAATTATTATTATTTTTTTTATTATTATTATTTAATGTTTATCCTTGAGCTTGGTGCTGTTGACCATTGAGAGACAATAATATAAGAAAAAGACAAGACAATTTTATAAGAAAACGTAGATACAACACATCACTCAATAAATCTACAGTCTGACACATACTATATGGCAAGACTGTTGACAGACGCATACGATTTTATAGCCATCGAACTACAGTGCAGTTTTTCTTTCATTTGCTTTAAATCGAAATGATTTCTGCATGAACCTGAGCGAATCTTTGTACTGTCAAAGAGAAGTAAACTCTTTCATAAAAAGCAGAGTGAAAAATTGCAAATGTGTTTCTTGCAAAAATGTGACGATCAAAAGTATTTCAATTTATGAGTTCAAATTGGAATTTAAATAATGACGGTCATATTTGTACTGTTCTCTACTGTACTTTGTTGGTTTTAATATTTTAGAAGATTTTACGAAAATTTCGTTTTATACAAATTAATAATTAATTACTTACTTTAACTCAGATTGCCGGCAATTAAGAGATCAAAGTCTAAAGAAGCTACAAAGTACATGTCTTTAAGGCAAAGGCATATGTACTGACTCCTTATAGGTCTTTTCTTTCTCCTCAGTGGGCTTTGCACAGAAAATATGCTGCCTACTTTTAGGCGCACTGCAGTTCATAAATAAATGCATGAACTTCGCAACGTATAAGCCACTTTGCACCTCAATCGGTTTAATCTTACACAACACTCTATATGTTAAATGTGATGCCACACATCCGAAGAAGTGCGACCAATCAGCCAAGCGAGCTTGTGGCTTGCGGAAAGACAATGCGCTGAAGCAGGCAATTGGAGCTGGCAGTGGAGCAGTGAACGCCTATGAAGTCACATTAAATTTGCATATAAATTAATGCAGCAGTTCTAATCCCATTTGGCGGGCGTGCCGCTTTCAACATTTTACTTTTATTTTTATTTCTTGCATTTTTTTTGCTGTACTTTGCCACAAACGTTGAGCGCTTCTGCTGCCGGCATACAAGAAACCACAAACAGCTTTGTTTTTGTAATTTCTTAAATACATTTTTGTGCTTGCCTGCACGGGAATAAAGTCATTTCTTAGGTGCTTTGAACGTTTTCACCTGCTATCGTCTTGGCTACGCTTGCCGTTGGTGTAGGTAGCTGCAGCGACGAGCGACCACAACGACCGGCAGGGCATTACTCTGAATGTATCTAAGCGTTGGCAAGGTGTTTTTCTGTAGCTCCTTGCATTTCTAGCTTGTCTTTTAGCTCGCTTTCAGTCGCTTTTGTTTCTGGTTTTTCTGTAATTTAATTTTCGCCTTTGTTTGCAGTTGACAATAAGATGCCCGAGCAATTAATTTAGACACGCGCCTGCAAGTCACACAATTGCGCTGTGCGTGGCTTTAGAGCAAGTTTTAAATTGAATTAACACGCAATCCTGCTGTGCGCCCTGCCACAGCCCTCCCCCTACCGGTCGACGCAACGCAACATGTTCCCAAGTCAATGTGGCAGTCGCTCTAATGATTGCGCTGGAAATGTTGGCAACAGCGCGAATTGCTGGTAATACCAATTAGCCAAAAGTAGCGCTTAATTTGTAGAAATTAAATAATTTATAGCATGCGATTTATTTGCTAATTTTGCGATTTGCGCGTGCATATTTAATTAGCCAACGCGCACATTTCTAATGAAAAGCGAATCCACGTCGAGCACGTGACACGAAATTATTTGCGAAAATCGCTAAATTAAGTTGACAATGAATAATCATAATATTTAAATGTTAATTGCAGGTGCATTTGAAAGCAGTTGTAATGATTTAGCCTACATAAAGGCACAAATTATATGCAAAAAATTGCATTACATTGCAAAGAATTCAAAGCAATTGCTAGCATTAAGCCATTACTTAGGCGCAAGTAAAATAAAAGTAAGCTTAATTTGATTATCTAAGGGCCAGTTTCACAGTGGATGTTTAAACTCTGATTGCAGTTTAAATAGGGAATTTCAGTTTCACAGTGGGAAGTTAAATACAATTTAAATGCCCGGTTGTGGGCATTTAAGTACGGCACAGAGTTGCAATCGAAAACAAATAAACAGCTGATTTCGGATGTGCAGGCAAGCTGCGTCGACAATATTGCAATTTATAAGCGGCCAAATTAAACATACAACTGCATGGTGTAGCACATATAAATGATCCCGTAGTATTATAAATAATATAAACTGTGGATTCTTTGAAGAATATCCAATAATTCACTTCTTTCGGCCGACGAAAAATTTTTAGCTCGCGCTGCCTCCATAATTGAACAATTGAACATATGTTTTTGGCAAGTTGTGCTGTGTTCAATTGTCAAATATTCGAAGTTGCCATTCATTATTCCGTATTTAAATAAATGCACTGTGAAACTCAAGAAAAGTTAAACTAGATTTAAACTCAATTCGCAAATTAGATTTAAACATCCACTGAGAAACTGGCCCTAAATCTATCTATCAACTTGATTGCAACATTTTTAGGTTTACGTCCCCCTAAATCGAAAAATAAAGGTGCCTTTCTAAACAGAACTTTTTTCGTCGTTTAAATCTAAAGTTTAGCTCGATTTTAGGTCTTCATATTTCGTCGTTACATGTTTCCACTATCAAACTTTATGAAACATGTTCAGAAATTTATATTTTTAAATTTTAAGAGAGTATGTATATAAACCCAAAAAAAAATTTGTTCTTTCAAAATGTTATGTAAATGGGATTTAAAGATATAGCTCAAAATGTGCAAACAAATGCCGTTCTTTAAGGATTCCCTAATTTTTAAGATTTCTTATGCTTACAATACGATTAAATCAGAGTATACTCTCAAAATTTGATTGGTCATAGAGACAAAACTAAAATTGTCAATATCTTGAACGTTCTTCCCTTGATCTTCTAAGTTTCTCTAGCTAAAATTTCCATAAAATCAGGATTAATAACTATTTAGTCATAGATTTCAGGAAAATGGCAACTTTTTTGTTAGTTAGGTTAGGTTAATCTGGCTGCCTAAGAAGAATGCCACGCATAGGCCCTGTTGGGTCCCTAGCGATACCAGTTGGAGTTCCGTCTAGGAGTTGTCAAAGTAGCGATCTGTCAGAATTTTGATTTTTGTTAGTTACGGAAATATTTAATTTTCCATGAGTCAACCTCTGAGAGCAATCTTACTCAAATAGGGATAGCTCTTTAAAACTTTGAAATTCTTTTCCGTTTGGGAAATTCTTCAGTTTGTACATATGTGTGAAAGAGCTACTGCAGAATTTTTAAATTTGCAATATTGTAAATAACACGTTGTTCCTTACTTAGTTCTTATATTCCTCTGCATTATTTTACGGCCATTATGGCATGCGGAATAAAATATATTTTCACTATAATAATCTAATTTTAAAATTATTTTAATATGCGCTCAACACATTTTTCAAACTAAAATCACAGTGAAAAGCAATTCGTAGCTCTTTATTACAGAACCATTAAATTTTGACGCTTTCATACAGCTTATAGCATGCCATATATTTTACAAAACTATTATGGAACGCAATATCATGTAGCATCATATTTTGCACGCTGGTGTCACGCGCGAACGAACGAAATTGCTTCTACTTCACGGAGCATAATAATGGAAAAGTGCTGAAGGAATTACTAGAAAACCGCTAGAAAATGCTTGCCTGCATTATGAACTCACAACAAGGCAGACATGCCTTTATGAGCTATTGCCCCAACACACACACACGCACACACATGACGATGCACATATGTATGTATGTATGTGTGTTTGGTCGTTAAAATCTGCTGCAAGTTGCAGGCTGCTGCATTTTATGAGCCATCAAGTGGCCGGGGCAAGTCGACATGCATCATCATCAATCTCACTTTTTGCTCCCATGTTTCAAAAAATTACCAGCAAGTTAGCATGAGCTGCAGCCAACGTTACCAGCTCAATTTTATAAAAAATTGCTCGAGCGGCATTTCAGAAATTTTCTGCTTCGATTTCATTGAAAATTGCTATTTCAATATTTTTGAAGTTATTAAATTTCGCACATGTGAGCTTCTCCCTACAGCAAACACTTTTAAAGTTCCTTTGTAATAAAATAAATTTGGTTTGCTGCCATAGGCGTATCCAGAAAATATTGCCACGTAGTAGGCATTTTGATAGACTCAGTAAAGAGAAAATAGCCAAAATTTGCAAAAGTAGTCAGAAACATTAAACATTTTTATATTTTGTTTCAAAAATTTAGAGAGCGCTATTGTTTATATCGTTTGACTAGTTTAAGAGCGCCTGTCTTTAATGCGATCGAACAGATCTCGAAACTAGGTATCAAGCCTATTTGGAATTTTGTGAAACACAGTCAAATTCTGACATGTCATTACTTTGACCAATCCTAAACGCAACTCTAACTGGCATCGCTAAGGACGCAGCAGGACCTATGCGTGGTCTCTTTAGGCATTCAACTTAACCTAAGCTAATGCTTATATTTTAATTAAATATTGTAAGTTTTATGATATATGATATATATGTATAAATTTGTATAAAAAACCTACAAAATTTGTTTATGACTGTAAATTTTTCTGCCTGTGCAGTTTGAGTATTTATTACGATTTTGAATACCGTCAATATTTTATCTGGGCACGCTCATTCTAAAGCTATTAAAATTTTACAAACCAAATTTGCAGTTTACAAGAAGATTTTGCGTTTGTTCAAATGATAAAAAGAAATGCTTTAAAATCAAAGCATGACTATTAAACAACGCTATTTTACATAAATGAAAGTTTCAAGCGGCTTCAAGCGGAAATTTGGTGAGAACAGCTTTAACCTTTCTTTGCCGCATGAAAATGTCAATTATTAACTTCTTCTTCTTCTCAACATTTCATTTCATTCGAGCCATTCATTTTTCTATCAAGCAATTAATTTTCGGCTTGTTATAAAATTAAGTTAAAAAGGTGGCAGCACTAATATTACGGCTGTTTTTGGCATTGTGCAGGGCAGCGAAAAGCAAAGTGAGAAATGCAAATAAAAGCTGAACAAGATAAAAGAGTGACCCGAGCGCATTTCTCTGTGATGCCACATCAAATAAGCGCAGTTCTGATAGCAGCCACACGAGCGAAAACTCGCCAGCATTTCCCTTCACTCCGTTTCGTACCTTCCCTTCAGCTTTTTGTGCAGGCCAGAAATGCTGTTTTGGCCATTTTCGCGCTTCATGCCACGCATTTAGCTTTTTATGTGCGCTCGCTGTTGTTGGTAATTAATGCCTCCCAAACCTCTCCCTTCCTTCCCCCCCCCCCTCCCCCACCTCTCCTGCATTCCGTACTGTTGACCGCATTGGCCGCATTTAAATGCTAATATCTTAGCGCAAATTGTGGCTTAATGCAAATGTGGTAATAACTTTTTAACTCATGCTATAAATGCGCCGAAATTATGACCAGACATATTATCGCATGGCATTGACAAATAAATACATAGTACACTTTTCTCGCTCATTTTATGTCTTGATTTTCGAGTGCTGGCTGCAAAGTAATTTTATTGATATATGTATTTATAGCATGCTTTACTTTACGAGTATCTTGCTATTGAACTGTCGCATTTTTGTGCGTGCTATCATTAGAAATCGTATTTAATTTTATATAAAGAAGAAGGCATCAAAAATGTTGGAATTCAATATTCGATACATATATAAAGTGAAAAACATCCACCACGTTGGCATGTTTACAAAAAATTCAACAAAATTCGCACGCTTTAATTAGCCTTTCTTTGCTAATGAGTAGCAAAAATCTTTATCAAATTTCTGGGCAAGTTCATTGTAAGCAAAGCTTCAAAAATTATGATGTTGCTCTGTCTTATGCCTAAATGTTGGCATCAACAGAAAACAGAAAATCGCTTCGAAAAATATCTTATGAGCGCTTTATTGAAAACGTCCTTACTAAGGACATAGCATATTATAGGCACTACTTATGAGAACATGAACAGAAAATTTTTTGCTGCAAAAAAGTATCAAATGTGACACTTATATAAGAATGAAAAGTGAGTAGGCTTGCTTTTGAAGAAAAGAAAAAAACCAGTCTAGCAAAAATAAGATGAGAAAATATTACTCATAGCAGCAATTTCCAAGAGATTCATTGCCAATAAAAATTATTAATAGTTTCAAATTTCATGAGGTTAATTTTCAATAATTAGGGAGTTCACAGTTCCATGCTATCTAGTGTGCTTTCCTTGCCGCCTGCTAAATTAAACCACTTTGCCATCTGGCAACTTTTTTTGGTTGTTGCTTTGCACGCAACCAAAAAAAAAAAAATAGCTGAAAAAATTGCCATGCGTTGGATCGTGTTTTTCTTTCGTGATAAGCTGGGATTTCTCATCAGCTGTTTTATCCGCGAAAATGGAAACAGATTTTAAGCAAATTTTATTTAATTCGCAGAGAATAATCACACACTACTTCCATTTTGATGGAATATTGCTTTTTGCGAGAGTAATAAATCCTTAAT
This sequence comes from Neria commutata, assembly GCA_963457695.1. Lineage (NCBI taxonomy): Eukaryota > Metazoa > Arthropoda > Insecta > Diptera > Micropezidae > Neria > Neria commutata. The sequence continues at coordinate 49,624,743 of OY735246.1, forward strand.
AATCGCTTTAGCAAACACTTGTAATGCGATTGTGGCAAATTAAGAATGGTCCACGAAACAGGGGCGCTCAGAGTTTTATTTTACTATCGTGCTGAAGTTGCCAGATGGGAAATTTAGAAGGAAACTGTGAATACCCTAAATGTTAAAATTACTTTTGCCATGAGCTTATTGGAATGATAGGTCTTGAAAATATGTCTACAGTTGGGAGTCAATAAAGTGTTTTTAAATTAAATTTCAAGAAAATTTAGTTAATTGCTCTGGTTATTGAAGCATTCATATATAACCCATAGTCTTGTCGCATGCATAGCCCGGCCCATCAAGGCTATGCAGATGGAGCGAGAGCTCGTTCGTCTCGCCTGCCGTCAGACGTTCAGCATAGGTTAGAGGGGTGATATGAAAAGATTGGGGGTTATATACAAAACCCGACAGCAAACGACTCTTACATAGAAAACGAACGCTCACACGGCCTGCTGACGTAATACTTAACGGTAGTCGCGGGAGGGTAAAACCGTATGAACGTGAAGTGGTTTTAGCGGTTTAAAGTCTCGCACTACCATGAGGCTTTCGATTGCTTTCCAGCTCGTTAAAAAAACGTAGCCCGGCCCAGCACAAAAGCTTAAAACTTGGCATGGCTTCAGCTAATTTTAATATAGTAAATGCCTTTTTTCTGCTGCTGCTTTTCAGCTCAATTTCATAGAAATTTTTTCCAATTAAAAATTTTTTCAATAACTAAAGTTTCGCTAAACCTACCCCACGCACAGCGTGGCATCAACATTTTGTTGCAAAATAATTTTCATTTAGTTTTCGGTAAAAAAAAAGAAAGTCAGCCAGCGAAGTGCACTTGTAGAAAATAGCGTAAAAGTTGTTTGCTTTTGTGCTGCCAACAATTCACAAGATACCAAACACCGTCAGCGGGTCCCCAGCTGAATCACACACACACATACACAGGTGCACTATTTGCTTTTGCTTCTGTTAAGTTTTGTTCCGCACGCGCCACGGCTACTTTTCAAGATCCTATTTGAGTTTGTCCTTTTACACTTTGTTGATTTTACGTCTCGCTTGAATAGGGGTTGCAACGAAGTTGCTATAGTTGTCGTTGATGTTCCGTGTGTGTGTGTGTGTGTGTGCATTTGTGTTTGTGTGTGGTACAGCTGTATGCGAGCTATTTATAACAATGCCATAATGAAACTTTGCTCGTATTTCATTCAGTCATGTTGCCATTGCATACAAATAGGCGTAGCAGCCAGCAGAAAAGTCGCGCCTCCTTGAACAACCGAACAACTAAGAAGCAGAAGAACGCACAAGTTCAACTTACAGCAGAATTAATTATTGCTAGCAATTTCCTAATTTATGCATTGATTTTTGAATTTAATAAACGACCAGCACAAAGTTGGCAAAGTGGCCACAACCCATAAAAGTATGCCAGCATAATTTTAATTAATGCAAAATGAAGCATAAAGCTGTTGTAAGCTGCAACAAACAGCAGCAAAGCAGTGCATATATTAAAAGTTGAAGTTTAAGCTTAGAGGTTGGCAACAATATTTTACAGGCAGCCGCCTGTAAAAACTAGGCAAAACAACAGCTGAAGTTTGAGTCAACTTTAGGAGGCTAATTGGCGACTCCAGATGACTTATTGAAACAGCATTGAGTGCAAGTAGAAAATCTAAGGCGCTCTCGGAAGGGAGAGCACTTCCGTTGCCCCAAAGGGAAACAACGGCAACACTTATAAGGTCTCTTTTGTATACACAAACAGACGTTTTTCAACGTAGAAACTTGAAATTTGGCTTGATGTTAGCTTTACAAATCGTTTAAATATTTGCACTATAAAAACTTAAACTACTTGCTTTGGTGCTAAGCTTTTCTATATGACTGCATGTAGTCGCAGTCAAGCTGAAGTAATTTATCACTATGCCACTTTCTCGATTCTAATTTCTGTGGTCACAAGTCATAACCGCCTCTTTTAAACTTTTTTATTGGGTAAATACAATGCCGGACAGAATACGACCGACGACATTCTAAAACAAACGCTTGAGCAGATATGCTCTGACGGCTTCCCGACGTAATACTTAACGGTAGTCCCAGCAGGTTAAATTCGTCTGGACGTAAGGTGGTTTCAGCGGGTTGAAGTCTCACACTAACAGTGGCTATCGATTGCTTTCCACCTCGTTATAAAAAAAACGCTGAATACGTTGGCACAAAAAACTCAATTTCCTACAAACTCGAGTTAGACCATTATGGTTTGTGACCACTGATTTATATGTATTTTGCAATGCTCCATCTGTGCCATAAAATTTAATTAAAGTCCCGTGTACGCTGTCGGCGCAAATGGCACTTCATGGTGTTTGTTGCTCACTCACACCTACAACTTATTAGCATTTTAATGCACGCAGCGCATAAATTATCATAATTAAACAGAGTGAAGGGGCCTTATATAGCAGGCTCTGGCCACATTGACCGCTGTGCGCCTGGAAATATGCAACAACTGCGATACAGTTATTTTGTGGCTACCACATATACTAATCTTGCTAGCACCACAAACCACACTAATATTTTATATTAGCTATATTTAGGCACACACACACATACAAAGCACATAATCCCAGCGCAACAGCCAGCACTCTAAATGCACTCTGCCAGCCCATCAGCACACACACACACACACACGTAGTTGATACACACCATTTTCCCAATTGCCCCCCAAGCGACAATCAATCAAATGAACCAACAAACGCAAAAACAGGCACAACCGAAATATAAACCGACTGCGTTGCGAAGGCAGACCAGCAGCCTCATCACGCTCGCTGCGCCTAAAGATAGGCATCAATAAATTACTAGTCGATAGGCCAATTTGCTGTGCAATTGGCGCGTGCACGGAAAAAAGGTCACTCGAATTTCGTGATTTTGCATTGCGAATTCGAATGTTATCAGCTCGCTGGCACTACATTTCACTCACTCATGTGATGGTCGTTGTCTGCCCTACACCAAAACACGCTGCAGCTTAGGCAGCTAAATTTTGAGCCTCGCATCGTCGTTGACTGTTGACTGACAGGCAGCTATTGGCGTTATTGACAACTGCCAAAGCTAAACGTATCAGTCCGTGCTCTTGCATGCATATGAAGGCAAATCCCATTATAGTGTGATTTTAGGCGCTGCCCCCAGAAGAAGAAGAAGCAGCAGTACAATTGATCGAATGCTGCTTTCATGCTAGTAATTAAATTCACATTTAGAGCATTTAGCTAAGGCTATAACAGCCTTAAATTTACCACACAATTTTAGCAATAATAATAAACAATTTCGAAAAGTTATCGCTTAAGCGAAAAGAAAAATATTTTACTTGATACGCACGTTGTCAGAACTACGTAAAAATGTGAAGTAGTCAAAGACTTAAAGGTCACTACAGATTATGCAAAAGGAATGGAAATAGAGCATACGGACAAATATTTCGCCAAGTTGAAAATTCGAAAATTGGTAGAGAAAGACAGCAGCTAACTTACTAACAGGTGAAGTAGATTTTAAAAACACTACAAAATTCTCACTATACAAAAACTGTGAAAGTAAGTAGAACAAACAAAAGAACAAAAATTTTAGCTACAACTTGGCTTTGAAAAGGAAAGCGTCTGAAATATGTAGAGACGTGTTCTCGAAATTATGTCCAATATGAATATGGAGAGAGAGCAAGAGATCAAAAATTCAAATTGTAAGCTTTTTATATTATTTGGCGCTTTGGAAATTTGCATTTCTTAATTTTTAATGACTTTTACTTAAGCGAAGGAGCGGAAAAGAGTATGATCGAAAATTTTCGCCGTAACAAAAACATTTCTTTATAAGAAAAGCGCCAAATTTTAACACAGAGCGCAAAAGCTTAAAGTGCTGTGAGATCAAACTATAAGCCTCAAATCTTATTTAGAGCTTTGCAAATTTGCCATTCTTGACTAAATGACTTTCGCTTAAGCGAGAGTCGTAAGCAAATTCAATTAGTTCATGTTTAATCCTTAAGCTACAAACTTGCAGGAGCATGCCCCAACAGAAAATATTCAAATTCAATTTGACTTTTAAGGTTCTTCACAGAATATAGCTCAGGCGAAAATTTCCAAGATAAATATTATTTCTTTTACTAGGGCCAACGAAGAAGGCAGAAAACGAAAACATTTTGTAGTGCAATCAACTTTGCTAAACCTTCAACTCAGCGCACGCACGCACACAAACACACACACGCACAGAATTGAATGCTATTGAACCTCAACCAACATCAACATCTTCTGACGACAACAACAGCAACATCAATACCCGTCAACACACAGCCCGCGAATATGCTTTGCATATTTTTCGTTGCGTGTGTGTGTGTGTATATTTTTAGTCACAGCTCAGCGCCTTTTGGTATGCAAAGATGCTTAAAGTGTTTAGTTGCAACGTTGTAGTTTGTGTGTGTTTCTGTGTGGGTGTGTGTTTACAAATAGCAAAATAGCTACAGACAACATAAGCCCACGCAACGACACTCACCAACGCCGGCTACTCCACCAGAAGAACATTTTGATCAAGTTGTAGCTCAGCGCATGAAAGTCAAACTATAAAAATTGTAGTACATGGGTCCGTCAGATGGTTGAATTTTATATGTCAAAGGATTTATGTAAGAAAACCTTTAGCGAGTCGTGCCATTTATATGCCGCTGGCTCACTTCAGAGCTTTGCCTAAATTCTCAAATATCAATAGAAAGGTTTATGCCATATAGAGAGGAAATATTGCTCAAGCGACAAACTGTTCAAAAAATAGTTTGCTCTTTGTAATTGTAAAATATTATAAATCAACGATGGAAGTAAAAGCAACTAATTTTAATCTAAATAATTCATCGTATTTCAAATATATCGGTTCAGCGATAATTGTCTTGTTTTTATTTGACGATTGGGCAGGAGTCAATAAAGGCAGAAATACAAAAATTTATTAATATTTGGATCTGGCATTGTATATAAGCTTGAAATATATACCAAGAGAAAGCTGGTTGTACTATTTCAGAGACATATTATCATTGAGCAATTTTCAAATATGTGGTAAGAAAAGAAAAGGACTTGGCAAAAAACAGGCAGATTTAAGCACGAGGGATTCTTCTTATCAGTGCAATGGACAAATTCCATTATTTTCTTATTCCGTAGACAAAATCTACTAAAAATAAAGTAATAGCACGTTTCCCGCCATATTTGCTAAAGGAATAAGAGCTTACAATTAGTATATCAAATTAGAATAACTTTCGGTTCGAATGAGCCTAGAACTAGCCAAATTTTGCTAGCTGTGCCTTAAGATCAGCTTGCCATGAAAAGCAAGAATAACGCATAAGCGATAAATTTCTTAAAATAAATATTGTCAAGTTCGAAAAAAGGCCATGTTAAATGATTTTATATAACTAATAATTTTTTATGCTTTAAAATATATGCATGTAATTTCAGTTGATTGCTACAAATTTGTAATAAATTATCGCCTAAGCGATAAATGCTGATCGTGTTTAATAAGTCTGTAGCTAAATATGTGCTTTATTTTAAATGCACGCATACACAAATATTGGCGCCTATCGTGCAACAAATTTTCAACATCTAACCGCTTTAAAGATTCTATAGATTATCGCTTAAGCGATAAGTGCTTACAATATTCGCCTAAAATAAAAGAAATCGACTTGCTATTTTATTGTAGCACACAATCGCATAAACTCATCTGTTACGTACTGCTTAGCTTTTCATATTTTTCAGCCTATCGCTTAAGCGATATTATCGCAGCGTGTGCACATTGACCTCAATAAAATGCTACTGCTATTTTTCAAAATAAATTCGCACCCAAACAAATTCATAAATGTGCCATAAAAGTTTTAATGCTTATCGCTTAAGCGATCAAGTCTGCACACGCTTACTGGCTTATGGCCGAGTGGCCTGACACCCGCTGCCAGGCCTTTTACTGCCCTCAGCAAAATGCGTGCGGCGATCTTTGAGAGAGTGCAGAGCGATAATGTCGCAAGTGCCACGTCGGCGATGACGCCAGCAGCCAACTCGATCAACAAGCTAATATTAATTAGCATCATTAATGTCAAAAATTAAATTGCTCGATTTATGAGAATAGCAGCGAAGCATTACTCACGCAAGAAACTGCTACGTTTCCCTTCCGTAGCATTTGAGAGCGGCACGCAGAGCGCTGATAGCGATAGCACGCTGCACGTACTCACGTATGCTCACACATACACACACACAAACACACGCGTGCACACAAGCCGGCAAATAAACAATTTCGACCGGAAAACGTGCTAACTTTCTGCAGTTTACAATTAGCGCTCGCATGATAAATGGCCGCTCATTTAAGCTCGCTCGCTTAAAGATGAAAGGCGCGAAAACCCACTGCTGTCTGTGTCTGTGACACTTTTAACCCGCAAATGCCCGCACACACATGCGCACGTCGAGCGCGGCAAACCGAATGAGATACTCGCAAAGCAATTGAAAAGCGGCTTGCGGCGACTTGTTCTTCACTCCAGCGCTTTGACATTTTGAACCTGTCATTATGAAACACATTGACGCATACTTGCTGCCTTCATGCAGCTACGACAACAACAACCCCCAAAAGCGTTTGCCGAGCAAAGCGAGCGGCGCTTTGAAGCGTCTTTTTCGTTTTTATTGACTTTCTTAGTGAGTTTCATATTTTATACAACTCATTAATTGTAAAATAAATTTTCATTTTATTGCTCAGTCCCGTCTGTCCCCTCCCACCAACACAACCCCCTCCCCACCTTCCCCTTCCGCTGAAATAAGCTATTTTCTCATACTTTTGAAAAGTCGTTGAAGTAATTGAAATTTAGGTTATTTCTATTGTGTCGCTCAATGCTGAAGTGATGATGAAATTTTATGCATTTGAGGCAGTAAAATAAAATGATGATTCGAATGCAATATTAATAAAAAAAAATCGCTTAAGCTTTTTTTATGAAATTGTTTGGTTTCATTGAAAGCAGGGCCGATTTTATGAAATTTCTTATCTTTCCGTACCAAACGCGAGCAATTTTTCGTATGAAAGTTGTTCATTTAAATTCACATAAAATAAGGGTATATAATATAATTTTTGTATGACATAAATTTCATATAAAGAGAAAAAGCTATCTGCAATAATCGACATTCATCTAAATATTTGTCAAAGGAAAATTACAGATAGAAAGCAGAAACTTGTAGTAAAACAAATATGTAATATCAATCAAATTAGCAAAATGATCTTTTAATAAAAGTGAAATTTTTTTTCAACTAATTGTGTTGAAAATATTAACAAATCACTTAATAAATTTACTCCCATTATTATAATAACTTACTTCAAGTTCGTGTAAATGCATAAAAATTTAGTTTAGCCCCAAACGTAAGTTTATCGCTCAAGCGATAATTTCATGAAGTGGTTTGTTGCTCTAAGGTAGACATAATAAAAGTAAAACATTTTGTCATTCTCAGAACACATTACGAAAGACTTAACTCTTTTTTGATCATATCAATCAATTCAACGGAATTGCAGCTGTTACTCAAGCTATCGCTTAAGCGATCATTTTGAAATAAGCTTGTGCTTTCGGTAAAAATGGGGAGAGATAGCAGCTACAAATTTCAATCAACAAGTCTGAGGCCGCTAAGGCCTCAAAAGAGAAATCTGCAGTTATAAGCAGCATAAAATATTTCATTTAATTTGATTTTTTAACTTGAATACTTGATACTTTAATAAAAAAATATATTTTTTTAAATGTGTGCTAAAATTTTATTCGCAGCTTTAGATGATTTCCCAAATATTTCGGTTCTAATAATGGCCCCTCATGAGTTGCAGTGTTTAGAGACAAAAAGCAACTACAAATCGAGTTTTTCCATTCTATTTTTACACAATTTAAATGCACACAAATAATGAAGATAAAAGTATCTTAAGTTGTGTACTGATCGGCTGAAGATAAACCGTTTCTTAGCGGCTATTTCAAAACACCAGCTTACGCGCGGTTTTTACTGAAGCCGAAAAATAAATAGGCTCTCAAAATAGCTAATGTTATCTTTCAAAAGCCGAAACTGTCAACAAAATTCGCAATTTATTTGCAGATTAGGATTACGATAAGCTCGCAAATGCATGTGCAGAACTACAAGAGAAATCTGTGCTCAAATTTATTGCCACAATTTGCATATTCTACAAAAATTTCTCTCACTCAAGCTATGAACAAATTTGCTGGCTAATCTAAATTTCTAACACATTAACTGCTGAAATATAAAATTAGCATTTTTCCAATATCATTGCAGGAAGTGTAGAATTTCAAATGTATTCGAGCAATTGTTATCTGTCCTATACCCACACACACACACACACACCAATACAAGTTCAACATATTTATCATATCGACAGAGCAGCGCACGCTTGACTCACCTGCTGCAACTCCTACAACTGGGCCGCCTGCCAGCCTTCTCCTCCTTCAGCACCTCTACATCGCCCAACCCCCCTTCCCGCACACCAACTCCTCAACCCTGCCAAAATCGCCGCTGCGTCACACGACCACTCGCGGCGAACGCAACTGAACAACTCAATCGAGAAATCCAACACTTGTCCGCTTATAGCCTGGCGGCGCGCACCAATTTCAATTTCGCCTTCTTCCGAGCTTTATGGATACTTATATTTTTTTAAATAAATAAACAAAAACCTTTTAGTATTTGCTAGACGGTTGTACGTATTGTTGTTGTTGTTGTTTGGTTTTATTGTTGTGCCGCTAGCATGTTTGCCTACAACGACAAGCTTCAACACAAACACAAAAGCAGCGTAGACAAACCCTGTCGGCACTGACAGAAGAGACAAGCATTCCCTCAAAAAGGTTGGCTCTATTATAAGCCCTCTAGGAGCAGAGAAGACAATAAACGTCTCCACAAATGCGATAAAATAGCAGTGAAAGGTTTAAAATTGTATCTCAAAACAATTTCAAATATTTTACAAATAGATACAAAAAAGCGACAATAACTGTGTAAAAAATCACGTCACGTGATTATTTAGTTTAAATGTCAACTTTATAAATTTCTTCAAATTATATTCTCAGAACTGTTTTGAATGTTATCGCTGATAGTTTAAAGCGTACAAAAGTCATCACAAGCTGAAAGAGTAGACGAAAGTGGCTAAAAGAGTCAATATAAACTTTCACACGTTTTTATAGATTGTCGACTAATGCACTTAACAAAAATTGTGAAAATCATACAAAATTGTTCGTTTCAAATTCATAGGCCACTTGCCTTGAATTTGTCCCACAACTTCTTTAGCTCTATTAATTAAAGCGGTTGTTAATCTTTGGCGCTAGCATATAAAGTTTAATCTTAAAATAGCATTTTCTCAACATGCTATAACAAAATGAAGCTCTTGCCATTGTAATCTGCTGATAGTTTGATATAACTTTATTCATGCGAAAATTTTGTCTTGAGAGAAACTACGAACTTTTTTAAAAATGCAACCGATCAAAATATGAACTACTCTCAATACAGATCATCAATTAGAAATTAAGAAGACTCTTACATTAGCTCACAATAAAATTTTAACTAGTTTCTACATAAACAGTTGTTGCTCTGTTGCGACTTACAATTCCTACAGGGAAGTTGATTTGCCATGGCACAAATCCAGTTGAGTGTGTTTCTGTGCGTAGCAGCAGCAGCGACAGATTACCCAGTGCGGCTGCATGGGGCAGGGGGTTCATAGCTTGGGTGCACTAAAAAAAGGGTGGGTTGTTGACGCTACTCACTTTGGCTGTTGTGTGAAATTCTTGAGATATCAGGCAGCAATTCAAGCAAGCCGATAAGTGTGCAGATTTTTCAATGCAAATATGCTTGTTAATGTTGTTGCTGTTGTTATTGTTGATAATAATAGTGTTGTTGCAGATAAGGCGCGTCATGAAATCAATTAATTTTACACGTTGACGTCAAAAATAAACTAAGCACTTTAATCGCACATGCCAAATTGGCGGCTTATCGAGCCGGTGATTGAACGTGAGCGAGCGCTCTGAAGATAATCGCACATTTTGTTGTCTCGTGCAGTTGGTTTTTTGTTGTTGTTGTTGTTTGTTGGCGCCCACAGCGTGCTAAAAGCTGGCTGACGACTTTTAGCCATTTCTCCATAAAAGACTGCTGGAGTGCGACGACCCACTCCCCCCATCCAGCTCCAATAGTTTTCTCACATGCTGTCATGCCGCCGGCTATTCACATGAGCATCTTTTATGGCATGCTCTTGTGATCTGATTTATGACATTTCATTAGCACTTTTCCATAGCAATGAACGAAGGCATGCAGGCGCGCAGGAAAATTCATATAAATTGCATTATTTTGCAATTAATTTGAGTTTTATGACTACAACAAAAACGAAGGAGCTCAGCATCGAACAGCAGAAATTGGAGCGCTGTTTATTTGCTTGTTTGACTAATGCCGTCGTATCGTTTTGATTGATTTGCTTGACTGCTGCTATGGCTTTATTAGAGCGTAGTAACCCAGCAAGCGAAAATGTGAACAAAAAGTAATTATCTATGTTTGCATTATAGAATCAATCTTACAGCCTCCTCAGTCTTCTATTCGCATTATAGCATCAATCTTAGCTGGCGTTTGCACTAGAGATGAAATTATTCTTTTTGTTTTCGTTTCATTGTTGTTGTTTTATTGCAAGAGTAGGCGTTCATTAGCGTTAATTTTATAATACAAAATCAAACAACAATAATCATTTGGTCCTTACTAATGACCATGCTGTAACAGGAAACGAGCCAGCAAACCATACGCTGAAGTGCGTTGAAGAAAAATAATTGTTGCATTGTAATTCAAGCGAAAGAAGTTATCGCTTATACTAGATTTAGACTTACATAAAGAAGCTGTTAGTTTCGATTTGATTAAGAAACATAAAAAAAGTATCACATTATTAAAAAAGATCTATTAAAAATTTTCCCAAAATAGTGCTATTTCTTTTTTGAAAATTCAATTTTTCTTTCTTAGCTTAAAATGGATAACATTCGTTCGAATTACAAAAGTCTCTTGAGTTCGTCAAGTAATCATTATATACTAAAATACGGAATAAGTGATTTATTTCGCATATATTGAGGTTTCGGAGAACAAAATTTTTTATGTCTATGAACAGAGCAATTCTCTCTGAAGCTCAGAGTTCTGAACCTTCAATTTTGAACTACAATAGGAAAGAAGAGCTTTCTGAGAATACGAAGAAGAGCTTTTTGCAAGATCCGTGGGTTCTGTTCAGGTTTTTCTCAAGGCATAATTACATTCTGGTAGTATTGAGAGCACAGTAGAAAGCTCTTTCGGCTCTCTGAAGTTCAGACATATTCATTTTTGGTTTGAATTACAAAAAAGATTCTTTTTTTTTTAAACGATTAGTATAGTATAAAGTTCTTTCGATTCTGTTGATAACAGAGATCGTAGGGTCTTATTAAGAGGTTGCAAATTTGCTGACATTTTTGAGAGCATAGAAAGTTAATTCGACTCTTAAGAGTTCGAAAATGCCATAACTATAGAATGGCTTGTTCAAGGCATTGCTATTTTTCCGACAGCTTCGAGAGCATACTCCAAAATCTGTTCACTTTTAAGAGATCAAAAAAACCAAGCTTCTCTTAAGATTTTTCAAAGCAATTAATTATATGCTTTGAATAATTATGAAACTATGTTGTTAAGTTCTTTCGGAACTTATAAATATATCAGCACAAGTTTTTCGGCAGCGCCAAATTAGCAAAGATTATCACGTTTTGTTATGAATTTTAATTTGGCAAGTTGGCAGAGTATGGAGGCTGTTCAGACAAACAGACAAAGTGCCTCGTTCACATGCGACGCCTCCAAGTCACGTTTCTTCGTCTCGAGCAAGTTTAAAGCTGAAGCTAAGCTGCAATTTCACACGTAACTGCCAGGAAAGTGCGCTAATATGCGCCAAGAGAAATTAAGAAAATTGTATGTGTGTGTGTGTGTGAAGGCACACTTTTGACACACTTTCGTTTGTTATTGCAGCTGCTGAAATTGCTACGCAAAAAAAATGCGCGGTGTGATGTTTGAAGACAAGCGGAAAACTCTTGCCGAACCTTTTCTAATGTGCCTTAATAAATCAGTTTAAAGTGTATGCGAATGTGTGACTGTCTGACTGCGTGTATGTGTGTGTTTTCACAAGCAACCTAAAAAAGCAGGGCCCTGCAAAAAAACGCCAACCCTCAATGCTATTTTTTTGTATGGCAAACTATTGGCTGACTGCGGCGCGAAGCTTGGAAGTTGGCAGCACACACACACACACACAGATACTCATATAAATGTGTTTTGTGTTTGCTACAGCCACATGCACACACACACACACTCAAGCACGCACACATGCAAATGTAAAAAGAAGCTAAATGAGAACGTTTTTTTGTTGTTGTTGTTTTTTGCCTTTGCACTTCTCCATTCAGCTTTTTGTTATTATTTTGCGCTTTTTTATTGTCTATTTTGTCTTGCTACTTTTTTCTATGGGCTTGACACATTTTAATTTTTGTTTTTTGCTATTTATTTCATAGTTTTTGGCATTCTTTTTGGTTAATTTTTGCGAATTTTTTTTGACGTTCCTTTTTTGTAGCGCATATTTTTCCACTGTTTTTCTGCCCAGACGCAGACATTTTGTCTGCTGCTTTTCCGGAAAAATCACACACACTCACACAAACACGCACAAACTGGCCAGCAAGGCGCAGCCATAGGCACAAAACACATTTCACGCGTCGCCGCGAAATTTCAGCAATTCGTTGGAGGCTTGTATTTGTTGTTGTTGTTGCGCATATTTTGGCTATTTTCAAAATTTTCTTGTAATAAATTTAACTTTCGTTTTGGGTATTTATAAAATGAAAAAATTATTAAAAAATATGGCTTGTCTTTATACTCACTCTGCAATGCTTTTAGATAGTGGCCATCTCTCCATGGATGCCTGATATTTCATATTCTCGATTTGCTTCTTTAATGCGTCCCGATCCATGTTTTGTAGAGCACTGGGATCCATGGCGGCTAAAATTTATCCACATACCACCCCTGCAAATACACACAAACAGAAAGACGCACACACCGTTAAAGCTATTGAGCGTAAGAGCGTGAGAGCGAAAAAGAGAGCGCTGCCGTAGGTAGCAAAAGGTGCTCGTTTTGCTATAAAATGCCAGCCGTTCGCCTCACGTGAGATAAGCTTGCGGGCGCATACCAACCACTCACCCACCCACCCACTGGCGCTCTCTTGCGATGAAATACTTCAACACACAAACACGCGCAGCGTTGCACTTTCGTGCATGCGAACCTGAGCTGAGCACGAAGTTTGTCCATTCATTGGCGGCGCCAGCGAACTTGCTCGCCTGCTCTATTTTCGCGCGCCATTTGGGTTATTTGGCAAATGTTCTCTCATGCGAGTGAGAGCAGCTGGGAGCTGGCTGGCTCTCTTCCGTGTTGTTTTGGCATTTCGGCAATGTTTGGCATGCGTTTTCCCGGTAATTTTTGGCCGGAGCTGCTGTCGTCGTCGCAAGCGCCGGGTTTGCAGCTGCCCTGGAGCAATTCATTTTGGTGCACATACTGGGTGCAAAGTTAGTTCAAGAGGCACGGTAGTTTAGAAAAAAAATTCGAATTAACTTTTCTGAAAGCCAATTTTAACATTATGAAAATATGTAAAAAAAAATCCAAATTTGATTAAATTTTATTAAATTTCAAAATAAAGGCGTCTTATTTAAGGGCATATTGGCGAAATCAAGTAAATTAAGCTTATTAGCTTTAAGGCATGTACCTACTATAGTACTATAGAGCACAAATTCCTTTTAAGGACTTTTGAAAGAAAATGTATAATTTCATCTCATGTTATGGGAACATGTCACTTTTTCCAATACTGAATTTAAATAAAAGCTAAAAAATTATGGGTTTTACAAATCGATGGCTTAGCTATATTCAATACTCTCTAATTGCAAAACATAATTTTTCAGAAAAGTCAAAATAAATAGGCGATTCTTAAGGTATCAATTATTCAAACAGCTACAATATAATTTACTAGAAAATTTTTGAAGCGATTTGTTTCTTCAAATAAATGAGCTGTTATTTTTGAAAGTGGAATAAGTCCACTTTCAGTTAATGCGAGATATTAAAATGTTTACATTTCACTCTCAGTGTCAATACTGTTAAGAGGCCAAAACTTCCATCTCTTAAATACTAGAATCTCTTTTGTTGTACAAAAGATTGTTTTCACAGAAAAAGATAATAAAAAGTTTTATCTATAACTGCCATTATCTACATTTTTGTAAAAAATGGATTTATTCCACTTTTAAAAATAACAGCTAAAATAATTCTGATGACTGTTATGTCAGTGAAGGGTTTACCATAGAGAGTGTATAACATTAGCTTTGAAATGCTTTCAAATTAGCAACCCTTTTGAGCAATATTACTTAGTAGCCTATTCCATACAGCGCGTAGAACCCAGTCCAATTTAGAAGTTGATAAATAACCACTCAGATTTCCTTACATTACATTCAATTTAAGGTTATTTGAAGTACATAATTTGAAGTAATCGCAATCTTCGGTCAGAGTTGGGGACGACTACGCCGATATTGACATAGTTAGTTCCATCACCATCCAGCGGCTTTACTGGCTCGGTCATGTAGTGCGAATGAATTCCTTAGAGAGCGACAGACACTTAGGATAATTTGCGGTAATCATAAGTTCATTATTAAACCTGTAAAGTTTCCTCAAAGAACTTTTCAAGTAATTCACAATTATGTTTAGTAAAAGAAGGCAATTAAGAAATTTAATTGGTAAATTGAAGTTATCTTTATTTTTAAGGTTGACTGAGGTTGGTTGACGCCGTTAACAACATCCAACAACAACATTTGTTGCGCAGTGTTCTCGATGGAAATCTTTGCTTCTCCTCAAGGGCTGCAAGCTGTTGATTTCCGAATTCCATAAAATATTTTAAATACTAACAACTTTTTTATAATTACTACTGCCTGTATGCCCCACAAAATAACAAAATCATGCTGTATATAAATCATAAATCCATGTGCCAAAGCACCCTGCCATATCAACCATAAAACCTAACCTTAATTTTATGATTTTGCAGTGGTATTTTATAGCAAACTCACACACACAGCCACACACAGCGTGGATGCTCAGTCTGAACAGCAGCAGGCCGCACTCTCAGCTAAGGCACAAACACACATACACACTTTCATGTGTTACAACTCACAGGATACAGTAGCAGCTCACAGCAAGCGCGCACACACACACAAGCAGCACGTATTTCTTAATCACTTAAACAAACGCCTGCGCACTAACACCAGCGCGAATCAATAAGAAGGCAACGCTGAAAAAAGCGCCCAGGACAAAATTTCTGTGGCAGGGCGATGCGCTCAATACACGCACACACGCATAGTGACTCGCTCTCTTATGCTCTCGGCTCTTTGCTGCCCTGTTGGCTTGCGCTCCGTTTGAGCTGCGGCTGAGCCGTTGGGCCAATCGGACACGCATGGCGGCGCCACAGCCTGATGCCAAATACAAAATGCAGCGTTTGCTCACGAAATTCAAGCCAACTCTGTGGCGTTCAACTTTAAAAACCCAAACACACAAACACAAACACACACACACGGAAGCGGCATCATAACAACTTAAGCGCCTTAAAGCTTGCTACAATCTTGAATTTTAGCCACCACCTTAGCCACCTTAAACATATCCGCTGGCATTCGCACGCAATTTTTTAGAGCACGTCGTGTAAATGTGAGCCTACGTGGGGGGAGTGGAAAGCTTTCAAAAAAGTGTGGGATGCTGAGGAAAGGCGCATCCACATAAGCTGAAAGCAAAGCGAGACCAACCTCTGATAACCGCAAGCAAGTAAAAAACAAAGTTGCCAAATATTTCATTTGCAGCCAGCTAGAGTTGTTTTTGTAATTGGTATTAAAGTTGCTTTTGTTGCTGCCTCAACTAACTAGTCTATTACTTTTAACGGCCTGCGCTTTTAACACTTTGCTCTCGTGCGCTTATCTCGTATAAATGCACCTGCACTGAAGGCAAAATCGCATGCGATAAAATATGCTGCCATTTACAGTAGAGTGCCCATAATGAAGGCAATTTTAACACAACTACACTGCAAAATATGAAGATCGACTAAACAAAGGAAGAAAAAACCCGTTTTGAAGCATACTTTTAGATGCTTATTAGGAAATTTTGCACTCTACTGTACATATATAATAAGAAAATATATTTGTCGAAAAGAGTTAAACAGAAAACAGAAAATTACAAATTGGAGTAAGCGTACTCATGTCTGCCTAAAAATATGCTAGACCAATCACTTAAAAACTTATAAGGCAGCTATCAATTTTCTGCTGTTTGTAACAAAGTACACTTTTAGTATTTGCCATTGGATTATCTCTCATCTGAACTGTTAGTAGTTCTACGATATGAAACTCGGTCTGTAATCAATTATTCGTATAAATGAGCGCATGCTGTTGTTGAAACTGATGTAGTCGTCGCGTCTGATGCCTACAAGCTAGAGGGGAGAGTACGGAGTGTTGTATTTGCAAAAGTTTATATCTTAACGAGAACTTCACAGTTGGCAATTTAACAAGGGGGAAGACTTTGGAAAATCACTTCCACAACAGCCTGGCGGACCTTCAATCGCTTAATATCTGGAAGCACCTTTTGAGGTTCAATTTTGACTCTTCAAATGTCTTTCGCTCTTTTTGGTGTTTCGGCAAATAAGCTGAATCGCCTTCTTTAGTACCAAAAAGAGCCTTCAGACCTTTTTACCAGACCATCTTTATTCTATACAGCAACTATTGTATGTATAACCTAACCAAATTTACATTGCGGCAAAATACAAGACATTGACTAGTGCTGAATTAAGCTAAAATTTAAACTACGAAACATACTTTTTTGTGCCAAGATATAGCACTTTTTTGACTCGTTTATAGAATTTTATAAATATATTGAACTATATGTTCAATATAAATTTAAGAAAATATTTAATTCAATAGCTTCATAATTTAATGTTCTCATCCTATAAATGGTTATATTCTCCTTTAGTATGTAAGAATACTTTGTATTTCTAGACTACTATTAAATAAATAAATAAATAAATACTGCTTTTCACCACAAATAGGGCATTCATTTGAATATTAGCAAGAATTTTTAAAAAATTGTTCAAGCGCCTAAAAATATGCTACATATTCTGCAGACAACTTCATTTTAGGCGATTGCCTGTTCTCAGCATGACTGTGCAATAGTCACAACTTTAGCACGTACACGAACCAACATTATGACATGCTAAAATACTTTATATAGCATGCTACAAAAATGCTCACTGCTATTTTTAACATACCCAAATCACAAAAACAAAAGCGCACATTCGTGTTCGTGTCCATAGAGAAACAAACACAACCACCCGAAAACCCACACACTTCGCATAGCTTTGAATACGCCGCTTACGCTGCATCAACTGCTACTGACGATTCACTCCCGTGCCCGCTGAGTTCGTGCCTTCATTTTTTAGTGCCACTGAAGCTTATGTTTCTGTTGCTGTATTTAACCTCACGTTGCTTGCGTTGGGGCACGCGGCCAAGCAATGTGACCAACTACTTTTATGACAGATTTGCGGTGTAAGCACACTTTGAATGCCGGAACCATTCATCATTTATGCGAATGCCGGCAGTAGAGTGAAACAAATGTGAGAACTTTACAAGCACAAAACACTTGCGGTTCACTGGGGTGCGCGTTTGGAACGACAACACTCAAATCTGCGAGTGCCAGGGGAACAAGACAAGCACAATAAAGAGGAAGATGGAGCGGTTGAGCGGACAGCGCTGTCGGCATGTGTCGTCCTGTCTATTCGTCCGTCCGTCCGTCCGTGCACCGTAGCACAACAGAATTTTGGGATTTGTAGACAAGCAAATCGTTGAACCAACCGACAGGCGCACAGGAGCGATGGGCAGCGGACAGGCACACTTGATAAGGGGTCTCGTTTACAGCACAACATTAAGTAGAAGATTGCAGTGGATGTGGCAGCGCTCATTCGATGAAGCTACGAACAAGCAAACGTGCAAGCATTGAAACCGGAAAATTTTAGATTTTAATGGCTGCATTGTGTGGTGGTGCTGTCATGTCCCAGAGGTCGCAGCTTGTGGGACTTTTGAAAATGTATATAGCAATTTTCGGCTAGTTAGCTTCAATTCAATTTTGAGTTAGTTGATACTATTTTATTTTAATTCCCAAAGCTAGAAATCTGACTTCATTTTCTAAGATCGGTAGATATCATTATACGACGGATAGGTGATCGGTGCGTGATGCGTGTAGTCGCTGGTTCGAATCCATGCTGACTCTTACAACCAAACAAAAAAAAAGAAATTTCGTTTTCCGCGGCGCCATCTCTCACGAGGTAGTTGAAAACTCTCAGAGAATATAAAATAAAAAAGTGCTTTCAATGAACATCAGAATAGTTAAAATCTTCCGGCAGTTTAAGGCCACTGGAAGTCATCTAAAACTACAGAAATTATCACAGAACTATTTACGGTTATAATGAAGCTATTACCAGGTGCCTTCTCAATTTCGCTTTTAGGAAACTAGACTTGCAAAAGAGTAAGGCCCGTTAGAGATATTACAAATCTGTAAGGGCTAATCCCAATAGATTTCACGAAATAAATAAATGAACAAAATTGAATTTGTTGAATAGAAGAAGCTACATCTTATTGCCTTTATTATCCTAATTGCTTGTTATAATTATAAAATTATAAAAAAAATATCTGTACATGAAATCAAACTCTGCAGATTCGAGTTATGTGTAAAATCAGTAATGCTTTGATATTTTTGTCACAAATTCGCTTCTAGCTAACACAAAGCCTGCCTATTAGCAGCGCATAGCCAGCAAGCTTGAAAGCCTACTTCAAAGAGTGCCTAAAAGTATGCCTGAATTTATTGTGCACGTTATTTTGCTCAAACCTCAAAAAGAAAAACACTCCGACACTTGACACAAATTCCTACAGAAATAACACTTTGTAATGCCAGTTAAATTACGACACAATACTAAAGTTAAACAAACTTGCTAAAAAGCGCGGCCGCACTTTATTTGTCAGCCTCAAAGTATGCAACAGTGTGCGGGCGGTCAGCACACACAGGCAGCAGCAGCGCCAGCTACTTTAAATAAATTCGTCCTTTTTGGCAATGGACTGGATCCCGACTCAGAAACTGCTTGATAATTAACATAATGACATTTTAAACGAAATTCATTGTCATGCCTCGAAAATATTATGAAACGAAACGAGAAATCACGCGCGTGTCGTGCTCAACTGGCATAGCGCTGAATGGCCCCATGGGTTACCCCTTCTCCTTCCCATGCTCCCGCTGCCACTTGGCACAGCGCTGCAAAGTGGAATACGTCTGCAGCCTTAAACCCAAAAATATTTCAACATTGTTGGCGCCCGTTGTTGGTCATGCCGAAAAACAATGCTGCGCCGCTTCCTCTCACCCCCTCCCACCTACCCCACCGGGGATTTCCGGCATTTTAATTTGATGCTTGTTGACATTTGGTTGCACGCTTGTGGTGCCGCCAGCACGCCGCGTCTGCTTTGCGCTTATTGTTATTCAGCTTGTTGGGGGTGAGTGCGAGAAGTTGGCAGGGGTCTGACAATAAGGGTTATTGGGTCCTATTGCCTCATTAAGTCTTACGAAATTGCATAAAAGTAAGTTAAATGTTGCAGCTCGCTTATTGAGTGCTTAAAATGCTACCAACAGGCAGCAGATTTCACTTCAGCTGCTCCTTCTTCCGCACTGCATACTCCTATTGCATGGAAAGAAGCAAGTGTTAAAGTGGAAAAGCAGAAGCCAAGAGTTCATTGATTTGCTGTAAGCAAGAGGCAGCACTAAAATCAAGGCTCAAGACTAGGTAGGCACTTATATAATTGGAAAAGGTGTTGAGCTTTTTTGAATTTTGCCCAAGAGCGGCAGAAAAAAATGGCAAGTAATTTGCCATGAAATAATCTTGCATATAAGCAAAAAAGGTTTAAGAATGGCATGTAGAGAAGCTCAAAATAATATTATCAAATTCAATAAACGCTAAGGCCATTAGGCACAAAGTTTTTTATTAGATCCAGTAATAACATGAGACAATTGTAAGCTCAATGGAAGAAATTTTTTTGAGTTTAAGATAACTTTTGTATACATAACAAGGCAGAGGCTGAGTAGATTAAAGAACTAGGAGGCTTACAGTAGCGAGCATAAAAATGCAACGAAACTATTAATGTGCTTATTTATTAGATTATATTGAAAGCACTATATTTACGGTCTTGGAATTGTGCATTGATTTTTCTATGATTCTTTCCTTTATTCATGTTAAGTTTCATTAAATTTTATGCATCCATTATTTTGGAATATACTATTTTCCAAAACGACCCAAAAAACAAGCGAGCTCAAAATCCAACTTTTCTATAGCTAATTACACTAATGTATGACATAAAATTTTTACATTAATTTGTTGTAAGTGAACAACAAAACATGCTACAAAACATGCTACAAAAATGCGCCAAAAAGCATGCTAAAAAATATAAGCTGTTCTTTATGCGCAACACTAATGTAATGAACATCAACCAAAACAACAACAACAACAAAATATACAATAATTTGCCTTGTGAATGTCGAAATTTAATAATATAGCATGCGAGATAATTTAAATGGCAGTTTCGGATGCAACAAAATTAAATTGTGACATAATTGAATTAAATGACATGAACACACACACATGCAGAGATAATGTACCTACTATAAACACACACCAAGTGCATATGTGGCAAAGTAACGCTAACTAAATGCCATATACAGCAAGCAATAAAAGCAATTTTTCTTATTGAGCGCTCGCATGCGCAATTTTATGCTATATTAAAAATTAAATTGAAAATATCCGCTTCCGCTGGCGGCCATTTACTCATGCCTAAACGGTGACTGGAATCACGGCTGCCAAAAATCGAAATCAAAAAGTTTTATTAAATTGAAACTCAATTTTCCCATAGTCAAATTAACTTCAGCATAATAAATATTTAAATCAAGAAGAGAATTTAAAGAAATTTTTCCCTCTAGATAAGTTGGGTTAGGTTATAGTAGCTGTCTAGAACAAAGATAATCTGCCAGAAAACTTGGGACTGCACATTGGCTTTTGTGATAACACTGCATAGAACTTGAAATACTTTCTGGAAAGTAAAGCATAGCCTAGCTCAAGCCACTTAAAGAGTTGAATGAACCTCAGAAGGTTATGCAATTAAGCAATTTCAGTTAATCCAGACTATTGAAGAAGGGGCAACTCAAGCTCTGCCCACGGCACTTAGAAAGGACTGGACGGAGACAGAGAACTCGATACTTCGGCAACTGCAACAAGAGTGCTACAGATCGAACCTGTCATCTTTAGTTAAAACATAGTCTGGCTAGATTTTGAAAACAGTCTCTATATAAAGTATCTCTATTAGTCCTTATGTTTCTTGACCCGATTGGTTAACCATCCATATTGTGTATGCGCACTGGTTGCAACATTTTGTGGCAAACAACAACAAAATGTCGCACAAAAGGCCGTACTTGTTATACGCACGCGTTGCGTTTGGAGCTGATTTATGTACCGAAATTGCAATTTTAATTAAATTCGGTAGCTAACGGAATTTATATTGCGGCTAGACAGCAATTTACGCTGGCAATGCTGACAATGCAGATATTGCTGTTGCATGTTAAATTAGTGATAATTTGCCAGCAAAAGCTAAAGAGCATAAAATCTGAGGTTCGTTACGGAAAGTAATCATCTTTGATGCCATTAAGGAACTACTCATGTAGAACACCTGCAAACACTGATAAGGAAGCTACTTGAAGGTGGCTGACTTATCTGTGATTAAGTTTATTAAGCAGTAGTTGTGCAATATCTGTACTTACTAAACTGCGTATGAAAGGCAGTGAACTAAAGAGCCTGCACATAGTAGAAGCCAAGCTGCAGTGTATCTACTCCAATGGCAACAAATCATAGCTGAAGGCAGAGCGAATGGTCATACTCACAAGCCACACTAATAGCATGCGCCATCCTTGCCCAAGGTCGGAACTAACAACTTTGCTGAAGAACATAATGCCGAAAATCGTATAGATTAATTTCCAAAGAAGAGGCTGCTACTAATAGCAATCGATCAACAGGCATGTCTTAAGAAAAACTCTTTATAACTTTGAATACAGTTATATTTAAATTTTATTGAAACTTTTCTTTCAGATTGAAAAATTTAACTAAGTACTGCGGTTAGTGCAGTTCATTTGTATATAGTACTTAATTATTCTGATGAAATTGAGCTCTGCTTATTGCTCGAAAATTTTATGCATTGCCACAACAAATCTTGCTTATAGAAGCCCGACTTATGGGAGAAATCGCTCAGAACTTTATAAAATATAATGTTTAGCGGGCAGTTATTTATGATATGGCTACATATGTATGTATAGTGAATGGACTACGCCCATTTATTCCTTTGACTTAGACAGCCGACAGCTTAACTTGTACATTCCTACCAAATATCATTCTTTCATTTAAGAAATTTAAGCACATTCCCGAAAAAGTTTCGAGATAAGTAGGCTTATATGAAGGCACATTGTAGGGACATGCCCATTCAATCGGTTTGGCTAAACTCGGAAATTAAACTAAGCTTGTGTTTATTGTCTCTGATTCTAAATTGCTTCGACAGTTGGTTCTTTCTATCCAGCGACCACAGACGGTCAGACAGAAGGTCGGACAGATGGACAAACATTTCTATATGCTTATGCCTATATCTAGGACGGTTCCTTTAGTGCGTTAAAATTTTCTTACAAAGTTTTTAGATCTGTGTAAAAGTTATGATTTTTTTTGTCTTTTTTATGGGGCAATTTAGACTAGACGTAAACAGAACTAAGAGCATACTTGCTCTAAATAGTTGCTCCATCCGCATACTCACAGGGGTACTCACCGAACATAGATGTCATGGCCGACCGATTGAAAATGCCACGGAGTGGCTTCAGTAACAGTTGCGGAGACGATGAGGAAATATAATCTATTGAGCATCTTCTATGTTGCTGTCCAGCACTACAGGAATGTCACCTACGATTCGTGGGAAAACGGTTCTTTGATAGCTTGGCAGAATTAGTGCGTGCCTCTCTAGAGGATATTTCAAGATTCGCTTGGATATCAGGATGGTTCACCCACACCTAAGAGTTTGGGCTTTCTTCATCTACTGAGTTAAATATATGTGGCATCACAATGGGCCTTCGGCCTCTGGGTGGGTTTACTGCCAGCAGTAAATAGCCTTTTTAACCTAAACATAACCATGGGACAATTTATTTTAAGATGTTACGCCAGCAGCCCAGTAGACTAGTTCCCTGCTCTGAGTGCAATTTTAAAACAAAAATCAAAAGAACCAACATCAAAATTAACAATTAAGAATTGGAAGAGGAACATTTTATAGATACAACAATTAAAGTATTTCATAGTATGCCAAATCTAACAGAGCTTCATTGGCTTGTTAGGAAGTGCCCGGCCCTCTTAAATTCCGCTCAGTCTTTCATGCTCCGGTCAAACACCGACATTGTGCCTGTGATATGTGAGCAGAGCGCAGCAAATACATTTTGTTGTCCAATGAAGAAATTGCTTTTAGCTATTAAGTTCACTGCTGCTAGTCCTACATGCACGGCATTAAGGCCTCATCGCATCGCAGCGCACCTTGTTTGGCCAAACAAATGACAGAATCCTAAAAAGCAATTACAATGTTTGCTTTATTTGCGCAATCGATTGTGGGTGCCAGCTGAGCTAGCTCAAACAAATGAAGCCGTTTGCCAGCACTCGGAATTACTATACACGTAGGTAGTACAACTATCGGTGTGAGTTGAGCATGAGTGTGAGTGTGAGTAATAGGCAGGCGGTAGTGTGAGTGAGTTAAAAGTGAGCTTCATTAGTGTGAGCATGGTTGCCAACATGTGATAGCGTAGCCGTAAATAAAAGCGACAACCTATAATGAAGACAAAGAACTGCATTTAATTCACATGCATTGTAGAGAACTGACGGCAATTCCGTAGCATACTTCTAGGTGCAATGGAATTTAAAAGTTTTGCCTGCAGTTACTCTGAAGCGCCTTGAGTGCTGCCATGTAAATGTGCCACCAAAATGCTCAGAGGCAAAATTTATTTTTTCTCTACGTATACATACGCCACATATTTATGTAGCTACAGGGTGTTTCGCAGGCAAGAACCTAAAAATGAAGCTTTTTTCAGTGTAGTCTTACTAGAGAATAATATTTGACTTTTTTTTCTTCAAATAACGAAAAATTACAATAAGTTTATGCTTAACATTTTTATAAGCAAGAATATCTTACGAAAAATCTATTATATTCGAAGAAATTTAAAAAAAAATCTATAACTATATCTGCTCTTGGTATCTGAAATGGCCCACCATAACATTTAGAAAACATCGCAGCGTATGCTATATGCATAAAGAAGATGTGCCATTTTTAAAATGTCAGGGAAAATTATTTTAAGGCATACTTTCAGGCGTATTATATGCATATGCAGTGCTGCCAACATTTGCATTTTCAGCAACTAAGCGTTGCAATTCTGCTCTGCTGAAATTGAATCAGCATTGAAGTTAAAATTTGCATACGAATGTGCAACATTTAAGTTTGTGCATAGCTTTGCATACTGTAAGGTATATACTTGCATGGTATGCCCAGTGCCTTCTTTGTCTCTCTATGGTATGCTCGGCCCAATCGACTTGGTATGCTCCACTTGTATGTTTTTTGAAAAGAATTTAACGAACAGTCAAAAATTTGCTTAAAACTTTAACCATTTAAGATTACAAATGAAAAGTTTACAAAAGAAAAAATTTTAATTGTCAAAAAAATTGCTATTGTATGAAATTTCTAATTAAATTATTTAATATAAAGTGCATATAAAAGCAGACCAAAAGTTACTACGAAAAGTTTGAAATAACAAAAGACTTCATTGCAAGTGCCCAAAACTTGTGTCCCTCTTTGCCTGTTTGCATAAAGACGACCCTGGCAATGTGTAGACTTTGTGGTAAGCTGTTTGTTGAGGCATGTTTCACTTTTGACTCAACATAGACACAATTTAATGCTGCCTTCCAAGGGCAGCAGTGGTTAGTGAAGAAGTAGGGAAACGACTATGCATGTGTGAGTGTGGGTAATGGCAAGCAGTTAAATATGCGTGAAATATATAATTTATTACGCTTGCTTTAGCATTTTATGAAGCATGAAAGTGTTGCCCGTAAATATGTAATAATTTTGATATTTGGCAGAAATGTCAAACGCATATGCCCCATAATGAAAATGTTTATTACCAGCCATGAACTAAAATTAACGCTTATGGGAGATATTAAATATTTTTTAGATAACTTTCAAAAATGTTAAATTGGGATATTTGAACAAATTCTAACTAACATAAGTTTTGTTTGTTAAATTTGAAGTACCAATATGAACCGAGATGTACCAAGAGAAGCAAGTGAGAATTTTCAACTACGTAATTCTGTTAGTTTCATAAGTCATATATACAGCGATACATGAACTAGAAGCGATTAGAAGTTTTTTTTAGAAAACCATGTGCATTAAAATAATCATACAGCAATTCTAATTTGGAAAGTAATCGGAATACATATCTATAGCTCATTCGCATTAACAATCATGATATACTAATTACAACAGCACATAATGAATTCAGCAACATTTATTTAGGGGTTGAAGCATATTATGCCGCCCTTATTTGCCTCATTAAATCGCTTAAGTGCTCTTCAGCCTACAAATATGCTACATGCCATCTCATTAGAAGGTAAATTAGCCAATTAAAATTGATTTGCGATTGAATATTGATTGTGAATGTTAGCATTAGAAATGCTGATTAGGTTAGGCTAGGGTAGGTTAGGTTATGTTGGCTGTCTAAAAAGGCCACGCATAGAGCCTGTTGGGTCCTTAGCGATGCCAGCTAGAGTTCCATTTAGGAATGGCCAAAGTAATGAGGTGTGTTTGACAAATATCCAAAGTGGCTTGATACCAAGCTTCGAGATCTTATCGAGCCCTGAATTAAAAATGCAAATATGGTACACAAATTTATTAGAAAATTAAGGTAATTAAGGTCAGTTCCAAGTCATCTCATCTTTTTTGTAATCAGATTTAAACCTTTCAAAGTTTTCTCATTTAAAATGCTCGCCATTGAATATTTTAATGTCATGAACTAAGGGTCCTTTCTCAGTTTTTCAGAATTCAAACTAATTTATATTAAAAATCAACATTGTGTACTGGAAATTCCGAAATATTTGCCTCTAATCATGTTACAAAGCTTAAATAGTTTCAGGCATTCAAATGTACATAAATAAACTATCTTATGCAACAATCTCATGTCTGGAATGTAACAGCTTCAGGCAGAAAGTTAACTGCAACTATTTCAATTTTGCTTTGAAGCATTAAACACAACACGTGCATCTGCTGAAAAGTGCAGTGAGGCACCAACCCTACGCCTCCCCCCTCCACCACTCCCATCCACAAATAAACGCATTCACAAAGGAAACCTTACAAATGCATTAGAATATAGTCAAAAGCGTTACATCCATTGCCTGTCAACGCGCTATTGTGCAATTTTTCCATAAGTACACACGCTCGTGTATTCAATAGCAATGCAACACACACACACACTTACACACATATACCTAGGTGCCTCTTATGGCCGATCAATAGGTTCAAAGTCTGTCATTTCGTACAGCGCATAGTGAAAAGGAAATGCAGAAAGCGCAACTGTAACCTAAAACAACTTAATTGAATTAGTTGTATAGCGTAGCAGATGAAATGGGGGCTTGTGCGGCTGTGGAGTTGGACGGCCGCTTGTAGTAGAAGCTTTTGAAATTGTAGCAGCCACAGCCAAAAGGCATCGAACTGAACAACGAGTTTTCTACACAAAAGTGAATTGAGTTTTATACAGCAGTGCATTGATAAAGAGTACACTTCAAATATGGAAATCTATTGCTTTCTCGCTAAAGCGAAATGTGAGATCGTAACGCAGTTGCAAGAGCCACTAGTAGTTTCAGCTAAACTGAGCAATTTCAATAGAGAAGTTAAAGTAGCTTTATTGTACTAAAAGTTTGCTCTGAATAGCGCTTCAAAATTTCAATCAATACTATGCTGTTTTATCGCTTAAGCGAAAAAATACATGTTCGTTTCCAAAGCTGTTAAAACTACATTAAGCATTTTATACAATGTGATAGAATAAAGCTGTACGCCGAAATCAACATAGTCAGTCACATCACCATGGGGGTCAGCTGGGTCATGTCGTGCATAGGGACGAAGGAGCTCCAGCGAAGAAGATTTTAAGGCGGCAGTTGGCGGCCTGAGACGGTGGCCATTCTTCCGATAGACAAAATTAACAAATAGGAGAAAGCTTGGCATTTCCAACTGAAGAAGAAGTCCTATGTCAGATTGTAACCCTTGGATGGGTATCTATTGATCAATCAAGGAGCATAATAATATTTCAGAACTGCAGCTTATAGCCTTGAAATTGTCGCTTAAGCGATATACTCATTAATATGCTATCGGAATTTTAACTGATGAAGATTTCTCGAAAAATCAATTTGTAATAAAAAAATATCTCAAAACTAATGCCAATTTTCGTTTTAGCATCTTATCGCTTAAGCTAAATGTTAATTTGCATATTTTCTAAGGAAGCTAGAAAAAACATAAAATGTTTGTAATTTTCACAATTAGCCGGAAGAGGAGTAGCGCCTTGAGTCCGTGAATTTTGTAATGACGTTGGAAAGCTTACGCTGGAAGACGATTTAGCAAATGGAACAACTTAACTTTAAATTATAAAGAACATATTTTCGCATTATCGCATAAGTGTATTTGCATTGCAGCGCAACATATAGTAACTAATAGTTTAGAGGAAAAACCTTTTGTAATAAAGCTCATCAAATTTGTTGTAAGCTTTTCCGCCTTACCGCTCATATCGCTTAAGCGAAATTTGCACATACATACGCACTAGCTCAGTATATTAGCTCAACGTAAGCATTTTATAGCTTTTGCTGCTTTTATATTTCAACAATTTCTCTGCTGCTTGCCGCAGACGCCGCTTTCAAAAACTTTAGCACGTGCTTCCGGCGGCTATAAGCGGAAACGTATTTTTCGCCTATTTATAGTTTCCGCTTGTTAATGCTTGCACATGCCACGGCTTAAGGAAAATCTTAAAATGAATATTTTTCAGCATGCCAAAAGTTGCTCTCACCCTTCCTTTTCAGCTGTTTTTCTGCAAAGGCGAAGGCACACTTTATGCAGAGCCGAACTTTTGCGGGCGTTTGCCAAACCGATTACACATGCACGCATGCACACAGTTACACTCAGCGGAGCACACACACACACACACAAGCATGCATACAAATACATATAGAACATGCCTGGTTTATTTCGAGCCCAGAAGGCTGGCAACTTTAAAGCGCAGCGATATTACATTTTTATCACATGTACGTAGCTGCTAGCTACACTCTGGGGTCAGCTTGTCTGACTTTGGAAGGGTGTGTGTGTATATGTGCATATTTGTTTGTTTGTATGCGCACCTTTTTTGTACAGTTGCCACGTTTTAGTATGCAATGCATGTTGTTGCTGGCCTAGTTTACTGTTCTTCCTACACTTTCCACATCAAATGGACCAAATGAATCGACGACACTATCACACACATACACACACTCCCTCTCGCCAGCCCCGGCCTACCAACACTCACGCATCTATACGCTTGCATACAAAAAAACTTGAATACGTGTCGTCGGTGGTACAGCAGCGCGTTGCCAAGAGCACGTAAAACCGAAAATGTCGGAAAAGCGCGACATGAAAAGCGCACACAATTCGCACAAAAGAGCATCGGCGAAAATCCACACCACTGAATTTTATGCGAAGAAAGCATGCAACAAAATTCGTGAATTTTCCATTTGAAATTTTAATTGTTTCTAGTCTGGTTATGCATTTTGCCAGCTCCCATACATGCATGCATAGATACATACATACATACATGCAAGCCAGCCCAAATTCACGCCGTAATCGTACACGCGATTGTGACAGCCTCTCACTACGTGCTCTTCTCACTTTTTCCGCCCTTTTCGCTTCAGCTACAGTTTCCTGTATGTAGCTGCTTGAAACAACTTTAATTTTGCTGTATCTTTCCTGTATGATCACTTCAAACACTTGCAAAGCAACAACAACACGCACATGTGCAATTTAAAAGAAAAGCACACATTCATTTCATTTTCGCTTTAATTAAAATATATATTAGACCAACTCTTGTGCAAATGGTCTTGCATTTTTGCAATTGCAAATTTTGTAGCATATTTTTACTCTACCATAACAAAATATACAGAGATGCAATCGCAAAAATGCAACAATTAAAACCCGTAATTTTTTACTATGCGATTGCAACCCTGAATTGCAATCTGACAGAAGATACAAAAAATTATTAAATAAACGCAAAATCAGCAAAAATGGAAATAAAAGAAATAAAACGACGCGTAAGAAGAGAAAGGCCGAACAAAAAGTGGCCTGAGAATGATTTTAAAGCAAAAAGCCAAAAATTTCGGTAGAAAATAATTTTAGTTTCGTGTTTTGCAAAAAGTTAGCTAAACGCAAAAACACTGCTCACAATTGACGGCAAAAATTTACTATTGCACAAATTTGCAATCTCAAATGCACTTGATTGCACAAATTAAACCATTTCTTTCATAAAGCTGGCATTCATCTCCCCTTCTTCGTACTCGCTTTTATAATCAGCCAATTAATTCAGCTGCTTTTATAACAAAAGTGCTGCCAATCACTTCGCAATTTCTCTCGTTCAAGCAATAAGTTTGTCACTGAAAGGACTCTCTAAATTCTTTATTCTGCTCTCATAGTAGGAAGTGAGAAATTTCCACTATCTTTATTTGCATTTCAGTGCACTTCCTGCAACAAAATATGTGCACATATCTATTTTGCTGATATCAACTGCTGCCGTATCCTTTTTCTCAATGCCTGTCCCTAACCTCACTCACTACTACTGCCACATGGCCGCTATCAGCCTGTGGCAGCACACCGCAAGCACTTTCGATTTGTGTCTTTGCGTGCTACCAAAATGATTGCAACAATTTGCCTGCAATGGCAGCGCAATCTCTGCTTGAAGTGTGCACACTCACACATACGCGCATACTTACACATATAACCACAAACAATGTTCTTCCGTTGCCTTTGCATGCATATAGTAGAATTTTTGTCTCAGGAAGTGTTTTGTTTGTGCACTTGCACAACGACAATGCCAAATTTTTGCACAAAAATAAATAAATAAATATTAACTTGTCAACATGTTTACAGTTAGTTGCACTGCAAGTGCATTTATTGTTGTAAATTTACATATTTATTTAGCTTCAAGACACGTCAGCAAAAGCAGTTCCGTACAAGCAAGAGATAATAAAAATACATAGCATACTTTAACAAGACAAGATAGTTTTAATAAGGATGTAAAAGATGCTTCCGGCAGGCATTAATGGCATTGCCTACTTTTAGGCACTGTAAGCATGCAAGCCTGTTCAGCGCGGTTCGGTTAGCTTATAAACCCAAATTGTCCCAATACAATCCCACCCCAAAAGAGGTTTAAAGCAGAGCAAACCGATGCTAATGATTCTGCTTTGGAATCTAAGATCTTAGTCGGTTTGAAAACCCGTGACTAAAAAGGAAACGAACAAAACGGTTATCAGACATTAGCAGCCTTTTGTTTCCTTTTTGTTTTTGTTGTCACATTAACATTTGAATTTTATATAAATGGAATATTCATATTATTTCCGTTAGAATACATTATAAGCCACAATAAATGCAACTATTGGGGCGTTCACAGTTCCGTGCTATCTAGTGTGCTTTCCTTGCCACCTGCTAAATTAAACCCACTTTGCCATCTGGCAACGTTTTTTGTTGTTGCTTTGCACGCAAACAAGAAATACCACTAGCTGAAAAAATTGACATGCGTTGGATCGTGTTTTTCTTTCGTCATAAGCTGGCATTTCTCATCAGCTGTTTTATTCGCGAAAATGGAGACAGATTTTGAGCAAATTTTATTGAATTCTCAGAGAATAATCACACACTACTTTGACAAACTGTGAGAATTGCTTTATCTTTATAATCGCTTCCGAACCCTCAAATACAATCCACCCTCCTAACGTATTTTTTCACATAAAGAAAAACACTGATAATAACACAAATTTTTTTTCAATTCTGAAATTGATTACCAAGCGACTATAGGGCGATTTACGCCTAATATAAAAACAAGAAACATTTTAAAACTGTTAGCAAACTTTAAGGAACAGTTGCTCATCGAAACCCGCAACATATGCACTTGACTATGACAAGATGTTTACAAGAACTGCCTAAAACTATAAAGGACCACACACACACACAAACTCACTCACACAAACATAAGTGCCTGATCTAATTACCAAAACACTTGCAAAAAGCAAGAGCAAACTTTTTGTCTCACGGTTGCTTCAACGTCTCTCTTCTCTTCTCTTCTCTTTGTAGTGGCTCACTCTGCAGCCCACCCTACAACCAAATTACAATTAAAAAAGTTTATCTTCCATTCTGCGCACAAAAAGTGGAAACCCAAAGAAAAAACTCATCCACCGGCCAGGTAAGCACTCAAAACCACTACAAACAGTTGTCGTACAAATTTCAAATTAACGGCCAGCGACTGTTTTCAATTACAACGTCCTGCTACCAAAACAAGATAGCGCAGCCATTAAATGAAATGTCCATTTACACATGCACAAAGGCACACCAGCGCAGCCACAACTACACCACAAAGCGGTAACAGCAGGAGTATATTGAATATTCAACAGGCATGGCACGCTGGCAGGCGACGCAAACCGCAGCAGTCGTCGCACTAAGTATTGCTGTTAGTATGCTAACAAGAGCAGTATTGCATACTTTGAGGCTGCAGTTGGAAAAGGAGTCAATTAAATATGCCTGTTGAAATAACAAAAATGTGCATGCTTTAAGGCGCAAGATGCTGCTTAAGCCTAGAGCGCCAATGATCGACAGAGAGAAGATATGAAACTGTTATATTTGACAATATGCTGCAAATATTAAGGCAAACATTTAACTGAAATTAATATTAGTTGGCAAACGAATCCTTTATTATACTGTTTATTTCCCCTCCGTTCTTCTGTAGTTCTTAAAATGATACACAAGCATTTTGCATGCTTTAAAATTATTTTGAACTCAGTGTAGTCTTTATTTTTTGATTTATTAGAAGGATTTTAAAAAATGTGTATCCTTAGTAGCATCTCCAGGTTTAAAATTAAGCTCAGTTTATACTACTTACTTACATAATTGTTCCATAACAGCTCATTGCCGGACCAAGGCCGGACGAAGAATTTCTCTCCAGTCGGTCAATCAACAATTTGTTAGTTCAAATCATTTCTTTATATAAAGTTTAAATATAAATTATTAATAAAGCCTCTTCTACAATATAGCTTTTTGCATTTTAAGCTTTATGCTTCCTCCTTATAACTGACCTCATTACATTGACATCAATAAAATTACTATTACGTGAAATGCATCGACTTATGTATCTTGGCTACTCGCTAATGATGACGAACAATTTATATTCTCAGCATGCTATAGATTTTTAACCTATACAAATGAATTTCCGGAAAAGTTTGCAATTGGATTGCTGTGGAATGGAAGTTTACTTGGTTAATAACTTTGAACGAAAATCTCTTAATTGTTCATTTTCGTTTTATTTCTTCCAATTGTTTTAGATACAGAGCTTAGCGGGCACAAGAAATCTTATAATCGTTGTGTAATACTTCCATTACGAATTATTATTATTATAGTCGATTCGCGGTGAAATGCTTTATAATAATAATCAACCACACCCAAAATGTATTTTGCTTCAAAGTAATCTTCCGGACGAAAAATGCCATTAGTTGGCTAGGGTTAGTTGCTCTGCATATATAGTATTTAGAATACAACAACATAATAGCACTGTTTGAATATTCAGTTTTGAAGTGCTGATGGAAAAAGTATTGCATATTTTTAATCGCAGAAGCGGCGCTTACTTTTAGAGTGCCAGCAAATATTGCAACATATTTTGCAGCGCTTTGGCGGCACTTTTAGCAACAACAAAGGCACAGCTGCAGCTAAGCACGTCAAGCGTCTAAAGTTATGCTAATGCTTATAAATATGCAAACCAGACGATGCTCGAGATTACAGCAGAACAACATGCAACAATGCCACAGCATTACAACAGCAACAACACGCCTTGTTGGTAACTGTCAAACGAAAAGTGGCAAGCATGGAATTTTGACATTTATTTAAATGCATACCTGAAGTTCTGAAGTCGAGGTGGATGGTGGCAGACGGGGGAAACACGAGGTGTAACGAACAATAAGCGTGAGTATTGAAAAGCTGTATGAATGATGAGATGTTGTAACATATGTGGGCAATGCTTGAATGTGTGTATGTGTGTGCACATATCCGTATGACAGTTGACAGCTGTACTTAATATGCGCCGCTGTCAAACAAAACAGCAGAGAGAAAATTCTAAAGTTAAGGGTACACTGCGCTAGAATAAAAGCAAAGGATTCGCTGTGGTAGAAGATCAAGAAATCGTGGGAAAGCTGAAGTTTGTAGCTTCCCAAATGGAAACTTCAATAGCATAAAAGTAGCTGGTGGATTGGTATTTCGAATAAGGATCTAGTCTCCCATCCACCGCGGCCTGAAAAGCCCTTCATGACAGTTCTCCATCTAATTACAGATCCTCAGGCATGCGCAACTACAATAGGTATCATCTTCGTTACAGATTCAACACTGGCTATCCGGTGCTTTACCCATATTAAACCATATTTGATTTGAAGAAATAAGGGTATACCATCAATATGTGGCTCGATTGTTTCATGAATAAGAATAAAAGCACCAGAAAACTCTTTCATTTCTTTAAAAATATATGGGCAAATTTATTCGAAAAGCATTATGTGAGACTCTTTACAAATCTCGATAAATCCCAGCTCAGAAAGAAGCAGTAACTTAAAGCTTCCATGGAAATTATTCGCCTATCTTCCAAGAAGCAACATTGAAAACTTAACTTGAAAAAAGTACACTTTGAACAGCGCTGTTGGAGCTAAATTGTAATTGTTAATGTTGTTGTTCTTATTGTTGTTGTTTTTGCAATTGCTAGCTCATGCACAAACACTTATGGACCGCATTTCGAATTGCTGCAGCGTTACTTTCCGCTCGCTTTTTTGTCTCTCGTATTGTTCACCTTTCCGCTTTTCTTCTCTCCTATCTTTGCCATTTCACTTTTTACACACCTTTTTTTCTTCCCTTTCTCCTCGCATTTCTGAACCCCACAACGTGCTCACTATTTACATGCTTTTTGTGGAATTTTTCGCTTCCCTTTCTGTTTTCTTTTTGTAACAATTTCAGACACCCCTGTTCTGTTCCCTTTTTGGCCCTTTTTCATTTCTTGTTACGATTTTCTTTTTTGTTACACTTCCGGTTCCGCTTGCTTGTTATTCTTTTGTTGCTTTTTAAATTACGCTTTCTAAAGCTCTTCTCTTCTCTTCTTTATATTTTATTTACTTAATTTGATTCTAATGGATTACAGAATCGTAAGGACTACAATATCAAACATTCAAATGTAATTCATACGAACTATAGATCACCACGAGTAGTTCAATGTGACTAGGAGTCATATTTTTAATGATAAAGAAGCAGTCATATTTGGTTAAGCTTAATTCGTGCTGTAGTGGTGAACTCACTTGGCGGAAATTTTGACTTGACCAATTTTCTTGTTTTCCATTTTTATACCCTACACCTATGGTAATAGGGTATAATAACTTTGTGCGAAAATTGTAACGCATGAAAGGAGCCGTCCTAGGTATAGACATAAGTATATGGAAATGCTTAGAATCACTTTCTGTCTTGATTTCCGGTTGTCCGTCTGTCCGTCTGTCTGTCCGTTGGCGCAGGAGAGAAAGAAGGAGTTATCCGATTTGGACCAAATTTAGCACACAGTCGTAGTGAACCTTCCACTACTTCAAGTTCCAAAATTAGGCAAATCGGTCGAAGGACACGCCCACAATAGGCCTGTAAGTCCCACTACCTCGGGGTTTTTTTCGATTAAATTGCTATAAATTGCCTAATTACTCATTCAAAAGAATAATACTTGGTATTTATGGTGAAGTGTGGACCCTCTGTAAAATACCAAAAAATGGGCGTGGTCCGCCCACTATATAGGCGGCAACAATTTTCCGGTAAAATGGCTCTCAATTGACTACTTATGCATTTAAACGAATGAAATTTGGTTCCTAGGATAAGATATAGGTCCTACATGACATATAAGAAAATGGGCGTGGTCCGCCCACTATATAGGCGGTAAGCTTAAAATCCTCATAACTTCTGTAATATACACATCAGAGCATCCATATTTGGTCATTTCATTGCAGGGGAGAATATCTTTATATTCTCCAAAAATGGGCGTGATCCGCCCACAATGGGGGTGGTAAATTTAATATACCGATCATTTCTTTTGTACACCTGTCAGAACATCAATATTTGGTATATATAAACTTATCAGGAATATCTTGTAGTTTGTCAATAATGGGCCCACTCAGTTACTTGGTGTAGGGTATTACTCTGTCGGTGAAACCCGACTGATGCTTCCTTACTTGTTGTTTCTATTTCTGCTTTTCTTATATTATTCCACTTCCCAGTTCTCTTAATTTTTATTAGCAGTTTTACACAATTCTCTGCTCTGCTCTCGCTCGTCTTTTACCTGATTTTTTTTCGCTAGTGAGCGCTCCAAATTTCTGCTGCTTTCTCTGACCTCTGCTGTACCCCAGGCCACAGTCAACAGCAATTTGGCAGCATACAGTGCCACTTTCTGTCGGCAACACCACCACCACCATCACACCTACGCCAATACACCGACAATATTAGTCCGTGGTCGCAAGCATTTGAGCTCGCTTAAATGCTCATACGCTTCCCCACTGACTTCCGTCCCTGGCGCCTTGCCCCCCTCCACTCTTCATCTATGACCACATGTGCCCCAGACGCACTTACTCCAACAATTGAAATGTAAATTATTTTTAAGCTGTTCCTGTTGCTGTGGGCTCTGTTATTATTGTTGTTGTTAGTGTTGCCCGTGTTGCTGTTGCCGTTATATCAACCTGCTGTTGCTTTCACTGTTTTCAGCGCTGTTGCATTCTGGCGGTTTTTATGCACACTTTTATATTGAGATGTTTGTGTGTGTGTGTGCGTGTGTTTGTGTTGTTGCTCGTCATAATGCAGCTCATTCTTTTTGGTGCAATGCTCGTAGCCTACCTTTAGTAGCAAAATAATTAAAAAACTCAACCGCGCGTAAATCGCTGCGCTACTTGCACTCGTCAACGTCTCCCTACCACCCCCTCACTTCCTCCATCGGGCAAGTTGCACCACAGCTTGGCGCTCTGTTTGTGGTTCCCCTGCGCCAACGTTTATGCTCTACCGACCATTTAATGGCTCTTTGCCACT
Source organism: Neria commutata (assembly GCA_963457695.1). Lineage (NCBI taxonomy): Eukaryota > Metazoa > Arthropoda > Insecta > Diptera > Micropezidae > Neria > Neria commutata. The sequence goes on from OY735246.1 coordinate 49,661,293, forward strand.
GATAATGTGCACGCTGCGGTTCCTTTATGGCGCTTTTCTTTTTTATGAGCTTCTTTCTTTCTTTTTTCAGTTGTCTCTATCAAGTGTTTTTTGTATTTTCAACAATTTTTTTACGATTTTGCACTGTTGCTCTTTGACACTGCGTGCATTGGCTTATCAATAATAATTCTCTGAGCAGCAGCAGCAGCAGCAACTGCTGTTATATTGCTTCTGTTTAGTTGCCTGCGCCAGACGCATTATTGCCAACAACAGCAACAACAAATCATAACAGCAACACAAAGCTTTAGCAATTGATTTTCATTTCAAATTGTCAATGTTTATTCATTCGTGTGTAAATTTCTCGCATATGCTTTTTTACAATTAAAACCAATTCAGATAGAAGCAGATTAATGTATTATATTCATTTGAACATTTAGAAAAAAATTCAGCAAATTGACAAAGAGTTGGAAAAGGAATTTTTTTTTAATTCAAGAAGAATTCGCCAACTTTTGCTGAACAAAATTGATTGTTTTTGCTTAAATATGTATTATATTTATTTGAGCATTTGAACAAAAATTCAGCAAATGATTGACAAAAAAAATTGTAAAAGAATTTTTATTAAAAATTCAAGAAGAATTCGCCAACTTTTGCTGAACAAAGTTGATTATTTGCTTGCTTTAATAAAAAATGCTTTAAATCTATTATTTATTTGAAAACGGGCGCTTAGTTCAGACGATCTAGAGAGAGTTGCATGATAAATTATATATCATTTTAAAGATTTCGAGGTCTATTAAGTATGTATTTGACAGACATGCTATTATTCTAATTGAATTTTCAGGCATAAGTTCTCGAAGATTGTTTGAAAATGTTCTAAAATATTAGAGTTTTTAATTTCGAATGTTTTGTATTGAGTTATTTCCTTTCGAGATAAAGTCTGCTGAATAGATTTGGAAAACTTTGGCAACAATATTAAGTACATTTTTTTTTTTAATTTAATTTAGCTATGTCATAGGGCACACCTGATAATCATAAGTTATTACTAGTATTCTTATATTTTTGTAATAAATATTGTAATATGAAGTGATTTATTGATGTGGCTAACAAGTTTTGCCAGAAGCATGTAAAAAAGCCAGAACTGATCGGAATATTAGTTACGCGCTTCGGGTTGCTGATGAAGACTGCATTGTCGTGAGTGAGCGGAGAGAAGTTTGAAATTTAACAAAGTTGCAAGAAGGAACTTTAATTTGAGGATTATATTTTCTCTTTATTCTTTCTCTACTTACACTTAAGAGATGCAGCTACGTCGGAAGTCAAACAGCAGTTGCCAAAAAGTGAGAGGCGCGGGCTATCTAACAGCAAAGTTCATGTCATTTGCCATAACAAAGCCGAAACATGGCCCGAGTTACCAGCTAAATTTAAATTCAATGCAGCTGGGCAGTGGCTGAGAGGTTTTGCAAACATGTGAAACATGTGCTAGTTGCTTGTTTTAGCCATAAAATTGTGTAATTTAATCAAATAAATTATTGTTGAAAAAAATTGGAATTTTGTTATCTTAATCACAGCAGAGAGCTGAGTTTTTTGTTTTACAAAATCAACAGCAACACAAATTCAGCTTTGTACAACGTGCCCAACAGCATATTTGTTGTTGTTTTGGCTTGGAATTCAGCGCTTTAATCAGTTTTAAAAAGTGAAATAATTTGAGTCAGCTGATTGAAATACATTTCTGTTGATTATGTTATGATTCTTACATGAAAATTATAAAATAACACTTACTTGATTTTCACGCTTTGATTTTTGGCATAGTTTATTACAAAAAATATGACAGTATGCATTCGCCTATGCGTATAGCCTATAATTCGAATTTCCAGCAGACCGTCTAACATTTTGCTATTCCATTAGCAACTCTATAATACACACAGACTTACTTCAATATTTTAGATAGCCGGTTGAGATACTGTTCTAGGAATCTTAAATTTATTCTATAACAATCAAAATCTAGCTTAGTTTAAAAAATACGAAAAACAGCTGCCTCATAAATATGGAATAGAAGCTTTAACTAACTGTGAAAAGGAAAGCATACAAGCCAGCGGCTCCACTTCAAATATTTTGTTGCATGACATTTTTATTGAAATGTGATTTGACTACTTTTTGCAGTCTTATGAAAGCAACGGTATGCCAATTGAGTATTGAACAATATGGCATATAAAAATTTGCGGCATTAAATATCTTGAATGATCCAAAAAAGACTTATTGAAAAAAAGAAAAAGTACGAAAATGCTTATAAAAAATGTTGTTCTTTGCTAGTTAACTTTTAAAGTTTTTATACGAAACAGTAGAATTTTTGATGAATGCTTGTAAATAAAAATTTAACTATTATTTTAGATGTAAACTCTAAACATAAAATTGAAATTGAACAATATTTTGACTAATAAAACCAACGCAGAAGGGATGTGGATGTAACAAACATCAAGTAGCTGCAGCTCTTAAAATATGCACATTTCGGAAGCAGCGAATTCCAATCACTTCCTTTATGCAGCACAGAATTTCCTTAGACAACAAACATGCACACACACACACAGGCATACTCGCTCATAAATCCCAGCATAACAAACTTCTGACCCCCGCGGAAGACATGTCAAACAAGGAGCGCAGGCCAAAAATGCGCGCCTTGGCAAAGGAGCAAAGATCAAGCGCGCAGTAGCTTCACAATATGCACACAAAGCTGGTAGTAAAGTTAACCCACTTAAGGTCAGTGTACCTTTAAAATCACATTCGATTTAAGAAATAGAAATAGTAAAGAATATAAAAAGTTGCATATTTTGACAAAAGGAAAAAAATGTTTAAAGAATTTTTGCTTTAATAAGCTTAATAGATACGAGATACATGACCATAAAATGAAGATAGTAGAGGACTTTTGTGAAGTTTTCGAAACATAATGCCTAATTTTTGCAGATTACGTCACATTCGTGCCTAAAAAATTTTTACAAGAAAGTGTATATTTGACAAGACAAGTTTGATTTGATACGATTTCGAAAAGAGGTGATTTTTCTGAATTTGAAAGAACATACTGAAAACATCAAATAAGCATAAAACTTTCAGAAAAAAATCCTTGTTCTGGATAGCAAGAAAATAAGAGTAAAAGAAAATAAAGGAAAATTTTCGCTTTTTTATATTAAGAAACTGAAAAAGAGAAGGAAAAATGAAAAATGCTGAACTCTCTGATTTCAGCAGAACAGAACAAAAGTAAGGAAAAATTTTAAAATATTTAATAAATACAAAGATTTTGAAAAAATACACGCTTTTACTGGGTTAAAAAAATGAAGCAAGAAGAAAGCGAGTAAATGCGAAAATCGAAAAAATTTCCTTAATTTTCTGAATTAAGTAAAGAAATACGTTGAAGTTAAGGAAATAAATGCCTGCCTTTCTGAATGAACGAAATTAAATGAATGGAAAGAAAGGAAAAAATCTATGCACTTTCTGAATTAAGACAAAAATAATAAAAATCGAATGAAATTTGATTTAAAAAAATTCATTCCTTCTTGATTATGAAGAAGAGACGAAAAGCAAAGCATGACAAAATAGTAAAAACATAACAAAAGCTATGCGAGAAAGTCCTTGCTAGTGCAAGGACACAGAAGAAGCAATTTAATTGTTGATTGATCTGAGTCAAGGAAAAGTGAACAAAAGAAACAACTTGAATAGCCTGAGCAGAGTTCGGAAAAGAAAGCAAGACCAAGAAGGACGAAATATTTCAAAATCACTTTTCAGCTGCTGCCACTTACCAGACAAACCAGTAAATTAAGTCGCCTGTCGCCTTGTAAAGATGAACAACGAGCGATTGCCTTCGTATGGAGCGTGTGTGTGTGTTGAGCGCGCCAAAACAAATTCAAAAGTTCCTTGCAAAAGAAGCGGAAGCAGGCAAAGAAAAGGATACGCACTGATGCACGCTTGTTTCCAGCGTTCGTGTTTTTTGTCTCTTTTAATTAACTATTTTTTTAAAAATGAATGACTCGCGAACGAAAACAAACACTATCGCCAACAAATTTAGCTAACTTATTTTTTGCCAGAAAGTCAATTTATTAAAAAAATCGCCAAACAAAACTTTTGCACTACGAAAATTGAATAAATTGCAAACCGCACCGAAGCAAGCAACCGAATCCGTCGTCGCGCCGTGCCGCTGTGTTGTGGCATGCAACTTTCTGCTGCTGCTGCTGCACAAGGCACAAAGCACAAGAGGAGCGGCGCGCAAGCAGCCTCGAACCTGCAACGCGGTGCAATCGGGCACATTCCGCACGAAACGAGCTGGCATTGGCACAGCGCTATGTGTAGCGGTAAATGCCATTGCGGGAACGTGCGGCAGCTGAAACATGCGCGCCTGCATTACCGGAAGTTTGTGGCTGCCCACGTGTGGGTGTCGCTGTATGTGTGGCTGTCGTCGTGTGAGCATGTGTGAGCTTTTATATGCGTCTGTCAAACACGTAGGCAAGGGGCTTGGAACTGTTCTGCAGCAGCCTCCCTTGATTCTTGATTAGTACAGAGAAGCGCCGCGGCAGCTCAGTGAATAAGCGCTTGGTCGCTCAAACGATAGGTCTGGGTTCAATACCCGTCTCATAACATCTAATAAAAAGAGCATTAGTTTTTCAAATTGTTTCTTTGCACGGCGCCCTCCTCTCACGATGAATTGGCAAATCTCCTAAAGTATTCTTTGCCATAAAAAGCTTATAATCTGTTCAGACATGCATTTTTGTGGGTCCCGTTAATTTGCGCTAGAATATAACAAACACACACAAGTAAATGCGAGTAAGCTTGAATCGCTAATCCCGTCTTGACTGTTGCTCCAATTATTTATTTATTTTCTAGATACAATTCTTAAGGAAATAATCTTCAATCTTTTGCACAGAATGCTCATTTGTGAAATTGAGTATTCCCACTTGGCACGAATTACGCCAGAACTTTCGACCAGCACAAACATTTCGCAATACTCAATTTCATCATTTCCTTATCATATTTTTCGAAAAGATATCCGTTTCGAATTCGTTTACAAAACCGATCAAAATATCGTTTCGGAATTTATGCCGAAAGTTTGTTCAAACTCGATCAAAATATCGATCATGCATTCGAAAGCGATATAGCAAATTATTTCGAGGAAACTATCGTTAATGAACGTTTTCGCAATCGTCGATTGCGGTGAAAAATTAAAAACACGAAATGTATATTTCTTAAATCGTTCTCTCGAATTCGTTAACAATAGTTTTCTACGCAAAACGTTTGAAAATTTAAACGTTTTTGATATTGTGTTCGGATTTTACCCAGGTGGGTTTTAACTCCCCCCTTCTGAAGTTGCTGCTTACGTGCCTTTTATTGTAGGCGGATGCATGTGTGTGCGTGTGTGCGTGTTCGTGTAACATCTTTGTAACGACTTACAATTACAACTACTTTTATTGTTATTTTCTGTGTATGGCAATTTCGTACAGCGCATGTTAGATCGTAGAGTATATTGTCCTTCCTGTTCATGCAATCAGAAGTTCACTAAGGATTCTGATGTGAGTGTCACAATTTATGGGCTTTTCAATTGTTATATTTTCAATTGCCAGAAAATATTAAATTTTGACATTTGTGACTCTGGCCAGAATAGAGCTAGAAGACAGATTGAGCTCAGTTTCAATAAGTTTCAGATAAGCTCTGAATAGCCATCTAAAGAAAAAATTTCTATAAACTAAAGAGAAATGTTTTGCTTATACAATTATCTGAGGCTTGCCATGCATGGCATTTAAATTGTTCAAGGAAAAGAACAACTGAAAATAGTACAACTGGCATTATCAGCCCAATAAATACCACGCTGCTGTGAATACCATTACTATTCTTTAACAGTTATAATGCGCGGATTTTGGATAATTTTTTTTAAATTGTGAAGCTTATTCTTATTCATTTCTCTGCTTGTCCAAGTAGATAAATAAATGCCAACAAATTCGCACCAAATATGATAAAAACATTTATGGAAGACTTCTCAAAATCTAGTTGACCTGCTGCGTGAAGGAATACCTCAATTTCTTGTGTCGAGGGGCATACTAGCTACCAGGAATATTGCATGGGTGGTCGACACATTTGGAAATACGAATTTGGCGAAATGTCTTTTCAAGATTTCCAACTTCTTTTGAAAAATAGAAATATTATTGGAATTTTTATATTATGTATGTCAACAATGGAGTAACAAGCATCGCTCTGGCTAACCTCAATCAGAAGTAATCAGATGTTTGTTTAGTCAAAGATATATGTATTTACCACGTCTTTATCAGGTCTAGTAAAATGAAACCCATTATTTTTGCATGATATTTAAGGCTTTATTTAGTTAATGTAAGTTAGTATGATCCGATATAGTATATCCTCCTGGACAATCGAAATGTAGCTTGGATGACAGTAGAACTCGACTATGCCCATCATTCTATCAACATTATCGACAATTGGCCTTCCAGAGCGTGGTGCATCTGATGGATATATACTTTATATAGTAAATATATACTGGCAAATCAAATAAACTACAATTGCTTATTGCAGAGTATAACTCTTCCGTAAAGTATCGATTAAATTTACTAGTTTTTGGTTTCTCTTTCTCCATTTATCTCGGATTTGTTGTGCGGATTTACGCTTTCAGCTCAATAGAAAATAGAACTGCAATAACAACAACTATACTAAACATGCCTTACGCATTGCTTGGAAGGCATTTATAAGGCTTCTGCTTAGCGGCAAAGTGAATATCAGTTGGTCATTTCTTTTATTGTTGCCAGTAGCACTTATTTGTGCTACAACGAGCTTTCTTATATTCAAGTTCGCAGTCATATGGCAACCCTCAACGACACTTATGCTTAAATTGAATTTGACTGACAGAAAATAAAGCAGAAGGAACTGAAGCGAAGGCGGGCTTTCATAGTTACCATTCTATGTATGTAGGAATACAATTAGTAGTTTTAATTAGATATTTATTGAATTATAAATTGTTGGAAATGTTGTTATAGAATCTATAATATAGATTTAAGTATTATTTGTTATACATTTATGTATTGTTGTACATTTTAGTATTATTAGGTTTGCACATAAGTTGACGCTTATAGATATAGTGTGTTACACATTTGAGTATTATTTGTTGAATCTTTTAGATATGTTAGATTTACACGTCGCCCGCTTGCAACTTTTTTCTCCGACGCTCGTACTACAACTGACTGCGGCATCTCAACATGACGGTTTTTGTTCGTTACGTTCGAATGTTTCGTCCAGTTGGTCATGGTTGTATTCAGTTATTAATACGCTCGTCCACTCCGGGTTGTCCTGTTCTCGTTTCCCATTCCCACATGTATGTATTATATTGAGTTTGGGAAAAGTTATTCGGCGGTTTTTAGTAAAAATATACAACATTTCTTTGTATTCAAAAAACATTCTCTTTATCCAAATATTGGCCATTATTTTCAACTGCCTTCTGCCATTTGTCGACCCGAACCATTGTTCCTTTATTGTAGAATTCTGGAATTTTATCTTCGAAAAATTGACGCAGCTGCTTCTTGCAGTCCTCTTTTGAGGCCAAAAACTTTTTTTCCAACCAAATATTTGTTTGACAATATTCGCAGTTAATTTTTTAACTTAACATATTTTAATTTTTTTAGCATAACTTGTTCAGTAACATTTTAATCAAATGAATATTTAGAAATCTAATTTAACTTTGCTCTGCTTGAATTATTTAAACAGTTGCTTTGGATGATGAAAGAGCAATAGATACTTCAGACCGAGCAAATATTTCTTGTATTTTTTATTAATATTTAAAAGAAAAGCAAGAAAGAAAGCACTAAAAGCTGTTTCAACAGCAATGAACCCTACACCTCACTGTGGTGAAAGGACTTGTTACCATCGGTCGAAAGACGAGCTGCTGAAACCCAATGGTACCAAAATGATCACAGTTTAGTAATAAGCGATTGTCATTGCATTGCCAGAATAGAGCTGTTTGTTGTAATATTTTTTAGGTATGTACATACATAACTGAAGCTTATTGAAAATTTCAGGCCGAAGTTAGCTAGAAAATTGAGATGCCTACTCCAAAAATAATCTATTTCAGCCATTGTAATATACAACTTGATTTTTGGTCATTTGATTTTTTGACATCCCATATGAGTATGCTCAAAACGCCAGATCGCTACTACATATTATGAATTATGAAAAAAAAAATACTATATGCTCTTTTAGCTCTGCAGATGTATAAAACCCCCCTAATTTGTATCCAGCAAGTGCTCCGAAACTTTTCATGTGCAAATATTGCTGGCACAAATTAACGTTGCACGTCTTTGGAATTTAGCTGCTTCAACAATTTTATAATCTCATGAATATGTGCTTTATATAATTAACGCCAGAGGGCGCTACAGCAGCACGCCAAACTCAGTTAGACAAAAAGCAGGCAAAAGAAATAAAATTCCCAGATAAAAAACGTTGCACTTTTCATTTACGTTGCAAAAAACGCGCATGAAGCTTCAACGCACACACACATATGCACTTTGTGCATTACAATGCTATTAAGCATACACACACACTCGCACAGAAGTGCTGATGCGCTCGGAAAATAGCGTCAGGCAGCTGATAACTCATTTGAATGCTCTTGCAGACGAATGCATAAGGCGAGCTGATTTCGTATCTTGCCACCTGCAACTGCTGCTGTCACGCAGAGGAGCACTGCCTCATGTTGCCGAGAAAGAGCATATCATTAAGTATTGAAAATGCAATTGTCAGCAATGATGTTTGATGTTGCAGTTGACTGATGCGATGTGAGGTGAGTCACACACACAAATGCATACACCAGCAGGCAACACTTGCAATATCGTCAACAACAACAGCAGCAGCAGCGGCAACATCAACAACAAACTCGTTACGCACCTCACTGCGGGCGGAGTTGATGGCTTAATGAGCAGCTGCAACTGCAACTGCAACCAGTGATGGAGGTGGAGCAGGTGGCTACAGCAGCCTAGCAGCGATTTTCGACATGAAAGGCAGCTCATCTTTGTTTGCTATTGCCAGCCTATCTGTTGCCGTTGCTATTGTACTGATTGTGGCTGTTTTGTGTTGTTGTTCTTATTTTTGTTAGGATTTGTTGTTGCTGTTTTTGTTTCTGTTGTTGTTGGTGCTGGTGGGGTGGTTGTACTAATTGTTATCATTGCTGCTACTGTTTTTTCTGCCACTTCTTTGTACTCGACTTGTGAAGAGCGGATTTCTGATAACGTCTTGATATCGCGTGCATACTCAATCTACAGCATTATTTCAAACGTATTCACTCTTGATTAACTGTTAGACCGAGCCTGTGTGCGTGGACTACATATAAATAAACGGGCAACAGCCCATACCGGCTAAGACTTTCGAGTGCTTGTTATATTCTAAAACAAATTAACGGGACCTACAAATAACCGTAACAGGCAATTGAGTTCTTAATGTTCCGTCAAAATTTTGGGGAGCGTTTTTCATTTAGGCATGGTCTGCCCACTATATAGGTGGTAAACGGGAAATCCTCATAACCATGATATATACACCAGAGTGTCTATACTATCTTGTCACTTCATTGCTGGTAGGAATACCTTTCAATTCTCCAAAAATGGGCGACGTTCGCGCACCTTGAGGATGGTAAATTAAATGATCAGATAATTTCTGTAATAGACCCGCTATAGTTCTAATATTTGGCATATATAGTCCTATTTGGAATATCTTGCAGTTTATCAAAAATGGACGTGGTCCGCCCACTATGTAGCCGGTAGATTTAGTCCACCCACAATTTCATTTCTTTCAGTGCATTATCACCCCACACGGTTACTTGGTGTAGGGTATTACTCTAGATGCAAATATTTGCCATTTTTTATCTATGCAATACAACTTTTCTTGAATTAAGAATGGCAATAAAAGGCTTAGTTGAATTTTTTTGGAATTTTTTTTGTGTGGAACACAAAAATATTTGCTTAAGATTAGACACCACATCACCACAATTATGTCTCCACATTTTACGGCAGAGAACTGATATAATTGTTATAAGCGCAAAAGAAATTTGTCAATAATGTTATATCGTTGCCTTCCATCCTAAGCAGGCTAAATCGACTTCGGCGATTTTCGTCATGCAAAAATGTATATGCTATTACAACTTATTTGTAAAATCGTACATCATACCGGATATAATAAAGGATAACCTTTTTCAACTACTGCTGGGGCTCAATGAACGAGTGGTCGGTTTCGAACGCGATAGGTCGCTGGATCGACCCCCAGCAGACATTGACCATATAAAAAAAAATAAAGATAATTCGAGAGAGAAAATCCTATCGCTTCTGAATCCCATTCGAATGCGGCTATGGAAGGAATTTGTAGGTCCCGTCAACTTGTGTTAAAATAAAACGAGCACTCGAACAAGAATAATTAAAAAAAGCAAGGCCCACAAGAAATTTTAAACTCGCCTTCTGCAATATATAATTATCGACTTAGTCTACTCTTGAGGGGCTCCGTCGATATATACACATTTAGCATCCACACATTTAAGCGTGCAAATATTGACAAACCGTTCCACACATGCTGTGCAATCGGTTGGGGTCTCACTGTATAAAAGCATGGTACTGGTACTTTTGTGAGTTAGTTTCAAAAATGAAGTACTTTACGATATTGTTCGTTCTGTTCGCCACACTTGCGCTCATCTGGGCCCAAGCACCGCAGGAAGACCAGGATGCCCCTGGCGACATTGAGCCACGCTTTGGCAAGAAGGATCACGATAATGCAGAACTTTTATACCCTGACCTGTACGACGACTTGCCGGATTGGATCAGCGTCAATGCGGCAGTCGGTCGCTGATGCGTGGAGTTGGCTGATCAAATTCTAACTCATAACATCTAAAAAAATGTGACTAAAAAAATTAACTTCGTTGCTTCTAAAAAAATAAACGTCGTAACTTCGTTTATTTTATTTTGTTCTTGTCACATATGTTCGAAATAAAATATATTGCACATTATATTACTGACTTATTTGCTTTACTTCGATGGATATATACAAATGATATAGGATTTGATCTCTCCAGGGCTTCTGCTTTACGTGCTCCTTTTCCAGTCTTTGGTTCCGAGATTAGATACGGCTTTTTCACTTGGTCCCTCTCTTTTTGGTCTCCCCTTTCTTCGGGTCGCAACAAACAAAACGTGTTGTAAATTAAAATAAGTGGCACCTACCTTATTTATAGTCTAAAAAATGGCGAATGCTTGGATTTTTGCCAAAAAATTTAATTAGCGAAATAAAATCCGTAGTTGGAATCGAATGTGTAGGTTCGTGCGCTAACGGAAACACATGCATTTACTCTAACGGAGATTTCCTTCAGGGTTGCCGGTTACAGAATGGGTCATATAACCATTTCTTGTGGAGCTTTTGTTTGATTGTGTAGTTCTTTATATTTTTCGTGTGAAAGGCATCAGGAGCAATAATTTTTTTTATTCAAAAATAGTTTTATTAATCCACTTAATGCCTATTCTTTTAAACTACCTTCTGCCATTTTTCAGCTAGAATAATTAATTATTTTTTGTCGAATTCCGGGATTTCATCTTTGACGCAGGTGCTTTTCAAAGTCCGCGTTAGAGGATTTCTTCCCACAAAGAGAGTGTTGGAGACTCGGAATAAATAGTAATCTGACGGTGTTCAGGACTATACGGGGGATGGATCAAATCTTGGGTACCTTATGTGGCTTTCCCTCTATATAATTTACATATCATATTTGTATATTGTCTAGAAAATATTGGGTAACATCGAGAATTATCAAGTTTAAAGGAGAGCATGTTTTAGCGCCGCGGTGGCCCAATGGAATAAGAGCTTGGTTGCTGATGTGGAAGGGCCTGGTTTTAAATCTCAGTCTGGCACATAACATCTAATACAAAGAGGATTTGTTTTCACGCCACACTTCTCGCGGTGAATTGGTGATTCGCCGATCATATTCTTTGCTATGAAAAAGCTTCTCAACCCGTTCGGATTCAGTTAATGTAGATCCCGTTAATTTGAGAAAAATATGACAAGCACACACAAGTTAATGCGAGAAAGCTAGGCCTAAACCACAACAGCTGTTGTGACAATCTATTATTATTAATTAATTATAATTATTATGTTTTATTGCCAAGAGTTCCGATGATTCTAACACTCTCTGCAATTCCAATAATGAACGCTTACAATTCACAATTCGTCTGAAATATGCAATGACAATCAACAAATGATGAGGACAGTTGATTCAAGTCTGCGGTTTTTATATGTTGAGTCTTGCTTCGCTCACGGTCAGTTATAGTAGCCTACTCCAGAAATGGTAAGCCTAACGATTTGTTTGTGTACGCCGAAAATGGAGAACCACAAAATTTAGCCCACACGCTTGTTTGCAATAAATTATATTTACTTATTTTAAGTTCAGACCATAGCTGATAAATAACCATTACTAATCATAATCATTAGTAATTCGATTATTTTCTTAAAAATGTGAAATAATTGATTACGATTAAGATTCTTTTGTGCTTATAATCGTAATCGTTGACTATCAACAATCAAAATATAGTCAGGATTACTTGGGATTACTAAAAAGAATCAAAAGTAAGCAAAAAATAATCGACTACTTATAAAAGATTACTTTTGATTCTTTTTTCCCAATTTCAATTTTCAAAATGAATTTACGATCTTCGTCAATTTTTTTTTTTTTTACTATTAGTTGAGTCTAAAGTAATACTGAAAAGTTTGCAAAAATTAAGATTCTCCGAATTTGCTGTACCTCTTGACTATCGCTTATGCCCGTTCCATTTGCGTGAACCGTCAACAGAAAGAGACACATTAGTATACCCATGACGGTTCTGCAATCTCTTTAAATACTTGCCAAAAAACTGTTCTCAAAATATATGCCAATTGAAATGGAATTTGCTGTTCCCGTTAAAAATTAGGCTAAGCTACCAACGTCCTTCAAATTGCTTTGTTTGTCTAGCTGTTCCGCTTCCTTTTTGTTTGTGTGTTCAATTGTTGTTTGTTTAGTAATTTATTTTTATGTTCTTATGTCAATTCGAATGACGTACTAGTATACGCGATACACTGCATCAGCACCCATAATAGTTTCCACCTATAAGCAAAAAAGCAGAACGCCATTTTATTTTTGTATTCCCTTGAAAGCGAGGGATGAAGCCTTGCCAAGCTAGGAGCTTTCTTAAGTACGAATATCACGAGTTATTATACATATCTACATAATGAGTGTGCGTCGCTGTAGTTCAGTGAATGTGTAGTCGGTCTTTGGTACGAGCAGTCCCAGCTGCAATCCCTGGCAGACTCATACCCACTTAAAAAAGAGCATAATTTTCTTTTGATTGTTTCCTCATGTGACGAGATTGCGCCAATTCACCACGAATCGGCAACATTCTGAGAGTATAACCTATATTTCCTTGATAGAGCTTCTTAATCCTGTTTGTACTGGAATATACAAACAATTTATAGATCCCGGTAATTTTAAAATATAAAGTGCAAACAGAAGTTAATGCGAAAAACTTCGGCGCAGGCCTTGTCAACGGGTTATTTTGCCAATTTTTCTAATCTCTATATATTATTCCATGAGTAAGCAATAAATTATATTTCCGTTATAGTGGGGTACAAAAGAATGGAAGCAAACAATATTTGCTTAATAGTAAACACCACATCCCCATTATTATTTCTACCCTACACAGGTTACGTCAGAAAACTAATAAAATTGTTATGACCGTATACGAAATTTGTCAATAATGTTATAACTACGACGTGTTATATCGTAGACTTCCATCCTAAGTAGGCTAAATCGACTTAAGCGGTGTTTTAGTTTTTAACAATGTCGAGTTACGCTATATCAAGATTCATATGCTATCAAAACTTATTTGTGTATTCGTGCATCATACCGGAAATAATAAGGGAAAACCTTTTTCAGCTGCTGCTGTGGTGGTCTCTAATGCGATAGGTCGCTGGATCGACCCGCAACCGACTTTAACCATCTAAAAATATTAAGAGAATTTGAGAGAGAATTTCGACTCGCTTCTAAACCAGGTTTGATGCGCCTTAAGAACAAATTTTAAGGTCCCGTCAACTTATGCTAAAATATGTAGAACGAGCACTCGAACACAGACTTAGTCTACTCTTGAGCGGAGCCGTCGATATATATGAATTTAGTATTTACGCATTTTAAGCGTGCAAATATTGACAAACCGTTCCATACATTTTGTGCTATCAGTTGGGGTCTCATTGTATAAAAGCATGGTACTGTTATTTTCATGAATTAGATTCAAAAATGAAGTACCTTACGGCATTGTTTGTTTTGTTCGCCACACTTGCGCTCATCTGGGCCCAAGCACAACAGGAAGAGGATGATGATTATTTGGCTGAAGTCTTGGTCCGTTATCCATCGCTTCTGGATGAATACCCGAGTTTGTTCGTTGATAATTGGGACGATGCCCTTGGCGACGAGGTGCTACAGATTGACGAGATCCCAGAAGATCATGACGATGGGCCGAAGGCTCCCAGTGACGCCGAAATTTTGTACTTAGGCCTGTAATGCACTTGCATATCTTCGAAATAAAATATTTGTCACCTTAAATTATTGTAAACTATAAAATGCGATGTTATTTACTGACTTATTTTCTTAACTTCGGTAGATATATACAAATTGTACAGGCCTTACGTGCCTGATCTCTTTTTCGTCCTTGGTTCCGAGATTGAATAAGGCTTTTCCAAAGGGTCCCTTCCTCTTTGGTCTCCCCCCTCGGGTCGCATCGAACAAAATGCATTGTTAAATTTTAAGTGGAACCTACATCGTTTATATATTATTAAATGGACTTCCAGGAAGTCCCAAAAATTTCGATAGATCTGATTTTTTGGTAAAATATAATGTTTTTTTCTGAAATTTCACTCATCATTGCTTTGCAACAACTTTTAACACGACACACCAATCTCAAAACAATTTCCTCAAATAATCAGCTAATTTGGTTTCTTCAAATAAAAGAGTTGCCAGATGAAGCTAACCGTCTCAAAGTTATGACACTTTAAAGTCAACGCTGCTTTTTTCCAAACTAAAAATTTGTTAATTCTGAATTCTGTTTTTCTGGTTAGCTATTATTTTCTTCCAATCAAAGGGCACAATTTAAGCTAATCGCTTTAAAAGCTTTTGAATAAAATGTTATGAAACATCATTTGGAACTAGCACCGATATTTCATCTTTTGTACTATCATGTTCGATCGGGTTTTTCAACGCATTTTGTAAATATTACTTAGACAGCATAAGCCGTTGTCAAAACTATTATGCTCTTTTTTGGAAAAAATCTTCTGAGAGTAACAGTTTCTTAAGAATAATACAAGTTTCAATAATAGCTTAACTTAGAATTTTGTAAGAACTGGAATTGGTTATTTTAAAGTTGAACAAATTTTGCAAAGCTCAAACGAATAAAATTTTTTTGATTTTTTTTATTAAATCTGTAATGTTGATGTTTCCCAATCTATTTATAGAAAATTTTTCGAGTTCGTAATCGAATTTCCAAAATCGCCCTAAATGCTCAGAATGTTGGTTAACATCAAAAGATTTTGAATTGCATTAATAACGGTAATTTTGAGACCACCAAAATATAAAAAAGAGGTTACGATCAAGAATTTTGCTAATTTCCTGCGCCGCCACCTTCAAAATATTGACAGATGTTATGGTTCTATTTTTATCGAGAAACCTTTCTCGAAAACAAGTTGCTTATGATAATTTTGCGATCAGCGTAAGAAAGGTTTTAGCTCGAATATTGAGAACAGTTATGAAAACAAACATTCTAACAAGCAAATATTACGTACTTATATAATTTATATTTATATTTACGCATTTTTAGTGTGCAAATATTGACAACCCGTTCGACATATGTTCCTTAAAAGATTGAAGTATCTTTTTTTGTATAAAAGCATTGCGCTGGTACTGTTGTGATATAGTTTCAAAAATGAAGTACTTCACAGCATTGTTCGTTCTGCTCGCCTTGCTTGCTCTCGTCTGGGCCCAAGCACCAGCACCAGCAGCCAAAGCACCACATGATGGCGAAGAGGATGATATGGCTGAACTGTTGGCGCAATATCCATCGCTCTTGGATGTCTACCCTAGCTTGTTGGATAATAAAGACTTTGTCGATGAGCTAGTGGGTGATGAGCAAGAAGGCGATGTGGCGGTGGATGTGCATCTCACTGCTGAAGTATAACGGAAATTAGAATGCGGAGCTTCGAATCTGGATAGAGCTGTATGAAAGGATATTATAGGTCTACTACTAAGAGCAAAAATAGCATGAAAACTTGAAATCGATTGCAAGAAGCTGCAAAAAATGCCATAAAGTGTTTAAAATTCTGTGTAAATAAATACAATAGCGAAACTGTACTTCAAAATAAAAATTCTAAATGCTCGCAATTCATTTCAGAAGAATGTTTATTTGGGGAAATTTAAGAGAAAAAGTAGCCGTTTATATAACTATCTTTGAATTATATAGGATCAGAAGAACTATAATACAATGTTGAAATAGAAACTACTGAAGAATTTTCAACAGACACGTCACCAGACATTAACAAACATGACAGAGACGTGAGAACTTGAATTCGTTCTAGATCGCTTTGTATGCATACCTTATTTAAAAAAAGCGTAATTTTATTGCAAATTCTTAAAGTTTTAAACTTAAAGGGTGACTGTGCAAAATTTCAAGTAGATATGATGATATTTGACTAAGTTATACGAAGCTATTTTGGAGCAAGGACGAACAACTATTTATGAATTTTTCTAGAAATTTGTAGCAGTCAAAGATTTTCTTGAAACTTTTTCAAATTGTTAAGAGCAGCTTTTACATTCTTTTTCTAGATAGCAATCGGCTCTTTTAAGCTCTGATTGGCAACCAAATTATATTGTCATAGTTCAAGATCCGTCGTAGTTTATATTTCGGATGAACGACTTTGGTACAACGGCTATCACCGCAAAACACCTCATAGAGAGTGGAAAACTTTATTCTACATAAGTATATGCTAAAACTGATATTTTTTATAAAAAATTATTATATTCGTAGAGATATTCAGTTAGTTAATTTTGTGGTACGATCAATGTGCTCAAAATTTTCCGGACGGTTGAAGTTTTTCACTCAGTGTCACCAAAAACGTCACTATAATTGAAAAAATACGATCAAAGCAGAAATTGTTTACAAAACTTTCATATTTCTGTGAATAATTGGCAATTCAAAAAATTCGCTTTTCAGTTTTTTTGCAAAGTCTGCAATTATTCGAATTTCGGCTTCTTCTCCTTCACATGAAATTAAGTTTTTTAGTAGTACCTACTCTGCTCAAACTTCCACCTTCCAATTTTTGCAAAGTTATGTTAAATTTTCAAGAGATATTAGCAAAGATATGACTCACAACATGCCAGCATGAATCAAGTTTTTTACTTTGCCTCTACTCGAATATATCGGCAAATAAATAAAAAAGATGTTTCTTTGATGGCTTGTTCAATTTCTACGAAACCAGAATACCAAAACAATACCATTTTATCGCGCCTTGTATTTGGGTATAACCACTCATAGATCGACCTCTAAAGCTTAGGTGGCATAATATTATTTCTAGCCAACCCAAGTAGATCTATTGTGCAAGATTGTCTCTAGCGTTTAACTGGCACTTGATTCATACAGTTCGAAAACATTTCGTATTTATATAAAAGAATTAATTCTGGAATGCTAAGCCCATGTGCTTCGAAGCTTTTACGTCAAAATATTTTTACCCACAAATGTAAGTACATATATAATATTATATTAACTCATATTGAAACGCATATTGCTTTCAAATTAAGTGTCGTAAGAATTTTAGTTCAAAATTACATTCGACATTTCCTCTCATATTTTTATATCTTTATTGCTTGAGTGATTGCGTTGTTTATCAAACATGAATAAGAATATGAGTATATATATATGTATATCGGTACAAATCATTGTTCCCAACCAAAAAAACACAACTGAACAAATACTCGACTATTCTACTCTGTTACCTTCTGCTCCTCCGGTACAAGTTCCCCTCCTTTTACTCGTACATGTGTGCTTTTGGCAAAGCATAATCTGCAATACCATCAATAATGTGCCCAAATCAGCCGCATACTCTTCACTTTCTTTATCCAATGTCGCATTTAATTTTTGCTCCAGCTCAAAAAGCTGCTTCAATATTTTATGTTCGCCATGACTTTTTTTTATTGAAGTAAAACTTCTTTGCGGAGGCTAAACTCAAAATTTTTGTTACGGATAAAGCTTTCGACATAGCAACAAGAAAGCTTAAATCTGTTGTCTTTCTTGCCAAATTAAAATAAAGCATACTTTTAGGACCCAAAATTCTGGGTACGGATAAATTTTTCGACATAGCAAGTTTCGAACAGGTGGTGATATTAGGTAAGCTTATATCTTTTCTGTCTTGCCAAATTAAATTATGGCATACTTTTAGGACCCGATACTCGGATAACATTTCATACTTGTGCTGTAAAATTTCAAGTAGGTAAAAAAGTTGCCAGAGTTTATAAAAAGCTGCGCCTGGTGTGTGCACAGGATGGACCTTTGCGTAAGAAACAAGTTGCGAACAGGTGGTAATATTAGGTAACGTAAATAATAGAGAAGGTGCATCTCGTAAATAGAATCTATTAGGCACAAAATCATCAAGCAGGCGAATTCGGCCGTCCAGTCGCTCTCCTGATTGTTTCGTGAGCGAGAGAGCGCAAATATGAGAAAGCGTGTTGCCGCTCAGCACAGAAAAAGCCAAATAAAGGCAAAATTCCATTTGTTTTGATTTGTTCGATTTCTGTTGCCGACCGAAATTCAAGTGCCAAGAATGGAATGGCAAATGAATCGTAATCGTTGCTAAATTTAAACGCAACAATGTTCGAGGTGGAGGTGTTGCAATCTATGCTAATATTAATAACACCAACATAGTAGCTTCAAATATGAATATATTTTTACGCAATGTAAGTGAAATTGGAGATATCTGTGCTGCAAACTGCGTTTTAGAAGATGGGACAAATTTAATAATGGGTGCAGTTAACATTTCTCCCAATGATACTGTGCAAATTATTATCAGCTTCTTACACAGAAGACTCCTCGTATATGGTTTAGTAGGCTCACAAGAATTGGGAAGGAACTATCACACAATGCCATTAATTTAAGCTGGAGGTTTCAACCTTAATATCGCGTCGGAAGAATCCCAACCTTTTATCCAATTCCTGCATGATGCATTACAACTACGAATGAGCAACAATCCCAATGAGTCTACAACATTGCAGTTTTCTCGCGGTATCTTGAAAATTTAAGTTCTTAGACGTATCATAAGCCGATTGTTTCTACGCTAGAAACATATATCGCAATTTCTGAAGTTACTGATGGAAATAATATTACTGAGTTAAATAAATAAAATTTCTACCACTAAAAGTGTTGAATTCATTTAAGAAATCTAAACAATATAACATAGATAATGATTATCTATCAAGCAAAAATAAAATAAAAACATCCAAAATAAGTTTTACTTCAGCCGTGTGGTCTAAGCTCACGTGTTTTTTTAATAATGTTCGATTGTTTGCATTTAAACGAGTATGTAGTGTAATTTCCACTATGAGAACCCACAGTAAAACAATTTATGAATAAATCACCTGAACATAAATTTTATTTTTCAACTCATTTTTGAGCTCAAAATATGCATAGTATATTTATATATAGTAGAAACACAAGTACCATAGTTACATATATGTATACAGCTAATTAAACTGTTGTATCAAATTAATTTTTCTTTAAATAAATATAGGTAGGTCTAGCTATCTTTAATTTATTTTTGGAAGTATAAACGATATTTGCAGCTATATAAGGCATTGCTACACTGGCGTCGATGGAAGTATTCCACTGAACTTTGAGCATGAAGTTCTTCGCGCTGCGTTTCAGCATGCTGGCTGCTATTCTTTTGGCCTCACAGACTGCGGCGCAATGTGGCTGCTGCTATTATTGTACCGGATGTTCAACGCGGCCGCCATGGATTCCAACAGCGCCTACAAATCCACCAGTGACTACTCCACCATGGACCTGGGCAGCCGCACCAACGACGGCTTCATAGCGAAAGACCAGCGTTCGCAAATATTCAAAATTGCTTGCAAATTGAAGTTGAAAAGCAACTAAAAACATTTTAAACAAATCCATAAGCTTAAATTGTATCTTGTTCAATCAAAGCAATTAAAAGATAGCAGCCTAAAATTTAGCATATGCTACGCCAACATTTAACTTAGTTGTAAAAAAACAAAAATGCTTTTCTCGTTTCTTTTAAAATTTTTGTTTTAAGTATTATATATAACTGAATATGAAACACGCGCGTCTTCCTTCCACGGCGCCTCGAGCGTTAATCAAATTCATTGGAATATTGTTCAAATACATACTGTTGCATATTTCAGTTATACTAGTTCCTCTACTACCTTTGCAACACTGCATTAAGCAGTTGTCAAGAAAAATGCACGATAAGCTCAAAAGTGCCACCCTGTAAAATGAGAGCGAGACTTAAAATGAAGTGGAATTGCCAAATGCACGGCATACTTTTAGGCTGATATGATTTCACAGACAGCATCACCAGCGTGGAGGCCGTGCTCTGAAATAGGAGCGGCCAACCCAAATGATCTCGAGGGCCTCATATGTACATGGAGAATGTTCGGAAATGGCCGGAAGATTGGCCTGGAAAAATTTTCAAGGGTGGCCGCAGGTTGGCCACTCCTGCTCTAGAATTTTGACAACAACTGGCTAAAGAACAGCTAACTACCGCTGGCTGGCATTGCGACTTCCGAAGACAAGTCAACTTCGGACATCGGAATGGAAGCCAGAGCTAGTAATGCCTTTAAATAAGAAAATTATTTTAAACCTTTTTGACATAAAAGAAATTTATTAGTCATTACATTAAGCTCTGTTTGGTTTCTATTATTTAATGTAACTTAAATATTTCAAGATCGAGGCTCTTCTCTACGCCAAATATAGTTAACCATTTAAAAACAGAATGAAAGAAAATGGCGTAGGGTCGGAGCAATTTGTTCGATGTGTTGGAAGTATTTATTTACAGACCCAATTAAAGCTGAAAAAGCAACTTAACAACGAGCTTAAAACATGTATAAACAACTGTAATTTATGTCTAGCAAAATAAAGTACAAAGTTACGTTCTGTTTTGAATACACTATGTACAGCTAATTAAACTGTAATATCAAATATTTTGTTTCATTTAAGCAAATAAATTTGGCATACTTGAGCTCATTTTTGGAAACATAAAAAAATTTTTCCAGCTATATAAGGCCCAGCTCCACCGGCATCACTCACAAGTTATCCACTCAACTTTCAACATGAAGTTCCTCGTGTTTCTATTCAGCATACTGGCAGTTATCCTGTTGGCCTCACATGCCGAGGCGGGGAGTCTATTTAGTCCAGAGGCAGTTCTTCCACCATCTCCTTCTCCAGTAGCGATGTCATCATGTCCATCGACCTCATCACCAACGACCTCATCACCATCGTCAGTGTAAAAGACTAGCATTGACAAAAATGTTTAGTTTCTTGCAAATCGATGTTGAAAAGCAACTAATAAATATGTGTATCAACTAAAAACTAAATTGGTTTCTTTTTAAAACAAACCACTATCCAAACAAGTAAGGAAGCATCAGTCGGGTTAGCCCGACAGAATAGTACCCTTCACCTAGTATGGCGTGAGACAGTGGGTCTACTGAAAGAAATTAATTTGTAAGAGTATTAAATTAACCGCTTAGGTAGGTAGGTAGGTTAAGTGGTCGCCTCGAGGACATCACTTAGGCCGAAATGCCCATTGTGTTACCACGGGGGGTTTTCACCTATACACTTCCCATGTATGGCAGCCACTTTGTGGCTCTGGTATATTTGTCGATATGTCCTGGTGGCGTTTTTGCCAAGTCTGCCAGACAGCTTAGGAAGTAATGTCCCAGCAATCGGAAGCGGGTTCTTGCTAGCGCTGGGCATTTGCAAAGGAGGTGTTCAACAGTTTCCTCGCAGTCTTCGTCTCTGCAGCTTCTGCAGAAGCCGTTGTACAGCAGTCCCAGTCCATTGGCATGTTGACCAATGAGGCAGTGTCCGGTTATGATTCCTACGACAATCCCTATGGAGGGTTTGTTTAGTAGGACCAATTCGCTGGATCTGCTCTGGTTGATCGTAGGTCAGAGGCACCAGGCACCCAGAAGAGTTGCACATTGTACTGCGCGGATATCTCATTCAGGGATGTGCTGCAGTAAAGGGCTGTTTTAGAGCGGGGATGTGCGCTGAGTAGAGCTTGTATTGCAGCCTGGCTGTCGGTGTTAATGGTAATGTCGCATTTGCTTTGAGCCAAGCGGCTGCCTGTCTGATATTCTGATGGCTGTGAGTTCGGCTTGAAAGACGCTACAGTGGTTCGGTAGTCTATATGACAAGCGTAGGTTCAGATTCCTGCAGTATAGACCGCTGCCGATTTTGTCGTCCATCTTTGAACCGTCCGTGTAGAAGGTTGCCATATTGCTGGCCTCCTCCGATAATTCGTATCTGTCCCAATTTACCCTTGAGGGGATTTTCGCACTAAATAGTGCTTTGTGGAGTGGTTTGGGGATTGTGTAGTCAATCTCCGAAAGACGGAATGGTAGTTTGTTTACGATTCTGGCATGTCCTAATTAGCTGCTTGCATAGTGGCCCTTTTTTGACAAACTGGAGGGTCTATAACAGAAGTTGTCGGTCTATATAATTTACCGCCCCCATGGTCCACCTTTTTTTGAGAAATTAAAAGTAATTTTAACAGCATTGAGTGACCGAATGTAAACGCTCTGGTGCCTTTACCGGCTTTATAATGGGTGGACCGTGTCCAGTTTTTCGTCGGGCATGTCAGGCCGATACCTGAACTTAAGTACCAAATTTCATTCGTTTGAGTTCATAATTACTCAATTCAGAGCAATTTTACGGAAAAACTTTAGCCAACGATATAGTGGGCGGACCACGCCCATTTTTCGTACGACGTAGCGAGCCCACACCGTACCCTAAATACCAAATATCATTCCTTTAATTGAGTACTTAAACAAATTAAAGTTCCAAGGTGGCTGGACTTATATGTATGTATGTACGTATGTCTGCACCTGAGACGGCTCCTATATTGCATTACAATTTTCGCACAAAGCTATTATAACCTATTATAATAGGTCTAGGGTATAAAAACCAATTTTCTTTAGTTTCTTGGCCTGTAACGTTCTTTTTACTCCTTGAACTGGAAAAATCTCCCCAATTACGAGTTAAACTTTAATAAATAGGCAACTTAGCAACGATCTCAAAACATGTATAAACAACTGTAATTTATGTCTAGCAAAATAAAGAACAAAGTTACGTTCTGTTTTGAATACACTATGTACAGCTAATTAAACTGTAATATCAAATATTTTGTTTCATTTAAGCAAATAAATTTGGCATACTTGAACTCATTTTTGGAAACATAAAAAATTTTTGCAGCTATATAAGGCCCAGCTCCACCGGCATCACTCAAAAGTTATCCACTCAACTTTCAACATGAAGTTCCTCGTGCTTCTATTCAGCATACTGGCAGTTATTCTGTTGGCCTCACATGCCGAGGCGGGGAGTCTATTTAGTCCAGAGGCTGTTCCTCCACCATCTTCTTCTACAGTAGCGCTGTCACCATATTCATACACATCACCATCGACGTCATGGTAAAAGACTAGCATTGACAAAAATGTTTAGTTTCTTGCAAATCGACGTTGAAAAGCAACTAATAAATGTGTGTATCAACCAACAACTAATTTTTTTTCTTCTCAAAATGAAAGCAATTATAAAATTGCTTTTCAATTCAGCAATTTTCAAATATGCTAAACCATAGCCTGAATTAGCTGACTTGTAAAAGCAAATATATTTTCCAGTTGTGTGAAATAAAATTTTATTGTAAGCGTTTTCAATAATTGTATATGTTTCTATGCGAATGTACCGCTCTTCTAGCTTACGATCACAGCCGCTGGAGTCAGACGTTATGAGAAAAGACCAACGATTTTTCATCATCATCATCCAAAACCACCATCGTTTTTAATAGTAATATTTAAGTACAATCAAAAAATGCCCGTCTGCGTTTCTTTCTTTCTTGATTTCTTTCTTAGTTCCGAAAAAAAATTTTAATTATTGCTACATATTTTGATAGAGGGGCGCCTACAGTTTTCCTATTGCCAAATTCGAAAGATAGTCTCGAGTCTTATGAGTCTGCTGCCCTTTTTACCTGCCGAAGCTTAATTATGAAGCAAATCTGAAAAGAGATCGCGTTAAATACCGCCTTAGAAAAGTAAAAACTTCTTTTTAAATATATATCGACTCGACAGAAATAAAACTGCTGTTTCATAAAAAATTTTCACACATCCAAAAAAAATTCTACTGGCGCTAACTGAATTTTTTATGTTTCCACCGAACTGTAGCAGCTGCTCCAAAGCAACGTTAAAGTGACATATTAAAATGCTAACGGCTGAACCAACTTAATATAAACTCACACACACACATACTAAGCTATTTTGTCTGAAAACATATTTTATAGTCAAATGTTGACATGAGGAAATTTTCAGCAAGCCACTTTTGTTCAACAACTTAAATAAATATTTTAGTATCTTTGATCTTACTAGCGCTTCAACAGGCATGATCAGCAGCACTATCTGCAGTACATAGTTTTTTAAAACATTCTTTGAGGCGAGAATATAAACTAAATTGTCGATATTACGCATATTTTCTTTCCACAATTTTTCTTCCCCACTGCCCCGCCATCAACGATCTACGCTGGTTTTTAATACTGGGTATTTCAGAAAATTACCGTTATATTGCCAACCGAAGCATGGTCATGTCCTTCGAAGAGTATCGTCAGCTGTCTTGTTGCACCTGTTTTTAAATAGAATGTTATGAAATAAAATTTCGCTAATATTATATAACCAAGCAGCTAAATAAACATGACGAATATATTTGCAAATCATATTATCATATATTATTTAAATATTTTGTCAATAAATATTTGCATAAAGTTTAAAGATTTACAAAACTTAAGTATTGTTCCTTTGTTGTATATTTGCTGCACAGTGTCACTATTAAAATTAAAATAGATAATTTTTTTTTTCAGTTACCATAATATTTGATTAAAAATTGTACGTTTGAAGTTAAAAGCAAACATATTCGTTTTCAGCAGACAAGTTTTCTATTCAAAAGTCTACAATTCAATGCCTTCCATTATTTCGTTAAGCCCAGTTTTAGTAAGCCAGGCAGGCATGCTTATAAAATGGAATCATAGCGCCAAACAAAAGAAGCCTATTCATCTGCCATTCCATAGCTGCATATGCATGTGTGCGCTTGTGTGTATGTGTGCCTCACATGCATACGAGTATTACTAGCGTAACATTTTCCGTCATATAGTTCCAGCTAGAGTAACACTTCCGTTCTGTTACCTTCGCTTCCGTTGCAAGTACGTCATATTTTGCATGTGTATGCATTTCAGTACATGTGCCTGACTGTTTCATTGCCAAACAATTCCGCCATGAAACAGCAAACAGCTCAGCGGTCATAATTCAACGATGTTTTCCATAGATAGTATAGGTAGATTCACATGCCCATACTTGAATATGTGTACTCTTGTTGGTCTAGAAACAAAAATAAAATTGCGTCTCAAATAGTTGGAAAATTTGTAGTGCCTGCTGTTTATTGTTCGCTGTGAAAGCTGATATTCGCGCAGGAAGCCGTAGCAGTTCGCTTCGAAATGACCCATAAACCAATAAGCGCAGTCTACCCAACAGCTTAAATCGATTGGCTATTGTCTTACATACACACATGTGCTTAGTACGTGTATGTGTTGGTGCACTCAAAAAATAGAAAATATTTTCGTGTAGATTTATTCGTCTAATTGCAGTTCTGTCAGTATGCTGGCCTAAGAGCAACAAAGGCGACCTCACCAAAAATGGAAAGCATATCGCGGCTGAATTTTCCATGCATTCGACGACTCCTGAAATATTCAGCAGAATAAACAACGAATTCAGGCTTCTCTTGTTTGGAAAATTAAACTACGAGTTCATGCATTTTTGTCTGTTTTATTCGCTGTTAATTTTCCGAAAATGTATGCACAAACTTGCAGATCATTGATAATGTCCTTATTGACAAACCGGAATGCAATAGGCCTGATCGCTCGGATTCTTGGCGCCGCAGTGGCTCAGTGAATAAGTATTAGAGGTCACTGCTTCAATTCTATGCAAACTCATGCCATCGTGAATCTCTTAGAATATCATACTGTCCTTCAGAGCAATACGGTTTTCTTGAAAGATCGCGAAACCAATTCGATCAAACTGAATATGAATTCGATCAACTGAATACATATTTCTGTGGTCACAAACCATAACCGCCTAAGTCGAGTAAGGACGAAATTGAGTTATTAATGCCATCGTGTTCAGCGTGTCTTAATCTATATGCCATAAAATTTGCATGTTTGTATCTTTTTTAGGACGGCAATTATCCAACAAAAACCTGAGAGCTAAATGAGGTTATGTTTTGGCAAAGTTTCATTAACAGAGCCTACAATGTTTATAATTTATGTGCTGCGATTATCAAAAAGAGTTGCGTATATTAAATGTTGCTTTGAGCGAGGTAGCATTATATATAAATGTATACAGCAATAGCTTTTATGTGAGATCTTTTTGTTTCAACATTATAATAATAAAAGTCCTTGTCACTTACTCACTCACTAACGCTGTAAGATGGCGCCACAGTAGTTTTTAGTTTCTTAGTTGACCACAAGATGGCGTCAGTGGGCGTCTTTCAAAATCTAGTTTTTAACTAACAAAATATAAACCGAACTCTGTCATAGTACTATATGCATCACCTTGAATAACCATATTTCATAGGTTGTGTTCACTACCTTGAAAGCCACATTTCAGCGAAATATAGTTCAAGTACGGCTGTATTTTGCACAAAGCTTTCTTTTCGACAGGGTCGGTATTTCAAATTTCATATCGTCGCTTAGTTAAATATTTGTTGCACACATAAATTTTTTAAGATTTTAAAGAAAACAATTTATCGAAGATTTCGAAAACAGGTGAAACAAAAATAGGTCAAATCCAGTTTAATCTTCAGTCATATATTGTATGTTAGTACTAGATTGCTTTTCTGCCTTTATTATGTTTTATGTGGAGAATTCGACAACTGTTTCTAATCTCCACATATCTTATATAAAGATTCACATACATAATATATTTTCAGCTAAACAGACGATGACATTAGTTCCTATTTCATTTCAATCTACTGGGCTTAGCACTTACTGGGTTGCTTTGACTAGTCAAGGAAAAGAAAAAGATTGCCTATGTAAGAAATAAATTTTACAGATTTGTGTGAGGCTAACCTGTTTTTTTTCGACAATTACAAGTAGCTACGCAAAACTTATCCGACTATTGAAAAACCTGCTATTATTTAAATTAATTTTTTCTTAGTAGAAAAGAAATTTTGCGAAACATATCGAATTGACTGAATGTGGGTTATTTAGAAGAAAAACCATTGTTCTACCACATTACAAGACTATGCCAAAATACACGAAGTTTTTCTACATATGTAACTATGTTAGAGGCTTTCAGGCTCCTTTTGCAGAGTCGCCTTAATTGGAGCACTGCAACAATCTTCAGCTGTTTAAATCAAGGCTACCGCTACTAATGCTTTGATGAATCACCGTATTTCAAGTTGAGTTGACACTTTATTTAAAGACAGCTTTGTAGCTCTTTCTCTCTCTCTCACTATCTCCCTATCGCATAACCTCCGAGCATGCTTTCAAAAAATATATAAATAAAAATCTATTTCAGCTTAATCTCAAGCCAAATGTTTGGAGATGTAGAAAATGTTCGTTTGTTTACTTTCTTTTGTATCACGGAGACAGCTGTACGATTTTTTCTAAGATAAACATATGTATGTATCTCTACAGTTGCAGCATTATAAAACACTTGCATAAGTACGAAGCTGTAGAAACAATAATATATATAATAATATATAAAATTGGTATAAACAATACCTTCAGCTAAATAAACGAGAATCTAAAATCCGATTCAATTGTAAATGAACAAATATTTTTAGCAATTTTGGCAACTATAAAAAGCCCAGCCACACTTGCAACGATGGCAAGTACCCCACTGAACTTTCAACGTGCACATTCAACATGAAATTTATCGTTCTACTAATTAGCATCCTGGCAGTGTTGCTGTTGACTATCCAGACTGAGGCACAATTTGGCTGCTGCAGCAGCTGCACGCCATTACCGCCGGCATGGCCGCCTTTTTATACGACATATTCTACTGGAGTAACAGATCCAGAGCCAACAAGTCCATGGGGCTAGAAACGCAATTAGCTGGTTCAGCTTAGTATCGTTTGTAAAACGAAGTTGGAAGCTGGAAATAAAATTGATCTGCTGTTGGAAAAGCTTGTTTGTATATACTTAGGGTGCACAGTGTATCGCTTTCATAGTATGCTTGCTCAGAAATAGTCAACGAAAGTTGACTCTTTCATATCAAAAGCGGCATATCCATCCCACTACAAGGTACACTAAGAAGCAGTGACTAAACGTCGAAAATGGCAAACATTTTAAATAATATATGCCATTCCTGCTAGTATCATTTTTTGTAGCAAGAAGTAGGATCTGTGCATACAACAGACCAGCTCCGAAGACTTTGAAAAAAAACGAAAATTTGCGCTGAAGAAACAAGGACAAAATGAAATTAGCCTATATTGTAGCACTCGGGCGCTCGTAGACTCTTCGGATTCTGCCTCATCGTACCTATATAATATATATATATATATATGTAGATAATTTGTTCGCAACAGCTCGTGTAAACGAGCCTCCCTCAACTCAACAGGGACTGAGTAGTTATGCACTGAGCCACGGTGGCGCCGCAACTCACAGCCCGTGTAAACGAGCCTAAGGTCCAGCTTTCTCGCATTTTTTTTAAGCCAACATTCAGGGGATGCCCGCGAATGTAATCGTAATGACGTGGGAAAACTTCCACAGGAAAATTATATTCCATAACCGGAACGAATGACCGAATAACGAAATATCTCTGTAATAATAAGAGGGATAAGATATCTTATCTCAGCGGAGCTTCGACCGTAAAAGTGCCACGTTCCGATGGTGCTGCAAGAAATCAATAGAGCTGGTAACCCTTTCGTTGCGTATTAACCTTTTAGCACGAGCAGCCCATGCCAAAGTAAATGTCAATTACATTTTAATTATGGGCACTATAAAATCCTCCCTCAAGTTACTCAAATTATTTGTATTGCTATCAAAAAGTTGAACCACACCACTTTAAACACATTTTTCTGCTTTATTGGCATAAACTTGTTAAATTGTCGGAATACATAATTACATAATATAATTAATAATAATTGCATTTATCTTTCGTTTACACTTTTCCACATTTCGCATGCATTTTGTTGTTTTCTCAACAGAACTGTCGATTTTTGTTGGTGTGTTTTACTAGTTTATAGCAATATATAATATGTATAATTAATGATTTCCTAATTAATGCATAATCATAATAATAATCATAATTAGTAGTTTTTAATCTTGTAATACTTGTAATAATTGAAGGGATTTTTAGTACATATGTATAGATGTATGCATATTAATTTAATACTTCTGTGGGTTTACATTCAGTTTAAATGCCTTTTTTTTTGGAATACTATAAAAATTTCGTTAATTTAATCTTAGTTGTTTGTGGTTTTTATGCATTTTACTACTTACTTGCTGTTAATTGAATACGCAAGAGTTGTATAAATAATTTTGCAAAAAAGAAATTAGCTCAGCAACTACGACAAACGCACAGCAGCTCTCAGATCTGCTCCTCTCAATGCGCCTTTAATATTCCATTTCTCTTAAGGGATCTTTTAGTTGAAGTGAATGAACAGGAAGTCACTTTGATATTGAGTTTAAATGACAATGAATGAATTGAGAAAGAGCATTCATATATAGAAAAGGACTAAATATACGAGCATTCAAAATGGAATTGAGAAGGAGTATGCTCTGAATGAGAACTAGAATTGAGAAAGAGCATACAAATAAAATATGTATGAACATAGATATTTAGATATAATGGATATGAGAAGAACATTGCTCTTTAATATAAAATTAAAACATTCATACCAGAAATCTTAAATCGAAGTAGCAAATCAGTATTACAAAATGAGATTAGGAATGGTACTCAGAAGAAAAATTCTGTTAGAAATCTGAACGATCATAGTAGCATACAAATGAGAATGTGAAAGCTTTTTAAAATGCGAATGAGATTGGAAATATGAATGCTTTTGAAAATAATATTGCCAAGTGAGATTAAGAGTGAGAATGGTTATTAGAAGAGGAATGCTCTTGGGCATAAAATTGTCAATAAAAGCAGCAGCATAAACGTGAGATGTAGAATTATATTAAGATTTACAATGCATACATATGACAATGACAGCTAAAATTACAACAAGAGAGAAGCTAAGAGTGATTCGAAGAAGGCGCACTGCAGATCAAAATCTTTGCTATATGTACTATATAAAGTTTGCTCTTAAATTCTGTCGCGTTTATCAAAATTTTAAGCACTTTAACAAAATATTTAACTACATAGCAACTACAAAACTTGACAAGTACATACTTACAAAATGCAATAAAATTTTGCTCTTACTATGCGCTGATTTTTAAAGCAAAACCATACAAATTTCCAATTAATTTATTTATGCTTTAATTATGCTGAATTAAAAGTGATTTTGTATTAACTGTGTTGTTGTTTTTTTGTTTATGATAACAAACATTTAGTAGAGATCCTAAAGTACACAGCGACATAAACTAGAAATATTTTATGCATATTTGTTTGTATGCAGAGAGATAGTATTAATTAATTAATAATATTATTATTAATATTACTTGCTGAGATATACTTATAATCTTGCTAGCTAAAGGAAGAATGTGTTTGAAAGATATAAAAAATGCATATAGCAGAAATGTCTTGCTAGCTCTTATAATTAATATAATAAAAGTCCTTGTCACTGACTCACTAACGCTGTAAGATGGCGCCTCAATAGTTCTAGTTTCAGAGTTGACCAAAAGATGGCGCCACTCGCAACTGATTTAAAAGCGTTATTGAGTCACGGGCGCCTTTCAAAAACTAGTATATAATAAAAATGTATTACTTGGTACAACCCCTCACAATTGAATGCTTCAAAATATTTACAAGCATTTTTCATAAAAAAGGAATTACCTACATTTTTCAATCTAATTAAAAGCGAAGTTCAGAACACAAAACGTATAAATTTGTTAGAAATATCGTACACTCGACTCTGAGGTATAAATCTGAAAAAACTACAAGAACTTAGAGGAACAAACCTGAAAGCCGGTTGCATAGTTTCTGTCCTTTTCATTTATTCAAAGTGTAAGCCTGAAACTATGTAACTTAAGTATAAATATAAGCCTGAAACTATGCAACAGTTCTGAGCATGTTTTTTAAATAGAGCGCTCCCGACTCACACCTCATGTAAACATGGAAAGAGCATCTATGTTAACATTGAATTATTCTGGGAATTCCGTCTGCCGGTAGCTTGATAGTACTGCCAAAGGTGAGTGAAAAAGAGAGTTCAATATCAGCAGAGCAACTTTAAGAGCGAGCAAGACTTTCGTTTAGTTGAATTGTGGCATAACCCAAGGCAGTTCGCTCGGATCAATGTCTAAAAATTCAAAAAAATTCTATATGTAATTAATAATGGTTAATAAGAGTTTTCACTGATTTGACTCATTCTATTCAATTTAATACTAAACTCCACAAAACTCTCTTATGTATTTCTTTTGCCTTATACTTTATAATTTTTGTTTGGAGTTTGCACAACCGTTTTTATTTTATTTTTCACAAAAAGAGCATTCAGCATAAAAGGAAATTTTGTTTATTTTTGCAGACATTTCTTTTTGATAAAAATTCATAAACATGCGTGCAGAATTTTTGGAAAAAATTGTATGTATATATTTATGAGCACACGATTGCTTGTATAACATTTATATAATTTCTGTGGTGGTTGCTTGCATTTCATATGGATTTTTTGCAAATTTTGCGGTGTAAAAGTACAAAAGTGAACTTTTTACCATAAAATGTTGTTGTCTTTTTTATCAATTTCATTTTCATTTGAATTAAATTTATGCGATAATTGTTTTTCAGTTGCTTTTTATATATATATTGTTGTTGTATATAACGTTAAAAATGTTGTTCGTGTGTTTCTGTATTTGTGTGTTTGTATGTGTGTGTGCCTTAAGTCAAGATATGCGCCTTTGCTATGTTAACGTTTCATTTTAATGCATTTCATTTCGCTTTGTTTTCATTTAATACTTTAATTTCGACATTTTTCAATGCTCTTTTTTACATACATACTTTTTGATAGCATTACATTGTATTTTTTCCTTTTTATAAACACATTTTCCTTATTTTATAGCATCATAAAAAAAACTTGAAAAATATTTAAAAAAACATTGCTTCGGCATTTTTTAAATATCTGGCAAGTTCTTACCATACAGACCGTTTTTGTTATGCATATGTACTATTTTTTAAATATTTAAGCCTATTTCATTTTATCAAAAGAAATTTGACTGTTGTATTGTATATTATTGTGCTGTATTTGCTTTAACTTTTTAAACTTTAGCTTTTTTCTTTTAAAAATTTTATTATAAAAACCTTTTTTGAAGTGTATAATTATGCATTCCTTTTTTAGAATGGCTGTACTTTTATGTTCTTTGTTTTTTATAGACTTTACTCGTAAATCTTGGTGTTCTGCATCAATCTTTTATGGGAAGAAATCGGTTTATTTTACATTCAACGGTTGAAAAAACACACAAGGGCATGCAGGGCTAAAAATTATTTGAAAATTGTTGAGCGGGAAATAAATAGCAACAAGCATCTCTACGTCCCTCTTGGCCACTTTGCTTGATTCTGCCTTAATACTTGCTGCCATTTTCTTTTCGCTTATTGCTTCTCCCAGGGAGTTTAGAATAGGAGGATATTTTTATCGAGAAAAATCAAATCCGCAGGAATTGAACTGCCGGGGAATATTCAGAATTGGGCATGAAAA
Source organism: Neria commutata (assembly GCA_963457695.1). Lineage (NCBI taxonomy): Eukaryota > Metazoa > Arthropoda > Insecta > Diptera > Micropezidae > Neria > Neria commutata. The sequence continues at coordinate 49,694,442 of OY735246.1, forward strand.
ATTTCAGCCTTCGTTAAATTATTTCTAGTTGGTGATGATGAAATGCAAAAAAATCGATATCGACCAGTGCTGGTATGTAATCGAACCAAGCTGCAAGAAGTAGTTCAATTTTTTATAAGCTTTTTGTAGCCTCAAGTTTGTATTCCATTATGCCATTAATTTTGTATAAAATCAATTTTATGAGATCAGCTCTGTTTGAGAAATGTAATGTTTCGCCCCCATGCCCCGCTCTATATCAGTACTCACATTACAATAATTTTTCACATGAGTGGAAGTGTGTGTGTGTGTGTGCGTGTGTGTGTGAGCGTGTTATTAAGTAGTAACTTTAAAGAAAGCATTATTTATCTTTTATACTAATTATCAATTAACAACAATATGTTTGTGAAGAGTTAAATTATAAATGCTACTCTATCATAGTTACATAAACTAACTTACTACATAGCACAGATGCTTCTACTTAAGCTTGCTTTACGTATACTTCAAATTATTTTGCTATGCATTTTAAATCGATTTTTTGCTCGCTAATATGAGCCTCTAAATGTTTGGTTGCCTTACGTTTTGTTAATAAACATTAAAATTTCTGCAATACACAACATCCATATATAGTCTTTATGTAATATGCTCATACTCGTATATATACTTATGGGCATAAACATATCTAATATTTGCTATAGAGCGTAAATTGATAAGTGAATACTGTTGAATAATGCAGTTGTTGCTTGCAGCACAACTGATTTGTGATTATACAATATATATAATAAGCTATGCACTAAATTTTTTAAGCAATGACAAGAAAATTCAAGAATTTTAAATTGTTTTGCTGCAAAATGGCACAAAGCATGCAAATATGTAGCAAATCATTATATGTATCGTAAGCATAGATCGTGTGTTTCACATGGAGCTGTTGCCTCTGGTGAAGTGCAGCCTGCTCAGCAATAAGCTCACTTGGCTGCCAAATGCTTCCACTAAATTATCGCTAACAGTTTACAGAGCAGGCTAGCTCAGAATCCTGCAACTCCTCATCAAAACGACACGTAAAATTTACAATTGTTTGTCAATTCATTTGATACTTTTTCCTATAAAAAAGCAGTCAAGTGTGAGTCGGACCCCCGTGCCAGACCCCCTTTAGTGTTCGAATTTAATTTCTTCTTGTCCGTCTGTCCAGAAAACAAAGACCCAAGAGCTTTATTCGAGGCAGCAACCATACAAAAAAGCAGAGAACGTATATACCAGCAGTGGCCAACCCAAGGCCCGCGGGCCGCATGTGGCGCGCCTAGAAAATATTTCTGGCCCGCGAGATTCATCACACATTTACAAAAGATATTTTTCGGTAAGAAAAATATATTTATATCGTAACGTGTGGTGGTATCGTTAGAAAGGGCTACATCCGTGTATTCCAAAAATGGTTTTTTCACAATTATAGGTGGATTGGTTTCGAGGATACAGTTCAAAATGTCGAAAAATGTATGACATGTGGGCCGCGGAGCTATGACGCATTTCCAAAGTGGCCCGCAGGGTCATTTGGTTTGGCCACCACTGGTATATACGATATGACATATATGTACGTTCTCTGGCCAAACGAGACACCATTGATTGCTAAAATTTATTAAAATATTTATTCCTTTTATAGTGAAAATATGTTTACGTTATGAAAACTTAACATAATATCAAATTTAAGGTTTCTACGTTGAAAAAGAAACCTGTTTCTTTACACACCCACGGAAACAAAAGTTACCTCATAAGAGTTCCCCATTTTTTTCCTTCAAGGGAATGGAACCCAAAAAAGAGTAGGTACTCATTGATACTAGCAACCCTATTCTGCTTTTACAGTCACAATTGTTTGTCACTACAAATTTTGTTCCATATGAAAAAGTATCAATTGCTACAAAAATTGCATGCAATTTTCTAAACTCTTGCAAATAGCAGCTTCGTTGTCCCCATAGACCTTTCATAGCGTGATCACTAGAATGCTAAATACCTGCTCCAAACACAAGCTAGCAGCTTCGAGGCGGTAACCTAGCTTGTCAGTCAGCTCCCTTACGAATCTATGCTTAATTTGCGCATTGCATCATGTGGCCTATAATTTTACTTATGTATTGTAAACAAACATTTTGAAAAAGTGAGCTTAATAAATTCTTATGACTAACAGTGATATATGAGTTAGGGTAGTAGAAAGTTAGTAGACATTAATAAGGAGACACATACACAAAAGTGCTGCCATAATACATTTAAACATTTATACTTTTAAAAGTATATGTACATATGAAAGTAGAAGAATCTTAAAGGAAACTGATGAACGTAACAATTTGCTGCTGGTTCTGAGCAATGTCCATGGGACAAAGTATTGCAGAGAAGAAGCAATTAAGTCAATATGCAAAATGCTCAGATGCAAAATTTGAAGGTTGCCAAAAAAGTTTTTTTGAAATGTGCGTGCAATTTTTTCTCTTTGCTATATGTATTTCTCTTTCTTTCTTTCTTTGTTTTGTTATTTAGAAGCACCATTATTCTTTTCTTTGCTTTATTTACTTTACGTGTTTGAGTTTCGGTTTATTTTGTTCTTTGTTGTAGTTTTTTTTTTGTTTGAAAATATGTATGTACTCATAAATATTTTTAAATATATGCTTGCAAATTTGTTTTGCTTTTCGTCTGCTTCTTCAAGCATTGCTTAACTGCTGCTATGCACCTCCTATTTTTATAGATTTTGCCTTTCTAAAACTTCGTCATCTTCTTCTTCATCTTTTATTGCTATTTTTTTGTGTATATGTATGCATTTTATCAGTGTTAGGAAGGTAGTTTGCAATTTGTTCTTTTACTCGCTTTTTTCTTAGTACTTTTGTTAATATTTGTTATTTCGAATTTTTTGTTGTTTAATTTTTCCTTTTCTCTGTTTGCACTTTCATGCAATATCGTTTCTTTTAATAATATCATTTGTCATGTTTCTCTTTTTTGGCAGAATTCTTTGTTGTTGTTCTTTGTTGTTTGTTGTTTGCATGTGTGTGTGTGTTGTAAAATCAAAGCACACTTTTGTGCTCTTTTCTGTATACTATTATTTATGGCTGTATTTTTTTATTGCAAAAGGGGAAATTCGACTCATATTGAAACGCATTTGTTCTTCAACAATTGACAAGTGCCTACATGTTTGCTTGTATGTGTGTGTGTGCGCTTGCCTGCTTATCAATGTATTCGTTGTATTCGAAAAATTCTCTCAAGAGCGCTCTCAGTTTGCATTTATCTAATTTTCTTTAGAAAAAGCAACAAAAAAAGTATTTTTAAAAACTCAGAAATAAAGAAATGATCAAAAGCACACGCTACTCTTTCTGTTCACTCTTTACTCTCATGTGCTGCTACATACTTTTCTTTCTTCTATTCAAAGCTACACCAATACCTTAAATTCGTCGCAAGCCAAACTCGCAGCGCGGTATTGGTGTACATATTTGCATTATTACACTAGTCAACAGCAAATTTGCGAAAGTATTATATATTTTATGTAAGTCAAGAGCGTTCACAAACGCCTTGCACTCAAATTTCTTCTATTACATCTGATTTTTGCAATGCAATGAAAGTATTTGACTTTCTTCATGCACATCTTTCGAAGAAAATTATTTCCTCACCACGTTGTTAGAAACAGCAATGAAATTCATATCATTCTGTTACCAGTTAAGTACAGTAATATCGCTTTTTTATATACATACATATTTTCTTATCACTCTTTAATTGAGATCGAATTCATTTCAAAGTTGCAAAATATGCTTGTCAGCAATAAAATTCAGATAATGATCATTAAATTTCCGGCAAAGTATGTTTTAAAAAACCTGAATACGAGCCGTTGATTAGCGTCCTTGAATTATATATAAAAGCAAATGCATTTGTATTTGCTGTTGTCTCTATTCTATCCCACTTGCGCTTTTTTGTTAGCTTCTTTGTTTTTGATTATTAGTTTCACTGCTTTCTTTTCCTTTCACTTCGTTCGTCTCATCCCTACGCAGTTCTTTGGCCATTAATAGCGAAAGCTGTTCTATTCTTATTCTTCCTTCTTTTTTGTGCTTAAGCCCCCAGCACTTTTCATCTTGCTTCACATCTCTTCTTCTCACGCTCTCTGTGTATCTTTTACTTACAATCATTCAAAGCCTTTGAATTGTGCTCTTTCTTTTTCCTACTTCTAACTAGCCTAGCCTTGTTTCTACATTCGACACCTCATATTTCAACTTTTCCTGTCTCTTATCAAGTGAATTTCTTCAATTTTTACTTCATTTTGCTCTTTCCTTCACTTCTCATTTTCCAATTCCATTTTACCAATCATAATCATTCCTTAATTTCTTTCTATGCGAATCAAATAGTTGCATAAGAAAACGTGGAAAATAAAAATATGTACATCAAAAAACCATTAACTGAAAAAGTACAACAAAAATCACTTTGGTGTAAAGAAATATATTTAAATATTAATTTTAAATAAGTTACATATAATATGTAATGTGTATGTATTGTATATAGCATTATCTAACTCTTCATGTACGCAATTGCTGCTTTCTTTGTATATTGTTGTTCACAAAAGAATTTAAACATTATCGGTCGTTACACTCATCTTCTTCCGCTTCTTCATATTTGTATACTGTGTAGTCACAAAACAGTTTTATTTAATTAATCTTCAATAAAAAGTTTAATATTACAATTCAAATTCGTTTTAACGATAGTGTTTCTTTTTTCGCGCTTTTTTGCGTTCACTCGTATTTCGTTTGGAATTCAGTACAATAGCTTCATTGTTTGTTTTTGTTGTTATTTGTTACTGTTTATTTATTTGTTTAATTACTACGCACACAATAGTTTATACATAAGCATGTAATTTCCTTTCATTTAGAGATATATACGTATTATATATATTCATTTAGTGTAAATTGAGAGAGAGCATAATCTTGGTAGGCAAAAGACGATTTCTTTGCAGTGCTATACTGCGTGTGTATGTGTGTGTGTGTGTGTTAACAACTTGATCATAAAATATGCACTGTATACATTATATACTGCTATGTGCTATATAATTTGCATTTATATAGTACAAGCGATAAGTAAACATTTCAAAAATTGCAGCATATCTAAAGACTAAGCATTTTAAGTGAACGAAAATAGCAGAAAAGTTTATAGCAAGCATTTTTTGCAAACAAAGCAGACAAATTTAACTTATAAACTAAAGCGACGATTGCCTTTGCTTAAAACAATTAATTAAAGCATTTAAAGTATGCAAGAACAGAAAATAACGTCAACTAAAACAATGCACAAAACGCTGATTACTTAGATAAACTAAAGAATAAATTAACATTAACTCAAACTCAAACTCAACGCAATAAAAAAGAAATCAAATTTTCTTGCACAGCAACCGCAGAGGTTGCTGCAGTAGTATTAAAAGATCTATGCTAAGCCAAGTTGACAGAGAAAGTGATTTTAACATTTTTAGATTATTGCATAAAAAGTGGCATAAAATTTGTCAATATGGCAGGTGTTTTTAAAATAGCAGCAATAGCAGCGGCTGAGCAGTTATAATGTTAAAAAGTACTCATTTAAATATTTTACGTTTATAAAACAGTGCTTAAATGAGTAGCTTATTAAAATCATTGAGCGCACTCAATGAAGAAACTGAAATCTATTAGTTCTTTAGATTAAGAAATAAAAATTCAGTAAAGCGAAAAGAACGCAAGAAAAACAAAAAAATTAATTCAAATACAATGGCAAAACAGCAAAGTTAAACTGCAACTCACGTCTTATATTAATATAACAAATAGCAATAAATTACAATTTAAACTTGATTCACAGACAGGCATAGATCCTTCAAGACCACAATTCAAAGCAGTGGTGAAAATTTAAAGTTGCTTTAAATTAAAGCTCGTCCATGATACAACATTAACATAAAAAATGTAAATTCCTTTAACAAAATTAAGTGCGCAAAAGCTTTAAGCTAACTAACTAGCATAGAAACTAAAAATTTTTTAATTTCGTAGTTAAACATTGTTGAGGCATTGTGAGAACATACATAAAAAGCATACAACTCAAAAGAAATACAATTGAGAAAAGCTGCGCTAAGCGCAATGCCAGAAATAAAGTTGCAATTTAGAGTAACCAATTCGATTGGGATGGCTTGAAAAGTGCCAACTCTGTTGAAGCTGCAGTAGGAACCGCAGCAGTGTTTGAAGAATTGTGTCCATTGGCGCCAGCGGCAGTTGTGGCCGCACCAGCAGTGCTGGAGGAAGCAGCTGTTTGCCGCTGTTGTTGCTGGCGCTGTTGCAGATGTTGTTGCAGCTGCTGTTGCAATTGTTGACGCTGTTGCTGCTGCTGCTGCGCCGCACTGTTGGCCGCCACATTGCTCAGAAGCTGCGCGAATTCCTGCTGCATGTGCAGGCGCTGTTGCAGCAGCTCAAAGTGATTCTGTGGCTTGTTGTAGATAAATTTGCTGGCGGTCTTTATCAATGCCGGCAGCGCTTGTGCGCCCTGCGTGCCGGCTGACAGTGTAAGTGGTAGTGGCGGTGGTGGTGGTATATTCGTTAATGATTGTTGAATTGGTGGCTTGCGTTTGTTTTGACTATTGTTGTTGTTGTTGGTACTATTGCTGTTGCTATTGTTAGCATTATTATTACTATTGCTAATGCTGTTAATGTTACTTTGACTGCTGCTGTTTTTGTTGTTGTTCGCATTGTTGGTGTTTTTGTTGTTGCCATTACTTTTGTTCACCTTTCGTCCACCATGGGCGTTGTTGACTTTCATGTGTGTGTTTATGTGGCCGTACGCATTGGCGGCGGAGTTGTTAATGGCATGCACAACAGCAGCTAATTTCGTTACTAATTACGTTTGCTTTGTTTTGTTCGTCTTGAAGCTGACTTGAAGCACACGATTGCCCAAGGTGTAGCCATTCAGCGATTGTATGGCCACCACTGCCTCCTCGTAGTTGGTCATGGTGACAAAGCCGAAACCTTTACACTTGTTGGTCTGCAAGTCGCGTATGACCTGCAAGTGAAAGCAACAATTTCAAATTGAAGTGCGAATTCGCAGAACGAAGCGGAAAGTGGTAAGCGGTTACTACCTTAACTGATTGCACAGCACCGAAGGGTCCGAACAGTTGCCACAAAACGTTCTCCTCTGTTTCGGGTGCCAGATTGTAGACGAAAATGCACCAGCCCGAGCTACTCATAGCATTGCCGGGCAACATGCTGTTGGCCAGCAGATCACCAGTAAGTGGTGAATATCGTGATATGACGGAGCTAAAGTGCAAAGATGATTTTGATGAGCCGGAAGTTTATTCTGTATTTTCCATCACTTCACACAACACATCTGTCTACAGCGCACAGGTCACGTCTCTTTACTCACCTATATCTTCCAGCGGCCGATGGATGAATGGCTGCAGCGGCAGCAGCGGCCGCAGCACCAGCAGACGTGGGGAAGCCACGCGCACGTGCATTCTGTGGCGTGATGTAGGCGGCCAGCGGTTGCAGGGATTTATTGCTGCTCGGATTATTGGCGAACTTCACAATAATGGGATCGGTGGAGTTTTTGGGTATGGTGCCGTTCAGCTCCTTGATGGCACGATCGGCCTCATGTCGTTGATCGAAACGTATGAAACCAACACCCTTCGATAAACCTGTGATAGCAAAACAGAATAAAGAAATATATGAAATTTGAGCAGGAGGGAGATAGAGGAAAACCGTAGCCGATCGTAGCGCATGACATGAAGCAATTTCTGGATTTTTATGTGAATTAATGATAAGCTGAACTTGTTGAAAATGTAAAAAATTGCGCCAACATTCCAAAGCAAATGAAAAAGCGAAAATATGACAAATGATAAAGCGTAACTATGCATTTAAAATAAAAATTCATTCAACATACCCTGCTCATGAGGTCCAGCTAATTGGAAATAAAATGCAACGAAAAAAAGTTTAAATTAAAAATGCATTTAAATGTATTTTGCATACAATGAGCAAACGAAATTTACTTAAACTACACTTTTTAAACAATCAAAATCTGTAAGGAAAAGAATGCTAAAAATCAAGAGCTGTGGAATTTAAACTACGACCAGTGGAAAAGAGCTTGCGCCATTAAAAGTGATAGAAGCGAGAAAGAAAGGATGAGCAAAGGAAACGGAAGCTGTAGAGAAAGAAATGTATTGAGCGGAGTATTCAAAACGAGTATAAATAATGCGGAGAAACGTTAAAATGTTTATTGTCAGATTAGAAAATGTTCAAATTCAAAATAATAGCTCAAACAGCATTCAAAAATCGTTTAGATGTACCCTGCCATTCTTCTATACGAAATATATGTTTTGATTGGAATTATTCGAACTAATCGAAAAACTTGTTTTGTCATGCATTTGAATAGAACTGAAAGCAAAACTTAAGAGAGAGATGTTCGTAGAAAAAAAGATACTTTTATTGGCACAAGCTTGATGAGCACTGTTGCTTAACATTCCAATGCAAAAAGTATGGCTTTATAAAATGCACCACACAAGAAACCCCATACATACTATATGGCACTGCACGGTGTTTGCACTCACCTGTTATATTGTCACATAAGATTCTTGAGGTAATTATTTTGCCATATGGAGTGAATAAAACTTCGAGATCTGGCTGTGTCATATTCTTGGGTAAACCAGACACGTATAAATTTGCTCCCTTAATTGATTCTGAGCTAGGACGGGCTACTGAGACCTGTAATGACAAACAAAGCAACGCATCAGAAATGAGCTACAAATTTCCAACTAAGAATATAAATTAGGTAATACAAAAAACTTGCTTTAATTGTTTTATTTTGCAAACGCAAACCATTGAGCGAGCTGATAGCCTTTTCGGCATCTTCCTGTTTCACATAATTCACAAAACCATAACCGAGACTCTGACCTGCAAATTACAAATAAAACAGACAGTGCACATATAAATTAAATAAGCTGTCAGCTTATGCTGACGACGCACCTGTGACCTTATCCCGTATTAGTTTGCAACTTTCCACTTCACCGAAGCTGACAAAAAGCGAGCGTATATCTTCCTGTGACATTGTTTGGGGCAAATAGTTTACAATCAAATTGGTTTTGGTATCATCATTGTTGTTGTTGTTGTTGTTATTATTGTTGTTGGTGGTGGTGGTGTTATTGTTGTTATTGGTAGTGCTATTGTTGTTGTTATTGTTAGTGGTAGCAGCTGCTGTGGCAGCAGTGCCACCATTTTGCTGCTGTTGCTGTCCCTCGACCATGCTGCCGCCAACGCTGGTTGTCATCATTTAGAAAAAGTGTTGCTTATTATTATTGTTAATATATGAATTAAATAATTTAGTTTAATTTATAAATAGTTGAAATTCGTTACAATTGAAAATCTGCGCTACAAATGACACTTTCTATGCAGAGCACAAATACTTTTTTTTTAACAATTATTGATTGTCTTTGTGTAGTAGTTGTTGTAGAAGAATTGCTATTTTGTTTTGTATTTGGTTGTTTTCACTGTTGCTACAATAATACTGTTATGTTTAGCTAACGCTTTTCGCAAGCAGTGTGCAGCAATGTCAACTGAAATTAAAAGAAGGCAAAAAATTTCAAATTTTACAAGATACATTTGTGCATGTGTGTGTCAGAAACTCACCACTTTCAACACGTACAAGCGCGACGCTGCAAAACGGAAATGAAAAGCGATTTCCCTTGCTCGAGCGATGACTCTTACAAAAACACACCTCTATAAAAAATTGCTTCAACTGCTTTTACTTTAAAGTTTTTTAGCTCTCTCGTTCGTTCGCTTTGTCTCTTTTGTTTACAACAATCACAATTGGTTTACAAAAGCTACGCAACGTTTTGTTCTACTTTAGTTCTTAACGCTTTTTAAACTTAAACGCAGAAAATCGTTATCAAACGGGCTGCTTACAGACGTTTTAAACTGCAACGAAAAAAATAGTAAAAGACAGAAAATGAGTCAGTGAAAATGGATAAGGCAATACAAATTTACTTTTAATTGAATTTAAATTGTAAATTGAGTTTGACTACTTGTCAGCGCTGCTGCTGCGCAATATATTAAGGTCATTGTTGGCTTGCGAAGGGTGGAGGGATGTAGCTGCAAATAGTAGTAAGACGCGTGTGCTGCGGGTTTATGGCATATGGCAACTGCGCGCGAAATGGTGAAATGTAAAAGCGCACGTAATGAAGCCTTAGCAATATGCGTAATTGTAGAAAAAAGCAAAAAGGCCTGTGCTGTGAGACCTCACAAGTCACAAATTTCGATCTCTCGAAATTAAATTTATTAGATTCTTAATACGAAATGTATTTGTAATACGCAAAATTGTATTCAAAAGCAAGAAACGCAACTTGTGAGTGCTCACAAATCACAAAATTTCTGCCGTCAAAACTTACGACAGTTTTATAAATTCATAAATATTTAGTTGAAATAGATATCAATAAAAATAGTTTGAAAAATACATAATGTTAGACCTCACAAGTCACAAAATGTAACTGCTCAAAACATATCAGCTGAGTTTTTGCATCGTACTTTTCGAATTCGACTTTTAAATTTATATACTTAAAGTAAATGCATGAAATTATATATAAATAACAAAACTTCCTTTATGAGACATCATAAATCACAGTGTTTCATAAATTCATAGTTACTTTAAATAATTTAGAATAATAATTATTTAATGTGTACAAAATTGTAACCACATCAAAAGCATCTTGTGAGCGCATGCAAGGCACGCCACTTGTTCTGTCGAAATATTTTTATAAGCTTGAAAATAGTTGACATCTTCTCAATAAAACCTCACAAATCACAAAAATTGCTTTTTTAATGTCAAATTTTCAAATTTATAATTTCGTAAATTGCATGCATAACGCTGAAAAGTATAGGATTGATCTCTTCGCAACAACCTCACACACACGTCATTATGAGCTACATGTGAGTTTTGCGCAGCTAGAGAAATACAAGAAATTTATAAAATGATTTTCATCTAAATTTCGATTGCATGTAGCGCCAAGAATTCGAATTATGCCAACAAGAAATGAAAGCACATTTTTCAATAAACAATTTGTGGAAATATTCCGTCACCAACACACTCACATGATATACAATATGTAGGCATTTACGAACGTGCAAAAGTATATGCACTAAAGCACTTTTTGCATTTTAAAATACTTTAATTGAAAGTGATATACAAAATGGAAAACATTGAAAAGCAGTGCACAACTGCGAAACGAAAATATCAACAAGAAATTAGGTAAAAATATCAATTTTAATTACGTAGCACTCGAAAAAACCCGAAAATAATTCACATTGAAGCAATAAGCATGATATACGTGTATAAAGATATAGCGAAAATAGGCAGCATGTGTTTTTGTATGTGTGTGTGTGTGACACAAGGCAGGAGGAAGCAGAGGGCCGGCCGGCAAGTCAGACGGCAAGTGCGCAACGCATGCGCCAATATTTCGAATTGCATACAAACGAAAAGCAAGGGGGCATGCGAAGCACTGCGGATATAGAGGAGAATAACATACGGCAGAGGGGTGCAGATGATTTGATAAGAGGTGAAAAGAGGTGAAAAGAGCAGCACTGTGAGCAGAAAAGTTTGATGGAGGTGCGCGGAGTCTGAAACAAGCGGCTGATTTATGAGCATGTCTAAAAAAAAAGAAGAAAAACGAAAAAATGCACTCACATAATTTTATGATTTCTTTTTATAAAACAAGACGACGCGATTTTATTTATGGCTAGTTGAGGGATTATTTTTAGACGCCCCCCAAAAGAACAACAAGAATGTGGCGCACATATGTATAGTTGCACTTTTGAGGCATCAACAGTTCAGCTACAGGTAATGACGCTAAGAAAATTCAAATGAAAGTAATCTTTTTGCATATGTTATCAAAAATATAAAAGTTTTTTGCATGAAGTAAATAGAAAAATAATAAAGCATTGAATTTTTTACTAGTACTGTTTTATTTTCAATAATTTATGCTGACATAATGTCCCGCTGGTAGTGAAAGGGTTCAAGGGGCATAAATCAAAATTAGCAAATGATGATAAAAATGTGATATGATAAAAAATAGTGGTTTAAAACAATATATTGACAGTAAGGACAGTCGAAAGAGAACAAATTATAAGAGTATAATGTACAAAAAGTAAAAGATTGGCAGAAGTATATGACAAGCTGGAATGGGGTAAATAGATAATAAAATGAAAAGGTTGCAGAAAGGGGGAGACGTGAACAGATGAAGCAAAAGCAGATAAAGAGACAATCAAAAATTAAATATATAAAATAAAACGTCAGTGAGGAAAGAGAGAAATGAGGAGTATAAGCAAAGGCGCTTGTAGAGAACTGCTTCGTGTTGTTCAAACATTTAAAAGGCTGCAATGACGGATTAAGTCAAGGCATGTTAAGTATGTGACAATGAGAATAAAACTAAGAAAAACATCACTCAGTTGAAATGGTTTATGCTATCGATTTTCTTTATACTGCAAATTCTTTGAGTACATTATCTCAAAAACACTTCAACAATTTCATAGAGATCAAAGCAAGTGTTCAAAAAATAAGATATTTAACAGAAAGTAAAGTACAGGCTCTCAAAAGGGAACTAGGAGAGTGAACTCCTACTCCAAATACAATCGATCCTAATCCATAGGTATTTAAAAAATGCCAGCAAGAAGGGCTTGAAACTTTAAACGTAACTATGTCAAACGGATTTTTTTTAAACATTTTCCGTGGCCACGATTACTTGAAAACTTAAAATCCGATAAAATTGTGTGTGCTTATTCGATATCATGGAGTGCCTCTACGAAAGATATGTACATATATTAAAAGTTCAAGTTTCAATTAAAAAACATTTTCCACATTTTCCACATTTTTACGTACTTAACCTACCTTTTTCAACAATTGCAAAATATCGAAAAATTTACGAAATACATACGTACACTTTTTTCAATATCTTAAAATTATAAAATTCACAAAATGTAAAAAAAAGTGTGCAATTTGCAGTTTTGTAAGGCAAAGGCACGTGTGTTCGAATGAATGCAACACACACATATGCACAATTCATGTGTATGATTAAGTATGCATGTCTGTATTTGTGAAATTTTTGAACAAACACATCAACAAACACCAAAATATCGCATAGTATGTATAAAAATAAATAATTTGACCAAATTGTCGATTACGAAACACTTGCAAGAAATTATTATACTTTTTTGACACAGTTTTTCGCTTAATTTTTGCAGCAACAAATTTGTAATTTTCAATAATTTCATTTGAATTTTTTTGTTGCAAAACATGATTACTTTTTTATATGCACTTTATGCATTTTCTTTGATATTTACCGTTTTTATTTAAATTCCTTTTTGTTTTGCTGTTTCTTTTTGTTGTTGTTGGAAATTAAAAACTGAACAAAGTTGAACCGAATTTAATAAAAAAACGCAAATTAAATTTAGAAACATGCGAAGAGAACTCAAGAGGAAAAACGCAACAAAATTAAGGAAAAAATCAACGGAAAGTAGAAAAATCACGTTCCTTCAACTCAACAGAACCGAAATAAACTGAAAAGCGATTTCGTGCGAGAAAACTCGAAAATACTGCCGAGCGGCTGAAATGGCAGCAACGGCAGCAACAACAACAACAACAACAAACACAAATGGGGGAAAGCGCTCCTGTATTCATGTTTGTGTGTGTGTGTGTATGCTTGAATGGTGAATTGGGGGAAAATTTTCGCATGCTGTTGCATATGGCGCAAGCTGAACTCACCACAGCCCAGTTGTTTACATGATGTGTTATTTTGGCAGCGGAAACTCAATACAAATTGCCACTTTTAGTAACAACAAATTTAAGTAAAGTAAGCATCGAAAAGTAATTAAAATCTAATGAAATTTTTTGCATTCTATAATTCGATGCAAAGGTAGCGCACAATTTTGTTCGGCCATGTGTTTCAGTTACCCCTAAAACTGTTGATAAGTACGAGCTACGGGCGCTTGTGGCCAAAATGTAACCGTTTGACAAACACACACACGTACATATGTACATTCAACGCAGCAACAATTGTATGTCTGCATGTGTAGGGGTAGGAGTATCACTGGTAAACAAAGAAGACTGATAAACAATTTGTATCGATTTTTGTGTTTGTAAAAATGAACTTAAGCAAGATAAAAAGGCACATACACATGTAATTCGAGAGAACTGGAAAAATTGCAAAAAAACGCATCAACATTATATTGACATTATTAAAGTTTGGTTTACAGTTCGATCAAATGTTATATGTAAAACATGTCTGAATTTTATAAATTTTTAGCTAATTCGTTGCCACTTTTAAGCTTTAGATTATTTTCCGTGGTTTAACTGCAATTTTTGATAGTTTATTTAACTTTATGGCCGTCAACGAGGGCTAGACGAAGTATGTACATATGTATATGTTATCTACAAGCAGGGAGACACCTCGCCGTGACTTCCATTTGGCAACTGGAACCTATACCTTCGAAGCTGTCAAGGAGTTTACATAGCTTGGCACCGCCATTACCACCAATAATGATGTCAGCTTGGAGATAAAGCGGAGAATAACTCTTGCAAATAAGTGCTACTATGGGCTCGGTAAGCAATTGAGAAGTAGAGTCCTCTCTCGACCGGAAAAACTGACACTCTATAAGGCGCTCATCATCCCCGTATTGCTGTATGGCGCTGAAGCGTGGGTGATCTCGCAGACTGATGCAGCTTCAATTGGAGTGTTGGAGAGGAAAGTGCTCGCAAGATCTTCGGCGACGACTACCACATCCGAACGAACAACGAACTGTACGAGCTCTACGCCGATATTGACATAGTCAGTCGCATCACCATCAAGCGGCTCCACTGGCTGGGTCATGTTGTGCGTATGGACGAAGAAGCTCCAGCGAAGGTGTTCGAGGCGGCAGTTAGAGGACAAAGACGGCGCCTGTCTACCATGGAAAGACCAACTGCAGGAGGCACTGGCAAAGCTTGGAATTTCCAACTGGAGAAGGCGCTCGTAGCAGGGGCGCCTGGAGAGAGGCCGTAGGTCAGGTTGTAACCCGGTAACGGGTTGTACTGACCAATTATGTATGTACATATGTATGTATGTATGTATGTGTATGAAACTTTGCATTGCAATAAATTTTTAAAGACCATTCTCAAGATACATGTTCTTGAAATTGTTTCTTTTCTAAAAATAAAGGCAAATAAAATATATTACATCAAAAAACTAAGTAATAATGTTTACTTCAACTCTTCACCAATGGCTCTCTTAGCGCTGGCACGCTCTGCTGTTATCTGCTTACCATTTACAGCAAAGAGCACATCGCTATGTTAACATTTATGTTGAGCTGCTGTTAACAGAGCGATGCAGCTGTTTAAAATACTAAAAATTATAGCATACTTTTAGGATGAAATGAATTTCGTTTAGAAAATTAATTTACACAATTGCAATGAAAGAAACGTGCAAAAGGGATTTTAGCATGAAACTTAAGTTGAAAACGGAGAGCTTACTCTTCCTTGGTAAAGCCTAGTGTGAAGGGAGAATTGTAAACACGAAAGTAACGGAATTACATACATATATGCAAAATAATTATTATCTAATAAATATTAGAGTGAACAAGGCCTCGGAATAAGAGAGCGGCTTAGGCGTAACTTTCTCGCATTAACTGTTGTGCGCTAATTCTGTTTTAGCACAAGTTTAAAGGACCAGCAATTTATTCTACAGCTGCATTCCGACGGGGTTGAGATACTTTAAGAAGAGTAAGAAAGTAAGAAAGAATACACTCGGAGAATTGCCAATTCTTCGCGCAAAGAAACCATTTGAAAAACCAATTACCTTTCTTTTTCTTGGAGCATTAAAAGAGTTTAATAATATTTCAAATTCTTTGGTTAAGGCTTTTCTTAAAGAAATAGCATTTAGAAATAAAATTGATAGAAATATTTTTTGATACTACTTGTATAAGAGTTAAAATATGTATTGCGTTCGGTCTAAGTACAAAAAAGTTAATAAAAAAATATATAATGCTAAAGCTGAAACTGAAAATTTAATATAAAATATTGATAGCTCAGATAGCGTATTATATTATGTCTGAATAGATCCACTTTGGTATACAATTTTAATAATGATAACCTTAAGCTAGGTGCCTACAAATATTTTTACAACATATATTAGACAAGTTAGCATTTCTATGGTATTTCCACTTACTAGTTTAGTTTAGTTGATTGAAGAGCGAGCACGGTTGCAGTACAAATTTGCATTGGCTACAATCAAGTCGAGATAGTTTTCATTAACAAAATTGCATACAAATTCAATGCGCAGACTATCGTAGTTAAACTACAACTTTTAGACATTAGCAAAAATGTAATTCGCACAACACACACACTACACTCAATACAAGATTTACAATTTTCATTTAGCAGATATTTCAATTATTTTCCAACTCATAAAGCATATTTTAGGATTTGCAACAGTGATGCATAGATCGAAAGTACTACGTACCGCCGCCAGCATTCGAAACGCCTAAAATGCCACAATGAAAATGTCTACTTGCGAATGTAGCATCAAAGGCATAATAAAGGATAACGAATTGAAATCAATAGCATTATATATTGCAGGCAGTAGTTGCACGATTGCACTATCAAGAGAGAGAGATAAATAGTGGGAAAGAGAAAACGACCGACAGCACATAAGAAAACGAGCATAGCTGTTGTAAAAACCGGGCAATGGGGCGCAATACCACCGGCCTACGGGTATCCATTCATAAATTGTGCACAGCCGAATAACTTCCGGTGCACAAGTGCCGCGAAAACAACAACAAACGACGACGGCAGTTGCCACTGACACACCTGCTAGAGAGCAGCAACCTGAAGAAAGGATTTTAGGGTGCGGCAGTGGGTGCTCCACTGCGGCCCGGCAAGGCATGTCAGCAGCAGCTGTTTTTCAGCAGTGTCGTAGCAGCTGCAGTGCCCCAAACTATGCTGTGAACTGCAGGGAAGCTGCAAGCGAATACGAGAGAGCAAGAGCGCGCAAGACGGCGCTGGCTGTATGAATGATTCCACTTTTTTGGGCTGAAACTGGAGCGGTTGCAGCTCTTTTTATACCAAATGCGACTTGCATGTGTGTGCGGGAGGCTGTGACTGTGACTGCGATTGCGACTCTTGGCTTAGATGCTGCGAAAAGTGTACAGACAAAGGGACCGAGTGCAGCGGGCGGGCGGTACGATGGTATACCAGCGAAAATACTATGCAAGGGCAAAGAAAAATTTGCTTGTGCTAGGCTGGGTTCAGTGCATATACAGCAAAACTGCAATATTCATGCTGTAAGAGCAAACATTTTTAAATTACACGCCTAAAAGTATGCTTCAAAAAGCTGCAATTATAACTTGTCAATATCTTAACGCTTTGCGCTAAATGGGCAAAAGGATTTACTTGAATTTCACAAGAAAATAAATGCAGTTTAGTAAGTTGCAGCTTGCTGCAATGTCAGACGCACTTGATGGAAAACCTTGTGTTGATTAGCTTCACGGAAAGCAAATTACAAAATACACTTTTTTCTATTAAAGTAGAAAATTTTTAATTTTTTTTTTCTATACTTTAATTTCAATTTCAAACAGAAATCGCGTACACAGAAAAACACAACTTGCTGCCGGAGAGTGCAAGAACGAAATGATTGTGGCTAACGTACAATTGCCAGCAGGATAAATGCACCACAGACACACACGCTCAACACAAATTTCACATTTTTCCTCTTTGATTCCTCCTTTTTTAGGTTGCTAGTCACAGAACTTGTGCAGGGGAGCAGTCTAATAAATGGGGCCACTAAAGCCCAAAGGATGAAATATCACAACATAGCTCTAGATTTGGTAGTGATTCTAATGTGCATTATATTATTATAAATATGCTCTTTCGAAGTGGATATGAAAAAGTATGCTGAAAAAAATGGTTGCCTGTTTTAGGCCAGTCGTGCAGCTTATGATCCGAACTTGAAAACATTCAAAAACTAAGTCAAAAACTACAAGCAAGTAATACAAAAATATTATGATATTTACAAATTTAAGATTCAGATTCTAGAAAATTTCACAGTAGCATTAAAACAAATCGTTGTATACATTTAGGCAATATTATTACAAATGTATGAACTTCGAATGTGAAGGTTTTTTGAAAACAGTCAAAAACTGACGCTAGTGCTGCAAAATTTTAGAAAAAATTACAAATAAAATACAAAACAAGAAAGAAATGATAGTCGGTTCGATTCGTGACAGCAAAAACGGAAGTTTTAGAGACTTGAGTAATATTGGAGTCAAATAATATGAATTTATGATATAAATAAGCGAATAAAACATATTTCACTTGAAATAAAAGACCTACTCAGAAAGAAGTTAGAGATGTATTATGAATTGAAATCATGAATAACTATAAAGAATATGTTAAAATTTAAAGTTTTTTCAGCATTGAAGCTTTTTCATGGATATAGTCTAGTGAGCGTTTTTATAAAACGATTTCAATTTAGACTGACAATGTCACGTAGTTTCAGCTCAATTCCTCTGTTAGTATGTTAGCAGTTGTGTTTAGCGGCAGATACATTTTTCAATATGTAATCATTAATTGTGAGCATGGTGTTACTCCAATGTCAATGTTTGCATAGCTATATGGCTTGAGAAACCAAACATCCCTTTCTTGGTTTCTGAAATATGGTTATTTCGTAAAAAGTAATGGACAGACGTCTATATCGATTCAGATTTTGTTTTTACCACGCCTTCTTCTGGGCGTTACATACATCTGCACAAACACAAAGTGCGCTCATGTGGTGTAATGCCTGAAAAATAATATGTCCTACTGAATATAATAGCATACATTTAAATTTAAGCACCATAGTTTCAAAACATATTAGAAATATCCACTGTAAGAATTGGGCGCCGATTTTCAAATCATACAAAAACTGCAGCCTCCAGCACTGCAACTCATTGCAAATGCAACCCTCAAATCGGTCCAATTTTCCTTCGCATGCTCTCTCTCGTTCTTGTCCTGTGCAGTTTTGCAGTGCCGTGAAGAGAGAGCGCAAAGCAGAATAAGCAAAAACCAACAAGGAAATGCAGTGTTATCCTTCCACCATGCTTGCACCCATATCCAACCCATCCAAACTGCGCCCCCACGCCTTTATCGAGAGAGGTATACACCAACAACGAAAACATTGCGGTAGGTTGTTGTTTTTGTTACAGTCGCGTGTATTACGCAGCTGAGCTAAATGCTCCTCTCTGCATCGGTAAATAAACGCAAAAGTCTTGAAAAAGTTAGGGATACCAAGTGTTTTCTTGAAGATGTTCCGTTCGCCTTCACAAAATTGCGCAATTTTCAAACATAATTTCAGCACCAAAACATATCTAAATAAAATTATATAAAAAAAAACTTTTTAAAAATAAGCTTTAATGTACTAAAAAGTAGAAAATAAGTTGTTTCCAAGTCACCTGTATCTTACTATCCCTAAAAGCTTGGAGCGCTCATGTGTTCAATATTTGTCAAACAGTTACCACAATATTTTATTTAAATAATTTTTTGCAAATAGATTCTAGTAATGAAAGATATTTTGAATATGGATATTGAGCGCACAAGCTTTTATTAATAGTAAGATACAGGTGACTTGGAAACAACTTATTTTCTACTTTTTAGTACATTAAAGCTTATTTTTAAAAAGTTTTTTTTTATATAATTTTATTTTCTACTTTTTAGTCTTCCATAAATTCAATTTTAGAGCTCTGAAATTTTTCGCAAAACGAATTTTAAACTTGCAGAGCAGTACACAATATTTAGGGTATTCACAGTGTTTCCTATCGTCATATGTCATATCCTCAATTTAACAAATAATACGGCAGTGATCGACCCTAATATTCGTGGCATATTTGTGACGCGGTGAGTTGTTGCTATTTTGCCAGCAGGGCGCGGCAAGTAAGTTCCTATCGTTTTTCATTCATGTGTGGTGTACCTATAATTATAAACTGAAGCCCAAGTGTGTAGTTGCTTGAAAAGTGCCACGCCCCTTGTCCTAGGCCCATAAAATTTTACCAGTGGGACGACACATCCAAGAGGCGACTGCATACGAAATTTCAATGCTGCACGACCTTTAGTTCCAAAGCTAATCGAGATCAAAAATTTGGTTTGTATGGGCGGTGCCACGCCCCCTTATCCAGTGCACGCCTTATTTTCTCAGTAGAAGGATATGGATATGTAGTAAGTTCCTACCGAGTTTCATTGATGTGTAGTTCTAAAGTTATACACGAATCTGGAGTTGATAAAAAAGTGCCACGCCCCTTATCCTACGCCCATACAATTTTACCAGTGGGACGCCACATCCAAGAGGCGACTGCATACGAAATTTCAATGCTGCACGACCTTTAGTTCCAAAGCTAATCGAGATCAAAAATTTTGTTTGTATGGGGGGTGCCACGCCCCCTTATCCTACGCCCATAAAATTTTACCAGTGGGACGACACAAGCAAGAGGCGACTGCATACGAAATTTCAATGCTGCACGACTTTCAGTTCCAAAGCTAATCGAGATCAAAAATTTTGTTTGTATGGGGGGTGCCACGCCCCCTTATCCAGTTCCCCCCTTATTTTCTCAGTAGAAGGATATGGATATGTAGTAAGTTCCTACCGAGTTTCATTGATGTGTGATGTGTAGTTCTAAAGTTATACACAAATCTGGAGTTTATAAAAAAGTGCCACGCCCCTTATCCTACGCCCATAAAATTTATTGATTCGTGTATTGGGCTCTAGATTAGGCATGTATGCAAAGTTTCAGATCTCTAAGTAGTCGGGAAGTGAGTGAAAAATTGATTACTAGATTTGACGACATACATACCTGAAGTGAAGTTAATATAAAGCTTATAATATTATAAAAAGATATTGTAGAGTTCCCACAAAAATTATACATTGTTCCTTTACAGAACATTTTCCTGCGATTGATTTCACATATGAAAAATTTTAAAATAATACAAACAATCTCAATTTTTGAATCCCCGGCAAAAAATTTTGCATTCCCCAATTTTGAAAGATTTTTAGCTACCGAAAATCTGGAAATTTGTCGCAGCTTAGCATCCCTTAGTTGCCGCGAAGCGCATAGGAGTGCAAGGAATAGAGAACTAGATAAAAAGAGAGCGGCAGGCAACAGGAAAAACAAACAAGTCGAGCGTCTGCTGCTGCTTGCTCGTCGGCTTTTGGAGCGCCAACCGAAACCCAAACAAACTCAAATGCACCACTGGCTACCATGAAACTGGCAGCAGAAGCACCGTACCCTGCGCCACATGCCGCAGCTCAACTTGACATCATTTGTGTCAAAAGACCATTGAACTCTGACGCTGGCGAGCCTCTTCCCTACTATCGCCTTTGTTTACGTGTGCTTGGAGGGGCAATAGGAAGTCGTATCGTGGATGAAGCAAGAGCTTACGAATGCGAGAGCAAATGCAAAAAGTCCTTAGCGTGCGTTCAAGCTTTGAGAGTGTGGCGCGTTAGGGATTTAAAATTTCATCATATCACTTATTAATGCAATTTGCATTTATAACTGCAGCAGTTTGTATTGAAAAATTTATTGTAAATTCAGATTTCTTGATAGCACTATGTAAATATCCACAGAGAGAGTAGCAAAATGGATTAAAGAACATTTTCGCTTACTTATTACTGACTGCATTATGTTAACAAATTTTGTCAGAAAAATGCAAACCACACACTGCCGAAAGTTATAACAAGTTTCGAAGCCCATTTCAACTGCTCTTAACCTCGAAAATATAAATAATTTAAAATTTAGTTTTTTCAATTGTTGTGCTGCAAAGCCTTACTCATGCATTCGCATTCATGGACTAAACCTTTTGAGAGTTCAGGTCGAAAAAAGGAGCGCTAGACTTTACTACTTGATACCTACCTAACCTAAAAAACGTTACATTTCTAAATATTTTAAATTCCAATTACTCACCTTACCATGTTGGGCACCACTTGTCGGTGCGTTTCATAGTGCTAGCCTCCACTTCTGTTCCGCGTTCTGTCAATGCTAACGAGAGTAGCGAAGATTTAATGCGGCGTTGCTGATGCGGTTTCCACGATGGCTCCACCGGTGCCACTACATCCGTTGGCTTTGTTTGTAGATATTTCGTATTTCTGTCAAGACATTCAATATATGTGCCCTCGGTCAGCAACTCTCTGCCATGCACAGTACCGCCACGTATAAAAATTTGCTTAGTGCTGCCCTCCGCTTGCGATGGCAAATCAAAATTGTGCATAGCCAATGAATCAGCGAAACCAAAACGCATAAGCGTTGGAGGAAGTGCATATGCCGTTAGAGCGGAAGTGGCACGTGCTAATTTCAAATGTAAAGGTAAATTTAAAACCGCAGTAGCAGCTGTTGATGCTGCAGCTGTTAGCGCCGGCCGATGTGGTGGGGGGAATGAGTGCAGCGGCGCCAACATATGATAGTAAGTAACGGCACTATGCGCAGCTGAATCAACAGTGATACAGTGACCCGGATGTATTGGCAACAGCGGTTCTTCGGCAGCGCGCGCATGCCCAGGACTGCCCAGGGGCAGCACAGCAGGTGTGCAAAAGGGATGCGCGTCTGTGGTGACGGTATCAGCAAAGCGTAGCGTGGGAAACGAAAGCCGACAATCAAAGGCAGCTGCATCAGAAGTAGCTTGATCGATGTGCTGGCAAATTTGTTGCTTTTGCAGTTGATGTGGAGACACTGTTTGAAGTGGAAACCACGGGGCAGGCGATTGCTCCTGTCCACTATGAACATCTAACTCTAAATGTGTCTGTGAAACTGTTCCGCTAAAGTCTACATGAACTTGCTGCCGATTCCCTTTCTGCTTCATTTTCGCGCTTCTGCGGCTGTCGAGCGTATTTAAAAGCAAATGAATTCGAAGAAGCTACTTTTTGTGTTCCAGCGTTGGAAACTTACCGCCTTTTTGTGTTCCTCCAAGCATATTCCACTCCTGTTTCTCCTGTCCGTTGTCCGCCAGCAGCGCTTTCCTTTTTCGAAAATTTTTCTGGAGCAACTTGATCAAACAGTTATTTCGAATATGCTACTACACGGTCGCATTTGGCGCCGAGTATTGATGTAGAAGGCATTGCCAGCCAGAAGTTTTAGAGCTAACAGGGAAATTTTAAGTGTTTAGTGAAAATGTATCCACTCTCGACAGTTGAAAGTGCTATACAGAGAATATTTAGCAACTTCCATACAAAAGTAAGAAGTGCCACGCCTTTTTCTACTAAAGCTGACACGCTTTCGTACAGCCGTACAGGAAATCCGTTTACATAATAGAAAATACTTCAACGTTTATTCTCTTGTCTGAGGAAAGAGTCTTGTACCTCGTACTGAAATTACCGTTCAAATCTTTTAATTTATATTGAATAAGAGAAAATGTTCATCTATACTAAATAAAGGCATGAGTATTTGACATGATTATTCGAAAATTAAATTCTGAAAACGTTAAACGTTATTTAAATAAAAATGTTTCGTGTTTATTTCTATTTTTTAAATTCCCAAAACTCTCAGGCCAACTGACCAATTTGCACTCTATAAAAATGTTAAACATTTTTGCAAAGAAACGCACAATTTTATTGAAATTTTAAATATATATTTTCATATTTTATTATTTGTTTACTGTTCTTTTGTATTTTCGCTTGCCATTCTTTTTGATTTAACAACTACAATTGCGGTAATTGAGTTAAGTTGTTACTTTTGCCTCTCTTGTGTACCTTACAAACTTAATGAATATCAATTGTAATCAATAATAATAATTATCATCATAAATATACAATAATAATTGTAATGTAATAGTAATTTGTTGTTTTGTTTTGTGTTTGTTGTGGTTTTGTATATAACTGTGTTGCTTTGTTACAGCATAATTTATACATACATAATTTTTACAAAATATATATGTTTGTGTATGTATACTCCAGGCAATTTACATACGCTTTGTTTGTTTTGTTTTCATTTTGATCATTATGAATTACAATAACGCTCAACAAAATAAATATCTATTGTTACGACTACGCATTTAAATATAATATTAATCATTATGAAGAAAAGAAAATTGACTTTAAAGAAAAACAAATCAGTATTGAAGTAAACTACGCTAAATGTGTTCAAGTTTATAAGCACTTTGTCTTGTAGTTTTATTCTCATTTTCATTTTATGCTTTATATATAAAAAATATATTTTTATATATACTTATTTTATGCATGTTGCCATTTGGGTTTATGATTTGGTTTTTTCCTTATTTATTTTTGTTCATTTTGCTATTTATATGCCAAACTATTTGAAAAAACCTGTACAAAATAAAAAATAAGGTTTTGATATTAATTTGTGTTCCTTTTGAAATTGTTTGCTTTCTTTTCGATTCTGAAACTATGCTTATTTATTTACCTTAATATTAGAAATTCTTTATAAATTTGTTTTTAATTATATTTGTTGCTTCCCTTTAGAAATGTTATCAGCACACTTCTGTCGAACCTTAAAATATGTCGTTTGATTTTTCTGTGTTTACTCGTAAAAAATTATTAATTGTTTTTTGTAATCTCCTTTTCAAAATATTACCTTGTCTGTTGCGTGCTGCGTTTCTAGATTTATAAACGCCGATATTTTTACTGTTTTTATTTCAATTGTAATCCACTTACAAATCTTCTTAGCTTATTATGATTCATTTCTAAGTATGTATGCATTATATTTACGTTGTGTAAAATGTTCACATAAGATTTTATTGAGTTGCTTTTGCGCTTCATTCAAGCTTGACACGTCGCTTTTCTCAGCGTTCCGTTTCACCTTTCTAGCAGAAAATGCACTTTTTTGTTGCCAATTGTTGAACTGCTTTTGTTTACTTAAGAATTTATATTTGAAATATTTATGCTACTATTTATTTCGTTTTTACCTTTTTCTTATTTCTCTCATATTCTATTGCATTCTTTTAATTCTGTTTTGTTTGATTCTATGGCATTCGCTTACCAACAAAGTAGTGCCTTAGTGAGTGAAATATGTTTCAATTCTACATGTTCCCTATCGCATGTTTGCTAATGAAAATATGTATATGATTTGCTTCACTATATTGCATGATTTGTTGCGTTTTTGTTGTTGTTGCTAGAGCTTAGAATTAACGCTTGCTTAGAATTCAGTTTAGACTTCAATGTAATGCTTTCGACGCTTAAATCTAATTGTTTATAGAAATCGAAATAATACACAAACCGGGTTATTGAGCTAAGAACATTATTCGCAGCTCTGAACTGACGGCAGTTAAATACCAAACACATTTAACGGAAATGCAAGGGTTCAGTGCTGCCAGTTCGATTTTTTTTTGTCGGACACGTTTACTCGAAATAGTTAATAAGAAAAATTTTCTTTTTAATATAACATTTAGCGTAAATGTAAGAAAGGTCCTTTCATGAGCAAGTTAGAAAAATGTTCGTAAAGGATGCAATGCATTTCAAAATCTTTTCAAGAATAATGAGCTTCAATATTTATGACCAGAATTTACAATGCTATACTTTTAAAAGATGTGTCAATTGTGTTAAGCGGTAAAAAGATTATTTTACTTCAATGTGACATTTCATCATTTTCTTCTCTTCTTCTCCAAAGCACTAAGTCCAATATACAATCTTGTGCATTTAAGATTGCAAATTTGTGATTGCAAAATTGTGAGCGGTTTTTCCGGTTTAGTTTGCAACACTTTTTACAAAACACGAAACTCACAGCTGATTGCTCAAAAGGAAAATTGTTTTCTGCAGGAGTTTTGACTTCAATACAAATTCGAAGACTTTAATAGAAGAAGCTGCAATGCAAACACTTTATCATGCTTTCTGTTTCCTATTTAAATCAAATTTCAAACATTTCGGTTCGCACTTCTTCTTCTTCTTTTTCTCTCTCCCGCTCTGAGAGCCGTTTGCAATTTAATATTACATTCGCATAGTAAATATACTACGGGTTTTAAGTGTTGTATTTTGGCAAAAGTCTTGCAATTCTATCTCTGTATATTTTGTTAAAAATGTACTTTGTAGAGTAAAAATAAATCTCAAAAATTTGCAAATGCAAAAATACAAGACCATTTCCACAAGATTGTGAATTGGGCTTATGTAATTGGCAAAAATAATATGCAACTATTGCGTATCGATGTTTTTAATCGACAGAGTTGGGAGTAAGCTAATCAGTTCGTAAATATACTCATGATGAAATCTTAAATTATATATTTTATTTATATAAATTTTGAGATAACGAAAGAATTTATTAAATTTAATTGGAGTGTTATTTCTTTATGTTGACATGGTAATTGAATTCGCATATTACACGGTTGCATAAAAACTTACCAAATTGTTAAATATCTACAGTTTGGAAATGGAATGAATCAGGAAACTGGAAAGTAATGCCAAAATGAGTTTACAGTTATTTTTTCGGTTTAACTTGGCTCAAATCAGTGACTTATGTTCAATTTGTGTTAAATCACTCTATGAACTTTTATTTTACAAACAAAGAGAAACAAAATCAACAGTCATCAAATGAGCTGTTATTTTTGAAAGTGGAATAAGTCCATTTTTTACAAAAATGTAGATAATGGCAGTTATAGATAAAACTTGTTATGATCTTTTTATGGGCCAAACAATTTTTTTTTTAAATAAATGAGATTCTAGTATTAGCGAGATGGAAGTTTTAGCTCTTAACAGTATTGACACTGAGAGTGAAATGTAAACAATGAAATATCCCGCAATAACAGAAAGTCGACTTATTCCATTTTCAAAAATAACAGCTCAAATGATCTGTAGAGGGAAGGTATATTTGAGCAAAACTACGTGGCAACGCAGTAATAAAGTACTTGATGCTGTCATGGCTGCCAGTGTTGGAAGTGAGGAATTTTAAAAGCGTTGCTGAAAAATCAATCAACATCAAAAGTTTTGTTTTCAATAAAATTCCTAATTGCATTTTTTGTGGTTTCCTGCTGGTCATTTCAACATGTTAATATGGTAAGAAATGAAGCAAGGCCGCAAATCAAAGTTGTCAAACCTGTCTACTAAATTTGTAAGTAATGTATGTGTATGTAAATAAATATGCACTTGAATTGGTTTTTGTTTAAATGTTTTTCATTTTGTGTTGTTTATTAATATTTTTGCTGCTTTTGTTTAAAATTACTTAAACAGTAAAAACATTTGCGATTTTTGTTTAGATTTCTTGATTTCATTTCGTTCGTACTTTTGCCTTGGCAAATGTGCTTCTTTTGCATGTACATAGTATATAAATACATAATAATAGCAATAATAATAATCAATAATATTAAATACATATGTATAGTTGTACCAATTAATTAATAATCATCAATTTAATTCTATTTTTAGTTACATTTTCTTTTGCAATTCTGTTTAGTTGAACTAGTATAAAACTTTAGTTTCATTCATTGTGGTTGTTTGCTTGTTGTTTTTGTATATGCATGCGCACAAATTCACATAGATTCGTTTTGTTTCACTATCGTACGCTTGCATCGTCGTTAATTTACAAGTACATAAGTAGGTACTATACATAATTGCATATAAAATATATATGTATGCATGTATTTTTATGTATAAATTTCCTTTACTAAATTACTTAATTTCCCGACCAGCTTAAATTAGGGAAACGCAACGAAATGAAAACAAATACAACTACATAATAAAGTGGTTATATATTTGTATAAATTTAATATATTCTTTTAGGCTCTCCTCATTTTGCTTTTACTCCTTTAAAGTAACAAATTAACTAAATTTTGAATTTTTCAACTATACAAAAACGCACAAGTGTTAGTTTATTAAATAAAAACGAGTATAAATTTAATTTATATATTCTATGTTACTATAAGTTTTAATTGGTTTTCATATAAACATAATAAGAAGCAAACATAAACATTTTTAACAAATAAAAATATTGTATATACCTATGAATATGTGTAAAATAAGCAAGAGTAGCTACAGCAGCAAAGCTGCGTGGAAAAAAAACAGCTTAACACTAAAAAAATTACTTTAAGACGAATTTTCCAATTCAATGCTCAATTTATAATTTTGCTCTTTAAAGCAAATCATTGCTGTTTTGCGCCAAAACAGAAAATTAACATAAGTAGGTATATTTTGTATAGTTTTATTATTGACTTATGAGACGTTAAGAGCAGGAGTTAACTTAAGCGCAGCCAAGGCGCAAAGTAAATAGTTACCATTTTGTTTTTGTTTTTGCATGTCTTTGAGTCTATGCATTGGTGTACGCATTAGTTAGACAGCATTTATGCAATTGTTTGTGTGTATGTCAAAGTTTAAAATACTTTTTGAGTTTTTCATAAAATGCAACGCAAATGAATAAGAAATGATGCAATAATTAAATTACCTAAAATATCATTGAAAAATGTAACAAGATAGAAAAGTTACGAGCAAAAATATTAAAACGCATAGACAACAGCGTGAGGAATGATGTGTTGCCCGCTCGCCGCTCTTGTCGCCAATAATCTTGACCGCAAGCAAAAAAAAGCCAAGTCGGGAATAACAATAGAAAGTAACACGGTCCGCGTGCATTTGGTTCTGAGATGTTGTTGTTGTCATAAATCTGCTGCTGTTGTATTTGCGCGTGATGTTGGTTTTTTTGCTGCTGCTGCTGTGCTGACATGCCACATGCAACCAGCAGCAATGTATTAGCACAGTGTATTATTGTTAGCTGCTACTACTGTAGGGACATTGCATCCTTGAGCTTCTTCAAACCGGCCTGCACATAATGAAACACCTCGTACATGGAACTGTGCAGCGTTAGTGGCCCATTCTCATGATCGAGCGCTATAAAGAAATCTGCAAAACAAGTGAAACGGGTTTGAAGAACGTTCTCCGCAATGAACGAAAAAAAACACTCACCGGTATGATTGCCCTGCCGCACCAATCTGTCCGCTTGGTCCCACAACTCGTGACTACTCGTTACGTAACCAAAAAACTGTGTTTGTTGCTGCAGAGCGGAGTATATACCTGGAGGCACTATTCTACCGGGAGGCGTATTCGAACCGGAGCCCTGCATAATCATAACAAGCAAATTTTACATGTGCATAAAAGAGAGCAGCTTCGCGCGTGCGTTTTACCTGTGAGCCCACAGAGTTCGATGGTGATATCGATGAAGGTGTATTGCCATTAATCACATCACCACGGCTGCCGTTTCTAAAGAAATCAGTCGAAATGGTGGTAATGCTGTGACAGAAGGCGCGCTTCATTTTATACAGCTTCAATGATATCAGCGATTGGCAGCGTAGGCTGTACAAAGGCAGATACAATTACAATTATATGAGATGTCACATAGTTATGAGGCCACTTTCACTGCCACTGCAGACTCACCTTAGGATCGCAACTTTGTTGTGTATCTCGTGATGCCCGTTCGACGAGGATACTTGCAGATAACGAAATTTTGTTGAAATGAATCTAGTTTTTGTGGGACGCGCATAGTGAGAAGAGGAATTGGTTAGTAAAAGCACAAGCTTCAAATTATGCATAATTGTATACAAACGCAGATGACATTACTCACTTAATCAATGTCAACGTATCCTTGTACATGGTCCAGGCGGCCTCCTCCGAGGTACGATGCTGTTCCATGGCCGCACCAGAGAGTAAAAAATACACCACAGCCTCGAGATAGAGTGTGACCTGATTGAAATTATTCTGCTCGCGATCAGCGGCGCGTTTGCGACTGACGGCCTCTGCCAGGAAGCGCGTATTTCTACTAAATGGAGGTAAATGCAGCGAAAAGAGAGAGAGAGAGAGAAAAGTTAGTAAATGAGTGAGTAGGTTCGTAGCATTCGCGCAGTAATACCTGAAGTCATCATTGGCCGCTTCGTCGTCACGTTCAAAGTATGAGCGATAGATGACTTGCGGCGCGGGTGGTGCTGTAGCAGCAGCAGTAGCGGCCACTATTGCGCTATCATTGCATTCAGCAATCGCTGTAGACGCTACGTTGTGCTCAGCATTAGTTGTCGTGCTTGGCGGTGGCATGTGTGCGCCACTACCCGGCGGCGCGTTGCTGCTGGCGTGCTGTAGATGCGCAGGACTGCTGCTGCAGACGGCGTTTTCGCTGTGCACGTGCGTGTGCTTTTCCAGTAACCGATCGTGATTGGTGGGTGGCAATTGTTGGTCCAGTTTGTTGTTTGTTTGTGCATTGTTCCCCACAGCAGTAGCGGCCATTTCTCCGCTGCCTGCTGCCGCTTTGTTGCTGTCGCGCTCCTTCGACTCCTTTTCCTTGTCTTTGCTGGCTGTGCTCAGTTCCTTGTCTGTCTTTTTCCGCTTTTTCTCCTTGTAGGGACTGGAACTGGCACTGGAACTGCGTTTGCGCCGAGGTTTGCCCTCGCTCGTCGACGGCGAAACGTCCATCATTTTCTCCTTGTCCAGATCACTCGGCGACTTATAGTCGTGTTTGAGTATAAGCTCTTGCTTCACACCGCTGCTCGCCATGCCGCCTGTCGCCTTGAACGCCTTCGTATCGTTGCAGTAGGCGGGCGCGGCGGCGGCCTCTGTATCAGGTTCATGCTTGATCAGTTCATGCTTTACGCCGGATAGCAGCTTCGCCGAGGGCGACACACCACCCGTCAGCGCCATGACAACGTTAAAATTACGTGGCGGGTAGCCATTTGGCAGCTGATCCTTGGACGGCGTTACGCCGCTGTCCGTTGACCGACTGCTCAGCCTTCCATTTGCGCCGATGTGCGACTCTTCCAGTCTTTGCTGCTGCTTACCGCTCATCGCGACAACGTCGAGCAGACTCTCGCGTGAACGCGATAGCTCACGTTCCGATGGCTGCGTGGGCGTGCGGCCGCCCGTCAAACTACGCGGCGTGCTGCCACTTCGGCTGCCGCCGCTACTCTTAAGTCTCGGCTGCGTCGCCTGCAGATCTGCATTCAGTATGGTTTCGTGGTCGTAGATGGGCGTGTGTTGGCCGGCAGGCGGTCCAGCGCCTGTGTGATGGTGATGGTGGTAGGAGGAGGGCGTGTTGCTGCCGCCACTGGCCGTCGGATAAAGGCGGTAGCTGTTATTGTGCCACTCGGGCGCAATGTGCAGCCGCGAGAGATCGATTTTGCAAATGAGCGCTGTAACGGCGGGGGTGGGTGTGGCTGTGGGCGTGGCTATCGCTGCTAGCAACGTGCCACGCGCTGGCGAAGCTGTGATCGCTGTTGCAGACTGCAATTGTTGTGTGGGTGTTGGTGTGGGCGTGCGTGTCGGTGTGCGTGTGGGCGTTCGCGTTGGCGTCTTCGTGCGTTGTAGTACTTTGCGCTCTGCACCGGGGCTGCAACGATCCGGCGTGCGATGTACGGCGGACATAAGTTGTGTGTGCAGTGGTGGATTACGCGGTGACTTCATGTGGCCGGGTGTCAAGCGCGGCGACTGCGCTGTCGTTAACGCAGCACAGGCTAGATTCGTATTCGACGCGGCCAAGTTCTCTTGGCTCGTCCTGAAGGCCGCATTTGGTGAGATGTATTTGTGCTGCTGCTGCTGCTGTTGTTGTTGTTGCAGCTGCTGTTGTTGCTGTTGGTGTTGTAAATGCTCCTTTGAGAGCAACTCCTCCGACTGATCGATGATCACCACCTGGCCCTGCTTTTTGGCACCGCCCTCTTTGGGGTTGAATATGCGGGTCAGCGTGTTGATTTTATTTTTATCACTTTTTGACTTATCACGGCGCAGTTTCTGCAAACGCAAGTATACAGTGAGGTTAAGTTTAACAAACAGTGAGTTTAGAGCTTACCTTATCCTTATGTGCAGTTATATCAAATTCGCTGTCCGAATGCCCCTCCTCACTGGACGTTGAGGATGACGCTGAGGAACAGGACGTAGAGACGCGACTGCGACCTGACGAGGCCAACTTGTAAGGTGACTGCTGATTCTGCGAACGATGCGAACCGCTACCTGTGCTGGAGGCAGGCTGCGTACTCACAGCAGCTGCCGCACTTGCGGCGGACAGATGGTCTCCCGCTGGATGTTGGGGCACACAATCCTCAGCTGAACTATCTTCCGAGGATGAAGACGTTGAGGAATTATGCACCACCTCACCGAAACGTGTTTTCT
Source organism: Neria commutata (assembly GCA_963457695.1). Lineage (NCBI taxonomy): Eukaryota > Metazoa > Arthropoda > Insecta > Diptera > Micropezidae > Neria > Neria commutata. The sequence goes on from OY735246.1 coordinate 49,726,465, forward strand.
TCCCCGCGGTAGCGGCGGCAGCAACTGGCAGTGCAGCAGCATTTTTAGGCAACATGGCCACGTCGTCTAGCGAAGATTTGCGCTTGTTCAACTGTTTCACAATACGACGACCGGCGGCGGGTGCTTGCGCCACTACTGCAGCGCTGAGGCGCTCCTTTTGCTTCTGCTCGTCCTCCGAGGAGGAACCGGAGCCGCTCCCTCCATCCGTTTCGGAAGAGGAACTTGACGACTTTGAGGTGGAATACGTGGCAGAGGAAGAGGAGGAGGAATCTTCGCTGGAAATGTGAGCAACCGCCGCGGCAGCTATCGGCTGTGGTACAGGTGCCGCAGCTACTGCTCGATTGGCTTTCGCGCTGCCACTGCGTTTTGTGGGCGTGCTCTCTTGCGCAGAGGAAGCGTGCGTGGCAGCTGACGACGAGGAGTTCTGCCGTGACACTCTCCGCCGACCGGCGGGCTTCTTGGCCACATCTTTCTTGGCGGTCAACGTTGGTCCCTTGGCGGTAGAGGAGGCAGAGCTTATGTTACCACTTTGACTGGGCGTATTTTTGCGCGGACGACCACGTCCCTTCTTGGCAGCAGTCTTTGCGCTCACATTCACGCCATCGATTGGATTATAGGCGGCCGATGCATCTGCAGCTAATTTGCTGGACACCTTGGCCTTAGTCGCACCCACTGCGGCTGGACTTAATTCCTCCTCATCGCTGGAATCGCAAGCGACCGGCAGTGGTGGCTGCTTTAGTTTTTTGCGCGGCTTCTTCGCACGTTGCGCAACCACACTTTTCGGCGATGCGGGAAGCGGGTCTATGGGCGTCACGGTGAGCGAATTGGGGGGCAGCACAGGCGGTTTTTTGAGTGGCATGGGCGGCGAACGCGGCAATGCAGTGATGGCAGCTGGCACACCGGGAATTTGTAGCGTGCCGCCTGGACTAGGCATGGGCACGGCGTCGTCGCCGCTGCTGTTCGTGTCGGACAGACCCGACAGACCTTCAATGCGCATAAACTCCTCAGCTTTTTTGCGCAAATCTGGCGCCAGGTTCTTGTCCTCATCCCCAACTGAGGTCGCTTGCTGAGCGTTGCGCGGTGAGGCCAGCACCGGGCTGCGCTTGCCGCCCAATGGCGTCACGGTTGTCATGCCGCCGGCAATCGTGCCGCCGGTACCTTCATGCTTGATGGGTATGGCCACGCACTGCGACTCGTTCAGCAGCGGCACTTGTGGCGGACCCTTTCTCACTGGGCTTGGTAGCTGAAACTGCGTGTCGGCTGATTCCTTCTTGATCTCTTCCAACAGCGGGGTCTTTAAGAGCGGCGTTACACTTAGCCCCTGTGGCGGCTTGCGCGCCACAAATGCTGTCGCAGCGCCGGGATGTCGAAACGTATCGTTCATGGCTGTCAGCGCTGGCGTGCTGGATACACCACCATCACAGTCTTCATCGTCCTCATCGTCATCGTCGTCCTCGTCATCATCTTCATCGTCCTCATCCACTATTGTCTCGTTCTTGACGATGGCCATGCCCGTCTGATGTGTAGCGGCCGCCAGCTGCTGTGGCGTCGGCTCAGGTATTATTTGCGCGCCCCCTGGCAGCATGGTCGGCACATTCATGCTCACCACATTCATCGAATTCACTACCGACGATGGTGAGGCATCGTTTTGTGCCTGCTGCGTCGCCGCCTTATTAAAGTACCGACTCAGATTCCACATATTCGTATCTGAGGGTGAGGGCGTCTTATTCGAGGAAGTGGAATTCGGACCAGACCCGGACGAGGAGCCCGCCGAGCCCAGTCCGCTGCTGCTCAAGAGACCGCTGATTGTCATGCTGCCGCCGGCGGTGATAGTTTGACTGATCTTTTTCTTTGAAACGGCGGCGGCGGCATGGACAGCTACACTTGGCACAATGGCAGCGTTCGCAGCTTGTCGCAGCGCCTGTTGTTGTTGCTGCTGCTGGTAGGCAAGATGGCTGGCTGGATGCTGCGACTGCTGATTTGGCTGCTGTTGCTGCTGAGACTCGCCCTTCGTTGACTCCTCGCTGCCCGACTCACTCGAGTCCGATTGTGAGCTCTCACTGGAGTTGAGCGTTGAGCGACTGTTGGGCGTGAACGAAAGGACATAGACAAGTTGGAAATTAGTGCTAGAACGCTTAAAAATTTTCTCGGCCGCACTCACTTTTGCTTCTTGCGATCGTCGTCTGACTCCGACAGCTCCAAATCGTTTTCCAACCTTTAAAGAAATCCACATGAAATACAAATAAAAGTTGTTGCGAAAAAGGCGAAATTTCTAGAGTCCGATCGATAAATTTGTTGTGTTCAATACCAATACTAATGGCGATTAATCGATCGGCCTCTACAAAATTCCCTTAGCGACATCAACATAAATTGCCAGCCCGCCCACTCACGTTGAGTTCTGCTTCTCAAGCATGGGAGCAGCGATTTTTTCAGTTTTTAACGGCTTCAATGGCAGCGGCTGCGGGGGCGGCTGTGTTTCTTTGGGTCGACTGCTGGCGGTGCTGATCGCATTGGAAGTGGTGGCAGGAATGGCGGACGCATGTGAAGAAGGCACCGATGTCGGTTGTGGCGTTTGTGTAGGCGCTACCGAAAGAGAGGAGTGCGCGAGGGAGAGCGGCGGAGAGGCCAGCGGATGCAACGGCGCAAGCGGCGTCAGCGTTTCCCCACTCGGCGGTATGTCCACGAAGGCGTACTTGTGCTTGTTCGGTCCATTCAAGTTGTAATTCTCCGCGATGGTGGTGTGCGGTGTGGCGCCGATGAGCGTTAGCGGCGTATCGGGTGGACGAAATATGCCAGTCATTTCGTTGATCATTTTACTGATATCCTTCTGTAGGTGGAGACAGAAAGAAAGTAGTATGTGAGTGTCTGTGTGTCTGTGCTGAAAAAGCATTTCGAGTACTCACCTCCTGCGTGGATGGTTTTTGGCGATTTTTTGGTATCGGCGGCTGTGGAAATCGTCCATTGTGCGACGTCGAGGCGCTCGTTGGTGGTCCAAGGAACAATTTGTCGGACACGCTCTGGCGTCCGTTTGGCATGTGTGTCGCCGCAGTGGGCGGTGGCAGCAGCGACGCTGTCGGCACACTACTAGACGCGCTCAGTGGCGGCGGTCCCTTTGGCGGCGCCATGCCGCTACTCGAGCGTAAGTCGTTCTTCATGGGCTGGCCAGGATAACCGCCGCGACCATTGTATGGTGGCTTGTTATCGGCCTGTTTCAGGTAGGGTGGTTGTCGTGACTGCTGCTGCTGCTGTTGCTGTTGGTAGTGGTGCGCTGGCTGTTGCGGTGGTGGCAGGCGCTGCGAAGCATACGCCGCGGCCGCCGCCGACAAACCACCGGCTGCTCCAGCGCCACCGCCACTCCCGCTGTAGCCTGTCGTACTTATCGGTATAATACCCGGCAGTACGGCATCGGCTGGCATTTGCCGATTCGTGTGGGAAATGTACAAATTAATGTAATCCTTGACTTTGGAGTATTCACCCAGTGTGGCTGTGATGTCGTCATCGCCCTCTGAGGGATTGACACGTCGCGGCTCGGAGAAGAGCGAATGCTCACGATTGACACTTTGCACCTGTTGACGTTCGTTTTTTTCACGTTCTCTTCGTTGTCTGCGATCATTTTCGTCCATGCTGAGAGAGTGAGATGAAGAAAAGAACGGGAAATAATATTGTTAGATAAAGATCGTATCATATTGGAAAATGACCATCGAAATTATTGAACTGATAAAAAATTGCATGCGAAAATAAATTACAAGAGATCCAAAATAATCACAATTTTTATATTTTTAAACATAAAGATCAAGCTAAAAATATTATTATGATATATATGCATTAAACTACAGTCATGTGACACATGACTAGCAAGTAATAATTTAGCGTGATGTTAAGCTTCTTCAAACAATCTTTGATAGATATTTTACCAGTAAAAAAATTAATCATTGATCGTTAGTTTTTCGATCAAAAATAAAAATTTTGCTACAATTTTAATTAGCTACATTTTGTAAAGTTAAGATTTCTTTTGTGTTGGTGATTATGACAAAATCAATATGAGTGTAATTGATACTGTCGCTTTTTAACATTGTTAGGTACACGGTATCTTGTCTTTTTATCGAAACAATAACGATCAAGGAATGATTGCTTTATACTTGATATAAAGTGATTTTTATAACAAAAATCATAATTGAATGTGCTCCTGCAAAGTACAACTTAAATTGGGATTCCTAATAAGAGCATTCGCTGCCTATATCACTTTTAACCTAATGATTCCAAGACATTCTATCTGAAAAAATACAGTTTATGAGAGGACTGTAAAACAAACAAAGTTATACAATATTAATTAGAAATGATTAATTGAAAGCGATTAATTTTGTTCGGTAAAAGAGTCATAGATAACAGTTGCATCAGTGATGGGTTCCCATAAAAAATCATTTTCATAAACATTTTAGATATAGCATAATGCATATAAGCGTCCTGCTCCTCAATAAACTCTTTGCATAAAAGAGCAACATACGTTACAACCACAAAGAAACATTATAAGGACATAGAAATTTGCACACAAACAGGAACTGGGAAGTGTAGCAAATAAAACAGGAGAGCAAACGAAGGTTTCACAATCACACTAGTCAATATACGGTGCCATAGTGGCTCAGCGGATAAGTGTTCGGTCTCTCATGCAAGAGGTAGTTCGGAGGTTCGAAATTTAGTAGAAAAAATACCACTTTAGAAAATTAATTTTTCAAATTGTTTCTTCTAGCGAAGTATTGGCAACTCTGCGAGAATATTTTGTTGCCATGGTTATAAAGTTTCTCAATCCCGTTCGGATGCGTATCCGATAGAAGAATTTGACAGGTTCCGTTACTTGCGCTTAGAACGAGCACACACAAGTTAATGCGCGGAAGCCTAAGAGAGACCTAAGACTCGGTTACACGGACTATTGCGTCAACTATTTATTTTTATATAGTACACCACTGGGTACAATATAGAGCTCGAAAGGTCTGGGAGTGTTCGATACAAAAATTGGAATGCAAAAAATTAGTTTCATACTTGAAAATACATTTATTGCATTGCCTCTTGCAATCTCTATGTGCCAGAAAGAGAGTGCAAGAACGTACGTATATTTTACTTTCATTATTGCCAGTAATCTAGCTCCAACGCAGTGACGAAGTGGTGTGATGTGTGCAATTTTAGTGTGTATGGAAGAGATATGGAAAGCAACTTAAGTTTACTAAAGTTCTGCTTGTGCATAGTAGAAATGGTTAAAAGCAAAAGAAGAACAAAGCTAGTTACTCTGCTCACATTTCTGCACTTGCACTAGCACTTTACTCTTCACTGTGCTCTGCTGGTGCATTATAAAACACACTTGAGTGGAATCAGGGTCTAATAAATGAAATAAAATTTTGCGCGGAGCAAATCACGGTGCATACGCCGTTAGAGTCTGGTGAGATTGGAAAGGCTAAATAGTAGACCGATGAATCTGATGACTTGATCGATTAGCTAATGATGACAAAACAGTGCATAATGAAATTTGATAACTTCATGGAAAGCAATAATATTGACGATGGAACAAGGATGCTAGAAAGACAGGACGACACTAAAACGACACAGGAAAACTTACTTGCAAAGTGTGTAGGTATTTTTGGAATATGTATATTAGGCGCAAAGCATTTGCTAGTTGCTGCTGTTGTTTTGCGTATTACTACTACAAATTGCAGTCGTCGTCGTCGACCTGGTCGTCGTCATCAGCACCTTGTCTGCGCGTTACACAATTACAATTTGATTATTATTGCTCTTGTGTTTAATATTTTGTTGCATACTTTTAGGAGTTCAACTATGATTATGAACTCTTGAACGGAAACAAGAAGCAAATATTGCGTGTGATCTACGATGAAGAATTATCGGTGAAGCTGTCGTTATTATTTGAGTTCTTACAGTTCCTGTGTGGCTTCGTGTTGCTGTTATTTTAGCTGGCTTGTTTACATGGAATATTTTTGGTTTTCTTTTCATTTTCAAAGGCAAGCTCGTTGATGGGACTTTTTGGATCTTACAACTGCACGCACATCTCAATGTGCGTTTGTATGTATGTACATATGTAAAAGAAAAGTATTTAAAATACTCAAAAGTTGACAAACGCACGTAATTTTAACATGAATGCGTATATCTGTGCAAGTCGCTTTCTCGAAAGATGAAGAATTCTGTTACTTCCGTATAAATTCCTTGGCGTCTTCTTGGTCAAAGTTGTGCTGGGAATATAATTTCCTTTCACATTTAATGAGTTCGTTTGTACGATTTTCCAAAAAATGTTCGTATCTCTTTGTTTTGCATCTGATTTCTCTTTTGGTAGTTTTCTTATTTTTTCTTTGGGCCTTTTCTGCTGGGCACTTTGTTTTGTTAATTTTTTCAGCGCTGTTTTGCTTTTGTGGTTTTACTACCTCCCTTTAGGTTTTCCATTTTATGCTTTTTTCCTATGATTTTTTGTGATTAAACAAAAATCCTCGGTTCAAGTTTGATATTCGGCCCCTTTTTGATTTCGTGAAAAAGTATTTTTTTAGTGCTAGTCTTTTATTGCTTCTCTATGCATGCGTGTTAGTAACAGTAGTGGTATGGGTAGTAGTAGTTGCTGTACTTTATTAAATAGTAGTAGTAATAGCTGTAAATAGCTGTAGTTGTAGTACCTGCAAGTAGGCCAAGGAAGAAGATAATATAGTGGCAAATGAAATACCAATGGAGAAAGGAGTAAAGAAAATTTAGAAGGAATAGAAAGGGTGAAGTCATAGTATATAAGTAGATAGGTGCAAAATATGAATAAGAGTGGGAGTGGGAGAAGAAATTAAAAGAGTAACAGGAGGAAAATCAGCAATTGGAGTAAGAGAGGAATGGAGAAAAGGCTCGGCAGTGTAAACATAAAAGTGTCAGCAGAAGAAGACAAGGGGAAATAAAATGTGGAGAAGCAAAAAAGCAGCAGTAGAAGAAACTGCGTTTGGTCGAAGGAGTTTCAGCGAAGAAGGAATTTTAGGCTGCAGCTGGAGAAGGGAGATATCGTGGATATAGAATAAAATTGTAGGTCCCGTCATTTTGTGCTAAAATAGACCTAGGGTAGAGCTAGGTCTCTGTTACGCCTATTGCTTATTCAAGTAATATTAAGAGGTAAAATAAAGACATCGTTAGAGTAGAACTAGAAATCGGTGTGCCAAGAATAGGTTTAAGAATATGCTGAAATAGAGAGAAAAGCATTTAGAATTATAATTCTCAACCCACTTCTAATAAGAAAAAGCAATTATCATTGTCACGCCCATATAACTCATAGCGGATGCAATAGAAAAAACATCTGAAAGCATCTCCAATACATCTATTATACTCTATAAACATTAAAATATGGGCCAAGAACGAGCTTTCCCGCGGTGACTTGTGTGAAAATGTTCAACTTCCGCTTTCGGACCAGCAGCTTTAAAAATATGCGCATGAAATTCAAGTTTTCTGCCTTTTTAGCGTCATCTAACTAAAAATATTCATAACATTATTACGGCAGATATGAAAAATATGAAAACGTAAAAGATAAAAACGAAAAAAAAGCAGAAAGCATAAAGGTACAAGAAAAAGTGTTGCTTTGCACACGTTCAATGAAAATTTGCATAAAATTCATAACGTATGCTATATCGTGCAAAAAAAAATTGAAAGAATATGCAAACTCTCTCACACACACACACACACACACGCATGGAGTGGAGATAGTAAAAAAGTGCAGAAAATGCAATAAAATAAAAATGTATGCAAAATGTAAGACAAAATAAAGGAAATATGACTACAACAAACACAAAGGCAGACAGACAGCAGAAAAGGCAACGCTGTAGCAAGCACACGTGTGCATAAATATGTATAGAGTAGTACGTGTGTATGTGTATATTGCAGATACCAATACAATGAGTAAAATTGATTTCCGGTCTCATAAACGACAGCTGTGTGCAAGCAAGTGCACGTGTATACACATGTATGTATGTAACATGTGTGTGTATTTAAGTATGTGTACGTGAGTGTGATGGCTTTTATAATAAAGCCAGTAGCTGACTGTAGGAAAGTGTATACAAAACAAACTAGCAAGAGCTTTCTTTTTGAAAAAGTAAAGCAAATTTAATAAGACAAGACAATAAGGAAATGTTAGTTTTCAGCTTGCCAGTGAAAGGAAACAACAGCAACAACAACAAAGAGACGATATGTCGTACAATATTCATATACAGTTGCTGGCTGTACTATTGGCAAGGCAACACTAAGAAAAGTCTCAAAGTATGCAACGTTGAGAAACGCCTCAAATTATGCAACGCTGCGCAAGTAAATTGACAACAAAGTCAAGCAAAAAAAAGTCCAATAAAAGTAAAGAAAAGCGCGGCAAAGGCGCTTCACACACACATGCACAGGAAGCCGTAGAACAAAATTTTGTTTTAAAAATGCGCAAACACGCATCTAAAGAAAAATCAACGCGGAAGGAGAAATATCAGGAAATGCTAACGTAAACACAAAGTGTTGGGCCACAGAACAGGAAGGTACGACAGAATTCTAGAGGACGTAGCAGAAAGCAACAAGCCGTCTAAGACGGCACTTTACCCGGCATCTCGACATCTACAAAATAAGATAATAAAACAACTTCGAAACGCGCGTTAAAAAGTTTTCCTTAAACGCGGCTCTGCTTTAGCTTCTTTGACAGACTAAATGTAGATGGGGGTAGCAGGGGGAATGAAAGAAAATGACTTGCAAACATTTGGATTTTCTGGCTTATCAACAGATTCTCAGCATTTTTTATAAATACATAGTCTACTTGTATTAAAACATCGAGAAAGAAAGAAAGTAAGAAAATTTAAAATAAATTAAGCATACGCCTACGAGAAAAATAGTACAAGATATAAACGATTCGAACAATTGAAAAATCACAATTAATAAGAAATGCAACGTTATGACTTTATGTGCTATTTCAAACATAAAACCGTTTATAATCTATATGGCAACACTGGTCTACAAACTGCCAATGCAGTTTTTTTCTTATTAGCCATTTTAAGAGCTTGTTGTTAATACATTACGTCCTTTTGAAATACGACAGTAATATACATAGGCACGTTCTTGCATGACTTTAAAATGATGAATAAGCTTTCTATTTACTTTAAGTTATCTTTCTTAAACTAGTCAGAATGCACTCACTTCCGTTCTGTACCACTTTCGAAAATATAAGTTTTCTAAATTTCTTAGTTTATAAGCTATTTTTCTACAAGTCAAGAGCTTACTCGATTCTGTTGCTGCACGACTTTTACGCGGTAAATTTTTTAATTTATAAGTTATATCTCAATTAGAAATTCTTCGTGTTTATTGCAGACACTTAAATAGCTAATGAAGCCAAACTTAGTTCCGACTACTTTACAATTCAGGCATAAAAATAACAACCACACACAACAGAACAAACCAAAGTACTACATATATAAAAATGGATTTAATTTGTGAAAATTCTTGAAAAACTGAGAATCGCTTGCTGTGCATCTTCTCTCTCTGAAGAAATTTGCATGCTTGCAGCTTCGTTTTTTCCAACTTTAATACTTTTTTGTTGTTGCTTTTAATGCATATTGTTTTGTACGGTTTGGGTAGGTACTTTTATAAAAAGTAGCTCAAAACTGAGTAGATAAGAGGAGCAGTACAGCTTGACAACAACAACAAAAACTCAAAAGAAAAACAAGCTCAACCACAAGGAGCCACAAATTGCTATACAACAAGAAAAAGTAGAGAGAAGTAGTAGTAAAAGCAGAAGCACAAAATGAAAAAAAAATAAGTTGCATACTTTTAGGAACTTTAAGAGTGCTGCGCAAAAGTGTAGCAACTGCATGATACAAATTCTGGAGAGACTAAAAAAGAGAAAAACTTGGCAATGAAGACGAAGAAACATACAAAATGCTTCTTTACCTAAGTATTTATTATGCAAAAAAGCATAAAATTTCGAGCGGAACGAAAAGGCAGCAGCCCAAAAGTTGCAACAAGGCTAGAGGAATGTGAAAAAGTGACAGATAAGTGCAGGCTGAAAGTTCAAGGGAAGGAAGATAGAAAGTGACTGTGTGCGTTATGTTCAAATGTGTGAGAGGCACTATAATTTAAGCAAGAGATATATGAGAGCCGGAACGTGACAGAATTTGATAATTATACAGGTCTACATAAATTCTTGTTTGTTAAGATTAAAGATAGAGGTTTAACACAGAACACGGCAGCAAAAAATGTAAGCAGAGGCCAGAGTTAAACGACAAGAATCATTTAAATTTAAAGAAATCGGTCACACTTTTATGCGCCTAAAAGCTCTGCTGTGGATTTGGGCATGACAGAAAAAAATGCAATGCCTAAAAATATGCAAAGAAATGTGCATATCCCCTGAGGAACATGCCAACAACACCGCAAAAAAAGCAACAATTTAACAATGTAATAGTGATTGTGCGCACATAAGTGCTTGTATGAAAACACACACACATACGCACAGCATAAAACAGGCAGCAGTCTCAAGGGAACTACCAAAAGTGAATGAGGAAGAGCAGATTTTAATGCTTAATATTTTATGCTTCTTGTGTTTATTTTTATGTGCATATGTTGTTGTTGTTGTTTTTGTGAACAATTTAATCTAATGGAAATTTAATTAAATGGCAAAAGGTTCAAACATACACAAGTGCACGCACACGCTCAGGCACGCACAACAAAAAGAAAAGGGACTACCTCAGAAATGTGGCAAGCAAGTCGGAAGGGCCTAAACAAACTTACGCTGGGGAAAGGAAAACTGTAGATAGTAGAACAACAACAAAATGTCTGGCTTACAATAAAGAAGACACAGGCAAAAAGTTACTTTGAAGTGTCATAAGAAGAAAAAGAGCATGCTTAAGCAAGTAAGGCCGACATAATCACTGGGACTTTGGTAACAAGTGACCATAAAATTAATTTACCACATACTAATGGCACGACAGGAGCAACATAAATGGCAGCTAAATGAATGAAACCGACGAAAAAGAAGCAGAAATGTATAAAAGGACGAGAAGAGACAAAATTAATAATGAGCTAGTAGAAAGTAAATAGCTAAAATGGAGGAGGGTTGAGCATATAAGAGGTTGAACATATAAGAAATGAAATGTGGTACTATGCGTTGAAGAAAAATTCTTGAAAAACTAAGAACCAGTGACTGCTGGTAAAATCAATGTAGGTAGAGCTGGACATTTGGAGCAATATCGCTATAGATTCGAATGCAGTTACCAAAGAGATCCAAAGCAGAGAATTCAACAGAAAGTTCTATCTATGATGCTGTTTAATTAAAACTCGATGAATAGGTACATATGTATGTTTGGAATACTCAAGCACAACAAATGTATCAGCTACAACAATCATAACAATTTATTAAAAAAACAGTGCAAAACAGTAAAAGAAAGAACAACGAAAACGAGAAAAAAGCTTAACAAATCAAAATAAGGCGCACGTGTCTATCTGCAAAGCATAGGCTTACACAAACACAACTGAATAGAAATACAATATAGTGGTGTGTGCGTGAGTGTGTTTGTTTGTTGGGACCCGCTCGCGCGCCAAAAAGTAACTTCCGGTGTTGCGCCGCACACTGGCAAAGAAAAAGGCAAAAAGAGCAAATAAAGTTAAAGGCGGCCATTATTTAAGTGGAAAGTGGGTGTGAAATGGGCTGTAAAGTCAATTTAGCAAGTGAGTGTGTGTAAAAGTGCTTATATATATATGTACATATGTATGAATGTATGTAAGTGTAGTGTTGGTGTGGCAAAAGTTTGCTACTAACGGATACGCGGCTGTAACAGTAAGCGGCAATGACAAACAATGCAAAACTTTGCCACAACAGTTACTTTATCGTCTGGTTGGCAAGGATTACAATTTGAATGGAAAAAGCAAAACAATACAAGAAATTTCCGTTGGCTATATAATTTCAAAACCGCAGAAAGTGTGAAGTAGCTTGACGTAAGAAAACTTGAAGAAACAAGTTATGGGCTTTACACAAATTTTAAGAACTTTTCTTTGAAGATTTGGGTTTTCACTTCAAAAGCTCGATAACTTAAAAAGTAGTTCCTGCTCTTAAAGCTTCAACTTTTTTTTCGAATTAAGCTAAGATTAGGTAAAGCTCTTAATGATCGATGGTGCTCGTAGCGACCAATTCATTGTAACTTTTTATTCTTTTAAGCAATTCAAAAGCTTTTTTGAAATTGTTTTGCTCTTCTTTGTTTCGAGGCATGTTTGTTAAAAAAAATTGCTTTCCCTCTTGAAAAACAGTATTTAAAATTAATTTGAACTTCTTGATTTCGAAGAATGGTATTCTCTTTAAGATTAGTCGTTTATAAAAACTTAAATTTGATAGCGCTCAGATGAAAAATAAATGATAAGTAAAAAAAAAGTTTTACAAAATTACAACAACATAATATTGTAAGCAAATTTCAGAAAAATTCAAATATTCAGTCAGTGAGCTTGTGCGATTTTGATCTACATATTATAAAAACTCTGAGTGGTTTTCTCAAGAAATATCTTGATATTATTGAATCGGATGGTTACTATAGGCGTGGGAGTTAATCAGCAATGATATATTTTGACTTGGAGGAGATATAAGAAAGGAGGTGTAAAAAAGGAAAAATATATATTGTTCTTCTTGAGCAAATTTATATAAATTATAAATAAGCTTCTCTTTTCAAATATAAATATGCATAAGAGAGAACGGAGATTCGGGGAAGAGCGCAGCAGCTAGACAAGAACACCAAGGCAATTCCGCAGCCACAGATATAAATCAATTAAATTAATGCAAGTTACTTTAATATAAACCAAAATAAGCGCACACAGCAAACGCAGTAACACACACACACACAGATACGTTTAGCATGTACATATGTTTGTGTGCGTGCAAAGGTTTGCTTATATGCGTTGTAATAGCAGAGCAATAAATAATTAAATTAAACCCCTAAAGGCGTACACGACATGCTCGTGCAACAACAACGTCAACAACAACAACACTAACAACAAAAATAACAATGCCAACAACAATAATGTGTCACGGCATTCCAAAAGGCTGTAAAATGTAATAAATAACATACCGCCACACAAGCGCACACTCACACACTATGCACGTGCGTGTACGTATATGTATATGTAGTAAGCATGTGTGTGTGTGTTTCCATCAAAGAGCGTGTATGTGTGTAGACGACAGCGTTCGAAAAAGTTTGATTTCAAGACTTAAGCAAACTTAGCTTGTACATAACATGAACTACAAAGGAATTGAAAGTATTCAAGCTGATTGAACTCAGAATGCCAGAGCATAGAAAAACTTCGAGCTATTTTGCAAAATGAAAGTGGAAAAAGTCCTTCGAAGTGCAGACATTCATATTCGAATTATAATGCGGTTGGTAAGCATACACAAAAGACAGACAAGGTCAGAGATGAAACCTGTTAGAACATACATACATACATACGACTAAGAAATGCTTTGGCGAAGACGAAAAAGAAGCGAGTGCATTTCATTGAAGAGATTCCGATATGCTGTACAAACTGAATGGAAGTATCCTTTGAACATTTGCTCTAACATAAAGCATACAATTTTTAATATGAATTATGAAAGAGGTAAATCAGTCATGGATTAGCAAATATATTTGCAAATAACTCTCTGAATTTTTAGTAAATTTTTTTCTTCGTTTTATGCTAAAAGACTTAAAAAGCTTTGCGTGTGATTTTAATAAAAAATCAGAGTATTTATTGTTTAAGCAGAACTTTTTTATTGTTATTATTAATTTATGGTTGCACATAATGTGCTGCTGGTAGTGATGGTAGGGGCTAGCACTTCCAACTTTTCTTCTTAAGATTTTGTTCCAAATATAAAAGCTTTGTGTTTGAAATTAATTGTAGAAAAAGGGAACAATGACTTTTTTAATCAGGACCATTATTTAAGTTTATTTCTCGATAGCTTAAAATCGATTTTTGCTTAAAGAGTAACCTGACAAGGGGAAATCAATCAATTAAAATGCGATAAAAAAAATGCTTGTAGCAAAACTTTTGCTCATAAGCTCGATATTCCTTCGAATTAATTAAAACGACAAATATAGTTGGACGAGCCAAAAAAGTAAGCTAATCCCTTTAAAAGATTAACAAAATAATTAGGCACTGCTTTGATAAAGGTAAAAATATCAAAAGCAATCCAAAAAATGCTATCAACAGTTCAAACAATGCAATTTGCCATTTGCCGCCAGCAAATCTTTGTCAGTTTAACCTCAATCAGTCACATTTAAGCTATCTTAAATCTGCGACAGACAGAACAGGCGAAGAAAAGAAGAAGAAAAGTGCATAGAGATGAGTAGGAAATGGAAGCTGCTCTTGGTTGAAGCGTTGTCAAGCGCGCATTTACAGAATAGCGATTTCCGTCAGCCGAAAACAACAAAAGCAATAACAGAAACAACGAAAAGGCGCAGCTCTAAGGATGCAACTCGCATGCAGGCAAACAGGATTAAAGCAAACAGAAATGTAGCATGTGTGTGTATGTGTGGTTGGTGTGTGTAGCTGTGTGCGTGGGTGTGGCAGTATAAATCTTGATTATATTCTTGTCGCCTTGTTGCCGTCGACATCGCCATCGTAGAACTCGTTCTCCTTGTTGTCTTAGTAAACCGGCATATCCTTACAGACAAGCGAGACAAATGGACGAAAAGAGTCAGACACGTGCACATACGCAGACACATTTCTAACGGCAGCCGCACATTTACGGTGTGTGTGTGTGTGTGGTTTAGAAAAAATAGCAGCAAAAGACAGACTTCTAGCGCGAATCCAGCAGGCAAACAGACAAGCAACTGAGCAGAAAAGTACGTCGCCATAAACATCCCTGTTGGACTGAAGAAGAGAACTGTCTCGAAACTAGACCAAATGTAATTCGAAAAAGCGCCCGTCAAAAGTCGACATTAAGGTACGGTTTTGGATTAACAACTAGAAAAATGATTCATATGTTATGCCGAGTAGTAGCAATCGCTTGAGACGACTTCGTTGTTTGCATGATTTAACAGGGAACCCCACTTCCCACTAAAAAAGATAAAGTTCAGTAATTTGTTCTCTTTAACCTTCTGCGACTGACGTGGTAGTCTGACAGACACCAATGTCTTTTTGGATCATAAATTTAATATAGTTAACAACAACTTCTATCCTTAATTTAAAAACAAAAATCATAACTGTAAGTGTACAAAACAAAATAATGTAAAATGAAAGCAATCGAATTGGTGTCTGGTGTACTACACGTCAGTAGAATTGTGAACACTAAATCACGTCAGTCGCAGAAGGTTAAGAAACAAATGAAAATGCTTAGGGCTTTCTGTATAATTTTAAGCTACATATATTTAATTTTGAAGGAGACGAAAAGTGGCCCAAGACTAAAGCGATCTAATTCAAAGAATCCATTTAAAAAATTTTCTTTTCAAAAAAAATTATATAACATGTGCCAAAAAGCCTGCCGATGTTGCTCCCCTTCAACAATGAAGAACCACTCACTATATTAGAGCGCCCCCTATCAAGCAATCGATACCTAGTGTCAACGCGTTCTCCGAAGTCTCCCGCACAATCGAATGAAAGTACTCCGACACTAGTTCGATTTCCTGCCGGCACTTATCCATTACAGTCATGTGTGTTGAGTCCTGCCTCACACGCACTCAAATACATTACATACATGCACACATCTTCCTCAGCGACTATACGCAGCCGAGTGTCACTTTAATGCATTCTTCCCACATAGCGCAGTCTGTCTCTCGTTGACGCAAACAACTACAACACCCGCAACAACAACAAGAACTTCTCTGTAGTACGACGTGTTCTTAGCGAGAGTCCTTGGCTTACTGACTTCGCCTCGTCTGTGTGCTCTGTCAGCTGCATTAAACAGCATGTGTCCTCATTTCCTTCTTGAGGCGCGGCGGCAAAGGAACGCGTATGCCATGTCCACTCAACTGCATCGTTCCATTCATGCAACTGTTCGTCCTTCTATGAATATTTTCACCAACTGTGAGGGATACACGCAGGCGAGCTGGATTTATTTGTGTTGTTGTTGGTTGTTGTTGTTGTTAGAGCTAACACAGGAAGCCACTTTCCACTTTGTTGCAAATTTGTGTTTTTCTTCTGCCTGTACTTTGTAGCTTGTGCATTGTCCTTGCGCAGCGATTTGATTAAAACGATAATAGTTTTAGGGATTTAAGTTTAATTAATGCGGACTACCGGCTCTAACAACTAAGTGTCCTTCCCTGCGACAAGGCATAAAAAACGCACAAGCCATAATAGCCTTTAAACTCTTCCTTTACTTTGTCTCTGCGGCAGAGCTGCCACCTTTATGTTATTAATTTCTCTTGCAGTGTCGCTGTGCTTGTGCGGAAGATTTTCCGTGGTGTAGGAAAACTGTTGGAGCAGAAATTCTGTTGCAGCTAAAAGTTATTGCTGCATGCATTTTAGTTTGCGGGCCGCTGATGAACTGTAGGCGGCTGAGGAATGAAGAGTAGCTTCCGGTTGCCTCTTCTATTCGATGCCTGAAGATATCAGCATGCAATTAAATTTGTTCTACTTAAAATGATTTTACCTTTTAGTTATTTCTTCAAATTATTTGACGTCTAGAGTTAGAAGAGATACAGAAATATATTTACAAATCAACGTATTTCTTTTGAAGCTGTTCGGTGTTTTATTTGAAATGTATATAGTATTTTTGTTTAATTTTACCATTTCTTGCTATTAGTATGCATAGTAGCTCTGAATCACCTAATGAAAAATATATAATTCTACCGAAGATTTGTCAGCGGAATGAAAATATTGATTCGTAAATACATATTCGTAGAAATGCACAGGCAATAGCACTACGAATAAACGGGACCTACAAATTCACCGACCTATAGCCGTGTCGAAACTGGACTGATAAGCCATATCAACAAGGCAGAGTTGTCAATTCGTCAAGAAAAACGGCGCCACACAAAGAAACATCTCGACACATTAGATGATACGAATCTGCCAGGAATTCGGCATCATATTTTTATGTACATACAATAAGAAACTGACAAATATGAGTAAGTTTAACGGCGTATTCTCATTTTTCCCAATTATTTTGCAAGCACTGCTGTTTAATAAAGTTAAATCATGCGCTTCGCTCTCCTCTCTCTCTCTCACTGCACGCAGCAACTAATCATAAGCCAGGAGCTATGGAATTTCTAGCAAAAGTTTGCAGACATTTCTTGCACTTGTTTGTAATATAATATTATCCTTTGGATTTCTGTGCAATTCTATTAATGCGATATTTATGTTTCGTCTTTAATGAAGAACGAAGAATATTTTGCAAGCTTAATTAACCCATTTTAGTCTATTGGGTATTTAAATACCCAAGAAAACTCTGAAACTTAAAAAATTTTAGCACGAACTAGGAAATAGACATCGAGGTATTTTTTTCATAATAGTGAAGAGGAAAGATAAACCTAAAAATAAAAAATAAAACCATACAAATTTTCCTGGGTTTTCCTTAAGTTTTGTACCATTGAAAATTCTGTTTTTTTCTGAGTCGGAAAATGCTTAGGAAAGTGCTCCCAAATAAATGAAAAAGGGGAAAAATGGAAAACGCGCACTCTTTCTAGGTGGCCTAAGGTATCCTTTTTAGAATAGAGACAATCAAGCAAAAATGCGCTAACAAACCTGGTCGTCACACAAGATATTTTGAAAATGGGTATTTAAATACCCGACAGTCCATGGTGTGTAGTCAAAATGCAATTTTTTGTTGTATGACAAATATAAATTGAAGTAAATAAAAAGCGCATAGAAATTTGAATTTTTCTTATTTTATTAAAAATTGGCAATGTTTATAAAAAAATTTTCATTGAGCCATTGCTTTTTTTTGTTGGTCTGGTGCAACACCTTTATGGTAGTCCGAAAAGCAAGGAGCTGGATGCAAGTTTGTCTGGCACTTCAAGCATCCATATTCAGTTTTACCGCCGCACTGCGAACAACGATGACGAGTGTTGAGCTTTCCGATCAAATGATCCATTCGATCATAACGCGTTGTTAGTTCGGCCCCGGAAGTCGATTTTCTTCCTGGATGATGAGAAGTGCGCTTTACCATAATGGATTCACAAACCGCCACTCGGAATTCTACTTGAGACATCAAGGGGTTATTTTCATATTTGCGACAAAAGCAGTGTAGCTTCCACGCATTTACCATGACCGCGTCTAACGCATTTGTTATCAACGGCCAATACCACTTCTTGCCTCGAATCCGAATTCGATAATTATTTATTGCATTGTCAAAAAGGTCCACACCACCCATGCGATTATTATATTGGCTGACCAAATGAGGCTGATCAATTAGAACATTTTTTTGTTGCTTTCGATCATACCGCTTTGCATAAGATATTGGCGTATGGCTCATGAAATTAGATAGTAAAGTTACAACCTGAAAATATAGGAATAATGAGTAACGCTGGGACAAAATGGAACGTTTCTGAGAATAACTTACTGCATTATCGTTCCAACGCACTGCAAGTATTGAATTGTTTCTATCAAAATAAAAGTCAGATGTCCCGCGAGGTTTCTTGCGCATTTCTTTGATGCTTATCAATGGGGCATGATTGGTCCGATTATCACGTACAGTTCCCAAAGCGAAGTATCCATCCTTTGATAAACGCGTCATTAGCTTGTGACTTGTGAAAAAGTTGTCAAACGTTACAGTGTGCTTAGAGCGGTCCTCTAGATGCGACAAAAGTGATGACAGTTCGTTCTCCAAGTCCAAAGTCGGGATCTTTTTGCTCTGATGCACCAGCGTACGGGATAAACTGGTATAAGTATCCTTCTGTCGAGGCTAAGCACCAATACTTGTATCCAAATCGAATTGGTTTACTTTTGATGAACATCTTACATGAATGTCGGCCATAGTAGGATTATTTTTTGGCAAAAAAGTTAAAGCGAAAGCAAGTCACACCATGGCCTGTCGGGTATTTAAATACCCATACCATATCTCAGGTGTGGGTGCAGATAAAAAAAAAAATATTTTTTCTTTCAACTTCTATGGTTCACGAGGCACGCCAATAAAAATTTCATCAAAATCGTATGAGCCGATCTATGGTCAGTCTTTAATGGGTTAAAGTTTCGCTGCTACTGAAGCTATACATACATACATACATACATACATATATAGCAGATATATTACATAGTAGTAGTAGAGTAGCGTGAGGCAAGTGAAAGCCAAAATTTGTAATTACAAAAGTTGAGTTGAAGTGTTGACGAACTGAACGACCAAATGAGAATTTAAATGTTTGTTGTACAAAATTTCGTAATTTTCAAGTGATTCAATGTCGAATTTTGAAGCAGCTATTTTTATATTATTAAACATTGGCTCACCTGACACATTCAACGAAATCGTGTGTTAATAATGTTTTGATATCTACCTACTATTAAGCAGACGTACGTTGTGGACTATTTTTGAATATTTGAGATATTCAAAAGAAAAAAGAAATGCTTGTTGTGTATTTTTCCGAAAGCAGCCCACACAAATTAGCGTCGCACACAGTTTTCCGCGTGTATAACACGAGAGCATCTAAGTAAATTTCAATAGCACAAAAGAAACGGACTGGATTAAAATGCCACGAGACAACATCTCAGAAGAAACTCAACATCTTAGCTCTCATGCGCTCGAGGTTATACTTTTAAAGAGGCATGTAAAATAAGTTTCAATCGAATTTATTCAAAGATACATATATTGATTTTTTCTTTCTTCTTTTTAAAAAAAGTATTGATATTATAAATGACAAAACACAAAAAATATAATAATCGTGGGCCATATCAAAGTTTAGACACCTACGGGTTAATAGTGTGCATATAGATCGCTTAAGATCGAATAAATATTGCGGAATATTGCAAGAAGAAGCCAACGGGCAAAAAATAGACATGCAAGTGGTCATAAAAAGTGCTTTCAAAGTGAAGCGATTCGCGTTTTAATGAAGTGCTTTAATGCATAGCAGTAGCGAACCAGAAGAAAGAAGTGAAGAAAATACATAGGCATATCACAGGGAACGATAGTATAATCAGATGGAGAGCATAACTTTAGATGACTGCTTTCCGCAAACCATGCTGTCACAGATGCAGCTGTAAGGAGCAGAGGAAATTATGTTTTAGATACTTCGAATATTTTTACGATTTTAGAATGCTTAAAAGGAAATCAGCGCATGTCTTTAAATTCAAATGAAGCAAAAGGACCAAGATGTATACAAAATATTGCCCATCTCGCTTGTAAAAATCTATAACTCATTGGAATTGCGAATGCGTGCTCAGAATGTGCGCCAAGAGGCACGTGCGCACATTTGCCACCCCAGCAGACTCATTCGTTTTCCTTTTTGTCCGTTTGACAGTTTAAACGTCGGCGGGAGGGCCAGAGAAAGTGTGAGATTTATACACAAACGCACACACATACATATAGTAGAGTAGCAAAATTGTTGGCCATTATGTGGAGGCCAATGATTACATTGCTGATGGATTTATTTGTGAATTTAATTATGCTAAATGTAAACAATATAGCAAAAGATCCATTTCGATAAGTGGACGAAGTGAAAAGTGATATGCACCACACACACACACACACACACACATACATACATACACAAATGGCATCATTTGTTGGGTCAAGTGGGTTCAAATTCGAAATTCAGGCCTAAATATTATTTATGAGACAGCTTTATGGTTTTTGTAGCCACTTTTCAAATGTTTGGCGAGCCGCAAACCATTTTCCTCTACCCTTTATCGATTAAGAGGCCTTTTTGTAGAGCATGACACAACGCAGAAAAAATTTATAAAATGGTTGAGGTTAAAGCTATTTGAAAGAATTACAAGAACAAAATATGAAAACACTTTTAAAATGTTTGAATAATTTTTTACGCAACGTTAATGTTATAGAGGGAGCCTTTGAGATTTATCCACAGTCCAGAATATATAAGAAGTAAGTGAAATACATATTTGTAAAACTATCTGATGTGGGTCGTTGATCTTAGCAATGTATCAGACCAATAAATCTCGGAATCCTAAACGCTTTTCAGTTAAAAATTCTGAGATTGCTCCGAAAACTGCAAGGGTTTAGATTTTTTTAACAGTACATATACAGATACATACATATTTCGAAATCGTTGCGTCATCAGATCAAAGAAATATTTATGGAGGAGATGGTTCTACCTTCAGTTATTAAAATAGAAATTTACCGCTGATCAAACTGGTGGAAGGCTGGGACAAAATAAAAAACAACACTTAAAAATGAAATTTCTAAACTTGTAACATACAAATTGAGATTTTTTGGGATTTTTATGGTATTTAAAAGGGAACAAATAAATACATACATATATAGAAAACCCCTGTATAGAAGTTTTGGCTCAGCATTACAGAAACATTTCGGAGTAGATACATATTTATCAATTATATTGTATATAGACTTAAAAGATATTAGTGCAATACTTTCAAATGTTACTGATGTGAATTGCTGAGCTGTAGATCTCGAACTTCAAGATAATTGATGAAAATTCACAAATTGAACCTTATAATTCTGGCCTAAAACCTTCAAAAGAGAATAGCTAACCCAGCCTAGCTGAGAATAGAAAATATATCCTTAACGTTGATTGCAGAGCTTTGAAATTTAAACTTGGAGACAATCATTGACAAAGGAAAGCTTAGAAGTATAATGCCAGTGCTTAAGAGATAATGAGTTATAATGCTTGAACGATACCATAGAATTTGTAAAAGCGCCTCATGTAGGTCGTTGAACTATCCAACTCGATTCTGGACACAATTGATGCGAGATGTTCAACTGGAGCCGATCTCACTAATTGTACGAAGCGATTTCAGCGAAGAAAAGGCGATATCAAATTTTTGATTACCGTTAAATAGATATTAATTACATGTTGATAGGTGTACGAGAGGGGAAAGAGGAGAGCATGAAAAGAAATGATGAATGAATGAACGGCTGGGCAAGCTAAACAGCTTAGACGAAAAAACTAAATGAAGATAAATCACGCCAAAGAACAACAGCAAAAAGACATTTCGACAGCAGCAGCAACAATGTAAATATTAGGGGCAACTGTAGCAACAATAGCGGCAGGAACAATCAAAACAACAAATACAAACAAGAACACGCGCTGAGCGCAAAAAAAAAAAATAAAATAAAAATACAACAACAACGAAAATGTGACAATGCGAGAAGCGAGAGTCGACTTTTGCTGCCTTTTGGGGCACATTTCTCTCGATTTTCAGCGATGATTTGAATAAAAATGTGTTGACGACAATCACAGCACAAAAACAAAAAGCATATGGCTTCGACAACAACAACGACAACAACATGTGCCACTGACGACAGCAACGCAAAATATATTAACAGCACACGAACAACAAATAATGACGCTAAAATATATGCAAATAAAATTAGAAAAAGAAGCAGAGAAAGAGAGAGAGAGGAAGAAGTGAAGCAAAACAAAATGGCAAAAAGTGAATAAAGGAGCAGCAAGCAATAACAACAATAAAAAATGGGCAAAACAACGAACGAATGCATTGATACTCGTATAAAACGAAGCGGCAACGACGACGAGACGAGACGATGACTTTGTGTCGGCAACATCGTCAGAGCAACAAAGAGCTGCAATATACAACGACGGGCGCCCCAAACAAGGAGCAGTAACGCGTTGGCCCGGTTTTCTTCGCTCTCTCTCTCTCTCCCTTTTGCTCGGCCGTGCCCTCTATGGCTCTCCCGCAAGCCACCTGCAACTGATAAAGCGAAAAAGCAACCGGGGCATGGCAACGGGTGGGAGGCTGAGCGGAGCAGCAAAGTAAAATTCCGCCAGCAATATACATTTCATTGTTTGTTGTTGTTGTTATTGTTACTGCTGCTGTTGGCTGCTGGCAACAAGGCGCACACACACACACACACACACACACACATGGGCATAAATGAACCGCGGCAACGAGCCAAGTTAACAGCTTTTAGAGGCTGCTTTTGTTGATGATGTGGAGCAGGGCTGCGTGGTTGGTTGGGCAAAGGGGCAAGGCAGTAGCTGAGTTGTTGTTGTTTGTGGTAGTACCGTCGTTAGTTTAACACAAACAACAGGTCAACAACATCGAATAGCCAGTCAGGCAGTGTGTTGTAAAAGAGGATTTTTATTTCCACAAGCACACCCACACATGCACCCTGAAAACATGTGAGCTTTTAAATTATCCTAATACATACTTATATTAAATATTTAGAGGCGGCATTTATGAGCGACAGCAAAAATGGACAAGATAAAGGCGGCAGGTGGATAAAGTCTTGTTGGTCCAAGAAAGCAGCACAAATAACAATAACCAAAACTAAACGAAAGGGAAAGTAAGGTGTTAGGGAAGAGAGCAAAAGCTGGCGTAGAGCAATTAAGCAGGGCCAAAACACTGCAATTATAAATGCTTTCAGTTTCGAGACATAATCTTTGGCAATATCGCCGTAAAAGTTGCATCAAAATCACTGTCAGTGACAAATCGAGTGACTTTTCCTATCGCGCTGGCGTTTCTCCCTTCTTCCTTACATTGACAGTTGCATGCGACGTGTCGCAAAGCGGACATTGGTAGTAAAATTATAATCCTTACAAAAACAAGATCCATACAAAGTACATACATATGTACTATGTACCTACGTCTCATTTGAAAACTAGAAATGATGTCATGACTATCGATTTCAAAGTTTCCAATCTGAAGCAACACTGAAGAAAAAGACTAACATATAAAATAAACGAGGGATGAGTGCTTTGGCGTGATTTCAAATACTTCCTAACATAATCTGCGGTTTCTATTATCAACTAAAACTTCTATTGTCATCGAAGGTTTCTCTCGATAAACGAACGAATTTCCTAATATCTTTTAATGAACTCTTTAATAGAAATTGTCTAGGGATTTATTCGTCTGTCTATTTCTATGAGAATTTCTGCGTTACGATCCGAATAAATACATCAAGAGCGAACGCATGTATAGAGCTCGGGTAAAACAGGTTTTGTCTGTGATACGAATAAATACCATACGTCATGACTAACAGAGCATTAAGCTTTTCTTCGTAGTTTCATGTCTACATTTACATATGTATGTATTCCCCAAGAGCTCGCTGTTCGGTTTGTCTGACAACGAGCCCAGTCCTTGTAATTGTTTGTTTGTCACCTTTTGCTGTAACCCCGACCAAAGTAGACGTAAGTTCCCAGACGCTGCTGTAATATGTATATAATTATAACGTTTACTAATACTTTCTTCTTTATATACTTTATCGCTTTCACCAAAATCTACGGGCGCATGACCCCCAATTGCCATACTGTCACTCCTGCCGGTTTTGGACAAAACCGTAGATACATATATGTAGTATATTTCGCAATTGAGAAATAAGCAAATGAGCTTTATAACAAAAGCAGAACGACTAAATATAAACCGATGCACAAATAGTTATAGTTTTTTCTTATAAGCTTTTTTAATATATGTACATATACATATTTAGAAATTAATATGATAATGAATTTAGAAAATTTGCAGCTGCCGATGTCGATAATTCTGCTACCAATCACAGGAATAAAGAAATCTTAAAATAATGCAGATCAAGAGGTTCAGCTGCAGAACCTGAACATATTTATGAAGGCATCTTTTTATAGCACAAATTGTATTGCTTTATTTTTATTTTTCTTCGGAAGTGCAAAAGTCAGACAGACTGACTGAAAACTTGACTTGACTTGTTGCGAAACGCAAACTTTTGCGCAAGCCAGATAAAATACGAAAATTTACCTTTTTTCGTGTGTTTTTTGGAGCTTTTTTTGTCGAGTTGTCGTTGATTTGTAGTTTTTTGTGAGGGGGTTTTTATTTGACGAACTTAACACACACACACACACACAATTTTTTTGTGGATCTCCGCTCAAGTTGCCAAGTGGTAAATTTATTTTCGTTACTATTGTGTTTTTTTTTTTGTTGTTCTACAACGACGAAGCACCAAAGCTAAGTAATTTAGCTAATTTGCGTTTTATGACTAAACACCGATACTTTAGAAGACTTGCTGCTGTGTTGGTGAGTGAGGACAGCACGACAAACAAGTTTGAGTCGCGCTCATTTCGAGCGAGCGGTTAGATTGCAGATGACTGCTGAGGGAGGCTGGGAGTTGGGAAAGTAGCCAGACAGTAGGGCACAAGCCGAAGCCAGATATAGTGCAAATTAAACTGATCAGTCGCGCACTTATGAGCAATTCCTTATCTCTGTTTGTGTCTGCGTGTTTTGCTTGCATTTTGTTGTTGTTGTTTTTGTTGTTGGTTCTTTCAGTGTCGCGCAATTTCAATATTCATTCGCAAATTAGCAAAAATTATGGCGGCGTTGCGCGCGCTCGACTTTTTGCCTTTTATTTGATTTCTCGTTCAGTTCGTGTTTAGATCTTTTCAGAAATTAGGAAAAAAAAATGTTGTTCAATAACAAATTGCCGTGTACGTTTTTACAAGCATAACAACGTAAAATGTGAATACAGCTAGCAGAAAGAGTAGAGGAAAACAACAAACGACAATAACACTAGACAACAGCACAACTAAGATAAGTATACGCCATGCTTTCATTGAATTATATTTTTATAATAAAAAAACAAGTAAGGAAGCAATCAGTCGGGTTTCACCGACAGAGTAATACCCTACACCATGTTCCCAAGTGGGGTGATAATTCACTGAAATTGTGGGCGTATTTGATTTACAATCTACATAGTGAGCGGACCACGCCCATTTTTGGCAGACTACAAGATATACCTAATAGGACTATACATGCCAAATATTGATGCTCTGACAGGTGTACACCAGATATTATCGGCATATTTATTTTACTGCCCCCATGGTGGGCGGACCACGCCCATTTCTGGAGAATTAAAAGATATTCCTACCAGGAACGAAGTAACCAAATCTGGACTCTCTGGTGTATATATTATGGAAGTTAAGAGGATTTTTTGTTTATCGCCTATATAGTGGGCGGACCACGCCCATTTTCTTGTATGGCATCTAAGACCTATATATCAACTTGGGAACCGAATTTCATTAATTTATATTCGTAACTAGTCAATTGGGAGCCATTTTAACGAAAAAATTTTGCCGGCTATATAGTGGGCGGACCACGCCCATTTTTTCCTGAGATATAGAAGACCTACCTCTTAACTTGAATACCAAGTATTATTCTTTTCCATGAGTAATTACACAAATTATAGCAATTTAATCGAAAAAAACCCGAGGTAGTGGGACTTATAAGTCCATTGGGGGCGTATCCTTCGACCGATTTAAATAATTTTAACACTTTACCTAACCCGAGGTTCACTGTGACTGTGTACCAAATTTGGTCCAAATCGGACAACTCCTTCTTTCTCTTTTTTGCGTACACGCAGACGGACGGACAGACAGACAGACAGACAGACAGACAGACAGACAGACGGACAGACGGACAACCGGAAATCAAAAGAGAAAGTGATTCTGATCATTTCTATATACTTATGTCTATACCTAGGACCGCTCCTTTAATGCGTTACAATTTTCGCACAAAGTTATTATACCCTATTACCATAGGTGTAGGGTATAAAGAGCTGAATAATTCAAACAGTTTTTAGAAAAACTTTCTTTATAGCATTGCCCACCATGTGTCACGATTCACTTTCGACCAAAATCGATTTGAGTGTGAATTGAATTTCAATTTCGATCGGAAGGTAAATTTAAAGAAAAAAGAGAATAGAGAAACGCTAGAACTTTAAAGAAAGAACTTACTTTTGGAGTATAGACATAATCCTGAAAATATGCAAGCGCTTTTTCAGGTTTATACTCTTCAGTCGTATGTCATTTTTGACGGACTATATGTAGATGGTGGTTTATAATTTAAAATTGAAGAAAATTTTAATTGATATATTCAGCAACAACTTTTGAACTAATTCTACATTTTCTATATATTCTATGATATTCTTAAAGAGCCAGAGAAGAAAAAATTTCAATATGTTACAAATACAGTGCAATCTTGTTGACTAGTTTAAACAATAACGAGTCACGTGAATCAACTGTGAAGGTTACAAATTGATGTATTTTTTGTTTTGTTGTTATTATTGTCTTGTATTTTTTGTTGTTGTGGTTGTTGTTGCATACGTATTTAGCATGTTGAATGAATTGAATCGTAGCTGGTAATTACGCGAAACACATACAAGCCGAAAGCATATACATATATATATGAATCTAAGATCACAAATGCATATACTTACATATACTCACTTGCAGACAAGCTAGTTTAGTTGCAAAAACATCTAAAATCAGTAGAATAATTGTAATAATGTATACCAATACCAACAAAAACGCACACAATAAATGGACACGCCTCATTAATTAAAATGTTGTTGATTATTGCTAGAGACGAAGACGACGACGACGACAACGAACAACGTCCAAAGCGCCATAAACATACACAATCAAAAAGCTGGCAAATATTTATGCGGTAGGCTGGCTGCAGCCATGGGGAGGCTGACTATGGGTCATGGCGAGAGCGTGACGAGCAGCAATCATATTGGTCTATATTATGTGCGACGGTCGGGTCAACATTAGAAGTGTAGCGGAAAATATGTTGAAACATTTCTGACGGGCCATTGAAATTATGTGCCAAGATAGAGGAAAGAGCAAAAAGGAGCACACAGAGCGAAAAGAAAATTCCTAGGAGGTGTATATGTAAATTTCTAACCTTCAAAGAATGCATTTAATTATAATATTTTTAAAATTAAATTAGCGAAATGTGACCCAATCTGTCGGGCAGAAATGGCTTCCGCTGTCTATAATAGATTTAAGTTAACCCGATGATTGCATAATTTTAATTCGGTGCATTTATGTACATAAAAGAAAAAACAACACAGTCTAAGGCACAGCTGAATTGGAAAAATTAAGATGGATTAGCGCAACTGTGTATGAAAGAAAGTTCATGTGGTGGCCTGATGGCGTATACTCTACCAGCAATACACGCTCACAAAAAGAGCTAGCGAGGAGCGGAAGTAGCAGAAATGGAAAACGAGTCAGAGTGTCAGAAAATATTATCATTTTGTTTTACTTGTAAGCAAAAATAATAATCATGATAATGTGCAAAATAATTTCATTTTAGTATTGCGTTGTATAAACATTTGATAAATTATCTGAATTTACGAGAGTGAGAGAGACAGAGAAGCACTGAAACATACATATGTACATACATATGTTAAAGTAGAAATGGGGCATCAAGTCGTCACAAAGGCGAGAAATTAAATGAATAGTGAGTATGTGTGTGTTAGTGGACACAAAATAAACCTGGTTGTTCGCCTGTCGGCCTGCCTAGCTGGCACCCGGCAGCTTTTGTCGGCTTGTTGAAATGGTCAAGGGACCATCATGGCCATTAAATGCGAGCACCATAAAATTGTATAGCTATATAGCCAAGTGTGTGGGGGGAAAGGAGCAGCAACATGACAACCAACAAGTTACAACGATAATGTGAAAAGGAGACCGCAATAGAGGTAGGCAGGCAACGAACGACGACATCGACTAGGCACAGCCCGACAGCGGTAAAACACAATAAAAAGTTGATATGTGCAATGGGCATAAATCTTTATTTTTGCTTTTTACTAGCCGCACTGCATGCAATCTCCTCCAGAGTGACGGAGAAAGGAGGCCATAGAGAAAATTACGATCAAAAAAACTAAGTAAATGCCGTTTTTCATTTGGAGTTTTTTCGGTTGATTAGTGTAGGAAAAGCGTTGCAAATTTGCTGGCATAGTAACTATTGCAAGCACGCCGACTTAAGTACTGTTGAACGGTACTATTATACGTTAGCAGAGCGCGAGGCGACGAAGAACCATTAAAGCGTGTTCATAATAAGGCATTTCAAAGTCTGAACAGCAAATTTTAGCATGGCAATAGCAAACTAAAGTTAAGGCGTAGAACCGGACAGTATCAATAACTACATTGAAAATGTGAGAAAATGAACAAAACGACAACACCGATAATTACAGAAAGAGCAGAGATCTCTAAACGGTATGAAACCAACAAGTTACCTCAAGAAGATCAATTTGAACATAGACAACTGCTTACGAGG
This sequence comes from Neria commutata, assembly GCA_963457695.1. Classification (NCBI taxonomy): domain Eukaryota; kingdom Metazoa; phylum Arthropoda; class Insecta; order Diptera; family Micropezidae; genus Neria; species Neria commutata. The sequence goes on from OY735246.1 coordinate 49,755,565, forward strand.
AAACTAAAAAGGAAAACCACAGCCATTAGCAAAAACTAATAAGAGAAGAGAGATGGGCCCAATAAGGTACCTCGGGAAGTGATCTTTGAAGATAGAAAACTTAATAGGAAAACATCACAGAAGCAAGATCTATTCAGAAAAGATATTTCTTCAGTCGATACAGATCCATTAAGCCACCTTAAGCAGTGATCTCTTTACACAGAAAAAAAACTGTTGGGGGGTAAATGAAAAGGAAACCAGCACAGCATATAAAAAACTACCCTGAGAAGAGATCTTTTGAGAATAGATCTTCTTTGGAAGCGCTATGCTATACAGACGGACAAAAGAATAGAGATGGCGAAGTGATTAAAGACAATAAACAGCAAATTATCAATATCTAGAAAAAAACCTGGTGATAAATGGAAGAGAATACATACAATACAGGTTAGGTTAAGCCGGCTGCCTAAAAAGGCCACGCATAGAGCCTGGCGGGTCCTTAGCGATGCCAGTTAGAGTTCCGTTTAGGAATGGTTAAAGTAATGATCTGTCAGAATTTGGCTGTATTCTACAAATTTTCAAAAAGGCTTGATACGTGGTTACAATACAGAGGATTAATTTAAAATTCATCAAATTATCGATTTCGTTACGAATCGTTAAACTTATATGTTGCATTAAAAAATCAAATTTCGATTATGAGTAATAAATTCATATCTGTTGAAATAACAATTTTGCTTACTCCAGCCGTAGCTACAAGCTTGTAACATTTAATGTAAAGTATTTTGATATTACAAAACAAAATTGTACATTCAAAAGTTGTTATTTTCGTGTTAAATATATCAATAGAAAATTTAATTTCATAGCAAAAAATGAAAATATCTACTCAACAGCTGCGGTCCCATAAAATCCCATTAACATCCCAATGCAAGAAAATTCATTTTCGTGTGTGCCACCACAAAGGCGCACAAAAACATTTTATGCCATGCCATTTTACAAGTTTTTTCTGCTTTGCTCTTTTTAAAGTGCCTGTAGCAAAGCATTTTCAAAAAAATAGTGGAGAAAAGCGAAAAGTGCAAAAAGTTTTATAGTGGTAAAATTTTTACAATTTTCCAGCAATCCATAACAGACAGTGACACTAAAGCTAACGGATAATAAAAATACATACACACACATACAGACAGATACTGTCACACGCAAATGCAAACAAAAAGGGAGTCGTGCGAATGCAGCGCTTCAAGTGTATCAAAAGGATAACGGCAAAGCGTGAGAGCGCGCGTGTCGTTGTCGAGTGGAGCCGAGGGAATACAAACCGAAACGCACGCAGCACATTTTTATAGCATACTTTTAGGTGGCTAACAGACAGCAGTGTAAAGGATTTCGTTTGACTTTTGCGGGCGCTTGGAGTGGAGCGCACATAAAAAGCGGAAAACGGAAATTATTGGCGTTTGTGCGGTGTTTGTGTGAGCGTGTGTGTGTGGGGGGGTAAAAGCGCGTGCCCAAGTGACAGCCTGTACATTCGCTTGCACGTGTGCGTGTGTGTGTGTCAGCGTTTGTGAAGTTGAACGCAGGACATTGTCTCAATGCTTCTTGCTTTTGTAATCGAAACTATTGTTGAATTTTCTCATGGTGACCCTTCTCTAAAAAAAAATCTTGCGGGTTACTTTTAAGGAAAAAAGCCAAAGTTTTCGAGATGCGGATATCGGTTGATATGTCGAAACATTTTCGACTGCAGAAAACGTCCTTATTACAATATTTAAAAACCGAATACAGCGCAGTTCCTATTTTGAAACCGCAAAAGTTCCAAAAATTTTAAACACTTAATTTCATAATCAAAATGTAAAGAAGCACCACTTCGAATTCGGATTTAGTGGACGGATCTTCAATTTTTTTTAGCAGAATATCGATATTTTCAGTTAAACTTCAAAACGGTTTAAGCCAACTTAGCTATTATCATTAGAACGGAGCCATGGATAAGTATTTATAAATACGGGAATTCATAGGTATTTAAAGAAACAACTTTTATTGAAACCCTCATGAGTGACTTTATGAATACATACTCAAAATGTTCAAACAACTTCGAGAAAATAGATATGCCCACTGAAGAGTGAAGGACTTGAATTCTGGACCCATGGATAGGTATGCCATGCCTCTCAATCAATTTTTTGAATTGAACAATTTCGGGAACAACGGCAGTGACATTTTTCTGCACCGAAACTGTGATACTTTCATGATTTATATTCCAAACTTCTGCAATACAAAACAACCATAACAACAAAGGCTAAAAATTTCAGCGTGAGCTGAAGAGTGAAGCTCGGCTGTCTGACTGTTCAAAACGGACTTTCATTATGGCGCAACATGCCTTGCGCTCATCGTAAATTACCTAATCCTTCCACCCTCGTTGTTGGTTACCATACTATCTGCCGACCGACGGGCCACTATACTGCCAGCTTCGACATGCCAGTCACGCACGCTCGTTTGCTCTGCGTTACAGTGGTTTTCCCAATTGCCAGGAATTAGCACTCACACGCAACACACACAGACACAGACACACTCTCTTCTGTTCCTGGCAAAATTGACATTGGGCGCTGCTGTTGGAAGTCATTGGATTCCAGCGGCAAAACGTTGTGCATTTTTTGGCACGCAAAATTGCATTTCGTTACAGCGCGTACTCGCATCCAAACAACCCACTGCCCCTCCCAACAAATTATTTTGCCAGGCAATAAAGTCAATAGCTGACGCCACAGGCTGCTGTGTACACATTTCTGTATCTGTACTTTTGTGTAGGGTTTACAGTTTCCGCTTCAATCTTTTTTGCAGATTTCGTTTAATATTAAAAACTGTTCCTAGAGAGTCTCGTCCAGCTCGTATCTACTATTTTGAAAGTTTAAATTTGATGCAGTATTTTCGTATGCCAGGAAGAGGGAACCCCTCAAATCTGCATCGGAATTCATTGAGTTGTTTTTTTTTCAGTTTTCCACACTTCACTAGTCTCTCTCACTCTCAACGTCACAAACGAAAATTTCGTATCTTTTAAGTCTTCCACTCTGCTGTTGTAGTTGTTTTTATTGCTGCAATTTTATAACCAACTCTAGGCCATTATGTACATAAATACATATGTATATACATACATATGCAGTGTTGGACAATGGCACTCCACTCCGACCTACAAAAACAAAGCTTGCAAAAATGTTGCCAAGCAGGCGAGCAAGAAGCTCAATGTGATTTTACCAAAGTCGTAAACGGTTGATGGTACTACGTGTCTAACGTAGTTAGTAGATTTAAGCGGAGGTAAGTTTATATATAAAGTTAATAAAAAAATCAAATTATAGACTTGCGATCGATAGAGACAACGACGATAACCGAGTCACAACTTGTTCCTTACAGATGCATCCTTCATTCTAGATTTTGTACTAGACTAATCTCACCTAGCCCTGCATCTCGAAGGGTTTTACTTTAAATGTCAAATAATAAGTCTTAAATCAAAGACTTGTCTAACTTAATTGAGAGTTACTAAAGAAGGGACGAGTACATATAAATACACCGATAACGAAGTCATAACTTAAAGATGTCTCTATTTTTTTTAGCTTCGTTAACAACTCTCTAAGCTAGCATTAAGCGTTTCTCTATTACTTTTAATTCTTTTAAACATCTTCTAGAATTGACAAAATATATCGAGATTAAAGAAGAAGCCTGGACTAAGTGAAATTTTTTGGCAGAGGCGAAAAGGATGAATATGTATATTACTTTTGTTTTATCCAATATTTCCAAAGGCTGATCCTTAAATAGTAAAAATACGACATGCGATAGTACCTCAATGGAGCTGGCTTACGTTTTTGATATTCATAGTAAATTCAGTACGTCATCTATGACATAAGAACGATGTCTGAGAGAACAATACCGAGTGACAGGACCGAGAGCTCATCTTTTATTTAAGACATTTTATATAACTTTTAAATAAGTGCGTGTAACCGAGGCTTAGTTTTCTCACATTAACCAGTACATGTACATGCACGTTGTATTTTAAGTACAAGTCAATGAGACCTTTATTCTATAGCCGGTCCCGAACGATTATATTTTGCATTATTATTATTATCCCAATTAGAGAGGGTCGTTAAGGTATTGTAGAGCTTTAGCAACATCCACTACCATCCACTTCCACCCACTCACTAACCTGTAATCCATACCAACAAGTGTTTTTTATGCATAGGGGCATCCCCCTGTGTTTTGGTTTTGACGAAAAAACAACATACACTACGTCTCTGCGAATGTGATTCCCCTACCAACAATTCAGCCATTCGTCTAGTTATTCATTTAGTCAGTCATTCACTTATTCAATGCTTATTAATGTTGGCAACTGCAAACGCTGCAACTTTTTCTCTGCACGAACGAAGTGCCAGCAGCCACAGTAACAACATTCTTTTTTTCATTTTTTTCATACTTCCATTTTTCGTTTTTCATTTTCATTTTCATTTTTCTCTTTTCGTGTATTTAAAAACTCACTGCTCACTTTCGGCCTCTCGGTGCACGGCATTGTGTTCCCAGCCAGCCTAAAGTAACATGTTGACTTGACGGAGCTCGCTTGGGATGGCTCTGAAGCTCTTCGTGGCCACTGTAGATGAATCACTTTTGTGTACATAGGCATTACTACTGTGGATTCTTTTTTGTGTTACTGCGTTGCTACCCGCTCGGTCTGTCCTTCCCCTGCTTGTAATATTTTTTTGTTGATTCAATATTTTGCAATATTTTCTGGATCGCTCCGTCGGTTTGGTTACTTTTTGGTGCATGCTTTATATTTTCATATATTTGTTTGCTTTTTATGCTCCTCTTTCAGATTCATTCCATCTTCCTACCACCTACAAGTAGGCTTTGTACTACTACTATTTTCTTTGCTAAGATTTAGTATTATTTTCCTACCTGAATTTGAGATATAAACGACAGCGCCCTGCCGCACAAAAGAAGGCAACTGTCGGTCAGGAAACCAGTTGGAAGTACATTTAATATCAGCTTTTGTATGAACTAATGAAGATTAATTTTATTAAAAAAGCAGATAGTTTTGGATATAACTAAATGTTGAGAAGGCACAATCAAAACTGCATGGATCCAAGTCAAGTGTTGCAAAAAAAGTAGTTTATAGAGAATCGACTTTGTTGTGTTATTTAATTAATGTTGTGCCGCTTCTAAGCAACTTTCTTTAAAAGAGCACTCACAGAAACTCGATCTTTTGACTACGAGCAATGCACTATGGACTAGGGACAAATCTAATTCCAAAATCTAGTGTTCATTGAAGGCTGGTTAAATTTGTGTTCGATTATTTAGGCGTATAAAATTTTCCTCATTTTTATGAATTCAAAATAACAGCGTCAAAGTACTTAAGTATTAAACAGAAACCAATGCTAGATAACAGACTTTAACAATTTTAGGCATGCTTTCTAATTGACTACTGAATTCGATAGCAAATGCATTGAAACTTTACGTATGCAATTAAAATTGACAAAATGTTTACACACAGAATATTTGGCAACTTTTCAACTTTGACTTTGTTGTTTCGAAAATAAACCTGGGAGTTGGTTGGTCGGTCCGAAAGAAACAAAAACTGTATAATTGCCAATTGAAACAATTTTCAAGCAACAGTCTGGAAGAAGGCCTATTTCCTACAGGGATGCTACACCGCCGCTGTGGTTGTACAATGCGTAATAGACCTTCGTATGCACCCCTCTATTGCTCCATTGCGGGCGGGTGTGGCTGCTTAATGGATCAGTGCGGAGTAGGAGTCGGGGCGTGCCAGCCAAGTGCAGTGCGACTTATGTGACTCAAGCTGGCTGGCTAGCGATTCACCACTCTGTTGGCAACACACCAGCAGGGAGGCAGGGTGCCGGAGTTGTAGGCACGCTTGGCGGCGCTCTTGAGTGTGCACATATGCGCAAATAAAACCAAATCATTGTAAAATAGTTTAATGCACTCTACTGAAAGTGTGTGTGCATGTGTGTATAAGGAACAATGTGTCAATGTGCAAGTGTGCGGATATATTGTCATTGTAAGCATATGTCGGATTTTTGCATTTGCTGTAACTTGTTAGCATTAAAGTTATTTGCTTTGCGCTGGCATTGCAGCCATGCTATTCTCCAGTGGAGCCCGTCTGCTCGGGGAAGAAACTGTTGCGCGCAACGGATTTATTTGATTGCTTGTTGGTGTTGTTGTTTTTGTTCCAAATCGGCAATCAAAGTGAGTATGTGCATGATCAGAGTGAATGGATGACATCATAACTGAGCGTAAGCACAGTTGTTTGTGTAGCCCATCTGCCTCGAAGAGCTGCTCCATTGCTCAAAACCGAGTCGGCATTTGGTATCGATATAAGTTCAGAATGAAGTTTAAACCTTAAGTAAGACGAGGTGGCTTCAGGAAGCAGCAGACTTTACTCAGAAAGCTGCTCGTCATCGCGAAATTTCGTAATTTGAAAAACATTTTAGTTTTCTTAAAAATTTCATTTTTATCTTCAAATTTAATTTGGCATAAAGGACCATTAGCTTTAGAGAGCCTTACATTCTAACAGTCTTTATATAAATATTTTGAAGAGCAAACCAATGAAATGAAAGGAAGTAATGAAAAGAAGTAGAAGATATTGTAAATACCTAACTAAAATAGTAGCAACTAAACAGGAAACAGAAATGGAATTATAATCAATAAAGAACTAAGCACTTAAGATGCCAATTATTATTTGGAATATTCATCTGAAGACCATAACAGCTGTATTAAGATATCGATAAATAATTAAGTTATATATGTAAAAAAAAATGCAAGCCTTACTTTGGGCTCTATTTGGAGATGCTAGGCATATAAGGACTGAATGACATGAGACCAGAAGTATATCAAACCATTGCTGTCACAAAATTTTCATCAATACATTTAACATCAAACAGCTGCACCTTTGCCCTCATGGACAGTGTTCGTGTGAGGGAAAAAATTGAATTTTTCGACCAGCTGACACTTCTGTTGGCTATTCTGAGGGCTGAATTAAACAGAAACGTTGCTTTTTCTAATAAGGCAAATCTACTACTACTAGACAGATCGTTCTAGACACTAAGATAAAAAAGAGATACAAACAGCAGTCTAATCAAATCTGATTTATGCTCAAAAATTAATTCCATAGTTTGGAAAATCTTCCACAGTGAATTAATTTCACGTAGGCACACTTAAGCCAGGTCAAATGAAATTTGTGCTGCTATTTACATATGTACATACATACATATATTATCTTTAAATTGTAGCACTCAGAGTACAAAACTCAACGATTTTCAACAAATTGTCATATCAGAAAAACACAAAGTTGAAGACAAAATCCAAAATAATCACAACTTACAAAACGATATCGCATTACCTGGCAATTAGACAAATTGCATTTGAAACACGCTCAGTAAGCTTACCTGTAAAGAGAAAAGAATACACACGCAATTTAGTAAGCTTTTAAATAACTTTATATCAGCAACAAAGTTTGTATTGTAATATAATTAAATCGCAAAATAACGTGAAAAATCTTATCACGCAAGCGAATTTCAACGCTGGCGCTTTAAATAAAATGCACAAGAAACGAATAAAAATAAATTAATAAAAAACAGGCAATAAATATATACACACACACACACAAAAGCGGACAGTGGCAGTGACAAAGCGACGCAAGGGGGCACTTTGACGAAGTCAATTTGGAGCCACTGAATACACATGCATTGGCATATGCAGGGGTATTTTTGGGTGCTGAAAGGGCCCCTCAAATGTTTTGTCAGTATGACAGGTGAGAGTTTTATAAAATTTTAATAGCAAAAAGTGACATGACACTGATTCAAAGACCTTCTCTGTAAATTGCCTGTTGGACGAAAAAAATCAAGATACTTTTCATGGGCCAGATTTTAAAAAGATGAACACAACCAAAGATAAAATACACAATATTTTACAGCTTTTCTTCGATAAAGGCGAAAATGCAAGCCGGGCGGCTAAAAATTTGAATAGTTTTTATATGGTCCTGATACTATAACCGATAATAACGCGCAAAGTTGCTTTCATCAATTCCGTTCCAGTAATTTTTATGTCAAAAATGCACCCCGCTCTGAAAGGCCAAAACTCGAAAATGTAGATAAAATCATGGAAAGCGTCGAATTCCACTGTTGTCATTGACATTGGAGGAACTAAATCAAATCATTCTAACTATGCTAAAAAAAACCTTCAATTTCAAGCAAAAATAATCGATTTTTAGCGACACCTTATATTTTCGTATGAGTGAATACTTTTTCCGTAAAAATAGGTAATAGGACTGTAAGTATAAACATTAACTTTTTCAGCAGAAAAGTTTAACATTTCCAATTTCCACAATCAATGCGACACGTGAGTAAAAAAAATTGTATTATAGCTTTCAATTGAATGCAGGGATCTGCATAATGTTTTTGAAAACACTTTTCGGCATATCGCAATTGATTTTGTAAAAACTTACAATCGGCATAAGTCAACTTTTGAATTGACAGCTTCATATAAATAAAGACGACATATCAACAAATCGCCTTAATTTCGAACTTTAATTAAAAAAACTGCGCACAAAAAATTGTTTAGGTGCGCCACTGTTGCACGTATGTATGTATGTGTAGGTGAGTGTATTGCACACATGCACGAGCTTCATTATTATTTCATCAGCAGCAGCAGCAACAGCAGCCGTCGTCGTCGTCGCCATTGCCTGTGGTTGTTGTGTATGTGTATGTGTATGTGTGTGTGTGTATGTGTAGAGGGTGCAATTTTTTTTTGTTTTATTGGCCATTGTTGTTGTTGCTGCTGTTATTTTATGATTGCATTTAGTGTGATTTGGTTTCGTTAAAGTAACAACAAACAGAAGATACCGGATAATACAAGAGCACATTCTATAGAACGACAGCAACAATTGCAAATACAAAATATGTATAAGTAAACAAAAATATAAGCAAAATAAATAACTGAAGTAAGAAATCCAAATAAGTGCAAATAGAAAAGAAAACAACAAAAAAGAAGCAGATAGAACAAAACAAAAACAAAACGCCAAGCAAAAAAGCAACTACTTATGTACAATTAAAATAATAATAAAACGTGAACGTCAAATGGCGACAACTACAACTACAACAACAACAACAACAACGATAATGACAACAATTAAAACAACAACAGTGACTGTGGTAGCGGCGGCTGTGGCGTGGCGGTGTGCTGTTGTTGTTTTTGGTGGCCGCTAAAAGCCGCAATTCGGCATGCCCAAGCAGCAGCAGCTGTTGCTATTGTCACTGGCGGCAGGGGGAACGCAGCGGTGGAGCCGACGACGCGTATTTTGAAGAGTGATACGACGAGGAGACGACAAGTTAGAAATTTCAAGGACAAGTTTAATTTTATTTCTCTTTTTTATAATTTTATTAATTTCACGCGACTCAATTTGCTGCAGCTGGCAGTGTCTGTGTGTGTGAGAGAGTGTATATCGTGTACATGTGTTTGCGGAAAGTAAGAGAAACACAATAGAGCTAAAGAAAATTAATTGGAAATGCCCGTAGATTAAACATGTACAATTTTTTAATGCGGAAAATCGTAATAAATTTTAAGCGTAACAAAACGTAGCAAATTATAGCAACAAAAAAGGCGCGCCCAACTTAAATGAGAAAATGCAATTAGAATAAGGCCACACGAAGTCCGAAGTCAAGAGCAAAGTTGAAAGCTTTTTGTTGGAGAGTATGTGAGAATCGCTCCGCTCCACAGTAGAGCTGCATGGCAGAGCCAGTTTTAAATTTTCTTGCTGAAAGAGCGAAACAAAGAGTTAGGACCATCTCGAAACGAGGAACCACTTGCATTACTAGCCATTACTATCTATAAAGCTACAGGCCTAGAAAATCGGCTTGTCAAGAGCACAAGAGCCTAAAGGCGAGACTGAGCACTTTGGAACTGGCTGAAAGTTGTTAGTTTGAAGTGACTGAGAAAACCAAAAAGAGCTCGAAACCGAAGCCAGGCTCCCAATTCCATATTAGCAATAACTCAAGAATGTGTAGTTGTATAAAGGGTGCCCCAAAACTAACACAAGATTTGAATTAAATAGACAAAACAGTTCTTATTTTTAATCTATCGATTGTTATTTTTTTATTGAAACATAAAGGACATAGGATAGGATTATTTATGGAATAACACATCGGGCAAATGGCCTCCACGGCTTTGCTACAAGACTACAGCCAGCAAGCTTGCTCGGTAACTTTGGAAGGCTTTTAAAGCTGCTCTACAGTGAATAACTGCTACGTCCAATTTTAAACAAAAAAGCAGTCACACTTCTATGGTTCCAAATAGATACATTGAATTATTGCATAAAGTGAGATACTTCAGAAATAGATCATGCGAACGTTGGCATTATTCGAAAGTCTTATAGCAATGACAGAGACAGCTATGTTGAGCTTCAAAGGTTAGGTCAGTTACAGTATTATTAAGCTTCATAGAATTATTTTATAAACATTATAAACCTTAAAATAGGCTACCCTGCAGTCGCTCATAACTTAAAAGTGACTACTTGAACATTGGCCAATTTAAAATTTGTGCTTGGATCTGAATAACCTGAGGCTTTATGACCTTTGTAATACTTTCAGACTGAAACTTTTAATTTGATCTTGCGCTGAAGTTGGTCTTGAATAATTTCATGCCATATAGAACCAATTTAAACAGTTTCATGCAAAAACCTGAAGAATACAATCTATTAAAATCTCATCTTTATAAATGAGTCCATTAAAATCCGATTTCCGTAGCAAAGCGGAAGTCAAAACACGCAAGCATAAAAATTTAATATAAATATATAGAGTTGGTGCGTCATAAAGACGCAAACATCACTGCTACTTGAATTATATAAATTATAAACTTTATTAGTAAAAGAACAATTAAATTAGCTGTCATAATGCCTTAAGAATGTTCCAGAGGCAAGTGCATACATACTTTTGCAACTGGTAATTTGGCGAGTTTGCGTGCGTTATGCAATTATGACAGCAGCAATGAAGATAGCAGAAAAACTGACAGCTGTTGCCGTCTGCTGCAGGCGCACCAGCAGCAACGCGAGAAGGCTGCAACAGGCGCTCGAGAGGAATTACCCATTGAGCTGGTCAGTTGTGGGTAATTAAAGGTAATTATGCCATGGCACGTATTACCGTAGCGGATAATTGATAAGTTAAACAGGCACGCACACATACGATTATTCATACACACACACATGCATATGTATGTATGCGGAGTTCTTCATGTGCATGTGTAAAGACGGAAGCTGTGAGAAAAGCAGACATTTTTACAGTGGCATAAGAAGTTTTCATATTTTGTAATGGTTTGAATATAATTGAGCGGCTACCATGAAAGCTTTTTAAGATAATTGAAAAGGAAAACTTTCGAAAAGAATAGATTTGTAGAAAGAATAAATATGCATTCTGAACTTCTTCACAGATCAAAATTTGTAGAATTAAGCTATTTATGCAAGCAAAATTTAAACTACCATGGGAAAGCTTTTGTTAACCACACTGAATTTAATTGAGGACAAAAATTAGATATCATTTGGCCAAAATTTCTTGAAATAATATTAATCCTGCTTAAGTTTGTTGACAAAACAAACTCTAGTAGAATATATTCATAGTGATGTGTTTGAATTTTTAATTAACCGTTTAAAAATGGGTTTTAATTTTTACTCAAAGCTATTTCTAGAGCTTGCTGACATGTAGAAAACATTTAGCATTATTTATTTACGAAATTCATATTACATACTTCAATATTATAATGGTTTTTATTGAACGAGTTTTTAATTTTTGTCTTTGTTATAAGCTTAAAGCTAAATAACACAAAAACTATGTAAATTTCTAAAAAAATTCGTTCTAATCTAGCACAAGTGGACCTTACCAATTTATTCTATAGCCGTATGCGAACGGAATTGAGAAACTTTATATTCATGGCAAAGAAACATCTCAAATTTGACGTTAGATGGCGCCGCGCAAGGAAACAATTTGAAATACAAATTCTCTTTTCCATGTGGTATGAGTCTGTTGGGTTTCCAAACGGCAAGCTCTCGCATCAGAGACCGAGCCACTGCGGCATTAACTCATCACCATCAACAAATGCATCACGAAAATATATTTAACTTCTGAGCTCAGCTTAAAAAAAAATATTAAACAAAATGCAATGGAACCAATAAAGCAAAATAAATTCCACGAATTCAGTGAAATCGCATTTTCTAGGAAAGTGAGGCGACTGCAATTAAATTTTATTGTTTGTGTCCATTTAAAGAAAAAACAATATAATTGCAGATCGCCGATGAGAGGCGGAAAAGACGACGCTCTCAAAATGGCATGCCACAATTATTTTGCAAATTTCAAAAGCAAATAAACACACCCTCTTTTACGGCTGACACAAAAAGAAAAAACAGTTTGTATTGCATAATATGAGTCAGTGGCGTCGGTGGGTAGCGTATAATTGGGCAAACAGAGAATTGCACAGCGTAGTCTGTCAACAGCAGCTACACCAGCTGCCTATTGTGATAAACCAACAATAAATAAAACGTCAAAGGTGTACAAGGAGCAGCAACAATGAAGGGGGGGGGGCACAAGAGGGATACAGAAAGCGCAACAATTTTGCAATAAATATAAAAATATAGAAACAAAACAAAAGCAAGAGAAAATCATATGAACAAATTAAGTAGAAATCCATTAACAGGCAATGGCAACAGAAACCAGCCAAGAAATCGCACAACAAAAGTAACGCACAGATACACAGATACGCGTGCCTATCTTACAGATAAGCAACGTAGAAAAAATAAAATAAAAATCATATGAAAGCAAAAGAAACTAGGCAAAAATCTGAAAGATACGCAGCAAAGCAGAGTAAATTGAAAAAGTCAAAACAAAAACAACAACTACAAAAATTGGCACAAGTGCGAAGAACAGCGCAAGGCATTAAATAAGTAGAAAAAAGAAAAAACAAATCAGCGAGAATACAAAAACGGCGCGATTGTTTGAAGGGGAGTAGGAGCTGCAGAGCTGGTGGCTGTGAATGAGAGAAAAGCCCGAGCAAGAGCACACGAAGATGATGCAGCAGAGATGATGATGATGATGATAATGACTATGTGTGATTGCGGCCGCATAGCTGACCTAAAGATAGCGCGATAAGTGAGTGAATCAGGGAATTTCAGCTATGCTAAAGACCGCAGTCGGAAAGTTGTCTCAAACAGGGCAACAAAAACAAAACACACGCAGAGAGGAAGGCACAACAAGTGCTTGCAAATCGAGTGCATAGATAAAAATGAGAGAGTAGAAGTACTAGTGGCATCTGAATGAGGAATCTAAATTAATTTTTACCATTCAACAGCATATATAGCATATTTCTTCAGAGTATCAAACTTCCCAAGTTGGGTTTCGACATATCAAACTATGTACATATGTATGTAAGTACATATGTATGTATATATTAAAAGGGTATTAAATTTCAGTAGCTGCCTCAAAAGAAATCTAAAGCAAACTCGAAACAATAATATAAGATACAAGTATGTCCAATAAACCTTTACAATTACAAATAGTCTGAGCAATAAATAAAAATTTTGAAAAAACTGGTTATAAGAAAGTTCGAAAAACCTCTTTTGTTTTTTTTTTGTATCGGTAGATATCGAATATAAGATATACGAAGTATGTTATATACATCATTCCTGAGATGTTATGCAGGCTTCGAAAATATTCGTCCTTGTCCTCATCTTTTAGTGTAATTTTTCATTGCTGAGCACTGCAAAATTAATCTATTTCGGAATCATATTTTATGATTTTTGACCAAATAGTTATTGAATCTGACCGAGCAAATAAATATGATGCTCTTTTCAGAGCTTCTAAAAAATTTATGGCTAGATAAGCAAATGAACATTGATTGATTTGATGCAAAAAAAGATTTAACTTAACTCCAAACTGTAGGATCGTGGTCTTTGAAAAAAAGCTCGATCTACCTTTCTTAATTCAGATGCCATATTGCCATATGTTGATATGCTAATATGAACGAAACAATTGAAAATCTTTTATGCGACATCTTCATACTATAATATAGATTTTACTAACTTAAAAACTAAATTGTAAAGTAAATTGCAAGCAATTGAAAAACATCGTTCAGGCGAACTTCCACGCGTCTAGACTGGACGCATCTCAATACAATAGAAACTGGTATAATCCGATTTCATGTACTATTTGCTTTGTTGTTGTATAATTTTGCTGTCTGCTAAATGATGCTATTTTCCATTGCTGTCTCGACTTCCGCACACGTTCGTAACATCATTTGTCGACGACTTATTGGTTTAGTTATCATTTTTTTGTTGCTGAGTTTACCCTCAAGAACATGCAAATTTAAATTGAAAACAACAACAACAAAGCCAATAAATGACTGTGCTATTTTCGATTGCTTGTGTGTGTGTTAGGAATTTTTCAAAATCAAGGAATTGTAAAAATAACTTGACTAAGTACATTTAAATAAAGAGAAGACAGTAGAGTAGGCTCCTTAGCAGCTATGACCGAGCACTAACTTTGAAAGCTGTCAAAATATCGAAACAGACTCTGGAAGTAACAAAAAGCCTTTTTTTGTTGATCAATTAGACTAAAAAGAATGCATGTAGGTACTAAGCTTATTTCTTAATTAAATACGCTTTAAACAAAACCGACTAAGCAAAAAATCTCGTAACATATCATCTTAGAAAAAAAATGTTACTCTTTTGTAATTTATTTATGATTTTGTACAATTAAGATTGAATCCTTTATAGTACATCGAAATTCATATATGTATATTATTTAATTAGAGAGTTTGAGGGCCAGTTTCACAGTGGATGTTTAAACTCTGATTGCAGTTTAAATAGGGAATTTCAGTTTCACAGTGGGAAGTTAAATACAATTTAAATGCCCGGTTGTGGGCATTTAAGTACGGCACAGAGTTGCAATCGAAAACAAATAAACAGCTGATTTCGGATGTGCAGGCAAGCTGCGTCGACAATATTGCAATTTATAAGCGGCCAAATTAAACATACAACTGCATGGTGTAGCACATATAAATGATCCCGTAGTATTATAAATAATATAAACTGTGGATTCTTTGAAGAATATCCAATAATTCACTTCTTTCGGCCGACGAAAAATTTTTAGCTCGCGCTGCCTCCATAATTGAACAATTGAACATATGTTTTTGGCAAGTTGTGCTGTGTTCAATTGTCAAATATTCGAAGTTGCCATTCATTATTCCGTATTTAAATAAATGCACTGTGAAACTCAAGAAAAGTTAAAATAGATTTAAACTCAATTCGCAAATTAGATTTAAACATCCACTGAGAAACTGGCCCTGAGTGTATAAATTTAAATGTTTAGGGCCAGTTTCACAGTGGATATTTAAACTCTGATTGCAGTTTAAATAGGGAATTTCAGTTTCACAGTTGGAAGTTAAATACGATTTAAATAGCCGACTGTGGATATTTAAGTACGGCACAGAGTTGCAATCGAAAACAAATAAACAGCTGATTTCGGATGTGCAAGCAAGCTGCGTCGACAATATTGCAATTTATAAGAGATCAAATTAAACATAAAACTGCATGGTATAGCACATATAAATGATCCCGTAGTATTATAAATAATATAAACTGTGGATTCTTTGCACAATATCCAATAATTCACTTCTTTCGGCCGTCGAAAAATTTTTAGCTCGCGCTGCCTCCATAATTGAACAATTGAACATATGTTTTTGGCAAGTTGTGTCAACCTTCAATTGTCAAATATTCGAAGTTGCCATTCATTATTCCGTATTTAAATAAATGCACTGTGAAACTCAAGAAAAGTTAAACTAGATTTAAACTCAATTCGCAAATTAGATTTAAACATCCACTGTGAAACTGGCCCTTAGTCTTTTCTTACATATTTAGGCAAAATTTGATCGATACTTGATTTTTCGTATTTACTGGCGAGATTTAAAAAAAATTTTAGAAATTGTGTGACATATGTTCTGTTTTAGATAAAGTCAAACACTGAAAATATCGACCGAATTTCTCATAATCTGTTTTATACGAGCATAAAAAGGATATTTTGCTAAATGAATAAATGTTTCTGGCTTGTGAGCAGTTCAGCTCGTTTTTATAAGCACTTTTCGCATCAAATCCCTGGGATCAAACTACATAAAATACTCATCAAAAACAACACTAAGGATAAAAAAAATCTACCCCCTTTTTCGAACTCATTAAAACCGCTTCAGAGTATTTGAAGTGTAAACCGAAACAACAACAACAAACTACAACAACCATACCAGACAAAACTAGAAACACAGATTTGGTAAACAGTGCGGAAACTAACAAAACCCATAAAACGGCAGCAGCAGCAGCAACAACAACAACAACACCATACGCCGCCGCATCGTGACGCTGAGTAAATGCGTATAAAATGCACGTCATAATCGCACACGCGCATCACGTGCCTGCAGCAAGCAACATGCCCAGTGCGCGGCTCCGCCAGTCTGTCTGTCTGTCCGTCCGCCCGTACGTCCATCAGGCATTGACAGTGGCAGCACAAACAATAAGAACGCAGCCAAAAACCGGTGGCTGCGCTGAAAATGGGCGGTGTCTGAGGGTGGTACGTGGGCAGGAAGTGGGTGTGATTGCTAACATTCTGTGCTGTTGCTGCTGCTGCTGCTACTTACAGTGAAGCGCCACAACAAGAAGACGAACAACAGCAGCCAACAACAAAAACACAAAACTACTTTGACTACAATGCGAGGTAATTTGATAAATGTGGAAACTCGAAGGCGTGGCAGTCGGGGGTGTGCGAGTAAGTACAACCAAAATGGTGGTGTAATAAAGCAAAATAGACACAATGACACCATGGCAACAGACACTGACTGCAAATGGGCTGACTAGACACTCGAGATGCTTGGCATCGTACCTCTAAGTGGTCCATAACATTCAAAGAAAGCTGTAAGCATAATTTAGCTTCACAGTTCAAATACTCAGTATCATGATTGGAAGGGGCTCAATGCCGAATTGCGAGGGTCATATTAGAAATCGACAGTGAGTAGTTAAGTACAAATAAGCTGAGAGTACTCGTGCATATACTCATTTTATCTTGGACAACTACTCATCAGTACTCATTGAAATTTGAGCGGCACTGATAACACGTCAATTAAATTTGAATTTTTGAAGCATGTTTATACTCCGATTTTCGCTGTAAAATCGATGCGATGATCTGTAGTCGTTCTCAATGATAAGCGTAAATCAGCTTATAAGCATAAGCATTGTAGTATTCTTAATATGAATTCTGTATGTACATATGCATTTTAAGACAAATGAGAAAGTGAGAGAGAGAAAGGAGGAGAACACAACCACAGTCAAATTGGATTGTTTGAATGCATTTTTGTTTTTATTCAATTGTTTAGTCATAATCGAAACAAGACAGGAGGTTGCTCAATGGATTTACAAATTTTTCTGAAGAACAACTTGCAATTTACAATACCGAAGTTAGTGATGCAACTGAAACTAGCAACTGGCAGTTCTGATTAAACGTTACGTTATCTCTCGGTTTTCCAAGAAAAAATTTTACAAGAAAAATGTCCTATGATTCATCAGACATTTGGCTTCACTTTTTCTATAATCCTTCATATTGAGACATACTCGAGAGCAGCTACTCCGCAGCTCTTTTCATCGGAAAAGCGCTTCAAATAATAGTGCTGATAGTTTCACTCAGAGCAATGCGTTTGCACTTTGTTTAGCGTAGGAACATATCTTAATTCTATAGTACTTCAAATAAGTATTTATGATATAAGTAACGAAATTTAGAAAAAAATTCCCAATATTTTAAATTGCTCAGCATTTCAAATTGAAAGGGAAATATACATACATGTGTTGCTTTTTTATTGGTGCCACTTATTTTGGGCTTTGTAATTCGTTGCCAGTTCCAAATAACAGTGCAAACTTTTTTTGTAACAACTACAATTCTACAACATTCTTAATTAAATATTAAAGAGCAACACAAATCAAAAATAAATGAAACAAAACGAAATAACAGCTAAAAATGTCTAAAATGACGCTGGGTGTTTATAAATATGGCACGATAAATTTCTTGTATTAAATTAAAATTCTCAAGGCAACATGAAAGCAATATAACTTGCGATAATTGCGATAAAATATTGCGCTAACAAGTGCGGCATGCGAGCGTGAGCGCATTTAACAGATACGAGTATCCTAAGCCACAAAGATTCTACGAGTACAACAAATAACATGCTATATAATTAAATTAATTGAAAGTGATAATTTGTTATGCCGCAAAACTTTTTAATGTATGAGGCGAAAATGTCAATAAAATGTGGCGTTAATTGATGAGCATAATTTTGCGTGATGTAAAAATTGAAAAGGTAACTCAGACTCGTACTTGATAGCAGGAAGCTTAAAGGATGTTGCAGCAGTGTTTGAGAATCACTTGGAATTTTCTATATAAAGATAAGCAACGGGGAAGCACACTGCAGAAAATGCGCACGTGAAATATTTATCTACAAGCAAGCTGATAAGAGCTGAAAAATTTTATACATACATATGTATGTATGTATGTATAGAAATAGTGGCGGAATAGCAATTGAAAAAGCGCAAAAGCGACGCTGGAAATTCTCAATTATTTTTTGTTGCTGCTTTCTACAATTCATTTTGTTGTGCTGTGTGCGCATATTTCAAACGTGCTGGCACTTTTGTTGACATATTATGACATCTTGACTCTGTAAACAACGCAACGGGGGGGAGGTAGGAATATTAATAAGTTACGTTTACGTTAACATTTATCGTTACCGTTGTGGCGCTGCTGACGTTGTCGCTTGACGGAACGGTGTGTGGGTCCGTTCGCAGAGTTCGCAGAATTAACACTACCGACAATCAACTCAACATTCACAAAGCTGATATTGTGAAAAACACATTTCGTATGTTGAAAGCTCTGCAGTGGTACAACTAGAAGTTTCTTATGGTCTAATTAGTCCAGCCGTGTCGGATTCAATCGTGTCGGATAGCAATTTGCCCAGTTACTCTAACAGCAGCTTTTCTTTTTGTTAGTGCTGCCGTATAGTTTTGTGCACAAAGGAAGAACGCTGTTTATTTTCTTCAGAGATGAAATTTTACATTCTTTATTAAATTTATGGCACAGAATTATCATAATTGTTACTTCTTTATATTGTGTACTACATTTTTTAACTTAATTTCGTTAATAATATTCGACTTCTTTTGTTGAACTGAAATCGAAGGTCAGTGGCAGCACTTTTCTGCAACAAAGTTCACAAGCAAAATATATCGTGAAAAATGAAGTCAAACGACGAAATAATTGACTCAATGTGTTTAGTGTTGTGTAAAATGTACGATGTGTACAAATTAAAAGCAAACGAAAGCGCAGGTGGACGGTATTTCCAATAAATGTTCGCTCGTTTTAACCAGTGTTGCCGTTTAAATTCTTGCATAGGAAAAGCATTATTGCTATTTCATTTTCAAGTGAATTTTTTGTGTGGCAACATTCTTTTCACAGCTGACACGACTTTTGTAGTAGTTTTCTAATCGACGCAGATATTTCTACACTCAATCCGTTCAGAGTAATAGCGTACATTGTGTTCGGGTAAGATAGATTGTGTCAGCTGACACTATTTCTTACTTTACTACTAGAGTAATTCTACCATTAGGTCACTTAATATTCACAGTATTTCAAGTTTTTCCAAACTGCGTCACTCGTTCAATTAAGTGTCTTCCATTTATTTAAATGTTCCTTTTTCACATTCTTTCCTTAAATTATATTTTGCCTCATGTCGTTGAGGGTGCCAGAAAATGCAACCACTGCAAAACGCCACAAAACAGAAATGCAAATGTAAACAAAGGAAATACGTAGAAAGAAAGAAGGAAAGCTGTTAGGCATCAAAAAAAGTAGCAAGTCGAAAGTGCTCATATGTACTTAAGTAAATTTTTTCAAGACAAAATTCAAAAGAAAAAACTGGGCTTCCTCTAATAGAGATTTTGCATATACGAAATCGCGGGATTGGCATCTTCATCTCACATCCAGCATAAGTTTTACTTGGAACTGCGCTTGCATAATTGTGTACTAAAATTAGAGATCCAACCATAGTGTGGTGACATTATAATCTGTGGCAAGTTTCCAGACGTGACTCATCAGGCAACGTGCTGGCTCGCTCGCGCAGTTTCTAGAGTTAGTGACTCCAACTGTCGATAGCGCTTGGTTCTTTCGGTTTGTGCTCGAGCTGCGCACTGGAATTCCATTTCAATATAATGCAATGAATCAATTATTTAATTTTTCTTTGTATTTCATCTATTTCTCAATTCCAATGAGTCTTGCCCACAACACTTCCGTTTGATGATTGTTTGGAAAATATAGGTATGTTCTCTTCTTCCAGTTATCTCCGACGCTTAGTTTCTGTCTAATGCCTGCCTGGCTGCGTCGTCTTCGAACGAAAATACTATCTAAAGCGCACACAAAGTCAAAATGCCTCTTAAACACGCATATACACTTTAGCTGGGCGGACACACGTACATAATTGACGGAAGGAGGAGCACGAAAGGTGGGCACGAATAATTAATTTCCCACTTCCGGGCTAAGCATTGACATGTAAAACATAAAAATGCACAAGAGGCGTAGAAAATATAGAAAACAGAAAACGTTGGAAATAAAGTAAGAAGAAGAAGAAAAACGGAGAGCGAGTAAATGATGAACAACAATGAAGGTAAGGCAGAAACAAAGGCCAGGGTTGTTTCATGGCGTACTGGGCAAAACGGTGTAAAAGGTTTCCACAGCAGGAGAAGTTTCCACTGATGAGCGGCCGAGCAGCAGTTGGAGAGGCAGAAGAAAAAGTATGCGAGTGCGAGCAGTGTGAAGGTGCCAAGCAAAAAGGGTTGCCGCTCGCAGTAAGAGGGTAGTTTGTTAAACGTTTGCCATAAATATTAAAACAAACAGCAAGGATTATGATGAAGTCAGCCAGGAGTAGGGTCTGCGCGCCCAGGGAAATACCCAAAGTTAACTTGTGCAATGTTGTGTTTCGGCCGTCCTGCCATTTAATATTGATAGCCAGCGAGTCTCGCTGCAGGACTAGCGGCAGGCGGCAGGGAGGTAGGCAACAACTCGTGCCGAAATAAAAATGCAAATTATTGTTGCTTGCGTCGACGAGTTTTGTGTGCAAATATTCGCTTACACATACAAAGACAGTGGAGCTGAAGCTATTTACATACATACATACAATACAATGCGCACTTATCGATTCAGTTGGTGCGCCCTGAATTGATATCCTTTTAATTATAAGTTTTGGACTTTGTGCGACCGACCTCCTCCCAGTAGCTTACAGTCAGTTTGTGACTTTTTCCATTTTGCACAGTGATTTCTTTTTTCTGCTTCTTCTTTTTATTTGTGCGCTATATGCGCTTCCTGCCACGCTTAAGTCCTTGCAACAACAATAATTGCTTCTTTTCGCATTTTATTTGCCAGCGTTTTATACTTTCATTTGCAAGCAAATTTGCATATTCAACTTTTGTTATACAGCGCAATTTGCTGCAGGAGGAAACGTGAAGGGAAAGGGTAGTCTGGGGTTGAATGGAGTGTTGCATGTGAATTGAAATTGCAACTGTGCAACTGCAATAGCTGTGGCATAAACACTGCATGCCTTCGTCGCCACCCGCTTCTTGCCAAAGCGCCGCTGTTCAGTGCACCAACAAGCACTGTCGGACTCATCGGACTGAACCAGAACTGTGGCAAAGAAGTAATGCTAAAGGGTAGCAGCTTGTACAGAAATCACTTCGTTACATTTTTTTTAATATTTACGCCTTTACTAAAAATTAAATGCCTCCAGAATAGCTCAACAGTAGGTATGGTACTCTAAACTAAAAAGCATTTAAAAAATTTTGCATATTAAGGATAAAAGAAAGTGTTTAGAAGAATGCGTTCTTAAGCTCCTGGCTCAAAATGATCAAGGAAATGAAGAGGCGCACATACTGGCAAAACAAGGACCAGCTTTGAAGTATGTACTAGGATCTGAATCATATGCTGCCATCGAAGAACAGATATAGCCTTTTAGGTACAGCGAACAATGCTGGAATACCCGAGAACGGTATCGGAAGAAATACCTGGGTTTGTCAAAATGAAAGGTCTAACACGAAGTTTTATAAATGTATACACCGATACACTTAGATGGCTGGTATCTTTTACGACGGGACATGACAGCTTGAGTCATCATCAGAGATACCAGTGACCCAGGTAAAAAATATAATACCCTTAGACTGTGCATATAGCAATGGGGGTGCACATTATACATTGTGTGCTCATGCCCTTGGCTACAACTTAATCAAAGAAGATGTGGTTGACCAAGATTCTTGCAAATATCTTCTATTTATTTATTGAGGCCAGAGGGGAACCCAGGAACTATAGGTCTTTTGGCGAAGATGAAATTGAAACAAAAATTAAAGCGATTTGATTCGATATTTCAAAACAGGGTTGCTTTTAGTTCGTAAAAATTAGCATATTATATTTTCTGAAGATTTCCACCTTTCGAAAAGAAGGCATTTAAATTCAGCACATAGTAGAAGAAGGCAATAGTTCCGCTACAAAGAACCGTAATAGCACCAGCGTTTTTGAATTTACAAGGATCAAATTTTTTCAGTAGACTTATTTACAATTGTAAGCACTTTAGTGCTAGTCGAATTTCCTACAGGGTGCACACTAGCTTTCCCTCTCTGACTTCAGCTGATTCGATGCTTCTACCACTGTTCCACTGTTCTGCTTAACGTTTGCACATTTAGTGTACCTATATTTCTTCACGCAAGGACAATAGCGTTAGCGCGCGCTTTTTCAAGCAAATTTACGTTGAGAGGGAGAAAATATTCGTTTTCTGTTCTCCATGCAACTCTGCTACGTCGCGCAGGTCTCAAAAGAGCGAGTGAGAGGGGGTTCCGAAGTTTCAAGGGGCAACACAGAGAAATTACACTGCTGCCAGCCAGCGCTGCGGAAGTGCAAAATTTTCCGGTTTCAATGAATGTGGATTGTCAGGAAATCAGTATAAATGGCGCGAGACTTCGGCAAGCGCGCATAGAATTCGTTAGCTGCATAATGCAGGGAATTCGCTGGGAGCGCACACCAGCAGCAGCAGCAGCACGATTATGTGAAGTGGTGCTACGCTTTTTGGAAAATAATTTTCATTTAATATGCTTCAAAGTTGAAATTAATATTTCGGAAAAGTGGCGGCGGCGGCGACGGTGGCACTCTTCCGACTTTTGAATATTTAATTTAGCATGAAAGTGCGGCAGAGCATTGAGAATAAGAGCGGGCAACTACAAAAGGGGCAACACTGCTGGTCCCTAACTTAAATGCTATTTCCAGTTCTCTTTAACTCGAAACTATTCTCACACTTTTGCACTATAAGTAGCTGAAGTAATTAGTTTATTTGAAACTTCAATTACTTTCTAAAATGTCACCAAAATTTTGTGCAACTCAGAAATAGCATTCAAGGACTCACACATACATACGACATTTATAAATTTAAATTTTTGTACAGACCACTATGAGAATGCAAAATTCAAACATTTATTTAAAATTGTGGCATATCGACACGATTCATTGGAAACCAAAATTGTTGAGCTTGCAATTAACTGTAATTGAATTTCCACAGAATGCATACGAATTTATAACATATGATTATATCGGCAACAAAATAGGTCGTTCCCAAACATTTTTCTTTCCATTCAACAATAAACATACGAGTTACTATTTATAAGCGAAAGTATTCACGTTCAAAATTTACCGATAAACTCGAAATAGATCGAAATAACTAATTTAAAAAATCAGTTAGCCAAAGGCTTGGCTTTGAATAGAAAATTTCTTGTGAAACATATTTAAGCGATTAATCAGATTATTTAAGTGAAAAGTATATATGATCTTACCAGTTATAATTTTTTAATAAAAATAGCTTTATAACAATTATTTATTTCATCGCTATTTTTTTGGATCAAAAAGAAAAATCAAACGTTGATATCAATTCAAAATTAAAATCAATTATTCCATTGCTATTCTTTCGATCAAAAAAATAAATCAATCTTTGATTTTTTGATCTAAACTTGAATTAGTTGCTATTTTTCAATCAAAAATGAACAAAAAATCATTTTTTTTCTTGAGTCCAATTGAAGCATTCATAAATCATGTTTTGTACTTTTTCCGTTTTGGTTTTTTCTAGCAACTCTTCTATTCTTCTTTTCTTTACTAATTATCCCTGCAAAGCTTGAATTCAATTCGAATATTTGACCGAATTTTGACTAAAATTACTTTAGCTTTTCAGACTATAATATTTTAGAACAACCTTTAATTGGAATCCAATACTTATTTTTCTACTTTTTCTTTAGCAATGGGTAGCAATTTTGCATTAACATTTTGATCTCTTTAAATCGATTTATTGTATGGCTCTCTTTGCCCCACATCCACGTGTAAAAATAAACTTCAAAAAGTGTTGCCACTATTTAAGAACCTCTGTCACATGCGAAATTTAGCACGAATTAAATTTGAAAATATGCCAAAAATTAACAACATTTAAACAAGCTTGTAAAATAAACTATATACACAGTAGACAATGGCAATAGATAGATTATTAGATTACAATATTGAGCTGTTTCATTGTAGAGCAAAGTAGGTGGCTTAGGTTGGAGGTGGAAATGTGAAGAAATATAAGCGATTTGATGAATGCATGCAAATATTTTTTTGCCCTGAGATGCATTCCGCCAAAGGACTCTATTTTACTCTCACACATGTACATACATACATATATACACGCCAATACAGGCCAACATTAAACTGCCATTGCATTATAATTACGCGTAAACATGTCGGCAAGCGTGTAAATACGGGAGCAGGCAAATGGGGAATGTGCAAAAAAGTGCAATTAAAATGCGTTCATTGTGCTGCACACAACATGCAGCGGGGCGGGGGTGAGTGGTGGCGATGCGACGGCCACCGCGGAGGCGATTTTAATCGCATGCAAAATTAAAACTCAATACGATTTAATGGTGAACGTGATTTTGGGCTGGCGCTGGCAAACATCAACGCAAAACACACACACACCGCACACCACACACCACACACACACATGCACACATATTTAAGCACACAAAGCCCATAATCATTGCTTGTTGCGCGCTCAAAAAGTGTGCTCGGCATGAGTGCGTGTGTGTGTGTCTGTTTAGATGTGCAGAGGTCGGTCGTTGCTGTTGCTGGCAAAAACCATAGAAGCAGACAGGCAGCAGCAGTAGCAGCCAGCAGCAGGGTTGCATCGCTTGCAATTAGCATTTATAATTATTATTCCATTTTCTCCCTTTTGTGCCAAAGCGAACGTTTAAGTTAGACGGATCTAAAAGTTGTGTGAGAGTGTGTGCATGCAAATGGATGCGCATTTGTATGTGTGAGTGTGAGCACGTTCTAATTAATATTCCCATTAGGAGACGGCATGGCATGCAATCAGCCGCAGTAGCTATCGTAGTAACTGCAATAGCAGCAACAAAAAAAATGTCATACAAAAATAATGATGACAACAAAATTGCATATAACGGGCGACAAAGTTTCAAGGAAAAATCTGCAGCAACAAGAAAAAGTACTAGTAGAAGCAATGAGAAAAGCTACGAGGGACAATAACAAAACTATAACAGTAAAGGATATAAAGTATATGTAAGTGGCAAATGAGCGAGAAGAGTACAGCGAAATAAAGGGAAAGAGCTTTTTGATGGAGACAAATTTTAAAATACAACAATAATCAGCTGTGCAAACAACATTACAAATGTTACATATACAGAATAGTATATCAGCACTTGATCCGATCCGCAAAATTCACACGACATTGTCATAATCAACCCTAACTAAGACAATATAGAAATATTTTTCAGTTTATCCTGTCCCGAACTATATCAACAGCGCTATTCTGGCGATCTAATCACAATTATTGTCTACTTTCAATTAACAATTGAATAGAAAAAAATTTCAATTGATAAAAAAAACTGGCGGTATTCTGGCGATCCAACCACAATTTATTGCTACTTCAATTGTAATTACTTTATACATAAAAGTACCAATTGTTAAAAAAATTATGAATTATAACTTTTGTGACTTTTGACAGAATACGGCTGCTAGTCACAAATGTTTTTATTTTAAGCAAAAAGCTGACAAAGTACTTGTGGCTAGTGAGGTCTCACAAAATTTGCAGATGACAGATTTTAAAAATGATTGTTGAAGTATGAAAAGTACTTTTTTATGGTATTCCAAAGAGCGAGAGTTAAGCAAAAGCTATATTTCTTTGTCTGCAAAGCTATCGATCGACAGTGAAATTTTGCAGTTTCCTTTTTTTTGTGACTTGTGAGGTGCAATACTATATACATAAGTTTTTATGCCATATTTATAAATTTATTGCAAAGAGCGAAAGTTAAAAATAAACCAAAATTTAATTACTAAAACGTGTTGATGGTAATTTGAACCCTATCAATTTGTAAACAAGAAAAAACTTTGCGCTTGTGTCAGTTTTTCTTGTCACTTGTGACTCCTCACAAAGTTTTCACAGCATAAAAATATAAGAGAAAAATATTTGCAAAAACTTTATTTAAAATTGACGACTTCAGGTGAAAATTTTTTGATTGCACAAATTATGCAAGCAATTTTTGTGACTTGTAAACTCTCACAAGGATTGACGACACTGCAAAGAGCGAAAGTTATGCACATGCTATATGTACTCCTTCACGTAAAAAAAACCTGCGCACGTAACTGAACACCCCATCGATTTGTGAGCACTTTACAATTCCAAGCCTCACAAGCGATTGCCGCCGCCTTGTGGGATTGCGTTTTCTGCATGAAATGCGCGCTTGCAAAAGCTCTTCGAGCACTCACTTTAAAGTCGACGACGACGACAACAACGACGACGCTGATGACAGAACTTCAAAGGAACTGCAGCCACACCCACTGCGCCCCCGCAGCAGCACCCACACGCCGCTGAATGCAATTGAGAATACTCATGGAGCTGCGCACTAAACTAAACCCACTTGTTTAGATGCTTCAGCAGTAGCGGACAGAGGCAGCGAGCAGCGGACGCAGACGCCAGCGATGACGGGCAACATTGCCGCCCTGGCTGGTGGTGATACGGCGATATGGAATGACAACGCTGAACGCGCTCATATGTTCGCAACTTAAGCAGATTCGAGTCGTATTAGCAACAGCAATAGCAGCAGTCAGCCAGTCATGCGCGGCTGCAAGCGGCAGCCCTCTCGCCAGCAACAGCAACAGCACAGCGAATGTGATTGGCAAGCGGCACGTGATGAGAATCTCGTTTATCTTTCTTCTTCTATTTGCTTTCGCTTTTCTCGCTTCTTTTGCACAAGTTTCTCTTTATCCACAATTCAACTGGTTTGTTGGGGGCCTCCATGTGCATTTGTGTGACTGTGTGTGTGAGTGTACTGTGCTGCTCCCAATTCATCCACATTTTTCGTTTGAGTGCAGATACCGTTGCACAAATGCTACGAATTTTTCGCAGCTTTTTTATACATATAAGCTTTTTATTTATAAATGTAAATGCCTTTTTTCAGCTTATTTCAGGCTTGTACTTTGCTCTATTTCGTGTTGGACTCCTTTGTTCTGCTCTATGCTGTTGCTGAGAGCGACATGTTGAAGTGCCAACACAAAAGATTCATATTTTACGATATTTCTGATTTGAATGAAAAATGTTTGAACAATCGCATACATTAAAGTAAGTATCTAAGCGTAACGGCAAGTTCACAGAATGATGAAATTTAAGATTCATGTGTGCCAAAAAGTTGTCCTGTCAATAGCAGGACTTGGTATCAAGTCAGCATCAGCGCAAAGTAATCATGTGGACATTCGCATAGAAGTTAAGTTTAGAAAAATTTATTCATACATTCGAGTGATTAATATGAAACCCTAGCAAAAATATACAAACTTTATAGTAAGTTTTAATGGTGAAAACAAGTTTAAGGAAAACATTACAAATTCATTTTATTAAGGTTCGAAGACTGTGGAGTTATAAAGAAAATCTTTGTTATGAGACCAAAGATCGTACTAGAACTCTCAATTTGAGAGTAAGATTTCTCTATATCGAACTTGTAATAGAGAACATTTACTTTAAATCAATAAATTTCAACAACATTAACAGTTTCTTTCTGTATGTTGAAATCGTCTCAAGAGCGTCTTTCGTTTAAGATTAAGCCAAAAGTCCACACACATGAAAGAATTCTTCGTTAGTTTTATGTCAAAGAAAGAGGCTGTCGGTTCTTTACATAAGTATATTTTTGACGAAATTTTTCAATACTAAAGACTTTTTTTGGCCTCTTCAAATTCGCTCTGTAGAATGAACAAATTTTATAGTAAAATTCAAGAGCCTGGTTAAAACATGAAGTTGAGGAAAACACGAATTACAGAATGTTATAGCAAAACGTATTAAAAGCAATAATGTAGCTAACAAAATTATAAATTGTAATATCAAATCAATTTTTAGAAAGTTTTGATCACAAGAAGAGCAAAAGTATACATCGAAACGGTTTCTGTTACTTTGTACAAATTACTTCTCTTTTAAAAATGTTGAAATAATTCTTATTTTCTGCTCGTATTGAGACGTCAAGTTTCATGAAAAAATCTTACCAGGGCACATTCAAAGTACAATTGGGGTATTCACAGTTTCCTTCTAAATTTCCCATCTGGCAACTTCAGCACGATAGTAAAATAAAACTCTGAGCGCCCCTGTTTCGTGGACCATTCCTTATTTGCCACAATCGCATTACAAGTGTTTGCTAAAGCGATTATTAAGGATTTATTACTCTCGCAAAAAGCAATATTCCATCAAAATGGGAGTAGTGTGGGATTATTCTCTGAGAATTCAATAAAATTTGCTCAAAATCTGTTTCCATTTTCGCGAATAAAACAGCTGATGAGAAATGCCAGCTTATGACGAAAGAAAAACACGATCCAACGCATGTCAATTTTTTCAGCTGGTGGTATTTCTTGTTTGCGTGCAAAGCAACAACAAAAAACGTTGCCAGATGGCAAAGTGGGTTTAATTTAGCAGGCGGCAAGGAAAGCACACTAGATAGCACGGAACTGTGAACTCCCCAAATAAGTTCAAGTTCCAAATAGAGAAATACCATTGGCCACTACCAAAAATCTTTTCAAAATTTACATAAATTAAAATGAACCCTAAGTTGGGTTTCTAATTTCTAACAGCAGTTTGGAAATTATATTTCACAACGAAAATCAATATACCATGGCATATACTAAGATGCTGTAAAGGACTATCTCATTCCGCAAAAGTATGCACAAAAAACCAACCACACACAAAAATGAAAATGTTCCATTGTGTTTCTTTGCGTTGCGGCGGCGGTGACACAGACAGATGTCTGCTGTGACACGCTGCGAGTAGAAATGTCATAAAGATGTAGAAAATTATTAACTAAGCGTAAACAAACAAACAAGCACGGTTTGGCAGTCAGTCAGCTTGAAAATGTCGAGTCCACGTTCTTCGCAGCATACCAAAACAGCCAAAATCGACAGAGCAGAGCAGCCGAGGCAAAGAGAGAAACAGAGACATTGTGTCAGAAACACTTCAGAGCAGCGCCGCCGCCGCACATTGTATTGAGGGGTCTGCCTCCGACACGCTCTTTGAATTTTTGTGTGTCAACTGTCAATGTCAACACGTTTTTGGTCTAAGTCATTTGTCAAAGAAAGTGCGACAGATAGCAAGAAAAAGATAGAGAGAGAAAGAGAGGGCCCTCAAGCGCGCACACACACACACACACACACACACACATTTGTATGTAACGATGTATCACTGCGTGGAGGAGGTATGTGGAAAATGTAACACATTTCTGGTCACTTTGAGCTATTTATCATACGCCACCTGCACCCGCACTCACAGCACCCAAAACTTTGAGAACAAATGGTAGCGCTGCTTTTAATGTTGTTGCCTGCCTGCCTGCCTGCCTTCCTTCCTTCATCGCCACCAAACAAAAGCCCGTGCAGAGCTACT
Source organism: Neria commutata (assembly GCA_963457695.1). Taxonomy (NCBI): domain Eukaryota; kingdom Metazoa; phylum Arthropoda; class Insecta; order Diptera; family Micropezidae; genus Neria; species Neria commutata. Next base: position 49,785,604 of record OY735246.1, read on the forward strand.
AAAATTTTAAATTTATGCGCTCTTGAGTGCTACTACCAAAACGCTTTGCTGCTTTGCTCTTGGCTATATTACTATGTGTGTGTATGGGTGCTTGCGTGTGAGTGTGCGCGTCTGTCTTGCCAAAGGTCTGTTTGCTTTTACGTTGCTTTTTGTACATTTTTGCGGTTGTTCGGTTGCAGAGTCGACGAAATAACAACCAACTGCAGAACAAAGCAAACAACAACAAACACAACATTGAGGGCCAACCAACTCAAGAGTCTACACAAAGTCAAAGGCAGACACCGACAAATAAAATGAGAATCCACTACAGGCCGCCCAGTAGAAAACTGGTTCTTGGAACACTACAATACGATGAATGAACTACTTGAGATCAGTGCCGCTAATCAAAGCTGACTTGAAGAGAAAACCAATTTGCCATAGTTATTCTTCTGTTACTTCGAAATCCGATACAAAAATCAGAATGAAACTAGCATTGGGATATTGCTTTATATTTGGTGTGTCTATGGTGTATGAATTATATGATACAATTCTCTTTTTTAATTAAAAGAATAAAATGGTCTAGTCAGGTTTTAAACATTACATTACGACTGGACTAACTGAGCCTTGACGTTTTTACTTCGGCGACCTCGTTCTTCGGATTCATACAACTAATAATAACTGCTGATTATCGGGTGTATCTTATATGACGCGCCCAGAGCAAAAACGACTTTTATACCTGCACAGCGCATGTGCGCAATGAGGCGAAAATTGACACTCGAAGCGTTTTTGCTCTGTGCGCGTCATATGAATACATTCAAAGAAGAAAAAATCCTTTTTGCTTGAGTATAGGCACAGCATTATTTTATGATATGGCAATAGAAATATGCGAATTTAAAGCTGAAATAATTTAGCAATTTTTTTTACTAATATTCCATTACGAACTTTTAATATTAATAAAAGTCTGAAATCGTCATGCTGTCACGTTTTCTTTGAGTGCAGAAATATTATATAGAAAATCAAATTTTTGCCGCCAGTTCAGATGAGTCAATATTTATTACTTGCTCTACCAAGGCACATACATATGCCCTCACATATGTTCCAATTGGGCAGCCAGAGCGAGTGGAGAAACACGAATACAGCTTAATATAGACATGCATGCACACACAGAAACTGTGCCACATACAATACAAACTTATGTATGCAGAGGAACGGCTGAAGAGTTTGAGGAATTGGCGGATATACAACGTGTCTGCCCATTCGTCCGTCCGTCCGTCCGTCCGTCCGTCCGTCCGTCCGTCTGTGTACGCTTTGAATGATTGCCGAGCGCTGGACAAAAGCAATGCAGAATGTACACCAACGTTGCTGCTTGCCGTCCTCAGGCTGCTTCTCATCATCAAAGAACAACAACAACAAACATCATCACCAGCATCGGCAACGGTATCCGAATCGGTATCACCACCAGCCGCACTCCAACAACAAACAACCATAAGTCCAAGCGAGTGTGAGTGAGTGAGTGCAGCACATGCCACACTTAATCCAACGCAACGAGTCCCACATTTGCCGGGTCGCCAGTTGGACCGGCGCGCCGGTGCGTCGATGGGTATGTGTGTGTGGTGTGGTTGGTCAGTGATTTTCGTCAATTTTAGAGACTGCCACCGAAAGAGAAAGACCGACCGACCGACCGGCCGGCCGGCCGACAAGAGACCATTCAAACAACAGACCGTTGAATGGACGGACCCTACAGCGTTGTATATACTATATCTGGCACTTGTGTTTCAGCTACTGCTGCTCATGCCTCATCCTCATGCTTCTCTTCCGCTGCTTCTTACAGTCAGCCGTTGGTTGAAATCCGGCACATTGCATTCTTGCGTACCCATCATAGATTAGCAAATGAGTATCTGTGAATTTGTGTATGTGTGTGTGTGGCTGTATCTATGTGCGTGCATATGATGTAGCACATGTTATTTGTCTGCGTTTGTGTTCATTAACTTCCGAACTTGGTATAATTAGTGCCGGTTTTCCATGTCACAAACAGGCCGTGGCCGTAAAATGTTCAAATGAATGTTGTTTTTGTTTTTCCGGTGGGCTTACACAGTTGGTTTTGTTGTTGTTGCTGCCGGGTTGCTTTTGCTTGTTGATGATGTTTCAATCAGAAAGCAGATACTTTCCGTTAAACGATTTCTATAATGGAGTTTTATCAAGGTCTATTAATTTGTAGCGTTACAATATGAACATTTTTATGACGAGTTGTGATGAGGGTTTGGTGGGGTTGGTGGTTTGTGCTGGTTTTTTTGGGCAGTGCTTCAATTGACAGCGGTTACGTATAATACTTAACGAGTGCTTAGTGAAGCGAGCTGACGTCGTCAATTGACAAATGACAGGTTTGGCAAGTCGTTTTGACGAAAGGAAAAGTTACGTTGACGAAGATAATCGCTAGAAAACCACACAAAACCAGCACAAATACCGTTGAGCTCTTAAATAATTCAAAGCTTAAAATCAAAACAGTGTCGAATGTCATGAAACAGCCAACAAAATACCGCAGAGAGCTAAACCCATTGAATTGGGACAAATAAAAGTTTCAAGGCAAGACATTAACCTTGATTTGATTGTAGTAGATGGGTGTGCGGTATTCTGTTGGGTTCTGATGGAGGAAAGTTGAGTTTTGTGAATGAGAAGGAGTTTTCTTAATTTTGCATTTTTAATTACCATTTTGGAAATAATTTAATTAAGTAAGTGGAAGCTAGTCTGAAATTCAGAAGATAATGCAGGAGAAGAAGCACAAATATCTAAGAGCTTTCCCTTATAGTTTCGATACCAAAATATCTGAAGATAGTACACAGTTCTATGTTTAAAAAATATTTGATTATAAAATCCCACAGTTGTTATAAACTAGATGAGCAAACCTCTGTAGATCATTCTTCAAGCAAGCTCAATTATTTCAAAAAGAAAGTTCAGAAAGTGAGCTGGGGTTATGCTAGATGGCGTTAGAATTATAAAATTTCGTACTAAAAAAACTTTTCAAACAGTTTTTTATTGCTCAGTTTTGTTTGAGCGCGCGTCAAAGATGGACACCAGCGAAGAGAAAGTACGCTATATTTTACAAGTTTTCTACGATAAAGGCGAAAACCAGGCCAGTCGGCTAAAAACGTTAATAGTGTTTATGGTTCTGATACCGTAACAGGCAATCATGCACAATTTTGGTTTCATCGATACCGTTCCGGTAATTTTTATGTCAAATGTCGAAAATGCCAACAAAATCATGGTAATCGCGGTTTCGATTGCCCAGGAGGACCTTAATACTTCTAACTATGCTATAAAAAAGCCTTCAATGTCATGCAAAAATTACGGATTTCTTTTTACTCCACCTAATATTTTTACTTGAAATCTCATATCAATCTCGAAATCCTTTCGATTAACCAAATTCCCAAAAAAAAAATCCCTCACACATGCTTGCGATATTTAAGCATTAACTGTAACGATAACACGCAGATACTCGTATGTACCTACATAAAAGCGAGCTATCAAATGCAAGCGTAAAAGGGGAACAAAAAGAGTGAAAATAAAAATTCGCCTACGCTTTTGACAAATTGCCAAGACCAAAAAGCGAAAAAATGTGATAGCAAAAAAATATTAAAAGAAAAACCGGGCCAGTGAAACGAAACTTTTGGTTGGACCCAATGTTTGCGCTAAATTGTGCTGTTGTTGGTTTTGCAAGAAAAATATTCAATTTTTAATTAAAAAAGGGTGTGGCATGCTGCCACATTGCACTCATTGATAATTAGATTGCTAGAAAAAAGAGACGAAATATCGCTGATATTTTAATTTGAATTTTTAATTTGAAGTGTGACTAAAGAAATGGTATCTAATGCTCTTAACAAAGGCATCGAAGAGCGGGGCAGATAATTGAGTCTGGTGAGCGACACGTTTTTATTATTTTGCATGAAAATGGCGCATTTGCGAAAAAAGAATGCGGGCGAGAAAAAGAAAAATGAAGGGTGATAGAAAATTGCGCCGACAAGGGCCAAGCGCCGCAAAGTAGGCCACACTGGGGTGTGCCAACCGAGACGCAAGTTAGCTATCAGCTACATAAAATCGCAACAGCGCAGACAGGGTTTATGTGCGATTTTATTAACTGAATTGTGCTGTCTGCATTGAAAATGAAATTGAGAAGGGTGAGGAGTGAGGGGTGACTTAAAATTACAGTAGAAGCATACTAGAGGCAATCTTGGAAAGATATTGCAGTCAGAGTTATACAGCTTGTTGGACTTTTACAGAATATCAACTTACTCTAATTGAAGTTATGTATATTAAACCAGGCCAGTTTCCAGTTCTGATCTAACCATTAAGCAAGCTTTTGTCGGGCTGCTTTCAGATCTGCTGTGTAAATTGTTTAAAGTGCAACTGCTTACTTTCTTCAATGGCTGCCGCATTATGTGAAACGATGCTGACGCTTTTACCTGGCAACATTGAATAAGGTCATGCTTGAACAAAAGAGTACGATTGCTCATCAAACTTCATTGTTGGCTAGCTTTTCTGGACCGAATCACAGACTCATATACAAAACGAAAACGACACACACAAAGCCAGCATGTCCAGGCTGCCGCTGATTCATATACATATACATATATACATAAATATATATGTATCAATATTTTCTCACTGCGTTTCAGGCTGGAAAGCGAGTAGATTTATTGGTGAAGTAGAAAAAGTAGTATGTATGTATGTATGTACATATTTTAAAGGCAATGAAGCAAGTGAAGCCGAAGGCATTGTCATTCTGTATGTGCGGGATGTAGAAATACATACATACATACATACATACATATGTATGTACATATGCATATCTACGTAAAAGGCATACAAATTGCATTGAATAGCTGATGGCAAGGACATTGGCTCATTGTCTATTATAAGCTGGAGAAGTGCCTGTGTGAGTGTGGTGTGTGTGTAAGCGCATTGAAGGTGCTTGCGCGTCGTGGGCGATGATCAAAACAACATAAAAGTAGGCCGGTTTTTGTGGGCTAGATTCTAAGAGGGGGTGTGGCATTTCTCCAACGCAACTTGTCTGCAGTATGCGGGTAGATATATGCATATAGACGGCTCTATGCCAATTACTATTATTTACGAGATACTGATTGTAAGTGCATTAGTAAATCACTATACTCAGCCATACATACATAAATATAAATAGCAACTTTCTCATAAAAGTTACCAAACGTGTCGAATGTAAGCCAACTTTCTAGACACAATAATTGAGGGGTCCGTCATTGGCGTATCTATTTTTGGAATTCGACAGAGCTATATTTTCAATAATTTTTTCCTTACTCAACAATCTTATATGCAATTTACCCGAGTTCATTCTACCGATCTGCTTGCAGTCTTTTTATCTTTTTGCAAAGAACATCATCGTGCGGCCATGAATGCATTTCAACAATTATTCGCTCATAAAATGCAGTTTTAATGACTCACCTGCAAAGAAAATGACAAAGAAAACGTTGAAAATTAATAACAAATTCGCTGGTAATTACATATCAAATTCGTAGAAAAATCATTAATATTATTTTAACAGTAATGACAGACTGCTTTGCCTTTACTTTTGACGATTTTCACACAAAACCGAAAGAAAAAAATTCATTTGGCGGTAAAAGCCAGAAGCAAAGAAACAGAAATACAATAAAATTTTTAAGAAATAGCACCGAAAAAAATGGAAAGAAATAAAAGAAGCCAAGAAAACGAGCTCGAAATTGAAACGTGTTTGTCGCGATGTGCTCTGGTTTGGCGGACCGAAATGTTGAGTGCGTGTGTGACTTATCTGACTAACGCGAAAGTGCGAAGCTAGTCAGCAAATAAGTGAAATAAAAATATCAAAATAAAGAAATATACGTACGTATAAAAAAAACAGTAGAGAAGAAAAACGAGACGAAATGCCAGTAAAATTCGTTTAACGCGCTGCCAAGAATGCCGCACACATACTCCAGCAAACACACACACGCAGCCACTCACACATGTGAAGTGAGCCAGCGCAAGTATCTGAATTTACGAGCGCGCGTATCTGGAATTTTATAGTGACACCATATGTCCATATGTGCCGCCGCAAGCAGCGAGTAAGTGCATAAAATAAGATGTTAGAGACGCACACAACAACCATAGACGGAACAGCGGGGTGAGCGGAACAGAAGGAAGCGTGGTACACTACTAATTCCGCCGTTGCAAGTGGGTCAATGTATCAATTTGCCAAGTTGGCAGACAACCAGTTTGTACTTCAACAATAAGCAGTCTGTCAATTTGGCATTTGATGAAAGGTTTGTGGAGTTGGACAAACGAAATGGGAATACATACATCAAAAAAGGAAGTTTACACGACATGCCAACAAAGTAAGTGCTGGATAAATGCGCGTTATCTTAACAAAAATACCAGTGGAGCAATTCCTGGCAGCCCGATTGAATTCCACGAAGAGGAAGCTATGCTTTGTGGAATCATTTACACGCGCGATAAACTACGGGAGTAATCTCTTTCTTGTTGGAGCTACACAAGTCGCTTGTAGTCGGCCACTAAAGAGAATTATTTGGCAGCCAACGATATTATGGAGATATAGTGTCAAGTTCCACCCTCGATACGATGTCGATCGAAAGTGTAAGCAAAACAAGCCTCTATAGTATTCAAGCAGTCGATACTTTTAGAGTGTATATGCAAAAAGGACATATAGCAGTGTGAGTAACTCATATTGATACTCGGGATTCCAATGTTTCGAAAACTAATAGCAACACCACTTTCTTTACTATAACAAAAACGTTCATTACTAAAGAAACTAATTGCTGTCATTGCTACAAAAACATTTGTTATGACAACAACAAATTTGTTATAACAACTAAAATTTTTTTATTAAAACTAAAAATGTTTACTGAAGTAAAATTTATTTATGAAATTAAAAAGAAAAAGACAGTAGAATTGTTAGAAGTTGTGCCAAAATATGTCAGATCGTAGGTTCTATAACTTTATTTGCCGTCCTTAAAAATTTGGTTTTCTAAAAACCACTACAAATATTACAAGAATAATAAATCAATGCTACTATAACACAATTCTGAACCACAAAAGCTGGAGTTTAATTGCTCAGAACAATTTTTCACTTTCCCACAAAATAATTTAACTTTTAATTGAAAACTGCGCTGATGACTATAATGAACAGCATTTTCTCAAGAACAAAAATCCAATAAATAAAACTAAATTATTTCGACGATTTCGTTCAAAGTGGCGAAAATTGTTAAGCGTTTTTAGTGAAACTTCTAAGATGATTACTTTTGCAACGTGTATGGCACAATGAGCTTGCAGCTCTGCAGCCAATCGATTCGGTATTAGATTCCCTGCCATGTCTTGGCGAGACACAAGTCGCCACAGGCTAGTGCCATTGGTAATTGCATGGAACTAATGAAGCGCAGTCAAAGAACTGACATGCCATTGAAGGTCTCTCTCAATTGAAAATTACCGAGAATCGAAGTAGACAAACAAGTTGGTAGGGGCAGACCTTATCGCTGCTTTGGAGACAATTATTTCGTGAAAAAATAAACAAACACAAACAAATTCTATGTTGTATTTATAATTCACAAATCTCGTAGAATTCAAAGGCATACAATAAATCAAAATAAAAGCGCTTTAGATTAAAAATTCGTATAACAGTAAAGACAGAAGCCACAAATCGCATGTGAAAGAAACTGAAGAGCTCGTTCGTAAACTGATAAGAAATAAGTTATACAATTCGCAAAAGCACTCAGACAACAACAAACCAAAAATGTATATGAAAAAAAGTAATATATTTTTGACAGCTAACAAAAAATGCAATAGACTATAATTCAGCAGTAATTATCAGCTGCGGTTTGTGCGGCGGCAAAGTTTGCGATAGCGAAACACAACAATTTCATATGCATTATTTTTCAATTTCGCAACTTCAGATAATTGTAAATATAATAATAAATATAAATTCAGCTGTTACTGTCGGAAATTTGCTTTTCGTAATGTTTGTTTGTATTGTGACATTAAACTGAACTGCGTCAATTTTTATGAGGCATGTAAATAATAAAGAAAATCTCTGCTCATACACAGCAAGGCAATAAAAGTATCGACGCATACGCTGAACTACTTAACATTTTCAGGGAAACTTGGAAAGCTGAGAAATTGTGAAGATCAGATTATTGTAAATTGAATTCAATGATGATCTAATTAATAATGCCATAATATGAACATTCAGTTTATGAACCCTTAGAATATTACAGTCGAATTGAATAAATCACAAACATTTTGGATTCACTCCTATTACTGATTTCATCGTAGATCCGATTTATGTGGAAGCTACGAACGGGTTATCATTGAACTTGAATTCGTAGATATTTGTAAACATTTTCTAGAACGAATTTCGGCTGTCGAAGAAAATGTTTTCATGGATTCTGCAACACCAAATTCTTCTTATTAGTAGCGCACGTTCGTATTCGTAATGTTAAGCGTAATTATCTTCGTCTCATCATACATCTTTAGAGGGAGTGAGGAAACCCAAGGCTATGAGACCTAAAATTACTATTTTTGGATTCTGTAAAAAAAGAAGCGAACATTTTTAGAAACTAAGTGGCGCTCCGATTTTAATAGTTAGCCATAAAAATACGTTTGTAAGTATACTCGTATGGTTCTAGGTATTTTGAATCCAAATGATACCAAAAATTCTGCTAAAACGTAATGACATTGAAAGAGATATAAGCTGTGTCAATGAAATGCAGTCAATCGAAAGAAAAAAATTCCAATATTTTAGACAACTTAAAAATTCAGAGAATCATTAAGGGCGGGTTTCACAGTGGCTATTTAAATCTAATTTGCAAATTGAGTTTAAATCTAGTTTAACTTTCCTTGAGTTTCACAGTGCATTTATTTAAATACGGAATATTTGACATTTGAAGGTTGACACAACTTGCCAAAAACATATGTTCAATTGTGGACGCAGCGCGAACTAAAAATTTTTCGTCGGCCGAAAGAAGTGAATTATTGGATATTATATTATTTATGATACTACTAGATCATTTATATGTGCTAAACCATGGAGTTTTATGTTTAATTTGATCTCTTATAAATTGCAATATTGTCCACGCAACTTGCTTGCACATCCGAAATCAGCTGTTTATTTGTTTTCGATTGCAACTCTGTGCCGTACTTATATATCCACAATCGGCTATTTAAATCGTATTTAACATCCAACTGTAAAACTAAAATTCCCTATTTAAAATGAAATCAGAGTTTAAATATCCACTGTGAAACTGGCCCTAAGACAAGCTATAAATGATGAAATTCCAACATAATGATGAAATGTATAGGCATCCGCTAACTTATAAAACTTGAGTTCATAGAACAATTTAGGCGAATGAAAAATTTTCAAAACAAATGCACTAATAACTCGGAATACATTTCGGGCGCCCGAGATGAAGCCCAAGGCAGGTCGTAACACGGTAACGGATTGTTCTGGCAAATCAAGAAGAATAGGAAGACATATAAATTTCAAGAATAACAGTCTAAAACGTCAGCTTTACCTTCCCCTAAGGGAATTTCTGTCTGACTCCAAGCGCTGCCATTATTGATTAAAATCCAATTTAGTGACATTTTGGGCATTCTAAGATGAGTATGTATACACAAAAGTCTAGCTGACTGAGAAATAAACAGAAAGCAGCAATAGCTTCAAGTCCCTTATGAATTTCAGTAATAAGATGCTTCATGTTCTACAGTAAAACTTTTACTGATATGCGAAGAGAAGCTCAGAAGAATTCGTTGAACTGATTTGTTGAATTTTCTTGTGAAATTCCATTTCAGGGCAATCGTGTTCATATATGTACTTATGTATGAATTTAATTTCATTGGCAGTTGCAGTTAAAGACGAAACTGTTTATTTGCGCATACGTGAGCGAGTGGGATCAACATGCGATACTTTAAATGAGCTCACTAATTATTTGTTTTGATTGGCTTTTTACAAGTGTACGAGTATTTGTAGATTTGTGCTGCTGCTGTTGTTGATTGTTGTTGTTATTGTTGAATTCGCTGGAAAATTACTCGAGCGAGTTTGCCTAATGCTACTTACGGCCTGTGCTATATTGGCCAATTTGTGGCTATATGCAACTGTGCGTGTGTGTATCAGTTAGATACATATTTAAAATACACTAACGCTTGGCTTCGGCCACATTTCTCATGCCATTCAAGCAAAATAAATAATTTTTACGTGTTTGCTTTGTTTTTGTTGCACGCTTACGCTTTTCGCGAAAGCTCTAGAAAATGGCGTTCGGACGGCCCGCGGAGCGCGCTCAAATTGTAAATAATTTACAATTGTATTGTACATAGTTGTTGTTTGTGTTGTTGCGCTTGTTGTTGTCGGTGTCGGTTTCTGCTGCGGCTTGGCTCATAAAAAATGCAATGACCTTGCGTGCAGCGCAGCGCGTATTTGTTTTTATAAAAATTTTGTTTACACAAACAATTTTTTTGTTACTCATACTACACTTTTGTTGACGATTTTATTTCGTCGTTTCAACGTATACCGATGAGACAACATGTTGAAAAGAAAAGTGCAAAATTCGAAAATGAAAAATCAAAGTGAATTTTAAAAACGTGAAAGAAATTTTTTGCTGCTGCTGCTGCTCATGTGTAAAAATTCATGAAATATGCAGTTTTTTCAATGATACACACACACACACACAAACACACCAATAAATATGCGCACGTCAATTTGGCTTATGGCAGCTGGCTTATGCATCCGATTGCATTGAATTCGCATGGGTCGGCAATCAGTTGGGCCATAAAATAGTTAAAAATATGTTGGGCTTCATTGCTGAAGTTACAAAAAAAAGTTCGAAAAAATGTATTCCTGATGTGTGATGAGGAAGCAGCAGGGGGGACTTATTGTTTATGCTTTTTGCGCTGAGCGTTGTTAAAGTAAATTATTTTCGGAGTTGAATAAAATTAACAAATAGCGATTGCATTTTAAAAGAGTATCATAATAAATTAATTTAAATGTAGAAAAAAAATTTCTCTAAGCAGATTATAATTTTAAAGGAATATTGGATTTTTGAAAATTTTGATTTATAGCTGAAGGTGAATATGTACCTAAGATTTCTAATTTCTATTAAAAGTATAGAAAATATTCATAAATGAGGAGTAGTAAATACACACTTTACTAGAGAAAGACCTGTCTTGAAACAGAAAGCGTATTCACAGCTTAGTGTTAACTACGGCGTTAATAATACCGCGTGATATTGAAAAGTCGCATTTTCAGTTTATGTTCTCATGAAAATTGTAAATACCACGTGTGGCCAGTATAACTCAGTATGATATTTTAATTTAACATGACGAACAACAACAACTTAAAACAAGTAAGGAAGCATCAGTCGGGTTTCACTGACAGAGTAATACCCTACACCAAGTAACTGAGTGGGCGGAACACGCCCATTTTTGTCAAACTAAAAGATATTCCTAATAGGACTGTATTGGCAAATATTGACACTCTGCTCTGGGGGTCTATATCGATATATATAATTTACCGCCTTCATGGTGGGCGGACCACGCCCATTTTTTTTTAATATAAAGGTACTCTTACCAGCAATGAAGTATCCAATTATGGACATTCTGGTATATATACTATGGAAGTTATGAAGATTTTCAACTTACCGCCTATATAGTGGGCGGACCACGCCCATTTTCTTTTACGGTATGTAGGACCTACATCTTAACCTGCGAACCAAATTTCATTCGTTTAAATGCATAAGTAGTCAATTGAGAGTCATTTTACCGGAAAATTGTTGCCGCCTAGTGTGGGCGGACCACGCCCATTTTTTGGTATTTTGCAGAGGGTCCACACCTAACCTTAAATACCAAGTATTATTCTTTTGAATGAGTAATTAGACAAATTATAGCAATTTAATCGAAAAAAACTCGAGGTAGTGGGACTTACAGGCCCATTGTGGGCGTGTCCTTCGACCGATTTAACTAATTTTAACACTTTACCTAACCCGAGGTTCACTGTGACTGTGTACCAAATTTGGTTCAAATCGGACAACACCTTCTTTCTATTTTTTCCGAACACGCAGACGGACAGACAGACAGACGGACAGACAGACAGACGGACAGACGGACAGACGGACAACCGGAAATCAAAAGAGAAAGTGATTCTGATCATTTCTATATACTTATGTCTATACCTAGGAGGGCTCCTTTAATGCGTTACAATTTTCGCACAAAGTTATTATACCCTATTACCATAGGTGTAGGGTATAATGACCCGACGCCGTCCGTGGAACAAATGCAATTTAGTATTTTTACCAGATATTAAATTAAACAAAAGTTAATGCATTGCTGCCGAAGGTCAATAGGTCAACTCAATTTATGTGCAGTTTTCTAGCAAGACTTCGAAAAAAAGTAGTTTTGTGCCGAAATTTATTGCGATTAAATTTCATATGAATTTCTGTTCCGTTTCTTTCTTCGGCTTGGCAAGAAAGATTCGACAAGTTTCCATTTACGGTTGCCGAGCTTGTAAATGAAAAATATTTCTGCTTTCATAACTTTTAGGAAGTTTTTTTTAAATATTCTTCTTTTTAAATTAAAATTTTAATACATATTTTAGCGTTTCAATTGATATAGTTGAAAATTGTGTTTCCGATTAAGAAACTCGTGAAATTAGAGTGTCTCTATGCCATTTCACTTTCAGAATTTATGTGCTTTTCAAACAAGATTTTTTTTACAAAAGTTTAGCCGATTCTATTTAGGTTTTTTCGTTAGCTTTATAAGTTCGAATTTGGATTTTCAATCAGAAATGTTGTCAGCGTTTTAGAATTTATTTATTCCAAACCCGGATGGGTGTCTTTTCCGGTTCAATATGGGCTTTTAAACAAGCATTTTTAATTAAAACACGCTGAAAGCGACTGATGAACGTTGTTTCTTCTTCTTCTTCTACAAAAACAGACTACGAAACGTTTTAGCATGCCAAAAAACTGGGTCAAATTGGCAGTAGAAAGTTTCATTTCAGCGCCGCGGCGTGCTGGCTAAATGGCTTGAGAAAATGATTCGGAATACCTGCATAAAAAACGCTGAAAACTATTAACAAAGCGACAATGGCGCTGGCGACGCTGCAACCGAAGGCACCGGCGACAACCTTGACAACAATTTACAAAACAATGCAACAGCAATGAACAACACTAATCAATCATTGTAGCCACGCAAAGCTGCGACTGTGGCAGACGCGGCAGGGCGAGCAGCAGGGCCGGGAAAAAGAGGAACGCTTACGCAGCAGAAAAAAGACCAGCTCTGCTGCTGATTGTAGAAATTGCAACTGACAGTAAGTAAGCAGGTGAGCTGCGGTGAGATGAGGTAAGCTGAGATGTGGTGAGGCGGCAAGCAATTTTCGTGTAGCGCCATTTTAACGCGATTAAAACGAAAAAATGACGTAAAATGCGATAAGCATCGAATTGGCCAGAAGCAGCAGCGCCAGACAAGTGGCAACGCACAGGCCGGGGGTGAGGGGTCGGCGTTGCTTGGCAAGGAAAATGCGCGCCACGTAAATGTTGATAATTAGTTTCAACTTGTTTGTGTGCAAGTGTGCGTGCGTGCGTGCATGTTTGTGTGCGTGTGTGAGCGAAGAAAAATTAAATAACGTGTAGGAATGCAGAAAATCGCACAAAATCGACTGCACAGCAGCGAAAGAAGCCAACACGAAGAAAGAAGTAACGAAAAAGCAGAATATGCGCGCCATGAGAAAGTAAAATAGCAACAGCTAAAAAAATTTCAAGCAAAAAACAACAAGATAAAGAAGTAGCAGCAGCAGCTGAAGAATAAGACGAAGAAGAAGAAAAAAGCAGCAAACTAAAAATTAATCAACAAAAAATGTTAAAGTGAATACGCCGCGCTTCATTGGAGCAGCTGTAGATGGAGGGCGGAGAAGGGAGCAAGACTGGCGTGCGCTGGTGAAAGTGCGGCGCTGGAGAAAGCAACTCTGTCGGCGACGTAAGGGCTGGGGGAGTATTATTGCAGCACGTGTATGCCTCTGTCAATTGTAGCTTTTGGCGTTAAGCGCGTTAAAAGCTTTGAATGATAAAGCAAAATGGCGTTTTAGTAAGATGATGCCAAGGGGGCGGAAGTTGAATGGAATTAAATTGTGCCAGAACAATTACAATACAGATGCTAAAGACATGGAGTGTAAAGCCAGCCCAGAGTCCAAGTCCAGCGCAAAAGCTTCTGGCAGAGGTGTTTATCAGAATATCTCTCTCTGTACAATTGTCTAGCTAAAACTATAGTATTTTTAGTTCCCTATTTAAAAGTTTCTGAGCAGTTGAGAAAGTTGAAGCTGACAATCTTATTCCGCTCTCTCGGATTTATGGATTTATAGCTGTTTGCAAAAAAGCCTGCTGGGTACGCTTTGGTATTCCCAATAGAACCTTTTCGGTACGGAATTTCATTTTGTAAACCGAGATTCTCTTGCTAGAAATTTATGAATATTCTGAAAGATAGAGCTATAAAATTATGTTCTGCATACTCAGAAATCCTTAAATCGTCCTTTTATTTTGGGACAGATAGTCCCAAAAAGCATTTTCCGTGCGACATAAAATCCCAATAATAAGAATTTACACTCAATATTCTCGGGGGTTAGCTTTTATTTGGCATCTAAAATGTGTATTGTGACACACAATCCATCCCAAGATGCCTCTAGTGAAATTGGGATATATAATCCCAATACGTTTTTTGCATTTAGTTCACACTATATATCCCAACTTCACTGAAGCATCTTGGGACGTATTTTCCCAGTAGTACCGAAAGGGTTAAGTTATATCGAACTGTTTGGAAACTCTATCGTATTTTCCCAGTAGTACCGAAAGGGTTAGGTAGGTAGGTAGATCACTTACGCCAAAAGGCCCATTGTGTTACCACATGGGAGTTTTCACCTATACACTTCCCGAAACTTAACCGAAAGGGTTAAGCCATTAAAAAGTGTAGTATAAATTTTTGTAAACAATACGAATTTTTCTGAAATTGATTTGCTCACATTCCTCTAGCTAAGGCGACCTTCTGGCGAGAAGAGATATTCCTTAATTTTTCCAGACTAAATCAACTCGCCCACAGCTCGAAGCTAGGAATTTTACACTTATTCACATGATCAATATTGAATACATTTCTAAGGTCCAATTTTACAGCGCCTATTTAAACTTTTATTGACGTTTATGTAAGAAATTACATTTTCACAGTTGGAAGTTAATTACAATTTAAATGAACAAGTGTGTGAATTTAAGTACGGCACAGAGTTGCAACAACAAAAACACAGCTGTTTGTGACTTTGGCCCGTCGGAAAAGCCATTTAAATGCACTTGCTTCCAAACTTTTTCCTTTTGGTCAACACTTATTTTATCGGTCTGTCTGCAATCAATTTGTGCCTGGTATTGCTTGACAATATCTAAAAATTCACTAATTTTACTCGCTTTCTCCACAATTGAATGCTGTTTGCAAGTTTTAGCAACCTTCAAATGTAAAATATTCAAAGTTGCCACATGTTATTCCTTATTCAAATAAATACACATACTCTGAAAACCAGACAAATTAAATTCAAATTGTGAAATTGGGCATTAGACAACAACATTTAAAAACCTAAATGAAGAATTCTTCCATCTATCTAACCGAAGAATGCTCAAAACTTATGCTTTTGTATTTCGACGTTTTCAAAAGTTGTTTGTACGTCATTTATGCCCACACATATTTTTTATATTTTTTGTTAAAACAAATTTTTTGCTGAATTTGCTTTAAAAAATGCAAATACAACTGCCCAATTATTTTACACTTACTCGCGGCGATTAGTCAACAGATTGTCATGCACATCTGTTGACTAAAATAACATCATTTTTCAAAAGGACGTCATCGTTGTGTTTTGGTCATTTGGTCCACGTGCAAAAACAAAAACCAGCAAGAACGACAAAAAGTCGCAGAGTAGATGCTATTGCAATTGCCAACTGCCAAAGTCAGACCGCACAGCATCAAAGCACCACAACGGAACCAACGAAAAACGCCATTTTGAAAATTGTGCCAAAAAGACAACAACAACTACAAACACTAAATCCGGCAAAAAAGACAAACTAAGCTGAATCACGCCGGTGTGGCGACGCTGACGAGGAAAGAAAAGCGCCGCCGAGCAACAAATTGAGAGAGCCAGCAGCAGTCACTAGCGGCAGCAACAGTAACAGCAGCAGCAACAGGAGCAGCAGCAACTCAGTTGGCACTACGAATTGACAGCATAAAAAGCGAAAATGCGAAAAATGATTCATGTTTCGTGAATTTTTCATGCCGGATTAAGTGATTTGTGCATAAAATTAGCATCAGGTGTGACTGCAAATGAGCACAGAGAGAAGAGCTGTGAAAAATCTATGTGAGGGGGCAGAGGGAAGGCAGGCGCGACCACTGCGTGCCAATGTTAATTTAAAAATATTCTAAAAGAATTTTTAATAATTTATAGAAATTTTCTATATTTATATTGACACTTGTAGATGGAAGCAGAAGAGAGCAAAGATGAACAGAAGAGAGCAGATAGTTAAGTTGACGGGTATAAAAATAAGCAACCTTGCAAGAGTTCGACACTTTTTGTTGGTGATTGTGGCCGGTTGTCAAAGTATAGAAAAATGTAATTGGACTACTTTAAATTGTTTCTTCAATAAAATGTGATTGGCAAGAAATTATGACAAGAGCAATGGAATATGAAATTGACTACAATCATACCCCTGAATAATGAAATAATGCTTTTCCAGTTAACTTTATTTTGATTAGTTTATTAATTAAACTTATTTTGAGCAGATACTTTTGAAGTTGAAAGCAGGTTTTTTCGAAAAAACTACAATAATCTTATGAAAAGTTAAGCCAAAATATTTGAAAGAAATCCCAAGTAAAGCAATAATCGTAAATAATGAAAGAATTTAGATTAAGATTATTGTCATGAATTACTTGTACGAATATTGTAATTAAATATCTTTACGATTATTTAATAATCGGTTACTTTTACGATGTATTAGTAAACGATTAGTATTAGTAAAGCATTATTTAGTAAATGATTACTTTGTAATATATTATTCTTAAAAGTATTTAGTAGGCTCTCAACTAATTCTATTACTTTTGTGATAAATAAGTAATCATAATGTGAAAAACCAACTTTACAGGCTTGTATTAAAGTAACCTTTAATTAGTAAAAATTAATTCTTATTTGTGATTACTTCCGAAATCACTTTAAAATTGTTGTTAGTGCACTTTTCTAAAATGTTTGCTATCAAATAAGCTTGGTCAACGACAAGTGCAACATTACGTATGCAAACCGACAGAGTGACAGGACACGCCAAAGGACGTCGGTTTGACAAAAGGGGAAGTGTGTGTATGAAAACAGAATAAATGTAGGTGTCGCACACACACATGCACAATCAACAGCTTCAACGGAGCAGACTGCGTTAGGCTAAAGGAGCTAAAGGAGCAAGAGTCCCAAAATGTAACGTAACATTGCGGCAAGGATGCAACATTGAATCAGCTATGTATGTACATGTGTGAGCAGCCGCTGTTTTTATCCACACACACACATACACACTGTCGAACGTAGGAGCGACTCACGCATGCACACAACACCGAAAAGTTTAATGGATAACCCAGAAAATTGTAAAAAGTACTCAAGTGTGCATTTTTGAGGCGCAGCAAGAGCAGTTGAAACATGAGGAAGTTTTGCAAGGAGTCGGGAGGACTCCTGTCCCAACGGAAGGATCGGCTTGACGAAGCTGCAGCAGACTACACAGTGTAAGGACGCAGAGTGCAGCGAGAAGTTATAGCAGCAAAGGCGAAGAAAGGCAAAGGGGGCACGAGTTGTCAGTGTGAAAGGATGCCGAGGATATGCGGACATGGCGGCAACCAACAAGGAGAGAGAGAGTGGTATGTAGGTAGGTGAATGCTTCGAGTGCTATATGATGGTTAGATAGGGAGCGCATTATTCGATGTTTGTGCACAAAAAAGGAATGCAAGATAGTTGCATCCTGCACGTTGGATATACATTTTATTTATAGTTGGCATGGCATAGCGGGTGGTGCGGCTGGAGGAACCACAGGCAAGCCTTTGAGAGCAAGCCAAAGAAAATTCAGCAGTACAGCTTTCGGGTTGGTTGCATGAGTAAAGTGTTTGGAATAGGAGAAGGCTGTGAAAGTGCAGGAGCAGAACAGCGACAAGCTCAAAAACAAATTGTGCATGGCTTTGGGGCTTTGGGCGGGGGAGAAGTGTGTTTGTCTTTCTTTTTCCATATATAGAATTATGTATGAGTTTTGAAGAACTTTGCCATGCAACGTGACTGCATTCAATTGAACTCGAGTACAAATTTGATACTATTTAAAGGTGCTGCTGCTTGAGGTGCTAGGGCTGAAGAGACACTTCAATTTAAACTTCATAAATTTCTATGTATTTAATTTAATCATAAGTTCAAAGGCGAAGGCTGCATAGAAAATTGCTTGAAAAACATGCAATTCTTTTGAGTTTAAGCTTGAAGTGTCATTTCTTAAAGGAAATTGCTGCCATTTTGGCAGAGGTATGTTGAAACCATAACAATTTCAAAAGTGAATAAAATTTTTATGAAAATGAAAGCACTATTTATGTAGTAATAGAGGTGAAAAAAGTTCAAAATGATACTGCTCAAAAGTTTTAAGAAATTCACAAGCAAAACAGCAAAGAAAGCTTAAGAACCTTTTGAAATAAACTTAGTTTTAATTAAAGTATAGTTAGTAAGGTTTCTGAGTGCTCTTGTATTGTAAGTGTCACTCCGAAAGTTATTAGCTTTCTTTATACCCTACACCTATGGTAATAGGGTATAATAACTTTGTGCGAAAATTGTATCGCATTAAAGGAGCCGTCCTAGGTATAGACATAAGTATATAGAAATGATCAGAATCACTTTCTGTGTTGATTTCCGGTTGTCCGTCTGTCCGTCCGTCTGTCTTGCTGTCCGTGCGCACAGGAGAGAAAGAAAGAGTTGTCCGATTTAGACCAAATTTGGCACACAGTCGCAGTGAACCTTCCACTACTTCAAGTTCCGAGATTATCAAAATCGGTTGAAGGACACGCCCACAACGGGCCAGTAAGTCCCACAACCCCGGAATTATTACAGTAAAATTGCTTAAATTTGTTGAAATATTCATAAAAAGGAATGGTATTTGGTATTTAAGGTACGGTGTGGGCCCTCTACGTGATACAGAAAAATGGGCGTGGTCCGCCTACTATATATACGGTAAGCGGAAAATCCTTTTAACTTCCATAACATATACACCAGTCTGTCCATATTTGGGCACTTTATTGCTGGTGAGAACACCTTTTAATTCTCCAAAAATGGGCGTGGTCCGCCCACTCAGTTACTTGGTGTAGGGTGTTACTCTGTCGGTGAAACCCGACTGATGCTTCCTTACTTGTTTTAGATTGAATTTAATGGCAAAATTCTTCAAAATTTTAGTATAAAACTAAATCTATTTCTGTAGTTAAATTTAAGCATTTAATGATATGACAGTTTTTTAAACATAATCAGCAAAAAGTTTATTTCAGATCACTCATCGTTTTTTAAATGATTAACTAATTTTCGCGGTCAATTGATAAGTAAGCTCATTAGCTTGCACAGAAGTTAGCGATAAGAGCATTTTCAGTGCTACGGCTTAAGTGTGGGCATCTTAAGCTAGTCAAGCGTAAAAGGCAACGCTGTCGCACACACACACATGCACCTTTATGTGCACACATTCACACGTTTTTGCGAACAAAAAAAGTGCTTGAAAGCATGTCATGAAAAGTAATTGACCTTTTGAATGTGCAACATTGACAGGGAGCTCAGCTAAAAACATAAAAACAAAAGCTACAGATAATATTGGACGAAGGTATGCAAGGAAAAGTAAGGAGTGAGTGAGAGGAATATGAAGAGCAAACAAACAAGCACAGGCAAAGTGCAATGAGAACGTGCGCACAGACGACACAAGCAAGGAACACTCTTGGGACTCAAACGGATTGAAATGAGCACGTTTCAGTTGCTGTCTATGCAAACCCGCTCATAAAGTGTAGCTAGTATGTACATATGTATGTAGACAAGGAATGTGCAGAGGCAAGAGCACAGGTGGGCATATGAACAAATAAAGGGCACGTTAATGAAGCACAGCGTTGCACGTCGCAGGCATGCAAAGCAGCGTTGCAATTTCGCTAACACTGCGAGCGGCAACTTTGGCATGACATTAACAGTAAAACGAAATAAAAGGAAAATAATGCAGGAGGAATTTTAATTTTAGGAAGAACAGGGATTTTTATTAGAAAACAAAAAGATAAACATTGGCAAGAGTTGAGTGGATTTATGGAAGTTCAATCTTTGGAAAGGTGTAACACGTCGATTTTTTATATGTCTAAAATAATTATATTATTTATTTATTACAACTATAAATATAATAAACTTTTAAGCGCTGTAGACTAGAGCTATCAATATTGACTGTAAAAGAATAATCAAAACAAGATATATTTTAGACTATATATATTTAGATTATACATACAAAATTCAATATAAGCTGAATATTAACAAAGCTTGAGGAAGAAGAGATTACATTGTAAAGAATGTCTTCCAAAAAGGATTGCCGGGTTGTGGATATAATGGGACACATGAAAATCGAATAAGTGCGAAAGTAGGTTCGAGGTAGGCGAACTAGGAACATTTAATTGTCAAAAATTTAAGATTGATATGTACGAGTATACCAATGGCCGATTTGGTTTATCTGACAACGTGTAGAGAAAAAATTTTAAAGTAGCTCCAAATCAAATTTAAAAGTTAATCGCTTTATTTGTGCTTTTTCTCATGCGGCGGCGGACAGACAGAAAGACGTATGCATATTTAGACTAATAGCTGGAAATCAACTCAGTAGAAGATTCTCATCATATACTTTTATATATAATTGAATATAATTGTGCACAAACTTTAAATACACTGTAGTGCATATAAAGGTAGAAGAAAAAATCGACAATTTTATGAATTTCCAAACGAATAGTTTATTTAATAACATTCTTAGCAATATTCAAGAATTTCAGGTTCATGAAGGTCATGAAAATTATAGCCACACAAATTGCTACTTGCACACACACACACACATACGAATAAAAAACAACAACAGCAAAAGTATATAGCAGCAATAATAATAATAATATTAATAATAAGTACGAGACGGCAGCATAAAGAAACAATCATATATTTACTACTGTTTAATAACAAATAAGTGAGCTATTCCGTATGTTATGCTAGTGCAATATCATATAGCCTACGGGCTCGCACACACATACACACATATGTATGTATATACACGTACACACACACCTACATACAAACATATGTACATATATGCACATATGTAGGGCTATGATTATAGCATATGGAAAAAGTTAATAACTTTTTGTATTGTGTTTTGTTCCCCCTTTTCTTAGCTATAAACAATAAACATAAAAAAGTAGTAACGTACACGTAAAGCACAAAAATATATGTGTGTGTGTGTGTGTGTTTGTGAGATGCAATAGTAGTGGTGATGGCTGTATCATAAATGGGCAGCTTAAGAAGTACAAGTGTACAACTTTTATTGCCATTTTGGGAGCAGCGGGGGTTCGGGGCATAAATGACTGGACATGGACAGAAGGGCAAAGGGAACGGCAACGTCATCAGCGGGCGCTAAGCAAGACGCAGACGCAGTGGAAGCGGCATATAAAATGGAGAAAATGTATTGTTCGTTTTTTTTTTTGTTGCTGTATAAATGTATGAAAATGCCACAGCGTGCAAGGAGTAGGCACTCAGAAGCGATGGGAAGGCTGCAGGGAGTACAAACAGACAGCAAAATAAGTACTCGTAAGCCTAGTGAAGAGCAGGAAAGCTCTGTAGTGGCATATTGTGCGCTGCTAAAAATAAGCTACTGAGAAGAATTTGCATTGCTAAAAATGTTAGTCAATTTAAAAAGAGGCTGGCAATTTTATGCTTATTAAACGAAAGATTATTCTAAAATTGCTAATGATTATTAGTTGTTAAAAATATGTTGATTTTTATTTCTTGGCGGTTTTTTATTGTTGGCGGAGACAAGAGAAAAGTTCTTTAACTGCGCAATTTTTATTAGCGCATTTTGTATTTGTATTATGAATGTATGTCCATTGAAGTCTCAGTACTGTTTTTTATGCAATAATAAAAAGACCGCCCCAACGTCAAACTCTTTCCCTGTCAAGTTGTTCTTGTAATACAAAGGCGCTTGTTTCTTTTCATTTTGATTCTTTTCTTCCTGATATGAAAATGGTCCAATATGATTTTTCTTTGCTTTATGGCGCCGCTTTGTTGTTGGTGTTGCCATTGTTGTTAGCGCTTATTGTTTTAATAGTTAAATTAGAAAAAAAGTGTACATTTGAGTGCAATTTTATAGAAAAAAAAATGTGATGAAAAAAGACAAACAAAAAGCAAAAGCGAAGAAAAGAAGAGAGCAGAAAAAAGAAATGCCAAGCACTTTAGCTGATGACTGTTGTAATTTGTTGCTGTAACTTGGCATAAGGTGGCAACTGCGTCAAAGCTTAAAGCGCAGAGAGAGGCCTTTCAGCAACATGCAACTATCGATCGTGTTTTTTTTTGTTGTTGTTGTTAAATACTTGCCGCTTCGCAGTCTATCATTCCCCGCCAGCGTTTTGGCTTTGTTGTTTTACATGCTTGTCGCTTCGCACCTCATAATGGTGACAATTACAAATCGTTGTTGTTACCAATAAAATGCCCTTGTTGTCACTTAAGTTCAAGACTTGCGGCTGACAAGAACAATGCCCGGCAATTGTTGTTGGGCACACACAACAAGCTCAGAAAGTATTATGCAAAAATATTTATGAAAAATGGCAAGAAGAAAGACGAAGAAGAAGCGCTAGTAGCATTTGTGTCAAGCGTTACACTTGAATAACGACGGCCTGGAGAGATCTGAAGATCGGGTGAAGCATGAGCAGACTGAAACTATGACAAGCAAATTAAACTAATAACACACTTCCGGCCGAAAGAATTTGTGAATGACATACATATGTAATTCCTCTAGAAAATCTGGCCAGCAACAAATTATGATGACATCGATCCTAAGTGATTGTTATGAAACCCATCTCAAAAGCCCAAATTTCAAACATTTTACAGACTGCGACAGCATATGTCGGTGTGAAAGGGTTAAAGAGCTGCTCCTCAAACTCCAACATATACATAACAGCTATCGAATAAATAATTGTTGCATAAAAGTGGTCACGGGTTTTTAAAACTACTCTGTTTTAAGATAATCTAGTTTTAAGTCGCAATTACTCATTCTTCAAGCGGGCACTCTCTAAGTATCTATAGTCTTTTTCCCCCCATAAACCATCACTCAGGGGATGCCCCACATATGTACATCCAAAGCACTTGTTGTTTTGGAAAGGATTATAGATTAGTTGGTGGGGGGAAAAGTGGAGAAATGGCTGTGGGCATTTTCCTTAAATCCGCGAACATTGTAATGATGTGGAAAAACTTCTGCAAGAAGATTATTCTATTATGCAAACGGTACGACCGAAGAATGAATTGAAATGATTGTTTCGATTCTTTTTAAACTATGGATAAAAATAATTTCAAACTATATGCAATAAAGAAAATCGATTTTAAGTGTCGATCAATCCGTGCTTTCAGATCGGCGAAAGCTCTTAACTCTAAAGTTCAAAAAAGTGTGGCAGCAAAAATTCAAATTGGAATTAAACTTGAATAGCAATTTTGAATTTGTTGTTGCTGCGCGTTTACCACATATTTTGTCACACCTTTTGCATGTTGCATGCGTGTAAATAAACTTCGAACAATACGAATATAAATACATATATGTATGTATGTATTATATATGGTATATGTATGTATGTATGTATGTACGCAGCAAATAACGCAATATTTGAAGTGTGAAAAAAGTTCAACCACAACAAAATATTGTATGAACACTTTGTAAAACCGCAATTACTCAAGCCGACTCGACTCAGAATGCAAGCATACTCGTCGTATATACAAAACTTATTGCCGTCACTTAGTGTTTTTGTAGCTGTGGTTGTTGTTGTTTTCAAAGTGAGGCAATCCATACATATTATAATGGGGGGAAAAAGACGAATTAAGTACGTAAGCAAATTATGTTAATTCATTTTTAATTACGATTTTTTGCAAAACTGTGAAAAAACCGCGCTAAAAAAGTTACTCAAGAACTAAATACAATTTAGATAGAGAGAGGGAGAGAGAGGGAGAGAGAGACAAATATAAAGTTTCACATATTAACGCGACTAGACAAGTTGGGTTAGTAAAACACTAAAAACCAGCACAACCACCACCACGCCCAACACAGGCAAAGCACAAGTGGCATTATAATAATAACAACAACAAGACGTTAAGTGGAAACACCAAGCGCGGTTGTCGATTGTGGACAAGTCAAAAGTTGACTGAAAGCAGCAGAAAGGGAACTGAATGCCACGAAGCAAGCGGAAGGTGAGAATGTGCGGACCGACAGTGAAACCAACGGCGATGGTTGGCAAAAGTTACAAACAAGCGACGAACGGACGGACGCATTAAAGTTTTAAATTTGAGCACATAAAAATTGCATGAATATGCCGCGAATATAAGCCACAGAAATCCAAAGAAAAGCACAGAAGAAATGGAACAGCAGCACACTCGTTAAAATATAATAGAAGGAGGAAGAAGGTATACGAGCAGGCGCTTCGTGGGGTTGCTAAGGATTGGGCAAGCAAGACATACATAAAGTAAAATAGACAGCTTCAGTAAAATTGAGGGGGAGCTACGAAGTTTAGCAGCAACAAAAACAGTGGGAAATAGCAGAACAGGTTGAAGGAATTGTCAGCAAAATATTTGTTGGAATGTCAAAATCTTAGGGCGGAGAATGCCGGAAAAATAAGTGTTAGGAAAAGAATAGAAAAATTGATTTTAGAACGATTTCAGAATTGTTTGCAGAGGGTAGGGGAAAATACAAAACACCATAAAATATAGATGCTATGATTTGTCTTCGCTTTGGAAAAAAATTTATATAGAAATTCAATAGTGGTATCCCAAATTAATATTCGTCAGCTATTACCAAATATCTGCAGATAATTTCTTATTTTTTTTTTGGGAATAACCATTTGAACAACATTTCGCAATAAATACGAAATATTTTAAACTTTTCGACAGCCGAAAACTTAGGTATTACCTAAAAAACTGTTAAAAGTAGTTTTGGAACAAAGTTTTTTATAAACAACTTAAATATATGTTATACATATTTTATTGAAACTTTAATAAAATGCAAACCAATGACTGACAATCTTATTCATATTAGTTTTAAATGACATATTGCGACCTAAACATCTATTGTGCCTCCTTTCAAGGATCTACAACTCATTGCCTTAGTATGCTGCTTATTTAAAGAGATTCCAGTTCAGTTACAGAAATCAGGTTAAAGCATAGGCGTTTTCTTTAAGCAAGTGTCCAATGTACATTCAACAAGAATTTGTCCTACATGGACAATCTACATGAGTTTTTTCAAGTAGATTTTCGTTTGGTGTCTTCATAGTTTGAAGTGCCTCGCTAGGAATCTTGTTATTCTTACCAAACTGTTAAAGATAAAACACTTTGAGTGTTGTAGTTTTATTCCTGCAAGCTCAAACCAGTATGAGTTCCTCTGCCTTCTCTCTTCGCGCTTCATTAAGATAACCCTTTCCCAACTCGACAGCAAGGTTTCGGTCTAGGCTTGAAATAGACGGTTTAATGGGTATTGTTTGCCTCAGACTACAATCTTCGCCGATTCGCGACATAGAGATAGCATAACGTGCGCATCCTTGCTATAATTTATTACGCACTCTTCCACATTTTGACGTTACATAACAGAAATGCCACAACATTGCCGACTATTATTTTCCTATTTAGCTAGTATTTTAGCGCCTAGCAAGTTAAATACAAAAGAAGGCGATGTGAAAGAAGCAAAAAAAGGAGGAGCACAGAAATAAAAACAAAACCGGGCGCATTTGAAACGCTTTAGTGTTTAGAACGTTAGCGTAACCGAAAGTGCCAACCACTTTGAAACAACACTACAACACTACTACACACAGTCAGCTAGGACTTGTATGAGTGCTCGAGCTCGTCCTTCGTGTCAACAAGGCACACAGCGGCAGTGGCTCTGGCAAAGGCAAAGTGAGCAACAGTTAATTATTTATAACTGCCATGTTTGCGCAAGGTGTGAGCAGGCGGCGACTGAGTGAGAAAGCTCCGTGCGGGCCAAGTACGGGAAGGAAGGCCAAAATGGAAGGAAGTGTGGGTTGGGAAAGGGGCAAGCAGAGAAACCAAGAAGAAAGTGCAGAGGTTTACACTGCAGAAAGGGGAGAAGGTGCAGCGGACATAGCAAACGAAAGAACTAGCATGGAGTAGTCACAGCGCCGTGCCTGGAGCTTAGCAGGCAAGCAAGCAGCGCAGCAACTATCACTAGCAATTTCAAAGTTTATTGATCAATTAAATTGTCGTACAAAGTGTAAAGAGGCGGAGGGGAGACTGGCAGCCAGGTGTATTATATAACTCGCTCGCCTCTGTGTGCGCCTTAAATGGAGGATTTCCTTTCTTTCTTCCTTCCGTAATTCCTGCCGTGCTTGTTTTCACAAGCAACTTGCAAACTTCCGCTTAAGCAGGTTGGCGACTGCAGGATGTGAGAGGGCGGAGGGGATGCTCTTATATGGCCGGCAATTGAATGATACCGCTGTGCGTGAAGCAGTGAAAATGCAGAGCTATATATATCAATGCATACTCAGATAAAAAGGATAACTAAAAAGTTTGTCACATTAACAAATAAATTGGTTAAAAATTTGTCAACTTACTAAAAAAATATTATAGTTTATGAATATGTTAGTAATGCTAACTAAAAAGTTTGTCACATTAACAAATAAATTTGTTAACAATTTGTCAACTTACTACAAAAATATTTTAGTTTATAAATATGTTAGTAATGCTAACTAAAAAGTTTGTCACTATGACAAATTGGTTAGTTAACAATTGTTCAACTTATGAAAAGGTGACTTTTTTTCAAATTAGTCAGTAAAACACTTGTTCATGTAACTTTATAAAAAGGGTGAATAACGATAGTTAAAAATTTGGTTAAAAATTATGAAAAATTTTTCATTAAACTTCTTCTTTTCTGCAAATATCGTTGTAATAATAAGCATAGACCATTATATTTATATTTTCATTTATGCCGTTATGGAACAGCTTTTATGAGTGCGTGTATGCGAATAGTAATATGCGACGTGCTTGTGGTCTTGTGCGCCAAACACACATATAAATATAAATATAAGATACTCAATAAATTTCCCATATACGATATGTTTGTGCACTTGGAGCATGTTTTTCATATGCTAGACACACTCACACACACGATTAGAGGCAGACGCACTTGAGCACAAAGGATTTGCTTTATCGATAGTCGTCGTCCTTGTGTGTACACAAGTGGGCTCTTGTTGTGTGTACGTGCGTGCCTGCCTGCCTGTATGCGTTTCGATGTGTGCATATTTGCCTGTTTGTATTTGCTAAATGCGTTGGCATTCAGGAGTGAGCATCTGTGTGTGCGTGTGTGTGTATGTGATGTCCTGGCAAATGCCAGAATTACTATGTTATAAAATCGTGTAAATTTCATAAGGTATGCACAAAATTACACATGTTTAAAATCCAACAGCACTCTGCTCCCTCTCGGCATTTGGCTGCTCGACTACGACTGCGGCGACAGTACATTTATTACCTTTGAGAATGTGTGTGTGTGTGTGTGTGTATAACGTGTGACTGAGCTCCTTGTGGCATAGATTTGACATATTTTATTGGCATGTGCACTTCTCTTGTTCATGTCCTTGTCGTAATAGATTTGCTGCAAATCCATCACACTCCACTCAACTCTGACGGGCAGTTTCGATTAATTTTTCGATATTTCTCCGGTCAGTCAAGCTTTGTCAACTGCAATTCGTGTTAATTGGTGAGAGCATTTTGGGAAGATGAATGTTCAATGCGATTGTCATAGACATAAAAGAAAAAATATTTCTTGTCATCGTGCAATTTCCAATGGTCGAAAAGAGACTGCTAATGAAGCGGCAGCATGCTTGAGCAATGCGTTTATTTTTCGTGTGCCAACTTCTCAGATGTGAGAAAGCTAGGCCTTAATACATAATAGGGGTATTCTCCTTGCTCGTCTGTCCGTCGCTTGGTTTTGAATGCTTTCTATGAGAGGCAATGCTTCTCCTTGCCCGCTTGACAATACATTTTTCCACATTTTGAAATTATTTTTCAGATGCGTTCATGAAACACCCTTCGTAAATGTATAAATATATGCAAATTGTACTCTGATATGCTTAAATGAATACACTTATTATAACTTCTTAAATTATATTATTCTTATAAATATTAAGCTTGATACACGGTAGCAACAGTTTCAAGTAAGTTTAAATTCTGTATGAGAATCGGGAGTAAAAGAAAGTGCTATAAGAAGAAAGTTCGCTTTGCCTGTAATTTCGCTATGATTTTAAATCTATTTTTCATTCCCTTTTAATTATTTGATTACTCAATAAAAGTATCGCTGCACTTGTCTTTTCAAATAAATTCAAAGGATTCTACAAGGATCTAAAGTACTTTTCTTATTTCTTCTCTATATTTCTAAATAATGATCTTAATTGGAACTTTTAATGAACTTGGCCGTAACAGAAGCTCTATAATTCTTCTAGAGTTTGAGGAACCTAAATCTTATAGCTTTCACCGGGTAGTTATACAGAGCTAGATGATTCCAAATTTCAGAACCAATATACATATGCGGATATGGCAAACAACTAAATACTGTCCAACAGTATATTTAGTAGAGTAGAGTAGAGAGAATATTGAGATCTCATGATCTCAGCCTTGAACTCCAACAAGGTGCTTAAAATGTTGAGTATGCTCTTGGAAATTGAACGAGGATCTCGAAATTATAATAATGTTCTTGGAGATTGAACTGAATTATTGTGAAGCTTCAAGATATCTTCTTTATATATATGTACTAATGAACAGTCAGAAAAGCACTTTTCCTAGTCAATATTGTCTTTTTCAAGAGCTAAAAAGTCGACTGCACTACATATTTTCACTTGAAAATTTCAGAATAACTGCTTTATTAATGTTAATAAATAAATGTGTAGTGAAAATTTTAAGTTACCGTGTTTTCACGAATCT
Organism: Neria commutata; assembly: GCA_963457695.1. Classification (NCBI taxonomy): domain Eukaryota; kingdom Metazoa; phylum Arthropoda; class Insecta; order Diptera; family Micropezidae; genus Neria; species Neria commutata. The sequence continues at coordinate 49,814,855 of OY735246.1, forward strand.
TCAAAGAAAAAAACCATGAAAAAGCGGAAAATCCAGCACAACAGATAACCTTCTTAAAGATACGCTACTAATGTGCTGCTTTTCATCAAAATTATTATCAGCTCGAATATTTGTGGAATATCGTCAAAATTAACAGCTGAAGAACTTTGGTTATTTATTTTGAAAAAGTTACAGCCAAATCAATTATTAACAGCAGAGAGAGAAAAAATCAACTTTGTACTCGATGCGCAACATTTCAGGCGATTTACTCGAAGTTTAGTTAAGCTTTAAATTTGAGCTTGCTTCAGTGAGCATTAATAAGATTTTCCCAAGCATGAAATGCAGCAGACACAGGCGGGGAAACGAGGAAACAATGTGAAAGTTCAACTTACCGTGGTTTTGGTATTTTCTTCATATCCATTTCATCTGGTCTAGTAAAAAACTTTTTACTAAAGTCTCGCATTCCCAAAAATTAAGACATGTTGGCTGTTGTTGTTTTTGTTGTTGCTGTTGCTGTTGCTGTGGTGGTAGCTGCTGCTGGTTTTTGTTGTTGTTGCCGGTGCTGACTCTACACGTTGTTGCCGCGTGTGGCTGTTAATGTTCGTGTATTGGTGTGTTGTCTGTTGCTGCTGCTGCTGTTGTTGTTGTTAAGGATAATTGCACTGCGTAAGTATGCAGGTTACTGCCAAAACTTTTTTGTTGTTGCTGTTTTATTAGTTGGCGCGCGCTGGCTCGCTCTCTGTCTCTCTCTTTCGTGCTCTAAAAAAACTTTGCAAAGCAAACAATAATTTCTTAATATCTGTTGTTGTTGTTGTTGTTTAGCTTAATTTTTAATTTAGAATATTGTTTACAAGTAATTATTTGATAATTTCTTCTTTTTGTATTTTTGCTTAGGAGTGTAGAAAAAAGTTGCTTAGCATTTGTTGTTGCTATGAAGAAGACAACAAAGCATGCAATGTTGTTGTTGTTGTTCTTTAGTATTTTTTTATTTTCATTTAGATGTTTCTTTTTGTATTTAAATTTAAAGTAATGTTTTGAAAATTTAGTTTTATTAAATTGTTGTTGCTGTTATTAGCAAATGCTTTGCAATTTGCAATGTACTTAATTAATCATGTATTTAATTAAGCTGTTTATATACATATACATATGTATATATGTATATTATATGTATTTTGTTTTATTTATATGTATATGAATTGTATATAATTTGATGTATTGGTTAATTGCATTAATTAAGCTATTTAATATATTATTTAAATTAACAAAAGCACCCAATACAATTGCTCAATGGTTTTTTTGGTAGTTGCACCGTGCGGTTTTGCTTGTTGTTGTTGTTGCCATTTTGGTTGTTGCCGTTGTTGTTTCTGTTGTTGTTATAGTTTTAAGTATGCACTTGTATGAGGGTATTTTGTTGTTTTTATTGATTTATTTATTTTGGGAATTTTTTAAATTTTGTTTTGGGATTTTTATTTGGATTGCGTTTTTGAAGATTTTTTTGCTTTTTTTGTTTGTTTTAGTAGTTGTTGTTGTTTTAGCTTTTTGGTGTTCTAGTTAAGAATTTCTATTATTGCTTTTATTGTGTTTGAGAGGAGTTTCTTTCAATTTCAGCACAAATTTGCTTATATTTTTACATGGGGAAAATACGCGTTGAAGAAAGGAAAACTCGTTTGAGAGCGGCAATTTTGTTAGGCTGCGAAATGAGCGGAAAAGAGAGAAGAAATATGAATTTAACGAATTGCAATATGTACTTCAAGATTCTAGAAAAGCTAAAGATGCACTAAAATAAAAATCAAACGTAAAAGTCGACGAAACGGAAATTTTTATGGCGAGGCAAAGGACCAAAACAGGACAACAGCTGCCGCGAAAAATCAACGCCGACAGCAGGAAGTGCAACAGATTCCAACAAGATCAACAAGCCTCGAGGGAGTAGAAGAAATACAGTGTGAAGCAAAAGTGAGTGCATGAAGGCAGGCAAGTAACCTTACTTCTTATTAGAGCCCGACCGAACGCTCGGTCTCGCTTACCGAACAGTTCGGCCAAAAGGTTCGGGTTCGGTCTCGGCTACAAAAGGCCGAGTATTTAGCCGAACAGTTGAGGAACAAATTGTATAGTTTTAAACAAAATTTAAATTTTTTAATAATACTTTTCATTGATTTTTCATACATCAGATGCTTAATGTAGGTATTTATACCTCAAAAGAATTGTTTTTTATAATAAAGTGTATTTTTTCCTAAAAATTTATAAATTTTTTTTCATTAAAATTCTTCTTCTTTTTTTTTGCATATGTATTCGAAAGGTTCGGTCTCGGCCGAACATTAAAAAAAGGCCGAACGCTCGGTCTCGGCCAAAATTTCGGGTTCGGTCGGGCTCTACTTCTTATACATAATATTCATATTTTAATACAACTTTTGATTGTCTGTTTTTAGTATTATTTTAAAAAATTGTGAAACTGTTCAGGCAAAAATATGCAACAAAATATTTACAAATCAATATTTTATGAACGCGTAAAATTATAATAATTGTGTGCCTTCAGGTAAACACTTTTGCTCAATACTGTAGACTAGAAATGAGAGAGAAAGAAGAGGGCAAGTGACAAAGTGTGAGCGCTATTTTGACAGTTGTTGTAGCTGTTGCTGTAGAGAAAAATATTAGACCTTTTGGAAACCCAGCCTACCTACAACACGCGTTAACAGGATCAACAACAGCGCACATTTGCCTCGGGGATTAATTGTAAGTGTTTACAGTTTGTCGATGTTGTTGTTGTTGTTGTGATGTTTTTGTTACACTTCAATGAAAAACAGCAGGTGTGACTTGTTGAGAACTTCTCGAAGGGAAGAACACAAGCGAAATGAAATTCTGTACAAAAGCGAGCAGAAAGAGCAGAATGAAAAACGGAGGATAATTTCATGTTGTCTTGTTGTTGTACAACAAAAAGCACTTAAAAGGGCAATGAGCTCACTGCTGATCGCGATCGTGACGAAGAAGGCAATGTACCAGAATTGGGGGTGAAGAACATTGCGTCAGTGTGTCATTTTCCCCACTCATCATTGTCAATGCTTCCATGCATTTTTGAAGGATGCTACGCGGGGGTGGAAGTAATGATAAACAAGCTAGCAATATCAGCATATAAAAATAGAATGTAACATAACAGCCGGAAGTTTTAGTTTTCGAACTAACTTGAATTAAGGGTCTCACACATTTTTAAATCTTATGCAATATTCCAAGAATGTTTTGTAGGGAAAGAAAGGAAAGACAATTTGACTTGTAATAAGCTGAGATATTATATTATGAAAATTATGGTTTCAATAAAATGGTTCAAAAGTAGTTAAAGGACTTGTTGATGGTGTCTATTTACATAAATATGAAAAAAAAATCAATAATATTATGCATACATATGTACATATGAGCCGTTTATTTTGAAAGTGAGGTAAGTCCACTTTCTGTTATTGCGAAATATTTAAATGTTTGCATTTCACTCTCAGTGTCACTACTATGAAGAGCTAATACTTCCATCTTTCAAATACAAGAACCTCAATTTTTTTTTACTATAAATTGTTTACCGAAATTTTGAGCTGAATTGTCGTTTATCCAATATGCTAGTTTTTATAATGGTTACCAAAGCGTACGCATATTATAGCAAACAAACGAACATCTTTTAAAATAGATACATATGTACATATATTGGCCATTAAACTTTTAATTATGCAAACTTATTAACATTTTTGATTTTTCGATAGCGGCCTTTGAACACAGTAAACTCTGTAGTTTTTTAAAAGACTTTGCGCTGGCTTTGCTTTCGCTTTTAATCTTATCAGGCAAAATTATTAAATACGCTTTTCGGCGCCTCACTGAAAACTTCAGTACGATAGTACACTGTGTGGTACTTCAAGCCGCAGCGCGCACTTTGAACTTCCCCTCTAGCTTAGAAGTGCACACACACATGCGCGTACGTGTAAAACAAAACAGCCGCCCCCCAAACTTTCCATAACCCGCTTCAAATAAGACAACAACCCTCTAGGCGCCCGCAAAGCAGCTCGACCGTCTGTCGATGATACTACCTTCGGTCCGTCCGTCGGACATTCGCACACACACACACCACCACATTTTTCCTTTTCTTTTATTTATCGCTGTTTTTTCCTGACATTTCGTATGCGCGCTCATTCGCTAGATTGTCACAGGGTTGCATTGGGGTATGTGTGCGGTGTTTTGGGTGTTGAAAAGCGCAATAGGATGTTGCGAGTTGCATGAAGTGGAATGGGTTAAACGCTTTTACAACGCATTAAAAAGCGATAATGGACTACGCAAATTAACATTTAAAAAATTGAATTGTCGCTTTTTGCTTAATACCTTATACTCCACACACTTGCGTAGCGCCGTAGTAAACACACACACTCGTCGGCTGAGCAGTGAAAAAGTAGCCACGAAAGCACCAAATTGTGCAACGCTATTTGTCAACTTGTACGATTACTCTCGCGGCGCATTCGGCTTAATTCGCAAACACGACGAATTGTTTTCAGCTATTATTGTTGTTGTTGTTATTGTAACTCGTCTTTGTTGCTCGTCTCGGTTGTCTTTTTTACTACTACTCTTTTTTCTTGTGCCTTTTTTATTGCTTTCATACACACGTACGCACACACGCAAAAATGCACACACACAATTCGACGACTTTCAGCGAAAGAGAAATTTTTTACTACTTCTTTTTTTGCTCTGATACTTCGCCTCTGCTTCTTCTTGTATGTCTTCGTCGCTGTCGCACCTTTTTACTCCTTTCTCTCTTTCCCCTCTTGCACTTCTTCTATTTCTACTATTTTTCACATTACAATTTCAATTTTCAATATTTCACTCTGATATCTGCCAGCTTTTACACTATTCAAATAACTTTGCTCATTTCTTGCTTTCTCACATTATTTTTATAATTTTGCACTAAATTTTAGCAATTTTTATAGATTTTTTCAATTTCGCGTAGACGAGCAACTTACTGCGACTACTTCACACGGCTGAAGTCTATCGGAAATTTCTTCGCCGTTCTTTTTCAACATTCCTTCCTTCCTTTTGGTCGTCCGTCCGTCAGTGTCTGTCTGTTTGTGTGTGCTTTGCTGTTGCTCTTTTCCTGTTGTTGTTGTAGCTTTTGCCGTTCGTGTGCTGTCAATTTTATTGAAAAGGTAGTAGTAGTGGTAGGGAAATGTCAAGGGTGGGTTGCCAATGCATGGGAATTCCTGAGCCGTCAAACAATATTGTACATTTGCCAATTAACGATAGATGAAAATTGTGCTTTAAAATGTTCTATCCAACAGAAAGTATCAAACAGAGGTTTAAAGAAAATATTATAGCACAATTTTTATTATACATATACATATCTTAAATTTTGGTTTATGACTTGTTTTAAACCCTGCGTATTTGTATACATAAAATTAAAGCAAAAATATAATTTGGTAATTTGAAAGTAAAAATGTTAGTTAGAAGGAAGGGTTTATACCAAAACTTTAGAAAAAAGAAAACAGATGCTACGAATGGATGGCTGAAGTTTTGCAACGATGTTAATAAAAAACACAACTTTCAAAGAATTGTGCGTTTTCATAATCCATATTGTATTACAAAAAAAATTAAGAATGAAAAATTAATTCCTGAATTAAATCTGAATTACGATGTTTCTGCAAGTTAAATCAACTCAATATTTCCAATAAAATAATTTTGAAGAAAAAGTACATTTACGAAAAGTATCGTCTCTATTGTAAACATGTACTTTTGTAATAATTCGACAAAATTCCCACAAAGCGGATTTCGAGAATGGCAGACGTCAAAAACCGCGAGAGAGAGAGCAAACGATTAATGCAAAAACCAGCTAAGCACATGCCTATCTCTGTCATTCACAGGCGACAGAGGTAAACAGAAATTAGACAATTGTACGGCAAAATTCGCGGCACAAAGTAAAGAGCAATCGAAAAAGAAGCGAAACAACAGTATAGAAGTTGTTGTTTTTGGGTGGGAAATTTATATGACCGTTTCCTCATGAATTTTGACACAATTACAAGAGGTTTGCGAAAAAAGAGAAAAGCCAATGCGCTGATAAGGATTTTAAATGCATGCATTCAGAAAAAGCGAAGAAAGAATTCATGACAAATTTAAGCCAATACCTTTTTGCATAAAACTTACCTCAGTTTGCTAGCTGGGACGTTGCAACTGTTTGTCTGCCTCTGGAAATGGAATTCTTTGGCAGACACTTGTCAATTTCACTCGACTGCGATCAAAATTAGTGCGTAAAATAAAATTTGTTGCTGTGGCTGTGTGTTGTTGTCGGCGCGTATTGTTGCGTTTTCAAATGCCTTCCACAAATCCCTTCACAACACAAAAATTCAGCACGCCAAAACGAGCACAGAAAATAATGGAAAAGTTATATTGGCAGGCAAACGTCAAACACACACACACTAGGTTTTTTTCCATTTACAATATTACAATTTTCATTTGGTCAAGGCTTTGCACCGACTTTCGCACGCACTCGCCCGACTTTTTACGCACGTGCGTTGTTCAATTGTTCGTACGGCGTAACGCGTATTTATTTCGCTTCATATGACAATAATTTCAGAAATTTTGCATTTTTCTTAATTAACAAAAAAAATGTTCCGAAATTAAAACAACCACCGCTGTAAATGTGACGCCATTTTCTTATTTCTACACAGTGGGCACTACAGCTGATTTTGATAGTTCTTTTGTTCTTTGACGGCAGGAACAGCTGACTCTGACAATTAACTGCAATTAAACTTGGCAGGCTGTCAGATTCGAGGAAAGACAACGGAAACTACATACATACATACTATTAACTGCGAGAATTGTTCTTAGATCATTTATTATTTTCGAAATAAAAATTTAACTATTAGCTACTGGAAAAACATCAAATCAACTGCCAAAAACTATTTGCATTAAATTCACAGTTCTTCAATTTCTAAAGTAAACATTAATTATATACGTTCCTTGAGAATTAGTACAAATAAAAAATAATTCTAGGCTAATATATTTTAATTATAAAACAAATAAATTTGAATGAATTTTAATAAAGAAAAAATAAAACGAGTGAAAGAGAGATATGTATGACGTTGTAAAAACCTAGTTGAAAAAGAAAAATAGATCAATCCCGAAAGTAAATAATTAAAAATCGCGATGAACGCGGCAGTGTTGGGCCATTTTGCTTTAACGAACGCGATGCTTTGCAGAGCAGCCGCAGGGATGCATTTACGAACGTAAATCTCCACCAGTTTGACAAAAATGGGCGTAGCGCGCGCTCTATGTAGGCTGTAAATTTAATACAGAATTTTCTTTCTTTCAATGGTTTATCTTATCGCCCAATCTTTTACTTGTGTAGGCTCTTACTGTCGGTTAAACACGAATGATGCTTCGTTACTTGATATACTTACTTTTTCTCTTAATGTTTTTTTTTTTTCGCTTAAACCAACACCCAGGGACCCAGGGGATCAATGAAAACCACTTAGTTTTCTTACTGGATACTGTTATTTTGGACCGAAATATAAGTTCTTAGACAATGGCAGCTTCCCTTCTTGCCCGTCAGATTTGGATGATTAAAAACAAATCGCAGTTCAATTCAATTTATATTTGCACAAAAATATTCCTCTACATATTATTATTGGTTTCGTTTTCCGATTTGATTTACTTTTATTTATTTTGTGTAAAATTAAATTTCACAAAATCATATTTCTATGCAATATTAAACTTCTAATGCATACAAAGTGAATAACTATTTTTTTTTTGCAGCAAGTTATGTGTTTCATTTCATTAAATACAGAAAAGAATGCTTGCAATTTTTTAAAAAAGGTCAAGGTTTTACATTACTTCTCTGCTATAGGATAATGATTACGATAGGGACATTTATTGCATTTGCAGACGCATGCACACTTGTCAAATAGGCGCCATCGCCAAGCGACAAATTAATAAAAAGAAGCCATCTAAACACATCTAGTGTTAAACTTTTTTGTAAACGGTGATTGCGAGAATAGTAAAGTAAATAAAGTGGGAAAATTTATGTGGCGCTCATCTCAAAACAGTTTCTTCCTCATTCTCTTCTTCTCGTTCGTCTTGCTGCGCTCAGCTCTTGCCACCTCGGCCTCGCTCGCTAGCTTCTCAGCATAGCCATTCGGCAATTCCCCGGGTGTATCAAGGGGCGTGTGCAGCGCAAGTAGGTTGTCCTTGCATACAACTACAGTGCTAGCACCAACACCGGCAGCATTGGCAGCATTGGTCTTAATGTCACCATCAAAAATTGGCTCTAACACGATAATCGACTTTCTGCTTGCGACCTCTTCTTCGTGAACAAATTTCTTGATATTTGAATAGTAGGCGAGTCGTGAAGGGGGAGAGGGTTGATTGATAATGTATTGAGCGGTAGTTTGGGTTTCAGTTAATTTGATAGTCGATTTACAATTTAAAATAACAGTTTATATTACAATAAACGGCAAAGAAGCAAGCGCAAAAAACGAGAAAGAGAAAAATGAAAGGAAAAATAAAGTTAATTTTAAAATTACAAAAAATGTCAAAGTAAACAGCATATGCAGAATAAAGCATGAAATACATTTTAAAATGTACAATTTACGTAATAGCTTAAAAGATACATTAAACAGGGAAGAAGTGTATAACGGAAAAAGCTAAGTGTTCTTTTGCTTAATAATTTGCATGCAGATCAATCGCGGAAGGCTTTCCAGTCAGTGGGGGAAATAACAATATATCCTTCGGTTGTTGTTACGGGTTTAAAATTTCCAGTGTTGATATCTCATCTCGTTTGTTGGTTGTTGTTGTTAAATAAATTTGTGGGTAACTTGTTGTTGTTTTACAAATGATAATTTAAAATGTCGCTGTATTAACTAAATGTTAAAATCTGGATCTTACAAACACGGCACTTGAATCATGATCACTGTAACCAAGCCGTTTGGTATGTTTGAAAACTTCATTTGTGATTGCGGTAACAGGCATCGATTGGTCTAGATTCTCGGCCATGCTGAGCACAAGGCGCAGATCCTTTTGCATGTGACTGAGTGGCTGTTGCGGATTGAAGTCACCTTTGGCCATTTCTTTAAATGAAAAAGATTGAGATTTACTTAAAATGATAAAATAAACGTTTAAATTTATCATTCTTGATTATACCTTTGCCTTTGGCTAACAGCAATTGTGATTTCATTGATGTCAATTCAAAAATGTCGATTATATCCTTAAGCGAAATCGAGAAACGATCAGCTGTAAGCAGGAAATTATACAAAAATATATTAGAAATATGCTAACAATGAAATGTGACTATTAATATTACTCACCCAATGCCAGAGCTTCAGCCAGGCCTACCAAACTCACGCCCACAATAGTTTGTAGTATTAAATTAACTTTGCAAGCATTGCCAACTTCTGCTAAAAGAGTTTGTAGAGCAATTAAGAGCGGATGGAAAAAATAACAAAAAACACACATACGCGAAAAGAGAAGAGTGCAAAAAAGAGAAAGAGAAGGAAAGGTGTTGCACGTTAAAATTGCAGCGCAACCGATTACTATGGGTGGACATTTTCGGCAAGACTTACCTCCCAAAAAGAATGTATTTTTAGCGATGGTTTTAAAGCAGGAATGACATTCTTCGAATACGGTGCGATCACCGCCTGCCAATATGATGAGCATACCATCCTCAGCTTCCTGTCGAGTACCATGTATCTGGAGATTAAGCAGAAGTGGAACATTGTAAGATATAAATAGGCAGACAAAGTTAAATGTGAAACAGAAACTTACTTGCACTTCCAAATAACGTCCGTGACATTGAGTAATGCCATCGGCAATGTCCTGTGAAGTTTCGGGGTCTATTGTTGACATTTCGACATAGGCCTTGTTGACCATATCTTTGTATTGCAAAACGCCACAATTGCCAAAGACCAACTGCAAAAGGTGAAAATAAGCTTGAAGTAATTTTCTGTTCACAGCAGTACTCACATCCTTTGAAGCTTTGGGGTCTGAGACACAACAGAAAATTATGTCAGAGGCTTCCACGACATCCATAGGTGTGGCCTTAACCTCAGCGCCAGCTTCAGCGAAGGGCGTACACTGCGAAATGGTAAGCAGTTTATTTCCAGTTGACTCTGGCAACGCAGCAACAACTCACCTTCGACATTGTGCGATTCCAGACGACCACCTTGTGCCCTGTGCATATCAAGTCCTTTACAATGGTGGAGCCCATGATGCCCAGCCCAAGAAAACCAAATGTCAGATTAGACGGTGTTATGTCGCGCTCAGACAGTGTCTGTGAGCGTTCATTCATATTGATGGCCTGCGCCTCTGGGCGTGATACCACCGGACGATCTAGCAGGGCAATTGAGCTCATGTTGCGACGCGATGTGCTGCCAATGTGTGCCAACGCTTCCGTGTTGATTTTGCGGCGTGCCGGCGATGACTTTATATTTACGAAGTCGTTCAAGTCATCCATGGCGCTGATGGAAGCATTACGTTTGCGCTTGGCGCTCGCATTCGTCTGTGAGGAGCGACGTCGTTTTGTCGTAGACTTGGATATCGCAGTCGACTTAGCCTTGGTGCCGCTGTTGGTGTTTACGGCAGCAGATGCCTTTGCTTTGGGTGTACGCTTGACGGGCGTTTTATAGGGTGGACTCGGCTCTTCTAAAGTTAGATCCTCGGCTTCGTCCACGTCGCCATTGTCTGCCACTACAGCGTCAGCATCGTTGTTCTCGTTTTCCTCGTCAGTGAGTCCGTCGCGTATTTTGTCAAAGTCTGCTTCTGTGGCATGATTGGTGGCAGTATTTTTGCTTACCTCTGCATCAATCTCAGTCGGATCCTCAATGTAATTGTTAATGTCTTCCATGGATTGTACGAAGTTTTTCGGTTTAACCACCTTGGCCAAGTCCGCCTTCCAGGGTCCCTCGAAGGGTTTAATGTTGGGCGTCTCAATCCAGGCGCTGTAGTTTTTTTAGTAGATAAAATAAAGTAAAAAAATTTACTTAAAATGGATAAGCAGGAACATTTTTTTAAATTTATTATTTTAATAAATTCAGTGATTCTTTAAAAAAGTTTTAGTGAGAAAAAAATTAAAACTTACAAATTGCGCGTTCCGAAGAAAAATACACACTTGGAATTTGTCTTGCGTGCTTGAATCAATTCAAGTGGTGGATCCACAATCTGCAGAGTAGGAAAAAGAACCATTAATAAAACAGGGGTAAAGAGAGCAGACGTGGGGCGTTTAATTCTAGCTTTTTAAATGCATGTATATTTCTAAGCTTCTAAAGCTACATACAATTTTTTTTATATTACTAACACAAATCCTCAAAGCATTTAAAAGAATCAGTTACGATTTGAAATATTTAATAACTTAAAGGACGACTACTACCTTACCTAATACGTACAAGAACAAAACTACCTGCCTCTGCGTAAGGATATACTAATTGGATGTACATATATCCTAAATACATTAGCGAACAATTAAAAATGAAAATATGCAATAACGTAAATTAAGAAAATGATACACTTCGACTACGCCAGTGGACTAGGGGCGATTGCATGCAGCATAGCGCACATGAGCGAAATAAAAAAGTACAGTCAATACAGGCGATGCTTACCATTGCGGGCCACGGTGTGAAACCCTTCATTTTGGCCCTGTAAAATAAATAAATCTTATTAGTAAATATCACCTAAGTAGAACGAAACTTTAAGCGGGAAAACAGAAACAAATTTGAGCGATTTTAGCAAACACAATGCCACGAACAATTCGACGAAAAACGCGCGGGAAAAAAATATGAGAATTCAGCGGCAACGTCAGCTAGAGACGACGCCTAACAATGATCACAGCAGGGAGGCGGCGATAGCAGCGTGTAAAGAAAACGAAATACAAACAAAAAAAAAAAGCAATAGCTGCCGATGGAGCGCTGGCGCTCCGCTGCACTTGAGCTGCGCCGACCCAATTACAATTCCACACTGCGCGCCACTGCCTGCTGCTGTACGCTATACCAATGCGCGAACAAGGAATCACTTGTCGTAGCAGGCCGATCTTTTTGTGCGATGCGTTTTCAACGCAAGTTCACTTTACCAAAGTCGAAATTTTGCTTTTCATTTGCTACGGAATTTTTCCATTTCAACACAACGCGAAGTGAGGTTATGTGCTCATTTTTCTCCCATTACATTATACGTGCTGCTGTTTGCCCTTTTCACGAGTTTTCTCCGCCTTTTTTTACTTTTCTGATTGTGAATGCATTAATCTTCATTGCACCAGCTTTTCGATACTTTTCGTTTGCTTACCAAATAAGATCCTTTGGTTTGTAATTAAAGACCTCCACGGCATCACTGCTTGGCAATGATAATTTTTTCGCTTTCGACATTTCTACAATATTATCAATGCGAAATTGGAATTTTATTTTGTCGAATTTGAGCTGCTGCTGCGACGCGTTTATTTCATTTGCTCCTCAACACGCAATTACTCGCTTTTTGTCCCACTTTTTTCTTACGCTCACAAGTTGGTGGCGTTTATTTTGATTTCGCGCAATCCTTTAAAAAACCACAGATAAAATAATGAAATTTTTCTAGCAACTTGCTCGCCCGCTTCAGCTTCTTCTTTTCTGCCGTCAACGAAAACAAAAATGGCGTCGGCGCCGCTGCGTTGCGTTGCATTTGACACGGTTGTACGTAATGTTAGTCCGATACCGCCTAGTCGATTCCAGTACTCAAAAAAGTATCGATGCCAAGAAAATATCGAGCTCCAGTACTCGATACTTATGGCCGAGTTCTAAAGCCTCGTTCACATTCGACTTTCCTCGCTTTGCTTGACAGTTCGAGATTCAACAACAAACCGTGAAAAGTATAAGGCTTGCTACAATGAACGCTTTAACTTTGGATTTTACTGATATAATTGCAGTAGTAGTAGTTATGCTACTAATGTTTGAAATTCGCGAGTGTCTTAATTGAAAACGCAAACGCACGAGACAATGAAACCAACTGCAAGCGCACGAGAAAATTAAAAATATCACAAAGAATTTCAACAACTGATTGTCAAAGCGCTAAAAAGTTGAGAGTTGCCCAACATTTTGCTTCGCATTGCTTCGTTTCGCTTTCCTCGCGTTCTATTTAGCAAGCCTCATATGAAAGCATGTATTGAACTTATCTGTCAAAGCGAAATTCTGAAGTAAAGCGAAGGAAAAGTCGAATGTGAACGAGGCTTAATGGTGCGTGCGTGCGCCACATTGCGCCAGTGCGTGAGCGAAAAAATTTGAAGCGCACTTGAGCTGTTCCAATGCACGGAATGCGTGCGCTCCAAAAAGAGTCACCCCACTTCGGCAATTTACAACTTGAGCAGTAAACATTTTTAAATAGTTTACAGAACATATTTCGTCCCAAATTTATAGCTATATTAACTTTTAATATTGTGTATATATCGTTTAAACCTAATATTGATTGAAATAAGTATAACATAAAAATATATTCAGCTACGTCCGCTTTTACACGATGCGACTCGGCCCCGGCGATTTTTTCGCATTCCGCTTTGAAATCGCGCATAGCTTTTACACGATGCGACTCGCTCCACTTCACATATTGACACAGAGTTTGCAGCTGGTTTTATTTGTGTAATTTGTAAACATTTAAAGCACTTATTCCACTCTTTGCTCATTTTCTTCTTTATATTTACTTTTTTGCGTAAAATTCTGTTCTGTTTCAGTTTATTTGCAATACGTATTCACTCGATTTCAAGTTTTAATTTACAGTCGACAGCGCGAAGCGCGAAAACGAATAAAGAGGAACGTCAGAAAATCAGAAAATCGCAGCACAATCGCTGCCCGAGCGATTTTGCGCGTTCCCCTGTCGTTTCACCCCTCTTTCCTACATTCTTCCGTGTCTCCGGGGCCGAGTCGCATCGTGTAAAAGCGGACTACCACACTTTTATTTCACACTGATGGCAACCACAATGTGTGTATGTGAGCTGTAGATCATAGTGTAATAATATCAAGTGAACCAGATAGCTTGAAGTACCCTAGCTTGTCAAAAAATTTTTTGATTTTCTTTTCTCCTTCTTCGTTATATGTCTTAACCCATCCGAGACATTAGTACAAAAAAGTTACTCAACATATTTACCATGCAATTTTTATTTTCAGTAATGAAAGTATTAATAACCAGCAATTGTTTTGAGGGAACCGCAAATGTTCCCAATCGCCTTTTCTTACTGCCTAAGATCTCCTTCTCCTCAAAATGGTTAGCGCAAACACGCGCTGAGGATGAAAAAGTGGTATTGCATACTCTTAACCACTTTCGTCGCAAATCTTCATCCTTTGGCAGCGAAAACATCGGCACCGCTGCATCGTAAGTGCTTTTGCACAAATAGCAAGAGTTCGGCATTGATATTTTTTTCTTTTTACTTTTTTCTTCAAACGCAAACTCAAAACATAAACTGAAAACGGGTTAATATTTTTGACAATGCAACTGACAAGCTAGGGTACGAGAATAGAATGTCATTGCTATCTGGTTCACTTGATATTATTACACTATGCTGTAGATGAGCTGTCAGCGCAAAAGAGTGCAGCAAAAGTTGAAAGTTGGTCAACTTTCTGCGCTCAGCGCGCCGCTCATTGGCACTCTCTTCATATGTTTGCACTAGTTCAACTTAGCTGTCAGCGCAATGTGGCGCACGCACGCACCATTAGAACTCGGCCATTATTGCGCTACTGCGCCACAGTGTTGCCAAATGGTGTATCAGCGCAATGGCGCATTTCAGTGCGCTAGCGCAATAACTCAACGCAGCGCTGCGTTACCCATCCCTAATGTAAGTTCTCCTTATTTCAATTGAAATTAATGTACGGTCAATTTTGTTGATGAGAAATTATCGCTTACAGATATATGCAAAAGCCTTGTCGGGAAGCGAACGTTACAGGAGGAGCGTGGAATTTTTTGTGATTTGAAAACGAACCCACCACGCATAAAAATTCTGTATGTTACTCCCGAAAAAATATGCCTTTCGCCGAAATTTCAGGTAAAATTGATTTCTTTCTTTATTGCCCACTTTCGTTACTTTCGTTCATATTTTAAAAACTTTTGACATGCAGGACATACTTGACCATTTGTACGCGAACAACAACATCAGCCGCTTTGTCATCGACGAAGCCACTGCATCTCCGAATGGGGTAACGATTTTAGACCCAGCTACAGAAGGCTCGACATATTGCGCAAACGTTTTCCTGAAGTGCCCACGATGGTGCTCACAGCGACGCACAGTGGCTCGATTTGTCTTTTCACGTTGCAAAAATTATAACTTCTGAACGGATAGAAATATCGCAAACATTTTTTTTGCTTTCTACAGAAAATTGTTATAGCTTTATTGACACCAAAATTTGTTTGTGTGGATATACAGGGTGCGACGAAATCTGGTGTTAAAGAGCGCCTTTCTTCAGGTAGAAGAAATCGCACATCTAATATATAAAAATGAATGTTTGTTTGTCTGTTTGTCTGTTTGTCTGTCTGTCTGTCTGTCCGGCTATACAAAGCTACACGCGTTGACCGATTTCAGCCAAACTTTATATCAATATTGTTGGAGACCAAAGGAAGGCGACTGTATATAAAATTTTTCGATTCATCAAGAGGGCGTGGCACCTCCCATACAACTTAAATATTTGATTTGGTATATCTTTAAAACCACATGTGATACAACGTTAAAATTTTGTATTCTGTTAGTATTTAGTCGTGCCCTCTTGCTTAAAAAAATTTAGGGGCGTGGGACAAGGGGGAGTGGCACTCCCTATACAACTTAAATATTTGATTTGGCATATCTTTAAAACTACAAGTCACGCAGCATTGAAATTCCGTATGCAGGCCCCTCTTAGATGCTTCGTCCCACGGGTAAAATTTTATGGGCGTAGGAGAAGGGGCATGGCACTTTTCAATCAACTATACATTTGGGTATAACTTTAGAACTATACAGCACACATAAATGAAACACGTTACGAACTTACTACATGTCCGTATCCTTCAACTCGGAAAATGGGATGAGCATTGGACACGAGGCGTGGCACCCCTCATACAACTTAAATATTTGATTTGGTATACCTTTAAAACTACATGTCATACAACATTAAAATTTTGTATTCTGTTAGTATTTAGTCATGCATTCACGTAAACATTTTTACATTATTTGGGTTTTATATATGTACTAGCTGTCCCGGCAAACGTTGTTCTGCCTAAAATAATTATTTTATTCCAAGATTTGTTTTTAAATGTATTTCAATAATGGTAGGAATTTTTTTGATAATATGAAAATTATGTACAGGAAGAATAGGTTTTCGTGAATAGATAATCTACATACACAGATTCCCCGTATGATGTGGCACTCGGGTAAAGCCGGGTGAATCAGCTAGTTTTATATAAAAAACTGCGGAAATATTTAAAATTTAGAAAGAATTTGCATTTATAATGGCAAAAATATATACAGGATGTCATATGGCGAACATATAATGTGGAGAAGTCAAGATTTTAAGATCGTAAAAAATTTTGATTATTTAAAAGGTGTCAAAAAATTCAATAGGGATAAAATAAGTTAAAACGGGTTTTTTAATATTTTAATACAAATTTTAATAACTTATATAATAGAAACCTTATTTTTTTCTAAATAAATGCGTTGTTTCAATTTTTTTTAACAAAATAAAAATATTCGTGACGCTCCGGCAGCAAAAAAACCGAAAAATAATCTTTTTTGTAGAAAAACAAGGAAGTGGGCGTGGTCTAAGATTAAAATGTAAGCATTTTAGATAATTGGATTACCTTTATATTTGAATAAGGTCGATTATTTCCCCATTTTCATATAAAAAAACGAGAAAACGTGATTTTTTTAAAGTGGGCGTGGCAGAAGGCTAATCCAAAAAATTATTAACTTTTAACTATAACGACATGAATGGAAGTCGTACACCAAATTTCAACTTTCTAGCTTAAAATAAATTTCAATAGTTGTAAAATGCAGGCGGACGGACATGGTTGATCTAAAGACCTCTCGATAAAAATCGCTCTAGCTCGCAAATAGGCAAAAAAAGGCAGACAATTTTGTGGATATATTCTTAGAAATAATCATTTATTAGTCTCCTGGTAAGAATGCTCTGAAGAAATTTGAAGTTTTTTTTAAACTCAACGCAAAGCTTAAAATCAATGGCAAAAAGTAGGTTATTAAAAATGCAATTTATAAAAACAAAAAAAAACTAAAATTTTTTTTAGATATTTTGATTTTGTTGAAATTGACGAATTTATTTAATTCTATTTGAAAAGTATAATTTTTGCGGAGCCGTATCACCGTTTTTTTAACTCAAACATGAAATTTTTTTCCCAAATATCGTTTTTTTGCTGTGTTTGAAAAATCAGTCAACTTTGACCAGCTCTACAGATCAAACTGCTTACGAAAATAAGTTGAAATTTTCACTTTCTTAAGGTACAATCTATTTCCTATCCGATGCATATGATAGTTTTGCTAAACCTTTCAGCAAAAAAATTGATTTTTGCTATTTTTGCCACGTGATTCGGCCAAACGAGCCAGTGTGCGACGGCTACGCCTCGTGTCCGTGTGGACATTTTAAAGCAGTTAAATCTTAACAACTGCAAGTGGTAGTGGTTCCTATCCAGCTTCAATCGGAGCAACCTCAAGTTTTCAGTGCTACCAAAGAAATGCATTAGCACGATGAGTGAGATTGTCGATTTCATACGTGCTCGTCCCCCGTCAGACACCGGCATTATTTACTGTCTTTCGCGCGAAGAATGCGAGACTGTGGCGTTTAAAATGTCTGCCGCCGGTATTCAGACCGTTCCTTACCTCGCTGGGCTCACAGACAACGTACGAGAGACTCACCAATAAAATACGCGTAATATGCGCCACTGTGGCCTTTGGACTGGGTGTCGATAAGCCCGATGTTTCGATGTTCGCTTCGTACTACACTACTCAATGCCCAAATCTGTTGAGGGCTATTATCAAGAGGCGGGACGTGCCGGCCGTGAGGGGCAACTTGCTCACAGCGTTCTTTACTATAACTACACGGACATGTACCGGTACTGGAAAATGGTGGAACGTGAGTCAAACTATTTTTTTAGTTTTCTGGCAAGACAATACAACAAATACAATTATAGTGGATAACCTGGCGGTTGACGTGAAGAAAATGCATACTGAGAATATGAATCGCATTGTGGGCTACTGCGAGAACATTATGGACTGTCGGCGTGTACAGCAGATGGCTTATTTCGGTGAACACTTTACCAGGGCGCAATGCTGTGTCTGAAGTACAAGAACTACGAAGTAATCAAAATAATCTAAATGGTGTATTGATTGATTGGTTTATAATTTTTTTCTGTTTACAGCAAATAGACATATTGAAGCATTGTCGCAAGGTGGTTCTGGCGCTTCATTACACATGCATTCCTGCTTGTCGTGCCACACTGCTACACATGGGTAAGGTTTGGTAAACTTTAATTTGTATTATTAGAAAGCGCTACATTCAAATTTTGAGTGTCAATAATAGGTTTTCATTTTATTAAACCCACCCTTATGTTTCAGCCGATGTTTTTAAGGGTTCGGAAAAAAAAACATTTTAAGCAATGGGTTTTTCTGGAGACTATTCCACGGTTACACATTAGCATTAAGCATACACATTTTTGGGACCACAGGTGGATACCATAATGGACGAAGACGGAGCCATACTCTTTCCGGTGTTGAGCAGAAATGCTGCAAAATACGCACTAGAATCGCATGTAAGTTACAAACCACCTAAATTAGGCTCTATCCTAAATTCCTCTTCTTAGGAAACACTTTCGTCACGAATCAGGCGCACTTGGCGCAGCAACACCACAAATGATTCTTCGGATGACGATGAAGAAGCCGCATAGTACTTCGCAACACCGCTCCCACCACGCCGCTCTCCGGCGCGAAAGGAAGTTCCATCAAAAAAAAAGAAGGACTCCTTGTGATGATGACTTCGTTAAACCACCACCACGTTGAATTATACGCAAATTTCTCAATTTCATTGACTCTTCCTCGCATCGGAAAAAATTATGTATAGCCTCATTAAAAAATTTCTTTTTATGCGCTTGTCATTTTAAAATCAAATAGTTAAACAGAAATATTCCAAAAAGAATACATAAAAACATTACAGAAAAAAATGCATCAAAAATCATTTTGTTGCCAAGAATTTTATTATAATATTAATTTATTAATGACTGCTTTCTCGCCTGTCTTCAGCTCCTCATCCTCTGATTGTTGGTCCCCAGTGGCCCCAGTGGCTGTCGGGCTGTCGAATCCCTTTCCCGATTCTGTGCGTGCGTGGGTGTAAACTTGCGAGGTGTGTGATTTTGTAATTTTTTTCTAAATTCATCCAAACGATCTCACGGTAGCTAAAATGTGTATTAAAATTTAACAGCATATACATATGTATGTACATACATAGATTACATAGATAGTATATTGATTTCACTCGCCTTTTCGTACGATTTCGATTTCCATCACATGCCTGTATATTTTGTTGCCCTAAATGTTCAATCTTTGTTACTAGCATGTTATGTTTGCTTATGACTGCTAAGAACTCTTTCTTGATTGGCCACCATTTTTTATTATACCTATCTTAATTCCTTTAAAATATCAGTTTATTATATCAGCATATTCTTAAGGCTCAAGGAAGTTCACAAAATTATGCAAAATTCCCTTGAACTCTTTTACTTTGGTAAAAAAAAATCAACAGAATAAAAACTTTTTTCACCATATTAATTCTTGGTCAAAGCTGAGAATGCATTTTTTTCTATTTTCGATTTAGGAAAAATTATGCATTACACACCATCTATTTAGTCCTACCAGCTTTTGGCTATCTGCCTTCACGTCGCCTGCCTTTGTCGTTATTTGTCGTATATCGTTTTGACATGTAGAATTTCTAACGCTACCGAAAAGCTGGAGATCCTTTTATAGTTTCTGGTAGCCTATATTAAAATACACCTCCTTACAAAGTCAAAAATTACGATTTTATAGCTAATACAAAAAGGCCCTCTCTATGTGCATGCTATGAAATGTTATGTTGTTTTTGCTTCTGAAAATTTTCAAAACGTTAGTTAGGGCCTTTGAACATTTTACCAGCGATATATACATTGCGTGCCAGCCACCATATCACGCCACTAGTACAAAGATTTTTCACTTGTACCAAGCCGGTCTTGCCGAAAATTTGCCAAGTTAATGCACATAAGCATATCGTGCCATGCCCCGTTATTGCAGTCCATGAGTCCCACTTACCAACACGCTCAATAGAAATTGTTGGGATAGCGGAACATGTAATTATGTAATTTTTGCCTTTTTTTCAGCACTTACCTTTTCAAAAATTTTTCACTGTTATTCGGTTCACTGTTATTTTGCTTTGCTTTGAACGCTTTGAACACTGAACGGTTTGAACGCGCCGACTCAAGGGTTTTCGATGGAATGAGCTATGCCGCCAGCTCGCTCTCTCTCCGAGGCGTGCGATCGACGCGAACTAGGGTTGGGAGTCTCATCGATTAGACAGACCCTATAATGATCGTTCTCGCGATTTTAGGAGGTACACCTATTGCGCGAAAAAGGTCACACTTTAACCCTGGAGAGCTAACCTTCGTCGTTTCGACGAACACGCGATAGAAAATTCGCTGTCTCTTTTCGGCGCACGCGTCGATCATCACAACGTTGCTTGTCAACTCATTGTTCACCGAGCTCTTTTGAGAGGCAACCGTGTCCGAACATATGTTGTGAGTATAAGGTCGATCGCTTGTGGTTCAGCCGTGATGCTGCGACATACATACGCACAAACGTTTTTATATATTAAGATATAATCTTGCCGTATTTATAGAATACGGCCCCTACAAATAATATTATATACATATATAGATCATTAAATAAATTACATCAAATACATGAACAAATGTTCCGGGGACAGACGGGCAAGGAGGAGCGCGGCTATTCAACCGCAAACAACGAAAATCACGAAAAGGGCAGACGGGCAAGGAAAAGTACTCCTATTAAATTAAATAGAATTAGATTGAGCAACAGCCAATCACAGCATAGATAGGGAAGAACAAGTTAATATATGTAGATAATAAAGTTGTTTTGACTGATCTGGTGTGTTTTCTCCCTTAGAGATCTGAAACTTTGCATACATACATTCATTCATTTTTAAGGAAGATTCCAGCGAAATAAAGTTTTTCACGTTCTTTGACGACACTGTACAGAAATTAAAATTCATGCCAAACCGCTAATCGCTATATTTATTTTTTTGCTGTATTTATGGAATACAAAATATATAAGGACCTAGATTTATGCCTAAATTAGGCCCCTAGCAATATATAGGCATCACAACCAATATTATAATGATATAACATTAAATCACATCAAAGACATGAACAAATGTTCCGGGGACAGACGGGCAAGGAGGAGCGCTGCTATTCAACCGAAAACCAAGAAAAGACCAGACGGGCAAGGAAAAGTACTCCTATTAAATTAAATAGAATTAATTTCAGCAACAGCCAATCAGAGCACAACAGGGAAGAAGAAGCACTGCTGAATATAAGGAGCAGCTGTAGCCAAAGCGGAGTACGAGCTTGCCAAGCAGAGAGGTTGTCTGATTTTTACTCTTCGTTGTTTCTTTTTTTTGTTGAATTCTAACCTCAAAAGGGTGTTTCTGGTACGAAACACTTAGGGCGTGAGCCAGACTCGCACTTGACTGCTTTTCTTTTTTTTTGTTTCTATGAGCGACTTTTTCCCATGGCGTTAGGACTCCTGCTCTCATTAGTCCCTGCGCGGTTAAATTATAGAAACGTATAGGAACAACATGAAAAATTCAGTACTATTTTAGTTTGAAAATTACCGCAGTACCACCTACTTGTTGTTACTTCGTCGATAAATATTAAAAAAATAATAAAAGGAATGAAGAAAGAAAAAAATTCAAAAAAAAAACTAATCTTTTTTTTGCTGCTCATTCTGTTCCACCGCCGGCTGCGCCGCACGCGCATGAACATTTGCCCATTGCTGGTGCACCCATAGGTGCACCTCCTCGTCGTGCAGCCGCACGACGTCTATCTTCTTCTTCCTCGCGCCGCTGCTCAATTTCGTGGCGCTCTTCATTTTCTTCCTGCTGTTGGCGCTGCAGCTCCCGCCGCTGGTCCAGCCGCTCCCGCCTTTGGTCGAGCCGCCTCTCCTGCCGCTGCTGCAGCGGCACCCGCTGGCGGTCGCCTGCGCCCGCGGCCACCACGCTCGTTCAATTGTAGCATCTGCAAGGCATAGTATCGCCATATGGCTTCTCTTCCTCTTCTGCCTCGTCCTCTATCCATTCTGAAAAATAAATATAAAAAAAAACAATGAGGTATTTTACTCGGATTTCGTGGATTAATTCAAAAAGGGAAATGTAGATATCTTAATAGTATTTGGTATCAGGGAAAAGTAGATAAAATTGTGCATCACTTGCTTGTTCTATCTGTAAGGGTATCGTCACAGCATTCATTTCAAAATGCATATTAATTCACTTTTTCGCTGTTTCGAGCGCGCGTTGCACATTTCGCAGTGTTTTAAAATTTTACTATAAATAAAATTCGTTTGAAAAGCCATATTTTTATAATGGAACCTTCAACTTCAGGTATTGTAGTTATGCTTAAGTAAAATTATGTTGGCAGAATATGAGAATATGTGTATTAGCATTTTGTATGATTTTCTTTGTAAAAGTCTTAAAATTGCATATATTTCAATTGGACATAAAGTTGGAACAATGCCACTGACCGCGGTTGCACCGTGCAGTTTTCGGTTTGGCCATTTCTTAATCATTGGCAATTTACAATGTAAATTTCCATAAGTTAATAAAATCTTGAAAAAAATTTAAATTAATATTAAAAAAAAAGATGTAAAGCAAGACAAAAATGTTAAAATTGAAAAAAATTTAAATTAAATATTAAAAAAATAAAAAAAGGAATGAAGAAAGGAAAAAATAAAAAAAAAATCTAATCTTTTTTTGCTGCTCATTCTGTTCCACCGCCGGCTGCGCCGCACGCGCATGAACATTTGCCCATTGCTGGTGCACCCATAGGTGCACCTCCTCGTCGTGCAGCCGCACGACGACTCTATCTTCTTCTTCCTCGCGCCGCTGCCGCTGCTCAATTTCGTGGCGCTCTTCATTTTCTTCCTGCTGCTGGCGCTGCAGCTCCCGCCGCTGCTCCTGCAGCTGCTGCAGCGGCACCCGCTGGTCCGGGGGCGGTCGCCGGCGCCCGCGGCCGCCACGCTCGTTCAAATTTATCAGCTTAAGCGCATGTCAGCGCCATTCGGCTTCATGCGCCGCCCCTCTCCCTCCTCTTCTGCCTCTTCCTCTATCCATACTGAAAAAGAAATAAAAAAAATAATTTTTTTATTAAAAAACTGGAATTATAATATACAATGCAATGTTTCTGCCAAATATAGCTTTAATAAGTTTCTAATTAGTTTGTCTGGAAATCTTTTCGGAACATGCATGCAATTATGTAATTTTTACTTACCTTTTATAAATTTTTTTTTTAACAGTTATTTTGTTTCCACAGTTATTTTGTTTCTACACACAGTTATTTTTTTCCACACAACGACCTTAAAGCGCCGACTCAAGGGTTTCGAATGAGCTATGCCGCCAGCTCGCTCTCTCTCCGAGGCGTGCGATCGCCGCTAACTAAGGATGGGAGTCTCATCGATTAGACAGACCCTATAATGATCGTTCTCGCGAGCTTAGGAGGTACACCTATTGCGCGAAAAAGGTCACTTTAATATCGTAAAGGCTGAAAAGATGAGTAAGACATGATAATCCAGCCAAAACATATTTTAAATACAAGAATCCGGCTGGGCCATTGCATATTAACTCATCAGCACCTACTAAGCGGATCCAGTGCACCGTCTTCTTGCACCTTCTGTGGCAACGCACCTAGTTCTATAGCACATATTTTAAACAGTTGTGCACATTTTGCAACCGAAAGAAATAACACAAGCAATAGCCAATTAACAAATGCTCTTAAAGACACTAAGCCTGAAAACATTTTACTCATTTATAATTTTCTGCGCTCAGCAAACTTACTAAACCTTATATAATCCCATACATTTATTCCACCTAATACATAAGTATCCGGAGAGCCGAAAGCCGCTGCAGCTAGTGCTCCTATCCTTAAGTTGTATAATAATTGTATTATTGTATAAATTCTTAATAATAATAATAATAATAAATACAAGAACAATTTATATTAAATGTTCGCCTTACACGGCCAGTTCTTGCTACTGGAACAATGCCACTGACCGCGGTTGCACCGTGCAGTTTTCGGTTTGGCCATCTCTTAATTATTGGCAATTTACAATGTAAATTTCCATAAGTTAATAAAATCTTGAAAAAAATTTAAATTAATATTAAAAAAAAAGATGTAAAGCAAGACAAAAATGTTAAAATTGAAAAAAATTTAAATTAAATATTAAAAAAATAAAAAAAGGAATGAAGAAAGAAAAAAATAAAAAAAAAAATCTAATCTTTTTTTGCTGCTCATTCTGTTCCACCGCCGGCTGCGCCGCACGCGCATGAACATTTGCCCATTGCTGGTGCACCTCCTCGTCGTGCAGCCGCACGACGACTCTATCTTCTTCTTCCTCGCGCCGCTGCCGCTGCTCAATTTCGTGGCGCTCTTCATTTTCTTCCTGCTGCTGGCGCTGCAGCTCCCGCCGCTGGTCCAGCCGCTCCCGCCTTTGTTCAAGGCGCCTCTCCTGCAGCTGCTGCAGCGGCACCCGCTGGTCCGGGGGCGGTCTCCTACGCCCGCGGCCGCCACGCTCGTTCAAATTTATCAGCTTAAGTAAGCGCATGGTAGCGCCATTCGGCTTCATGCGCCGCCCCTCTCCCTCCTCTTCTGCCTCTTCCTCTATCCATACTGAAAAAGAAATTAAAAAAAAATTTTTTTTATTAAAAAACTGGAATTATAATATACAATGCAATGTTTCTGCCAAATATAGCTTTAATAAGTTTCTAATTAGTTTGTCTGGAAATCTTTTCGGAACATGCATGCAATTATGTAATTTTTACTTACCTTTTACAAAATTTTTTTTTAACAGTTATTTTGTTTCCACAGTTATTTTGTTTCTACACACAGTTATTTTTTTCCACACAACGACCTTAAAGCGCCGACTCAAGGGTTTCGAATGAGCTATGCCGCCAGCTCGCTCTCTCTCCGAGGCGTGCGATCGACGCTAACTAGGGATGGGAGTCTCATCGATTAGACAGACCCTATAATGATCGAAAACTGAAAAACGTTGGTGTTCGTTGCTGTTTCGTTTCTGAGTCAGTTTTCGTTTCGTTGAAAGCGTAGTGACATAAAACAGAAACCGAAACTAAATTTATTACGGGTTTTTATACCCTACACCTATGGTAATAGGGTATAATAACATTGTGCGAAAATTGTAACGCATTACAGGAGCCGTCCTAGGTATAGACATAAGTATATTTTTTTTTTTTTTTTTTTTGTGTCGGAATATGAAAGACCTACCAGCACGCAGACAAGTGTTTGTCCATTGTACTGGTAAGCTAATTCCTTTTACTGAAATCTTCCTGAGCTTTTAATAAAGCGGAGGATTTTCGATGGTGGCAAGGAACTTAGTTGATCGGTTCTCACCACGTCTGACTCCAGCAGCTGCAATCGCGACCTGGAAAAGGCGGGACACTCGCATAAGAAGTGGGTAGCGGTATCCTCGTCCTCCAGACAGCTCTCACAGACGCTGTCGTCGGCCAGACCCATCGCACTCAGGTGTTTTGCACAGGAGGTATGACCGGTCAGGACGCCCACAAGAAGTCTACAATCCTTACGGTTTAGAGACCTAAGAAAAGAGGACTTTCCTTTGTCGACGGTTGGAAGCAGGAGCTTCGTCTGTCTGCATCCACTGCACATATAAGTATATAGAAATGATCAGAAACACTTTTTCTTTTGATTTTCGGTTGTCCGTCTGTCTGTCTGTCTGTCTGTCTGTCTGTCTGGCCGTCCGTTTACACAGGAGAGAAAGAAGGAGTTGCCCGATTTAGACCAAATTTGGTACACAGTTAGAGTGAACCTTAACTTAGTTTAAGTTCTAAGGTTAGCAAAATCGGTCGAAGGACACGCCCACAATGGGCTTTTAAGTCCCACTACCTCGGGTTTTTTGCGATCAAATTGCTGTAATTTGTCTAATTGCTCATTGAAAAGAATAATACTTGGTATTAAAGTTAAGGGATCGGTCATCTATCTCATACGATAATATGGGCGTGGTCCGCCCACTATATAGGCGGCAAAATTTTTCTGGTAAAATGGCTCCCAATTGACTAGTTAGGAATATAAATGAATGAACTTCGGTTCCCAAGTTTATATATAGGCCTTAGATACCATACAAGAAAATGGGCGTGGTCCGCCCACTATATAGGCGATAAACGAAAAATCCTCTTAACTTCCATAATATATACACCAGAACGTCCAGATTTGGTTACTTCGTTCCTGGTAGGAATATCTTTTAATTTTCCAGAAATGGGCGTGGTCCGCCCACCATGGGGGCAGTAAAATAAATATGCCGATAACATCTGTTGTACACCTGTCAGAGCATTAATATTTGGCATATATAGTCATATTAGGTATAACATGTAGTCTGCCAAAAATGAGCGTGGTTCGCCCACTATGTAGGTTGTAAATCAAATGCACCCACAATTTCAGTGAATTATCACCCCACTTGGGAACATGGTGTAGGGTATTATTCTGTCGGTGAAACCCGACTGATACTTCCTTACTTGTTTGAAGTTGTCATATACCATGTTTATACGACAGCCCCAGTCGATTCGCTTTGACTCGATACGCTTTCGAGCCAGATGTTTATACATTAACTTTTGATGCGAATCTACTGAATATGGTTTAAAAAATTTGACATTTTTCAAAAATTATTCAACACATAAATCTCTTTTCTTCGCACTTTCCACTTTTATTCACATTCTGAAGCTTTCTTTTAACATTTTTTTTTGGCATCTTATGAAAATCAGCTTGCCTTTTGCATAGAAATGCACAGAAAACTAGATTTTCAAACCACTTTGAAAATTTTCACCCGTTTATACGCATTTTCAAATCGACTCAAAAATTTGAAACTCATTTGAAAAGCGCTTTGACTCGATACGTTTAAAATTTTCAAAGCGATTTGAAATTTTGTTTATACGACTGTGTTGAGTCGATGCGGTTTGACTCAAACCGGTTTGAAGTGTCATATAAACGTAGTAATATTCAAGTGAAATATTGTGGTTCGAAATTGTTTGAAATAAAATAAAAAAATGGAAAATTATAGTGCTGAGGAGATTTATCAAGCAAATCGTCGAATTGCAGCCTATAATATTGGCACAACAGCAATTTGAAGAAAATATTTAAACGCTGCTATTGTTAAATGCGAAGAAAATAAAATTATATAAAAAAAAAACTTTTTAAAAATAAGCTTTAATTTATTTAATGTACTAAAAAGTAGAAAATAAATTGTTTCCAAGTCACGTGTATCTTAATATTAATAAAAGCTTGGGGCGCTCATTTGTTCAAAATTTGTCAACCAATTGATACAATATTTTATATAATTTATTTTTTGTAAATAGATTCTAGTAATGAAAGATATGTGTGAATATAGGTTTTGAGCGCACAAGCTTTTATTAATAGTAAGATACAGGTGACTTGGAAACAATTTATTTTCTACATTTTAGTACATTAAATAAATTAAAGTTTATTTTTAAAAAGTTTTTTTTAATATAATTTTATTTTCTACTTTTTAGTCTTCCATAAATTCAATTTTAGAGCTCTGAAATTTTTCGCAAAAAGAATTTAAAACTTGCAGAGCAGTACACAATATTTAGGGTATTCAAAGTGTTTCCTATCGTCATATGTCATATCCTTAATTTAACAAATAATACGGCTGTGATCGACCCTAATATTCGTGGCATATTTGTGGTGCGATGAGTTGTTGTTGTTTTGCCTGCAAGGCGCGGCGAGTAAGTTCCTATCGTTTTTCATTGATGTGTGGTGTACCTGGTGTACCTATAATTATAAACTGAAACCCAAGTGTGTAGTTGCTTGAAAAGTGCCACGCCCCTTATCCTACGCCCATAAAATTTTACCAGTGGGACGAAGCATCCAAGAGGGGCCTGTATACGGAATTTCAATGCTGCACGACCTTTAGTTCCAAAGCTATTCTATATAAACGATTTTGTTTGTATGGGGGTGCCACGCCCCCTTATCCAGTGCCCCTTATTTTCTCAGTAGAAGGATATGGATATGTAGTAAGTTCCTACCGAGTTTCATTGATGTGTGATTTGTAGTTCTAAAGTTATACACAAATCTGGAGTTTGTAAAAAAGTGCCACGCCCCTTATCCTACGCTCATAAAATTTATTGATTCTTGTATTGGGCCCTAGATTGGGCATCTATGCAAAGTTTCAGATCTCTAAGTAGTCGGGAAGTGGGTGAAAAATTGATTACTAGATTTGACGACATACAAACATACATACCTGATTTGAACCTAATATAAAGCTTATAATAAAAAGGAATAAAGCCCACGCAATGTACACACAGCGGTTAAGAGAAGGTACACACATCCTATTGATTAATCGACATCTGATGGATGATGATACGAAGTTCAAGGAATATTTTCGAATGAGTCCTCATCTGTTTTCATCTGTGAGTTCTGGAAAGGCTTTTCAAGGCCTTGTCACATAGAATCCGTTGCGTCCGTGAGAGCGTCGTTTTCAACTGACGGCGACGGACTGCCGGAGAGGGTCTGAACAGTGAATACGCTGGCCGCGCTTAGAAAATCAGCTGCTTCGTCTTCTGTATTAAAACATTTATATTGTTGCGCCAGCAGCAGAAACCCCAGCATTTTCCTTCAGAAGCTTCTTGCGGTACACCTGAGCCCGTTTGTCATAAAGGAAAATGTACTGTTGTACCGTTTCTATCAAGTGTTCTTCGAAACAATTGCAAATACAGAAAATTTCAATGAAATAGAAAATATTCCACAGAAAATTTCAAGTCGGCAAAACAATAAAAACAATCAGCTGATATCTGTCAACGTTCTGCCGGACGGCAAAAGTTGAAAGTTGTTCAACTTTTTGTGTTGCGGCATCGCATCCGTTGCTTATGTGCCATGCTTCATATGATTTCATACATTTCAACTTTGCTGTCAGTTGAAAAATCGCTCTCACGGACGCAACGGATTCTATGTGACGAGGCCTTCACTGTTTCTACACGTGCGTCAGTGTTGCCAGTTTCATGAAAATATTTAGTTGACCACGTTCCAATATTCCCACAATTTCATTATAAGAGAAATTCATTTCATAAAATGAGTGCTTTGTAATATTTTCTGATATATGTACATTTCAGAGGGGAAAAGACGGAAAAGACCCTATTGATTTAACTCAGTAATATTCAAGACAATAAGGACTCATGGTGGTACCTCTTAATCTATACTCATATGTATATCAGCAAATCTGCATCATTAGTATAAATACTTTAAAAGGTATTCCGAATTTGCTGATTACGACTGCCGTTTCTGCCGTTTCGGGAACCGCATTGACGCCGGACGCTTAATGCGCGACATCGCCATTGACAACATGCTGTATCAGGTAAGCGGGAACCGCGGGAAACGCCTCAGCAATTCATCGACAATTATTCCAGCTGCTACTATTCAATTAGAACTCTGGCGTGAATTCTGTCACTTGGAACACCAATCTGGATTCTGAGCAAAAGCGCTCGCAGGTGCCGAAGGAAGAGTGTTGCAAGTAGAGAGTTATGCCTTTGCGGGCAAGTACAAGGAGGCGTCTCGGCTATTCCAGAAATGCAGTCAGACTGTGCGTGCGTTAGATATGTACACCGATTTGCGCATGTTTGATTTGGCGCAGGAGTTTCTGAAAGAGGGCAGCGAGGGGAGAAACGCAGCTTAGTGAAGAAGCGCGCGGAATGGGCATATTCGGTGAAGGAACCACGAGCTGCTGCTGAATTGCTGACAAGAGCAGCACTAATTGGTAAGTTGCAAGGTGTTATGGCAAGCAACATGTCCTAGAAATTATTTCTTGTATCTTCGCACATCTACAGGCAGGCGAATTATTGTGGGGCACAATCTCATTTTAGCCATGGCGTCGCCCGTTTTCGAACGTACGTTCTTCGGAAATCTTCCCGACAAAACGGATCCCATCGTCATCGCGGATGTGCAGCCAGACGCGTTCCAGGCCATGCTTAAATACATCTATTCGGACCGCATTACCATCAGCTCCTTCGATAAAGTTGTGCTACGCAGAGAAGAAGTACATGTTACTTTAGAAACTTTAGAAGCTGCAATACACATTCAATTTTTCTTTGAAAGAAATCCATCTCATCAAATACATAATATTTTTATGATATGAAATAAATTTCAGAAAGAGAAAATTAAATGAATTGAAATTACGATACCATTGATCCTTAAACAGTCTTGTGACATCGAAAATGTATGTATATAACGCCCTGATGTACTATACCAAATTAACTATCGACTTCGAAGACATGGTTTCAAGGAAAATGCCTTGACATGGACTAAATGTCTAATATAATTCTCCAAACGACTTCAGATATAGATTTTTGAATTGGCAATTATTTTTTAATCTCAAGGTATGTAACTACTTCAAAAATAAAATTTTTGAGTGTTAAACCTTTTCTTGCCTTAAAGCTCCCTTTAAATTAACTAGCCCGGTTAGCCAAAAAACTCACTTGTAAGACCTTTTCAACCAAATCTTCATAAAGCCCCGGATTCATTTCTTTCTCATGCATGGCACCAATATTAACCAAATCTCCTTCGCGCAACTTGTCCATCGGTTGCACGAAGCATGGAAATGCCACGGCCAAAACCGCGAAAATGCGCCTCCCGGCGATTCATCTACAAAACACATAACAATGGCCATTATTATACATATAACAGAAGGTTCAGCGTTAGTAAAAACCTTATCTTTGTTGTCTCGCACGGTGTTGCGCGCGGCAAAATATTTGAAACAATTGTTTCGCACGGTGTTGCGCGCGGCAAAATAATTGAAATAATTGTTTCGCACGGTGTTGCGCGCGGCAAAATATTTGAAATAATTGTCTCGCACGGTGTTGCGCGCGACAAAAAAGGTAAAGGAAAATTGTCCATCTGCGGGTATGCGGGGACTTGGGGACTTCCCACAAAGGAAAATTGGATATGGCGTTTTGCTCAACATATTTATTTGAGCTTCTTTTGGAAGGGCCAAATAACGAAGGTACATCAAGATGTTCGAAAGCGTGAGACCAGCTATATCCCCAGCATGTCCATTGAAGTCCATAGTCTTAACACCCTTCTCCAAAATCCCAATGGCAACTGGAGGAACATTAAAATCTGTAGCAATTGCCTGGCATTGGAATTTCGAAATCATTTACATTTTCATGTCGCCCGAACCAGTTATTAAATGCGTGTCATCAAAGAAACGACATGAACTCAAGTATCGAGAGGAGTACTCGAGTACTTACTCTAGTATCGGAACAACATTAGTTGTACGTGCTATCGTGTCCAGGGTTGCATTGCATTGGGCTAACCGCTGATGTGGCTTATGCCTAAGCTATTAAATTAAGTAATGACACAAACCCATGTTGACCTAGCTATTTTAGTCCCAGTCATTGTTAGTACCAATTGTTAGTACCAGTCATTGTTAGTACAGCGTTAAAAGCAGAGCTGTCAAGATTCGCGCCGTTTCACGATTTGTCTGGAATTTAAAAGCGTTTTGAAATAGGGATATCAATTGTGTTCGAGAGAACTGAAAATTCCTATTGGTGGCCATTGAAATATTTTAACACAATTTGTATTTCTTAGTTCCATAAATTTGCGTTGATTCTTACATACGTACATATGTATTTTTCGCATTTCCACTAATTTTGTTGAACAATTTTTTTAGAATCAAGGCAAACTAATAACGGTTTGTTCATATTTATGCGACAAAAATTGTTTAAGGCTAGATTGCACTGCTTTAAATTGACACAATATTTGGAATATATGAAATTTTCATCTCACGGGACTGCATTCAATTCTAATTAGAAAATTCCATGTGAGTAATGGTTTCAGTCCTCAATATATAATACATACATACATATGATCATGCAATGGAAAATTATTATGAAAGCTTGAATCGGGCATCTAAAAAGCATTTCGCATCCCTGGTCTGTGAAAAAAATGATCAGCGGCTAAGCAGATTCAACTCAAAATTAAAATACGACTAGAGACTCGGCTTGTTCGAAAGATTTTTGAAGAAAAGAACTAAAATGAAAGAAGCGCACTTTTCATAATATTCCCGTTTTTATTGGAATTATTATATTCAGCATATTCTCTTTCTGTAGCTCTGCAGCTGAAGCAAATAGTCTGCATGTCGCAGCATGTGATCAAAGAGCAAATTTGTATCCAGCACATTATGCTCGGGTCCACCCAGACCTGCGGGCAGACGCTCATAGCCAACCATTTCACGCAGTTTACTGAAGTTTTTGCCATCGTGCGTGAAAATCTTGGAGCCAAAGACATGATGAGAACACGTAACGGAGGTGAAGAGATCTCATTTACCTGCTTTCTAATCTCTTTGCTGAGGAATGGCATGAGCAGTGAGGAGGTGAGATTCATCAGAAAGCCCTTTTGAATGAGGTGTATAACACGGCTGCAGGGCGATATATTGGTTTTCTCGCTGATTAAACGCGCATTAGCGGGTGTAAGCACGCGCAGAATATTCCGTGTGGTGCCGCTGATAATGAATGAAAGGCAAACAATTATTTGGTGCATGACCCTTTGAGCACAGATACATCCGTCCGAACTGTTTAGTTGAGGCTTAATGAATTTCGCTCTGCTTCAGTAGTCGGGATGCAATGTCACCGATTTTGATTGCAGCACTCGGAGTCGGAAAGTTACCAATCTATTTTTCAACGCCACAGTTCGGCTTTCTTTGCCCCAATACTTACTTATTTAAATCGTTGATAATGGTGACACCATGTTTTTGCACTCGCGGCAACAGAAGTAGCGATTCAAATATCAAATCATCCATTTGAATAACATCGTACATATAATTTGGATATTTGTCAAAGGCATCCACTGTAAGAAAATAGAAAAATCATTTGAAAAATTACAAAACTAAATTGAACATTTAACACCTGCTCTTATGACGACTATCAGACGTCCGTCCTTATCCGGCTGGGGCATGATGAATCGTGAGCGTGTGGAGAAGAGCAGCTCTCTGAAGCGACGCACTGGACCGGCGGCCACCCACTTGGGATTGCGCAGCTTGAAGTCGTAATAGCGCTGTATGCACTCGTACGCTTCCTGCACATCCCAATTGGTATGGTAGAGGAACTTGGTGAGCAGCACATTCTCCGTGCCGATTTCCAGCTCCCCACACTCTGGCAAATAAGTTTTTTTAATGGAATATATTTTTTGCTCAGATTTCCTCTTACAACAACTCACTTTTTATTAATTTACGTAATTGCTTAATTTTAACCTTTTGCTCTGGCGTGTATTGAAAAGTCTCGTCCAAAAGCATTTTTCCCATTGTATATCTCGCTGTTGTGGTGCTTTTGGTGTAAAAAAATAAATTCAACTAAAAAATTTTGATTTTGAATTCTATACTTTTTTGGAAATTTTTGAAAAAATACCTTTTCTCAATTCAGTGTTGTGTTGTGTAGTAAACGGACGTTAGCTTTTACAGATATTTTTCTACCAGTCGGAATAAGGGACGACGCAAAACAATGGTCGGGAAGAGTCTTCCTTAAGATTTTTCTAGTTTTTAATATGTTGGTATAAAATTTGAATTGATGAATCTAATGAATGCTATTATTACTTGATTTAGGATGATTGCCAATGAGTATTTTATCTTTAAATAAATTAAAATCTTAAGTGTAGCTTATTTTTATAAGCTTTATATTAGGTTCACATCCGGTATGTATGTCGTCAAATCTAGTAATCAATTTTTCACCCACTTTCCGACTACTTAGAGATCTGAAACTTTGCATACATGCCTAATCTAGAGCCCAATACATGAATCAATAAATTTTATGGGCGTAGGATAAGGGGCGTGGCACTTTTTTATAAACTCCAGATTTGTGTATAACTTAAGAACTACACATCACACATCAATGAAACTCGGTAGGAACTTACTACATATCCCTATCCTTCTACTGAGAAAATAAGGGGAGCACTGGATAAGGGGGCGTGGCACCCCCATACAAACAAAATTTTTGATCTCGATTAGCTTTGGAACTAAAGGTCGTGCAGCATTGAAATTTCGTATGCAGTCGCCTCTTGGATGTGTCGTCCCACTGGTAAAATTTTATGGGCGTAGGATAAGGGGCGTGGCACTTTTCAAGCAACTACACACTTGGGCTTCAGTTTATAATTATAGGTACACCACACATCAATGAAAAACGATAGGAACTTACTTGCCGCGCCCTGCTGGCAAAATAGCAACAACTCACCGCGTCACAAATATGCCACGAATATTAGGGTCGATCACTGCCGTATTATTTGTTAAATATGACATATGACGATAGGAAACACTGTGAATACCCTAAATATTGTGTACTGCTCTGCAAGTTTAAAATTCTTTTTGCGAAAAATTTCAGAGCTCTAAAATTGAATTTATGGAAGACTAAAAAGTAGAAAATAAAATTATATAAAAAAAAACTTTTTAAAAATAAGCTTTAATGTACTAAAAAGTAGAAAATAAGTTGTTTCCAAGTCACCTGTATCTTACTATTAATAAAAGCTTGTGCGCTCAATATCCATATTCAAAATATCTTTCATTACTAGAATCTATTTGCAAAAAATTATTTAAATAAAATATTGTGGTAACTGTTTGACAAATATTGAACACATGAGCGCCCCAAGCTTTTATGGATAGTAAGATACAGGTGACTTAAAAACAACTTATTTTCTACTTTTTAGTACATTAAAGCTTATTTTTAAAAAGTTTTTTTTTATATAATTTTATTTAAGGTTAAAAATGCCAATTTCTTAAGCAGCCGAAAATACGTACTTTTAGGTTATGTACATTTAGGTTAGGTTATGTACATTTAGGTTCTTAAAATACAACAACATTGAATATCGAAAGATTTAAATTTTCTTCCTACAATAAAACTAGAGGAAGCTTCAATTTGTTCAAAATCAAGAATTTTCAAAGCAAGCTTGGAATTTCCTACTGAAGAAAACGAATATTTAAATTTCTTCAATTAAAAATCTGTTCAAAAACGAAATTAATAAAATTTTTTTTGTCTATGAGAAATCTGATTACAATGTTTTTTAATGCTGTTCTTAATTTTCAGGGATTGTTTTTTCCAAGCTTAAGACCTCTGCCATAGTTTTGTTTTTCTAAATAAAGGAGTTTTATCTTGGAAAATAAACCAAAGAAAGAAAAGAAGAAGAAACGATTTTCAAATCTCTAAGGATAATATTTTTTCCAGAAAACAAACCAACTGTCTTTACGATATGGCTTGATGAAATTTTGCTTGAGCTCTGCTTAAAAACTTTAGGAATCTTTTTCATTAAAATCGCGCATTAAATGCTCCAAGACGTCTTCTCCACCTTTTGCCTGGCAAAAATGTCGCTGAACTTAATCAAGCAGCACAAAACTGCAACGAAATAACAATTGAAAATACACAAACTGCCAGAGCAGGGGCCAAAGTCCAAAGTTCTTGTGATAACTGCAGAATGACAGTGGAATTTGTGATGAAATGATGGCGACAAAAACAGCAAATTGTGGCAAGAAGTTGTAGCAATTTTGAGGAGAATGTCAGCAACATGTGATGTACGTGACTTAATAAACTTATGGTGCTGTTATTTTTGTTGTTGTCGATACAAGTTCAGAGGAGTTTGTGTCATTTCATTATTTTGTCTCATGTGCTTTGCTGTTTGCGGGAGTGGCCATTTCGGTATTGATATTTGCGGCCGGAGGCTGCCACATTGTTGTAGGTGTCCTGCTCATTGAGTTATCGTCATCGTCATTGCCATCCATCGTCAATGTCTTAGTTGCTCGTTGGCCATTATCATGCAAGAGTGGTCTTTCGCAACAACAAAATGGCGACCCTAAATTATTTTCGACGCCCATCAGAACTCACTCAGCTTTGTTTTTTCTCATCCTTTATGAAGTTTCTTTATGAGAAGTGAAGCGGTGCGTCGTGGTGTGAAAAGGTTACCGGCAAAAGGTTGTAGCAAAGTTTGCAAGAGATGTGCCTGGAATTTCTTTAGGTGGATATTTAAAATTCTTTGAAAGTGATATAAAATTCGTCACCCGAAAGTGCAATAATTTCCTATAAAATTGCACATTTGAATAAACCGCTCAAACAATTTTACCAAAAACTACTTACCACAAAAACCATAAACAAAGTTGAAAAGCAATTTGGTCGCGCTGGAATAGCACGATATGTACAGTTATTTGCCGCACATAACCTCAAAAACGTTCGACTGCTCTAGTATCGCCTCTAATTTTGGCTTTGCACAGCAAAAATACAAAATTCAAACACTAATTAAAAAGCTAAAATTTATTTTCATGTTTGTGTTTAGCAAGCGATAATCTAAATAGTGGTCATACAAACGATGGCAATGATAGTGTTGCCAATAGTAGCAAAAGGACATAATAATAACATTGATATCTAATGGCAATTGCCATAAACAGGCATTTTATTATGGTCATTGTAGTGTAGTAAATATGCGATGCTGCAAAAAATAATAAAATTTTTATTGGCAGACAATGTCGCAGGGCTGGCAAATAGCTAAATGGCATGGCATTGCCAGCTGTAAGTCTCTGTGTATAAATGTTGGCGAATGACTGAGAACGAGCAGCTAAATAAATCGATGTAAAAGTGAAAACCAAACAAAACATTTTTAAGCAATCAGCTAAAAGGGCAACAAAAACCAAACTTGTGATCTTTGCGTGAAATGTTCATGATCACAATGATCGAAGCATATTTGATCATCATTTTTAAAATGCATAAATTAGATAAAGTTATTAAGATTGCAAACATTGCTAGACGTATTAATTTTTCTGAGTTTATCGGTAGAAGGTCAGAACACTACACCTACATCAGTTTTTACAAGGTAGGTACGTTCCAGAAAAACCGTGTAAAAAAAGACATGAAGTGCATACATATGTATGTACATAAAAAAAGGGATTAGTACCCTAGAAACAATACGGTTAGTAAAAATAATTTTCTTTAAAATTTCAATCAACTAGCTTTTTTAATCGAGCAAAATCGAAAGAAATCGTATCAAAACTGAATCAAATTGTAAAAGAGACCATGTAAAAACCGAATTGGTTGTATGTATGTACTTATTTTCGGATCGACTATAAGCTTTTTATACCCTACACCTATGGTAATAGGGTATAATAACTTTGTGCGAAAATTGTAACACATTAAAGGAGCCGTCCGAGGTATAGACATAAGTATATAGAAATGCTTAGAATCACTTTCTGTGTTGATTTCCGGTTGTCCGTCTGTCCATCTGTCTGTCCGTCTGTCCGTCTGTCTGTCTGTCTGTCTGTCTGTCTGTCTGTCTGTCTGTCTGTCTGTCTGTCTGTCTGTCCGCTCAGGATAGAAAGAAAGAGTTGTCCGATTTGAACCAAATTTGGTACACAGTTAGAGTGAACCTTAACTTAGTTTAAGTTCTGAGATTAGCAAAATCGGCCGAAAGATTCGCCCATTATGGGAATGTAAGTCCCACTACCTCGGGTTTTTTGCGATCAAATTGTTGTGATTTGTCTAATTACTCATTGAAAATAATAAAAATTGGTATTCAAGTTAAGGAATCGGTCATATATGTTATCCAAAAAAATGGGCGTGGTCCGCCCACTATATAGGCGGCAAAATTGTTCGGGTAAAATGGCTCCCAATTGACTAGTTACGAATAGAAATGAATGAAATTCGGTTCCCAAGTTGATATATAGGTCTTAGATGCCATAGAAGAAAATGGGCGTGGTCCGCCCACTATATAGGCGATAGACGAAAAATCCTCTTAACTTCCATAATATATACACCAGAGCGTCTAGATTTGGTTACTTCGTTCCTGGTAAGAATATCTTTTAATTTTCCAAAAATGGGCATGGTCCGCCCACCATGGGGGCAGTAAAACCAATATGCCGATCACATCTGTTGTACACCTGTCAGAGCATCAATATTTGGGATATATAGTCCTATTAGGTATATCTTGTAGTCTGCCAAAAATGGGCGTGGTCCGCCTACTATGTAGGTTGTAAATCAAATGCACCCACAATTTAAGTGAACATGGTGTAGGGTATTACTCTGTCGGTGAAACCCGACTGATACTTCCTTACTTGTTATATTTGCCTTTGTATAGCATTGGCAGCAGCAAATTACTTAAGAAAATTTGAACTCTGCAAGAAATGCAATGCTTTTTTACATAAATACATATATACGATTATGTCTCAATTTAAAGACGGAAAATTTCTTTATAAATATTCTGCCTCCTTAGCATTGATATTGTTGTTGTAAATTTCAAATATGTATGCGTGAAAAATTAAAGAACAGAAAACAAATTTTTCCAGTACGAGAGAATCTGTAGACATATCTTTTTTCGTTATTCCTTTTTTGGCTCTGAACCAGAGCTTTTCGGAAGTAGAAATTTCCGTATGTAGATTTGTAAGTTATATTAATTAAAATACAACAATGCACAAAACGTATATTGAAATTAGTATAATTTCTAATCGATCGAATTTTGTACCGAAGTGTTATTGATTGTTTATATCAAAAACCTATTAACACGAACAATTTATAAACATTTGCATTGAATTCCTCCGAAAATTCCAGGCTAATCACTAAAATCTAAAACTAACAAATTTTCCAAACAATTAAGTCAAATTAATTTTCATTTACAAAAATCTATTGTAAACAATTTTGCACACAAGCCCACACACACAGGCACACATTTTGAGCGGCACACCAACAAGCATTTGACTAATTAGTACAGTTTGTGTGGCTGTGCGCATATCCGCCGGTTGTGCCTGTGTTGCCAACATACCGCAAAGTGGTTTTCAATGTGCCTCCCGCTCTGCAGCATATACATATTTATGTTTTTGTGTATAAATGTGTATTGTGTGTGTTTGCTTGTGTGTTCGATATTTTATGGCTTTTGCGGTTTTATACATTTTACAAAATGTTGTGGTTTTTTGTGCATGCTTTTAAATAAATATTGGAATTAGTAGGCGTGTTTTGTAGGTAAGCAAACACAGTTGGAAAAGGGGGGAGAGACATGCCAAACGTGGCAATTTGGTAAATCGATTTGTTGTTGTTTTTATTTTGAGTGTTTTCGCTCGAATGTTAAAAGTGGGAGAATAGGCTTCAATGAATGGCAATGCCATTGAAAAGGGGGCATTAAATATAAAGGAAATCTGTTTCAGATGTACAAAAATGCAAAGACAAAACTTAAGCAAATAACTTAAATGAAATGATTTAATTAGTTCATCACAAATTTAAATTGAAAAATTAAAAATCGGAAAGACATTCCATGACAAATCGACCATGCCCGATATTTCGCTATCTATTTCCTGACTGTAGTTTTTCATCTGGTTAGAGCAGATGGTGTTTATAAAATGGACGCATAATTTTGAACGAGCACTCTAAAATTACAAACATTTTAAAGTTTAGAATTATGTTGAAGACTGAAGGCACTAATACTACATATAATATGTACACAGTGCGGAAGAATTTAAATTTGTATCTCAAAATGTTAAAGAACTGTCAATGCAGATGTTTGAAAATTCGATTGCCTTTTTTCGAAAAAATCGCGCAGTGTGAATGTGGCATAAGGCAATTCAGCTTATACAGATATAGTAAGAAAAGGTAATTAACGAAATAATTATTCAAAATATGTTTGTAACAAAGATTTTCCAAAAAGTTGGTGTTATTGTGCCTACGAAATGATATTTTTGGAACACTGCGTTTAAGCGATGACAGTTGCACGTTTTGTCTTTTAGCTTCGTTTCTATTATACCGTTATAAATTATTGAAAACACAGGGGGAAAATATGAAATTCAGTGAAAATTTAATAATCAAAATTAATATTACGAAATAATGCTTTTGTGCTGCTTATAGTATATGTATAACAGTGCTTCTTCTTCCCTGTCTGTGCTCTGATTGGCTGTTGCTGAATTTAATTCTATTTTGAATTTAATAGGAGTGCTTTTCCTTTCCCTTCTAGCCTTTTCTTGGTTTTCGTTGTTCACGGTTGAATAGCAGCGCTTCTCCTTGCCCGTCTGTCCTCGGAACATTTGTTCATGTATTTGATGTGATTTAATGTTATATCTATATAATATTATTTGTACGGGCCTAAATCAGGCATAAATCTAGGTCATTACAGATTCCGTATTCTATAAATACGGTAAAATTATATATAGATAATGCGATTAAACAGCTCCTAGCCCGTCTGTCCCTATGTGCTTCTTCTTCCCTGTCTGTGCTCTGATTAGTTATTGCAGTTTCGCTAATAACTTTGTTTAAAGTAAAAATTTTAATATTTTTATGATTGATTCATGTATCGTGCGCCTGTTTACGCATGTATGTATGTATGTATGAAAAGTTTCAGATCTCTAAGTAGTCGGGAAGTGGCTGAAAAATGTATTACTAGATTTGACTACATACAAACCTGAAGGCAAGTTGATATAAAGCTTATGAAATAACAAAGCAAGTGGCAGGTAAGTTTTCATTAGAGTGAAAAATAGTTTCCCACCAGCAATAAATCTGCCTTGCAATGAATTTCATGCACGGAAAAAGTGCGTGTGGGGCCGTGGGTAGAAGGTTAAAATAAATTTAATTGGAATGCACTTTTCATACAACAGAGTTTACACTCTCACACTTGTTGTAATCAACGATTTGAGCCGCTGCAGACTGTAGCTTGCGTCCTTGACTTGCGCTGCCCTAACAAAACTCGCTCATGCTGATAATTGTGTCACATTGCTACATGCAACTTGTGCATTGGAATTTATTATTATTTTTTTCGCATTGTTTGAAAATACCAACTGTCGCCAATTTGGTATAACAGCAACAACAACAACAATACACTAGCAACATGACTTTTTAGCAGCAAAAGGCGAAATGAAACCGAAAAACAAAAGCACTCTCCCAACAAATATGCCACAATGTCCTTGATTGGCACAATAACAACAACAACAGCAACAACAGCAACAACACCAACAAGACAAACAACAGAACCTGCTCGCACATTTGCCACGCTGTCGTTGCCGCCCTCCTCACTCATTTAATACGCGCTGCGCTCGCTCTTAGTCAGCGTATCCTTTCTCGGTATAAACCAATGCAAAACTGAAATTGAACAAATTCCTGACAAATTGGAATTTGGTATAGTTTTTTCTTTTTTTCCATACATTATTTTTTTGTTTGCCTTCAGTGCCTGCCGCCGCCTTAACCCTCGTCGCTCGTGCTGCTATTTTAGCTACTCCTACCCACTTCACGCCCGCTGCGTGCTCGCGCCAGTTTTCTGCACAAAATTGAAAAATGGTAGTTTACAACAACTGTAATTTGTTTTGGCCACTGTGTGTGTGCGAGTGTGGCTGTGTGTGGGTGGTTTTTGGTATTAGTTAGTCAGTGTGGGCAAATTTTGGGTTCCACAAACTTTTTTACATGCTCTTAGCGTAATACTGAAGCGTAGTAGGAGCAGAACAAGTGCGAGGAGGCAGAACAGCACAAAGGACGTCGCTAGGAAAAAAGACAAAAATACAGGGTGTGATAATGTAGCTGTAAATTGCGGCAGCAAGTGTTGGGGCGTGTTAATGTGAGCGGGTGTGACAGAGAGTCCCTCTGCCTGTGCGTGTTTGTGTGTGTGTGAAAGTGAGTAGTCGACAATTTTTGAGTGTATTGTCAGCTTGGATATATTAGAATAAAATGGCAGCGCTGGAGCACAGACACAAAGGCACTCAGGCACATGTGTATGAAACTCGCATATGACTTGAAATAAAAATAAAAAATAGAAATGACAAAATTACAAATGACCTTGGCAAAATGTGTTGTATGTAGTGGTGTGCTTTCTGCGTTTGTTGTAGTAGTGGTAGTGGCTGCATGTCAAATAGACAAATTACAATGAAATTGTTGGGTTGATTTGTATTTGGGGCGGCAGCAGGAAATAGCATCAAAGAATTGCGGTGTGGATTTTGAAAGTTTTGCGAAGGAGTAGGGAATGTAGTATAAGCGCAAAGTATTGTCACTTTTATTGAGAGTCGTGCATTGAGCTTCTGTGCGTGCTTGTGCTTGTAGTATGAGTAATTTGTTAATTTAGCTATTTTGACAGTTCGCCGCTTGATTCAATACTTGTCGTATGTCGATTTTTTCACATTTTGAGTTAAGGATGGCATTTGGCTATATCTTCCTAAATATCGAAAAGTCGATCTTTTGGAATAAACAGTATTAATAACAAGGTTTCACTCTACCAAATACTCGATTTTCAGACAAATCTACCGTGCCAAAAAAATGGGAGTACTTTAAACTTAAAACTGCAAAAAGTGAAAAAGTCGACATACGACAAGTATTGAATCAAGCGGCGAGTTGTCAGCAACAAAAAAACAACAACATGCATGAATTCGCTATTGAATAGGAATTTAGCATAAAACAAGAGTAATTTATATGAATGAAAAAGGAACAGTGTGGAAGTTGCTACAAAAAATCGATTTGAAATTCGTACAGGCGTAGTATGCAAACAAATAAATATTGGGGGTATTCACAGTTTCCTTCTAAATTTCCCATCTGGCAACTTCAGCACGATAGTAAAATAAAACTCTGAGCGCCCCTGTTTCGTGGACCATTCTTAATTTGCCACAATCGCATTACAAGTGTTTGCTAAAGCGATTATTAAAAAAGCAATATTCCATCAAAATGGATGTAGTGTGTGATTATTCTCTGAGAATTCAATAAAATTTGCTCAAAATCTGTTTCCATTTTCGCGAATAAAACAGCTGATGAGAAATGCCAGCTTATGACGAAAGAAAAACACGATCCAACGCATGTAAATTTTTTCGCCTAGTGGTATTTCTTTTTTGCGTGCAAAGCAACAACAAAAAACGGTGCCAGATGGCAAAATGGGTTTAATTTAGCAGGCGGCAAGGAAAGCACACTAGATAGCACGGAACTGTGAACTCCCCAATTATCACTTTTTGAATGCATATTTTTGAAAAGATAGTTAAGTTTCCTTTCGACGGCTTTGTTATTTTCAATCTCATCAATACATATTCTTTTGCTTGTCCTCCTTATTATCATGTTTCTTTGTTTCCATAGATTGATCGGATGATTTTCTTCTACTTTATGCCTTGTTTCTCTAATACTCCTATTCACTCTGCGCTTTCCTTTAAGTGTCCCTCTTTTTTTTCAGTATTATTCTCTTTCTTCATTTCCTTCTAAAAATTTTCTTACTTAACATTACTATTTTTCTTCTGTACTTCTTAGCATAGTTGTTGCTTTTTTCTGTTCATATCACGTTTTCTCTCTTGTTCTTTATTTTCGATTTATCCATCTTGTTCCTTTCTCCTCCGTTCTTGATTGTTTTTATCTACTTTATTTTATTCTACAATAGTTGCTATCTTTTCTACTGTCGGTTCTGTTATGTTCTATGAACTTTTTCCTTTTCTTGTCCTTCTTCTTATATATTTAATTCTTTCCTTATTTTTTTCCTCCAACTACTTCTTTCTTAAGTGCATATTCATCTTCCTACTTCTCTTTTATCTTTTCCTCTTTTTCTTCTTCTAATTATTATTTCTCTATTTCTACTTCTTATATTTACCTCTTATTTTTCTTCTTCTTTTTTTTAATCCTTTCTTTCCTTCTTCTCCATATTCTCCTAAACTTGTTCTCCTTCTTTTTGGTCCCCATTTGTTTCTTTTACTTCTCTCCTGAATCTCTTGTTTTCATTCTGCCTCTCTTCTTCCTGTATATAACCCTGCATATATATATTTTGTGTAACCCATCTTCTCTTTGTGTGCTTTCTACCTTTGAGATTTTCAAATCACATTTTAAGAAAGTTCATTATTATGGAGTGATCAGAAAGAGCCAAAACTGATAAATAA
Organism: Neria commutata; assembly: GCA_963457695.1. Classification (NCBI taxonomy): domain Eukaryota; kingdom Metazoa; phylum Arthropoda; class Insecta; order Diptera; family Micropezidae; genus Neria; species Neria commutata. The sequence continues at coordinate 49,858,917 of OY735246.1, forward strand.
ACGGCAACAATTTCCCTTCATTTGGATTGTTATTGTAATGACTGGCGGCGATGGAACCCATAATTCTTTTATAGCGATTGCCAACTTCATAGGTTGTGCTCACAAAGGACCTTTGTTAATTGTCATTTGCAGCCGCCATGGGAAAGGGAAGGGAGCTAAGCATTGACGTCAGTGCAAAAGTCAAACCAAGGCAATGTCAACGATTACAGCACAACATTATAGACAAAAATACTCCGTTAGATACAGAGGAACACTTTTAGTCATGGGTTAACATGGGCCCCTGCAAGGGCCAGTTGCATACATAATATCCTTTAAATAGTGTTTTTCCAATTTTAATATAATTACAATATTGTGTTACGACTTTTCAAAAATTTTTGCTATACCCTTTGATATTTCGAACGTTTAATAGGTACTAAAGAATATACATGTGTATATTATATACATAAATAATGATAGGCGGTAATTAAATAAAATTTCAAATTCAAAAAGTCAAAATTTTTGATAGCCAGTAAAACAAATTAGAGTGGGCTTTTAGAACAGAGATTTCAACAGTCGCTTATGATGAAGCGGGTAGCATGGAACACCTTGTAACACATACTGTGCTTCTGCCCTGCCATTGCTAGCACTCGTCTGACTTGTTTAGGTGCGCCTGTCTTTTCAGGGCTCGAACTGATCACTTAACCACAGTCCATTTCTTGATTTTTGCAAGAAATTTAAAAGTAATTTGAACCGGAAAAAATTAAATATATTTGATCGATAGTAATAAATCGGTCGTTGAAATATTGCATTCTCAAGTACTTCATACAAAATTTTGAATCCAAATATTTAAGTATTTAAGTATCAAACAATTTCTGAAGACGACACTGAACATACATATGTATGTATGTATATAGGAAGGAGGCAAAATGCTGCCTGACATGTGTTTCGTTATCATTGTTGTTGTTGTTGTTGTTACCGTCAACGCTTACGGCCATTGTGGCAAGTTCTGCTTAAGCCAGGAGGAGCAAGCATTCTGTAAAAAGTTTGCAATGCAGGAAGATTCAACACATGCATATGCATGTATGTATGCAAAGTAGTAACTACGGCATGGGCAATATTTGAGGTAGTCTACGTAACATTGCCAACAACAGACAATATAAAAAAAATCACAATCTCATGGCCACAAATACGGCCCAAAATAAACGTATAAGGCAAGAACAACAAATGTCATTAAGCCAATTTTTGCCATTTTTTGCCATTTTTTGCAATTTTTTACAGTCTGTTGCCATTACTTTTTTGCACTTTATCAGCTTTATGGCATACAAATTATATATGTGTTCGTCTGTATGGCTATCTGTGTGCATGTATGTGTTTTTGCAATATTTTTCCGTTGTAGTTTCTTCAAGCATTTTTTTATTGTAGTCGATTGTCCTTCGTGCACTGCCACTGTCGCTTAGATCTATGTATATTAAATGCCAATATGTATTTGCCGCTGGCATGTAGGTGTGTGTGTTCATGTCTATGTGCATGTGACTGTTTGATACTTTGTTGCAGCTGCTGTCACCATTTTCCAGCAAAAAGTTGGTTACTGCCTTTTTTAGTATGAACTAAAACGTTCTTTTTTTGCATTTGGCTAGTGAGACTAAATGTTGGTGCTCAACAGTCGCCTGAATGACTTTATTACAGTACAACGTGCTTTGTATGTGTGAGTGAGCCATTTTGTTAAGTTCAAACAATTTTTAAGTTCGATTTGACGAAAATAAATACCTTCTGCGGTGTGAATTTGATCGATTTCTGCAAAGAATCAGTTCTCGTTTTCATTTAAGCGAGATTAAATCGACTTTGAATAATAATCTATAATCAGTTTTGACCAAAAAAGCCAATTTCGGATTGCATCGAGGCTTAATAGAAAATAGAATACATGCATTTATATCCAAGCTAATTTAAGCTAAGCTTAGTTTTCGCTCACTCATTTTATCACTTAAATGCCTCTTGCCAGAAATACTTGAGACACTTAAATTCCTTAAAATCTTAAATTCAATTACGAAGTGCGTGTCTGGATTTATAAACAACCAATGACAACATCTAAGAGTAGAGTGCAGCTACTCCGAGTGGCAATTTCTCGCTGTCAGCTTAAAGTGCTAAAGTTTTTAATTAATTTTAGAAATCATATTTAATTGAAAATCACAAGCGCAAAAACAATGAGCTGCCTTTGCTTGCGTGAGATACTTACGAATGAGAGCGCAACAACAAGACGGCGCTACAAAAACCACTACAGCGACAACAATGAAAGAGTACAGGCAGCGGCAGCAAACCACAGCCTTGCCACCTGACCGCAAACGAGACAAGCATTGAGAACTATGTTGAGGTTAGGAACATGTACGAGGTTTAGGCAACTAATACCAGTAGTGTAGGGAGTAAGTCGAAAGGATTATGAAATTTAATTGCTTTGTTGTAGCTGTAGCTACAGTACAGACATCCACACGTTCGAACATGAAGGGACATTTTGCAAGAATACACCGACAGGAAGTGATTAATATCGTGCAATATATTTGGCAGGCGTGGCCGTGGCTCAGTGGAAAAGTGCTTGGACCCTGATGCGTAGAGTCACTGGATCGATCCCCAGCAGCAGACACATACTATCTAAGAAAAGAGATTTAATTTCTCTGCGCATGATATCATCTCTTGCAACGAAGTTGGCAACTCTTCGAAAGTATACTTTGCCTTGATAAAAAGTTTCTAAAAAAAAGCCTCATAAAAAGCTTATCGTTCGTCCACAGCCCTCAAAAGTTCAAGACCGGCACGATTTAATCTTAAAAGCACAAGAATACTTGTGTTTAAAGCAAAGAACTAGAATAGTTTTAGCGTATTTTCTGAAATTAGAATATTTTTTGAAGTTTCTAAGAAAATCCGCAATTGAGAAATTACCAGCTTTGGCTTGAAATATTACTAACATTTTCGCTTGCCCGTTGGGGTATTAAATCAAAGCAGAAGCCGCTGTCGAACACAGCAGCTTCTGCTTGCTGCGCCACACTCTACACAAAAAATGAAACCAATAAAAGCAAAACAAGCCATTGCGGGCTGAAGTGTCCTTTGTGTGCACGCCCAAAAGTATGCTACCCTTTTCAATGGCAGAGCACACTTAAAATGTAAGGTAAATAATACTAATTCTGCAGGGATTGTTATTGTGCTGTTGAGACACAGTTTTGGGTGTGTGTGTGTGTCGTATATAATATTGTGAAGGATTAACCTTCGATGAAATCAGGATTCTTGCTTGCATTGTTAAAGGGACAGCACACTCAAGGCAAGGCATAATAGTGAGACAGTGGCTTGCTTTTCTCTCATCTCCATCTCGATCTGTGGCAAACAAAAAGGTTTGCATTGTGGTTTGTCTGTGTTGACTTTGCTGTGCTTTACCTGTGCAGAGACTGTAGTCTCGATATTAAGGACCTTTTGTGTAAATTTGAAATTGAATTTGAAGCGCATCTCTAATTGACATTTCATTGTGCGAGGGTGAGACATTTTCAAATTGAATTTGTTGGTAAATCTGTTGGTGGGAAATTTTTTGAAAGGAGTTTGAAATTTTCAAAGTATATTTATAGGCGCTACAAAATTCAACTGCCTTAACCACTCGTCGTGATGTCGCGAAATTATGAGGCAAATCTAATAAATCAATTTATGCTCGTGCCAATAAAAATTGCCACTTTTGCTTGCAATTGGCAAATTGCAGACATGCCATTGAAGCAGTGTTGTGAGTTGTTGTTGTGGCTTGTTGTTATTGCTTTAGCATTTTGATTCAATTGCCGATATGACGCTTCAGAGCAGACGTTGACAAACGTAAAACAGAAAAGCAGCAAGGAGCAAGGATTCGGCAACATGAGAATAGCTTTCAGTTGTATGCAAATTTGCAAATGTACATAAGTATATGTGTGTGTGTGTGTATGAAAATAAACTTGTTTGCATAAAAAATGTTCAGCATAAGCTCCCAGCAAAAACACACACATAATCACATGCATGCTTGTCACTGTCTGTGAGTGTGTGCGCATGATGTTGCGAAAAATGAAAAATTTCTTTTTTACTGCTAAAAATGCAAATTTATGAGCGAAGATAGTAAAAATGTTTATGTCAAGAATCAATCAATCGTAAAGCAATTGTGTGCGTGTGCGTAGCTGCTGAAATTGTTGCATATTTTTGGGGGTTCTGTATAGCAATTTGTCAAAAATTGAACTTGTTACAACTCTGCAGTCTGCTGCAACAATGGCACGTGTTAAGTGCACTTTCAATAAATATATGACATATTTTTAGGCGGCGAGAAGAAATGTATAAAATGTTTTTCTTTTAAATGCATTTATGAAAAGTAACCGAAATAAGATTGTCTATGCTAACAGAGCATGAGCATTTTCTATATGTTTTTGACTGACTGATTTTGATGATAGGCAGGCAGCCTTAAGGCTCATCAACATAAAGAATTGATGCATATTTTGAGACGCACCAACTTTAGTATGTTCATATTCAAACTGAAAGAATTCGTTATCAAAAATATGAAAAATTTCTTGCATAGTTTGAGGCGCATTGAAATAAAAAATGGGTGGTTTCTATGTGATAAAAGCTGTGGTCTGTTGGGATAGTGCAGAAGAACTTGGAAGTTCTAATTTGACGTTCTTAACTGATGAAGGCAAGAGGATAGGCAAGAAACACAAAACTTTAAAAATTCAGCATAAATTTAGACAAACAAGATTTAAAATTCAATAGTTACAGTTATCATATGTAAGTTGCTAGTGCAATTTTTACTTGTATGTCTTTAGAATAAGTAAAATGTATGTATATGTATACAATTTTCAAAAATATGCTGCATATTTTTAGGCATATTAGTACATACGATTTATGTAATTAGGCTTGTAAAGCACTGCTGTACTTTTGCTAGTGCATGAAGTTGTAATTTGACACTCTTGAACTGTTTGACAAGTTTCATACTTAGAGCATACTTTTTGGTGCTTACGCTTATGATTGACTGCCTTGAGGGAGCACTTACGCTTTATTTATGTGTTTAGGAATTTGTTTATAAAATTCAAGACAATCAATAAATAATAAATGTAAGAATTTCTCATGTGGAAGTCATACTTTTTAGTCCTAATCGCAGCAAAGATATGCAGCATATTTTCGGGCATAAAAGCAATGTGTGTTGACTGCGCTGCAATATTTGCTAAGAATTCAAGCGGCGCAACAGAGCAAAAATGAAGAACAATATTTCTGGTATTAGGCTGCTCATTTCTCTACTCTGCTGCTGTGCCTATGAAACGAGCAAAAATAATAACAAAAAATACGTGGCATACATTTAGGCATTCAAGCAAATATTCCAGCTGTAATTCCCTTTTACTTTGCTGTTTTATACATATCATAACAAACATACATCAAATCGGCGAGTACTCTCACATGTACATCTACGTTTGTTTATACAAATACAAATGCTTAAAAAAAATTTATAGATATTTCACAAAGCATTACACATAATTCACTATGCTCGATTTACTTATGTGGCGCTCTGTTGGTAGGGGGAAGGTGCGGCAGTGTGGGGCCTGGCGTGCCAAATGGCGGATGGAATGTGATTACGGCAACGCACACACACACACTTACATATAGCACTCCCTATACACATAGTGCCAAATGGAACGAGAAAAGTAAGCAGTAATGCGCAATCCTAAAAGTATGCACTAAATTCTGCTGAAATCGCGGCAATTTTGCTCATCAATTATATGATGCGAAAAATATGAAGGGATTTACAATATGACTGCTTGCGAAACACACACACACACACGCACAAGCGTATATGCAAACACACACACTACGCGCCGCTTGCTTGCAGCTATATATGAGGCTCATGGCAGGAGTTCAACTGAAGGAAGGCCTCTACTTAAGGCTGAATGGCAGGATGGATGGATGGATGAAATGAGTGAGTGAATATATTTACTAGTAAATCCATTACAAAGTACCAAAAGTAAATGCCGAATGAATACATTTTGCCTCAGCAGGGCACAGCCCAAGGAGGCAGCGCGACAGCAATTCGTGAGATTTCGCTATAAGCCAGAGCGAAGGAGTAGGAGCAAAGGAGCAACAGTGCGTATAGCAGCAGCGAGCTGTAGACTGGCAGTCTTGGCAGGCAAATAGCGTTATATTAAAATAGATATCAGCCAGCTGAAGGAATTGAATGCAAGGACATGCAAAGAAAAAAACATGATGATGAGCGAAGGATGATGAGTGGCAGCAGCATAATGGAATGGAGCCTGATGAGTAGTAGTAAACTGGCAAGATGGAAAAAAACAAAAAAAATATAAAGTAGGAAAATAAGAAAAGCGCTGCCACAGAGCATTTTCGGTTTGAAAATTATTCATGCGCTCAACGCCGCTGAGCTATGAGCTGGCTGGAACGACGTATGAGGCACTGCCGCTGACTGCATGAATGTGAAAATGTGCGCGTGGCATTCACTTGAGACTGGAGCGCCGCGTGATTTTCATGTTGACGTGCAGCTGTAGTAGTGCGGCCCCTCATTGTCTGCCTGTGAGGCTGTGAGCTGGTGGGCAGGGCGGGCACAAGCGCTACTGAAGCTACTATTCCGGCACTAGTTCGTAAGGAATTGATGCGCATGACAACGGGGCAAACAGCATGTGAATAATGTCGTCGACGAAATGATTATGATGAGCGTATAATTTTTATGCATTTAGATGTGTGTGTGTGTGTGTGTGTGTGTGTGTGTGTGTGGGTTCAGCCATTCTTAGCATAGTTGCTACGCGAAGGCTTCTCTCTTCTTTCCTCTTGCCTGTGCGTTGATTTTTATTTAGCTTGTGAAATATTACTTGACGAAGTGATGTTTGGCAGTGCTGAGTGTGTGTGTGCATATGTGAGAGTGAGTGTGTGTGTGTTTGAAATGTGCAAATTATAAAACAAATGTTAAGGCAATAAGCAGGAGCGGAATTTTTCAAACAGTAAACAAAAAACTGTTCAGAGACTTTCAGCATCTGATAAAGTATGAAAAAATGGAATTCTAAAAAACATGTGAAAGAGCAAATAGCAGGAAGCTATGAAATAAACCAAACAGGCAAATAATATATTGAAGTTTTATTAGAAACAGTCTGAAAGATTGCTTCAAAAAATATTCCGAGTGATTATGTTTTCCGAAAAGTTTTCCGCTTAAGGATTTTTGAGAAACCAAAGAAATATGAAATAAAAAAATCAATGGCAGCAAAATAGAAAAAGTCTGAAACTTTAAGCTCGAAATTCAAATGTAAGATAAATTTTGAAAAGTTTCAGAGAAATAAACTTTAATGAAAATCATGCACATAATATGACAGAATAATAGTAAGAGTCTGAAAGCTTTCTCCAAAAAGTAAGTATTCCGATGAATTAAGATTTCTGATGAGTTTTCTTTTGAAGAATTCTATAAGCAGTTGTAAAAGACATATATCAATTAGATATATAGTAACGAAACTCATGCAGATAATGTCGCAGATAAGTAGAAATGTCTGAAAGCTGAGAAATCAAAAAGCATTTCGATGGACTAAGAATTTTGAGAGAGAGTTTTGTGGAAAATTTCGAAGGACATCATGAAGCAAACTTTCGTTTATAAAGAAAATTTAAAGACGGCATTGAAAAAGTATTTTGGGGCAGCACTTTTTATGGTTTTCTGTAAAGAAGAGCTAAAATTAGTTTAAAGATAAATTAAAAACTTTTCAAGAAAATCACGTAAGAGCATATTAGAGATAAATTGAAACGAATTTTAAAATCAACTTCTGATTTCGGAATTTTTTTTAGAAAATTTGGAGGACTTACACTTCAGGGATTCAAAAAGAAATTTTGTGGACTTTCAAAAACAATCAGGGGGTAAATATCGCAGACATATTTAAAAAAATTTAAAAGAGAGTTTCAGAAAGTTTTTCGAAATAAATTTGTAATAAGGAAGGGTAAAATATTTTCATAAATACTGAAATATGCCAAATTAAAAGTCGAAATAATACTTTACTGCCCTATGATTTGTTCGAACTTGAAGACAATTCCCCAATGTCAAGACAGTGCTTTTCCAACTGCGCTCCTGTGCACCATTATTTGGCTTTTAACGCTTGCATTTGTCTTTTCTGACATCATGCAATTTTGGTTGAGCATTTCCTATAGTTTTTACTACCTTGCATAAGTGTGTGTGTGTATGTGTGAACATATGCGAATGTGTGTGCTTAAGTAAATTTGTAGTAAAATGTGCGCATGCCTCATTAGCGAATTTTCTCGTACATTTACTTTACAAATGTCATTAGAGGCTGGCACAATGGAAAATGTATGAAGGTTCACTGTTAGCTTGCAATAATACAAGGCGCAATGGCATAGTTTCTGAGATCATGTTCTGCTTTTGAGATATGACTTTCAATAAGCTGCTACAAGCAATCATATATGCAGTTTAATTTTAAACTCTTTTACGGCCTTGTAAAAATTTAAATTATATAATCGAGCGCTTCTTAAAAGGAACTTGAAGAAGTTAAAGCAGCGTTTTCATACATTTTAGAAAAAATGCCTTCAAATTCTTTAAAAATCGTGCCAAAATTTTAAGCGAAATTTTTTGCTAGATAACTATTTTAAACATTAGGCGGTCTGAGCTGAAAAATCTAAGCAGAAAATTTAATTTCCTGCTTGGTAATTTTTGTTGTTGTTTTTATAAACAGTTTGGCTGCAATTTCTGACTATGCTTTTTTGCTTCCGTTGCATTTTGCTCGACAGCAGCGACAACCAATTTTCCGCAAATGATTCTATCAATTGAAACTAATTGCCTGATATAGCAAAATGTCAAATAGAATCTCATTAATTGCCAAACATTTGCAAGAGTATTTGAATTTCGACAGCCATTGCAATTGCAGTTGTAATGGAAATATAATTTAACTGTTTATGGTAGCCAATGAAAAAAATCAGTCCAATGCACTAAACAAAATTTTCAATGTAAAATGGAAATATGTATTTTCAGAGTTATGAGAGTTCACACTGCTACAGGAAATATTTTAGACTGTTCCGAAAGCTTATCCTATTGAAAAAAGAAAAAAATTAACTTCGCAGTAAGGGGAAAGGCATACGAATGCCAGTAAAATGCAGCCGATTGTGTGAGAGCTCACAATGCTACAATCGCACTTATGGAGCTTTTGGATAGTATCTAACGTCGTGCGATAAAGCTAAAAGCAGAGCTGTGTCGTAATGATTCCTTTAGGGAATCAATTACACTCAATTACAAATTACAAGGAATTGCAATTAGTAATCAATTCCTTTTGTTCACAGCAAAGGAATTGATTACTTTTTAAATTCCTTTGAAAAATTCCAAAAGTAATTTGCTTTTTTTGAATTCCAAATCCAAGGAATTTTATTTTTTGGAATTCAAACGAATTCCTTTGTAGGAATGGAATTGAAAAAAATCAATTCAAATCAATTCATTCCATGGAATTGAAAATGTAATTGACTTTTTCCAATTCCATTCCATGGAATTGAAAATGTAATTGATTTTTTTCGATTCCTCAGAGGAATTGTGAAAGTAATTGAGAAACTGAAAGTTCATTCATGAATGTGAATTTTTTGTTGTGGTAAAAAAATAGAATCAAGATTAAGCATTGGACATTTTTTTCAAAGTTTTGCGCCTTATTTTCAGGCAAAATATGTAAATAAAAGAAAAATATTTGGAAAGAATATTAATTTTATTTTAATTGTTAAATTAGCAACAAACGATAAACAACAAAAATACAAATAGAAAAAAGGTTTTCTTTGTATCATTCGAGGAAATGTACGTTGGCTTTCATTAAAGTCAGCATTTCGAAGTGATCGTCAGAGAGAGCATGGCGTCTTGGTGTATTTACAATGCCGGCAAATGAAAATAATCTCTCAACCGGCGCCGAGGAGGTCAATGGAGAATGACCACGCGATTGACAAATATTATTATATGCACAAGTGCCAAAATTTTAAGTTCGAAGTGGTTGAAAGTTTATTGCCATATAACCCGACAGCATTCCTTTTTAAATTCCTTTGAGGAATGGAATCGAAAAAAATCAATTACATTTTCAATTCCATGGAATGGAATTGGAAAAAGTCAATTACATTTTCAATTCCATGGAATGGAATTGATTTTTTTCAATTCCATTCCTACAAAGGAATTCGTTTGAATTCCAAAAAATAAAATTCCTTGGATTTGGAATTCAAAAAAAGCAAATTACTTTTGGAATTTTTCAAAGGAATTTAAAAAGTAATCAATTCCTTTGCTGTGAACAAAAGGAATTGATTACTATTTGCAATTACTGAGGAATGTAATTGTAATTGTAATGGAATTGGATTTACCCAGCTCTGGCTAAAAGGCAACGATAGGCTAACCAGCGCTATCAATTTCTTAAAGCACCATCGGAACGTGGAATGTTTTACCCTTTTTTTTACCGTTACTTATACGGTAGAAGCTCTGTTGAGATACGAGATCTTATTCCATGCTTAAAGAGATCTTATCCCGCGCCTGGCGAGCGGTGTTCATGTTCACGTTCAATTTCACGTTTCGATACAGCACCACTCATTAGAGAAAAAAAGTGTTTTTTGGTCGTGCATCGCGGTTGTGAAATAGTCTTCCGGCGGAAGCTTTCCCTCATTATTACAATATTCGCGAATTTAAGGCAAATGTCTGCCGTCACTGCTGCACTTTCCCCCCACACTCTAATCTATAATCCTCTCCATTACCAAGAAGTGCTTTGTATGTAAAGGGGGCATCCCCTTAGTGTTGGTTTTGAGAAAAAAAGTCGTAGCAAAGTGGGCGCATTTCTTGAGATTACACTGATTACACTGAAAGGGTCAAATTATTTACTTAATTGTTTGTATCTATTGTTTGATTTCTTCAAGTGTACGCCGCGGCAGCATTAAATCAAAATGTAGAACTCTCAATCAGTGATACGCATTTTATGCGTGTGACAATATAATTGCTAGCCGATTTTATTGAAAAGCGCTTGTGTCTATATGTATAAATGCATATATGTGTGTATGCGTTTGCATGTGGATATAATACACATAACTGCAAACGCTCACTTACACATACATACATATGTATGTACACAGATTAAATGAATTTGCCGCCATTTGATTTGTAAATTTGAAGCGAGTGGCGTGAATGTTTTGATTTAAATTACAAGTCAACGTAGCATAGTGTAGGGCAAGCGCTGGTCAAGCGGAGGGGCAAGGGGTAATAGAAAGTGACAAGCAATTTGTAGCTGCGATTGTTAACGAAATGTGTAGCAAAACAATTGATAGGAAAATGTGCGGCTTTTTGTGTCTCTTGATAGTTGAGAAATTGTAGATTAATGGAAAATTAAAATATGGTTATTTTTTTTAAATAAGGACTGTTTAAAACATGATATGTTCAAAATAGGAAAATAGATAACTAAAATTTTCATAATTGCCAGTTTGATAATTGGATGGTTGGAAAAATTCATGATTGGAAAAACTTTAAATTTTAAATTTAACAAATGATCATATTAGAATTTTAATAACTGCAAAGTTTTTTATACAGCATGCACATCGATGCTGTATATAATATATAGTCATGATAGGATTATATGGCAACCTCATTACCTCATTTGTCCATGTCATGACACTACTCCATACTAATACAGCCCTGTACCAACCGCTGTCCGAGTGGTCAGCACTTATAGTAAGAAGTAGTGTAAGTCGGAAAGCGAATTAAAGTACACGTACAACGCATTTCTCGCCTTTTCATTCCATAACTGGCGCAGTCGGCACGCGAACAAAACGCTCTGTTTCACGTGTAAAAGAAAAAAAAATTTCGTTCGAAGAGAACTTAATTAAAATAAAAGATTTGTGAAAAAAACTAATCAGTACGCTTAAGCTCTGCGTTGGTAAATGAGTGAAAAACGAAATTTACCCAACAAAGGAATAAAAACTATAAGAAAAAACACGTGAAAAACGTTCGAAGGGAACTAAAACCAAGGAAAAAAACATAAAATACATTAAACTGCAAAATACGCTGAGAAACCGGCATCAAAAAAAGCACATGCTAAGTGACTTAAAGCACATGCCAAGTGACGCGCAAATAGCGCGGTATTAGCGGAACCAACAACAAAACCGCATATAAAAAACAAAAAAAAAAAAAAAAAAGAACCGAACGAGTATCGAAAAGAAAAACAATTTAAACCAGCAAAGACTCTAACAACAGCGAACATTTTCACAAGAATTTACAGTTGTAATAAAAAAGAAACAAACTTTATAAAGCAACAAAACCGCATATCGAAAAAAAAAAAAAAAAAAAAAAAGCCAACGAGTAATGAAAAGAAAAACAATTTAAACCAGCAAAGACTCTAACATCAGCGAAAATTTTCAACCAGCAAAAGATAGTACAGTTGTAATAAAAAAAAAAGAAACAAAATTAATAAAGCAACAAAACCGCATACGAAAAGAAGGAGAAAAGACACTAACATCAGTAGATGCCTCACCAATATCCAGCAGCGAGCGAATTCAGAGACAACGAATTGACAGCAAACGGGAGTACCATGGAAAACCTCGAAGTAGAAACTAAATTCAAGATTATTTCATCAAACCTCAATAGCATTGCAAATTATGACGGAGATAGGAATGCTCTAATAAATTTCCTAGAACGTATTGATTCAATGGCTTCTGTTCTTGATTCATTTGATGTCAGTTATAAACAGTTATTGTTAGGACTTATAAAAGATAAGGTAGTTGGAAATGCAAGAAAATCTTTGCTTATTAATGGAAATCCAAATACTTGGCTAGATGTAAAAAGAGTTTTAATCGAAAATCATGGTGAAAAAGATTCAGTTGACGAACTTATTGATAAGATTAGGTCATGTCGTTGTGACTCAACAATCGAATTTTTTTACAATAAATTAAACAATTATTTGTGTCGTTTAAATAACGCTTTGTATTTCAGTGAAAACGACCATAATTTTGAAACTAGTAGCAATGCGAGAATAGCATTGCATTCATTCAAACACGGGTTGCCAGAACCTGTTAAAAGTATTATTGTTAGTCGTAACCCAAAGAATTTACGGGAAGCTTATGAAATAATTAAAACTAATGGCTATTTAAAATACAATAACAATCAGCAAAACGTTTCCGGCAACAAAATGCAATCTTCAATGCAGAGTAGCCAAAGCTATAATAGAAATATGCAACAACAATGTTATGCAAATGACAATAATAAATTTGAGCGTAGAAATGAGCAACAACAACACATGCGCGGTAACAGTACTCGCCAACATAACTCTGTGCAAACTAGGCAAACGAATAATAACCATATCCAGACAAATAGGTTCAATAATAACTCTCATAGAACAAATAATAATCCAATGCGTTCTACAGAGTATAACAATAGTAACGATCATTTTTATAATAATAATAACTCTTGTCAGACAAATAGGTTCAATAATAGTTATTATAGAACAAATAATAATCCAATGCGTTCTACAGAGTATAATAATAGTAATGAACATTTTTATAATAATAATAACAATAATGGTAGGAATGTTAATTATGAAGCTGAAATAGAGCCAATGGAAGTAAGTATCAATCAAACTTGCCCAAATTTTCAGCAAGACAGCCTAGAGGATTACCCTATATAGTAATAAATACACCGAAAAGAAAACTTAAGTTTATTATAGATACAGGTGCTGAGTTTAGCATTGTAAATCCTAATCTTTGTAATCCTAAATGGAGAGTGAGTACAGCTAGCTACACGCTCAAAGTTTTAAATCGTAATATTACATCAAATGTTAAGTATAGAGTGCCACTCTTTGAAGAATTTGGAAAACCAAACAATTTCGTTGAATTTATTGAATTCTTATTTCACCAAAATTTTGACGGTATTATTGGCAATAATATCTTACTCGACTTAGACATAATAATTGATTACAGAAATAGAAGATTAATAACATCAAATGCATTATTGCCAATATACTTTAATGAAGATGAAGAGATATCTGTTGATAGTTATTTACAAAATGAATCATTACAAATTTTTGCATGCGAAGAACAGAATGAATCTTTAAATACCCTTTTTTCTAAACATTTAAATTCTAATGACCAACAAGTTTTAAAACAACTTCTAAATTCTTATAAGGATCTTTTCTACAAAGATGGAGATAAATTATCTTTTACGGACGTAGTAAAACACAAAATCGTTACGCGTACTGACACTCCAATTTATAGTAAGCTTTATAGATATCCGGTTATACATCGAGAAGAAGTGGAAAAACAAATAAAAGATATGTTAGACCAGAAAATTATAGTTCGGAGTACCAGTCCATATAACTCTCCCTTGTGGGTAGTACCAAAAAAAATCGATAGTAGTGGCAAACGTAAATGGAGGATAGTAATTGATTATCGAAAGCTTAACGAGCAGACTGTAGATGATAAATTTCCGATACCGAATATGGAAGACATATTTGATAAGCTTGGGAAGTGTTCATATTTTAGCACTATCGATCTGGCCAAAGGCTTCCATCAAATTGAAGTCCACGTTGAAGATCGCGCTAAAACTGCGTTTTCAACCGCAGATGGACATTACGAGTTCACACGTATGCCGTTTGGGCTAAAAACAGCTCCCGCCACATTTCAGAGGCTCATTAACACAGTTTTAAAGGATTTCATAAACAAAATATGCGTTGTCTATTTGGACGATATTTTGATTTTTTCAGCTAGTTTGCAAGAACACATCGATTCTATCAATAAAATTTTCAAGAAGCTACGCGAACATAATTTAAAAATTCAATTTGACAAATGTCATTTCGCTGCATTAAGCACAAAATATTTAGGACATGTGGTATCCGCATCGGGAATAAAACCTGATCCTTCAAAAATTGAAGTTATTGAGTCCATGAAACCCCCAACTAACGAAAAAGAAATTAGGCAATTTCTGGGTATCACAGGATATTATCGGAGATTTATAAGAGATTACGCGAAAGTAGCTTTCCCTATTATTAAATACTTAAAACAAGAATTTTCACTTGATATTAAAGACAAAGAATACTTAAATGCTTTTATAAACTTAAAGAAGTTAATAACAAGTGATCCTGTTCTGCAACCACCAGATTTCACAAAAAAATTTGTTTTAACAACAGATGCATCGCAGTTTGCAATAGGTTCAGTTTTGAGCCAAAATAATCATCCGATTTGTTATGCTTCTCGCACCTTATCCGATCACGAAATTCGATATTCTACGATTGAGAAAGAACTACTGGCGGTTGTGTGGTCTGTAAAACATTTTCGAACGTACCTTTACGGCAGGAAATTTGCTATCCAAACTGACCATAAGCCACTTATTTGGCTTAACAATATTAAAGAACCCAATATGAAATTACAGAGATGGAAAATCCAGCTTAACGAGTATGACTTTGATATTACGTACATAAAAGGAAAGGATAATACAGTAGCAGATGCATTGAGTAGATATTTACAACGCGAAGATAAAGGTGAAGAGGTGGCTATATTTAACAATGAAAAAAACTGTGATAATTTAGATGTATGCTCCACGGGTGCAACTATTCATAGCGCTATAGAAGATAATTTGAGTTATATTTTTATCACAGATAAAAGTATAAACTCTTACAAAAATCAAATATACCTAAGTTATGGAGAACACGAGCAATTTATTACGAAAATAATAAATAGTAAGTGTCAAAACCATATAACCGTAACGAAAAATTCAAACATAAAAGCATCTATGGAGAGGGTCTTATTAGAAAAAGGTTTCATGTGCATTTATTGTGATGATGACGAGTTATTTGTGAAATTTCAGGACATATATGTCGAACATTTTACAAATAATAATTTAACCTTATATAGATCGCATAAAAAATTGACTGACATAAGTGATAAAAATGAAGTTTTGACTATTATTAAAGATGAACATCTGAGGAACAATCATAGAGGGATAAATGAAGTTTTTTTGGAGTTAAAAAATAAAATTTTTTACCCTAAGCTATATCAAATGATCACTCTGGTAATAAATAATTGCGAAGTTTGCAAAATTGCAAAACACGATAGACACCCTATTAAAATTCCATTTCAAGTTAGCGAAAATCCAACACATTTCAACGACATCGTCCACATCGATATATGGTATCCCTGTAGAAATCAAATGTACCTGACAACGATAGATAAATTTTCAAAATACGCAACATTTCATAAATTGACTGATAGAAATTGGATATCTATTTTAGAAGCATTGAAGCAGAGAATACAGTTTTTAGGAAAAATGAACAAGCTTATATTTGACAATGAGCGTTGTATGCTACATAGTGCAGTAGAATTATTCCTAAAAGAGCAAAGTATAGAAGCCCACAGGACAACACCATTTCTAAAAACAGGCAACTCTGATATTGAAAGATTGCATGGGACGCTGAACGAGCACTTACGAATTATGGAAGCTGATAAATTAAACAAAATTCATGACCTTGATGATAAACTTTTTAAAGTATTTACAACTTATAATAATACGATACATTCGACAACAAAAAAACGACCGATTGATTTTCTATTAAAAAACTTCGATAAAGGCTTTATTCAAGAATTATGTAAGGAATATGAGCAAACCAAAATTTGTAAAATCAACAAATTAAACAAAGATAAACACAAAGAATATGTCCAACTAGATGATGTTGTTGTAAATAGACAGATACCTAAATGTAAACCAAAATACAAAGAACTTACAAGCTTTAATAAAAATGGTAATTATACAACTGACACATCAAATCGAAGAAAAACAAAATACTATAAGTCCCAGCTAAAACGCAAATACAACTTACAGAGTACTTAAAATCACGTATTTATTGTATACACACAAAAAAAGAGAAAAAAAAGTACAAAAAGCTACAAGTAAAAAAAGGTTATAAAATTTTCTATTATAAATTAATTCCTATTACCTAAAATTTAAGTTAAAATTTTTTTGTAATATTTGACATATCAAATCGAAAAAAGCTACAAATAGAATAGTTGTTTAAATTTTCTATTATGAATTAATTCCTATTATCTAAAATTTAAATTAAAGTTATTTCGTAATATTTTTTATTTCTACACTTAATTTTTAGTCACTTTTGTAATATAATAAATTTTGTAAATATTTGCAGCGATGCAAATATCTTAGGGGTGGAGGAGTCATGATAGGATTATATGGCAACCTCATTACCTCATTTGTCCATGTCATGACACTACTCCATACTAATACAGCCCTGTACCAACCGCTGTCCGAGTGGTCAGCACTTATAGTAAGAAGTAGTGTAAGTCGGAAAGCGAATTAAAGTACACGTACAACGCATTTCTCGCCTTTTCATTCCATAACTATATAAATGCCAGTTCCAAATTTCTATGTGAAATTTTCAAACCAGCAAATTTTAAAATTGATTTCTGAAAATCTTGAAACGGGAAATAAGTTTGACCTGAAAATTTGAGAAAAATTAAATGAAATCGGATCATTGAACATTTATATAGTTGAGTCAATTTGAAATGGACTAGTTTCGGAATTAAAAAATTTGAAAATCGTACATTTGAATTTTACTTAATCAGTTTTTTAAAAATAAAATTTGAAATTGAAAGTTCTGCTCCAACTTCAGTCTTGGGTTTGTAGATCTGGTCTAATTTTATTCATAAATCGAAATTGTTCCAGCTCCATTTTCAGCGCCACAAATTCAGAAATGAAAAATGCTTAACTTTATTAAATAAAAAATTAGCTTAACTTTATTAAATACCGTTAATCACGTAAAGCAAGTGCTATAACTACAAACACACACAAACACGCACACACACAGACGTTGAACTCATTGAAAACCACATGCGGCCTGCCGCTGTGTGATTATATGCTTTTATGTATGAGTGTGTGTGCATGCTTGTAACTAATTTGCATTTAATTGAAATGAAAAGTATGTATGCCGCGATAGAGGGCGCCACTTGCAAATAGCTGGGAAATTTATATAATGGAAAATGGTTACGCAAAAAAATACCGCTAAAATGAAACAAATAGCTGTCAAACAGTGTTGTCAAACTAAAAGCGCCAAAGTGGGTGCGCCCGCGGCAGAGGGAAAAGGCAATTTTGTAAAATGGCGGCAGGAAGAGTGAAAATAATATATTAAAATGTCTATTAAATACGAACGCAGGGAAGTGGGGAAGTAAGTGGAAAGCGAGAGTGGGAAAATTAATGGCATAATGCAGCGTTAAGTGGGCGCGCTGAAACAAGCGAAAAAAGAAGAGAAATTAAAATATATTTAAACAAAAGCAAAAGGAAATAAAAGCTTACAATCAATTAAAAATTTCAATGGAGCACATAAAATGTGAGCACGATAAAAGGATATTTACAAACTGACAGTTACACACGCATGCATAATAAAGAATAAAAAAATAACAACATAAAAGCTGACAGTTACAATGGACAGCCGTCAGCAGGGCGTGTAAAAAGTTGCCGCATGACGTCAGCAGCGCCGACAATCTGCTCATTTCCGTTTGTCACTTCCCGTCGAGCGTGTTTAATTGTGGGAGCAAAAATCAATTAATTGGCAGCAAAATAATTTAAAAAACTCAACTGTCGCAGTCTCATTGAGAGCTTTGAAAGTATGCACTAATTTAAATGCTATTTTAAGTATTATACACCTAATCCTCATTTAACGCGGCTTGACGGGACCAGACCGAACCCGCGCTAAAAGAATCCGCGTTAAAAAAGTAAACTTTTTGAACAAAATTACTTATCCGTTCCAAATTAGCCAAAAAATCGCGCAATAAAAAAATCCGCGTAAATAAAGCCGAATTTTCATATAATTTCTCTACCTCGTAACTAGAGCCCGACCGAACCCGAAGTATAAGCCGAACTGTTCGGTAACCAGAACCGAGACTGAGCGTTCGGTCGGGCTCTACTCGTAACATTTAAAAAGGCCAGAAGTAAAAATTTATTTAATTATTTGAAAATTCAAATTAGAAATTCACTTAAATGCAGCATATTTGAAGCAGCTTTGTGCCGCTCTTCCATCAATTGGCATATTTTTTTAAAAATGGTCTTCCACACACCAAGCAAGCGCTCCTTCAGCTTCTACAAGTGCAGTATCTCTTGCAAAAGAAGAGTGCGAATTACTTTCTGCACTGTTGGATCCTGCCGTTTGCTGAATTAAATTGCCTTTCTTTTTAATGCCACGTACCACAGACTTGTTCAATTTGAATTTTTTACCACCGATATTGCATTTTACAGTATGTGAGTTGATTTGTTTTTAACAATTTTAAAATTTCATATTGGGTAAATTTTGTTGTAGAAAATAACTAAAGAATTAAAAAAAAACGCGTTAAAAAAGAAAAACCGCTTTAAAAAAGTAATTGGGAGATGTTAAAAAAATCCGCGTTATAAAAAAACGCGCAATAAAAATCCGCGTTAAACGAGGATTAGGTGTATAGTATTTTAAATACTAACATCAGTTAGTTTCTGCTCCCGCTCTGTGATTAAGATAGTCAAAGCTGTTTGTTTTTTGAGCGCTTGCAATCAACAATAACTTCGGGTTAAGGCATTCACCGTAGATTTGTCGAAAAATTCACTGAAGCTCGTTGTCAATGCAATTAATTAAGATATTATTAACCATCGAGAGATTTTCCGATACCATACATGGTAACTTTGATCAAAAAGAGTGACGGATGATATTCTGGGAATAGCAATAATCACATTTACTATCACACGCCAATTATGTTGCCCCCTCTATCCTTTAAAATATTATAAAAAACTTTAGACTGACTAAAATATCCTCACACTGAATGAATTATCAGCTATGAAATCTTCCATTTTTATAAGCAAGTGGGTGAGACTTGGGTGGCATGATGCGGTCATGATAAGACTGGCTTCAATAGCTTTACGGGTCCTATCCCAATCCTATTGAAGCTTTTACAGTCTTGCTGCATTTGTCTTTGAGTAACTCTCATACTTCTTTCGTAGTATTGTCCTACTTTAGGCTTTTTAAGAACAGCGCCAATTTTTTATGGTCTTTATTATAAGCTACAGACAGCGGCGCTTCAAAAAAGGATTGAAATGGATAACGTCATTTAACAACATATTATGCATTGTTATGCTTACAATTTTATTGTTGGTTTTGTTCTCAGCTCGTTGCAATTGCATATTTGTTGTTGTTGTTTGCTGTCACTGTCGCCGTTATTATTGATTGGCAGCACTGATTGTGTGGCATGGCCCGCACTCTGTGGCCGCTGCAGAGCGTATAAATGTGTCGCCATTTTGTTTTTATGCTTGTACAATATCAAAATGAAGCGCACTGCTGCAAAGGACATGAGCGCATAAAAAGTGTAAAGCGCGCTTGTATTTGTGAGCGTGTAAAAAAAAGAGAGTAATTTCTGTGCTCGTAAAGAAAACATTTGCCGCTGTTGACTTCGACCAATTTCACATTTGGAACAGTTGTGCACGCATGCAAGGCAGCAGCAATACAAACACACACACACAGATTCAATCACACACACATGAACACATACATTTGCTATATGTATACAATGGACGGTGCTGTTTGCCATTTTGTTTAATATTACAGCCGAAAAATGAAAGGGTTTTTGCGTATAAGCATTCTTGCACACACATTGCCATGTATATACGTGTGTACGTGTGAGCGCATGAGCACATGAGTGTGTGCGTATGTGTCAGCTCAAGTGTAAATGTGTGCGCTGTGCAGATGTGGTCTTTGTATTGGCCTTCAATAGGTTTTTGTGGTTTTTTAATCAAGTTGTTTGCGCAATTGCCGGGTATGGATCCCTTCAGCGCCACTTCCTGCTGCTGCTGTGCCCTTACCCGTCGCAGTAATAGCCGTTGAAAATTTGGTAAATGTGTTTGGCGAATAAAGGCCACTGTAAGCAATTTACAGTCGTGTGCTGTTGTATCAGCAAGGTCTCGGCGAGGGGGGCACAGCGCAGCGAGTGCAAAATCGAGAAATTGTAAATTTGACTACTTTATCAAAATGAAATTGTTTCCGTGCCATTTGTGGTTGATTCGTTGGAGTGGGATAGAGTCCGGGGGGTGGGGGTGGAGGTTGAAGCGTTGCAACATGTGCGTGCATAAATATATATTTGTATAAGACTGTGCGTGTATTGTGGTTGTGCTTAGCGATTATTCATGTGCAAATATTTTGCAAGCAATTTTTGTTGGTAAATTTATCAAATTTTTATTGACAAAAACTAAAACATTCCAGTGTCAGAGTATGGGAGGGTAAGAAGCAGTGTCAATGACTTGCAAGCTATGATGAAATGCTCAACACAAAGCAAAATATGCAAGAAGATTTATGCAAAATAATAAAAGTGAATCACTTCTTTTATGAAAAAAGAACCAAAAGAAAGCCATTGTTAAATTTTTAGTGGGGAAAATTTAGTGGTATGAAAGGAAAAATGATTGTCTGAATCGAATATACATACCAGCCACTAGCCTGCGATGAAGAAATATTTGACTAAAATAGTATTAAAAAATTTTAATTTCTTCTAAAACTAATGCCAACCAAATTTCTAACTGAATTTTTGCATATAATTTAAAGGCATTTGAATTTAATGAAATTTGAGTTGCCTGGATGTGCAATTACCACAGCTTGATGATTTTATATAAAATAAATTTCCAACAGAAATATCGAATTCTCTGAAGAAGCGCCAACAGAGAGGCTGGTAGAGGGAGTGGGGGTACGCATAAAACTTTTGCTATGCCAAATGCCAAATTATTGCAATTTGGCGGCGCGAACAAAACAAATCAGCGCGAAAATCAAAGTTGCTGATACACTACCACAAATACAAGCTCACATATACAGAGAGCGCCATGACAACAGCTGCAGCAGCAACCGAAGCAGTTGTAGCAACAGCAGTGACAACAATGCAACAGCGACTGAGGCAGGCAGCAGCAGTTGCTGGCTGTTTGCGTTGTTAGCTTGTTTGTTTGCAGTGTTTTTGCTATATTCGTCGTTGTTGTTGTAGCTCTTTTCGTTGTTGCAAGTTGTTGGCAGTTGGCAGAAAGAACTTTTGTGCGCTTAACAAATTGTCGCTGCGTGCCAAGCAGCATATCTGAGAGATACTTCTCGCTGGCGCAGC
Source organism: Neria commutata (assembly GCA_963457695.1). Classification (NCBI taxonomy): domain Eukaryota; kingdom Metazoa; phylum Arthropoda; class Insecta; order Diptera; family Micropezidae; genus Neria; species Neria commutata. The sequence continues at coordinate 49,881,003 of OY735246.1, forward strand.
GATAAAAAAGGATGCAGCAGCAGCAGCAGAGGAGTCGAAGTTGTGCGAGCAGCGTGAAAAACAAACAACTTTGCTTTTGTGTTGCAGCAATAATTTGCAATTTTCGAAATTTAACAACTTTTAGAATTTTTTTCTGTGACTGCAATGCGAGCAAAATCAGAAGAAGAAGAACAAGAGTGACCTAAAAAATTCACCATGAACATTTTTATGAATTTGCAATGAAATTTTGCGCGAAGTTCAAATGAAAGTTTAGTTGAAAGGCAATTTTAAATTCGTTATGATGGGAATTAATTGGAAATTGAATGGGGTCATATTTAGCAGTTGTAAAATAGTTGGACACTGTTGAAATATGAAGTTATAAAATAATAAATGCGCAAAATAACAAAAAAATAACTTTGAAGTCATATATGAATTTCAGTTTCCCTTGAAAGAATTAAAGTTTCTTGGAAATTAGGGATACTAAAATCACATACAGTATAAATAACATTTGCAATAAAGGTTTCTTAAAGAAGTGGCTTTATAATTTATATGTTATTTTAAATAACTTAAGGGAGGTTGTAAACAGAAGAAGCTAAAATTTGCTCTGATTTCGACAAATACTTTACCAATTTCAACTACCGACTGCTGTTTCTTCCTTCTCGATGCATAGTCTGCAACTAAAATATATTATCACTCGTATCTTCTTACTGATTCCTGTACTCAGATGAATATTATAATTGTATTTGTAGTAGGATCGTAGATACCGCGGTCTGAAACCCTATTCTGATGGGTCGCCATGTAACTCTAGATTCTTATAGATGCGTAGCTTCTGAAGACTGATCTTTACTGATTGCTATACGAACATTTCATTTAACTTCAGAATTCCAGTGGAAGTTAGTTTTAAATGCAAGCAGAATAATGAATTGCCAGAATGAAAAACGAGTCAGTACCATTCCCTATCGGAGTTTCTTTATCAAGTGAGCAGATATAGCAAGCTATCGTATCTCTCTTCTATTCCACGCAATTTGCTAAATTATTTTTATTTTCATTAAACGTTCACCACAAAATTCAAATTATTTCAATTTTGCATGAATGCATTCACAACAACTAAAAGCAAATAACAATAAATAATTTGCCATAAATAATTTAGGTGAAATTAGCAGCGAACGCAGTGAAAATACGCATTCTGCACGGAAACCCACAAACATATCTTGCTCCCTATGCAAAACCGCGATAGCGACGTGACAAAATTAACAAATACGGGACATGTGCCGCATATAAGGGTGCAGGGTAAGATACAACATTCTCTATTCCCCTCAACTCCCACTCGGCTATGCATTTTACTCACAGATAAGCAACTCACGTGCGCGCATTGGCAAAGATATCTCCCTTTCGCCCGCTCCTAAAATAATGTGAATTTGAAATAAATTTAAATTTTTCAATAGTAGCAAGGGGAGAGGGGGCGGCTGTTCACCCTTGTAAGTATTGCTCTAAGAAATGGTCGCACGTAGTTTATTTGGGATGAAGAACTATTTGAACTATTCTGCACTATTTTGACATTTATTATAACAGTGGTGTAAACCAAGTTTCTGTGCAAACCGGGTACCGAATCCGAAACGTTATAAAAGCCAGATAAAATTGTTATTGTCTAATGAATTAACTCAAATTAAACTGATTCCTATACTAGTTTTTTTGAAGGTAATCTGTTTAGCTGTTCGGGTTTTGGTCAATACAGCTCAACCAGTGTTTGATCGAAATCAAAATATTACCAAAGCCGGAGTCTTTCGAAAAGCGGTTATGAAGTTAATGAGAACAGACTCGAAAACAGGTCTGATGCGTATTAAATTAAGCTAGCTCTAAATCAAGATAAACAATTTTCCGGTGAAATTTCTGTCTATGCGGACAGACGAATAAGCCGATTCAAGTGTCAGTCTAGGCTTAGAAAGAGTGTTTTGAGAACTGCTGATGGCATCTATCAGAACAGACTCGAAAGGTCTGATGCTAATTGAAATAATCCAGCTGTAAAAACGGACTAAGTTGAGTTCAGCAGTTTTGGGGTTAGATTTCGGTCTATGTAAAACGTTTTACCAACAAATTTTGATTGAATTTTTTGTCTTTGAATCCGAATCGAATCGAACGTAACATTTTTTTTAGTTTTTAATGAAATTACGAAATAACTAGCTTAAGTCTAGCGAACCTATTTTGGGTGTTAATTTTCAATTTGCATCATTGGCTAAAACGGCCATCATCGAAAATCACAGAATTTGTTCAAAATAAACAAAGTTTAGCTTGAAAGCGTTTTGTGTTCGCAAAGGCAACCCGAAAGAGATATGCGTGTTAATAAAAGAGAGCATAAAAGTTTCTTAGACAACTTTTGGGATAATTAAAATTTAAGATTGTTGCAGTTTTTGGTGGCTGCCTCAGCGGAAATCTCACTGCTTGGAGAGAGTGGGGGGCAAAACATTCTTGTCGCTCTCAAGCCAAGCAAACGGAAATCATTTCCGTGTCGCTGTCATTGCTGCCAAACTGCCAAAAACTACTACACACACACACACGCACACATGTTCAGTGCACCCATTTGCATGTATACCGCTGCTAGCCTCTTGCCACGCTCGTCGCTGCACATCACACCTCATCGCACTCCTTGCGGTGATAGTGCGGGCGTCAAGTGTGTAAGTGTGCTGCATATTTTAGGAAATTCGCTTAACGTTTGACTTGTGAGCGGCATGCAACAACAACAATAACAACAACAACAACAATGGAGTAACAAAAAACAGCAGCAACAGCAGCAGCATGCATTTGAGGCAACATCAACGTCGCTGTTCGTTGCAGCATACAAATTAATTATTTAACGTGATTCACTTACAAATAACTTCAGCCCGCCTCAGCCGCGCCCTCTTACGCTGCTACTGTGCTGCTCAAAGTGCTCCTCAAACATGCTGTTTCCGCTTGCGCTGGTTTGTTTAAAGCGCGTCTGGCGGGCGCTTTGGGAAAAAAGTGTTAGTTGGATGAGGGGGCAGCGAAGTGGAAGAGCGGGGGAGTGCAACTTCAGGCAGTCAGAGAGCGCGCTTTGCATGCTCACATTAGATGCAGCAATTTTCAGTATAATTACTTGCATGTGCGTTAATTAGTTTTTTTTCGCTCTAAAGAAAGACTGAGATAGAGACAGCGCCAGTGTCAGCGTAAGAGCGGGTGCGAGCGATGCTTTTGACATCGTACATGACATGAATGCAAGCAAGGGTGGCAGCATACAAAGATTTGCAAAAAGCTGAACGTGCTGAGCAAGAACTATGCAAAGGAATTAAATACATTAAAACTTAAAATCGCAGTGCAGAAAATTAAACGAAATTTCATATGAAACAATATTGAAAAATGTTAATATCAAGCTTTAGGTATGTTAATAATCTTTCATCCTCTTGTTGCATATACTGTTCGTTGAAATATTAAAACTATCGCTTGTTTTCGATCTACATAACAAAAAATGTAAAAAAAGATTGCTCTATTGTCAATATATAGAAAAGTTGTCCTATTGATATACTAAATTGATTGTTTAATACAGTCATATAATCAATCAATAAATCTGTGGTCAAAAGCAATAACGACTTAAGTCGACAAGACGAAATTGAGTTGACGTTACCACTGTATTCCTGAAGTTGATGCGCATATTTTGTTCAAACCCCGGTATCTGTACCCATCTCAGAAAAAAAGTTATTTAAAAAAAACACATGCACTTATGTACATGCACTTATGTGCATTTCAAATTTCGAATTGCATTTTCTCGAAACAGTTGTTTTCGACTTAAGTCGTTATTGCATATGACCACAGAAATATAGTGATCAACTTATATAACTTACATAGTCATGTAATCAATCAATTAAACTCTAATTATTAGAGCATTGCTGACAAAATATGTTTATTTAATAATCGACATGAAAAATAATCGTTTGTTTTATTCGAAAGTTTTGATAAAATGCAAGTTTTAAAATACCATTCATTCCGAACACGCTGGTTTGTTAACAAATGTGAAGGTAGAATGGTAGATAGCTTTAATAACATACAAATACAAAACAAAGATTTCGGAAAATGTAGAGTTATGAAAAAAAATAAAGCAACAACTTTTAATATTTTGTATGCACTTCTTTAATGCCACTTATACTAAACTAATAGATAGCTTTGAAGTTAAGGAGCGTTATGGCGAACACGTTGATTTTATCCCAGTTTAGTCACATACATATATTACTGTAAAATAGTAAAGCTTGATGCACGCTGGTAAGAGTGAAAATGGTCCACCACAAAACAACTTCTTTGATACAGAAATTTCTGTGAAATCATGTAAACCAATAAACGAGATTTCTGTCTTCTGCCAAAAATCCTTTCGAAATCTCTATTAGAAATTGAGCTTGTCAAAAGTTTCTGATAGTACACAAAAAAATAAAGCAATAAGCATTCCGAATCGGGCTATGCTTAGTTTGAGCTATTGCATTGTAGTTATCGATTAACTAGTCCGAACGTTAGCAGAATAATGTGCGTATCGATATAAAAATGGAAAAATCAAACATTTTATGCCTGGTGATGCGAAAGTATGAGCTGTATAAGCTGTCGATAAAAGTTGTCAAAAATTTTAAGTGTCAAGATTGATTTACGCGCATGCAAATCGCTCAGAGCAACTGCATTAAACTTTCCCCTCTCACTTGAACTTAAAAACATGTTCAGTACTTTCACATTTGCTATGCTTTTCCTTCGAAAATAATGGCGTGCATGCAATTTGGAGCAATTTTAAACGCTCAAGCGAGCTAAGCGCGCTCGAAAGTATGCAACACGAATTTTTTTAAGCTGTACACGGGCAAGTTTTCTAAATTGTTATTTTACAGTGCGCTGAGCGCTGTCGTGAAGGGTGTGAAAACATACCGAAAATTACTGGCTTTTTTTAATTTGTAGTAAAAGTAAGCATTATAAATACAAAAAGTAAAAAAAAGTTGCAGAAATAGTCAAAGCAGGAGTAAAGAAGTTGCACTTCAATACGAAAAGCGTTAAGAAAATAAAATATCAAAAGTTTTAAAAGCAAACTTATAAAATTTATTGCTGAATTTGAGCACTAACTTCAAAGCAAGTTGTTAAGTGATGGGAAAGGGCTGCCGATTGGAAGGGGAAGGGCAAGGGTTGAAGCTGTTCTCGAAGAAATGGCATTACAAATTAAATAGCAGTTTTTGGTAGCGTAGAGAAGTGAAAAAGAAAGGAGAGGGAGCTAACAGGTCCGTCTGTTATTGCTTGAAGGTACGAGGGCTCAGTCGCGTTCAGGGGCTCCCTAAAGGCTCAGTTAGTGATGACGTATCGTATTTATTCGTATCGCAGACAAAACCTGTTTTACCCGAGCTCTATACATGCGTTCGCTCTTGACGTATTTATTCGGATCGTAACACAGAAATTCTCATAGAAATAGGTCTCTCTCAGGCATTTACGATACGAATAAATACGATACGTCATCACTAACTGAGCCTTTAGCATTATTTATACAATAGATAAACTTTTATCTAGTCAAACATTATTTCAGTTTATATTTGAAATTGAAATTTTTGGTTGAAAAAATTCGATCATTATTAAGGCACATTGATTTTGAAGAAGAAGAGAAAGAATGACTGAAAGATTTTTGCTGGCGAAATTTTAGCAAGTGGTATGGAAAAGTTGTGTTGAAAATGTTAAAACCGTTATGCTGGCTTCGTGAATTTAAATGAAAATGATGAAAGAAAAAGTTTGTAAAAATAATTTTTGCTTAAGTTAACCAATTCGTTATTTTGCTAGGATATTTCTTGATTTAGAGGGCCCCCCCAGCGCATGAGTCTATGCTGACCGCTGGAAAAGTGCACAACCGCCAAGAGTATACGATATTGTAGAAAAAAGGAGTGCGCCAGTCAAGCGTGAGTGGCGCGAAGTGCAGCGCGGCAAAAGCCATCGACGCAGAGCGACAACCCAACGCGCTTTTATCGAAGTAATGGCAACCCTGCAAATAAATAGCGCAACTTAATGTGGAGTTATGTGCGGTGCGCTCGCACTTGCCTGATCGTGTTGGCGGAAGCGGCAGAAGAGGTAGGATTGTATTTGCTACAATATATGGCGAAAGTGACCCCCTGGCAGAACTCTACCCTGCTGCTACTACTTGAGCAGCTAAGTAGTGTTGTTGTTGTTTTCGTTGCTGGCAGCAAAGGGTAACAACCGGACATAATGGACAGATTCCGTAAATTTCTTCATTGAAATTTATGTCGCAAGTTTGTTAAAAGATTTCTGCAGTCTCTGCTTCTATTTAATTTTTTCTGCAGCAGATTTCTAAGCGCTTCAGTTTCATTTTACTTTTCAAATTAGTCCCACTTTAAACAACATTTTCGCGCTTGCAGAGAATTTGTTTTGGATTCAAATTGTGCATAGATTTGTCAGGAAAGTGGCCATCAATTTATTTGCTCTTTCACAATTTCATTGTTAATAAACGTTTTTCTTCTATTATGAATAGCTTTTTTTAAATCAAATCGATTTGAAACATTTTTTATCCAGCGATACTAGCGGTACGAATCAAAATTGAAAAATTTTCTTAATTTCAAGCTTAAATCATACAATAGATTTAGCTAGAATGCAGCCCAAAACTATGCAAAAGTTCTTTATATGATTTTTCTCCAGCTTCGATAATGGGATCATTGTAAGGCCTTAACTCGCTTTCAAACCTCTCAACTATTCAAAACTGTCTTCAGGATTTATCAAAACGAATTACATACATCCGGAATAGACAGAATAGTCTACAGACATCTAAGCATTGTACATAGCCGAGTCCAAACAGGGTTAAGAAGTTTTATCAATGCTAGGAATACTCTTGAAGAATTGGCAATTTATTGGGAGATATAACGCCTTTTAAGGAAACCAGGGAATTTCCTGCCAAATCGAAGCAAAACCATAACCAGCTTAAAATCAAAATGTGAAGAGTTTGAGATTTGAAACTTGGCTTCAAGGATAACAGCTTCTTCATAGGGATATGGGAATTCTTAATTAAGATTTTTCATTAACATGCTAGAATTAGCGATGTTTTACTAGAATGGCCAATTATTTCTTTTGCTGAATTAAAATGCATCTGTCATGCATGTTCAATCCGACCTGACATATCACAGACGGATAACATATACATACATACACTGAATCACTGTGGCGTCCATAGCTCTTCAAAGTATCAAATGGAATACAGTTTAAAAATCAGTAAATGCAGAACGCTTCCACTAGCTTTTGCTGAGCTATGTTATACATACATGCCGCAAATTAAGTGGTATCAGTTGTGTTGTCAATCGCAAGAGAGAAGGAGGAAGAGAGGCATCAGGTGGCAAGTTACAAGTTGGCACTGGCATGGCGTGCATGCATAAAAGTCGTAATTTTAGTTGCCACTGACAATTTAATTTGTTCTTTCTTACGCCGCAAACTGACACCAATGCCAGACACAAGTACACAGGCACTCATACTAGCATATACAAACACTCACTTACCGTTGAATTACACAGGCTAAGGGAAACAGGCACAGGCATATAACAAAAGCAGCAATTTTTGGTTTCCGTTTTCTGGCGCAACAAGACATTAAAAATGGCACACGCACACATGCACTCATATGCACATACACATACACATTCATATGCATTGAGTTACACCGATACATATACACGCGCAAAAATATACGCTTATTAAAAGTTCTTAGACAGAGTTTGTAATTTTTTTATTTAAAATGTATGCTTCGAAAAATATACTAATTTTTAACTACTAAAGTGCATAAATAAAATGCAAATTTAAGCTGAGTATAATTAAAATGAAAATTTCTACATAAAAGTATCTACATCAAATTGAAAAACACATAAATCGTTATAAAAACATTTCATTAATGAAAAATCAAAGAAAAAGACGTAAGATGCTATTGAATGACATCAGCTGACAAAAGAGCTTTAAATACAACTATGCATTAATGTTGACATTTTGCAAAAAGTTACCCAAGACGTGGATTAAATAAGCTCGACATTTTTCAACATGACAATTTCCTTAGTTTTACGTAAAAACCTCCACTGAAGTTCTTTTAAAACTCTTTTATTCTAACGAATCTCCACTTCCTGGACTCAAACAGATGGCAATTTGGTAACACTAAGGGTCCAAAAAAAGCACCTGCATGGCATATTTTGCCAACTATTGTGACTTAATTAACCTAAACTACGTTATGAATCGAACTATAGTAGCTCACAAAAGTATTCGAAATTATAATTTTTGAGAAAGAAGTTCAAATGTTATTCTATAATTCAGAAGAGCCCTGAATTGAATGTAAAGTGTGTTCTTTAATAATTTAAGCTAACCTATTACTAAAATGACAAACTTGATGCTCAATTCAGAGATCTTGTTTATTAATACAATATTTATCTAAATAAAAAAAACTTACCAATTGCTTAACAGTTTCAAGTGATTCTTTTTAAATTAAATAGCAACTTTATTAGATAAAATAATGGCATTTGTAATAATTAAGTTTCCATGATTAGGCCAGTTTAATAATTTTTTTAGCTTCTATTAATTTACGTTTTAACTTACGTTTAAGCAAAAAAATCAATAAACATAATATTAATTACTTTATTGCAAAACTTTTAACGAATTACAATTTAAATATTACACGAATTTCTTTGAGTGTAGCACTGAGCTTGCATGCAGGCAGACGGTCGGCCTCTTTCTCTGTCGGACGGACAGACAAAAATTAAAATGCTGCCAAGATAGTGGCTTTTTGTGTTTTCTTGTTGAGCTGGCAACACTGTTAAGTGTTGCACTTTTGCACGCGCACGTTGCAAGCGCCAGCGCTGTTGCAACATGGCTGACTGTTGCCGCCGTCCGACGTCGTGCAATAATAACGCTGCTGAAATTGGAATTTTATTGTGCGCCTGAGTTTGCGAAAGGACGAAGCAGCAGGAGCAGCACTTGGCAGTTGAAAAGGCGCGCGTCCTTGCCGCTGTGGCGCACAAAGAACGTGGAACGTGGCGCGTACTAATTTAGTGGCATCAGTTAAGAGGCTGGCGACAGACACTGACGGCGGCAGTGGCAGCGGCAGCAGCAACAACGACCAAGACGACAAATGACAAAGGGCGAATTCGTGGCGCCCTCTTTGTATAATTTTGTGCATTAGCGCACACTGCTGCCTTTGCGTGTGTGTGTGTGTGTGTAGTTGCGGCCAGCGCGGCAGTGGCGTGCGCAACAAGCGACGAGCGACAAACGTGCCTCCAACGCAGCGCAGCACTTTTGGTGGCATTTGGTAGTGCCTGCTTCCGTTTCCGCTTCCGTTTGACTGGTGTGCGCAGTGTTGCACGTAAATTTCAGTACCTGCCACAACACACACAAACTCAGACAAACACACTGACATTAAAAGGAAACGCTGAGTGCCGAAAATTTACGTTTTTACTTTTTGCTGGCATGAGTGTTTGATTGCATGTATATGTGTGTGTGCGTGTGCGTGTGTGTATGAGTTTTGTGGCAGGAAGCGGCGTTGCAAGAAAAACGCTGCACATAACTTCTTATCTAGATTGAAAGTTTTGCTGTGGTTCAGCGCGGGTTGAAGGGGCTGGCTGCATCATTCTCAATTCGCCGCTTGCAAAGCACTAAAAAAGTGTAATAAAATGATAAAATGACGAAGGTTTTTTTCGTTCAAAAATTGCTTTGTTGAGTTTTGAGTCAAAGTTTGAATCAGCGCGTTTGTATGTGGACATATATTCGCTGTGTGCATGTGTGTGAATTTATCACATAATTATGATATTATCAAGTAATTTATTAAGGGTTGACTTTTTACTTCTACAGTTTGTAAATTGTTCGTGGGTTGATACTGTTATGAGAAGTGGCACTAGCGATAGTCCCTTTTTCAAGCTGTGCTGAAGCTTCAGAATTCCAGATACTAAATTCCAACACACACTTCTACAATGCGATAGGTAAACATAATCGTTTCAAATTTATTTCTCATCTTTCTTAAGAAATGGCATCGTATGCTTATTATAAAAGCAATAGATAAGACAAAGATTATTGCATTCCGGCAATGAATGTAAATTGCAAGCGAAATCAGAAAAAATTCGAACAGATTTGAAGAAAGTAGCTATACAGTAGCTATACAGTAGCTATATGCCTTTTTATGCTTACTAGATGTAGTTATTAAAAATTTACAAACAAAATTACAGATCTTAAACTGAATTTAATATGGCTATATAAAAAGGAGTATATTTTAGATGTTGAATTTCTAAGAGTAGCAGGCTTTAAAATCTCAATGTCTGTGCAAGCTAATAAATAATAACGTGTGTTAGTAGAGATCAAATATACTACATGTCAGTTCAGATTTAGGAACTTGCCCAAATCGTTAGTGGCAACTTTTGGCAGAATCTTTTTGAAAGCTATATATTTATAGTCTCACATGACTAAATTAAAAATGCATGTATGATAATTTATTGCTCGTTCACTTAAGCATGAAATGCCTGATATATATAGATATGTGGCTTGATATATCATGTGGAACTGGCATTTGACACTTATAAGTTTTTTGTCTTCAGGTATAAAACAGTTGCTAGTAGCATGGAGCTTGTGCATTGCGCAGAAAGCCAATAAACAGGATGCTCGGCTTATGACCTTCAAGGTCTTAGCAGATGCACCTCTAAAGCTTGTTACAAGCATTTTAGTAAAACTTAAACAATTCCATTGCTATTCCTATTTATTTTAAAAGTCAACTGTAAGCTAATAAAATAAGGATTATTTAAGCGCTGCCTTGTATCGGTTCCTAGGGAGCGCAGCAAGGGACAGACAATTACAAAAGGAATAATTTTGAAGTTTTTTTTTGCCTACACTAATCGGCAATTGTTTCAATCCTACTGAACCATCAGCGTAGCTTAATCCCCCTAATGAGCTTAAAGTCCTTCTGTTTGCAATTTTCTCTAGTTGTGCTCTCAAGTGTGCTTTCATACATGCCCACTTGTCTGCAAATTTTTTTTATACGGAACAATTAACATTTGATGGTCTATTAACTGAAACTGCTGCAATTGCTGAGACACTAAGAGAATACAGCTACCGAGTAAGGGAAGCGGCTAGCTGTCTGCTTATTAAAACTGCTCATACTCATTGAAATTCCACGAGCTCACTCAACTTTTTCCTTAGAAAATAATTTCTTTTATTTGCAGGCAGGAATTACAAACGGAAGTGTGAAAATTACTTCCTTTATTGACTGCCAACTCATTAAAAACTGTGCTGTCCTCGTACAACTGTCATATGCCACTTTCAGCGTTCATTGACAACTGCAGCACATGGCAGAGAGGGGGAGAAAAACGGCGTGCAAGTACGAGCGGAAGATGAAAGTTATTTAAATTTAATGTGACATTTGGCATCACAAGTTTCATGAGTCACACAAAAGCGAGTGGTCCCATCTTGGCAGCTTTTTAAAAATTTCAGCTAAATCAGCGATATTGCACAAAGAAAAAAAACTTCCACAAAACTCACATTTGTGTCAGTTTTATGGCTGGCGGCTATTGTGCTTGTGCTTGAGATTGAGTGGTGTTAGGGGAGTGGTAGCAGCGCTGGAGGGTTGTGCAGAAGAGCGCTTGCAGTCAAGTAAAAGACATTAATATCAGCCATGAATATGCAGACGGTTACCCCTCATGCCGCTGCACGATTAAAGTCATTTTGTGACTTGCAACTAGGGCTATCAATCGCAAAGGGTTTACGCATTTCAAAAGTCTTTTTTAAATCTGTGCTAAGGAATGGCAGGTATTATTTATTTTTTAGAAACCGATATTGCAGTAAAACCAAGAATATGTTAATTTCAATTAAGAACGATATACGATATAATATTCGATATTAATACTGAGAAAAGGCCCGTTTCTAATGAAACGAATGTACGTACATAGAACGATGTCGATATTAAAAGAGTTCTCTGTGCATCTCACGATACAGGGGGATGGTATGAGTTCTTTGATATTCGTAATCTACTTTGCAAATAAAAATCTACAGTCTCGAGATTTTTTCGATATGCTTTTAGAGCATAGACTAGCAGCATTCTCGTTTTCCAGACAGTCCTCACAGGACCCATCACACTCCAGTGTTTAGCACAGGAGGTGTGACCGGTCAGGACGTTAACTAGAAGTCTGTAGTCTTTATGGCTAAGTTGCCTTAACCCTTTTTGGACTACTGGGACAATACGTCCCACCAAATTTAGTGAAATAATGATATATAATCCCAATACGATTTTTGCACAATATGCATTTGAGATGCCATAAAGGAAGCTAACCCATGTGGATATTGAGCGTGTAGTGTACGAAAAGTCAGGCTCGGATGCCGATTTTGGGGATTAAAATTTTAACATAAATATTTATTGGTATTCTCTGTCTTTACAAAATGGACTTTATGTTCAAGGACAAACGAACGATTTCAGGATTTCTGAGTATGCAGAACATAATTTTTTAGCTCGATTGTTGAGAATAACCATAAATTTCTGACAAGAGAAACTTGGTTTGCAAAATCAAGTCCCGTCCCGAAAGGGTTAAGGAAGGTGGATTTTCGTTTGTCGACTCCTTAGTCCTTTAGTTCAGTTATAGAAAAAAAAGTATGTGCTTCTCAAAGTGTAATACAAAATAATTAATTGTGTCGTCAAGAGTTTTTGCAGGATTGCATACTTTGCGATTTCTTTGGTAGCTCTGAATTTTCGGATGTAATAATATTGTTCCAGAGTTGCCTGCATTTTCTTGATTCGGTTCGATATTCCAAAGCTTGTCTTTCGGCTTGCCTCTATCGATAACCCTAGTCACAAAGTAGCCTTGTTTGCTCCTGCCTTTGTCATTGTTGTTGCTCCGCCGCCAAGCAATGCTGCCAATCGACAATGACAATGACAGCTGTCAAAGTGCACATGCCCCACGCAAAAGCACTGCCTGTGCTCCAACAAGACGACGACAAATGTTTTATTGTTGTAGTCTGCAGCAGCAGCAGCAGCAAAAAGGGACCGCCGCGCCTTTTTTTTGCGCTCAGCTCTTTCAAAGCGGCGGCACTTTTGAGGCACTTGCACGACTTTGAGCACAAAGTCGCATAAAAAGTCACAATTCGATGCATGCATGTGGGAGCGAAGGCGTAGCGCGCTGCCATTGTATGTAGACAAAAGCCACCCACACACACACGGCGGCGGTGGCAGGGGGACTGGCAGTCAGAAGTTTGACAATTATTTGCATTGTTCGATTTGCGTGTAAAAATCATGAATGGTTTTTATTGATGACGCGACAGGGTTGCATTGATTTGGCGTAGCAGTGCTTGTGTACGTGCGTGGGTGGTTGAGGTGTGGCAACATTGAGTGGAATCGGCATTGCCAACTCACAAATGTTTGCACTTTTTTGTTAACTTTGATTGTGTCGATATTTGAACGCATAATGCATGGCAATTTGAATGCTTGTTAGATGAAGGGCATAGGGGGGAAAGTACTTTCTTATATGCATAACTCTTTTCAGTTTTTGCTTGCTATAATGCTAAAAAATAAAATGTTCATTCATTGATTATTTTTCACATATTTTATCATTCATTATTTTTCCGAAAAGAAGAAGAAGAAGAAGAAGAAGGCAGAAGAAAGGCATCGATATGTGGTAAATTCTTTTCGTATAGAGGCACTGAATCAGCAGGCACTTATCGGAGCGTAATTTTATAAATCGATATTTTTGAACGATCTTTTCCTTCAATGTGTTTTTTATGACTACATCATTTTTGAATATGCTTGGCATTTGCAACTGCAGATGCCGGGCATAGCAGCAAAAGTAATGAGCTACGTCACATCGTAGCCTGGTAACGCATTGCTACTGACTCATCATGAAGAAAAATAATATTTTTGAATATATATTTATACACAATATTTTTTCAAATGTCTTTTAGTGAATTTTTAAAATTTCTGCTTTAAAATACACAGAATTGAATTTTTCAGCAGAAGATTTTGAATGATGGTTTAAACTTCAACGATATTCTGAAAACATTTTTTGACGGATATTTTTCAAGGAAATTTTTTCTCATAGACTTTTTGATATACTTTGATGATATTAAAAAGAAACTTTCTTTAAAATTTTTTGAAGGATCTTATTTTTGAAAATATTTCAAGCATATTTTGTAACCTTTTTTGACGATCCGAAAAATGATCGAATTATGTATTTAACAGATAAGTACCTATATAGCTTTTTAACGATATTTTTCAACGATAGCACAGTTTATAAATATGATTTTGAAAGATTATCTTTTAAAATATTTTGTATGCATGTTTTTCAGCCACATATTTTTAAACGAGGTTTGCATATTCTGATCTTTTGCGTGCTTTTACAATTGATTTTCGTTCTTTCATTTTTTCACTTCTTTTTCCCTTTCTGCAACTTCCTTTAGACGTTACCAAAGAGACAGATGGGGTGACAACATTAAAAAGAGTCTTATGACCGAAGGCATTCGCTCGTAATATCAATTACATTAAATGGAATTTAACACTTCCGATATCTTTGACGATAGTCGCTACTTTTTGCTTCACATATGCTCTTTTTGTTTACTGCGCTGCACCCCTTTTTCCCCTTTGCATCGTTGGCAGCAGACTCCACGCTGATTAGAAACAACAAGGAAATTACAAAATAAAAGAAAAAAGAATCGCCATAGAAAAGAGGAGAAGCGGTCGTCAAGTCAAAGCAAAATGACGGCTAAATCTGCTGCAACTGTAATTGTTGTTTGCTATCTGCTCCGCCCTCTCATATTGCATTACCAATTGCTTGCCATTGTGTGTGAGTGTGTGCCTGCATGCTTGCATGTGTGCATTTGACATTTCTTTGTAGATAACATTTCAACCGCATCATCAGTATAGCGGTCCATTTCTATTCACATGCGGGTGTGTGTGTATATGCGCTTCTTGTGCCAGCATACATGCACGCGCTCTCGTTTGTGTGTGTGCGCTTTTGCTGTGTAATTGTGCGTTTGCTCATTTATTTGTGCCATCTTCCTTATATCTAAGCTCTGTCCATGTTGTCCAATCAGCTACCTTTTCCCAGTGCCCCGGCCGCCCAGGCCCTCCGTTTATTCGCTTCGAAACTGCACTCACGTCTTCATTGCGCTTTGTGCGTTTCCCCTTTGTCTCTTTCTTGTTTGTGTGCCTGTCCTGCTCTGCCGCTGGCTTGACTTTCCCATTGTCAACTGCAGCTTGTCTTTGAGGCATTAAATTGTCGTCTTATCAGAAATCAAGTAAAGTAGTTCTACGAGAAAAGACTCGCTGCACTGCAGCAGGTTGTGCAGCAAAAGCTTAACATGTAGAAGAGGTAAGAAGAGAGAAGAATGGCATTAGAAATAAAGCAACTACTTTCTAATTTCCGTCTCAAGGTTCTTATTTAATTTTTGAAGTCGACTAAAGCCAATTTAGTTGTTTCGACTTAATGAAAGCCTTAAGATTGCCATTACCCTGCAGGCGCCTAAAAGCAGTTTTCAGAAAAATCAATCCTTAAGTTCTTCTTATAAAGCTATAATAAAGCAGCTGACACCTCATGTACATAAGTGTTCATCTGAAAGTGCTCTTATCATGCCAAATATTTAAAAAGCGCCATTTTCCTGCTGAATGTTAAACTTCCGGGGGTGTTATGAGGTAGACTTTAAGAAATTTTATAATAATAACAATCGATTTTAAGCCTAGGTTTCTTGCAATAACTTGTGTGTGCTTGTTATATTCTGCACAAATTAACGAGACCTACAGCTACCCGTGTTCGAATGGGTTTAGAAGCTTTTCATGGCAAAGAATATTCTCAGAGATTCGTCAATTCATCGCGAGATGTGGCGCCGCGGTAAGAAACAATTTTAAAACCAAGCTCTCTTCTTTGTTAGATATTCTGAGGTTGCATGTTCAAGGCAGGCGCCTAAAAGCTTACTACATATACATAGTCAACAAATTTTATTTATTGAAATTTAAAGCAGTTACTTCAAAGCTATGATATATTTAATACACAATTGGTAAGTTACAATTTAATATTTCTTTAGTATGTATTGCAAAGTTAATAGTTCGGTTTACGCCCAAAAATATGCTGCAAAATCTTGCAAAGCACATTTTCGGGCCACAATTCTGCGTTCAGGCAATCATACAATCAAGAAACACTCAAAAGTAGGCACTTATAAATATATCTGTATAACATATGACAAGGCTACAACAGCAATTTAAATGCTTACCAGCAACTAATAACAACAAAAACAGCAACAACAAATCGCAACAATTATTGCGCCCCAAAATGTCAGCTGAAATTTATTGCAGTTTTTGGCCCCATATTGAACTGATTGCCATAAATTTAACACTGCCAAAAGGACGGAAGGATATGGGCACAAAAGCGAAAACGAATGGAAAAAACGGAAACGATTTTTGTGACATTTACGAGCGCGCCTAAAATGTCGCTATTGATGTTTTGTCATTTTCGGTCAGCAATCATGGTTGTTCGATTGTCCTTGTTGTTGCTGTTCAGCTGGCATAGCCGCTGCATTTATGGGTTTATCTATATCTATATGCGCGTATGTATCTGTGTAGCTGCCATAAAATGCGCGTGCCTGGGTTATTATTGAATTGACACAATGAACGATAAAACTATTCAACTCAATTTCAAAGCGAACCAGTCCAATTCGGCTCGAAGCCAAAGCCAAACCCAAGCCCAGGCCAAAGCAAACCGTAACAATTCGTAATAACAACATCAGCTGTCAATAAACAAAAAAGATGGCAACAACACATGTACACATGTGGTTTGTATGTTGCTACAGCAGCCGCAGAACTGATAATGCAATAATAATGCCACATAAATACATATATTGTGCATGTGTGTGTGTGTGTGTGTGTCTGCTTGTGCTGCCATTTTGTGCTATTTTACTTCTTCTTCCTGCGGCAACACTTGCCACTAAATTGTTGCCCATTATTAAATTTCCGCTGCTTTGGATTTTCATTTCCGTTTCATTTCATTCCATTTTGTTGCGCTTGGTTTATTTTCGACTGCAATCGCTGCAAAAAGGGTGGCAAGCCATGTAATGGTACATGGCTGCTTGTGTGTGGGTGCATGGTGTTGCCACATTTATTAAGAGTGCTGCATTTGCTTTTTATTGGCATTTAAGCGCACACTTCGCTGCCTCTCGCTCTCTGCCGCTGCCATGTCTTGCTTTCGTTGCCAGGAACGTAGTTCGGAGCTTCGGAACTGCTTGGACGATCTAGAAACAATTCCAGAAATAATAAATGAAAAGTAATAAAATACTATAAATAATGCCAGATAATAAAGCTTTTATTATATTCTAAATTTGTAATTTTAAAGCTGCAGCTCCTTGAGAGAAAATCCTGTCTGCGTTTCTGTTTGTTGTTGTTATTGCATTTCCATACATGGTCCATAATAACTAGGGTAATGAACGGCGGCAGGCGCGCCTCCTATACGGCTGATGTGTCCTGCTGTCGTTGAGTGGCTGAAACTATTGCAATTGATTGCTCTCAGCGTGTGCCGGAGCAAGAGTAGAAAGGGATGAGTGCATTATGAAATTCTGAAATAAAAGTTTTTAATAAAAATTTTAGAAGCATAACTTGAGGCTGAGAGAGTGCTGATATTGCAAAGGACAATAAAGCCTTGTTTGAAGTGTGGAAAGAATAGAAATAGCTGAAGATTTGTCAGCAATATTTTCTAAAAAAGTTGAATAAATATTAACGGAGGATTTTTTTTACTCTAAATATTAATAAATTCACTTGCTTTTCTTAAGTAAATGCAGGCATTCGTAAAATACACCACCGCCTACCCTCCTCTCTAGTAGAATGCCGTCTGTGTACAAATAAATTTTAAGCGTTGAACCTGCATTGAGCTTCCATTACAGCCAACTTGGAACTTGCATAAAGAATCTTTTGTGTATAGCGATCAACCTTTCTTGTATATGGCTATAAAGAATTCTTAATGACATTCACTTATTAAAACATATTATCAAGTCTCGCGGGGCACATTGTAAGTGACATTTTTCATGTATTACAAAAAATTATTCCTGCTTATAATTAGTTCTCGTTGTTTTTTTTTTCCGCTTGAACCAACACTCAGGGGATGCCCCCTATACATGCAAAGCACTTGTTGGTTTTGAAAGGATCATACGTTAGTTGGTGGGGGGAAAGTGGAGTAGTAGCGGTGGACGTTTGCCTTGAATTCATGAATGTTGCAATGACGTGGGAGAACTTCCGAATCTACTATTTACATAGTTAGTCGCATCACCACCCAGCGGCTTCACTAGCTGGGTCATATCGTGCGTATTGACGAACGAGCTCCAGCGATAAAGGTATTCGAGGCGGCAGTTGGAGGACAAAGACGGTGCGGGAGGCCATGCCTACGATGGAAGATCAAGTAGAGTAGGCACTGGAGAAGTAGAGAAGGGCGCCTGAAGAGAAGCCGTACGTCAGGTTGTACTCCGATAACGAATTGTTCTGACCAACCAAAGTAAGTAAAGTAAAGTTTAGTAATCTGAAATTTAGAATATTACTAGATTTGAACCTCAGTGAATTTCTGCTATCAAGCATCTGCTTCCTTTGATTATATATAAAAATACTTGAGACTTTCTCGGGCTTTAGTTTTGCTGGAATTTCTGAAGCGCAAAATTTACTTGCAAATTGAGTTCCAATGCCATGCTTTTAGCCCATTTCTATCAAATTCCATAAAAGCCTCTTTTAATAGACTTCACAATGAAATATTAAAGTGGGTATAAAAAAGTATAGAGCTACGATAAACAAGAAAGATACATAAAATCGGCTCCATTTAGACGGGTTTTCCTTTTTCACAAAGTTAAAAGAAGCCCCGCGTAAAGAGTATAAAACTATTGTCAAACTTTAGAGAGAATTAAAAAGAACGACTACAAAAATGCAGGCTATGAAGTAGATGAAGACGATGAAGAAGGAGAGCTAAGAAAAGCGAGTTCGCGCGTATAGAAAAAAATTAAGAAATAAACTGATTGTTTCAACTCGCCAAACTTAACTAAAAGTTAAATAAAAAGTTAAGCAGCATTTTAGGAGCACGAGCTTGCTGGCAGCGCATTAAAAGGGACAGCGGCAGCAAGAGCGTCGGAGATATCAATGAGAGGAGTGCCAGAGTAGAAATGTCGTATTTTAATGCTAATGAAAAATTATTTTATTAAAACTTTGCTGGCTCACTTTACTAGCTGCTAAAGCTACAATAACAACAACTTGTAGCTAATTTCTTGTTGTTGTAGTATAAAGGATAAAGTGTAAAGTGTGGTAGGTCAAGCTTAGAATACTGTAAGTAAGCATAGCGAGAAAAGAGAAAGAGACAGCCAGTGAGACAAAACTGAAACAGCAGCGTTGAAGTGTCAAAGTGCGGGTGAGGAAGAGATCTGCAAGAAAATATACATTTTATGACAGCTCAAGTGACAGTTAAGAATCTGCTAAAAGTAGCATTTGGACAGCACAAACTCGAGGCACAATGCTGCAATTTATTTCTCAAAGACAAAATACAAGAAAGTAACAAAAAAGAGCATAAACTTTTCTACTTTTGCCTTTCCTTCTTTCGCGCGCAAAAAAGTTTGACATTTATTGCTTTGAACTGTGAGCGCAGCTGTCAAATTGCAGCAAATAACTTCAGCTGGCAGTTATTAGAAAATTTGATGAAAAAGCATGAACATTTATTAAAATTGCAAAAAGTCAACCGATTGTGAGGCTGAGAGTGTGTGTGTGCTGATAGGCCAAATGTCAATCCATGTGAGTGTTTGCGATTGTGTCAGTATTTTCTCATTAAAAGCGCTCAGCTATGCTCTTTTCTCCGCCCGCCGTTTGTGGCAAGTGAGTGTGCAAATGAGGTCCATGTGCAGGCATCAAAGCGCCATTTGACATTTGAACTGTCAAATTACAAGCACTTACAGCGTGCCACAGTGACATAAACATGTCAGCAAGACAGTTGCTTTGGTAGTACTCGACACTAACAAGGACCTTACTCTATAATTCTGTTTGTGTATATGCATGTGTGCATATGTGCGTAGGGCGGGCATATCCTTTGCACAGCTCATTGCATTAATTGTCATTTAGTTGCGCTGAGCTTTGGCTTTGACTGCCGAGTGCCAGAGTGGCTTTTGCGGCTTTTGCAGTTAATTGCAAGTGCACATTTTTATTTAATTTAATGAAAATTGAGGCCTGAAGGGCCCCGGCCCGCATGTGTAAGCGTGTGGTTGCCATATGTTTGCGATATCTTCATACTGAGGTTTGCTTTTGACTGGCAAATCGGCTGTAATTTTGATATTTTGTGTATTGATTGATTACAGTAGCCATTAATATGTAGGAAAGGGAGGACCTTGTGAGTGAAAGTAAGAAAGCAACTTTTCTAATTCCTAAAAAATTAAAATTTTTTATCAGGAGCATAGTTCAGGATAGCATTAGTAATATCTAGAAAGGAAAAAAGAAAGGACGGAAGGACGGAAGGAGGGAAGAAGGAAAGGATGGAAAGATGAAAGGAGGGAAGGAAGGTAGAAATGAAGGAAAGAAGAAATGAAGGATGGAAGGATGGAAGGAGGGAAGGAAGGCAGGCTAGTAGACCAGATTTAGTTTCAGATGCAGCTAGTATGCACCAACAACCGCAGAATATTTTGAATACATCTCCAAATAAAATAAAATAAAGATATGTTAGTACTTGGAGAATGTTCGCAATATGTAGGTCTTTTGAGCAAATCTTTCAGGGTGGTTAGTAGACCGGGTCTCTACTTCAAATAAAATCTAATCTAACCTAACTTCAATGCCATACCAAAAAAATTCACTTGAAGTTTTTGTTGCTGGTACTTTTACAGTATGAAATATTCAGATACTTATTTGAATCTTCCTTAAAACCAACTTTGCTTAAAATACGTGAAAGAGATCCTAGCTTGCCGAAATTCAAATTTTTAGTATCAAAAATTGCGGGCCACAGTGGCTCAGTGTATGAGTGCTCCGTCTCTGATGCGAGAGTTTGCTGGTTCGATTCCCAGCAGACATATATGTACCACTTTAAAGGAGCAAGACAATTTTTTGTTTCGAATTGTGTCTTTGTGCGGCGCCATCTACCGCGAAGAATTTGCAACTTTCGAAGATAATAACTTGCCTGGAAATGAAACTTCTTACTTCTGTTCGGATGCGGCTTGAAAATAAATTAGTTGGTTCCGTAAGCTTTTTCTAAACTAGAACACACAATCAATTTAGTTATATAGCAAAATAAAGAATGTGAATACAATTTTGTTCACTTTGAAGAATAACAAAAGAAAAGAGGCTACTCACAAGCAGCGCCGCACACTTCAGCTTGAAGTGCGCTCGACGAGCAGCCCACAGAGGCACATGTGCGCTATCGCCTGCCATAGACTCCCACATACATGCATATACATACATATTCCACCAATACACACTTGGTGGAAAAAAAGGGTTGACAGCAGTGAAGCACAAAAACCTGGCAAAAGTGCTTACAAAGTTTAGCATTTACACAAACAAAAGTCGGTTAGGTGCGCCGCAAGGGCGGCGGGTTGGCAAGGGCAGTAAAGTGACGGTGGCAGGGTGAGAGCATCATGTGGCATGTACCTTAATTTGCACACACACATACACATACACATACACACGCTCTCTCTGCCATGACCACATAAAAAACTCGCGTTTGTGTGTGCGACTTTCGGCAAGGCAGCTGTGTAGGTGTATCTTTCATGTGGCTGTTTGTGTGGCGAGTGTGTGTGTCTGGTTTTGAATTAATTTGCCAGCGTGCAACATAATAGCTGCGCAAATATTTTGACAACTCTTAAATGTCAAAAGTGTTGAACGAAAGATTTCAGCAGCATTTTGTGCATGTGTGTGTGTGTGTGTGCATGTTTTGAAGTGTTTGCGTGTGTGCGCACATTTGTCATTTGTGCAAGTGTTTGATTGTTGATTTAAAACTGTCAACAGAATTCATTAATTTGAGTTGCCTCGACGCGTTGCGCTAATAAAGCAAGCGAGTCGCTCGTGAAGTGGATTTTGTCAATGGCAACACTGATTTTCAATTGTTGTTGTTTTAGTTGCCTGCTTGACTGCCTGGCGTAAAGGAGCACAGTGGGCGCAAAAAGTTGTTGTGCAGCTGCGAAAAATATTAATAGGAAAAAAACTGGAAAAGAAAGTGGAAAAAGGGGAACAAAGAGAAGTAGAAGAATGGGCGTATCAGCTGTCAAAGACGAATGATATATACAGCAGGACAAAAATGTGAAATAAGAAGTTACTATAACTTCAATGAAAAGCATGGGAATTGGTAGAAAGTGATTTATATTACATTCAAAAGAAGACAAGACTGATGGAATGAGAGAAGAGTAGAATAGGAAGGCATGCAAGAAATCGGCAGCTGATTATAAAAAGTAGTATAGAACAGGTGCATAAAGGGAAAGCATAAAGCGAGCCAACGAGAAAAATTGTTAGAGCAAGAAACAGATGGTAGCAGAACCAAAATGAAGGTAGTAAAAAAATAACGCATTGAAAATAAAAGAATAAAAGAAAAACAAGACAGGGGAAGAAAGGTGGCTGAGTGGCTATAGTTAGTAAGAATAAAAGCAGGTGAATATGGCTAAACTTAAAATAAGTAAAGCAACAGAAACGAATATTTTTATTTTTGACAAGAGTTATTCCATTACGATTATGGTGTAACGGTAACAGTAACATTAATGCAGGAAGAGATGTATGTATGTTACAGAGCTATTAGTTCGGTACTCGGAATGCCAGTATCTCGCAAATTGTTAACCTCTTTATGCCAGGAAAATGCTTTTTTGAAAGATGCCTTTTCCTTAATTGCGCTTTTAGTAAAAAAAGGCAATAAAATTTCAAAGCTACTACTCCATTTTCACACTACCAATTGCTTGCTAAACAAGTAGAAAGCATTATAACATTTTTACGATATTCCCTCATTTGAAAAAAGGTATAATCCTTTCTAAGCTCACAAGTTCTTTGCATGCATAGCAGCACTCTCTGATCGTCGATTCTAGTGGCAAAAATATTTGAATTAATCTGCGATGTACGCATATTTTTTTGGCAGCCACTGTGCATATCCGGTACGAGCACGCTTTGCTCTTTTCATTCTGCAAATAAAAATAATATTTAATTGGCCGTGACTAATGCATTATTAAGCTTTCGCACAGCAAGTGCGTTTTTTGAAAAAAATAATATTTTTGGCGTGCGGATTTTGGCAAAAAGTACACACACACACACACAGATTGCTGCGGCATAATAAACTAAGACTGTCCGAGGAATTTGTATGCAAGACAAGCTTGCAAAATTTATAGAATCTTATCGTCAGCCCCCATCTAGATAGCCCAAAATTTATGAATCCCACAGCGAATTACCTGCGTATAAATCAAAATTTATCTAACAATTTCAATTAGGTTGCTTGGCACAATTAGAATGCGCTGCAGGATTCGATAAATCGTGCTGAGTAGTCCTTGATTATTTATGCGCTTTGTTGGTCAGCTTTGAAAGTGCCATTTGGCAGTGATATAAGCGAATATATTTGAAGGAAACATGCTTGAGTAGCTTAAGTAGTATGCTGAAAGTGCTGCAGAGTTGCATTTCAATTGTCAATGAGCTGCAGCAACATATGCAATTTATTAAGTATTGAACTTTTAAAAGGTTGGCAAGCTTTTGAAGTTGATTTGCTAGGTAGGAGCATGGTGGAGTGAAGTAAAGAAATAAAAGTTGCATTTACCAAAAGTCGTAAATTTCCAAATAACGCTAAATCGGCACACACAAACACACACACAAAATCAAATACATGCAAATTAGCCAGCAGTGACGTCTTAACTTGCTTCTGGATTTCTAAGCCCAGACGATTTTGGTGCCTATTTTTTTTTAGATAATTAACTTTTTTCTATAAAAGTACACAATATTTTGGCAGAGAGCATTTTTAATCGGCAGTTTTCAAAAATATATGCAAAATTGATTTACTTTGAGAAGATACTTACAAATAAATTTTAGTTTAGGAAAAAAATTATCAGTTGAGATTTAGTTACTGTAAAAAGCGCTTAATGCATTGAGATATCACAAATTTAAAGGAATTTTACAAAATTGGGAAATATTTGTTTATGCTAAATATTATTGAAATTATTTCAGCTGTTGTTTAATCACAGATAAAGTCACATGAAGCAGATTTTTTTACAGTGTAAAATTCTGAAAATAATTATAAGTGTTAATAGTTGCAAAAAATTCAAGATAGCACAGGCAAAAATTCAAGAAATCCCAAAAAATATGCTCAGCATCATACAAAATCAATAAGAGAATTTAAAATTTTTTTGCCAGATTGACAACATGATAAAAATTTTAATACTAGTACTTTTTTTAACAAATTATTTGTTTTCACTGCTATGTGAAACGCTTCTGCTGAAGCGCTTGCTTGGGCCCGGCTTTTTATTTGCCCAATAGCAAAAACGGCACTGTAGGGCACAGATTTCGCATGTGTGTGTGTGTGTGTGTGTGAAAATTGCATATTCAAGCAATGTTTTGCCCTGCCAGTGCATGTGAGGGTGCGCTGAGGAATGCAGGGGCGCTTTACCGAATTGTTGCAATAGCAAATATCTTTGCCCGGTGAGATTTACTATGTGGCGCAAGTTGTGCGGTTGTTGTTGTTTTTGTTGCGGTTGCTGCTGCAATTGCAGCACGTTTGCAATTGTTAGCTGCTATTAGAATTTATCACCCTTAGTTGACATTCATGAAAATGTGTGGGAATAAAACGAGAGCTAATAAGCGTACGGAATAACAGTCTAACAGTGTATATTTTGTCTAGAACGTGTTTTGAAATCGGAGTACAAAAATGCTAGTCGAAGTTAGGTAAGAGAACATTTTGTTTGATTTGAAATTATCAAAAAATTTAAATAATTTTTATAAAAATTGTATGTAAGTGAATTTTAATGCAAGGCAACTTATGAAAGACAAAAGAAGTAAACGAGATTCAAAATTTCTCTTGGAATATGTGCCATGAGAACGCACCATCTCTATCGTGGTTATAATTCATAGTTGTAATTGGAATAAGAAAATTTTTGGAATGAAAAATTACAATGCGGGAAAGCAGAGATTGTATTATTCGATTGTATTTAATTTTAAAATCTTTCAATCAAACAAGATCAAACAAGATCAGAGTCCTCCAATATAGAGCAGTCACACCGAGTCGATTTTTTGTGGCTTAAAGTTACTCAAGGAAACCAAAGTGCCAGTCAGTACTCTGAGCTCTGAGTGGAACTATCACCATCACTGCTTGTAGCGCTCTTACTTAAGGAAGAGCAGTTCAAAGTAGCTGCCTCACGCACATAAGTACATCTCAATACTCACCTGGTCACTGAATAATGAAGCGTAATAGTGCAAATTATTCATGAATCAGACGAAATTCCATGGAAGAGGGAGAGAAAAATAACGTCGCTGTTAATATTTCTGTCATGCAAAACTATGTATAGAAAATGATTTTGATGATTTTCATGCAAATTATAGTCGACAGTTCCTTCTCTCTCGGTCTCGCTTCCTTGTTTGGCATTGCATATATACTCAATTCAGGCTGAAAAATCTATATGCTCATATTTGGAATTAAAAAAGTGGCTACAAATTATCACATTAACTCTAGATTAAGAGGTCTTTAAATAATTTTTATTTTAAATACAAAATTTTCAAAAATTAAAGTACATTGACGTGTTGCCAGTTCTTCTCAAATATCAGTGAGCAGGTACGAGTAAGAAGTTGTCCGAAAAATTTAGCATATACTTAAGTTTACTCTATTTATGACTACCTACTGTAGATATCTGATATAGACAGAATATTATTTTTAATTATTATTATTACATTTAAATACAATTTTTGAGTTATTCTGGAAATCCATGCTTATGACCTCTTTTAACTATGCTCGGTTTAGTTCTGGCAATAATCTGACGTATCTGAATTACGTAATTTGCTATCCGGCATCTTTACAGTCATAGCCTAAGAACTTTAGAAGTGCATCAACCCGCTGACTATTTTCTATTATATTCCCTACAGTCATCAAACTCAAAGAAAAGAAGCTCAACTGGAAACCACTTATCGCCATAAATATAAAATTTAATTTACTACACACACACTCTCAGCGCACATTTAATGACCACTAACAAAATTGTAAATAATTACACCTTACAACTACAAATTATGCCAAGGAGATCCAAGCAGGACACTTCAAGTACCACTTTCCGACATAATCTTTGTACGATATGACAAGCAAGAAAATCTTACAATTATTACTCGAGTTTTCTGCTTTGGCAAGTGGTCTCAGATTAGAGTGAATGAAAGAGACAGCAAGGCGAAAGGCAACTAATGCGGCGACAAGGACATCTTACGCTTTGGTTCAGGCATTGAGGCGAGCGGCATTGAGACAACGGGATATGCCGCTGCTTCATTAAACATACCAAACGGACTATGACCAAGCACACAAATATACACACACACACACACACACATACAGATACACATTTAATATGGCGACAGTGTGGTAGTAGTAGACAGGATATGCTGAGAGTAGCATCAAATGATAAACATTGAATTTTCATTATAATTACGTTTAATTTAATTGCCAGGCCAGTTGCAGCGGCTTAGGCAACTCTGTTGACTAAATAGAGCATGCACACTTGCGTGCAAAATAATAGCAGTTTATTTATTTTTTATATAATATGTATGTGAATATATTTCATCGAAATAATCAGAGTTGTCTTGGTCAAAATTACGCTCGGATTGATAAATTGTTTAAGCTTCCACTTCTAATGAAAAACACTTTCTAAAAATCTAGTGAAATAACGACACTCTTTCTTTGGTGAAAAAAATCCGGCAGAAATATTCAAATTAGTGATAATTTTTTTTTTACGAGGAACACGTATATAAAAAAGAGCAATCATAAAAATTTGTCCATCTTATTGAAAGCATTTTGCATTCTTAACTTAGCTATATATATGTATGTATTAATAGTTATTTCGCACACAGATGTAAATATGTGTGCATATAGTAGTATGTGTTATTTATTTACAGTTGATGACTAAAGGCATGCATGTGCATATTGGAATGCTTGTGTGTATGTGATCTCTTGATTGTATTGAAGCAAATCCATTATTTCACATGTCTTTGCTTCTTCGTTGCACTCTGAGCGCTTAATTGCATATCTGTGGTATAATTGTGTGTGTGTGTGTGTGTGTAGGGAGTTTCAAGACGTTGTAACACTATGGTATAAACTGCTACACTGAGCTTAAGAAGCTTAAAAGAGCTTACTTTTAAATGAATGACAAATAACTTTTTTCCAATTTAAAAATCTTTTTCTCTTACAAAAAGTAAATATGCGCTTATTTTAATTTTGGCTTGCTACAATGAACAACTGACTCCCATGAAGGAGTTCTTATTGAGGTTAGTTCCCTTGGAATGAAATTTGGCCAATAGTCATGCCACTTGTGCCAAGGTCCTGTGTTTTCATTCCCAATAAAAAACTGGTGACATATATCAATTCAAATGAGAATATATTCAACTCATATAAATTCATATAATTTCTTGAAAATAGTTTCAGAGTTTCCAGTAGATAGAATCTTTCTTTATTTTTTAGTCGTAATGCAAGTTTAGAGGAATTTCTATGTAGGGGTGAAACGGTAAATGTAGAATTGCTTTTTCGACAAAAGTCAAATAATTCAATTTATTACGCAATCATTTTGAATATTTTCCCCCTTTAATTTCAAAACTTTATATTTTATTTTCATTGAAATTTTCGTATTTGTTTTGATTGATCAATTGATTTTAAAATTTTTTCCGAAGTGTACCTGTATGCAACAACAACAATAATAATAGCGCACTGTCAGCTAATTAAAAGCACACAGATACAACTACACCTATGCTTGCATAACATTAAGGGAATTTCATATGAATTTATTTGCCTTTAATTGCAGGCTCTAAGAAAAGTAATTAAATTTCAAAATTTTATCTACAAGGGGATGGGAAGGGGCTGCAGCAGGCAATATTTGCATGTCAATTGACTTTGTGAGCTACTTTATGCAATAACTATTGGAAATTGTATAGTGTGGTGTTCATGATTGGCGTCGACTGTGTCTTCGTTTTATTTGAATAGTTCGCTTTTCTATCGTCCGGTCCGTCCGTCTGTTTCTATGGATTTTTTTTATCATCGAGCTTGTTCCTTTTAGTAGTTTGTATGTTTTTTTTATTTAAATTCCTACCGATTTATCTAAAGAGTTGCTAATTTCAAACATAAATTTAGCCCCGGGCTAAATCTCAATAAGTTTCGGATTAATGTGGCAACACTGCACTGCACTATTCGACCTTACACTGCACTGCCGCTCTTCTGCCGTCCCTCTGAGAGCGCGTGTATATGACAGGAAGCATGCCACATGCGGCTGTGTTTTCTGCAGTGATGACAGCTGAGCGTGAATGCAATCCGGGATTAGTAGGAATTATGTTGTTGCTGCTTTAAATGCCGCATTAAGCATGTAATTACTACCACATACACATACGAGTACATGATGCTATTTTCATATGAGAATATTTTCAAATTTATGCAGAATATATTTGCCAAGTGAATTAATTTAATTAAGGTTCAAATCAATTTACTAAATTGAAAGAGGAGTTGAATTTTGACATTAAAATTGTAGGTTAATATTGATTTATTTTGAAGACCTGCTGCTCAAATATGATCCTATAAATGTTATAACAATTTAGAAGAATTCAGAGAGCTGTCAATAACATGCTCAGTGAGGCATAAACAACATGATGCTGCTTAAAATTTAAGCTAACCCGTGAAATTTTTCTCACTGCCAAATTTTTAATTAAATTTCATTGAAAAAGTTTCAAATAGAATTTTCACTTCGAGAAAGCTGCGTTAATTATCACTTAAAGCACTTGCCATATGTCTCTTCTGTCATCTGATTATATGTACACATACTACTTCATTTATCGCCCTACTTCCGCTTCTTGTGGCTGTTGCTAGCGACGCTTTAATATTTAATTGGCATGTTTTTAGCATTTTCCTGCGTGAGCCGCCCACGCTTTAAGACGCTAATTGGCTTTAGACTGTGCCTCGAGCGAAAGGCTTTAAGAACTCAATTTCCACTGTGTTGGGTGCTGCCTTACCAGTTCCTTTGCATTGCTACCTGAAAATGTATTCCAAGAAAATTTCAAGAAGAAGTTTCCAAAGAATATACTAGCCCCTGAACCAGGGAGCTTGCAATAATTCAAGTGAAATGAGCGGGGTTGGTAAGAAGAGCTTGATGTTTGGAGTGCTCAAAATGGAATCAATGCGAAAAGATTTAGTTTCGCTTTCGTTTCGTCAATCGAGCATTAAATTTTAATTCTCGCTTTAAAATGTGAAATTCTATAGTGTGTTTTCTAAAGACGGATGAGTATTTTGAAATTCAACTTGAACCTTAAATTCAAATTCAAATGCTTGCCCAAGTAATACAAAATATCTTCGAGATGCATAAATTCTTGGCGCAGCGACATGGGTCCTTGGTTGGCGCTGCCGAAAAGCTTAACTGCCAGAGATGCTCTCGGCTGCTTAGCAGACCGACGCAAAGCGCCGCAGGCAAAGGTGAGAATATTAACCTTTTACTGCCTGTAAACACTTTCAGACAAGCTTCAGCTACGAAATAGCAAGATTTTCACGATTTCAATTGAACTTTGCAATAGTGAAAAGTAAAAGTGTAATTGCTATAATATATATAGTATTTATATATTGCAGGAGTGCTTATAAAAGTGCCAGAATTGTTAACATTAATTGTTAATTGTTAATATTAACACACTTTTCATATAATTATTAAAAATTTTTGCATTTGAAGTATTGGCATTTTTTATTGTCCTTTTAAGTCAAACAATTTTCTTTATTGCAATATAAGAGAAGAGCAATTTTATTGAAAAAGGATTTCATTTATAAATGAGTAGAGTTATTTCGTTTTTCCATGGATATTCACTTCCACTGCTCAGTTCAGCACCAAGTGAGTTAAATATTAACGAATATCACTTTTGAAAAATGTAAAAATTATTTTGAGTAGTTGCGCCAAAATTAGAATAGTAGCTTTTATTAGAAAAAGTACTAAGTTTTCTAATAGAACACTTATGTATATAATACGGAATTTCATAGAATAATCTTAACTCTAATTTCAAGTTAAATACAATTACATAAAAAGAATGATAATAATGGCTGTTAAGTTGTGTCATAATAATATTTTCTTCTGAACCAATTTTGTTGTAGAGGGTTAAACGCAGCCGGGCAAGAAGCAATAACCGTCGCCAGTGTATGGAATTCACCTAAGGAAGCGCGAAGCAACAATAGCCGCTCTTACGCACACATACACAAAAACACGCACGCGGCCAGCGGAAACGGAAACGACAACGGAAACGGAAATGCGCACTCGCGTGAGCATGCAATGGCAAGGGGGCTGAGATTTTTACGCCATAATTATAATAAAATTACAGAAATTATATTAAAAGTACAAGAAAGGGTGGGAGCAGCAGGCAGTGTGCTGAGCAGCAGCGTGGCAACACTGTTCTCGGCATTTAGGAACGTCGTTCGTTCGGTCGAGCGGCCACGTTGGCTAATAACAAAAGAAATGCTCATAATGAAGCAAATCCTTTTGACTGCTCTCGGAGCGTTTTAAGCGTGCTGAAATTGTGGTGTGAAAATGAACCGAAAATAAAGCTAATGGAATTTATTACTTTTGCTACTTAAGGGTTGCTTTTTTTCGGTGTGAAGTTTTTTTTATTAATTTTTTTATATCTTGTAGAAAGGCAACAAAATTAAGGGCGGGTAAATAAGCAATAAAAATGATGTAATGCTTTGAAAGGTGGGAGTGAATGTAGGGAAAGGGACGAGAGCACAAAAGCGCTTGCTTTGTCTAAGAAAATAACAACAACAACAACAACAGCAGCAGCAACAACAACACAAAAATGGCGTAAAATAATAACAATGGCCTTTATTGTTTATTTATCTATTTTATGGACATTTGAAATTTCAAAAACAACAACAACAATAATAACAATAAACGGTATTGTATAATATGCAGAAAATTATAGCAAAAGCTGTGAAAAGTTCATAATAGCTTAAGAAAAAAGCGACAAGTAGAAAGCTGGTTAGAATGTAATGGAGGAGAAGGAAAAGTTTCTTTGTTTGCAGCGCCTATTTTAATATACAATGAATAGGATAATAGCAACCATAAAGTTGAAAGGCAAAAGGCAGAGAGCAGGGATTGAACTTTATTAGTTTTGGTTTTTTTTATAAGAAAAACGGAAAAAAAACAAACCTTTAAATGATTAACGAGTATTATGCTAAAAGCGTCTAAAATATATCTACACCCTTGCTTTCAATTTATTGGCATATAAAAAGCGTTGCCAGCAACAAAGAAAATTCACGAAATAAGAAAAATGCCACAGAACTCTTGCTACTTTCTGCAGAGACACTGAATCGTTTCGATTCTACTGAATCGAGTTATTTGGACTTTATTTTAAAATGAAGTTGGAAAAAAGCTTATATTAGCTCGTGATATGCTATGCAGTAATATGATTTCGTAAATTAAATTTGTACAAATAGTTGAAATGTATTCGTTCATATTGAGATATTCCAATCAAATTAAACGTTCAATATGAAATTACTTTTAGATTGCAAAAATTAAAGACAACCAAAATTGGTATGAAACATAAGCAAATTCTTGCTGTCACATTAAGGAAGGAAACGACATTTAGAATAAGAAAAATGTCGGACACAAACAAAATTATTAAGCTGGCAACACTTGTATGAATATACACTTTAGCTACATTCGAAGTGTGTGAGAACTTTTGTTATCTTTTTTTTAGCGGAACCAATTTTTCTCTCTTCTGTTCTTAAATTCGTTTGCCACTTAATCAATTTGATATGCCTATTAATTCTTTTGACTGTTGCCACTAACACTAAAACTATAAATGTGCTTTGCCTTAGCACTAGCATGCGGTGCTGCCAGAGTTGCGCATTGCGGTGGCGCTGCCACTTTACCGCCCGCTGACCACACCTACTAATCTTCATTAAGCCTGATCGAAGACGAAATGCGGCGGCATTTATTCTGAGCGCGGCTGCTCTTATAAAGGCTACACTGCTTTACCGCTATGCTTTACCGTTAGCTGTGGTGAATTGGCCGCACGCTTCTAACAAGCGGCTACAGCGCCGCTAAATTTTGATTAATACGCGCATATTCAATCACATTAATCAGCTCGAGTTGGGCAGGACGGGAGGGATGGCAATGGGGTATATATGCAAACTAGCATTGATGAGTGCCTAAGTGGGAGAGAGATGGCGCGTTGCTGAGTGATATTAATTTGTGGTGAATAGCAGCATGGAAGGGGAGTTTTATGTACGCACATTGCATGCAAAAAAAAAGAGCGGAAAGATAGAATAGGAAAGGGGCTCATGTGCTGGCAAGTTTTATGTGGTTAGCGGTTAATATTAATTTGAAACAATAAAATGAGATTGAAAACCGCACAGAATTTGTGCATGAAATAGACAAAGATAGATAAATCACTGTAGAGAAGGTGGAATGAGGAAAAATGTGATGAAAAGTCGCTTGCGGTATAAAATAGAAAAGAGACAGGAAAACATACATATATATAATCAAAATTAAGTAATGGGAACATTGAATTTGGAAAAGAAAGCAATTGTGTAAATTGTTCATACCTCCGAATCAAAACAAATGGTCACTTTAATCAATGAAAAGTTTAAAATTAAAAGATTCTTTTAGGGCTTTGAGGGCAATTTACTTATTAAAAGAGCAGAAAAATTTAATATTATGAAAAAAATTAAATATTTTCATTCTACAAAATGTAATTGAACATTTTTTTAACTAGTAAATTCACGTATTGTGGATTTCAGCAACTTTCGACCAAAATATGAAAACATTGACCTACTGTAAAAAATTTATGAACATAAACTTTCTAGCTGGCGATGCATGCATTATTTCCGATCCTTAAGTGGAATCAAAAGTCGGAAGTCAGATCGTGTATTACTCGACATATATGTATGCATATAAAGATTATGTAGAGAACTTATCGGAGACAGAAAGATAATGACATAGACTTTATAGGCATTTTTGGGAATTTGTAAGCGAGAAAATGACAGATAAAGCCAAAAAGTGAGATAGAAATATTTTTAGCTAAATATAAAACAAATGTCGGAATATTAAAGAAGAAACTGAAACAGAAAGAGAGAGGAAAACGAATGCAATTGGAAAAAAACTTAATAGAAAAGTAGTTTTGAAATATTTAATGAATGATTTTATATTCCTTCTGCACAAAAATAACAACGGAGTAATAGTGCGAAAAAAGAAAAGATATAACGAGGAAAAAAAAGGAAAAAATACTTTCTGCATGCGTGGAAGCACTTGAAAGTGCGCCTGAAGCCTTTCATGTGGACAGTTTTAATTATCGTGCAGACTTTTAGGCGCATGGCTTGAAACAACACAAGGCAAGAAAGGAAGAAATTGAGGGAGGATGGGGTAAAAGTGCAGAAGCAAGCTGAAAAGATAGCGACAAGGCAGAGCAGCAGCTGCTGCTGCCTAAACCATTTACCACAGCTGAGAAATCACGAGCGGACATATACACATACACACACACATATTAACATTGAGGCCTGTCTCACTGACAAGGCATAATGACGGCGCTGCTGGACACGCGCTCATCAGCAGCAGCAGCAAGGAGCAACAACAACAATAGCGCTGCCCTGTGTAGAAGTGGCTAGCAGCAGCAGCAGTCGCAGTAAGCAGACTATTAAGATTCAAAATGTGAGCGATGAAGCGGTGGGCAGGACATGTATGGCATAATAGAAAAATAAGCAGCACAAATGAACAAAGCACAAAGAAAAACAAGACTCGAAAGAGAGGTACAAAATGGAAAAATAACAACTCAGATTGAGTGCGGGGAGTTCAGGCAGGGAAGCAGATAGGAAGTTGCCATGCTGAGCAGAGCATGGGCAGAAAGTGGAAGAGGTAAGGGGGCAAATGAGAGGCCGGCAGTGGGCTGAGCTCAGGCTAGAGTGAGCTATCAATGGACGCATGAAGTGGCTAGCTGCTGCGCCACATAACGACCACAAAAGAGCAGCAACATGAACAATATGAGGAAATTGGCCTGTGGTACCTAATCAGTATTGACCACAACAACAACAACATAAAATCGTGCAAAAGTGCAGGAAGAGAGAGTCGTGAAAGCGTAGGCAGGGAAGACGAAGGAAGTTGGAATAGACGAGCAACTCAATGAGAAATGACAGAAATTTAAAGCTGTACAAATTGTTTGAAGTTGTAGCAATAGCGAGAGTACTGCGAAAGGATTCTACGTGTACACATTCCCACAGACGCCTTGGACACATGTCAGGGATGCCAACTCGATAAAATCCCAGATTTCACAAAAGTCATGAAGCGGCTGGACAACAACCGGAAAATTCTCTATGAAAATTTATTGAAATTTATGAAATCAAGGAGTTCAGTTAGTAGTTTTGACCAAAAAAGTGGTCTATTGATCTGTTCCTTAAAAATGTGAAAATTACCGATCTTTTCCTTCGAAAAAATTACTACATTGAAATCAATTAAAGTAAATTAGTGGAAACGACACATAAAAATGATGTTACAAATACATACTTAAATAAATTTTTTGGCAAGCAATTTAGAGAAATAATATTTAATAATTTAAAATATTATTTTAATATTAATTTGCTCCAAGTATAGACGCATTTCTTTAAAATCGTGTCATGCTCTTAACTGCGTTTGAATGCACTTCATCTCACAAAGAAAGAGACCCGTATAGTATGCACAGCTTAAAAAAAATAGTTGAAATCTCTAGCTCTCAACCAAGACATTAGTTAAAATGTCTAGCCCTCACCTAATCAATTAGTTAAAAATTCATATGCGAGCATTTGTCGAAATTGGCAACATTTGTGGAGAAATTTTCATTAAAAGGGGTAAAAGAGCTTTCAATTTTTCTTACTTTATTGATGAATTTATTTAAGAAAAAAATTTTAGATTGCATCCCTGACACATGCATGGGAAGACATGCAGTCCTGCATATGCGATATTTTTGTATTATTATGACATCTGTAGGCAGGCATGTTAACAAGCGAACGCCAGAAATGCCGCCGCTACTTCCTCTGCTGCTGCCCCTGCTGCTGCTGCAGCCACCGGCGATGTTGCTGTTGTGTCATTTGTGGTTGTTATGCTTGCTGATGTCGTTGTTGTTGTAGTGCTCATCGTCCTCATCGTTCTGATGGCATTTGCGTTTTTCTCTATTTCGATGTTTTAGTCGTAGTAGTTGTTGCTTTTTTTGCTGTTTATTACATGTTCAGCATATGTTGTGGATGAGCCTGAACGACCTGAAACATGAAAGAAAAAATAGAAACAAAAGCAAAAACAAAAGAATTGAATAACAGTACAGCAGCCATAAAAAAGGATGTGGAGACATGTGTTAGGTCATTTCCATGTCATAAACTGGACACATTTGCGCAGTTTTAGTAACGCATGATCCAAGTTTTAAGCGAATTTAAGGTCGGAATTTGTAGGAAAGCTTAAAGAGATGTAAATGCAGAGTGCAATAGGAAGCAAGAAATCAAAGAATATATTAAAGGACGCCTTGAGTAAGGCTTCGAGATCATCAGATGTTGTTCAAAGAGTTCTACGCAAGTGAAGGGTGTGAACTTGCCATGATATTAAAGGAGAGTGGGGAAGTGACTATAATAAAAAGAAAAGGGATATTGAGTATTTCGGCGAAATAAATGGAGGGTTTTAACTGTGCGTCTATTTTAAGTTGAGTTTTGGGAAAATTTGGATTTAGCCTAGTCGAAGAATTTTATGGCCTTTTCTGCGAAGTCTTCACTACTTTTTCTATTGAAAATCTTCTGCATATTCGATCTTTATAGCCTACTTTGGGCAGTCTTCACTTCATGTTAGTATGATCAAAATGTTATCAAAATATCATGAGAATATTATAAAAATATTATCATAATCTTACGAAAATATGGTCGAAATAAAATTGTAATCAGATTGTGATTAGACTTCTGATTGAAATATTACTTTGATTTAACTCACTCGTTAGAAAGGAAAGGGTATTATTTCTGGCAGGCGTTTAAATGACGCTTATAGTAACCCATAGTTTCCTCCTGCATATATCTATGTTTAAATCTGTAGGATTTTTTCAGTTATGTTGTTTAGATATTTTGATCGAACTTTGTTGTATGTATGTAAACGATTTCGGTTCAAATGTTAACCGAAACTCTTTAATAGTTTTTCTTAATAGATTTTTTCGCGTAATATTTCTTTCTCCACGACAATTTTCATAAAAAATTGCATATACTTTTTTCGATATTTACGTCTGACATTTGTTCTAGCTTTAATTTTCTGCACATATTGTTTTTGTGCGTAGGAATTTTGTACAGAGGTTTTGTTTTAGAAATTTTGCTTCATAAATTTTCTCTTAGACAAATGTATTTGTTGTAAAGATACAGGAAGATTTTTAAAATGTTTTTTTTTGCAAAAATGTCTCGTTAAATTTGCTCCACAGAGTTAATAAGTCGCGCCAGGCATGATGAATTACTCATTTGGCGGCTGAAGCCAAAGAACATTACTACTGCTTAGCAGCTGAACTAAATCAACGACGCACACACACACGCAGCTAGGCACCCACACATACAGAGTTTCTCGTGCACGCACAGCATTTCAATTTAAATGACAATCAAGTGATAAGCAGGAAAACGAAAATTGAAATGAAATCCAAATAACCCAAAGGGATAATAAACAAGATGCTTTTATTTTTTTTGTATGGAAGGAGGAAGGAAGGTCGCAGACTGTTGCCTAAGTAAAATATAGGCACGAAGAGTATAGAGTAAAGAGCACCAAAATTAAGTAGTGTAGAAACGAAATAAGAAAGAAAGAAGGCAAAAGGAAAAGGAATTTAATTCATTTGCTTTTGTTATCTGCCTGCAACAGATTTCTTTCACTGCGCTGCTCGGTTTTCTTCAGTGACAATACAAAGCAGCCGGCAAGCAGGCAAGCAGAAAAGGAAGCCACACACACATACGCACAAACAGACAAGGCTCACTGTGCGACCATGCTCATACGACGCGCCTGCCAAGCGCCGCCACAAAACTGACATGTACCGAAAATGTCAAAAATTAAAATTTATGCTGGCAAAAATGGCAGACTTGCAAACACAACACACACAACAGCAGTGCAAAAAAGAGAAATAAGAATAACAACAAACGGGCGCTTTGTATTAAATAGACTGCGAGTATCGCCAAGTCAAAAGGTCCAAGGGGAACTCGTTGCCAGCTCAAGCTATTTCGAAAGAGAAAATACAAGCGCACAGCGCCTAAGAAGACGCTATATTTGCGCTTGTTTACACATGCTGCTTCACATGTACATGTTTGCGTATGTGTGTGTGTGTGTGTGTGTTTGTAGGCGTGCACATGACACGCGGCATATGACATTTCTACTTATCATGTTAGTAGCAGCAGCAGCCTCGCTTTTCTTTGCCGCCGCTTTAATTTAATTTTAAGCCATGCGCACTTTCATATCAAATGCTTGCTGGCTGCTGATTCTGCACACCACCTTCCCCCTCTTTAATTTCTCCCCATCACTTGCTTGCTCTAAACTTACTCTTTCAGTTTTTATCCATTTTACTGTAGCCTACTCACGTTTGAAGTTTCAGAAATGAATTGAAATAGAATTAGAAATATGCTTTGTGTGCTTTTGGCTATGTGTGTGTTTGTGTTATGCTGTGTATGGTAGGCATGTGTGTGTGCGTTTTTGTGATTTAGAGAGCCATGTGCACAGATTATTTGTGGAAATGAAATATTAAATTAAAGGATTAGTATTTGTGTCAGGCCTGTGAGTGGTAGCTGCTGGCAGAGACAAGATCTAATGTTTTATTTGTAACCGTAGCCTAAAAATATGCTACAATAGTTTTGGTTCGAGTTGTGTTGTGGTTTCTTAAATTTAATACTTTTAAAATTGCAGTTTATTTCCATCTTTGTTAAATTCTCAGTTAATCTCTTGATTTCATTTAATAATCAAAGGAAATTTTCTAGAAAAATGAAAAACATTTTGCTACGGTAAGTTATTTTTATAAATTCGATTATATTCAATTGTATTCGAAAATGCAAATCATGTTGCAATTCTTGAAATTTTTCTGCATTTTAATTTCATTAAAGACTTCAAAACTTTTCTAACTTTAAAATTTCGGAAAAATTATTTTCAAAAGTAGCCTAAAAGTGTACTACAAATTTACACAATATACGTATTTGCGTGTATATTGTTAAACTTTGTAGACTTTTTTGTAATTTTGAGGTCGTGCTTGCACTCTACTTCAAATTCATCTTTTCGTCCTTCTTATAACATATTTATTTCGCGCTCGAAATTTTACGTACTTGCCTAAAATTAAGCTGTTATTTGATATAGTGGAGAATATGTGTCAAAACTGAGCTGCCTTTGTAAAAATGTAAAGAAATGTAAATAATTTCAATTCATTTCATTGCAGTCTTTGTCCTCCATATTAATCTTACAGAGTCTAGCTTTCCAATCAACTTAACTTCCTTCGCAGTTGCCTAAAAGGATGTTACACTTTGCTATATTCGATATGTTTGAGTAGATTTCTTAAATCACATTTGCTTAGCTCAAATTTGATCTCAATTACAGCCGTTCATAGTTATCCTTTTGTCTTTTCTCATGATTTAAAAACGTCGTAGAAAAGCCTAAAATGTTATGATTTGTACGTTCGAGATATTCGAGCACAATGTGCTTATAATGTGTCCTGGTGAATTGTTTTGAATTGGAAGTTCATGCGCATGTTGCAGAACTGCAAGGTAGCTGGAATAATGCTTTTCCCTTCTACTTATCTCATAAGCAATATTTGCCATTATCTGTACATAGCTATTCTTCTAACTTAAAGCATATTTTTCACGGAAATGCCTAAAAGCATATTACAGCTAAAAAATTTTCTTGTAACCTCGCTTTATTTGTGTTGTCATGAATTGTACTATTAGGTGCTTAATAATATTGGTTCGTCCGTCTTCCGTGCTTAAAAAATGTCCTTTTGAATAACAGCCAAAAATTTGTCTATTTAATTTTTATGCTTGAAATGCTTGCGCTATTTATTTAAAATTCTTGTTAGAAAATCTCACTCCCTCTTACATACATATACCACAGCAACCAACATAGAAAGCTTGACAACAACACACACACACACACACATAAACTAATTGCTTTACATACAAGCAAGAAAAAGGTATTTAAAAGTCTACAGCGGCGGCAAAGTTCAATTCTTAATTTTCAATTTAAATCCAATTTGTTCACGCATTGCTGCCCGCCTTCTCCTTTTCTCGGTCGCTGTTTCTTTTCTTTGCACCCCTCCTCCTTTTACATCTGCTCTTCCAAGCAACGCAGAAATGCTGCCTTGCCATGTGCACTCATTCGTGTGCGCCTGCTTCTGCTTTTTGCGGCGAGTGGGTGTTGCGCCTGAATGACAAGCGCAAGCGAAATTTTCTTTTATGTGTGTGCAGCTGTGTGTGTGTGTGTGCGTGTGCCTTGCGAGATCATTGTTTTTTAATAAAACATTAGCTTATGTCAGTCGATTGTCAAAGTCGGGCAAAGTAGTCGAAATAACTGCACAACAGCTTCAAGATGTTGGAGAGAGGGGAACCGAAAAGGGCGGAAGTACGAAGAGTGCAGTAGAGCATAGGCAGTAGAACGCGGTTTTGGTATTCCATTCAAATTCGATTCTAAACAGAGCCGGCAAAACATGCAGATGAGCAGAGCTGCTGCCTCTGCCTCTTCTTCAGCATTTCGTCTTCTTCTTGTCAGCACTACGCTGTCATGTAGTCTACTACTCTATGTCTGTATATGTATTGTATATGTGTGTGTGTGTGTGTGTGCATGTTTCAAGTACATTTGCATATGAATTGTATTTTTGAAATTCTCTTTGCTCTGCTCTCTTTTGCACTTGGCGCTGCATTGGCATTATAGTTCGTCTTTTCACTCACTGTCACGCGCTCTCACTCTTGCTGCATATGCTGCTCGTATTCTATATTTTTATTCAATTAATTTCAGCTTTCGTTGTTGCATTGCGATAAGTTGAGAATTTCTCTTGGCGCTGTCAAGACAATTGCGAACATTTTTTTGTGTATTTTTAATTTGGCGATTAGCATGCTTGCATAAGTGTGTGTGCTTTGAATGTATGCATGTGTATGTAAGCATGAAGAAATTTAAATTAATTAAAATTCTGTGCCAGCAAAGTGTGCAGATTTTGTAGTGCTTCCTCAATTGCTTCCGCTGCCATGTACAACAGGACGTATGAGTGTCACTCGAAGCGAATTATAATTGCTCATGCGAAGTGATGTGCGGAAGCTGGGCGAGGGTTAAAGAAGTGAGCAATTTTTATAGCAAGCTGACAAAGGATGTGTGAGAAGTAGGGGAGAAAAAGATGAAGAAGAAAAGTAAGTATGAGAAGATAAAGGAAGAAGCAGCAAGGGAAGATGAAAATAAATGCGAGTTAGTTGAAGAAAAAAAATTTATGATAATGATAAAGGATGAAGAAGAAGTAAATTATATAAATGGAACACGGAATGTTATGATACAGAAGCATAAATGAGAAGAAGATGAAGAAACAGAAGGAGACGGAGAACAGAAAGCTGATGAGCTATGGAAATATAGAAGAGATAGAAAAGATGAAAAGAGAGGAAGGTAAAATGGAATGATAATATAAAAAGATACTGTAAAAAGGCGTACTTGAGTCAATGTACGTAAAATGCCAAGGATCAGCAATAGAAGACGAGAAAAAAAAGCAGAAATTTAAGAGGTAGAAGAGAAGAAGGGATTGGAAAATCTAAATGGAAGATATGGAAAAATTGAAAGGAAGCAGATTAAAAAAGGAATAAATTAGGTTACTACGCTAGTCGGTTAAATGTGCTACTAATAGAAAATGTTGGATCTGAAGTGGTACAAGATCGGCGATACGGAAAAAAAGAAAGACTATAAAAGCAAAGCTGGAGAGGACAAAGAAGGGAAGAGAAGTAAGGACATCGATAGACCCAGCTTGAGATCTTCCCTATTTGAGATGCAGATTTTGCTTAAAGGAATGTTTCGTATTAAGATTTCTTGATATCAGGGTCGTTATTATGTTTTAGAAAAATTGTATATTTGATGTATGCAAAAATTACTCTTTCGGTAGCTGTAGTGTTAAGCTATCAAAATTGACACCACCAGAGGGCGCGCTAATTAATGCGTAACACGCATGCATACCCCAGGACGTGGCGCTTGCACAAAAACAAAGAACGTGCGGTTGAGTTTTTCACGTTCCGTCGTGTGTGGGTGTGGGTGAGTAAGTGTGTGTGCGTGTCAGAGCTTGGTAGAATTATTTGAATGCTGTAATTATGTTATGCCAAATTAAAATGCGTCATAGTCGTCTTCTGCGTTGTGCCCTGCCACAAGTGGCTTAAAGTTTTTGCCATGACAAAAGCTTTGCTGCAATGTTGTTGTGCTTGTTG
The DNA here is from genome assembly GCA_963457695.1 of Neria commutata. Classification (NCBI taxonomy): domain Eukaryota; kingdom Metazoa; phylum Arthropoda; class Insecta; order Diptera; family Micropezidae; genus Neria; species Neria commutata. Next base: position 49,922,525 of record OY735246.1, read on the forward strand.
TGCGTGTTGTTGTCGTTTTTGTTACGGCAAAAGTGTAATGCACAGCGACAGCGAACGCATAATAAAGCTGCAGATATTGCATGCGCTTTTGGCTGCATTTACGTATGCACGTATACCCACACAGAAGCAAGTTAGTAATGTTGACTAAATAGTTAGTCACGTTAATAAATTATATTGTTAAGGAAGTCTTTACATGAAGTGATTAGTCGAAGGCACTAACTTGGGTTATGTACATTTCTCATTAAAAGAAAGTTTGTCTGAAAGCAGAGAATGTCATTATTTAATGAAATTATTAAATTACCCGCTTTATTAGTAAAATACCCCGATAGAGAGAGTGCATTGTACTTCTTCCGTGTCAGGAAGACACGCTTTTGAATAATACAAATTTAGAAAGCAATTAAAAATTTTCAAAAGAAATATCGAAAAATTTAAATTATGATTTTTTTTTTATATAAAATTTTGATATAGCTTACTTAATTACTTACTTTGTTCAAGCAATGAAAAAATGCACGAAACCGATATGAAAAACAAAACTGCACAAATTGTTTACTAAACTATTGAAAGAAAGTCTGGCAACACTTTTATCAAATCACAAAATTATAATGTAATGGCAGCGCTGACGTGAAGAAGCTCTCTCCCTAGGCTGACGAGCTAGCGTTAAGACGCGAAACTGGACTTGCTTAAAAAAATTTATGAAAATCGACACTAGTAGGAAAATAATTTTTTACAGGTATATTGAAGAGATAATTTCAAGATGTAGATGACTAAATGGGTTGATGAGAAAGAAAAATATTTGAACTCGATTCGCTCTGTTTTTCGTACAGATACCGGGAATGCATTGAACTCCCTTCTAGTAGCAGTGTCTAAGTAAGTCAGTAAAGTCAGCTACAAAATTAGCTGCCTTAAATGGCATTTTATCCATTAACTTATCAAGCAATTTTTATGCGTGTATGGTGTAGGCGTTTATGCGCACTTGTATGTGAGTGCCTGTGTGTGTGAATTGCACACACTTCAAAATTATTTGCAAATTATCATGCAACCACTTAGTCGTGTGCACCGCAAACTGCTTGAAAGTGTATCATCCACAGGCACAAAAGTACAAAATTCCAACAACAACAAAAACAAAAACAAAAACCAACAACAACAACAAAATAAAAACATGCACAGCAACAACAACAACAACAGCGGCACAAAGTAGTACCACAAACAAAAGTGCCCCAAGCGAAGAAATTCGCATAATTTGCATTCTCACGCATTCGTGAGAATTTTTCGAGTATTTCGAGTTTTCGCCTTGCTCTGCATAAATTTCGGAATTTTTTTGCGTTGGTCGGGCGTGGGGCCGGGCGGGGCAGACGTTTCACATTCCTCGGCAGCAGGGATTTTGGTATTTCGTGGCGTGTATGAAGTGTGCAATAATTTGGCTGTTGTTGTTTTTGTTGTTGTTCTTATTTTTGTATTTATTATTTTAGAGCTGTTGCTGTTGGTTTTTGTTAGCTTGTTTTTGTTGGTTTCAATATGCTTGCTTTGTTATGCAAAAAGCAAAACTGCCGTGGCTGGAATGAGGCGGAAATTCTGTGGCGTGTTGAAGAAATTAAATCACGTTGGTGGAAACACTTCATGTCATTCGAACAGCCTGCTCTCTTTCTTCTACCTCTTTGGCACAGTACCAAGCAGACTGTCGCATTGGGTTTTGTGTGTTTTGTTTTTGCAGGCGCGGGTGTAAAATGCTTATTGTGCTATTCAACGCTTGCCGCGGTGGGCGTGTCGCGAGTTGTTGTTTGTAGCAGAAGCAGGTGCGATGTAGAGCTGCATTGACAGGTGACATGCGATTGCTACTCCGTGTTGACATAACTTTCACCTAAAGCGCAAAATCCGAATATCGTAGTGGAAGGCAAATAAAGCTCAAGGGAGACAGAAAATGAAGAAGATGTCATGAGTGCAAGGAAAGTTCCCTTAATTAATTGTAATTATTTATTCGAAGAACAAAAACAAATTCTTTATTTACAAAAATAACTGAGACATAGCTGCCAGAACTTTCGGCTCACACTTTAATTTAGTTAAGTGTAGAAATTTTTGCAACTTCCAAAGTGATAATGACTTCTAAAGGGCACATCCGTGATTCGTGATTGCCTAGTAGCATTAATACGAGCTATTCGTTGGCATATTACTATCTTTTACAAACACTGATATAGCATATGCATCAGAGAACTGCAAAAATCACATTTTCCTTGATTTAATCATGCACGAAAATTCCTACTCACATTTAATCACTCAGCAAAACTCAGTGTTGTATAAAATCAACATCATGCTAGCCAGCGCGTCGTTCAAGTAAGTGTGAGTCGACTGATCGAACATGTTCTATTCACATTTAATCATCCAACAAAACTCAGCGTTGAATAAAATCAACATTATGCTGGCGAGCGCGTTGCTAGGGTGAGTGTGAGTCGGCTGAACAAACGTAAATTACACTTGTATGAGCAAACGAGCGTTGGTTCTCAATATTGGTTTGTTGTTATAAAACTATGTATTTTTTTTTTTGGTCTCACTCTCTTTCTCCCTCTCTGCCGGCACATGCAAAAAATCATACGCGTTCATTTGTGCCTTTTGAGTTTTATTGTTGATCAAAATAATCGTTGTTAAGCCGAACGAGGAAACACCCGAAACGATTGGTATGAAGGCTACGATGAATTAAATCACGACCCAACCAGAAGCACATATTTTGATGGATTAAAAATCAACAGCGAACATGTGTGCTTGTGCAAGTTTGATCGCTTGAACGCAAAGGCATGTTTTTTAGGGTGTTGATTGCTTATGAACGTTTTTGCAATCACCCATTGCCGTTCTCTGATATGCATAAGTTTAAACTATTCATTATTATTATTATTAAGTACGACTAATGTTGTTAATATAAAGATTGTTTTGCTACATCTCAGGAAGAATTTGCATTTCAAAAATCCACAACCATCGACAATGGCGCCCAACGGCAATAAATTCATCACCCAGCGGCTACTGAAAGACGTGCTGACTCGCTCTTAAAAGAGAACAAATGCTACCGCGAGAGAGGTTTAAGCTTCGTTCTACTGGCTGTGGCACCAATTATATATATTAGGGCTAAGTACTGTAAGATGTGTCGGGGTGATATGAGAAGTATGGCCGTAAAGTATGGCCCAGAGCGGAATCTGAAGGCCGCCGGTAGGGCGCAGAGTAACAAGTGAGACAGGGGAATCGTTCAGAATACTTACAAGCTACAAATAAATGTTTGATGAATGTAGTTGAGCGTTCCGCCCTGTACAGTAGCACTTTTTTGAATTATGCGTAGGAATTCTATGCAGGAAATGGTACAATTAGTTTTTGCTACAAATGTAACATCTAACTATAGAACACAATAATCAATCCATATCCGAATATTGCAAATTACAGTGAGCTCGAGAAACATTAAAACCAAATTGTTGAGCGAATTCTTAAAATAATGCATCTAAGCTACTACTATCGCTAAACGTTCTAGATATTTTGCGCGCAGTCACGTGGTTTACGCGACGCTCATGTGCACACATTAATTGTAGGTGTACAGTTGAGAATAAGTCATATCTGAGTTATGACCTATTTTATAAATATTCACGCTTGCTGTTGGATTTAAAACAAAGTTAGTTCTCATTTGAAGAAAGAAATTTCCAAAAGAATTTACAATTAGAAATGTGTACATATTTTAAATACTAAGATATGCATAGAGGCTTCCCTAAATTGCATTGGGTCCAACACGTGAATTCAATGACTGTAGCAATATAAAAGGGCGCATTTTCCAAGCGGAAATCAGTCAGTTTCTGCACTTATATTAGTATAATTGAGAGGAATATGAAGTTTCTAGATGTTTTCGGCTTAAGCTTTGCCCTTTGCATGGCAGTCGTTGCAGTGCGCGTCGGAGCAATGTCTCCGCGCATTGTAGGTGGACAAACAGCTACGCTGGGACAGTTCTCATACCAGATTTTCATGAGGTTTCGCAATAAAATTTGCGGCGGCTCAATAATTTCCCGTAATTATGTTTTGACGGCCGCGCACTGTGTCACCAACCGCAACAACGGAACAAAGTAAGTGAATTAATTCTAACAGCAATAACAATTCATCACGCTCTCTTTGCATCGTAGATATGACGCCTCGGAGATCACAATACGTGCAGGTACTATAAACCGTGATTCCGGTGGTATGGTCGCCGGTGTTTCCGAAATTAAGGTTCATTCTGAGTTCTCCTTTCCGCGATATGATCTTGCCTTGTTGAAACTTGCCAAGCCTCTGACATTTACGAACAATATTAAGCCGATCGGGTTAGTTAATGCTGCGGTACCCACTGGAGGATCTATTTTGGCCTCAGGTTGGGGTTACCGCTCCACAAATGGCACCTCCCCAACAGAACTTCAATACGTTTATCTGAAAGTCGCTGGTGCTAGTAATTGCCTATACCATTCGACTATTTTATGTGTGGAGTCCCGTCGCGGCCAAGGCGTCTGTCAAGGGGATTCCGGCGGTCCCGGCGTACATAACGGCAAACTGGCGGGCGTTGTTAGTTTTACAAGTGGTGCATGCGGGACGGTACTACCGGATGGATTTGCTAAGATTTCAGTTCTCCGTGATTGGGTCGAAACCAATTCGGATTATAATAATAAACTTCGCCTTTAAATTCAGCGTTTGTCTAGATGTGTACTTCAGGTTTATTTCAAATTTCAATAAATTGAGCATGCGTGCTTTTACTAACGAGCGCAAAAAGAATGTTTTTAAAAAGAAGAGCAAATGATAAATGCTTACACTATTAAGGGTTTATGTTCCATACCTTTTTTATATAGTTTTTACGTAAATGAGTTCTTGATGGCGCACCCTTATTGGATCTGACTGTTATATATGATATTAGTCTTTCAGAAATAATTCCTAGTACATATATTACACTAGTAAAAAATTTAATAAGTAAATAATAGGCTTAGGCATAGCTTTCTCGTATTTACTTTTATGCGCTTGTTGAATTTTAGTACAATTTAACGGAATCTACAAATAGTTGTGCCCGATTGAATTTGAGAAGCTTTTCATGGCATCTCGGAGAATTGCACAATTCATCACGAGAAATGGCAATAAATTACATATAAGATAAATTTCATAGTAGTAGATATACATATGTATATATGTGCGAATGATGATGAGTAATGGTCGTATAAGTCATCTTTTTTCGAAGGCGCTTTAAAATTTTAAGTACTTTTTTAAGCAAACTTCAACTTTAAGGCCATATCGCAGCATCGCAAGCTGTAAATCAGCGTAAAAGGATTTGCCTTACTTTGCGAATCTTGCATTAAACTGAAAGGACTTTGGCCTTAAGCTCGCCGCCGCGAAATCCATTAAAAAAGAGTTCAACGTCTCGCACAGCAGCCAAAGCAGCGAAACTAAACACAGCACGTTGGCAACACTGTTTGCATAGGTATTACATTTACTTGCTATGCTTTTGTGCGCGTCTTTTTTTTGCCGCTGTGGTGTAATTTGTAGCATATTTTTTGGCGCTGCCACACTATTTTATGTGTTTTCATTGTGCGCCGCGCGCTTAATTCATCTTTTATTTGTGTTGAAAATGCAATTTTTTTGGCGCTCGACTTGTTGTTGTTACTTTTTTTGCGCCCTTTTGTGTTGTTGCCTCATTCACTCAGATTTTTGTTAGTGTAGCACGTTTTATCTCATTGCAAGCGCACTTACTTACCGCATGACGTACTGCCGCCGCTGCCAACACGCACCAAAAGCCTTTTTATGTATTTCTATGTGTGTGTGTAGGCGAGTACATTTGTTTTATGTTTTGCTTTGTTGCATTTAAATTTATGAGTGTTATTAACAAAAACTGGCCCTAGTGAAAATAAAGGCGCGCAAAAAAATCTGCAATAATTAAAAAACGTGTTAGTAAAAAACTTTGAAAAAATGCGAGAAAATCGCGTAAAAGCGCAGACCAAAAATAACAAACCACATTTTCCATTACATTTAGGTACAAACGCACTTATACCATTTCACTTTACAACAACAGCAACAGTGGTAGTGGCAAGCAACGTGCCACAAAAACGGCAAGTGGCAACATTGCCAAGCGCCAAAAAGTATGCGCTGATTATAATAAACATAATCATAAAAATTATTTCACCATGCCCAACTTCCCTGCAGCCGCTGCCTCATGCACTGTAGTCGGTGCTTTTGTGGTTTTGTGCTCTTGGAGCGTTGAGCTGCGCTTTGACAGCGTGCTGCTTTTTTTGACGACAGTCTGCCTGCAAACCTGCAAATGAGTTGAAAGGCTAGGCTTAAAACAACAGCATAGCAACTCACACACTTTTATCAACAGAAATTCCAACACACACACACACACGTATGAGAATGATGACGCAGTTCAACGCAGCGCTGCATTTTTTTCATTTCCTTACATTGGTTTACGCCTTCTTACTTTGCTTTGCATACTTTTCGGCGCAATAACATTTCTCTTCGTTTGCTTTTTGTATGTTACATTATTTTCCCTTACTCTTTATTGTCAATTTAGCATGATTTATTTAAATTTTCATATTTTTCCATATGCAATGAGCGTGTTTGCTTAGTGGCAGCTGGCAAACGGTTGTGCGCCTTTGCCTACTTTGCATGAAGCTATTAAGCGTGGTTGCAGGCTTGTCTTTATGTGTAAGCGTAGCTGTGCTTTAGCGAGAACTGGCAAAAAATGTATGGCAAAAACTACGAAATTCATATGAAATTTTAACGATTTGATTGAAATTTAAATTTTTAGCGGCAGTTCGTTGAGGCTTATGCGGGTTCGGCAAGAGGCGTGGGAGCAGTGAGGGTAGACTTTTGTGTATAAAATACATTGAAAATAGCAGAAAGTCTAACTAAGTACAATAAAGCGCATATTTAACTCTTATGGCATATTATGAGCAGCTGTACTAAAGTTAATGGCAATATTTCTAAGCTTTCCAATAGCTGAAAGCTTCAGGCTTCGGCCGCAAGCTGCATTAATGCCGGACTGGTAATTAGAGTTAAGAAAGCTGCACTTCAGTTAGCAAAATCTAAGCCGAAAAGGTTTAATCAAAACCATTTGAATCGGCTTAAACAAAACTGTCTAAAATGGATTGGGATTCACAATTTTCACATAATTATTTGCCTTATTTGGATTTCAATCCCTGATATAAGCAGCTCTTTGCCATATCATTCAAGCACGCGCATAGCAACTTTTGCCATTTTATTTGCATACACTTTTTAAGCCTTCTCGGTAGCACGCCTTAATTCCAAGAATTTGCTTTAGATTTTAACACCAAACTTTTATTAGCATATTTTTAGGCGCTCGCCTGCAATCCTTTTTACTTTAATAACCATCGCTTTACCTTTTTTGCACTCTTCTCTTTTATATTGACTCAATTTTGTTGTTTTCATTTTGGGCTATTTTATTTGCATATTTTTGCGCGTACCATAATAATTTTTATATACAATATTATGACTTTTTAATGAAATGCCTGCGGATTTGTTTTGATTATTTTTGCTTGCGGTGCTCAAAGGAAATACAAATTTAAAAACAAAAAAGCAATTATGCAATTTATAAAGGGGCAATGAAAAATGTTCGACTGCTCGGACTTGAAATGTATGCTATAATAACGGCATTATACTATGTAAGAAATATTGAGGCAGTTGATCCAGTTGGTTGAAAGCCAGAGATAGTGCGATAATATTGATGTGAGATTGCTTACCAGGGAACAAACTGAACTGAAGATGCAAAAATCTCTATATGCATGTATCTACTCAATTTGAAATGAAATCAAACGAAAGAAGAAGATAATAAAAAGGCCATTTGACAGTGCTTGCTTATAATGCTTTGAACTTGTTAAAGTTCTCTTGACAAAAATTAAATGAATTTTAAAATAATGCAAAAACTACGTAACTTTAGAGTTTAAACCTTTTCAAAGATATTAAATTAAGTGCTTGATCTTAATGCCTTGAACTTGCTTACGAATTCTTGAAAAGAATTTTTTCTGTGCTTAAAAAGAATCTATATAACTTATCGATACTCAGAGTCGTTGTATGTTTCTTAACTAAGAGACCTTATTTTATCCCCTTTTAGAAGTTATTAAATATATTCTAACATGAGCATATTTTAATATGAGCTTTAGTTAACAAGTTTCGAAAATTTTTGAAACAATCTAAAATTGCTTAAAATAATTGAATCTACGCGTAGTTATATTTTTGGCTGTCCCCTTCCAAAAATTTATACATACTTTCTACTACAATTTCCGGGAGAAGCTTCTGAAAGGCGTTCCTATTAAGCACTCATTCTACAGTTGAAAAAAGTTGGTGCTTGACTTGAGTTTAAGGTACGAGTTTTAGCTAAAAAATATTGGAAACCTTTTTAGCAAAATTTTGGTAAATATTTTGTGCTTTGTGCTACTCCAAGTCTTTCACTGAACTGGCATATTTTAAAGAATATATTCCGTCTTTCTAAAGCTGCTGCCAATCTCAGACCTTTTAAAACGCCGCCTGCATCCCACTGACTGTGAGTTATAAAAGTGCGTGAGTTCTTCTGTGGGTGTTCATTTTCACATTTCAGTGTTGCTGTTTTATGAGCATGAAAAAGTTGTCGTTTTCATTAAAAATTTTAATTTTTAAGCGCATTTTCATAACGACTTTAATAATTAGGTGTGGTAGCCTTATTAATTGGCCTGGCAAAATAACAGCATAACTCCGTTTTTATAGCATACTTTGCGGCACTTTGACTACCGCTATGAAAGGCATACTTTTGTGTGGCATGCTTTCAGGCGCATAAAGGTGCTCTACACTTTATGCAAAAAGTATTATTTGATGGCATGGAAATGTGGAAAATTTTGTATATCAAATGCATTATCAATATTTTTATAACATTTTCGAACAAAAGGGCATAAAAAGCGAAAGAGAGAATGAACAAGAATTTTTCTCTTGGCCAAATGAAAAAATGCGCAATTGTTGAAAAATTCATAAATTTAAATTGTCAGTGGTTGCAGGAGGATGGGGAGGGGAGGGGGTGGGTAAAGCAGGATCAGTGGCCTTTGCATCAGCCACAGCACAAAATCGTTGACCCAAAAATATAATTTTTTTTGCTTGTAAGGAATGCAGGCTGTGCGACTGGCAGATAGCCCTGCTGTTCTTTCCCCTGCCTACAGCTAATTGCAGAAATTTATGCAAATTAAAAGCAGATTTTTTGCTTAGTCTCTTTCACTTTTTTCTCGCTTTTCGCTGGAGTGTGACATGCAGCCGAGTGCTGCAATTGATGCCACTCTTCAGGGCGATATTTCACCCTAAGCGTCACTTGAGCGACGACGCTGAAGCGCGCTGAAGGGGCCACTCGATTTGTTAGCAATGCAAGCAAGAAAATCATCGACGAAATGCTTTCAATCTGTGCCAGCAGCCAACTCGAGCGCAAAGCAACTTGGCGAGCTGCGGGCCAAAAGCAGCGCAAGTTGGCAAGGGTTAAATGCGAAACGCAAAAGTGGCACTGGCTGGCAGCGTGCTGGGAAAAGTTGCCAGATTTTGGCTTGATTTAGCAAATTTTTTGCTCCTTTTTTGGTATATTAATTAATTTTCAATGTAAATTCCTGCCCGTATAAGTAGAAAAGTAGAAAATGCTAAGGCAGCGACAAAGAATTCTGTGTGCTGTCTTCAAGTGCCACAAAGAGTATAGAGAGAGAAAGGGATAGAAGAAAATAATATGCACACTTGCTTTGTGCAATTTATTTAATGGAAAACACTTGAGTCTACTGTAATTATGGGGTTAAGTGGAAATGAAAATTATGCTACTAGAAAATGTTTAGAATACTCGTATTATAAAGAAATCGTATGGGAGCCGATATTTTATAGAGCCGAATCTTATTTAAAGTGAAATTACAATTGAAAGAATAAATAAGACAACAATTTTGCTTATTTTATATGAATAAAGGTTTAAATGTTGCAAATAATTGTTATACTATATTTGAATATATGAAATTATTTTATGTGCCTGGTGAAAACTTTATTTTTGTAGTTTGTTGGCAAAAATACTTTCCAAAAAATTTAATAAATTCCAATTCGTGGAGCTGTGGAACAGTTAAAAAAGAAATATCCGAATATAATATTTTTGCAGCTTTGATTTAAAACCGACCACTCATAGAATTACAGTTTTTGTTCAAAAAATTTAAAGTGCAATTTTTCTGTACAAAATTAAGCATTCATATTCTCAAGAAATGTTATATGCAAAAATATAAAAAGAAAAATGTTAAGCTAAATTTCAATATAGTTTTTTTCAAATAACTAAAAATTTTCCTATGCCATTCATTTTTCTTCGACTTAATGTTGTTGTATACTTATTACTGGCAACTCCGTATAATTTATAGGGTAAACATTGGCATTTATTTGGACTTTACTTGGAGTTGTAAATTTAAGCTGCACAGGCTCAAGTCAAAATACCTAAAGGTAAGTCCCTATCATACTTCATGGACTTTTAAGCTCTCTTGTCAGTTTGCAGAAGGACATTTACCCAAAACTTTTGTTGGCAACCGTCACGCTGGTCAATTCTAAAGGAAGCATATAAAACTTTGGTGCTTTGTTGTTGTTGTCCGCTTGAGCGTGCGACTCTTGAAGCTTTATGAATGACCTTTACCTTTGGCTGTTTTTCTAGAGTGTGTGTGTATGAGTGTGACTTTATTTCAATTGCAATTGGCCGCAATTGTTGCTATTGCTGCTGTCACGGCTCCAGCAACAAAAGCAACACTTAATAACTGTCATTACGAGCTTTGCACAAACAAAAGCGAAAATGTTGCTGCGTGTTCTTTTTGGCGTAGCAGGAGACAAACAATTGCAGGCAGCAAAGGACAACAACGACGGACTGGACACACACATTAATAGTTTTAATGCCTGAAGTAACGATGTCACGCAGTTTGCACTGCAGAGTTGCAGAGTTGAAAGAACAAAAGCAAAAACCAGTCTCATAAGAAGCAATGATCAGGGCTGCCAACTTAGCCTTTTGTTTGCTATGGCTTGTTCGACTTACGTTACGGATTGAGAAGAAGGTGAAAAAAGTGTCTGTTGTGAATGTGATTCGATTCCGGACTCGGTTAGAAGGAAACACATTACTCGATTTCTGACTTGGTTTGGGGGAGAAAAAAGTACCTGTAATTTTATGATTATCAATTTTTGCTGTAATCCCGAATAAATTAGACGTAAGTCCTGCCTGCTTCAATAAAATAATGTAACGATTTCTGAATCCTTCGCATTTTTGGCCCATCTATTGCCAAATTGGCACCCCGGCCAGTTTTGGGCAAAACAGAGGGCATTAGCCTAATGAAAAAGTCTTAAATTAATTCGGTCCATAGCTCAAGTCAATGCTGCTTAAATTATATACCGGTTCGAATCTAAACTGTTTTCGATTTAAAATCATACGCAGCCCTGACAACTGCAAGTAACACAAAACAACAACAACACGAAAACAACTCCACAAAGAGCCGAAAAACAATAATAGCGATCCGCGCTGGGCAAGTGCAAAAGGCATGGAAGAGATTAGGAGAGAGAAGAGGAAGACGATGAGCGAGAGGCGCGCAAGAATGTCGCAACTTCCGCTGCTGCTTTGTGTGTGTGTATATGTGAAGTTTTGCGTGTGTGTGAGTGTGTATGTGTCAGCATAACAACAAAATAAAAGCCATTAGAAAGCATTTCAACATTTCTACTTTCCGCTCGCATTTCACACAAAACTTTTTCGCCCAAAAAGACAAAACAAACACAAAGAACAACAACAACAACAAGGAACAAATGGTCAAATTTTTGCGCCACAGTATAAAAAGGACACTTTTCGCGATTTGTACATGTACATGGCACATGGACAAAAGCACCAGATTTATTGCTTACGCAAGAATGCAACTCTGCTGCCATGCCATCCCCTAGCCCCCTTAGCCCTCTACTATGCTGAGGATTTTGCTGTTGCGCTCACTAGCGACATTTGCCACATGTGAAGCATGAAAGTGTTAAGAGCGGATTGTTTTTCTTTTTAATTTATTTTCTTTTGTACTAAAGACAAATATTTTGCCTGGTGGAACAAATTTTCGAGGGTGATTTTTTTCTTCGTTCTGTTTTTTTACAATCGAACTTTCGAGAGCAGAAGAAAACGAAAAATGTTCACTCGTAAAGCAAAAACCAAAATCAAACAAGCATTTTTCAATCAATGTGGTTGCGGAGAGTGTGTGGAGGGGGAGGGGTGGGGAGGGAGGGGGGGGGGGGGGAGGGAAAGGGGCTCAAGCAGCTGAACAGCGTTGCAAGTTTGCAAGTTGTCGGCACTTTTTCTCTTACTCTTTCTCTGCCTCCTTTCACCTGGCCGAGAATTTAGCAAAAATATTTGCCTAACATTATCAATACAAAACAAGTAAGGAAGTATCAGTCGGGTTTCACCGACAGAGTAATACCCTACACCATGTTCCCAAGTGGGGTGATAATTCACTGAAATTGTGGGTGCATTTGATTTACAACCTACATAGTGGGCGGACCACGCCCATTTTTGGCAGACTACAAGATATACCTAATAGGACTATACATGCCAAATATTGATGCTCTGACAGGTGTACACCAGATGTTATCGGCATATTTATTTTACTGCCCCCATGGTTGGCGGACCACGCCCATTTCTGGAGAATTAAAAGATATTCCTACCAGGAACGAAGTAACCAAATCTGGACTCTCTGGTGTATATATTATGGAAGTTAAGAAGATTTTTTGTTTATCGCCTATATAGTGGGCGGACCACGCCCATTTTCTTGTATGGCATCTAAGACCTATATATCAACTTGGGAACCGAATTTCATTCATTTATATTCGTAACTAGTCAATTGGTAACCATTTTACCGAAAAAATTTTGCCGGCTATATAGTGGGCGGATCACGCCCATTTTTTCCTGAGATATAGAAGACCTACCTCTTAACTTGAATACCAAGTATTAATCTTTTCCATGAGTAATTACACAAATTATAGCCATTTTACCGAAAAAAATCCGAGGTAGTGGGACTTACAGACCCGTTGTGGGCGTGTCCTTTGGGTAATTTGAATAATTTTAACACTTTACCTAACCCGAGGTTCACTGTAACTGTATACCAAATTTGGTCCAAATCGAGCAACTCCTTCTTTCTTTTTTTTGCATACACGCAGACAGACGGACAGACGGACAGACGGACAGACGGACAACCGGAAATGAAAAGAGAAAGTGTTTCTGATCATTTCTATATACTTATGTCTATACCTAGGAAGGCTCCTTTAATGCGTTACAATTTTGGCACAAAGTTATTATACCCTATTACCATAGGTGTAGGGTATAAAAATACAGCTCAATACTTTGAGCCACACTTGCGCAGCCCACGACTTGTGCCTACCCCACTTCCCCCTATTCTTCAGCTGGCGACCGACCCGCATTGTTAGATCGCACCCGCAAAACTTTTCAACATTTTAGCACTGTTAGTTTGCAAGCTCGATATTGTTTTTGTTGTTATTGGAGCTGTTCAAGTTTGCTCTGCCGGTGATGCTACTCAAGTGTCAGCCCGTGCAGGAGCAACTTTTCTGCTTCACTCAGCTTTCGGTTGTGCCTCGACATGGCAAGCGCGCAAGGCTCCCGCGCATCATCGCACTCGGTGTGTGGGCATTCAATCTTACTTTGCCGCGCTATTGTTATTTCTTAATGTTGTTGAGCCAGTGGCGTAATTGAGAAAAGGCTTACCTTGGATAGCAGTAGCATGCCATATGAATAGATCAATATATATTTGTTAGTAGAATCATTCATCTGTACTATTATTATTGGAATGGGCGCTTGTTCCAGATGGTCTTCGAATCGTGCATTATTAAATGCCTCTCTAGTTTAATGGTGTCCATGGGAATTTCTGCACAAAAATATTCGATTGTAAATTTGTCAAAATGATTACTAAAATATTAAGGCTTATAATGTATATTATTTCTATTGAACGCTGTGTTGCCACGCCATAAATAATAACTTTGCCTATATTCAAGTTTAAAACACTTATTAATATTGAATTATGTTTATGGCATAAGATACACCCGATTCTTGGGGGTTATAATAATAATAATTGATTGATAGCTTTCTCGCGTTGACTTGTGTGTGTTTGTCATATTTTTCACAAATTACCGGGACCTACATTAACCGTATCCGAACGGGTTGACTATCTTTTCATGGCGAAAAATTCTCTCGGAGAATTGCCATTTCATTGCAAAGAAATAATTTGAACAAATTCTAATTTTATTATATGATCTGAAGCGCCGGCTGAGATTTAAACCCTGCCGCATCAGCGATCAAGCACTTGTCCCTTGAACTTTCCATTATACCTCTGCATAATTTTGCTTATAAAGCCAAGCTACATAGTTGAAAAACTAGGAAACATTGTTTAAATCGAATCGAGGATTGCCATGCCAAAGGATTTTAGGAAGTGTAGCCTTGAGGGACTATGTATTCGATATTGTATGATCTTATCGAGCAGCATACGTTTTCCGCACTTATCGTTTAGGTTTCCATAGAAATACAATATTTTTCCAGTGATAAGGTGCGAACCTCTCTTTAGTACCCCTTTTGTCTAATATATTTCTTATATTCCACTGTAGTCGTTGCACCTTATCGTTAGCAACGTGAAAAATGACGCGTCCGAGGCAACACAAGTGAGCTTCAACTCGAATTTCTGGCATAAATTTTGTTGTTGTTGCAGTTTTAGTTGATGTTATTGTTGATATTGCTTTACCCTTTTATTTAGAGTATATATTTTGAAAATATTTTGATACGAAACTTCGAGACTACTCGTGCTTTCGCTCAAAATGCAAAATAAAGTTGATGGCTGCAGTGCAGCAGTGTGGCAAGTGCACTCTTCCCGCTCCTCCTTCGACACACACAGGTCAGAATTGTGTGCGGCTGGCAGCAGTGGTACGAGTAGTACCAGCGGCTTTTGCCGTTCAAGTGTTTGCATAATATTTGGAAGTTTGCACTGCCAATTAAAGTGCAAATTGTTGGAGGATGCGTTGAAGGAGGAATTGTTGATCACGCTGCAAATGAGCGCTTGCTAATGGAGTTAAGTGCAAATTTCTAGAAAGGCTGTTATTAACTTGCCTAATGGCTGCAGACTTTCAGCGGGCAACTCAAAAGTTTGTCAAACAGTTTTGAGATATTAGCAGCATAAGAAAGGGTTATTAATGATGTGATTTTAACGTATCGTTCAACAAGATTTTGACGTATGTATGCACTTTTGTAATAATTTTAATTAAAGAAGTTGACCATATCGCAAGATTTTCAGCTTCAAGAGAGATCAGTAGTTTTTATGAACACATTTGGAATTTATGATTCTTGATTTAATATTTAAGGAGCTCGATCAAAATTATTTAATAGTGTAATAAATTAAATACAATTTTTAATGGAGATCAATTTTTACAAAAGGCAAAACATAGTTTAAGCTACGAATTTCTTGCGCAAGGCATGATTGTTTTATGTCTAGATAGATAATGAGAGCACGCTGGAAATGTTGGGAAACTTTTCAATTCTGCAGACAGTTAAACTAATAAGGGATGTCAAACTGGCAGTGCCAACTGAGCAAAGAGGAAACAGAAGTAGGACGTTGTCAATTTTTGCTCAAACCCCGTTTAGATTGAGCTATGAATATTAAGCTGTAACTATTAGAAAGCTAGACCTAAGCCGCGCTTACACGAGCTGTGTAATGGCTCAAATGTTTGTTCGCTATTTCAAAAACTTACAGAAAGTAAAATTATTTATATAAGTTCTTTAGGTTCACAATAAATATGCTTAAGTGATAATTTTTCCAAAACATTAGGGGTATTCCCTATCCGGTGCAATTGGTCCTGCAAAAGAGCAAAAGCAAAATATTTTTCCACCTTTTGCATACACAACAACAAAACACACTGGTTTGCTTTTGCATTAGTCACAACTTTCCTAGACCAAAATCCATTGCGTTTAGTGGAAAATATTTGATGCAAAATATGAGCATAGTTGCCAGTTTAAAAAATCGCACTTATTGGTGTTATAAATATTTACCCATGATTTCATTTGCTGCATTTTCAATTAAGAAGTCGCTTAATTGTTGTTTTTCGCTCTTTCGTGGCATTTTTTTGAACACTCAAATAAAACAGCTATTTGACAAAAACATTTGCAGGGATTTCACAATCGGTCGTTCCCGATTATAAAAATGCAAAAGAAAAATTTTGCTTTTTCTTTTACATTCGCTACGGATAAGGAATACCCCTATTGAGTTTTACAATTTTCGTTGGAAAACTATGAAAACGGGAGAAGGTTGGAATCACGTCAGATGTTTTTGGATTATTTCTATATTTTTACTTTCACAGAAATGATCATAGTGAAGAAACGGTATGATGTAAGTCAAGGGTTTATAGAGGAAAGTGGAGTTATTTAATGCAATATTAGTATTGTATAATATTTTTATTTAAAATTTGTGTAAATAAAAATGTTAAATTCATGCAAATTTAATTACTAAAATATTCAAACCAATCTTTAAGTTTTCAACCTGAACCATAGCAATTCTGAACATATATTTAAGCCTAAAAGAAGTCTAAAATCGGTGTTGAACTATGCAAGATCTGTTTCGAGCACTTTTAAAGAAAGTTTTAAAGAATATTTATATAACAAACTTCTGACAATTGTTAAACTTTTGCAAGACATTAAGCGTATCAGTGCTAAGTACGAAATCCTTTTCATTAAATCATGCTGAATTCGTTGGCGTGTGGTAGAATTGTCCTTTCTTACATTGATGGTAAGAGATAAGATGATATGTCGTAGTGTTGGGGCGTTGTTGCGTCGTGGGCGCAGGTGTTTTTATTTCATCTTGATGTTTACTTCTTGCGCTGGAGTTGCTCTCATTGTTATTATGTGCGTGGTAGCTTTCAAGAGAATTATCCTTTGATTGGCATTACAATATGCAGATTAGATTTCAGCGAATTTACAACAACTACAAAAATAACACACGGATTATTGCTGTTGTTGTCTCCTTGCAAGCTACCCCCCTTCAGCATGTTGTCTTCTTTTTTGTGTGTATGGCAAACAGGCAAGCGGAAACGGCAGTAGAAGAAGGAAGTGTAGACGGAACTGTGCGTGCGCGTTTCTTTTGTTAAAACTTTAATAAAATTTTGTTCATCTTTGGGAAAGTGGAATGTCAAGCATCAGCTTACAAAAGGTGAGTGCTTGGCAGCTGATGTGCTCGTTAATGTTGTTGTTGGCAACAAAAGCGTCGGCTCTTAGTGGCGGCGCAGGTGGGAGTACATACCCTGCTCATCACTCGTCAAGTGGCAAAGTTGTTGCTGTTTGGGGGGAAAAAGGCTTAAAGTCAATTTTTATTCAAGTGGAACTTTCAAATTTATTTGCCGCTGTGCTAAGAAGTGGCTGCCTGCAGGATAACTGATGGCATATAGCACAAATACAATGGCATACTTGAAATGAAATTACTTGCTTGCTGGAAATATGAGCGCTATAAGCCATAAACAGCAGAAGGTGGGGCGAGGGCAAGCAAGCATAAATTAAATGAACAAAAAACTGAAATCCGTAAATCCGCCAGAAAATGCGCCTTAATAGAAAAATAAGCGCCACTTAAATTGTGCCAAAGCAAACAAAAGGGCAGGGAAATGGTGAGGAGAGGCTGAAGAGCACATCGCTACACTGCAAAAGTCAATTTACTGCAAAATTGTGATGAGAAAATCAAAAAGGTGGCAAAAATGGCAATAAGTAGCCTAATAAGGCTTAAGGCACGCACATACACACTCACACACACACATGCACATTTAGAGGTCTAAGCCTAAGGTGCGCTCTTGTGGAAAAAAATGTGGCAAAGCCAGCTAATAGGCTCCATTACGCTCGTTCTCATATATTGCAGGCTAATAACATAAACTAAAGGATAACGTAAGGATAAGCAAATAAATTCCAGGCTTGCCATTTTTCCCTCGAGAATCGACTGGAGTCGATTGAAAGTGGTTTGAGACGAGCGGCAGGCATGTGAAGTGTGTGCGTGGAGTGTGGATGAGCGATTTGAAGGCGGAGGCTCAAGCGCCTTTAGGTCTTAAATAGTTGCTACATGAAGGTGTGTGTGTGTTTGCATAAGCGTGAGTTTTTGTGCCTTAAGCAGTTGTTAATGCAACACACACACTCACACAAATGTACACTCACTTTTGTGTTCAGTGCCGTCTTTAGATGCTTGAGGGTCATTGGCTCAATCGATATGGGGAACCCGTTAGTCTTATCTTTTTGCAAGAAAATACTTTAGAAAATATATTTAATAGAAAAATTAGAGCCGTCAACATTTATTTCGAAATTATGAAAACGCATTTTCCGAAAGATTTTTAAAATTTTTCGATTGCAAAATGCAAATTGAAACGAATTTGAAAATTTTACTTACCTTGATACTTGAATGTATTCTGGAAAAAAAAAAATATTAGGATAATCGGAAAAGTGAGAAAAACGCTATGAAAGAATGGAAAATATTGTAATGTTTTGGATAAAATATAATAATTTTTATTTAAGTAAGCCATTTTTAATTACTTTATTTCGGAATTTCAGCATAATTTTCAGGGCCCATTATTAAAATCGCACCTGCTCATATGCAAGTGGTGCCTGTCGATAAATATGCTGCTAACATAATAGCGCTTGTTGGTTGGAAAGCTGCGCGGAAGGGAAAGGATTGCAAGTAGAAATTCACTTTTCCGTTTCCTTACAGTCTTTTCTGCTCTTCTTCTGTTTTTTCGTTTTTTTTGGCGCGAATTTGCAAAAGTGAATTTAAGCACTTTTCAAATAAGACTGATGTTCTGCTTAAGGTATGCCCCGTTTACAAGCAGCTGTGCATGTGCTTGTGTGTCTGTGTGTGTATGTGAGGGCGCATGCTTAACGCTTTTATGCTTGAAACGTGATATTATAAAAAATGTATTAGTGTGACGCGCCGTCGGCCGCCAAGTGAATCCTAAGGAGCGCGCAAAGAATGCGAAAGTATTGATGGAAATCCTTGGCATTAGGAAGTGAAAGGATTCTTTTTCAATAAACTGCATGCGTCGTGTGGCTGTGTCGATATGTATGCATGTATATGTAGGGCTTTGAGAAAAAAATTTATTGAATCCCTGCGCTATGCCATATCCCTAAAATTTGGCTTTGCTTGTGTGCACTACATGCCGAAGCCTAATTTTAAAGTAGCGCTTAGTGAAGCGTATCCTTGTTGTATACTTATTTTTTTGGAATTTCCTTCGCGCGTTTGCTGAAAAACATTTCATGCTTTTCCTTTAAGAAGTTGATTTTATTGCGTCCTGGCGTAATGTAATTTGCAACGCACACATGCATACTCGTACACAAGCGAACACACACTGGCAGACAGACAGTCGTACAGGCAGACAGCGAGACGTTCCTTCAACCCCATATCGCCTGCTTACAACATGTGAAGTGACGGCGCAGGAATTATGCGCGGCGGCATTTGGAAATTGAATTGAATTTCAATGGCAGCTCCTGTGGGAGTGGCTCTGTGTGTGTGTGTGTGTGCGTTTGCATTGGTGTTAAGGGAATGCGTTTGGCATCTGGTAGGCATTTAAATGCCACTGTCAGGATACGCGTAAATTTTATTAGCACCATTTCAAATGCATTAAAGGAAATTAGGCTGAGGGCGTATGAGGGCATGCTTGGGCTGTATTCGCTGCTGGTGGCAATTGAAGGTCATTAAATGCTGCTGTAGGTGAAGGTGTTTTAGGAGCATAGCACTCATACATAGCAAGATGTTTGCTATACATGTGTGTTACCCTGTGTTATTTTATTTGAATTTTTGTGACATGTCATTTATCTTTATTCTGGCAATGCCACTCCGTTTTTCCTTTTGTTCTGTAAAACTCGATGTATTCAGTTTGAATCGAACCGTTGAATAAAGCGCCGGTCATCGTGACAAATATCAGTAAGTGGAATTAACCCTAAAATAGTAGTGCGATTCATAGAATGAACGCGTCGGAATTAGCTAAGTGCAAAATTCCAGAATTGAAAGCTAAATTAGAAGAGTTAGGCGCTAAAACTACGGGGAATAAAACTCAACTCGTTTCGCGATTGCAGCAAGAAATGGCTAAAGCGACAGGTGGTGAAGTCCATGTGTTGGACGTGAGTGCGCAAGAGGATCTGGAGGAAGGTGGTAATATGCTAGTGGCGAATAGTAATCAAGAGGTGCAAAAGTTGAAGGAGGACGTTGGTAGTCTCCAAAGGACCATGGAGGTGCTGACCCAACAACTTGCCGAGATAATCAGTTCGTCAAAGAGAGCAGAGACTGTACCACTTTCAATGAATCCAGAATGTTCGTTTGTCGGACAAGAAGTTTCGTGCACAAGTATGTCGACGAGAGCCGTTGAGAATGCAGCGCAACGAGTAGTTGTTTCAAGGAATCCAGAATGTTCGTTAGTCGGACAAGAAGTTTCACGCACAAGTTTGTCGACGGGAGCCGTTGGGAGTGCAACGCAGCGAGTGGCTTTTCCTGTGGCAGAGATGA
The DNA here is from genome assembly GCA_963457695.1 of Neria commutata. Taxonomy (NCBI): domain Eukaryota; kingdom Metazoa; phylum Arthropoda; class Insecta; order Diptera; family Micropezidae; genus Neria; species Neria commutata. The sequence continues at coordinate 49,943,056 of OY735246.1, forward strand.
CAACGCCGCAAACTAATGCGCCGCAGTCGCATGATTTGCTTATGTTGTCGCCAAGGGCTGTTTCACATAGCGACATACACGCGCAAGGGCAGGCAAATAGTTTCAGCGGTGAAACAGCTATATACCCATCCTATGTGACGACAAGTGTCATACCGCTCACAACGTTTACCCCTGCGCTGTATGTACAGTCGAACGGATTGAGTCGTGCAGCAACGCTCAATCCCTCTCTTATGGCAGTGAGCAGTGCGCCGTATGCTACGGCAACCCCTGCGCAATACGCTTTGCAGAGCGTGCAGCCCAATGAGCAGACAATAATTTCTCCTTCGAGTGTCGCGCAGAATGTAGCACAATCGCCATCGGTTGGCGTGCAGAATCTGCGACCATGTGTGTTGGACGAGCAGGTTACCCCTTTCCTGTGTGGAAATGGTGCTATGCAAAACATAGCGCAGCCGCAGCTGTGTGCGCGGCAGAATTTTGAACAACGACCATGTGTGTTGGACGAGCAGGTTACCCCTTTCCTGTGTGGAAATGGTGCTATGCGAAACATAGCGCAGCCGCAGCTGTGTGCGCGGCAGAATTTTGAACAACGCAGTATTGGTGAAATAAACGACAACATTATTAATGCGCAAAATAATGTCAGCAACATAATAGCTATGATGCCGCAGTTCGATCCGTGTAGTGGTGAGAGTAGCTCTATTCAGTTTATAGAGCGAATTGAGCAACTTAAGAGTGCGTACAGCTGGAATGACAGATTGGTGATTTTTGCTGTTCAAAGCAAAATGAGGGGAGTTGCGAAAATGTGGATAGACTCTCAGCCGGTGTTTCGTGAGTGGCGAGAATTCGTTTCTTCATTTTTGACAGATTTTCCTTGCATCGTAAACACTGCAGATATTCATATGCAGATGATGCAGGCGCGAATTGAAAGAAATGAAACATTAATTGAATATTATTACAAAATGCTAGCGCTTGGAAGGCAAGGTCGTGTCGAAGAAAGTGCTATAATTCGGTATATTATAAACGGGTTAACCGACGAAAATTTGCGAAAAACTCTTTCAGCAATAAGCTTTGTGAAGTGCGCGGATTTGTTAAAAACATTGATGAGTGTGGTGGCAAGTTATAAGAAACCGAATTGCAGTGCGGCGATGCCACAAGCTCATGTGCAGAAATTCGTAGCAAATGAGAGCAAAGAGAAAAATGTCAAAGTAGAGAACAATAACAGAATGAGGTCGGGGCCTATGTGTTACAATTGCCGGGAATTCGGACATTTGGCAAAGAATTGTACGCACCCGCAAAGAAAATCGCGCCCACAAGAAAATAATTTACAAGAAAAGAAAAATGTGAACGCAATAGAAAGTAATGACAACGCGCGAGTGACCCGTGAAATAATGAAAGACGTTTTGCTAAACAATTTAAAGTGTAGTGCTCTAATTGACTCGGGAAGCACTAGATCGCTTATCAAAAGAGATATCGCAGACAGATGTGAAGGCAAAATTGTGTTGTGCAGCGAGACATTGCAAGGCTTCGCTGGTGGACAGTTCAAGTGCCGCGAATTGTTACTTGCCATTATTGAAATCGATAAAAGAAATTATGAGAGTGAGTTTTTGATCGTCGATAATGAACTGATGGCGTATGATGTAATAGTGGGCATGGACATTTTGAATAATATGCGCGTTATTTTAGAAAACGGAAAGTGCCACGCTATAGCTCTCAATAGTGACAAAATTGACTGTGGGAATCAACTTCAAGAAAGTGAAAAAAATGAATTAAATGCTGTGCTTAATGAATACGCTGGTTGTTTTGCTGAGCAACTTAAAGACTTAGGTAAAAGTAAGCATTTTAACATGAACATTATGTTAACATCAAGCAAGCCAATTGTCAAGAAGCCTTATTCGATACCATTTCCGAAGCAGCAGTCCGTCGAAAGAATAGTGTCGGAATTGCTGGCTTTGAACATCATTAGGCCGTCGAAGTCGCTGTATTCATCGCCGATAGTGCTGGTCCGCAAGCAAAATGGTGAGGACCGCCTCTGTGTGGACTATCGCGAAATCAACGCGATTACAGAGAAGCAGCCATGGATGATGCCGACAGTCGAAGGTGCATTATCGACGCTGTCTGGTAAGTGCTATTTTACCACTTTGGACATGATGTCTGGTTATTACCAGCTCGAGATCGACGAAAAGGCAAGACAATATACTGCATTCGTGACGCATAATGGCCATTTTGAGTTCAATAGAATGCCATTTGGACTTCGAAATGCGCCATGTGCATTCCAGAAGATGATGTCGGAGATCATCCAGCCGCTCAGAGACCGAGTCGTTAGCTACGTCGATGAGGTAATTATAGCAACGCGAACATTTGATGAAGGGCTCCGCACGCTGCAAGAGCTTTTATGTTTGTTGCAAAACGAAGGGCTAACGCTTAGACTTTCGAAATGCTCGTTTATGAAGGGGAGTGTAAGCTTCTTGGGACATGAACTAGATGCAAGCGGATTGAAACCGGGCCGTATCAAAACTATGGCTATAAAACAATTTCCTGTTCCGAGCAATGCAACTGACATCAGAAGATTTTTAGGGCTCACCGGATTCTTCCGAAAATTTATTGCGAATTACTCGCACATTGCCGCTCCACTTACACGCTTGACGAGGAAAAGCGTTGATTTTCATTGGTCTAGCGAATGCGACATAGCATTCAGTCGACTCATTAAATTATTGACCAGTGAACCAGTATTAGGCATATACGACATAAGCAAGGAACATCAGCTCCATACAGATGCAAGTAGTGTGGGCTTAGCTGCGATTTTGTTACAGCGCGAGGCAAATGGTGAGCTGCTGGCAATCGCGTACTATAGTCGTTTGTGTAGCGACGCTGAGCAAAAGTATCACGCGTATGAATTGGAGGTTCTAGCAGTTGTTGAAGGATGTCAACGCTTTCGAATGTACTTGCTGGGAAAGAAATTCACCATCTGCACCGATTGTGCTGCTATATCAAGTGCAAAGGCATCAAATCCGCTATTACCTCGTATTGCGCGTTGGTTTTTAAAACTGCTGGAGTACGATTTCGAAGTTATACATCGGGCAGGCACTGCTATGGCGCATGCAGACGCGCTGAGCCGTGCACCTGCTGAAGCTGCTGTGGAACCAAAAGACGTTGGCGAGTGTGTGATGAAAATGAACCTGCAAGCGGATGACTGGACAGCTTCGATGCAACAGCAGGACCCCAAGATGAGCGAAATAATGAACGTGTTGAGAGGAGAGAAAACGTCGAGCCAATATAAAATGTACGAAGCTGAATACGTGCAGAAGAAAGGCCGCTTATATAAAAAAGAAGGCACCGATATCTTGCTGCTTGCTGTGCCACGAGGTATGCGTTGGCGCATCGTAAAATTTAGTCACGACGATTTTGGTCATCCAGGGTTGGAGAGCACGATTAAGAAAATCAAACAGAATTTTTGGTTTCCTAGAATTCGAAATTTTGTAAAAGGCTATATGAAATCCTGTGTGGAATGCTGCTATAGCCGTGAGCCGAGACAGAAGGAGTGTCAATTGTATGGGATGCCTGTGCCGAATGTACCTTTCGAATTGCTGCATATGGACCATTTGGGCCCATTTATAAAAAGCCGTCGAGGAAATGAGCATATATTAGTGGTCGTCGATGCTTTAACTCGCTATGCAGTAATTGTTCCAGTCAAATCAACAAAGACTAAACCGGTAATCGACACATTAGACCAATTGACGCTTAATTTTGGAATGCCGAAGACCATCGTAACAGACCGGGGCACTGCGTTTACGTCGTCATCATTCGCAGAGTATTGCAGCAGCAACACTATACAACACATCAAGGTTGCTGTACGAACGCCACGGTCGAACGGAATTGCCGAAAGAGTAAACCAGTCAATATTGTCATATTTAAAAGTTGCTGCAGCTGACACAAAGAGCTGGGATGCAGAGGTACGCCGATTGCAGTGGAAAATAAATACAACGCAGAACTCTACAACAAAGTTTTCTCCAATGGAGCTGGTGTATGATTTTCCTGTTCGCGACATCAGCGGCAACAAAATTCTTGCCGCTTTACAAGACGACATCAGCCATGGTGATAAGCTCACTATGAATGAAAGGCGCGAAGAAGCTATCAATAACATCGAGAACGCGCGAAAAGTTTGGACAGCCAGGTTCAACGCCAAACATAAGACACCACATCAATACAAGGAAGGTGAACTTGTACTTCTTGAATGCCCTATACCAAGTACAGGTGAGTCACGTAAGCTGGAGTTGAAATTTCGAGGACCCTACGTCATTGCAAAGGTCCTGCGCTTCGATCGATATGTTGTCGAAGATGTTGACGGCATACAGCTTAAGCAGCGTAAATTCAGCACCATCGCAAGCAGCGATAAACTGAAGCCGTGGTGTGCACTTTACCCAGATATTGATGCTGACTATGATCCTGGTGGAGATGACGAAGAAGCAGCTGAAGTCATGTAGCTCGAGGACGAGCTTATAGAAGGAAGGGCCGAGCTGTCACCCTGTGTTATTTTATTTGAATTTTTGTGACATGTCATTTATCTTTATTCTGGCAATGCCACTCCGTTTTTACTTTTGTTCTGTAAAACTCGATGTATTCAGTTTGAATCGAACCGTTGAATAAAGCGCCGGTCATCGTGACATGTGTGTATCTTTAAAATTACTTTTAAATTGAAAGAAGATGGCTGCCAGGTAATATTTTTTTAAAGTGTAGCAAAATCAAGCTTAAAGTAATAATTGAAGTCAGAAATAACTGCGTTTAAATTTTGTGTTGTAGATTTCAAATCTCTCATTAAAATGTTTTTTTATGTATGTTCGTCTTTGTGATGGAATAACAGCAACTACTTTTATAAAAGAACGTTTGGTATTTCATTCTATTTGCTATTCCCATTGGTTCCAAGTAGACCTGAAGTCTGTGGGCCTCAATTCGATAGGACATATGTATGTATATTGATCGCCTTTTGAAGTAGAACTTTCCACAAAATCTGCTTTTGAAAGGAAGTCTGAACATAATTTAAATGCTCTCTTCTTATTGTTTTTATTGCAACTCATGCTTCATAGTATATTTTCACGATTCTTATTTCGATTTAGACAGTTGCATACAATTAATTTAATTGATCATTGAGTTCCAATACGATTTCCTTTACATTTCAGATTTTTTTTACATTCTCGCTTTTCTTATAATATTGATTCTGTTGAATGAGATTTCGAAGTGCTTTAGAAAACGTATTTACTTTCAATAATGTTTGAAAAGCTTTTTAAAAAATTTCTTTAAATTTTATGCTTTAATTTTAGTTACACGCAGATATAAAAACTCAAATAATGTTCCATTCGATGCAAATTTGCAGTAGAAGAAATAATTAAAGGTTACTTTGTTTCGACATATGAATTTAATTTCCATTTATAGGTTTTATACATTAGAAGAATTAAAATTTCATGTTTTTTGTTTTGCTTTCCAGAAATACTTTCAGTTCGCTGCTTAAAATATTTCTTCATTCATTATTCCCTTCGTATTTATGTAATAAGTGCTTCCTGCAGTAGCAAGTAATTTCTTGAATCCTTTTCTGGATTATGCAAAGCATTCTGTTCGCAACTCGTACTCATACTTTTTGTGTGCCTTTCAGTAGCTGCAAATTGTAAGCTCAAAGCTCTTCATAAAAATCAAATAAAATAAAATTTAAAGTATGTAGTATTTCGAAGATTCCATTAATGCTCACGGTTGCGGAAGCTCGACATAAAGATACACAATCCGGCTTAAACGGCTTAAGAATTTTTATCAATATTTACATTTACACAGAAACTACACTCAAATGTAGCCACTACACTTTAATATACTTGCAGGCATCCTTTTTTTTATTTATCACTTAATCAAGTAAAGCCAGTCCCAGCGGATGTTTTAACTTTATCGCAAACAAGGCAACCCTAATCAAAAAATGGAAAAAAGGCAGTAGTGGCAGTTAAAGGAGCTGGGGAAAGAGCAAGCTCATAATTCAAAACATATGCAAAAACATATAAATAAAAACGGCGAAATCAACGCTTGGCGCCAAAGGATATGAGTATGAAATGCAAAGAAGACAGCAAATACAAACAAACACGCACATATACATACACGCACACACATGTAAAATTATCACCTCAAAAATGATGTGCGATAAACCCTCGTGGGTAAATCCTCATGCACAAGAACACACTCGCACACAAACACAGGCGAACAAAAGGACATCTTTTGTGTAGCGGCGCCGGCTGACAAAAAATATAAACACATTCATACGTGCAAACACACGCACACACATGCACATACTAAGGCGCATAAAGGCATTCTAAACCTGTAAATGAAGTTATAACGGCTCTTTTTTGCCACTACAGGACGATAAGAAAGAGGCAGGGGAAAATTGCGGCATTGACAGTTGCCTGCGTGTGTGTGCGCATGTGTGTGTGTGTGTTGCAGCGTAAATAATCCGCTTTCAAGCGGCGATTATATCTGCGAACACTGCTTGGTCCTTCACGTTGAATGTCCTTTTTGAAGTGCTGGAGTTTGTGTGTATGTGTATGGCTTTAATAAAGCGGTTGGTGTTTGCATACACTTATATACTTTCACTTTATTTTGTTGTTGTTGTTGTTGATGTGGTGTGACGTGCGCACATTGACACTTCATAAGCCACTTAAGCGGGAGCAACGATATAAAATGTAGCCGAACATTGTAGTCGTTCATTTCTGGCATGGCATTGACTTTAACGATATGAGCATAGTTTGAGAATGTGTATTTTTCAATTTTGAATTTTCATTCAACATTTTAATAGAAATTGCACTATCCAAGAACATCTTTTTGGAATTCTAATATAAATAAGTATGTAGTATGTTAGAACCTTTCTTCAAAAGCTCTTTCGAACAAAAAGCCCACCTCAAAGGCATTTCAGTTGTAAAAAAATATTTCCCTTTATTATTTTCTGAATTTTAAGACGCATTTAAAAAAATGATCTATATTGCATATTGTTGTTATTTGTTATTCTGGCAATGCAATCATATATTGAAGTCCCATACAACAGTCATATTTTCCGCAAACGCTAATGTCTCTCTCTCGCGCTTCATTGATTTTACTGCCCAGCTCATCGCATGACTGAATATGTGATATATCTTATTTACTGTTGTCCTTTTCTTCATACGCTTCAGCTACTTTTCCTTCTCTATTTTTCCTCTTGTTCCACTTCTCTCTTTCTTTAAAGCGACCACAAACGTTGTTTTGCTGTTTTGCTACTGAGTGGTGTCCACTCAACAATCCCCCTTCCCTCTACTTATGTTTGGCTCACTTGAAGGGCCTTTGTGGCCATTGTGATTTCCTGTTTGGCTTTAATACATGTGCAACATTTGATTCACATTTATTCTTATATGATATTTACCTGATTTTACTTTTCTCGCTGTTCTTGTGTCCTTCCATCGGTCTATCGATATATCGTTCTCTAATTTGTGCATTCGTTTTTTCGTTAGTCTGCTCCCTACCTCTCTTTTTCCCTTAGTTGAACCGTTAGCGCATCTGTCCGTCTCTCTTTATCCGAGCCACCGATCCGTTAGCCACTATTCCATCTGCCATGCTGCTTAGCTTGTCCTTCGATACCCCTATATTTTGAACCGTCTGTCTGTCCATGTGGCTGTCTGTCTGTCTATTCTCCGCCCGCTCGTTTCTCAGTCTGCGAGTTCATCCGACCGTCTGTCTGCTAGTTTATTCAACTACTTTGAATACTCTCCCGGCGCATGATCTATCAGCATGCCATAAGTATTGCCACTTAATATCCTACTTCTACCTACTTTACTGCCCTCTGCCTCGCGGCCTACTCCTCATCCTGTTGCCACTCTGTGCGCCTTTAGTGCCTTTCATATCGGCGCCTTTTCATTGACTTCTTATCATTTTGTGGCGTATAGTTGATATGTCTTTTGTGAGTGTGAGTGTAAGCGTGTCGCTTTGTGTGCGTGCCACGACCGTCGCCGTCGTGCCACTTTTTCCCGTCGCCATTGGCATCGCAAAGTAGAAAATTCAAATTCAATGTCATTTTTATACGATCTTATTCAATTCGCCTTCAATTGATAAGACTTGTGAAAGGCACAAATGATGACGTCTTGAATTGATTTCATTAGGGTATTCTCCTCAGCTTAGCTCCCTTTCATGCACTTCTACACTTTTTGTGTCTTTTGTGTGCAACATCTATAGTGATTTATATTGCTTGGGTTTATGTCAGGGTTTATCGTTTTGAGTTCATGCTGGGGAATATGATACAAATACAATATGTTGACGTACTTTGTGTGGAACGTCTAAAATCAAGTCATTGATTCAAATCAACTTATAAGATTTTATAAAAAATCAAGCTTTTTCGTAAGGTTTTTATTGCAGCTCCTGTAGGAGAACTGAAGTTTGGTCTATGGAAATTCTAATTAATCGAGCTTGATCTCTCCGAATTCTTTATGTTCAGACCATACTTTTCTTATAATGTACCATACTTCTCAAGAAATACTTTTTCATTTCAAGTTAAATCGTGCAAAATTTTAGAGTTTGGAGGTATTCAGTCTCTTAACAACCACCACCGCCTGAAAAGTCTATTGTGGCAGCTGTCCATCTATATACAGATCCTCATGCGCTCATGAAGTATGAAACAATTTCTTTTGGGAGTCTGTCTGCAATATCTTGCGGTTGAAGTTGGATATAATCTAGTTAACGCAGTCTGGTCCTTACTAGCTCTTAAGTATGGTACTCAGTAGCTCATTGCAGGTTAAGAGGATCGCTTGTGAGAGGTAATGGAAATAAGTTAAAGCGCTTATGATTCTCCAGTATCAGAGCTATATTACCTGTATTAGTTTCAAACTACCATCTTTCAAAGTTAAGCTCTGCAGTTGTGTTATGATTTTATGCATATCTCCATTTTTTCAATATATATATTTTCATTTCATCATTGCATATATTGTTTCCAATTCAGTTCAGTTAACTTCACTTCCATTTCATCCATCTGAACATATGTTCTATGCATATCTTCTAAGTGTTTTCACAGCAAAGAAAGTTACTGCGTATATTCTAGAGAAAAGTCCATTTAAAGCGAAAAATATTTTCTTTATAATTCTTCAAAAACTTTGGTGCTTTTTAACAGAAAGTAGACACAAAAACAAAAAACAATAAAGCCTACTACCGCCCAAATAATTCATTAAAGTTGTCGTCGCGCCTTGGAGTGTGCTAACACAAATTTCATTACATTCACTTCTTTATGTTCGCGCGTGTGCCTGTGTGTGTGTGTGTGTTATTACTGGCGCTGAGCGGGAGCGCGCCAAATAATAATGGATCATAAATTAAAGCCCCGGCAGCAGCAATGGCACCGAAATAAACTTGCAAAAAGCGCGGCGCTTTCGCACTTCTGGCTTTAGGCAGTTTTTGCTTTTATGCGGCGTTTACGATTCTTTGCCGTTGTCGGGGCTCCTGTTGTTGTTGTTGTTGTGTGCCTAAAATATGATTTGGCCAAAGTAGTTTCGTGTTGCAAACGCATAAATACAACGGCACGCGAAAAATGGCCACTAAAATGGCAGGCGCTGTGCGTTGCTGAGGTCGGTCGCCGTGCGGAGTGGCAGGAAGGCTAGGGGTGGCAAGGGCAGGAATGTGCAGTTATATATGATACCATTGTGGTGTCCAGTGATATGTTTTATGAGGCATTATTTTGATATTTATGCAGTTAGTTCATGAAGAGCGCAGCGAAAAGCACTAAAAGCAATAACAACAACAACAACAGCAACATCGGTCTGTGTCTGTGTGGCAGCAATAAACAATCAATTACTAATTGTTATTTGCAGCATAAAAGCAAAAAGCAACAACATAACAACAACAACAACAATAAACACTCGCATAACACGAAAACAATGCACAGACGCACATTTCCGCTTCCGGTTGCCATGTAATAAAACGCAATCAAAATCGTAGATCACTGCACGAACAAAGAATGAGGATGCATACTTTTAGGCTTAACATGTGAGTAGAAGCAAGGCGGAAGGCGATTTCGTTTGATTTTGATTTTGGTTTGGTAGTGGCTTTGTTGGTTGTTGTTGTTGTTGGCTAACATTTAAGTTGTTGTTGTTTGAGAGGGGTGTTTTTGAACATTCCAATAATAAAATAATGCTGCCTCTAAGTGCTTTACGAAATTGTTGTTGCATACTTTTGGTTGCTTAGAAAAAAGAATATAAGGCAATTAATGTGCTTGGGTTAGTGGGTCCGTGGTATTTTTGTGTTTTCTTTTATGCGACAAAAGAAAAGTTAAGCGGCGGTAAACTCAAATTAAGATGAAATTTAAATACGTGAAGGAAAAAAATCAGAGAGTCCAATAAAAACCAAAATTTATTGTGAGGAACCTAAAATATATAAATTGTCAATAGGCCACTGGCGAGGCTTAGGCCCAGCTTTCTTGGCTTTACTTCTGTAAATATTCGCACAAGATAACGGCACCTACTCATTTATTCTATAGCCATGTGCGAACGGGATTGTGAAACTATATTTTCATGGCAAAGTAAACTTTCGAATAGTTCTGGCTCGAAAGAGGTGGCGCTGTATGTAAAAATCCAAGCTTCATTTTTCAGAATATTTTTAGTAAGGAAGTCTTTTTCTTTCTTGCCAACAAAATGTGATTACGAAACCAAACTGAACCACATTTTATGTACAAACTTTTTGCTTTTAGTTTACTTAGGTACTTAAATTTGTTGTTGTTGCTTTATACTTTGAAACCTTTTCATGCAAGTAGCTTAAATAAAAGCTTTCGTAGCAATTAAGGTTTGATTCAAATTTAATTAAAAACATTTGTAGACAACTGTTCACGACAGCAGCATGTTTTTCGCCACAACATTCCATAAAAATTTTATGAAACATGCAAACGAAATGCCGCTGTCTGGGCAGCAGCATGACAAGAACGGGAAAGAGACAATCTGGCAGACAGTCCAATGTGAGAGATGGCACTTCTGTTGCGGTGACTGACAGCGGGTTGAAATGCAGTGGCTGAAATAAAATGTGGCAATATTCACAGCACAGCGAGTCTGCTTGCCGCTTACACTCTGCTCTTGGCTGTCTGCGGCATATTAACACCTGACCTCGTCACGCTGCAGAGATTATATGTGCTTTACGTGAGCGTGACAGTTTGATGAGTGCCTGTCATATACTTGTAGCACTAACAACAGCTACAAACAATGGCCGAAATAGATGTTACAAATTAATTATGTTGGCACTTTCAGCTAATTGTGAATTAGCTGCTGATGTTATTAAATAATGCGCCTACAAGTATGCTACGATTTTGGCGTATTAGCAAATATTGTGGAGAATGCTGAGAATTGAGTCTTTAGAAATTCTTCTAAATTATATGTATGTATATGTTATTCATTTCGAAAATTTCTTGACATATTTCCGTGTGGATTTGTGTCACAGTTCGTCTAAAGTGTATTATTCTTTCTAATATTATACCACTGCAAGTTAATTTGCTTGCAATTTGATATAAATTTTAAGGCTTCCACTTTCAAAACACTTTAACTTACACAACTTAATGCTAGCTGCTGCTGCAGCGCCTAAAAGTATGCACTGCAGTGCAGGGCCGCCTGATAATTGCCCGTGTTAGTCTTTCATTGTAAGTGTTATTGTAGGTGCTTTCGGCGTGCGAGTTGTTAATAACAATGGCCAATTAGCGCGATTTTAACGGTGGCCAACGGCAGCGTGTTAGCAGTTAAGGCAATTGTTTTTTTTGCGCTTTTTGCCGTTGTCTACTTTTAGGCGTCGCTGCTGCTGCTGCTGCAAGTGTGCAAGTGTAGCGTATTAAATGACCTCATTATAAATGCTTACACCCCAAAAGGAATTGTTATATTTGTTCTTGTTTACTTGCTTAGCAACTTGCAACTTTTTGCCAGAAATTTCAGTTCTTTAGCATTAATGAAGGAATGGAAGAGAACAGAATAGGACAGAAGACAGAAGAGAGTTACCCACAGACTGGAAGTGGAAGATATTTTTGAGAGACCGAAAATGACGACAATGAGCTTGAAATTGGACGTTGAACTGATTTGACAAGAAAAAAGAGGCTTTCGAAAACTGTCGCTGAACCGATAAATTGCTAAAAATACAATTTGCACATCAAATGTAAATTTAAACTAAGAAAGATTTAGTAATTATTATAAAATGTCAATTGTAATAAAGTGTACAAATATCCAACTACCATAATAAATTGAAAAAGTAATAAACAGTGAGGAAAATATTTTTCATACTGTTATCTCTTTCACATTAATAAAAGCAAGCAGCGCCTGCGTGTTTGCTTTGCTAAATGCTACGTAAACAAGAAAGGACTCTGTTGGGATATATAAATATGTGCGTTGTAGAGAGAGAAAGATAGCGAGAGCAAAGCGTTGCTGATTAAAATAATATGAAGAGTTCTCCTGCAATGCAATTGAATTTAGTTTTATGCTAAGCAAGTGATTGTTTTGATTTGGCCGGATTTTCCACTGCAGCAAGCCATCTGTGGCCTTGTGGATGGAGTGGCTAACGAAGTATGCCTGTATTTGCTTTTCATCTTCAATGCTTTGCGACACTTTTGTGTTGTTTTCATTGTTCCAAAAACATGTTTTGTTATTTTTTGAGCTTAAAAAAATGTCGAATTTTTTTTAGCAGTTTCAATTTGTAAAAAATTTGGAATTTTAATGCAGCTCCTAAGATCACAGCTTGTTATTTTTTAGCTTAAAAAATGTCAAAATTCGGTAGCAGTTTCAAATTCTCTAAAAAAATGTTTGACAACTTTTCTGTATACTTCATTTTTTAAATTTTAATGCAGCTCCTAAGATCACAGTTAGTTGTCGATTTTATATTGATTTTCAGCTTCAAAAAATTTCCAAATTTTTTTAGCAGTTTTCAATGCATTAAAAAAATTTTATTAAATTTTTCTTTTTACTATATTTTTAACCTTTAACTTTTTCAACATTGCAGAAGCATTTCATATTAATTTTCAACTTCAAAGAATGTTGGAATTTTTAAATGTGCCTAAAATTTTTGCCAATATTTTCTGCAATTTATAGTGCTTTCCAAATAATATAAAGAATTTAATTTGACATTTTTTCTTGTCATCAAATAAATTTTGAAATTTTCTGCAGCTGAATAAAAAAATTTTGTTGTTCTGCGCGGTTTAAAAATTTATGACGAAATTGATATTTTTTAGATAGTAAGTTTATGTTTCCCTTTTTGCCACGTTCCAAATATACATATATTATTTAAATTTTGTTTAAACTTGTATACCAACTTTTTGCTTTGCGCGTCACTCACACAACTCTGCTCTTGAAATTGTAATAACACATTTTTTCGCTTTTGTTTTTGCTGTTGTTTTACGCTTTGTTTGCGCTGCTTGTTGCTGTTGGCTGTTTCGTTGTTGTTGTTGCTCTGCTGCTGCTGCTGCCTGCATGATACGACGCGGCACACAAAATGCGCTGAAGGGCCTTCGGCACAAGCATCCTTCAACAGTGTCCTGCCTGACACGCACTTCAAAAACGCTCTGATGTCGTTATTGCTCTTGTGCATTTGTGTTGCTCATGTTGTTGTTTTTGTTTTTGCAACAATTTTGCATTTTTTGCTATACACATATGTACACATATATATACATATACATACATATGTGCATATGTGTGTATAAGTGCAATTACAACATGCAGCGTGCAGTTTTTCTAAGCTTGTCCTCGCTTAGCACGCGCTAGTAGCTTTTCAATGTGTGAGTGTGCGTGCGAGTGTGAGTGTGTATGTATATATGTTTGCATTTTGCTCGTTATTTGAATTTTTGCGAATTTTTTGGAGGGCACTCACATACACGCAGTCATACACACACACACTTGCAGAGTATTTGCTTTTTTTGACAGCTCTGCAAATAACAGCTCTCTAATGGCGCTGCATTTCCGCTCCACGTGCGTTCATGGCTCGTCACTGGACCTGTCCGTACATTGGTCGGTCTATTTGTATGTCTGTATATGGACTTTGGTTGATGTTGCGAAAGCTTGAATATTCGCATATTCGAATGTTATGTCAATAGAAGTGCAAAGTAATTGTATTCTTAAGATATGCGTGACTAAATTGCAGATATCTGCAAAAGACTGCTACAAACCTCAGCTACAGAGTGAGCTATATAATTTAATTATATTATGCCACCATTCATTGTTGTTGTATTTATAAAAATCTGGTTTTCTACTAAATATTTTTGTAATAAATGAACAAAATTATGCTTCTGCAGCGCTTTGTAGTATGCTTTCGAAAAAAATATTGGTAAACTACAGCTTTAAAGAATTAATGTTGTAAAGATTTTAGATTGGATCTGTGGGAATATGTAGGTACTTACATGTATTCGAGCAGCGAATATTATTCGAATACTACTATTAACATCTTCATATTGTTTGCAAGATAGTTGTCGTTTAAATAAATCTATATGTTGGATCCATTTTTGGAAATGAGTTTCTTTAGTTAGTTAGTTCGACTTTATAATACATCTATTGAAAAGTAGTACATATATAATTTCTATATAAAATTAAAGTAAAGCTCAAACATTAGATCTGTCTGAAAATTCAACAAACTCAGCTTATTTTGAATTTGGTTCGTCGAATAGTCGGCAGGCTCTATTGATATCTACAATCTTATGATCTGATAGTCTGCTGCAACGTGGGATCTAATATCCGAATACTTCGAAGCATCAATCTCTCTGTCTGTCTGTCTGTCTGTCTGTCTGTCTGTCTGTCTGGCTCACTGTCATTCTATTGCCTCTGCGCAAGTGTTTGTGCGTCTCTGCGACGCGTACGTGTTACTCGTTTGAGTCGCGCTTCAACTCGAGCCCCATTAGGCTTTGCACTCCAAATTGTGCTCAGCGTCGTCGCCGTTTTTTATTGTTGTTTTTGTTGTATTTTTTTATAGCCAGCGGCTCTTGAAGCTTGATTGTTGCTTTGTGATTTTGTTTCGGTGCCCAGCCGTTACTATGTATTGCTGACAAGGACAATGCTCTGGGCTGGTTGTAATTGCTCATGTTGTTGTTTTTTTGTTGCAGTTGCTGGAAGTTGCTGAAAAAAAAACAGTTTCAATTTCGCACAATGCTGCAATTTAAGTGCCATCACACAAAACGTTTGCTAATTGTGTAAGAACTTTAAGGAAATGCGCATTTAAAGCGCACATAGCATACCTTCAGGCGCTAATTTTAAGCATATGAGGAGGCACAACTTAATAAAGCGTCCCCCCAAAATGGCGCCATAATATATTGGCCACTTTGGGGAAAGTTTACTCGCACCCTTCCGGCAAAAAGTGCTGCTTCTTTTTCAACCGGCAAGCGCAGCAGCAGCCAAATATAGCTCGCTTTTAAGTGTTACCCTCCAAAAAGTATGCTTTGCTTTTGTTGATTGCTTGATAATATTTGTGATGATATGAATTTACCTTTATTTTCATTTGGGGATTTGAAAGTAAAAAAAAGTGCAAAAGAAAAGCAGCAGGTAGCAAAAGATACACACTGTAAGCGTGTATTTTCAGTCAATGTCAAGCGTTTGAGAGCGGCGTTAGCGGGCAGTAGCAAGAGCAAGAAAGAAGTTATGAGTTAATATTGCCAACACATGTAAACAGCTACATTTTGCATGTGTAAATATTCATAAAAGTATGTTAGTATATGTGGCTATGTGTGTGTATGCATGCGGTTGGCGGGGGGATTGGCATAATACATATGCAAATTTATGAAGTTTTAATCAAATTGGGGATTTCGGGCGCAAATGCTTTTTATTTATTCAAATATTTTATTGTGGCTGTCGCTGTCGCTCTCTTTGGGCTTGCTTTTACTGTGGTTTTTGTTGCTGTTTTATTGTTGTGCACAAATATTAAAAGGCCAACACTTACATATGTCTGTTGACAACAATATTAAAGGGCACAAATAAAGAGCTATGAAGGCAGTGAAATTTCATTTGTGCTGATGTGGCATTGGGGACTTTAAATATACAGGCGAACATAAACAAATAGCATATATGTGTGTATGTGAGCTCATATATAAGCTCGAACATTTGGAAAATTTTTTCAAGTATTTTGTACATGATTTTCAAAGCTGTTTAAGTGTAATATTATTTCTTTGTGGTCTTAATTAAATTGCTTTGTCTGCTGATTCAGCATGAAAAACAGCTGGGAAACACTTTTCACTAGCATTCAACCTTGTCTTAATTTTAACTGTTGACTATCGAAGGCACTTTTTTGTAGAGCCCGACCGAACCCGAAATTTTTGGCCGAGACCGAGACCTAGACCGAGCGTTCGGCCTTTTTTTAATGTTCGGCCGAGACCGAGACCAAGACCGAACCTTTCGAATACATATGCAAAAAAAAGAAGAAGAATTTTAATGAAAAAAAATTTATACATTTTTAGGAAAAAATACATTTTATTATAAAAAACAATTCTTTTGAGTTATAAATACCTACATTAAGCATCTGATGTATGAAAAATCAATAAAAAGCATTATTAAAAAATTTAAATTTTGTTTAAAACTATACAATTTGTTCCTCAACTGTTCGGCTAAATACTCGGCCTTTTGTAGCCGAGACCGAACCGAGACCGAACCCGAACCTTATCGCCGAACTGTTCGGTAACCGAGACCGAGACCGAGCGTTCGGTCGGGCTCTACTTTTTTGCAACAAAGATAATTACTAAGAAACATTTATCTCCTTTAACTGAAATTCATTTAATCGCACACAAGCTATTGCTTCATGTTCATACAGACAGCTAGCTGACGGGGATTTGATCAATATTAGCATATGAGCTGTTATTTTTGAAAGTGGAATAAGTCAATTTTTTATAAAAATTTAGATAATGGCAGTTATAGATAAAAGTTTTTATAATCTTTCTTTGGGTAAACAATTTATAGTCAAAAAAATATTTGATTCTAGTATTTGGGAGATGGAAGTTTTACCTCTCAATAGTGTTGACACTGAGAGTGAAATGTAAACAATGAAATATCTCGCAATAACAGAAAGTGGACTTATTCCACTTTCAAATATAACAGCTCATATATAAATAGTTCTATACCAGAGTGTCCTAAGTGTTAAACTTTAAATTTAAAATTGAAGATATCAAGAATTGTGCATTATGTTTCCTTCTGTAATTTAGTTCTTCATAAAATTCAATAGCCTAATACACTCTTAATATAAAATAATTTGTATATTCGAGGGATCTTCGACAATAATTTGAAGATCGAACTTGCAAACCCAAAAAAATGTAATTTTGAGAAATATTTTAGAAAGTGTATCTACCTGTTTAAAAAATGTACAAAAATTAATGGAAATTATGTTGGAAAAATAAGAAATGCTGAAGATAAAAGTTATTACCATATGCCGTGGCAGCACTTTAGAAGAGTTGGTAACTCTCGGCGAGTATTCTTTGCCATGTAAATAAAGTTACGCAATTCCGTTCGAATCTGTCTATTTGTAGATTCCATTAGCTTGTGCTCAAAATAGAATAGGCACACGCAAATTATTGCTAGAAACCCAGGCCTTAGACATGCTTAAGTACATGAGCTTTTGCGCCATTTACTTATATATGTATTTGGAAAAGTAATCAAAAAATTCTTTTAAAATATCAAAAATCGCTTCAATTAACTTGTCGCCTTTGGAATGTAATTGTTCATAAAAGAGCGTATTTTTTATAGTATGCAAATTTGAGGCAAAGTGAATGATACCATCTGCGAAGAGTTAGCAATTTTTCTCTATTTTTATCCTTTTTTTCCGCATTTTGACTATTTTTTTGCTGTTGGTCTGCAGCGCTCGTTAATTTAATCAACTGTAGACATTTATTACCAACCATTAAGCCACCCACAGTTTACACATGCACACACCATGATACAAATTTATCCAACATCTCAGCAGCTTCATGCGCGTATATGTGTGTATGTGTGTGTGTGTGTGTCAGTGTTGGTATTTTTTGCCGCTTGCTATCCTAGCGCCATTATTGTTTCGTACTGGCCATTTTTTGCTGGTTTTGGTCATATCAGACAGTTTTGCCTTTAAATGTTGAAGAAGAGGCGCACACAGTGCACACCAGCTGCTGCTCAGTGTGCTCCTCTATTGCTCTGCCCGCTGCTTTTGCTGAGACAATAAGACAATGCCTGGGGTTATCCGACCTGTCTGCAGTGTGACCGAAACCATAATTTTGCTTTGGTGCTGGACGGACGTGCATACAGATATACGGACCGTTTGGCCAAAGCAATGTGCACATAGGTGTGTGTATGTGTGGCAGGATGCCTGCAAGTGGCGGAACGGTGTATTTGAAAAAATACTATAAAAATGGTCTTATTAAAAAAGTAGTAGCAATTTGAAACGCAGATAGCGTTTATTGTGAATATTGGATTGAATTTGCTTCAAAAATATATAATAAACATTTCTTTTGCAATGCTCTTTCAATACATATTATTCTTTTTATAAAAAAATCGAGGAAAAGTTCTTCTTATATAAGGTCTTGCATCCAATATCTGCTGTGTTTGCGATACATTTTATTGTACCATGTACTACTACTTCTTTCATGCTATAAAGATATAAAGTTATACAAAATTATACAAAGTTATCTTGCGCCCCTTCAGTTAAGGCTTTTTCAAAGGGTATCCCTGCAAGCTATTACGGACAGATCCTAAGGGAAATTGTTCATTACTTTTGAAGCTGCGCATGCATGAAGATATGTAAATATATGAAGAACTGTCACAGTAGGCTTTTCAATTTACGTTTACTAGGAGACTGTATTCCTACTTATAAAAATGTATCGGAACACTAGCTAACTACTAGCATAAATATAAACTGAGTTGCGGTATCTTCGTCCGTCAGACATTCTTCTTAGGTACTGTCGTAGATCAGGTCAAAGCAGGTGTGACTAGTTAGGATGCTAACTAGAAGTCAGCAGTCCCTACATTTCAGACAGCTAAGGAAGGCGGATTTTCTTTTTTTTCATGGTTGGAAGCAGAAGCTGCGTCTGTCTACCAGTCGGATCTGGCCAATCAAAGATTATTTTGAGAGGCAACCCAGTCGTAAACGATTTTATTGTGAATAATAGAAGGCCTTAGCTTGAAAATATTCTTCAGAACCTACCTGGCAATTTTATTGGACATTTCGTTTCTGGGAATTCCGTAGCGCCTGTGTACCCAGAGCAGGATAAGTGCGTTGTAGAAATCAACGCTGTAGAGCTTAGCTTTAACCTTTTTTTTCTATTTCAACTCTAGAGGAGTTCATAAGGAAGAGCTTTTAATCCAGTGCTTCGTAGCCTACAAATAATATATATTTATTTCCCAAACACTTACTATGAAAAATTTAAGAGGATAGATTTAAGGTTTTTTGAGAAAAGATTATCTCAACGGTCCATAGCTTAACTTGACTTCGGTCTTTGAAAGCCAGTATCAATGCACTCAACGAAGGGTAAGTTCTTTAAGAGTAATATTTTCTTTACGATAGAAATGTCTTGAGCTCAACTCTTTGCTAAAGAAAATGAAATCAAATTCTACATTTAGTAATAAGCTGCCAAAAGGCTGCGATTGGGAAGCTTTACCCACACACTTAGTTACAAATAAGAGCACAATTTCACGGTGTAGAACTTGCATTTGATAAGGGTTCCATAGCAAACAAAGCCCGTGCTGGGAATACGGTGACAAAAGGTCACCGGCTAAACATAAGCAGTTCGAATTTACACTGGCGGTATTATGTAAGTTCCCTTTACCCCTAACCTAGCAAGTTAACTACAAGCATCGACTTCCGGCGGTAGTGTCAACAAAGCACATTTAACGCTACAGTAGACTTCCGTTTACACACAGCTATAGACACCTACACAATAATAATAATTATCAGCGTTAAAGTATAAGTGAAAGAAAAACAGGAAACAAAAAGGAAGCAGCAGAATTACAAGTAGAGGAAACCAAAGCAATAAAACAAACTCACACGTTTGCATTGTCCTTTGACGGCGCGTCCCTCGTCAAGTCGAACCCTTTTGCTTTCTGCTGCCTAAAGGCATATCCTTTCGGGTTTTCTTGGTTTGGCTGCATGTCAGCAAGACTGTGTGTGCGTGTAGGTGTAGTTGTGTGCATATGACAAATAGACGCCTCAAGGGTCAGAGTCCTTTTGTAGCGTTTACAGTAGGTCTATGTGAGTAGCAGTTGTGTGAGTTCTTTGTAAGCACAGCTGGGATTGCTTTTATACGTATTCTTTTGCTGGTGTTAATTCATTACTTTGGTCTTTATCACCAAGCAAGCTAAGGCACACACGTACCACACACCTACACACATTTTGAAGTTTGCCAAGAAAGGGGCAGAAGTTCCAGCGGTACTTTGCTCTCTGTTAAATACACTGAAATGTCTGCTGCTTGTGCAAATTGTAAATTGTTTGTTTGCTTTTGTATTGTTAGCAGCACAATTACACGTAAATATAGGTATATATATCTGTGCATGTGTGTTCGGCTTTAGGTGTGTGCATATGCTCGAATGAGTCTACCTATAGAAAAAGACCTTACTGCTTGTAACAACTCGCTGGCGATTGCTTGTAATTATGAGTTTATTTATTTGCATTTTTTTCACAGTCTTTCGACTTTAATATAAACATTTTTACCAAACGACATTTAAGCCATAAAAGACGTTGGTTAAATTTTTGTATTTTATGTAAATTTAGTACATGCGCCTAAAAATTTAATATATCATTTGATTGCCTTATGTTGCGCTTTTGGAGAACATCGATAACCATAGAATATCTATGATAGCTTGTCGTACATAAATAAACAAATATCATAAAAATTTTGGCAGAACTTTGTAAAGAAACGTGTGATAGTAAATCAAAATCAATAAAGGTAACACAAACTGAAGTCAAATTTCGAATTGGCTGATCGAACATATAATAATAATACATATCGATGAATTTCGTATGCAAAAAATTCCATAATCTTTGTTGCTGATCCATAACCAAATCGAAAGCATGAATAACAGGTGTGCGTCAAACTTTTTCTGAATCAATTATTTTAGCAATCTTAAAGGACATGTGCTACTATTTCCTAAAATGTACAGCGTGAGCAGCTGATAAGCTCTCCCCTGCTGCTTCAACTGCCATGAATTTGACAGTAAACCAATTTCATTAATGATTAATTATATTAAGTGCTTACGCTAACAAGAGAAAACTTTAAGGTTGGCCACTTTTTGTTGCTTTACAAAGTCGTCCCTCAATATAAGTGGGCTTGATTTTATAAAGTTAATTGATGAATTTTGTGACATTTTTGGCCTCAACAAGGTGCAACGATAAAGGTAAAGTTAGGAGAGGGGGAGGGCACAAGAAAAAACAACCAACGCATTACCGTAGAAAAGGCGCCTAAAAGCGCACTTTACTTTTACAGCACGTGTAAGCCGGTCTAAAAATATTTTTGTATGGTTTAAAATTTGAAAACTACTTTTGAGTTAATTTGTCAATTGAAGTTGCTATGCAGCTACAGTTTTTTCACTTTTGGCTTGGCAGCTGGCAACAGTGAAGAGTCCAGGCATTGATTATGGTCGAATTTTCCTTAAATATTATTCTGAAGTTAGTGGAAAATAATTATTGCTATTCCACGTAATTTTTTGCTACGTTTTTTCAAAAGAAAGGCCGTTTAAATTTCATTACGAAACATTAATTCAGAAATGCTGTGCACATCAATTTAAGCATTATAGATCTATGCATTTTTAATCAGTTTTAGAATATAATTATCAAACTTGGCAACTTCGTCGACGAAAACGGTGTATGCGACTCCGAGGCTTTACACTGTGCAACACATTTTGGAAGGCTGTATATTTCTTAAGCCAGGTGGGTGTATTAGGTTAGTATAGCAAATCTACTCCCAAAGGGTTTGACGCTGTGTGGTTACTAACTTACCTATTTAATGACGTCATGAAGATTGCATATTTTTGCTTAAATTTTTATTAAAAAAAATTATGATAAAAGCAGTGTAAGTTTGGTTCTAAGCTAAATATTGGGCTCAGCTGCTCGTAGTAGAATTTAAGCAGGAATATTCCGCTGAAAAAATTAACCCTTTGTTTTCTATCTTTTGTTTCATTTAAGTGCTTTTTCAAAGAGCTGCCAAAGATATGCCATATAATGAGCGTTTTTAGGATTAAAATGTTCAATGCATATGTTTTATAGAACTTCCTCACTTTGCACAATATTCCTAGAAAAATCCAAAATCATAATTTCCCTTGCAGTTTTACCAATTATATAAAATTTTCACAAAGGTAAGAAGTCGAGTCAAAGCTGAAAAATAATATTGACATATACTTTCAAAAATTATGAGTTCAATGTGAGGTTCTACACTGAAGCCGCTTGGCATGCGCCACTGGCATATTTAGCACAGGCGCCTAAGAGTATGCTTTAATTTTTGTGCCTTGGCTTAGTAACGTAAACATTATATTTTAAGTGCGAGTGCCAAAAAGTATGCTACACACACAGGCACACTTAAAGCACTGTTAATGGCCTTTCACGCATGCAGCGTTGCATAGCAAGTGCTGCCGCACAAACACACTCAAACTTACACTCACACAAACACACTGATATTATTTGGCTGTTGCGTCCAGCGCCACAAATCACAGCTACAACTCGATGTCAAGGTGCCAAAAAGTATGCTTCACTGCTGCTTAAGCTTCACTCAATCAGAAAGGAGTTGCAAGCATAAAATTCCCTGCCCCACCTCTTCATCGCGCCCCTTCATTGCTGCTGCTACCTTTGCAGCAAATTGCATTTGCGCTATCTGGCTTTTGCGTTCAGCTGCTGCTTGACTGGCTGCAGAGTTGCCATGTGTTCTTGTTGTTGCGCACGTAGAAATATCGTAAAATATATTTTTAGTGCTGAAGTAGTTTAGAAGTTTGTGTGTTTGTCTGCCTGTCAGTCGCTCTGTCTGCCGTTGGGTCCTTTATGCTATTTTCCATGCTGGTGCATGTTATCGCAAGTTAAGGAGCAGAGTTCGGCCGCTGTCGATGCTGGCGCGGCTACATTCATAAAAATAGCTTTGATTTCTTGATTGGAATAGCAACTGCTTTAACAGCATTACTAATACCTAACTAATTTGTTAGTTTAGAACATAAATTAAACTAATTTTTTAGTCATGCGCTTTCATTCATTTATTTGTTTTAATATTCTCATTATCACTTAAAGCAACCAACATAGAAAGTATGCTTAATTTTCGATAAGAAATATTTGCTGATTTTTGACAATATTTTTAGTAATTTTTGCAAATTTCTATGTAAATTTTTTGTGAAATAATTTTGTACAGCTAAAGTTAGTGACAATAATCAAATCACAAGTTGACTAACTATTAGTTATTCTTACTTATTTTACTTATTTAAACATGTTGTAATTGACATTACTTGCTGTTTCTTCTGTGAGTGTATCGGGCTTAAAAGTTTGTTAAAATGCGTTTGTTAAGTGCAAAAGACTTGTTGGCGCTATGCGGGATTGTGAGGCCACCAAGGAAGTACTTTAGTAAACGTTCAATGCATTTTTCCCAGTATTTTTCGTATATATTTCTTCGCACTTTGCCACAGTTTATAGAAGCTATATTGTCAGTGGGATAGATGCTTCTGTAGCATTTTAACTTGACATTTTTCTTCTTATAATATTTATTTGATAAAATCTTTAATATTTTCGCTTTTAATTTGTGTTGTTTCTTTCGTGCCGCATGCAAATGTGCGAAAAAACTGAAATGTTGAAATCCTTTGTTGCAATTTCTACTGGTATTGCTGCTCCTTTGTTAAGTTTTGGCCAAATTGAATGTTAACGAGTTGAAAATTTGTTGTGCAGAAATTTTTTTAAGAGCTCAAAATGGAGTTATGACTAAGCCGTGGGTGGTGTTAAGAAAGAGAAAATGGCAGAAAATGAGAAGATGTATTAACATAAGTAAGTGCACTGTGAAGCTGCGGCAACAAGAAAACTATGTGAAGATGGGAAACTCTTTTGTAAATCAAGAGAAAAATAATGAAAAAGCTCTGGACGTAGTTAGAAGCAGATCTCGAAAAGAGATAGTGAGCTTAATAGCTGTTGTAGATATATGATGCTCATATCAAACACAAATTTGTATGCACTTATGAAAAATAAAAAAAAATATTGATATATATATCATTTAAAAAATCTTGTTTAATAATATACTCAAAGAATATTCCATCACATAGGAGGTTAAATCCCTACTTTAGATATCGTGCTCTGTTCCGTTGTTTCACTGGCAAAATTTCTCTCGAGAAAAGGAGAGAGATATTGTTGTTTTAAAGACTTCTGCTATGCAGAACTTTAACAAAAATGATTTTAATGTTCAATCGCTTGTGTGATAATTCAATCATACACAATTCATATTGAGTAGGGGTCCATGCTCGTATGCCGATTTACGAATACCATTGAGAGCGACTATAGATCATCATATGAACTATAGATTAGAGACAGGCCAAAGGTAAAATTTTTCAGCTGTTTCAAGCACTAAGGGATCTCCTCAGTGATCTTGCTATATACGATCGCTAGCGTCGGTGTAAAATCGTGAGAGAAATTGCCGTGCATGTGTGAAATCACAAGGGAGAATTTTGACATTCATTCCAAGGAAAATGTTGAAGCTATTTTCTTTAGTGAAGGTCTGCTTGAATGTCAAGGCATAAAATAAATCATATAAGCAAACAAACAAATAAATAAGGATTCACTATCCTGTTGCCGGTTCCACTCAAATATCAGTGAGTAGTATTTCAAACAAAAATTAGTATATACTCTACTTATGACTTCCCACTGCAGAGGTTAGATTTCTACTACCATAACCCTACATCTGACCAGCACTTGATTAAACACAAGCTCAGCAGAAGCGCATAGAAGTTGCTTTACATTTTGTCCAGGAGTACCATCATGTGTCCACTTGTGTGCATATGTGGGCATCGGAGTTACCTTTGCTATCAGCCACACCCACTCATACCACTAAATCAAAAGTGCCGCAGCTCAACCAAAGCATGAGCATTTTCACGCACAACTACTCCAAACTAACCAAACCAAACCAAACTCAACTAAAACTAGCGAGCAAACTAAAAGAGAGAGAAAGAGAGAAGGAACATAGCATAGCATGTTAAATATTTTTGCACAGAAATCAAACAGAAACTTTTCTGCTGGCAGGTAAACTGGCAAGTGAAGTGCGCCTCAGTAAATTTAAATTATCGCCAGAGTGCACCGCGTATATGACATGTAATGATACAGCTAAACACACACATACGACATGGAGATGTCAGGAAAATTTCTGCATTCCAGTATTGTGATTGAAATATTGCTTTGAAAATTTTTTAATTTTTCCTAAATTTTCTCAAAATTTTTTTATTTTTTTATAATTTATGTAAAGAAAATCTTGTGCTGTACATAAAAAGTTTGAGAAAACAACTTTAAAGAAAGGACATTTCTACAAGCTCGCTTCCTATGCAAAATTCATAGAATACCAACTCAAAAAATTCGTTATACAAATTTAAAATTAGTATTAATAGCGAAGATTCTGTTTCAATGTTCTCAGGATTTAAAAATAAGATGCCAAAAACGCAGTCATTAAATATTGACAAATATTGGTTATCCTGAAACACATATGTACATATTCAAAAGCAGAACAGTCCTTAAGGTAGAAGCAGCGTTTGTTAGCTTCAAAACTTTCAGTCAAAATGCGCTTCAGTTAAAAAGATAAAATTCGCGTGTACTTATTCTCATATATGTATATACGTATAAGTCAATGTGTGTTTGTGTGTGTGTGTGAGTGTGCCTGTTCACTGACCGAACAAATATTTACAAGAGCTACTCAACGCTCTCAACGGTGCTTTAAAACGTTTTTAATCAAATTAAAAGACATTTCCGCTGCTCTTTTACGTTTTCCTACGATTTTCGCATCCTGCATGCTCGCCTTCTACGTTGTTGGCAGGATAATTTACGTAAGTTCTACAACTTCCTGCTTGCACTTTGCCATCGCGCTTGCTCATCTGTGCAAAGAAAGGCAGACGGCAAGTAAGGATTTGCTGCTGCTGCTGTTGTTGTTGTCTTTTGTTTGTTTTATTAAATGTCTCACTCGCGTTGCACGTTCATCAACGTGCCATATGCCCCTGCTGCTGTTGCTAGTGATAATGTGTTGCATGTCACTTCTTGCAGCGGCAGCGCTGCCAGCAGCAAGCCATCTGCTCTTTCTTGCCACCTTCTTGCTTTGTTCTTTGCTCTGATGTTGAACCGCGGATGTGCATGCGGAAATTCAATTAATTATTGTTTACTTTTTGCTTCCGCTTGCTGTCTTCATTGCTAATTTATTGCATATGCGAAGGCGCAAGGACATTTGCATTAGCTGGCGCTGCATTGTAGCGGCCTTCTTGTGTTTCCTTTAGTTTTATAATGCCTTTCAGCAGCTGGAAGCTTGTGCAAGCTTTCTAATGTTAAAACCTTGCAACATGCAGCTTTTGGCGATAGGAAGCAGATAGGAAAGAAGAAGAAGATATGAAGTTTTGTTTGCCTTTATTAAGAGATGGAGTAAGTGGCTGAATGCCTTGAGCTTGAGCTTGACTTGCAAGCAGCCTGCCGAAAAGAAATTTATGGCGCAAAAAATATTCAAACAGGCATGTTTAAAATTATTTTATAGATTTTATTAACTTTCAGTCACCCTATGCAAAAGTCTCCAATAGCAGCGCCAGGCGGGAAGTCGTATTTTGTATGCATATTAAATATCCCGTTATTATTATGCTCAATCTATTATGTTACAGCAAATTTCCAGTAATGAGTATTAAAACAAGTAAGGAAGCAATCAGTCGGGTTTCACCGACAGAGTAATACCCTACACCATGTTCCCAAGTGGGGTGATAATTCACTGAAATTGTGGGCGTATTTGATTTACAACCTACATAGTCGGCGGACCACGCCCATTTTTGGCTGACTACAAGATATACCTAATAGGACTATACATGCCAAATATTGATGCTCTGACAGGTGTACACCAGATGTTATCGGCATATTTATTTTACTGCCCCCATGGTGGGCGGACCACGCCCATCTCTGGAGAATTAAAAGATATTCCTACCAGGAACGAAGTAACCAAATCTGGACTCTCTGGTGTATATATTATGGAAGTTAAGAGGATTTTTTGTTTATCGCCTATATAGTGGGCGGACCACGCCCATTTTCTTGTATGGCTTCTAAGACCTATATATCAATTTGGGAACCGAATTTCATTCATTTATATTCGTAACTAGTCAATTGGGAGCCATTTTACCGAAAAAATTTTGCCGGCTATATAGTGGGCGGACCACGCCCATTTTTTCCTGAGATATAGAAGACCTACCTCTTAACTTGAATACCAAGTATTAATCTTTTCCATGAGTAATTACACAAATTATAGCCATTTTACCGAAAAAAATCCGAGGTAGTGGGACTTAAAGACCCGTTGTGGGCGTGTCCTTCGGGTAATTTGAATAATTTTAACACTTTACCTAACCCGAGGTTCACTGTAACTGTGTACCAAATTTTGTCCAAATCGGACAACTCCTTCTTTATTTTTTTTGCATACACGCAGACGGACAGACGGACAGACGGACAGACGGACAACCGGAAATGAAAAGAGAAAGTGTTTCTGATCATTTCTATATACTTATGTCTATACCTAGGAAGGCTCCTTTAATGCGTTACAATTTTGGCACAAAGTTATTATACCCTATTACCATAGGTGTAGGGTATAATTACAGCGAGCGAGTAAGCGAGAGCGAGAGAGAAAGTGAGAGAGTGGGCGGAATAACAGGGTGACATAACAATTTTTAAAAGTGCAATTTTAAGAATGATTGCTAGATTTCTATGTTCTGATTTAAACGCATTCGAATTAAAAGTTATGCTCTTTGATATTCTTTTAAGCCATCAAATGTATTTCATTATCTTGTACTTTAATAATTCTAATAAGTTATAATTCAGTTGTTATTGTCTTCTGTTTCGCAAAGTAGCTGCCATAAAAATGTTTCCTCAATCCCATTTACTTTTCATAAGAATACATTGCTAACATTTTCGCTGTAATTAAACTGCATTGACCTTTGACACCAAATCATCATTATCAAATTATAAAAATTTCCCATGAAAATGTGCAATTAATTGTAAATTCTTTGTTAGTGCTTTTGCCCATAACCGACCTGGGCCATGAAAGCTACACTGAACCAACAGTTTTCGCTCAATGAGTCACTTGAGAGCTGCTCATGTAGCAGCATCCTTTGCGAAAATATCCCAGTTGGATGCCACTTGTGCTCAAAATCTCTTTTGCTGTGTTTCTCCAACTCTCTTTCTCTCTCGCGATGCCATACTTTCTCCGGATTTCCAATATATCATGATTGCTCGTTGTTTGTAAAATTTCCCACGAATTTTGTTTCGTGCCACAACAAATATCCTTTCGGCCGCCTGCTCCACATAGCAACAACAATAAGAGAGTACGCTGTTCGTTCGATGGCGCACGAAGTGCTGCTCAGCTGCGGTCTCCGGAGATGTAAGGCCTCCGAACAGCATCAGAGTCAGTCAGTTTGATAACGCGCAACGAATTGGGTCTATGCGTCCAACTGGGTTATTTCGCGAGCGTTTGTTGGAGCAGCGTCAACGACTACGTAGTGTATCCTCTTTATTCTCGCCAGTGGCTGCTGAATTTTTTTTTATTAAAAATAAAACCGTGTATTTTTGCCTGAATGTGGCGCCGTGATTGAATCGCGTGCTTCGAAGCACTTTCAAAAGGACTGTTGTCCTTTTTTGGGGTCGTCTTTTACGTTGTTGCATGCGCATACGTGCAACGTTGCGGTGGCTGTTGTGTGTTGTATGCTGTTGACACTATAGCGGCAGCTGCCACTGCCACAGACCACTTTGCTGCGGGCAATTTCGTGTTGCTGTGGTGTTTGTTATTGTTGTTGTAGTTGCCTTCTCGGGTGTCGTGAAAGGTGTTGAAAAGTACTGCTTAATTAATTTTAATTGAAAAATTGCTGAATTGAAGTTGACTTGCTGCAACAGTGAAGTAGCTGGTAGCAAGGACTCGTCGCGAGTAGAATTGGGAGGAGGCTTACAGTGTTTGGAAGCCTGGAATTTTTGTGGTTTCGAGCTAGTTTCGTGCGCTTGTGGATGCTCAAGTGAAGAACAAGTTGCAGATGTCCTTTTTCTTGTCGAGGTAAGTGACAGTACATAACAGATTTAGAGCATTTTCATTCGCCTTATGATACAAGGAATTTTGTTGTTGTTAAATAACCTTGTCAAGTGTCTAGTTCTGGGCAATATATCTGGGCTCTAAAACTAAAGGAATGGGTACTAAAAAATTTTCCTTAAAGATCCCAAATTTTCTTGCTTTTAGCTTCTATTGGAATTATAGCTAAAATATATATATACGAAGTCTGCCTCCATAAATTATTAACATCTAAAAACTTTCTCACTAATTTCTAGTACAAGTTAAGTTATTTTCGAGCTATATAAATTCAGATTGTTGCCATAAATTTTAGATGGTACTTTTACATCACTTAATTGATTTCATTAGAAACCTTTAACCAAATTTTAATATGACTTTAATTTTTTTAAAATGGATCGTTTTTCGAGCTGATATCTTTGAAGAAATATCTTACTATACGCTAGCTGAAGCAACTATATTTTTCAATGCTAATTAGGGCACACGAAACATATTCATATAGTTAAAGTCAATGCATAATATTTTCCAAATCTTATGAGCACGCTCTTTAGAGATCAGTTAGCATATTATATCTAACATAGATTCAACTTATTCGATATTCGTCGTTCCGAGAGAAAGTGCCTTAAATCTTATAAAGAATATTATTTCGAGCTCGATTCAGCTCATCGATTATTGTCAATGTTGAGCATCCATATCTAGTCTTCGAATCTCAGGGCAATGTTGTTTTCTCATATGAAGAAACCTGGTACCAAATCTGAAAGTTAGGAATACGAGTATGGGTGGTTGTGAATTAATACCAATTTAATTTCCTTATTTTTATAATTTACAGGCTGTTCACTTTTTGCCATAATTTGCTGCCATTTTTTTCGAGCCATACTTTTACTCTTGCCATAAGCAAATTTCTATTTATATTATCGCTGTGACCTTGTGCCACTTAATTTCAAGCTGCTTATTAATGCTTGCCAACTTAATCCAGCTACAAAGCACTACAGCCGACGCTCAGCCCGCTAGCGCAAGGATTTATACAACAACTTGAATTAATGCCACTAATTTTTCGGCACTATAAAGATGAGCGTGTATATGTGTGCATACTTTATGCTGCTTAGGTCAGGCAGGCTAACGAAAAACCGGTCAAAAGTGGCTTCCCCCCGACCCTCAGAAGGAAATTCCTTCCTTCCCAAAAAAATGCAGGCAAAAGCACAAGAGCGCTTAATAAGCAGAAGTGGGAAATAAAACATTGCCAGAGGCGCATGGAAATTAACATAAACTAAAAGCACACACATTCGCACACAAACATACATACATAAATAAATGCCCCACTGCGCCATAAACTAAGGCAGCTCATTAAGTGCTGTCAACTGCTGGTGGTGTGGTCTTTTGCCACATGGCTGTTGTTGTTGTTGCTTTTTGTGGTTACCAAATTATGCTCAAAATTGTACAACGGCAACTGGTCAACAGCCGAGGTCGTTGCTATACGCTGGGCTTGACCCTCGCCGAGTCGGCTGCATAATTATGTAAGTCCTTTGCTCTACTACAGGCAGTGCATATGTGTGTGTGTGTGTTTGGTAGGGATAATATGTGCGAATCCCTGTCGGACAGGGAATGCGGATCTATTAGATTTATAAGCTTAACAATCAAAATTTTTGAGTAGTTCAAAAGTAAAGCTGGCTTCATATTTTGTAGAAAAGGGACCACTACAAAAGATCCTAAAAATATACTGACTGAGCTTGTTCAAGGAGTACTAGAGCAGAAAGAATTTGGGAGCAACGAATAGCTGAAAGATTAGCTAGAAAGAATGGGTACAAAAGGGTCTCTGTTACATGACCATACACTGCTTTCTGTCATTTCCAAGAGGCAATTGTAATGGTCAGAGAACGGCCTGCGACAGGCTAGCAACAGGGTGAAGACAGGCCGAAGGCAGACCATTGCAATGGCTCCAGCAGCCAGCCTCTTGACAATGATATAAAAGAACGCCAGGCTAATTAATTGTCTCCTTTCTTTGAGGAGTTGTGTTCAAACATTGCGATGCCTTCAGTTTAGGAAGACTTGAGTTGGCTTTTTTTTAAAGATTGAATCCTCTAAAATGATACTATGAATATTGAAGTAAGTATCGCACTGCGTTCTTAATATCTGTTGTGCCTATCTCATTTCGAAATCAAAGCATACTTTTAATGTTCAAGTGATTTCAATTCAGGCTCAGGAATCTGGTAGGATTCCAAGTGTCTTCTTCGAGCGAGTGGTACTGCAAGTGCTAGAATGTGCATCGGTGTCTCAGTGTGCTCCATGCAGACCCCTTTTAAAATCGATTCTGCCACAACCGAGGGAAAATTATATTAAACTTTAGTGTAGGTTTATCCATCATATGAACAAATAATAAGAATTAATCAATATGTTTTGAAAATAAAAAATCTTTTACGTCTCTTTTGGATGCTTACGCTTTCTCTATTACTCGCTTTTTGCGGTTGCATTCACAATTGACGGTATTTTCAATTGTAATGTTTGTCTGAAAAGTTTTTTCGATTAATTGTTTTGCAAATTTTGCTAGAAAGCCACTCTCTGACTATACGGATTTCACATTTGCAGTTCAAGACTTCAAATTAACTTCAATAAAGCTACTCTCTGGCACTTTATTTAGATGTCTATCTACAATGTCCTGCAAGTATAGTAAATTGGCACATTCCGTGACATGTTAACTTACTCATAACCAGCATTTTCTTACTTATACAAACCAAACTTCAAACTACTTCGAAGCTGAGATAATTTGATCGATTGGTTTTAAGTTATACCGATTTCCTACTGGGAAGCAATAGCCAACATTAATGCTATAATGCTGCTTGGTAATTGTATAACGTATGTCAGTGTTGCTTCATGCCTGCTTCCGTCCTCCTTTTCCTAGCTTCATCTGTTGGTTTGCCCTTCAGGCCGTCCGTCCATCTGTTCATGTTTTCGTCTGTCTGTTGGCTAAAATGGCAAAGCTTGCTGAAAAATGTTTACAAACTACATAAATCCCGCCCCCCGCATTCTGCCACGAAAAAGGGATAACACAACTACAATGAGTCTTTAGTGCCAAATAGTAGCTACAACAAAAACAGCACATTAGGCAGCTTCAACAAAAAAAAGGGTTGCCGCTTGTTTTGAGAAATAAGCTAATACCGCTGGTAAGCTCGCATAAGTGGTGGATGATGTAAAAAGGTTTAAGCCTGCTTTGCATATAGCCAACAACAACAACAACAACAACAATAACGCCTACAACAGCCGCCGGCGCCGCTCGAGCGGGCTTCATATTAAATTGTCTGTGTTTAGTTTTGATGAGGAAAATATATGCGGGTGCGACATACGGCGGGCTTCCCCCCTTTTTGTTTAGCTTGCTGTTGGTTTTACTTCTGGCTTGCGTTGTTTTTGTTTCTGTTTCTGTTTCGGCGGCGGTGTGTGTGTGTGTGTGTGGATTTTTGCTATTTGCTTTAGTGGCTGCCGAGGGGCATTACTGGTTTTGCTGTTGTTGTTGTTGTTGTTGTTGTAAGGTTAGCAAAAGTTTTTAAATTTAATTAACAGCATTGCCAACATGTGTGTGTGTGTTGTTTGTGTGTGTGGGTAGCTTTTTTGCTATAAGCATTGGTTGCGCTCGATTTAACACAGTTTAAACTGAAATTAAGCTATTTAGCATGCTTTTAGGCAGTTTAAGCAAAAAACCAGTTAATTAATTAAGGTGTTACCTTCAAAGGGGAGGACACGATAATGCCACAAAACATTTTTAATAAGCGGTTTTATGGCAAATTGCTTGATAATGCGTATAACTTTGGATTTAAATTGAAAAATAACGACGTTGTGTTTAAAGAAGCACCTAAAAATATGCTGCACTCTTTAACTTACATTAATGTAGTCGAAGAGAGTATAGAAAAGCTTAATTAATTTCTTGTATTAAAAGAAGTCATGCCAAAGCATTGAAAACGTTGTTAAACTGAAAAGAAGCTCTACTACTGAAAGGTTTCCTCAGATGTGAGGAAAACTGAAATTATTATAGAAAGGTGACGATGCGAAAGTATAGCATAATAGTTTGGCAAACTAGTTCGATGTAATACAACTTCTTGGTAACGCTGTAACAGAATAGCGAAAAGCGTCTGTATGCAGAATAACTCTCTTAAAAAATATGGCAAGCTGTAGCATCAACTTAAAGGAATCGCATTTGTTTATGTTGGACTATTCGATTTCTGAAATACTATAATAAAATATATACAGTTATAGTTAATTTCCAATGTGACTAAATAAGCAAAATTAAATTACTCGTTCGAAAGTGTTTCCACTTGAAAGTAATTTAGTTTTGCTAGATTTTGTTGGGCCCTCTTCTCTATACATTTTAATATCGAACCGTTCTTACAGTAGAGTCAAGCGCTAAAGAAGAACTTACGTCGTTGTAGTTGCAAAAATAAACTCCATTTGGTTCCTCTTTATTGCACCCTTAAATCTAATTATGTGCCTTAATTGTAAATTTTCACCTTCTGGTAGCCTAAAAGTATGCCACATATTCTGGCTGAACAATGCAGCTTGTTTTCGGAACATTGAATTGTTAGCGAAATACAGAAATAAATTTAAATGTATGTAAATGAAATGATATGAAATGAATTTGCTTTAAGCATTAAAAACAGTTTTGTATATAAACAGTAGCCTAAAAGTATGCTAATATTTGAGGCTATGTAGTTCGATGTTTTTAATGGACACGGGATGAAGTGAGATTAGTTTTTTTTCCGTAATTCTAAAACGTATTTCTAAACCGTAATTCTGAAACGTAATTCCAAAATGTAATTTTGAAGTGTTAATCGTTATCAGCCTTTAAGCTTATAGACGGAAGAACGTAAAAGTATGCAAAAGCCTATAAGTATGCTTTTTTTGACAAAATACTGGTTTAATACATTTCCTATAGCTAGTTTGGGAAAAATTATTTCAGTTCATGTGTTTAAATAATAAAATTTTATGTTTGAGAATAGGAAAATTATGACACTATGCGAAATATTCTGGCTTTTAATTGGAAAAAAAAGAAATCGATATATTCAGATGAGCTGAAATGTATGCTAAATATTTCAAGTGCAGAAAGCCTTGAAAGCTTGAAGCATTGGCTGAAAATCTGTTTCGGCATGTAATTTCCAGACAATAAAATTACCGCTAGACACACAAAAATGTCTTTGACCTAAAAGTATGCTACAGTTCTGCAGTGAGGCTCATATTACGTCTGCGTAGTTGAAAACACGCAAGCTAAAGTTAAGAGTACGAGCATTTGAACATATAACTGTTGGTGCGAGTGTGCGTGTTTGTTTTAGCAAAACAATAGCGAGCATCGAAAGGCGCTCGCTCGCTCCCAGCGTCTGTAAAGCTGGCTGCTCCAATTACGCAACAGAGCGTTATAATTATAACCAATGTAAATGTGCAAAATGAGAAGTTTTTCATTTTCATTTGAAATTCTAGCCATTTTGTTTGACACAGATGCACATGCACACTTACACTCACAAGCGCGCGCATACACACAGACATTTCTCATAATTTTTTGCATTTTCGCCATTTCACTTGCACGCTTTGTTTCTCGCCGCTCGGATGGCTTCTGTTGTTACTGCTGCTTTAATGGCTAACATTATACTTTAATTATGAGCATGTGTGTGTGTGCGCACACTTACACATAAGTGCAAGTAATTATGCGTGCATATATATGTGAGTGCTTGTATGAGCGCCTGCTTGTATGCTATGCTACCTTGCTTGCTTTCAATTAAATAAGGAAATGACAAGCGTAATAATGGAATTGCACATCTACACTTACACATCTTTACATACATATGCTGAAAAATTGTGTGCGTTATTTTTGCAGTATTTCTGCACGACGAAGGCTTCGAACCGCAGCTGAGCGCGCACATAAATTCGCTTCTTCTTCATGGCAGGGCATTTTCCATTTCCGCTTACTTTCTGTTCGCAGCTGTGTCGATTTTTTTGTAATTTGCGGCAAATGACCCAATACCCGGGCAGAGTAAAAAGGTGTACACAAAAAAAAAGAACAACAAAATGAGTGGTGTATGAACCAAAACAAAAGCTGCTACCAGCGAAAATACTGAGCTGCATTCAGTTTGCAAGCAATAGCGCGAAACGAGTGCAGAGAAAGTGGGAGAGGAGGAAGCGTATCAGAGGAAAGTAAGGTAGTAGAGTGGAGTATATAGCAGCAGGCAACTTGCAACACTGACATGCACTTTTAGTGCCACGCAAATGTGAGTTTTATTGTTGCAAGAATTGCTGCGGCCTTCGGGCGATTTTGTGCGTCTGTGTATGCGTTTGCGATTCTGCGTGTGTTTGTGTTTGTGTAGAATGACAGTAATCCGCTTTTGAACGCTTTTCAATAAAACTTGTTCATGCAGTGGGATAACGGGTTGCTGTCGTGGCGTACTATAAAGCAGACAGGATGCAAGGTGGTATAGTTCGGGTACAAGGTCAGGGAAATCTCTAGCGGTGCTTATTCGTTATGCAGCTGTGCGGTCATTTGCCATTTTTAATCCATTTCCAGGAGAAAAGTCTTTTGAGATATTCAATGGCCAAATCGTCTGTGGAACTCACATTAAACTCTGGCTATTGCTTCTTCTCTAAAATGCACAAAAACTATATTCAAAATTTTTATTGATCTAAATCAGGATCGCAATGATGTTTTTTTAGGCCAATCTTCCTGCCATTTCCGAACATTTTTCATTTATGCGGCCCGCGGGAACATTTGGGTTGGCCACCTCTGATCTAAATGTTTCGAATATTTTGACTATAATTATTTGCATACTTGTAGGCTATAGTGATCATAAAAGTAAGTATGCACTAACTTGCTATAACTTCAGTTAAGTAACCTATTGCTGGCGCCCTTGACTTTCCAGTTCCTTTTTCAAGCTTTGATAGCGCTTCTTCTACTTGGTCTCTTCACCATTAATTCGGTCTACCTCTTCTGTGGAGTGTCTTGACTATCGCATCGAATATCTTCTTTGCTGCAGCATGGTCATTCATTTACTTGACTTGACATGAGCATTATAATATATCTACACAGTCTAAATAAAAAAATGTTTGGTCTACATATGTTTTTTTCCCATATTCTTAGTTTATTTCATACTATACTATACTATATTTTCGTACTATAAATTTATTTTTTAATAAAAAATTGTCATAATTGAAAATTTGTTTCAATTCAACAAATGCGCAAATAATATTTCACTAAACTTTATCACACCAAGCCTTTAATTTCGCTTACTAAATTCACCTTTCTGCCGTGCTAATTTTGCCACTTTTCAAATTATTGCTGCCTACTTTGTGGCGCGTACTAAATTTCCCTTTCACAGTCACCCTCTGTCACAGCTAAAAGCATTTCAGAGCATAAATATGCTTTGAAATATATGTAAATGTCAGTAATATGCGCTACAAAGCAACAATGTGGCCTTTATTCCACGTAAAAATGCAAGGCCTACTTTTAGGCGCGCACACTTACAATTTTTCTGCTTTCCGCCGCTGAGTAGCGACGCAACAAGCAGACACAACAAGATGAATGACACCAAAATGCAATTGCTTGTGCAAATTTTCAGCGCTTGCTCTTGCCGCAATTCACTGTGTCCTACTACCCTCTTTACCTGCACTCTGGTCTTATTTTCCTTACGCGCCTAGATGTATGTTACATTGCTTGGCTGGCATGTGAAGTTGCCGTTGCGATTGTGCCTGTGCTGGGCTGTTAAAGCCGCGAAGTCTTTTGCAATCTCTTGAGTGAAGAGAGCGAAAATTGTAATACAGCTTTTCTCTGAAATTCTCAGGATCGGGATTATATAGATGTGTTGACGTGAGAGTTCTTTATAATTAATAATAAAGTTTTCATTATTACAAGAATTTGGCTATTACGTACTCCACATTATCAATTTCAGAATTATGAATTGATCGTAATTTTGGTTTTTAGAAGTCTGATATTGAGAATTTGTATATTCAGATCTTTGGTATTTCGATTTTCAGAATTGAAAATTCATCGTTCGGAATTTCGGTATTCAGAATATGGAAAACTAGAGAGCCGCTAACCGTAGAATCAGAAATTTGTATATTGGAAAATTTGGTATTCGGAATTTTTGCATTTGGCTTTTATGGACTGCACATTCTTGTTTTTGTCTCAAAATTTTGTTTGTAATTTGATATTAAGATATATGAATTCAGAATTTTGGTATTTCGATTTTCATAACTGTAATCGCAATTTCTAGGTTTTGCATTTTCGATCTTGAAATTGTGATTCGAAATTTTGAAATAGTGTATTTCGGAATTCGTTTACCTGGGATGCAAATCCTTGACTGTGCTTAACCATGCACAAATGTGTGTGTATGTGTGTGTGTGTATGGGTAAACACTTTTACACCTTGAGCTGTGTTGCAGCGACACGAATGTGCTGTGTTTCGTAGCCGTCGTCGTTGTTATTGTTGTTGTTGTTATACTTAATTTATAAGCCAACACGCTTCGCATTGGCATTGCGCGCTGCCTGGATGGGGGCATGTACTGAAACACAACAACAGCACGTGGGAAAACACGTTATTTGTTGTTGTTGTTGTTGTTGCATTCACGCTGTGTTGCTGCTGTGTTGCTGCTGTTGTTGGGCAAATACGGATTTGTAGCGCGTTGCTTGCGCGGATTCCTTTGCGAGTGCTCGCTCGCTGCGCTAATTGCCAGCGTTAGCGTGTTAGCGTGTCTGCTTGGCTTGGCACACGTACACGCTGCACATGTGTGCTGTTTGTTTGCAGTAAATGAGTTTTTAAGTGGCTTGAGTGGCATCAGCAGCAGCCGCCGTGCTATAGGCAGGCCGGGAAGAGAGAAGAACAGGCAATGGCAGTGGAAGCAGCCGTTTTTAGATTTCTACCTTAAAATTACTTTTTAGAATGTTGTAAGCAAGCAGATACCACATATTCTTGCATATCCTTGAACTGATCACACACGTGTATTTGTGCTGCCTCAAGCTCTTGAGCCAAATTTATTTGCTCGCTTGTCTAATGGCAAAATACGGCAGCCTTGAATGTGCGAATTTCGCCTGAAAAGGCCAAATACATTATCTAAGCGACTAGACTGTGAGACTGGCTGGCTGGCAGACGTCGTAAAAGTGCGGCGCTGCGAAGAGCTGACAATACCCAAAACCCCTGCCCGCGCACGCTTGTTTACATCAGCTAAATATGGGCCTGCAAATTGCCTCTTTGTGCGCGCAGACAATACCGCCAGTCGGCATGTGCCTTCCCAGCGGCTGTGAGGCGACTGCTCGAAGGCTGCTCTGCCATGCCAACACACAAGCATCTTCATTAAAAAATTCTTGCGCATCATTTATAACATATGCCTGTGTGTATGTGGCAGTGATTCCCAACGGATTGCTGGTATTGCAGATTCTTTACATTTTTTTCAGTCAAATTTCGAAAGAAAAAAATAAGCAGAAAATACATATGTATACATATGTATGTGTAAGTAAATCTAATAAAATCTTATATGTTGCAATTGGAATGAAATCAAAAATTACACTCACACTGACCAACACTGCCTTTGATGAAGAGAATAATTAGAGAGAGGTACTAGGGCTATCTCTGATTCTGAATCTGATTTTAACGGGTTTTAGGTGATCAGAACAACCCGTTATCTGGTTACAACCTGACATACGGCCTCTCTTCAGGCGCCCCTGCTACGTGCGCACCTTCTAAAGTTGGATATTCCAAGTGTTGCCAGTGTCTCCCTTAGTTGATCTTTTCATCGTTGGCATGGCCTTCCACGCCATCTCTGTCCTTTAACTTCATCTTCAGATACCTACTTCGCTGGAGCTCCTTCATCCATGAAGCCATGAAGCAAT
Source organism: Neria commutata (assembly GCA_963457695.1). NCBI lineage: Eukaryota > Metazoa > Arthropoda > Insecta > Diptera > Micropezidae > Neria > Neria commutata. The sequence goes on from OY735246.1 coordinate 49,982,096, forward strand.
ACAGGTAGCATCTTGTAGATTGACAATTTTATCAGACGATTGCTTACCGAGTCCGTAGTAGCACCTATTGGCAAGAGTTATTCTACGATATTAATTGTACTATATTTTTATTATTTTGATTTTAAGCAGCCTTATAGCATTCATATAGACTATATATTGAATAAATCAGCTTAAATTATTTGTCAACTGACATAAATTCAGTCAGACAGCTGTCTGAAACTTAGCTGACTTCCAAAATGTTAGCAAAATTCAAAAAATTGCAATTATATTTCAAAATAAAAACTCTGTCGAAATGTAAAATATGTTAAAGTATGTTAACACTACTGTGAAGTGAAATTTATTTGTACTATTTATAATATCATGGTTAAAATTTAAAGAGTAGGGGAGAGGGGGGTGCCTTCGTCCTTGGGGCACATTCGTCAAAGGCGATTTCGGTATGAAGGAGTCATCGGACATAACTGTTTATTAGTAAAAACTAACCCATCACTAGCATAAATACCCCTCACAAAGTTTGCCATCTCTATCTGAACAGCTGACAAAGTTACATTTGATTTTGTGTTTTCGCGCTTCGTTGCCGAATTTTCAGGTCGGTAACGTAAGAAGTTTGTGGTGTACATATATCATTATTTCAATCTAAATTGTATTAGTATTACTTGAATACTAATTATTGTGTAAATAAAAGTGTTTTATGTGAAAATAAAACACTGAAATTAGGAGTAAAAAAATAAAAAGAAAAAAAAGTGACACCAGGTTGGACTCGTCTTTTTTTCATGGGGCACATTCGTCAATATAACTTCACAGGTACTAAAAATCGAAATCGAGTTGAGGCTTCCAAGACCCTCGAACCTGGCTTAAACCTCCCGTAACCACACAAAATTAATATTAGGGTCGATCTCAGCGCTTTAAACTTTATATATAAAAAAAAATTTATAAAAAAAATTTTACAATAACTACCTTTTTTTGAAGCTCTTAAACATGATTTTTTTATATTTTTTTAATGCAAAATATAATAAAAACGTGTTATGTAACCAAAAACATGTCTTATCTAGTCTAAACAAGATTCTGTATTACCTTAAGTGTGAATGCCGAAAGTGCCCCGCCAAATGCCGAAGCTACCCTGGCATGGGGGCACATTCAGCGAAATGACTTTTTTTACTAATCATGAAAAAAATAAAACAAACGGAACTTTTTAAAGAAATTTTAGTATAACATTTTATTGTTAAATAATGAGGTATTGTAACAGTCTAATCGGTTTTTAAATATTTTCATTACCTTCTGAAATATAGGCCTTCAAAAAAAAGTAGACGAAGGCACCCCCCTCTCCCCTACATTTCTCAATACCAAGCTTCCAAGCTTAACTTTCAGAAAAATGTGCACACAGTTTGACTACCACTGCAACATAACCGCGCGCTACCGTAGAACAGCAGGCGGCTGAGTCTGCCGACTTTTGGTGTCTTGCCTGACGGCATATAAATTTCCTTGACGTCTTCTACCAAAGTACTCGCGCATTAACGTTATTATCGACTGCACCAAATCAGCGTTATAACTTCATTATAATTTTTTTCTAGGCTCAGCCGCTGCCGCAACTTCATTGCCTGTACGACTGCTGTTGCTATTGTGCATTGAAATATTAAAATTATTGCCATTGTTGTGAATTTAATTTACAAATCGATTTTATTCTCGGCTCGGCGGCTGCGTCTCTTGCTTTTCCCCTCTGCGCCTTTATTTAAATTGCTGCCTCGTTTTTCGGCATGGCTGCGCATTTTTGACTTTCAGCTGCTTTGCTGGTAATTTAATTTACTTCGACTTCTGCTGCTACTTCATTCCATCTTTTAGTGCAGCTTTTGTGCTTCTTCTTCTGCTGCTACTCTCTACACTCTGCTTTTCCGCTCTACTTACTCTGCTGCCATTTCTTTATGAAATTGTGGTAATCATTTGGGTTGCTTCTTGGTTTGAGTAGGAGCTCAGAGTTGACTTTGTATTTAAACGTATACACTCCCTTCTCTGTGCAAAATTGTGAGCAATTTTTTAAGAGAGATTTGGTTAAATTAGTTAAGATGTTCGAAGTTGCATAATCTATTTAATGATTGTAGACTTTATAGGAGAAGCGAGCACCGAATAACTATGAGAATCAGAAAGCGAGCGTGATCCAAAGTCAATGAGTTCAGGGTCAAGCTGACGGCTACTGCAAAGCTTGCGAAGGAGCAAGTTTAATGGGTGCCTTTTTGGCAAACAATTTGTTGCTACCCTTCTATCACAAATTTGAATAATCACATCCTTTATTTTGTGCAGTTTTTTCTGTATTAGAATTTTTTAATTTGCATCAACGGATTTATTTTGTAGGGTTTATCATGACATTTCTGATTGTTTCCATAATATTTGTATAGGTATTTCTCCCCTTGCTACTTCTCTTGAAAGCATAAGACATCATAGAAATCACTTTCATCGGCTTGGCATTATTATTTCTATCATTTGACTATTTATCTTGTCTACTGTTTACAAAAAAAGTCAAATAAAATTTACAGGAAAATAGAATTAGTTGATTATTCTACTAGTCTAGTATTCTATAAATCTATATTACGATTTACCTATGTATATAAACAAACATTTAAATTTTCAATAATGTTAGGTTGTACTAGCTGCGGACGTAGACCACGTATAAGCCCCGATTGATTCTTAGCAATAGCAGAATTTTCTACAAGGTTTCATCTCATCATCTGAAGTATTATTCGACTACATTTCAATCAACTGAAATGTGGAAGGAATTGTTTGAAAAATTACAAATTTGAATGACTTTTCAAAGAATATACCAAATATTATGGGATAAAATTTTTTGAAATAAATTTTAATTAAAAAGCATACAATTATTTGTAAAGCTAGAAAAAATAATAGTACTACTGTGAAAATATTGCCTATTTAAGTTTTAAATTACATCGCAAGAATTATAAGAAGTTTTTCATAGATTGATTTGCACAGAGCTCTGTCATTTCAAAGGAACTCATGCCAAAGTCAATACCGCCAGCATTAATTATAATTTATTTCCGATGACTGGTTATTTAAGGGGCACTTAATTTATATTACTTTTTTATGTGCTTATATGCCACTTACGAACATTAGCACATTCAGTATGAAATCAATGTTGCTCATCGCAACGAAGTCAGACCACAAATTATGTTGTCATTTATAGAGCAAGCAAAGCGACACACGTCGACCATGTGTCGAATCAGAGCAGAATAAAGAAATCTGCATCATTAATAAGAATTTTTTGTTCCTCTTTGTTGTTGTTGTACGCGCTAAAAATTGCTCTATATAAGAGCTGATTCTGACACAATTTCTGCACCATATTCACATACAAAAATAAGCATAATACTAAATATGTTAAAAAAATGCAAAAAACCAGTAAAAATAAAAAGCGGCAACAATCCGTTGAAAGGCGGGATGGCGGGGTGTAGCGCAGCGTGCAAAGCCAGAAAATGAACGACATAACGAGCGCAGCAACTTTGTTTGTAGGCCGAAATGTATGCTGCAAATTTTCAGCGTTGAGAAGTGCCAGAAATAGCAATAACAGGTACAACAAGAGCAGCAGCAGCATGAAACAACAACACTACTTACACTGGCCAACAATGAATTTGCTACAAGTGCTGTTCTTTTTTAGATGCGAATAACTTCGAAGTTAACTGCAGTCAGTTTAACAAAAACTATGTTGAGATTTCGACAAATTTATTGTCTACTTTTTTTGTTTAAAAATTCGATATATAATATGATAGGTAGGTTAAGACTAGACTCTATGATAAGATACATGATATCTCTTTTCGGCGAAAAAGTAAGAGAATGTCTTCGGAATTTGTTGTACTTTTAATGCACTCTTTTTCTTATAAATATAATTTAATATACTATGATATGATATCTTATATTGACGATTAAGTAAAAAACTTCCTCTGCAATTGGATGTAGTACATACTTATTATATACTCTACTAGGAAATGACAGTTAGTATACAAGTGAATCTTATTTTCAGTAAATTTTACTAAAGTCAAAAATTGTTAAATTACAAAAACGTATTGGAAATGTTAGATCTTAGTTAGGAAGCACTTATATTAAAGTTATAGACTATTAAGCATGCGTTTTACCAGATCTCTTTTAAGCATTCATCTAGCTGTGTAGTTAAATAGTTCATGCTCAAGGTGAAAACAATAATTTTATTAAGCAAAACAAAGAAATTTAATGCAGAAGTTTACAAAAATTCTTAATCAAAATCAAATTCAAACCGATTTTTATGTTGCATGCCTTTTTCAAATGATAAAGCCCTTCTCTTTTATATAATCAATCCGTACAAAAACATTTTAATACATAATTTTCGAGTCAAGAAGAGAGAAAATTTTTGCTTTTTAGAATTTTCGTCTTTCCTATGTTTTTTAAATGAATTTAATTTCTAAATAAGCTGTAACTGAAACGGGTAGATTTTGTTGGCTAGTGTAAGGCAGCTGCAAGCAGCACCGCTTTTGTGAGTTGTTGTATTTGTCGCTTTGTAAGTGTTGCCAGGGCTTGTGTTTGCATTTGATTATTGTAAGTGCATAGGTTAGTATGCGTATGTGTTTGAATGTGTGTGTGTGTGTGTGATGTTGCCTACATGCAAATGTATTTGTGCATGTGTGCGTAGGCGCGCTGCTATTCACTTGAACTTTTATGCTGTTTTTCGCTGCTCTACACTTTTGCCGCCTGCCTGCTCTCCCCCCCTCCCCCCACACACACTACTGTCGCTACCCATGCTCGCTCATTGTTGCCAGCGCACTATGACACTGTGTCAGTGTGCTAGTGTATGTGTTGTGAAGTGCGGCAAACTGGGTTAACGAAGGCGCAAATAAAATCAGGGACACCATTAAAAAATCATGGTTGCATACACAATATGCTCTGCAATCGCCCCGCTTAACCCGCTGCCACATCATGCCGCTCCGTCGCATGCGCTTTGCGTTTTGTTGGCAAAACAAACTTGTGAATTTGTTGCAGCATACTTTTAGGCGCGCCAGCGTACTTCTCTTTCAGCTGCAGCTCCGCAAAAATTAGAATTGCGTTTAATTAATGCTAGCAAGTTGCAATATTTAAGCTTTTCTATGCAAAGCACTGCCTCCTCAGCTCTGCTCCATCAGCCGCGCTGCTTTGACAAAGAAAGAGCCGTACAAAGAAAGGCGTACCAGCACATAAAAAATAGCCGCTGCCATTGTTTTTTGGTAATGAACAAGAAGTAAAGAAATAAATGAAAGGCCGCGAATCATTAGCAGGGGGAGGGGTCGGAGCGAGGGCGTGCAAAAAAACTTCATTATGGCTGCGCAACAAGCAATTTTTAATGAGCGCGCGCGCCAAAGTTAAATAAAATGCCAAAGTGTGCGAGAAAGATGGCTGGTGGATGGCGGAGGGACGCGGCAGAGTAGGGCAAAGGCGCACGCTTGTTAATGTTTTACAAAAGCATTACATTGGACGTTGCTTGCCGTACTCCGCCTGCGGCTTTGGGCCAAACAAAAGAAATTGAGGTCAATTTGGTTGGTTGGGGCAGTAAGAAAGGCAAAAATCACCTCTGCACTCTCTTCTGAGCCTATCGTTTGTTCAACAAATTAGGCAATTCTAACAGCACCTATACCAACGACTGTACCCAATCTCTCGAAGCAGTGCCGTTCTGTCTCTATCTATAGCTCAATATTGCTTCAGGTGCAGGGCACCTAATTAATAGTTCCATCGAATCGAAGAGTACTACATGAAAAAAACCAGTCATATAATTTTTTACTTATATTATTTGTTTTTTTTCGACAATTTCTATCAACTTTTTAGAATTTTTTTCGGTTCTTAGATTCTATTTTAATTCTTAAGTTTCTGCACTCCATACTTAGTTAGTTTCTTAGTCTTTGTTTTTATACTTACATCTGTACTGTCTTTTGCAATCTTTTGCTAGTGTCGGTACTATAAAGCATTGCCCTACCTCCATCTGCAATGACGAAAATGTACATAGTTTCGTTTCTCCGAAGAAAATCGCCTTTATTTGAAGAATTTCTCAATTCGAATAACATATGTATTTCTCGAATACTTATAAAATTCTCATCACTTTTCTTTCAAATTAATTTTATGAGAAAAGAAATATTCATATACCGAACTGTTAAATATGTTTATTTCTTAAATTGAATGATGCTCCAGAAGACTTCTCAAATTGGTTTTGCCCAAAGGTCCTTACGTTACTTAAAATGCCACTGACTTTTGTACAATAGCTCGTTCAACTCCAACTCATACTCGTCCTGCATGGCCCCCTTATTTTTCTTCCAATTCCCTGTCTCTAATCTTCCCCACTTTCGCAGTCTCCCAAACCTGCCTCGTCTGCTCCTTCTTCTTACTTTCCACTTTCTCTAATGCTACTTCACTTTTCTCGCCCTCCAAAGTGTCCAACAAAGAAGCGCCCAAACGCATAATAAATTTTTGTTCGCTGCCACAGTCGCTGCTTCCCAGCTTCTTCTTTCTTACCTTTTTCAAATTTTTAATTTGAAAATTGAATTGGCAGCTTATTTTGACGCCAAAAGACGCCTCCTCCTCCTCCAAGTTGCTGCCTACTTATAATGCCGCGGCTGCCGGTCCACCTCGGGGCACTCAAGCAATTTGCAGCACCCTGGCTTTGCAAACAATTAGCGTGCAACAACCACAACAACCACAGCGTCCTTTTAATGATTCAGGCAAATTCTACCACCCACGCAGAAAAAATTGGAATTTCTTGTTTTTGTATTGCATCCAACGTAAGCTGCAGGCGGACAGCCAATGAATGGGCGGGCAGCAAGAAGTTGGGAAACAAAAGTTTGGCTGCTGCCACTTAAAAGCATTCAAATTAAATCTGATTTCATGAATATTGATTGATTGCTTTCACCTTGAATAAAAAATGTTCTCTATGCTAAAATTTTGTCCTTTTGAATTTTTTCGAATTTCAGCCAAACGCTTTTTTGCATTACGAGTTTGCGTTGCTTTTTTGCATCTACCAACCGTCACCCCCTCGCTCTCAAATTCTCTAACTAGGGCGTATATTAATGAGCGCCAACTGGGGTCGATTTTTTTCTAATTTCTGCTTTCTCTGCTGCTTCATTTGGTGCTGCTGCCACCAACCGAAATGAGCTTATGAAATTGCGGTTCAAAAATCCACGCACTGAAGTGTGATAAGTACCTCGTGTAGATTTTTCGTTATATAGCATTTCTTTCAGCAATTGAAAAGTTGTATTAAATTGCATTGAAAAAAGTAGGCTGAAATTATTTGCGCGTGTGCGACTACTTATTTTCAACAGAGTTGAATTATGAAGCTTTTGTTTGGCAATAAAAAAGAGAGATGAAAAGTTGGCTACTTTAAATCACAGCATAACTTTAGGCGAGTTTTTTAACATTTGCTTGCACTAACATTAAAGTTTACAAATTTCTTCTGTCAAATTGCGGCAGAAATACCTGGCAGACAAGTCATTTTCGTAGGCAAATCATTTGTTTCGAAACTACTAAAAATGTTAGGGAACAATTTTGAGTTTACAGTTTTATTTCAAAGCATACTTTTAGGCGCATTTGGAACATTTATATCAAGCGCGAAGCAGCTCAAGAAACTAGATATTTTCCACTTCTGGCAGGATTTCAAACTTTATATAAGAATATGTCTGGTTTGTAGTTTCTTCGAATTCTTCTTTTATTGCAGTTGCGCATAAAAGATTATATGAGCTACCTTTTCTGGTCTCTTTCGTATACAGTTTTATATTAAGCAGATTAAAAGGATATAGTTAAAAGTGTAAATAAAATTATCATCCCTCACCCCTGATTTTAAGCAAAAAGGCTCGCACTTGACAAATTTCGTTTTGAATTCCTATAATATTTCATACGCACAATGTTGTGATAGCTCAAATTGATATTGTATAAAGCTAAATTTAAATTCTTGAGTAACTGCTAATGAGTTAGAATTTAATAAAAATTGAATGTCTTCAGATTTGGTTAATGTTGTTCTTGAGTTCTAGTTAAGCATTACTCGGTTCCCTTTAGTATTTGTTATAGAAATTTTCTATTTCATTTTTGCTCTCCTTCTTTCACCTTTTTGCATTTGATATCAAAATTAAAATTGTTGTTCCCTTTTTCTAAATACGTCCCCCTTCCCGCACCAACAACCAGTAACAAGCTTAAATGTCAATAAAATATTGCAGCAGCTCTTCCGCTCTGCCAAATTCCAACTGTTATCCTTGCCGTACAAGGGCTTTGGCAATTCCTACGCATATTTATCAAAATTCTACGCTTTGTTAACATTCAATTTTGTTGCGTGGCGCTCCCATCCCGCAAAGTGTGGCAGCGGAAAAGCGAAAAAAGAAGTGTATAAGCAAAATAAATGCCGGAGATGGCGGAAAAAATATTGGCAAAGCAGGAAGCAAGTAAAATTGTATACAAAACGCTCCTTAACATGCTTCTACAAGCAAAACAATAATCGGAGCAATATGAAAACAAGTAAGGAAGCAATCAGTCGGGTTTCACCGACAGAGTAATACCCTACACCATGTTCCCAAGTAGGGTGATAATTCACTGAAATTGTGGGCGTATTTGATTTACAACCTACATAGTGGGCGGACTCCGCCCATTTTTGGCAGACTACAAGATATACCTAATAGGACTATACATGCCAAATATTAATGCTCTGACAGGTGTACACCAGATGTTATCGGCATATTTATTTTACTGCCCCCATGGTGGGCGGACCACGCCCATTTCTGGAGAATTAAAAGATATTCCTACCAGGAACGAAGTAACCAAATCTGGACTCTCTGGTGTATATATTATGGAAGTTAAGAGGATTTTTTGTTTATCGCCTATATAGTGGGCGGACCACGCCCATTTTCTTGTATGGCATCTAAGACCTATATATCAACTTGGGAACCGAATTTCATTCATTTATATTCGTAACTAGTCAATTGGGAGCCATTTTACCGAAAAAATTTTGCCGGCTATATAGTGGGCGGACCACGCCCATTTTTTCCTGAGATATAGAAGAGCTACCTCTTAACTTGAATACCAAGTATTATTCTTTTCCATGAGTAATTACACAAATTATAGCCATTTTACCGAAAAAAATCCGAGGTAGTGGGACTTAAAGACCCGTTGTGGGCGTGTCCTTCGGGTAATTTGAATAATTTTAACACTTTACCTAACCCGAGGTTCACTGTAACTGTGTACCAAATTTGGTCCAAATCGGACAACTCCTTCTTTCTTTTTTTTGCGTACACGCAGACAGACAGACAGACGGACGGACAGACGGACAGACGGACAACCGGAAATGAAAAGAGAAAGTGTTTCTGATCATTTCTATATACTTATGTCTATACATAGGAAGGCTCCTTTAATGCGTTACAATTTTGGCACAAAGTTATTATACCCTATTACCATAGGTGTAGGGTATAAAAAGATTTACATGAAAGGAGGGCAGGGCAGCCGGCGAAGAGGAAGAAATGAAATTTACGCAAAGTGGTTTAGCGCAAGTATGCGACAAGCGCATGATGGGTGGCAGGCTGAGGTGAGCGGAAGAAGCTGGTGAATTGAAGTTAGCAGCGTTGGAGAGGTGAGCGAGGGAAGAGCTTGTTGTCTTTGCATTATTATCGAAATAAACTGCTCTGGCAGCGGTACACATTTTCATTCACTCACTTGCGTCAGCCAAGGGCACAAGCAACAACAACAACAAAAACAAGTAGCAACAAGGACGACATTGAGTCGCAGCGCCAATATTGCAAAGCAATAATATTACCAAAATAAGCAAGCCAAATAGCAGTAAACAAAAATGCAGAAAGCAAAAAAGATAAAGGAAAAAAAATAAGATAGCTGGAAAAAGGAAATACGGAAAAAAAGCCAAAAGATAATGCGAGCAACGCAAAAAATACAGCCAAAAAGCATGGCAAACAAAAACAAAATATAAGGTGCCGAAAGGAAGAGCAGGAAATATGTGCAAACAAAGCGAAGCGGCGAGCAGAGAGAGAGAAAAGTAAGCCGAAAGGAAACGGAAACAGCTGGAAACAGCGCACTCGGAAAAGCCACTCACTGTACGCGTGTGAGTGTGCATGCTGTTGTGCATGTGTGTATGTAGACGCAAGGCACTAGTTTAATAATACACTGATGCAAATAAGGCTTCAAGTGAAATGCAAGGAGCAGAAACATGGGGAGAGGTAGGAGCGGAGATAGCAGAAGGCCAAGCAACAGTGTAAATAGCGGAGGAAGAAGCAGCGTGAGAAATAGAGCAAAGAGCATAAGCGTTGGCAGAGAAAGAGTAGTAGAAGAAGGAATGAGAAAGAGGGAATAAAACATTGAGGAAGCTGTTGATGAAGAATAAAGAAGTTGTTGGGGCAGCAGAGTAAACAGCTGCAAAAGCAGAAGGCGTGGCAGTGAATGGGCAAAAAAATAACAAAAGAAGACGAACATGAGCTCAACGATTGCCTGATGACGTCTTTACCTTACGCTTCCATGCCTACATTCACATTTCTGCCAACACACGCAGTTCCCATGCACCCACACAGTGAAGCCGAGCAACTCGTGAGCCTGTCAAGCAGAAGCACAAGCAGGATTTCCTATCAACAGCAGCAGCGAATATGACGAGCATGAGAAGAAGTAGACAGAACGTTGACGCACATGAAGCTGAACAAAAAGAAAGCGCAGGAAAAAATTGAATATAGGTATATAAAAATAAGAAAAACGAAAGAAAAAAATTGGAAGAACAACAAAAGCAAAGCAAAAAAGAAATTCGTAAAAATTATTGGGGTGACATTTTTGTTGCTGCCACCATTGCCACCATTGCCGCCAACAACGTCATCAGCGTCAACACAGTTTGTCACAGTGGCGGCGGCGGCGGCGGTGGCGTTTGTGTTGCCACTTCCGTTTGGCTGCCAACGTACTTCCTGTCAGGCGCTGCGCTGCGCCGTAAGTGTTTGTGTGCGTAGCTCGCTTCAGTTGCTTGTATTTTCCTTGCCCCGGCACACGTTTAGAACTAACTTCATTGGCGAAGACAGGCGGGAATTGAATTAAACTTTTCAGCACTGAGTGGATTTCCTGTGTCGTGCTGCGTTTCAACAGCGCGCAACGCCGCTCGGAATATTGATGATTTTGTAAAATTGTAGTAAGAGGCAACAAGAAGAAAAAATTATGACTTGGCGTGTGAAATAATTTACTGAGGCAGCCTTCTTTATGCCGTAATGCAGACTTCAGCGTGACGAACTAAATCAATTTTGGTGTGTGCGTGGGTGCTTCTATAATTTGAATTTATTAGCAGATTAGATAAGCGAATCAGCCGGTTAATTTTATTTGTCGAAATCTCAGTTTAATGTTCTGCCATTTGGCTTTTGAAAGTATAGCAACAGAGCAGTGCAATATAAATTATTAGCAATAGATTCGAACTCCTTTCAAGCAAAAGTATTTATGGCGCGCCAAAAATCAGAAAATAAGTGCATAAGCTGAAGTAAAGTTTCTGAATTTGGGAAAAAATTTTATTCATTTAATTGAAAATTTGTCGTTTTGGTTCTACGACTTATCTAATATAGTCGACAAAGCATTTCAAAGCATCTCAGTGGACAAGTGCTTGGAGGGAGTGTCTGGGTTCAAGACCAGCCTCAAACAATCTAATAATATTGTATTGGGTGTACAACTAAGTTTCCGGCCTTTTACATAGATGGCATTTTACAAAATGTATTACAAATTGTTGAACCTGGTGATACACTCATTTGACAGCTTTAAGTATACGCTTTCAAACAGATTGAAATCAGATTGGAGTGTACATAACTTATATTTTAATTTCATTAAAAATGTCGAACTTTGTACCAGAAAAGCGTCATTTGCGGGAAGTAGTTTTACACTATTTTATTGCAAAGAAAAGAGCAGCCGAAACATTTCGTTTACTGAGAGAAATTTACGGTGAACATTCTCCATCCGAAACAACTTGCAAAGAATGGTTTCGTCGCTTCAAAAGTGGTGATTTTGATGTGGTAGACAAGGAGCGCTCAGGACAGGTAATGCTCTGCATTTGGTGGGATCAGAAGGGTGTTTTGTATTATGAGCTATTAAAATCGGGTCAGACGATCACAGGGGACCTCTACCGAACACAATTGATCCGTTTGTAGAGAGCGATTAACGAAAAATGGCCAGAATTTGCGACCAGACACGAATCCATAATTTTCCATCATGACAACGCTCGGCCACATGTTGCTATTCCGGTTAAAAACTATTTGGAAAACAGTGGTTGGGAAGTTTTGGCTCACCCGCCTTATAGCTCGGACCTTGCCCCGTCTGACTACTATTTATTTCGATCGATGCAAAACACTCTCACCGGGATACGCTTCACTTCAGAACAAGGTATCCGAAATTGGCTTGATTCATTCTTGGCCTGAAAAAATTAGCAGTACTTTTGCCGCGGAATCCATATGTTACCAGAAAGATGGGAAAAGGTCATAGCTTCCGATGGCCAATACTTTGAATAATGTATCAATTCATTTAGTTATTGAAATAAATGGTTTTTTTCGAGCAAAAAAGGGCGGAAACTTAGTTGTACACCCAATAAAATAAAATAATTTTTGAAATTGTTTCTTTGCGCGACGCCACTTCTTGCAATTGGCAATTCTGCGATAGTATTCTTTGCCATGAAAAGCTTCTTTACCCGTTCCGATTCGGTAATGTAGGTTCCATTAATTTGTGCAAAATATGACAAGCACACACAAGTTAATGCGAGAAAGCTAGACCTATGCTCACATGGGCTCTTGCGACAGTCAATGAGGATTATTATTATGTAATTATTAATGTATTGCATTGCATTTGGAGCAGGAATAACGTCTTGCAGTCGCCATGTCCTTTTAATGTCATGTTTTACTCAGCTGCATTCAAATTATTTTATACCAAATTATTTGAGTTAGTTTTTTATGACAGCTGCATTGGTTGAGCATTCTTTACACTTTTATTGCACATTTGATTTATAAGCAATGTGCAATTGAAGGCAAAATTGAACTCAAACGTTTGCTCTTGGTGAGCTGAAAATTTGTGCGCCATAACTTTGCTCTATAAATACAAAAACTTATGGAAGTTTTTAAGCATGCCAGAGCTATAAGCACTTCTAGGCGCTACGCTTCATAAACACTTGCTTCTTCCTTAACTTGCTGGCTACAACTTTGGCACTTGCAGTTCAAGTTGTTGACCTTACATGCTCACAACTTGCACAGCGCTTTACACCAACAGCTTAGCAGTTCAATTAGCAAGCTTCATGCCGAGCACAAACTACGCTTACGCTTCACTTTTAAACTCTAATACCCAATTCAGTGGCATTTAACCACAATCGAATCAAGGCATTAGTTGCTGCTGTTGCTGCCTTCCCCCCCACTAAGCGCAGGAGGTCACTTGCATGTCATTGTGATCGAAAATCAGAAAATTGCATGCATTCGGTGTACAACAACAATAACAAAAACATGCAAAAACTACTTAAAAGCTTAGCAGGACACCAGCAATACAAGCAAAGTATCGATATGCCAGTGGGGGAGGGAGTAAGCTAGTAGGGTAGAAAAGCCATCAAACAGCAGCAGGCGAAGAAGCCTGCAATATAGAAAAGCAGCAAGATAGTTCCCCAGCAAGCAAAACTTAAGTCGCTGCGAAGAAGGATTAGCAAATTTATGTGTGTCTGTAAAGGAGCAAAGGAAGCAACCTTTCAGAAAACGATTAAGTGTGCATAAACTTAAATTAAGTATTGGAAAACACGCGCTCTGCTGCCAGCCAGCAGCAAGCTTGCTCACAAGCAGGACGAGCGCAAGGACGAGCCGGCAAAAGTTTGCGTGCGGCGAAACTGCAGGCATGCGTGGTAGAGCGCAAAAGTTGTGGTGTTGATGACAACATCTTTGGCAGCCGGCTGGCGACTAGAAGTGTGTGTGTGTGTATGTGCGCTTATGTTTGTGTGTGCATACAATGTGACAATTTTGAGCAGCGCCAGTGGCAAAGGATATTAAATAAGGATGTGACACAAACTTTTCTTATATATTTTCACACAATCTACTCAGCCGTGTGTGTCTGCACTTATGTATGTGCGTGTGTGTGCATGTGTGATATAGAGCGTGCAGTGTTCAGTAGGTGATAAGGATTAGCAGGGATTTAATGTGTGCGCACACTAGGGCAAAGCAAATATTTGCATGGAAAATATTGGCTTTGCAAATAATGCGCTTTGCTGAACAGCACAAAAGGACATGTAAGTGGCGCTAAAGCATAGTCTTAGCTAGCTTAGAATATATTTTAAAGTGGGAATACATTTTTGGGTTTATTTGAAAAAGGACTACGGAAAATTTTAATGTTGTTTGCGTTGATGATTCGCTTCAGCTATAGAGGTGAATGAGTTACATAGCAAAGGCATGTCTTTATATACATATATAAATCATAAATATGCGCTTAATGCGCATTTATTTTTGTAGGCAAACTGAACAAAAAACCAAAGCTGTAAATAAATATAACAGTTTTTATTTAGCCAAAATAGGTAGTATTTAAGGACGCAGTGTCTAGAAGACTAGTCCACTACTTCAAATACCAACTATGCTGCTTCTTTTGTACGTGTGAGCAATTCAATATTGCCATGAATAGCTTCTCAATTTGATCGGATACGGTTATTTGTAGGTCCCGATAATTTGTGCTAGAATACATATAATTAGCACACACAAGTTAATTCGAGAAAGCAAGGCCTAAGCCCGTATGAACTCAATTCTTAATTATTACTATTTATTTCATATTTGAATTATTAATGTGCTTTTTTTAAAATGTATCTTTGGTGGCAATTTGACATGGTTTTGCTGCCATAGCTCCATATTTTTTCTGCTGTTTTATATTCGTTGTTTCTTCATAGATTTCCTTTAAGTATAGCAGTTGTAATTTTTTTAATTATTTCATTGATAAGATACAATTTAATGGCTGTTGATTGATAGAGGCGTGGTGGTAAAACGGCACTTAATTGCTAATTACTAATTGATAGCCAGTGAATAGCTACATACATAAACCAACCTACCAATAAGATTTAAACAGGCATCAATGGCTTCAACTGACTTATGCCGTAGCATACTGAAGGCTCTGCTTGCTTGAGCAAATTCCTATGTTTAATTTTCTATTGCCGGCTTGTAGCCTTATATTAGTCATTTAAAAAAATATTCTAGAATTTCATCATTCATATATATGGCTTTAATTTTTGTAATGTTATTATAAAGCAAATAAAATATTTCATTTAAATTAAAATTTACACATTTTGCCTCTTTCTACTCGGTCATATGAGTAATATTTTACAACATTGTGCTTGCAAAGTGTACAGCACACGCTTAAAAGCCAAAGCATAAATGCTATCAATTTATTTGCCTATACGCGCTATAGAAAACACCAAACACTCTTACCCTGTTACCCCTTTTCCTAAGCCATAAACCAGGCCAACTGGGAGAACGGTCATGTGATTAAATAAAACTCAATGGCACTTTTGGTCAATCGGCAAAGGCATATGGGAAAAGCAGGCGGTCAGCGGGACAAGAGTACATAAAAGCCACAGCAGCGCGGCAAATGAGCAGCAACGTGCCCACTCTCAAAGGACATCAAGTGCTGAAATGGACAATAATGACAAGTAAAATTCAACAGCTCTTCACCGCACACACACACATGCACATGCACATGCAAGCACACACTGCCAAATGTGTCAATATTATTTTTATTGTGCAAGGCACTTGCCTTGCTCACTATCTGTCGTCCTTTCGGCAAAGGATACAGCTACACACACACACACACATGCATGCTCATAAAAGACGCTTGTACTTTTATGATGCAAATTTAGAGGGGTCATGCCATGCTATAAAATTGGAAATTGAATTGAATTGAGCCATGCTGCGAGTGTGTGCGAGTGTGACTGTGTGAGTGAGCGAGGCGTTTGCATGCTCATCAACATACATCAATTTTGCAGGAGGCAGCTGTAGGCAACCTCGTTCTGCCATATAAAGCTTTGGTGGGGCTGGGTTTGTCGAAAAAGCTGCAGTAGGGTGATGTGCTCGTTTTTTCCATTGCCAAATAAGATTAAAATAAGCTTTGCGAACAATTGTATTGGGGTTACGCTTCACACGCTGCACACGTTCGTGGCTGACGTTCATCTATACACTCACAGAAAAAGTTTTGTATTTTTTACTAAAAGATAATAATGACAAAGAACTGCTTTTGAAACAATGTTTCCATCGAAAAATTCCAAAAATTTAATATTTTTTCTCTTATATAACTTCAAAACTAGTTGAATTCTAGTAAGTAAGAAGAGGAAGAAGCCAGTAGTTCACAAGAAGAAGAAGCCAGAAGATTTAAGCAATTTCGAACTTAGCTACCGTAGCTAGTTCTTTACTTCAGAAATTTTGAAAGTGTAGCACCTTTATAAATTCCTTACGATTACTACAATGTTTGGAAAAAATTTATTGTTTTTTTTCTTTTAACCAAAAGCTTGGTTATATAAGTAAGTGAAAGTACCATTCTTTCTGGTGGAGAGCTCACTTATTTCAGTTGAGCTTTTTATAATACCACAGTAGCTGAAACCCAAGTCCTTTCCTAAGTTTGTTTAAATTTGGACAAATATATTTTTGAAAACATTTTGTTCTTAAAAAAGTATAAAAATTTTTGGCTTTGAGCTTCTATCTAAGATATTAGTTCAAAAATAGTTGAATTAAACGCTTTGCTACTGCTAACATTGAGTGACATTTTTGTGAGTGTACTTTCGTCCAACATAGCATTTTTTACTCGTCTCCGTCGCTGCGCTACGCTCTTTCGGCAGTTGGCGACATGACAATTTATTGCAATTGTGCTTAAAAGGGTTTTATCCACGCACGCCAGCTTGACCAATAAAGCAACAAAAATCGATTGCTGATATGAGCGCACATACACAAGCTTATCCGTTGACAAGCACACACACACATACACTCACATTTAAGGGGGATGGGGGGGGGGAGGGGGGGGGGGGCTTAAAATGCGCCAGTGCCATTTTATCCGTCAGCGTAGGGCATCAACTTCATCAATAAAGCGTAAAGCAGCGTGCACCCTTTGAGTTCCTGCGTATGTATAAATGTGAGTGCGTGTGTGTATATCTTTGTGTGTATATTTTCTAAATTGAATTTTAAGTCGCTGTGTTGAAATGTTGACGACAAAATGTTGTCAACAGCAGCTGCACAATTGAGATAAACTTCAATTTTCAAAAGTGTTGCTCGTTTAGTTTATTGAAAAATTGCAAAAGGAAGAGGAGCAGCGCAGAGCTGAGCTGAAAATCGAGTGTGTGTGTGTGTATGTGTAGTGGTAGCTTAAGCCTGAGCAGCTTAGCATTGTTAATAGTGAAGTGAGGAGCAGAAATAAAGGGAGCATGTTGAAGGACCGAGAGGTTTGGCAGAGCGCTTTGTGCGCAGAGAAGGTCAAATATATTAGCAACAAAAGGGTTAATACACTGCGCTGAGCGCATTGATAGCTATTTAGTTGGCATAATGCAAAGTAGAAGTGTGCGTGTGTGCATGTGTGTGTGCATGTGTAAAAGTGATTGTGCTTATCGTATTAGTTTTTGCGGGTCAACGGTTGGTATGAGTAACCCAAAGTGCTTTTGGCTTATTGGGCGATGGAAGCTTTTACTATACTTTTCTTGTTTTTTTTGTAGCATTAAAAAATCAAAATTTTGTCAAAATTAGAGTAAGTTATGATAAGTTTTAACATAAACTAATTATCACTATATGCACACAAATATTGAATTAGAAAAAACCTTATAAAGGTAGTCTCATATTAACATCAAATTGCACCAAAAATAAATTGGTGATAGGTCTTAAATCATAGGATAGGATTTGGGGTCGACATGCATGTAAGGAGACAACATGGAAAGAACATGGTCAGTGGCATCAGTAATCTCTTCTTCTATTGCTACACTCTGACACTTCTTCTCCAATATTTTCTCTTTCATATTTTCACGCTAACTGTCCCTCTCTCCTTTGCTTCACTTTCTTTGCATCCCCATTCATGGAATAAGCATGCCCTAAGTCAGAATTTTTTATTGACGTGATCAGCCGATAATAAACAAATTTGATAATGGATCGAAAAAACCTATGCACGTGTGTTAGTAACTCCTAGTAAATCTTCCAACTATTCTCCGAGCTATCATCCATCAAATTATAATTGTGAAATTTAAGATTATTGTCAAGGGGTGCTCTTTTTTTTAAACACAATTTTCGTTCATGGAAATTAAACTGCTTTTTCTTCTTTTTCATCTCTCGTTAGTATTATGAAGAAGAATTTTAATGAAAAAAAATTTATACATTTTTAAGAAAAAATACATTTTATTATTAAAAACAATTCTTTTGAGGTATAAATACCTACATTAACCGTTGTGTCGATCGTAGAGCCCACGGGTACATTTGCAACTTTAATTTTCCTGTATCTTCCAAACGGTTAGTCCGATTGACCTGAAATTTCATGATATCCTCAACCATACACTTTTGCATCATGTGGAAAAGTTTCATCAAGATTGGAGCAGCAGTTCAGTCGATACAGCCCAAATTCAAGTTAGTGGAATGGCGTCGACTGCTGATGTACCCGGGTACTTGTATGAACAATACATACAATACAGTACAAATATATATGACAAATATATATGGCAAAGTTCACTTTATATTGCTATATCTTCCAAGCGGCTGGTCCAATCTTGATGAAACTTCGTATCATAGCTTGGAAATATGTAATTGATATTGGTGTGAAATTTCAGGTCAATTGGACCAACCGTTTGGAAAATATAACCCAGTTACTAGAAAATGACCTAGCGTCAACAGCTGATGTACAAACTGGTTGTGCAAGGGTAGGTAGGCAAGATATTCCCAAATACCCTTTTGTTCCTGTTAGTAGACGTGTTTTCCTACACATTCCAAAAAAAAAATGTTTACATTGAACAAATATTTTATGAGTTATAATTATTCGCACCAGGTACTAAAAATAGCACTATGAGCAAGAGGGGTTGATTTTCAGTTCAAATATAACGGAATTTTGCGAATGAAAATTCAATGTTAATTATTTTTCTTGGTAAAAAGGGATCAAATTACAAGGATTAAAAAAGAATTTGGAAATTGTTAAATTTTTATGGATTTTGGCAATTCCCATTTTTGGTAAAAATGGATTATTTAGGTACCAAATTTTTTTTTTCCCAAATTATGATAAAAGTTTTGTTAACTAGACAATATTTCCAAGAAATAAAAAAAAAAAAAACCAGAAAATTACAAGAATCCAGGTAGTAGTTAATATTTGTATATCAAAAGCAACTATCTGCCATACAAAACGTATGAAGTACCCGGGTACATCTACTGTCGATGTGGATAAAACCCAACAGCTGTTGACACAACGGTTAAGCATCTGATGTATGAAAAATCAATAAAAAGTATTATTAAAAAATTTAAATTTTGTTTAAAACTATACAATTTGTTCCTCAACTGTTCGGCTAAATACTCGGCCTTTTGTAGCCGAGACCGAACCCGAACCTTTTGGCCGAATTGTTCGGTAACCGAGACCGAGACCGAGGTCGGGCTCTAGTAAAAATGTTAATTTTATCGTATTAGCATATCATTAAAGCTTCTCGAAATTCCATATGAAGTAAAACACATTGACAATGAAAATATCATCAACAGCACACACATACTTACAAAATTTTCAATGTCACAATCCGTGCTATTTGCTCAGACAGCTCTTCTTCAATTCGCTGTGCACCTTTGGCAATTTTGTTGATATTTTCTTTTATTTAGTCACAGCTAAATTATTGCACAAACAAAAATATACTCAAGCACGAGCACACATGCACACACACTCACACAAACTCAATCAGCGCCTACTTGTAACTTTTTCAAGCAAAGCATAACACATTTCCACATTTTCACATGATTATATGCCAGCTCGAAAAGACAAATGAGAACAAAGCAAAGCAGAGAACAATATGTAGCAACCAAAAGTGGCAGAGGCCAACAGAGTTGTAAAAAATATTGGTTTCAAATTGAAAAAATGTTTTCTGAAACTTTTTGACAAGTTTGTTTTTGATTTTTAGTTGAGCTTTCTTTCTTGTGTTCTTGCGGGGACAAACAGTCGAGCGATTTCTATTTCTTCTCGTTGGCTGGGGCAGATATTATGAAGAAGTTGCAGCCGGCAAGAAATTGAAAACTTTCTAGTTTAACAATATTGTCGCACATGCGTGCGTATAAGTGTTTGTAAGTGTATGTGTGTGTGTGAGTGGGAGAGCACACAAAAGTTTACAAGTGTTTGTGTTTGGTTGCCAAACTTTGCGCGTTCGGTTGCAGTTGATTGCTGCTCAGTGGAAGGAGTTGCGGCTGCCTTTTACTTTGCATAGTTTTAGGCGTGGAGTCGCCATATTGACAAATCGATGACAACATACGCAAATGTGTTAACACAGCCGCGCTATGAATTATTAATGCGCATTCGTGTGTAGGTGTTTGTGTGCGGGGCGGATTATGACAGCTTGAAGAAAAGTTTTTGGCCATCATTTCGATGCAAAAGATGATTGAAGATGTGTGAGTATGCGTCAATGTGAGTGACTAAGAGTGAGCGGTTCATAACGAGTGAATTTTTTGGGCGGCGAAATTTTTTTGTATTAGTATTAGTTTTTGAATTAGATAAAGTAAGTTTCTTTAGGACTACATATACCCGTCGTATATTTAAAGATACAAACATGCTGTTGAGTTATTTTAAAGTTCTTTAATAATCTGGGATAATATTCAATAATTTTTGAAGCGAGTGGAGGAGTTATTCAGGCATGTGATGGAAATCGTACGAATTCAAAACGAAAACGAAATTTCAAATCGTTCGAATTCAAAACGAAAACGAAAATGAAATTTCAAATAGTACGAATTCGTTTTAAGTGTGATGGAAATCGAACGATTTCATTTCAAATTTCGGCAATTATGTATATTCAACATGAGCAATTCGAAACAGTACAATGCCCTGTGATGAAACTCGGTTTTTACGATTTCATTTCGATTTGAAATCGCACCGAACGACTTGCTCGATTTTGAAAATGAAACATCACAAGGCAAATCGATTTCACTCGCCTTTTCGTACGATTTCGATTTCCATCACATGCCTGATTATTGTTCATCTGCCGCGGTATGCCGCTTTCTTCCCGCTTAAAATAGATTTCTATTCGTAAATGCACATTTTAACGATAAGCAGGGAAAATTTTTTTGACAGAGTATTCAAAAGATAATGTTGAGGTATAATAAATATGTTGAGGTTATTGGGGCATAAATTGAGAAATAGAAAATAATTGAACTCAATTCGCTGTGTTTTTCATATTGATTTAAAGAGTTAATTGTACTCCCCGCGTATATTCAATATCTCGAACGACATAACCTTCGTTTTTGCCTTCCAACTAGATTTCACAAAAAAAAATTATATCACATTTTTTGACTAATTTTCTCTTACTCTCTGCTCTTGTTGCCTCTGCTGTACATCGAAGTGTTATGAAAATTGGTTGGCAAATTCTCAACATGTGCAAAATCTTAAATTCTTTCTAATTTTTTCAACTGCTTTCCATCAATGAGCCTAGACACCATAGCAACAATTCAATCACAGCCTACAACATAATTGTCAGATGCACACAACAACAAAAAGCCACCACTCCAAATAGCAAAGGTTAAGCTGCATTTATTAATCAAGCGCCCAGTGTCCTTTGGCTATTGATTGCGATTTATTTCAAATGATCTCGAGTAGAACAGCTCACAAATAAAAAAACAATGTCAATGTTCAGAAAAAGCACAAAGCAAATTGCACAAAAACAGTAAAAATCTGTAATACAAACGAAGTAACATAAATTAGGCTGACGACTTTTTATGCGACATTAAGAGGGCTCTGCGCTGGACAAAGGACATTTGCAGCACAAAAACGACGAGAGAAACTACAACAAAAGCGGTGGAAATTGATAGAGCCATCATTGAAGTGGCATAGAGCAAAGACATAAAGTATCAGATATAGTCATATGTGTGTATGTGGAAGAGTGTGTGTGCGTGTCTGCGTAGACTAATCGGCAACATGAAATATTAGCAGAGACAGGCGCTGGACAATGATTATAATAATTTTGACATAATTGGCCGCACAGAAATGTTGGTGAAGCTGACAAAGAGACAGGGATATTGATAAAGGGAGTTGAGAGAGTGAAGAAAAGTGATTTAGACGAGCATACAAATTTTAGTACTATGCAAAACACTGAGCTTTCAATATTGAAGTGAATGGTATGGAAAAGTGAAGGGAGAAGAGAGAAGGGGAGTAATATCGAAGGCCAGCAGGTGACCCACTTACTATGATGGCCTTTTTAAAAACTTTGCGCAGGTGTCAACGCTCAACTCAGCCTGCACTGCTCACTCACATCAGCATTTCTTGCAGTTTTCATTAGTTATAAAAAAGTTCAGTCGCCTTCTTTTATTTTTGCAATTTTCAAATTGGTTTAACAGATGCGCACATATGCCATTTTAAATCAATTTTAGACATGCCTAAAGATACACCTATGCACCATCATGCACACACACCTTCAAGCAAGATCTTTTTAAGTGTTGACGCATGTGAGATGAGAAATTGTGCCATAACAGCAGTCGAGGAGAACTAGTGGCAGCACAAAGGGGCCCAAAGAGAGAGCACAACTGAGTCAGCAACAAAATTTAATTAAAAGCAAGCTCAGCTGCTTGTTGAGCATTTTCAATTATAAGTTATATATACAGTTCGGCGGGATGGGGAGGGAGTGTTGATAAGTTATAGAAAAACTTAAATTTCATTCGATTCCAAACGATTTGGCCGCAGGACAAAGACACGCAGCAATTGAGACAAGTGCGGAGAACAGTGTTGGCGTGATGTAGGGAGCGCGTCATCGGTAGTTCATGAGACGTGGCCAGTGGCAAGTTGAAGACGAAACAGAAGCAGAGAAGAAAACAAATTTGCTAAACAAATCAAAACTTTTCACATAACTCTTGCATTAATATGAGTAAAATTTGCGAAGAACGTAGAAAATGCTTTTTGGAGAGAGCAGGGAAGAAAGAAAAGCAGGTCAGGCGAAAACAACGAGAAAAGTAACAAAACCAAAAAAAAAAGGAATACGAAGAAATACGCAAGAAAGTTTCAAGCTCACAATATAAGCGCACGTAGTAAGTGCCGTCTATGTTGATGGGCCCGAATGGACCCGGTACAGCCCAGAGAAGGTATTAAGAACAAATATGGAATACAAGCTATGACATATAAGTATATAAAGGGCAATATTTGAAGTTTTTATTATTATTGGCGAACGTTTTTTGACATTTAACATTTTCTAATTCAATGAAAATTTTTGAATATTTTAAAACCGAAGAAAATCCAATTTGGAAATTTCATATTTGTTTATGCAACAAATATTTTTTTGTTGTGTTATCGATGGAATCTTCTTTTAATTCAAGTATCTTATCTTTAATTTTTTTTAAAAATGTATGTCTTAATATTTTAAGCCTCTTAACTTTTAAATTTCTTTTATTTTTAGTAGTTGGAAAAGCTTCTTTTAGAATATTGAAGTTTCATGCCTATGCTTATTCAAAACTCATATAGATTTCTAGCGATGCAATTTCGTACGATTCTAATATAAAAATGTAAGCAATTTATAACTGAAACTTATCGAAATCGAAATATGGCGCCCTAAAATTATTGGGCCTTGGAATTATAAGCGTCAATAGAAGGCACTGAATATACAATATAAAGAGATTGGGAAACAAAACTACAACAAATTGACACATGAGCACACACATATACGCCGCACATGTACGCCTACACACACACACACATACATATAAAAATAAACACGGTAGAAATAAATTCAAACTCACATTAGGAAAAGTTGCGCAACAAAGTGAGTTGAGATTTACAAGGCAACAGCAGAGCAGCGAAATAATGTAGAAGAAAAAGTTCGCAATTTGGCGCAGCAGCGGGGGGTATGAGGCGCTTAAGATATCACAGCTACCAGTAGGAGCAGCAGCAGCAATGATAGCGCCAGCAATGAAGCTTATTTAAAGCAAATGTTTGTTTACGGCGATGACGCGTCAACTATCAAAATAAAAGGGCAGCAACAATGGGAAGGCAGGATTTCTTGGCTGCTGCTTCTTCATGCTTCAGGCTGACTAGCAGATTAGACTCGCCTTGATTTGTGCGCAGCGTGCAAGCAGAACGACAAAGCGCCAAGAGAAATGAAAGAGAAAACAAGAAAAAAGAAGCAGAAAAGAAAGTTTTGCGCTTTTACCCGCTCAAAAATTGCTACAGTTAACAAGCATAAAGGTTACAACAAATTTGTATAACTGCAAATACACGAAAATATTTTTCTGCTGCTGCTACTTTTACTGTTAGTTTACTTTTGCCATTATTATTTTGCGCGTAGATAAGCTGTTAAGGTTGCTTACTTAAATACTTTTACGTCGCTGTTGATTGTTGTTGTGCTTTTTTCTTCCTTCTCTTTCAAGCTACCAGTATATGAGGAAATAAGCAGCGAGCGCTGTAAGAAAGTAATATAAAGTAAATCAAAATTATTAGCATTAGTTAGTAACTGATAGTGCATGAAAGCAAGAAGGCACGAAGCGAAAGTTGGCAAGCGAAATGCGCACTTAAAGCAGTTAAGTATGCAGCAATGAACAATTGAGCAGAATTATTTTGAGGGTGAAGCGAAAGGACGAAAGCGTATGTTAGTGCGAAAAATTATGTATTTACATGGCAGCAGCAATTTTAGAGCAATATTTCACTTTCGTTTTTGTGTGGGGAGTTTTATAAAACTAAATGGAAAACTTTGCAAAATGAGGGGTTTTGATTAGCTTTTGCTTGGAATTGAAAGCACTTAATATCACATTTCGGCACACTCGAAGTGTTAATTGGTTCAAAATTAAGGCATACATTTTCGTTGAAAATTTGCTTGTTGTCTGAAGCTGTTTAATCTTTATGTTTGTTGGAAAATATATTAGCAAACTTTTCACCTAAAGTCAACGAACATATTCAGTATTGAAGAAATAAATTTTCATTACCAATAATAGCAAAGGAAAAATTGCCGCAATTTGAGAAAGAAATTGCAAAATATTTTACGGCTGCTTTTTTTCAGCGCAAAGGCGTTTTTATAATGACGCCTACCCAAAGAAACTGTTATAGAAATCTTTCATAAAAAAAACCTTTGCTTACACTCTATTTTATTAAAATAATTAAAGCTAAGTAGTCGAAGCTTATAGCGGATTCGAATTCTTGCTAAAATTTATAAGGGATGCATTTTAAAGTGTGTCCTAACTAAAATATATTTTGTAGACTTTTTCTCTAATTGATGTTACAAAATGGATGCTCTATTACTTTACTAATTGTAGTAGTTAGAAATTCATTGAGACATATTTCATTGAAATTTTCTTATTTTGAATTTGCTATAATATGTGATTAACTTATTTGGCGAACTATAATTGAGAGCATATAATGATACTAAATAAAGCAATAATTTCCAACGCATGCTGCGTATGTAATTGAAAGCCACTCCAAAGTGCTTCAAAGCTTCGCGCAATTAGCCTTTTTTGACAGCAAAGCAATAAACCTTTTACAGAAAAATTATATTTTGTTTGAAAAAGCCAAAGAGAACGATAAAGTCTTACTTCAAAAGACCAGCAATTTGTGCAAAAATCTTGTAATTAAGCTTATTTGACGGCAAATAAGATTAACGATTTAATTTCAAAATGAATGCAACTGCGTAGCGACTGCGCTCAACTTTGTGCCTGGCCTGCGACCTTCGCCCTTTGAGAGTCCTTCATTGCACTTCGACCTCTTAAGAAAATCGCATTTGGCAGCGAACGTTGAGAGCAGAAGAAGTGAGTTTAAAACTGAAGTCCTCGCTGGCGTTTGCGCGTTTTTTAGCGTTCAAAAGTGATCTGCGCTATTTCTTCTTTCTATCTTTTTCTTTTGCTTTTTACACTTTTTCTTCTTCTTTTTTAATTTTTGTATTTTTTCTTGTTGTTTTTGCCTTCTTCGCACAAATTTAATGACAATTTATTTTGTTGCACTTTTTTGCGTGTTATTGTCAATAAAATTTTTCGCTGTCAACATTTGTATGTATGTGTGCACTTTCCTTGCTGCTATTTGTGTGTGTGTGTTTTTATATGTATGCGTATCTTGTTAAGCAGCATTGCAAAGTTGCATTAAACAAAGTTGTCTTTTTTGCTTATTCAGTGGCACTTTCATGCTAGAGTAGCCTACAGCTCTTATTCCTCTCTTCCTCTCCCCGCTTCTGCTGCCACTTTTCTTCATTTCAACTGGCAGTAGAGCAACATTTTAACAAATTAGCTTGCAGATAAGCAGCCAGTTTCATTTCATTCAGTACATTGTAGTGGCATGATATACGTAGCAGCATGCTACCGTGTCCTGCCAAGCGCCCCTACTCAAATCTCCGCTATGCCCTCGCCTTCTTCCGTCATTACTTTAGCTTCTTCAACTGTCTTACGCTCTATGTACCGGCAGCTATTATACCTTTACCTTTTACTACTGCGGCGTCGTATTCGTTCTAGACTTGCTCGCCTTCGTCCTCAGCACAGCATGATTGCAATGAAAGCGAAAAAAAAGGAAAGGAGCGTCAAGGCAGCGGCCACAGTCACACTGGCACTTTGACTTCTGCTCCTTGACGCTTGCTCTCTGCGTCCTTTCAACTTGCGCTTATCAGCGCTATTTAAGGATATGCTAAGAGCATAAGGATATCATAATGTGGCATCGATAGCAGTTAAGATATTATCGTGCTATGTCCTTAAGACATTTTATGATTTCATTTTTGCGTGTTTTCAGCTTTTTCGCCGGCAGCTCCTGCTGCTCCACTCGACCTGTAGACGGTCTGGCAGCGTCGTTGCCGGGGCAAAGCTGCTTTTGACAGCGTCCACTTGTTAGCTGAGTGCGGCCGTCAGTGTGTCAACGCGGCAGCCGGCCGCAAGCGAGCAAGTGGTGCTGCTTAATAAATTGCATAAAGTTGTCGTAACAACAACTGAAAATATTACGACAATTTTTTTACTGATTGTGAGAGGAGTGCGATGCCGAGTGAGTAGGGGTAATTGATGAAATTTTTGTTCCGCATATTACATAAATTCATTTGGAACTAGAACTGCTTCCTTTGGCTGTTGCTAGGCGAGTTTTAAGGGCAAGCTCTTTCGCTGTAATGCTCTACAGAAATTGAATGTTTGGCATTTTGATGTGCTTCAAATTATTCGAAACAGCTTCTCTTGAGCATCTTTTTTTTCAAAATTATATACATATAAATTTTTTATATATAATTTGAATAATGATCATGGGCTATGCATCATATTCCACTTACTTTAAATTAAGCTAGTTTCTTAGCCAAATGCAAATATTCCTATTGAAAAACAATTCCACTCTTTCTTACTCAAACTATTAAAATAGAAACAATAACTTCTTTTGGTAATCTACTGAAATAAACTGTTAGATTTTCTAGAAATAATGTTTACTCTATATTGAAAAGTTCAAATTAAAATTATTTCAGATGAACTTGTTGAAATTGTTTAACCTAAGTTTTAAAATTAAATTGAAAGTTATATTCAAACTTAGTTCTTTATGCGTCTTTTCTTTCTTTTGCCGCTGGTTGTAAATGTAAATAAACTTGAAACAATCTATTAAACAAAATTGCAAACTAATCTGCATTTATGAACTGCGAAGAGCCTCCTCAAGTTTGGAAATACTTAATGTGTTTAAAGTTTAATAAAGGGAAGTGCATCTGTGAATCATAACTGCCGAATTCCAGCTTTAAATGGTAAGTTTAGCCAACTTCACTATTATGTTCCTTCGAAAGACATTTGCTATATATTTTTGAATGGCGTTTGTTATACATTTTTAGCCTATTCAAAAATAATTTCTACTTTTATATGAATTTGGCATGTATTATTAAAGAGGCGTGTAGATCACAACTGATTCGGAATTGCAAAAATTTTCGGAAAGACTGTTGATTGGAGTGCACGGATTGGCATATATTGAATAGTTAAGATTATTTTGGAGTAGCGATTCAAACTCTTAGTCATCGCAAACTAACAGGCTTATTGTGACAGTTCTGCATATTCATATATACTAACGGATTCTTAGCATTCATGGCTTCATACTATGAAGAAATTTCTTTTGGGTATTTCTCTGCAATATCCTGCAATTGTCGATATGTATGTGTTATACTATCCGAAAAGGATTATTTTAAGCAACAATTGTTTTACACATCTTCAAGATGAAAAAGAAATGTATAGAAAAATATTTATCTATATTTAATTTTATCTCGTTATGACAGGAACGAGAAGAATTCGGTTATTAGATAGAAAGTATATACAAAAATTTCACATGTTGCTCAAAATTACGTTGGGTTTCTTTGGACTTAACCCAAAGAGCTATATCTCTACAATTTTCTTAAAGATGTCTGACATTATTTTTGTTGTCGTATTCACAGATAAATCTCAGCAGATGAACATTGCAGCCAAGGCTTTAAAATCTACTGCAACCAAGCTAGATCCAGCCGATCTTACAAGAGCTGGGTTTCCTTTGATTGTCTAGGCAAATTAAATGCCATTTATTTCAAAGCAAAAAAAGTTTAACTTTCTTTGAAACAAAAGCTGCAATTTTTATGCGTGCCCCTGACACATCTCTCGTAAATTCATTTTTCATTTTCGAAAGAAAAGAAAAGTTAACTTAACTCTTAATCTATGCCTGCTCGCGCTCGAAGTCATGTTTTATGGCATTTCTTAAAAAGTATCAAAATAAATTACTTTCCCGGGTCTAATTAAAGTTAATCTCTTGGCATTGGCGAGGAAAGTGAGCTACACCAGCAGAAGCGGCAGCTAGTAGACGAGTAGTAGGCCAGCGGAGAGCGGCGTGGCTGCCACTTGCATATGTGACATACACACACATTCACAGAGGCTAGCATATCTACAGTGTTGTTCGAAACATTAGAAAAACAGCCACGAATCCTTTAAGCAATTGTGTAGTCGACCGCGAAAATAACATATTTTTAGTTAAGTTTTATGACCCTAACCTATGCAATTGAAATCAGTTGCTCAGAAGGAAATGAAACCAAATACATATCTTTGGAAAATTATGGAAATAAGAGCATATACATATATTATATTGTATTAATAAGGAAACGATTTTATTGCATACATATTTTGTGCCACAGTAAATACTTGAGCTCTAGACAGAGACTCCAACTTTTTTATAAAACGGTTTTTACTTTAATTCTTTCAATAAAAATGTAGTAATTATATGAATGCAAGTTGATAATTTTCTATTAAATTCAGTCCATTGATATAATTTTTTTGTTTTTCTTGAAAAATATTTCATAGTAAAAACGATGCTAATATTTTTGCACTCTACTATATATGCAGACATGCATATGTGTGTATGAATGAGGCGTGACTGTGTGCATGTAGTCATTCACATACATACATATGTATGTATATATGCCAGCATTTGCAAGCCGGGAATAGGCGAGCAAGCGGAAAAAGAAACTTACGAAAGATTGTCTTGGGATATGAGCGTAAAACTTTGTCCTTTGTTGTGTGCTGTTGTTATGTGCGTATATGTGTGCGTGTGTATGCGTGTGACTGTGCGCGCATGTAGTTGTGGCTCATCTGTGGGCGCTGCCAATAAGTAGCGGGCACCGCCATCAACACAAAGCTACGTCGCGCTGTGGTGTTGAGTTGGTTGCTTTGATTGTTGTGCGCCTTGTTGTTGTTGTTGTTGCTGTTGTTGGCAACATTATTAGCCTTACTGCTCGCCGCTCATATGCCGCTTGCCGCGCTCATTATGTAAAGTAGCGAATTTGGGCGAAAGTTGGCGGCTCTCAGCGTACGCGGCATATCCTTGTGCGGCATCCGTGTGTGTGTGTGTGTGTATAGCATGTATGTGTGTACGCTGCGCCAGCATAAAACGCTACGCTTATCATTTCTCATTTGTTGTCATTAATTTTTTACTTTGCTACAGATTTCTGCTGCTTTTTCTACTCGCTCTTCGGCGCTTCAAGCTTGCTTTGTTGTTGCTTTCCTCTTGCATACTGCCGAGCTTTTTTCGCTCTCGACTGTGTCTTTTTTTCCTTTTAAAACTTCAATTACTTGTTTATAACTTTCTTAAATGCGACGCAGTACAGAAAGTTCTGGCGACAAATTTGTTGTTGCTGTTGTACACTGCCTGTCATGTGTGTGTGTGTGTGTGTGTGTGTGTGTGTGTGTGTGTGTGTGTGTGTGTGTGTGTGTGTGTGCGTGTTTGAGCAGTCTTCTGCGAAGCAACAGCAGCTTCAATGGCATATGTTGTGTGTCTTTTGTACTTTGCATGCATACATATGTATGTATGTATGTGTGTATTTGAGTCTGCTTGTGTCTGTGCGCTAGCATGTGCTAGTGAGTGGGCGTGTTCATGTATACGCAGCAATTTTATCTAACAGACTGTGACTTTTATGCATGGCTTTGTTTTATGTCTCAAGGATATTTGCATTGTAAGTTAATATCTGTTTGTCTGTGTGTGTATGTGTGCCTCACATACACATGACATATGGCAGGCGGGCGTGGTAGGCATGGCAACCGGGCTGGCTGCGTAAACGTGCCATGCTGGCTTTTATTTTAATTTTTTCCTCTTCTGACTTTTGTAGGCAGACAGGAAATAAACACTTTAAATGCGGAAAAGTCACTGCGTTTAGCTTTCTCTGTGTGTGTGTGTCTTTGTATGCATCAAAGTAACATCTTTTTGTGTATGTGTACTGATTTAAGCTGAGATTTTGTGTGAGTATGTTGGAGCAAGTTTTCTATCGCTTTAAAACAGTGCAAGTAGTTTGATTTTTGAGCGCTTTAAAATGCGACTTTCAAGAAGAGTAAAGCAAATAAAATGAACTACATTTAAAAAAAGCAGAAAATGTAGTTGCAACAGGAAAAGCAACGTTATTTGAGATACCTACTTTTAAGCTAGTGCATAGACGACGATTCGTTCTGTGGCTAAGACTCTTTAAAAGTATAGAAATTTGTTCACTGAACTTTTTAACTTAAAAATAAGTAGTTTCCCAAAAAGCGTTTTATTTTATAAGAGCTTAGAACAAGCGAAGAGGCAATGAAAATAATTATATATCATTATATAAGCAATTTAATTGGTCTGTTTTAAAAATTTGTATGTCCATAGTTTGCGTGTCTTTTCAACAACTGCTTGAATTTATTCTTAGGCTCAGATATAATTTTAAAGTTCGCTATCTGGTTAACTCCATTGAAGTAATTGAACGATATCCATATTAAACTGTTAAGTAATTAAACATAATTCGAAATAAATTAGTATATCAACCAATTTAATTAAAATATCTTTGTCTTGTTATATCTCAAGACAAAATTCAATGATATTTCCGCGACAACTTTTCTCCAAATCATGCAAAATTCAAAATAAATAAATTAAATAAATTCAAAAGCTTTAACAGTTGCATACAAACATTTTTACAAACTGGTAGTCTCATCATAAAAATGTTTATAACATATATCCTACACCTAAAATAATAAAATTTTCAAAGCAAATATACGAAAAATTAAATCAATACAAAAACGTGCAGAATTAAGGAACCCTTAAGAAAGTCCACTAAAGCCACACTAAAATACATTTTAAATTGGAAAATAAATCACATTATAAAATATTAATATTATATTGCAATTAATTTCATATAATTTTTGTGGACATTTGGTATTTGATAATCTGCTCAAGCAAGTCCCAGCTTAGTTTTCTCCGTTTTGCTATTTCTGGAATATAAAAAACTGTTCAGTGCTTCCTTTCATAGCATCATAATGAAATCATTTTGATGCCTCAGTGGATTTGTCGGCATGGCTCCTAAGTAGCCTCACTACATTTTCACAAAATCTTCAAAAAATTCACATATTTCTGGAATTACTTAAAGTAGTATTAATACATTTGTCAATTTATATTTATCAGCCGCAAAGAGGATTTGCTAAAATTCGAAATTAAAAGTAATTGCG
Organism: Neria commutata; assembly: GCA_963457695.1. Classification (NCBI taxonomy): domain Eukaryota; kingdom Metazoa; phylum Arthropoda; class Insecta; order Diptera; family Micropezidae; genus Neria; species Neria commutata. Next base: position 50,014,144 of record OY735246.1, read on the forward strand.
CAAGTTCTCTGTGCGCTTGCCATCTACTTTCCCTTCTCTGCGGTCTTATTTTCACAGAGTGTGTTAACTTATTAATGAATGTACAGTTCGAGTCTCAACGTCAATTAAAAGCAATGCTCAAGAACTTATAGAGAACATACAGACATACAAAACGAACTTCATGCCAGCATATGTGTATGTGTGGGAGTGCATACTCCTATATATGATAGTGTATGTGCGAGTGTGTATGTTTCTATTGCATGACATGTTCAACTGCTGGTAAAAACAATTTAAGTGAAATGTCAAGCCAGAACTCAAAAATTAGCAGAAAATAAAAGCAGAAAAATATAACATGACTGGCGAAGTTGGGGAGAGGGGAAAGGGGGGGAGAGGGGTGGAAGGGGGGAAGGGGGTAGGACGAGCAGGAAGCAGCAGCAGTAAAGCTAGACGCTGCAACAAATATCGAAAGCAAGCTGCCTGCATAAAAATGTGTTTAACAAACAAGTAAAATAAATAAACACACATATGTACATATGCTTGCACATGCCGCACACACACATACACACACACCCACAAAGCATATGTTGCTGGACTTATAGACATCAGTCAGGATTAGCAGCAGAGACGAACTTTAGTAGCTCTTGGCTGGCTGCTCTTTGGTAGCCATTTTGTTGTTGCTGCTGCTGTTGTTGATGCTGCTGCTGTTGTTGTTCTATGGTCTTGCAGCAGGCTTTGTCTAGCACAACAACAACAGCAATCACAATGACATTGCCAACAACAACAACAACAAATATAACTAGCATAAAATAAAGAACATCAAGGAAAATTCACTGAGAACTTTTGCTTTTTGCTTGTCTACGTTTTTGTTGTTGTTGTTGCTGCTGTTTCTGTTGCCAGATATTACTTGTTTCATCTTGTCAGCTTATGCTTTGAATGAGTGCTATGCATTTGTGTGTGAGTGTGTTTATATGTGGTAGTGTGCGTCCGACTGCTGTTTCCGTCTGCAATAAAAGAGTGAAGAGCATATCCGTGTTGTGTGGCAAGTTAAGTCCACTTAATGCTGGCACGCATACAAGCACATTTGAACCAATACACGTAGCTATAGGCTTGTGCTGCCACCAGCAAGCACATGAAAGGCGCATAAAAATGCAACTGTTGCCAACATTTATAAAGTTATTAAACCTAAAAATATTTTGAAATTATAAAATATACTACATCGTTAAATTGACCATCATTTAACTGGTTTCTCCGCTTAACTTAGACAGCAGCTTTAACTAATGATATTTCCCCGTATAATAAGTTAAACAATTTTGTTCTATAAATCAAAAATGCACTAAAATTTTCCAGTTTAATCGACAAGAACAAAATAATCGAAAAATAAAAATGTAACATTGCTTGTGCAACATTTGTAATAATTATTGGCTGGCATCATTGTTCAGAGACTGATTGATCATATTATTGCTATTCATATTACTGTTTATCGTTTAATTAGTTACAGTAGTAGGTACTTACATTATTTAGTTTAGTTTGTTTGCATGGGTTTCTTTACTCAAAATGGAAAGAGAGCATTTTTATGTAAACTTGAGATTTTTTATGTACCTACTTTATGTGGCATCGAAGTGGTTCATTGGATGTGCGTTCTGTGTTTAAATACAGGGGTCTTAGTTTCAATCCCTGGCACTTTATATCCTCGAAAAATTTGAGTTTGTTTCCATATTTTCTTCGCGCAGCGTTAACTTTAGCTTAGAATTGCTAACTCTCCGAGAGTAATCTTTCCTATAAAAGAAAGCTTCTCAATCCCGTTAGGACAAGATTACAAAATAAATTTGTAGGTCCCGTTAACTTCATATCATCGGAAAAAGAGAATTTGTTTCCATATTCTTTCTTCGCGCGGCGTTAAATTTAGCTTAGAATTGCCAACTCTCCGAAAGTATTCTTTGTTATTGAAGAAGGCTTCTCTTCTCAATTTCGTTAGATTATGGCTATGGAATAAATTTGTAGGTTCCCTTAACTTGTGTCAATATGTAAAGAGCACACATAAGTCAATATGTGTTGCTTATGTTTATTAACGTCCAAAATTTGTTAAAACTACAAAATTTTAGTAGCAGGAATTGCATATTTCAAACGAATTTCTTGTTGTCGTTTAAAAATGTATGTAAAGCCTGCAAAAAGGACTCACTCGCCTGCAGTATTGCATTCTAATAATAACTTGCGCTGCGTACTAACAGCAGTTGCCTTGGTAGTGGTAGAGGGAATGGCGGGCATGGTTATGTTGGTCTGGTTATCATAGTAGTTGCCGTTGAAAGGCTGCTGTGTTGCACATGATTTGTGGACATGTTTTTTGCCTGTCACTGCTCGGGCCCTGGTCGCTCGCTCGGTCTGCTTCATTCGAAAACGTTTTGTTTTTTTTATGTTGTTTGCATTATTTGGCTTGTCCTTCTTTTCTTCCTTCTACTATGCTCTCTAAGCGCTATGATGTGCCTGTCTTTTGCGGTTGCTGTTACTGCCAGTCGAACGGAACTACAGGCAGCAGTACACCACATGACAGCAAAACAAGGCAGCATGATTGGTTTTTAAAGAAAAGACAGCAGGAAAAAAAAAAAGAAAACGAACAACAACAACAACTTTTATGTTCTGTTGAAAGCACTTTATTATTAGAGAATTTTTAAAGTCTGGCACTGAGCGGAAGCAGAATTGGTAGCAGTAGTGTTTATTTTTGTGAAAATATGTTGAATTTAAAACTGAAGCATGGAATCTTTCTTTAGTTGGAAATGTGAACAAAAAAGGAAAGTATAATTCAAATCTAACATTAAATCTTAGAAAGCCTTGAAAAATAATCAAAGTGGCACTCAAAATTGGTATCTTCATAAATTATAATAATTGTAAAGAAAGAAACAAAGATAATTCTTTTTAAAAAAATATTTTATGCCAAGGTGTAGGCGTAGCAACAGGCGAAGCCAGCTCCTCAAAGCTAAGATTAATAAAATCCTACTTCGCTTGGTCATAATGTCAATACAGAAGTCTCTACTAGCGAATGTGAAAATGTAGGGAATTATCGGAAAGTTCCTTTTTATTCGTATATATTTCCTTCCCTCTATAATGATGTGATATTATATTTTTAATGGTCAGCGAAAAAGCAGAGAGGAATTTTTGAGCGTTTGATTGCCTTTTAAATGCTTTTGTGCTATGATTAATTGCGTTGCATCGTCGAAAAAATTCATATCATTTGTGGAAAAAGATATTCAAATTTTCTTGAGCGCAGCGCTCCGAATCTTTTAGTCGCCGTGTCGATTGTTATAAATAGAGTCTTCCAAATGAAATGCATACGAGTAACAAATGGATTCAAATGCTTTGAATACTCGAATTGCTAAAAATAGGCTCAAAGTTTTCAAACAATTTTTAAGCTTTACCTTTCTCTAGCATAAATATTAAGTTTCTCTGCCTTTAATCTAACTTTGTGCTCGATTCACCCCAATTTAATTCCAAGCTAACTTATAGTTAGCTCTTTCACTCCTTTAAATATTGCTTATACGTTCTCACCTTTTCGCAATGACTTTCCTTTCTGTGCTTCACAATTTCAATAAAATGAAGTCATAATTTAGCACGAGAAAGAGAAACGCTTTATTAACTGGCGTGATGCCTCGGAAACCACAGAAGCTCATACAGACATGCACACACAAGAGCATATGCCAGAGAAGCCACAAGGCACTGAAAGGAATGCTTGCTAACAATAACATAAAAGAAGGCGCGTTTTTCTGCCAATATTTGCACAAATCAACTTCACACGTACTTCATTAATAACAACGATAACAACAACAAAAACATTTGTTGGAGTGTGAGCCGCTGCAGCCAGTTAAAGGCTTGAGAGGATGAACGGCTAGAAGAGTATATGAAAAGCAAAGTGTTAGACAGACAGACACACACTGAGACTAGGTACATACCTATGTGGCAGGCCAGCAGAAAGACCATCAACAGTATTATCATAATCATTATTAGCAACAACAGTGGCAGCAACAATAACCAGAACTGCCACAATAATAACGAGCCAGAATGAAGCTAAAAGCGAGCTGAGCAGCTATTGTGAGACGAGCAGTTAAGCTCGAAAAGTCGATGGGCGTAAAGACCAGGGCTGCAAAATGGCTGTTAGTTTAACCTTTTTTTCAACTGAACTATTTGCAATTTAAGCAGGTCTCATCGGAACTACTCCAGAACCAAACAACAACAAGCTAATTATTTTAGCCTAACTTTGAATTGAAGATTTCTCTGAGCAGCAAAAAAATGTGCTTTGTTATGACTAATAAATGGGAAAAAATGTAAATAGGCATAATTTGGGAAAAAATAAATATTTTAGCCAAAATCGAATAATTCATATTTAATTATTATTATGTACAGTTTGTTTACTTAATTAATTGTGTAATAAACTAAAGGACTGGGCACTTATAACTAAGATCTTCAGCCCGAATATTTAAAGTAATCACTTTTGCCAATTTTAGCCAAGCCAATTGTTCGAGGAGTTTATTCCTAAAGTGAATCAGCTGTTCAAAGTCCGATTGATAACATCAGTGGCCACGCACCATAACGGCCTAACTCGAGTTAAGAAAAAATTCAGTTTTTAATGCCATCGTGTTTAGCGTCTCCAAATTTATATGCTATCAATTTTATATGTTTGTATTACTTTTTAGGTTATTTATCAAACACCTAATAGCTTACGGAGCTTTATAGTGAGAAATTGAAACTTTAAACTGCTCTACTGAAAGAAATGAAAAAAGGACTTAGGCAATTATGATTTGTGACCGGCATATATTTAATTCCAACTATTTGCACGGTTCTTCAGACGAATCCTATTTTGTACCGACATGGTATTATGAGGAACGCATATAGCACTCAGACGAATCACTCTAAATTTTTTTAATTTTTTTAATGCATTGCAGCCCTGATAAAGGCCTACAGACAAACAGACGCACGCAGACACCTTCTTCTTATGTGGCAGGCCAGAGTTAAGCAAATCCATTAACCCCTTATGCCACGTACATACATAGTACATACAAATAGGATGCGCCTGAGCAAATCGGGTTCAGCGCTGAAGCAATGCCAGGGCTAAAGAGTGGAAAAAGTATTGCAAGAAATGTAGGCGCAACTGTGGGGAAAATCACTGGCGGATTGGCGTGATGTAAGGCAGGTAAATAGAAAAAAAAAAAATTGCCAAGGAATGTGGCAAGTTGGCAGATGAAAAAGGCATGAAGGTGTGCAGCCACTTTATTGCCAAATCATGGCCAGCAGCAGGCAGCCTAGAAAAAATAAGTGGCTGCTGTATGGCAGAACATAAGATTTGACTGGAGCCGCCTGAGAGTGTCTGTGCTGCTTGGCTGCATGTGGCAAAGGATGAAATGATGCTATTGCTGTGCTGACGTGCAACGGAGCACATGTAATACAATTTTGTTGATACTTTTTATGAGGAAAGGAAATTAGAATGGAGGCTGTGCTTTATAGTGCAGCTACCGCCTGGAATATTGTTGTTGTTATTAACTAATGATGGCACTAGAAATGTTTTCGTGTAATTTTTAAGAAATTTTTAAGTTCAGCAAAAGCAAAAAGTTTTTCTTTAGTTTTAGAAATTAATCAATTTTAAATGATTAGAAATGTAATTTTTTTAATAAATTTAAAATTTAAATAAATTTTTCTAAAAAAATTTGTTGCCAACGCTGTCAACATGTAAGCTAGCTTATATAAAAGTAATTTTATATAAATTTTAAATTGGAATCACTTTTTGTAAAAAATTTGTTTGCCAACCTTTTAAAAATGTAAAATAGTTTGCTTTGTTGCTATATGCATTTAACATAAAAACTGCTGCCTTTTTAACTAACTCCTTTTAAACCTCTTTCTACTTTAACTTTTTTTCCACATTTTGCTCTTCCCTCACTGTTTTTGTGAGTCTGTTCTTCATGCCGCTTGAGCCTTTTTTCGGCGTTGCTGCATAAAAAGTGGCAGATAGCGGAGGCGCTTAAGTTGCTGCATAAATTGTTTGCGCATGCATGCATGTGCAACTCCCAAGTTGCATTTAACTTTTGTTGCTGCCTGTTTAAAGTGATACTCCTTCAGTTGTTGTGTTTGTGTCTGTTGTTATCGTTGTTGTTGTTGCAACATCTCTGCTGCAGCGCGGCACAAGTTGAGCGTAACTTTAGCGCCTTTTTTTTAGCGCAAGTGCGCCGCAATTTAGCCCCAAAAAAATGCAAAGTTGCCTTGGGTTTTGCTAGCAACAATGAAAAGGAATAAAGTATTACAGGCACATAAGCGTGATAAGCGTGAAATGGCCAAACTGTCGGAGTATGCACAAGGTGGTAAATTGAAATTTTATAAAAAATTAAATGCAAATGTTGAGATATTTTCAAAAGTAAAGTAAGGGATATATCAACGTGCTATATTCCTTTAAATTCCTTGTCCTTCAATTTAGAAAGAATTTAAATTTATGAAAACCAAGCAATGAACAGACGAGCAAGGATATAGAAAATTCGAACGCTAACGAGAGTATTTCTGGTACGGAAATCTCTACATACCCCCACAGAGTTTTAGAATAGTTTTAAATATAGAGTAAAGTTGGGGCTGACCTCGGACTTTGGAGCGTTGACCATTTTTACGTGGTGCATAATCCTTGTAGAGTACACATCTACAATGATATAGTCGATGAAGATCGTGAAGATATCCTGCAACTTACCAGAAGTAAACGCCTTTCGGACTTTCCGACCACAGTCGTTATCATCTCATCTGAACGCTTTCTATGTGAGCTCCAGCCAATCGATTCGATTTGCAGCTTCATCTGCTATCACCAAACTCCATAGCCTCATCGGCACCCCAACATGCGTCAAGTGGGCACCCCGACCATTTGCGCCACAAATAAACATGTTTTGATGATAGTTCACGTGGAATGAAGAAAATCTTTTGAAAAATGTTTCGAATAGTTTCTTTTTGAGGCCAGATATATAAGTAGTTGCGCTCGTAAATATATTTGTACTTAATTGCAACTGATTTGCAGTTATTCACTGATTTAAATTTGCCTTTATACGATATCACTTTGAGCTATCACAGCATTCTACTTATGATATATTATTGCTAAGCTCACTTGACAAAGTTAATAGCGCAGTTTATGCATGAAAAGTATCTGCTGGATGTCCACTTTGCACAGAAACACCTTCAACTCACTTCAGCCACATTACAAGGACACTGACAATGTGCTTATTATTTGCACACGGACACTTTTTGCACACATCAAATTGCACATGTTGCTCGCTGTCTGCTCCGACATGACATAAACAGCTGTCAGAGCACTTATGTATGTACGTATGTATGTAGCAGACATGCCCAGCGATAAATAGACAGTGAGTTAGACAAAGAGGCAGGTAGGCGGCAACAACAAAAATTGCTCATATCAGCAAAACCATCAGCAACTTTAGTCGAAAAAAATGAGCAAAAAAATAAATGAATGGGCAAAACAATGGCAACGTAGAAATTATGGCCATCAGCAGCAAAGAGAATAACAACAACAAAGCCATTACTTGCACATTTGGTTGGACAGGTGGACAGGTGGAGCTGGCATTGTATGCTGCTTCCCAGTCTCGTCGGGAATAGCACAGCAAATGAGAATGAAAATGCGGTTAATATTATAGTTATCTGCACATTTGTGGGAGCAGCTAGCTTGTGGGCGGGGCGGGGCGGGACGGGGCGGGGCGGGACGGGGCTATGTAGGTTATTTTGATGGGGTGTGGTGCCAATTTAATGATGTGTTGTTATGATTTAGCCGCTTGCAAGCATGCAAACGTCTAAACACTGCAAATGTGCACGTGTGTGTGTATGTGTGTGTATATAAATGTTATTGTATGTGAGTGTGCCAAAAGCGAATTGAGAGTTACGATGCGCAAAGTGGCATTGAGATATTCAGCATTGTTGTAGAATTTCCTCTGTGAATTTAATGAGGCTTGGATATTGCAGGCGAAAATTTAACTGGCCACAAGCTACATTTGAAATTTTGGAATGCGCTTTTGTGAGCTACGTTTGCTTGTTTCTTTTTAAGACAAATTTTGCAAATTACTAATTCAGTGACTTTTAGTTGTCTATCAATCGAAGAAGTTTTTTTGCTTTTCTGAAGTTTTTATTTTATTTTTAAATCTCCCTCTCTGATTATGTAAAATAATAAGTGGACTGTATTTTAGAGTTTGGAAGCGATTATAAAGAGGAAGTCATTCTCAAGGTTAGGCAAAGATGAGAACAGCAATTTCTAAGGAAAACTTGAGTATATCAGGCATGTGATGGAAATCGTACGAATTCAAAATGAAAACGAAATTTCAAATCGTTCGAATTCAAAACGTAAATGAAATTTCAAATCGTACGAATTCGTTTTAAGTGTGATGGAAATCGAACGATTTCATTTCAAATTTCGGAATTTATGTACTACATTCAACATGAGCAATTCGAAACAATACAATGCCCTGTGATGAAATTCGATTTTTACGATTTCATTTCGATTTGAAATCGCACCGAACGACTTGCTCGATTTTGAAAATGAAACATATCACAAGGCAAATTGATTTTACTCGCCTTTTCGTACGATTTCGATTTCTATCACATGCCTGTATATCTTCTTACTGAATGGGCTCCTGTGCTGGTGGTGGTGTATGTAGAAGCGACCGATATATCGACACGCCAGTAAGGAAGAGAGCTCGAACGTTGACAAGTATGGACTCTGAACTAAATTCAGCGCCAACCGCAACGCCATCTGATTATGATTTTACAGTACATAGCTTTGTACTGTGGCTTATAATGTTAATCGAACATAAAAACTCTCTGATCTGCTCATTTGTTTGGAGAATCCTTAAACCATTCTTTGCTAAGCGAACTAATGAGCTTTTTTAAATGCATTAGAAAATTTTGGCATATAATTTTTCTTCAAAAGAATTAAGCACACTTGCTCAAAGAATTCAGCGTCAGTTTCTCTAAATCATTGCATTTTAACACTCAAGCCCCGAGCTACAAAAATTATGCAGCCATTGTTTTAAGCTGAATGTAAACAGACGAAGCTCCCGCTTCCAACTGTCGACAAAAGAAAATCTTCATGCCTTAGGTACCTAAACCGTTAGGATTGTAGACTTCTAGTTGGTCACACCTCCTATGCAAAACACTTGAGTGAGATGGGTCTAACCGACGATAGCATCTGTGAGAGCTGTCTGGAGGACGAGGTTACTGATACCCAATTCTTATGGAAAGTGTCCGGTCTTTTCCAGTTGGAACAGAACAGACTAACTATGTTCCAACATAATGATTTTCAGTGTTAATTAATAGAGAACACGTACTATATCTGAATAGCTTTCGAAGAACCGTTTTCCCATGAATCGAAGGCAACGTCTTGTAGTGCCAAAATGTATGAAAACAAAAAACACTAACGCTCCTCTTCCGAAACGTGCAATTTGTTTGAACAGAGTTGTCCACAAAAGTCTTTCAACTTTTGATACAATCTTTTGACATGATATTTACATGTTATCTCAGGAATAATTTTTTTAAAATTAAGGCACTAAGTATTTAATACAAAATTTCGATGAAGGGTTAAATCTTGCTACATTGCACACAGCTCCTACACACTTTCTTTTAACAAGTTTGCTGCCAATTTTAGCTGTAAATTAAGCACACAAAGAAGAAGAGGCAGTGAAGGATAGAGTGAGTGACTAAGGGATGGAGAAACAAACAAACAAGCAACTACGATTACCGTGCAAACTAGTTGCTGAAGGAAATTTGATTTGATTTCTCTTTCAATGAATTAGCAGGCAGCAGCAGATAAAGCAGCACCAACAGCAACACTAGCAACAGCAGTAGTGCAGCGGCAACATTCTCAATGCTGCTATTGAAAAGTAACAACGGCAAATGTAATTAACGGGCTCTGCCGCCGGCCAAAACAGGCTCATAAGCACACGCACACTAACCCACACAAACAACATGCATGCACACGCCTACTTACCTGCATGGCTTTGTGTTGCTGTGGATGCCTGCTGCTTGCCACCAATGCTGTTGCCACCAAAGCCCGTTGTTTGTCTTCTTGTTAGGCGCTGTCACAAAGCATCGACGGCAAAGAAGCTTCTCACCAAGCGAGAGAGCGTCTGCACGTGCAAAATTGAAAATTTCCAAGAGCTGAAAGGAGTACATGAAGCCGTCAGCAGCTGGGCAAGAGCCAGGGAATAGAAGAAATTACGCTACAATGAAATCATGCAGAGAAATGAAGGGAAATGCTTTCACCTAAAGTGCCGACTAATGTGAAATGTGCAATAGCGTTGCCAGATAGCGAGGAATATTAATAATTAAAACTATAAATTAGTATTCGCTGAAGAATTTTTAAACGACGTTTTCTTTGGGCAAGGTAAAATAAAGTTGAGGAATCAGAAAACTTAAAATTTCTTGTGTCGAGAAATAATTAGATAATTTCAAATTTTTTTTTATTAAAAAGCAAGCATACGGCTTTTTTTAGATTAAACAATTGCATTTAAATGCAGAATAAATTTTTTATCAATAATAGCAATGGCTTTAATACACTTTTATTGACAAATAAATAAATTGATACTAAGCAATTTCCAAAATTGACTCTTTGTTTTCAATCAACGTCAAATTTTTTTTTACTAACAATAGCAGTGGATTTAATACAATTTTATTGGCAATTAAATAAAGGGATTCTAATAAATTTCCAAAATTAATTCCTTATATTCAATTAGCCTCAAATTTTCCTTAAACTGTAAAATTGTGAACCTTCAGCATGTAAACTATTCTTTAAAACAACAACAAAATATTAATATTTTACGAAATTTTCAGAATATAAAATTATATATGAGAATATATTTTCAGAAAAATGGCATTCCTGTTATGGAACTTACAAGAAAGGAAGCAGCGACAACGCTAAACAGAACGCTCTCAGAGGCAGTACTCATTTGCTATCTTACAATCATTGCAATTGTGCATGCATGTATGTGTGCATGTGCCTGCTTATACGCATGTCTGTGTGTTGACAGCAACAAAAAGCTGCTAACTATTGGAGTGGAAAAGCAGCGAATTGTTTTCTTACTCTTTCTCTCTTTGTTTTTTGCTTCATAAGCAATTAAACTGGAGCGTTTATAGCCGCTTGCAATTGCACACCGGCACAGCACTTGAGTGCATACCTGACCAGAATATTGCCTTCCGCCAACCTCTGTCAATGCCACACCTCCCACTTCTCGACTTCTAACCTCTCGTAGTTTGCTGGCAGGCAATTTTCTTAAGTCTTTTACTCGCATTTAACGCTAGCTGAGTTATTATGGAGTATGTGTGTGTGTAAGCACACATTTATTTATTGATTTTTCATTTAGCAAGTACGTTCACACGCACACATCTACAAACAAGCTTACAAGCAAGCTGGCTGCCAGTAGCGCAGCAATAGAGGCGCTTATTCCTTTGCTAGCGCCTAATTTTTGTTTGCATGGCGCTTGTTTGCTTACAACAACAACAAATGTGTGAATGAGTGTATGTGTATGTGTATGCTAAGAGCAAGCAACACAATTGCAATTGCTGCTGCACTAAACACATGTTGAATTCGCCTTGAGGTTATGTTATTATTTCTTTGTTGCATTTCCGCTTTCGCTCTCTAGCTTCACTGCTTCCATTTATTAGCTAAGTCGAATAGCAGCAGTCTATAACAAAAAGCGTTTGGCTTTCATTTACTATAGCGCTCGGCTTCAAGTGCGAATGTATGCGGCAGCAGCAACAGTGCCAAAATGTGGCAGCAACAGCAGCTGAATTGCTGCAAGTAATAAATTAATACAAACTACAGCTGCAGCACATACATATACACTTTCTTCAGCAAACATAAATACTCACACACATTCCCGCATATACATATGTACATATGCAGTGCCGTCTCTAGGTTCTGCCTACGTCTTTGCCTGGCGCCCTCTTTATATTTTATATATTATAGAAATATGCTCTTTATTCTAATCAGAATACTAAACTTTGAATTTCTTGACATGCAAAAGCGTAGTGCAGATATCTTAGTATAGCTTTCCTACAATTCCAACTTATTAAAATAATGTCAAGAACACTTTCGAAGTGTTTTTACTAAATAATTTACATATATACTAGGCTTTCGAGTAAGGTAAAATTAAAGAAATTAAAAATTAAGCATATCATATTTTTTTAAATTAAACTTAAGTTAGTCAATAGAATCAAGTATGGTATGGGTTTCTTATAGGTACTTATGAATCTGGCCAAATATAAGCGAGTTCAGCCTATCAAGGTTTCAAGTCAAAGTGGATTCACGGGAAACGAAATGGCAGATCAAATCGCTTGAAAAGGAGCATCCGAAATTTTTATCGGACCGAAACCATTCGGCGGTCTTCCATGTAGCTTCTTTAGACAAAACCTAAAACTCTGGCAAAAAAAGGGAAATCACACATTTTTGGTAGGAAACGGAAGAGAATTATCGAGATAGTAATGCTTAACAGAAACTAATCTGAATAATGACGAGGTTCTTGACACGCCACTGTAGGATAATAAAATATATGGCTATACGGCTATAGTATAGGATACCATGTGTCTAATTTGTAGTGGTGATGAAGAAACATCAGAGCACATTTTGTGTCATTGTGATGGGCTAGCAAGGACCAGACTTCCTTGCCTAGTTAATATATACCAACAACCGTAGAATATTTCAGACAGATCCCCAAATAAAATTTCTTCTTAACTCTTGAAGCTGCGCATCCATGAAGATCTGTTAATAGATCTAGGAATGTTTCAATAGGTCTTTCAATCTGCGTTGGTTAGAAAACTAGATCCTTTCCCAAAATACAATCTATTTACATAAATATTTGATTTTAATCATATGTTGATGATTTTTACTTTTATTATTCGCTTACGTAATGAAAAATGCATAAATCAGTCATCGAACAATGGCAAAACTCTTCCCAAAGAAGAGAACATGACTTTCAGCACTTATGCTAACTCAATATGAGCGCTCTCCAATCAAAAAGGGACGAAATTTTCTTCTATTTAAAGACGCCAGCGTATAAGTGTATGTATATTTGTATATATGAGCATATATGTGTGTGTGTAATTGTCTGCAGCCGAGCATATTTTGATTTTCCGAATACTTTTGCAGAAGTTTCTTGCAAGAATTTTTGGCTTATGAAAATAGCGTTCATCCGGGAAGTTTGCGTATATGGTATTTTTCGGTTGTATAATTGAAATATATTTCACACTTTGTGCATGTATGCAAGGCAATTTTGTAAAGCAATTCATAACTGCATAAGCAAGAGTGAGGAATTGTTGGGCTGTTGGGGCGTATGAGTGCGTTCAAATTATAAGCAAGTGGTTTTATGCAACAATTTGCGAAAGTTTTGAAAGACCAATAAGGGGAAAGGGGCATATGTATCAACAGTAGGCAGGTGTTTTAAGTGTTTTTAATTATAAGTCAAGATAATAAATTTCCGAATTGGCTTTCGTAAGAAAAATGTAATGCTTTAACTAAGTTTATAGCAGTAAATACAAAATATATGACTTTCAGGTGTTATGAACATTTGTAATTACAAGTAAATTGAATAAATTCCAAAATTTACTTTGGATGACTAAAGTAAGAAAAAGTAATATATTTGTGCTTCAATAAATGGCTTTAATGATGTCGAAATTCGAGTACTTTGCATTGAAATCTACTTTGTAGTTTCTTTTTTTGAATGGAAGAGGCATTGTAATTGGGAATTCTTCAACAGTTTATATAAAATAAAAATACTTTAGTTTGAACACCCAAAATGTCAGTAAGAGGCATCTGAACACTAACTTCATTTAGTAGTCTAAATGAGCAATAAAAAATACAATAAAGTCAAACTATTAAACTGTTCGGTAAAACGAAGATGAGTTCAACTGAATCAGAGCTCTGAAGAAAATTCTGAAACTCTTATCAAAAAGAAACAACAATGATTCTATTAAAGACAATCAATCTAAGAATTTTAAGCAAAAATTACAATATAAATACTGAAAGATTTTCGTGTTATGTTTCAAATTGAGAGGGATCTAAGACATGCATAAAGTAGGCTCTCACACAATATGAAATTAATCTCAGTCTATATAGCTGCGTATGTGTAACATAGCATTAAGAAACCTCACCCAAATTCCCTTTTGTATCTTTTTCTCACGATTCTTCACTGCAATTTGCAGCCACATTTAAGCCTATCTCTCTTGTGCCGCTGCAATTGCCACATTTCATTTCATTGTATTGTGCTGCCAATTAGTCATTATGCACCACTTGAGTGCCCTTCAGTGTGGCCCTTTAGGCTACATTTACACTCACAATGAGTGTGCTCTTTGTGCTCTTTTCATTGCTTTTATAGTGCCCACAATATTTGAGGAACGTGCTAAAAGAAGGCGTGAAAAAGGAAAACGAAACAAAGAAAATGGCAATCAAAGTAACAAGTGAAGGACTTGTATGAATGCGAGCCAATATGGAGTGAACAATTGAGGCATATCAAATATTTTTCTCTCTCTTTTGATATAGTGTTTGGAAATGGGAATCCATACTTCTGCAATGTCGGAAATTTTGTTGGAAATGTGAAAAATTTAATATGAGAAATCCCCGGATTTGACAGAAACTTGAGGAATTTTAGTTTCAATTCTCGAGACTTATTCTTTAAAGTACTAAAATAAAATTGATATGAAAAATTGCAAAATGCTGACTTTCTACGGAAAATCTGCTCATGCATCTGCATGGAAAGGAACATAAAATCATACAAATATAGTTGTTTTATTTTTCTTTAACTAGGGAAAGTAATAGTGATTAGTATGCTGCTTTTGCATGTTAACGAACTATGTATTAGGTTTCTAACTGCAAAATTTCTGAAGCAATTCTACTTATTATAAAGAAATTGTCGTAAAGATCGGTCTTTATTTAATTACTTCTTTTAAAGGCTAATATAAGTATACTTTCGATTACTCCATAACTTTCCTCGAAATATAAATTTCTTCAACTCTAATTTCGAACATAGTTAGAGGAAGTTCTGAATCATCATTGTTTTCATAAGTCGGCTTAATATTCCATATTTTATAAGGTATCATAGGAAACGAATATTATATTTCAGGAATTATGTTATATGTCCTTGTAAATATCTGCTTAAAATTTCTTAATTGAAAAAGTTTTGATATCAATCTTTGTCTGCTGTGCTAAAGCGATTTACGCTGTACTAAAAATTTGCTGTTACAGTTGGAAAAATGTTGCGGTTAGCTTGCCCTACCTTTATACAAATAGTACAAAAGGCAAGCATTCACTTTGGACGAGCATTCTCTTTGAAAGGAGCATAGTAAACACCTGAGACGCCATCCATTCCAGGCCACAAAATACATTTGATGCTAAAGTTTTTGTAAAACTGTTTAACAGCCAATCTCCTGTAGACTTCTCCCGCACCCTCACACACGCCACAATATAGTACTCTCCTCTATTGCATGCCTTCAAGCACAGGACTCTGCTCTCCTCTGTAGGGCTTGTATCAAGGAACAAAGCAGCGCATACTCGTACCCGATTTTTATGAAGTGCCTTGATGTCACGACATCAGACGATGCAAGTGCATACGTGTGTGTGTGTGAAGCACACATAAAGTGTACCGAAATAGCATGACATAGAAGCATATGTGTGTTCCCTTTGTGTGTGTGTTTGTGTGTACGCAAGCCATTTTCTACTACGAAATTCAATCAATTAAATTGCAACGCTCAAAGTAGTTGAGCTATTTTCGTTGTTGTCACACACGCACACATATACACACAGTTACTGACACATGCACTGTTGCATAATAATATAACATGTTCACAGGGACACACACATGCACAGAAATGCACACGAACGACTCGTAAACAATATAAATCGCTTGAAATTTATTTGTCGTACTCAAAAGTTTTTAACTAAGACTGCAAGCTTGTAATGCCTTTGATGGGGTATGGGAGGGCAGTTTAGGATGTGAAGACTCGGTGGAATTTGTACAGTGCGTGGAAATATTGTTAAATATTGTTGTTTGTGTGTGTGTGAATGCATGCGGGCGGACAGCAGTTGCTAGCAAAAGCAAGGCTGAAAGTACCCAGTTGGAAATTGCAACAATCTAAGATCATCAGAGATGAATGGATTACTCTGTATTGCTACGAGGACAGCAGCCATTCTTCCACTGAAATTTTGTATCTTTTAGCTATTAGA
Source organism: Neria commutata (assembly GCA_963457695.1). Classification (NCBI taxonomy): domain Eukaryota; kingdom Metazoa; phylum Arthropoda; class Insecta; order Diptera; family Micropezidae; genus Neria; species Neria commutata. Next base: position 50,030,348 of record OY735246.1, read on the forward strand.
GTGTATATTGCTTGTATATTGTAAAGTTTACTAAAATTCGACTCATGAATACATTCATTTGGTTATGCACCTTTTGGTAAGTTTTGGTTATATATTCCACTAATTGCTGCTTGATATGACATTTCGGGTTTGATAAAGAAAGTCAATTAAAATCAAAGCCTTTTGAAAGCCACGCTGTAAAACTTAAAAATTCGTCATGTAACATAGCGCTGAAAGACCCAATTAGAAGTTAAGAAAAACCATAGACAGGGTTTTCCAATGTGGGCAGGTCGATGGTGACTGGCTGTGGATATAAGTTTGATAATAATTCACTGATGCCAAATCACCATGGCAAGTTACACGAATAAGCATCGCATCTAAATGTTAAAATTTTTTATTCAATTTCAACATAGACCCACCCTTATTGGAAAACTCTTTGGAACATTTCTTTTTTCCTCAAAAAAGAGCAGTAAGGCTTCAATCACATATTTTGCATAGAAGAACTCACATTTCTTCCAACTGGGTTCCTTTGCGCTACCACATTTGTGTTTGTGTGTGTTTGTGTGTGTATGTGAGAGTTCTCTGAGAGGACCTGGCTGCATGCACTTAATTAAGCCGCAAATGTGCGCAACGCATAGCTTGCCTGTGGCAAGTTGCACCTGCGTGAACGCCGCAAAAATTTAACAATAGCAGAAACTTCAGACGCGCTGCTTTGCTACCCCACGCGCCCACAAGCAAAAATTTATGTGCAAAATATTTGCCCGAATTATGTAATTTTGACAAAGTGTGTATGAATGTGCATGTGTGTGTGTGTGTGTGTGTGTGTGTGCCAGCCGAAATGAGGCACATTCAATCATTTGACAAGCGCGGCATTTCGCTGAGTTTTGCTTGTCGCACAAAGCTGCAGCAGCAGCAAGAAGGATCTAAGGCCGGAGCAGTCAAAGGCTGCAAGCTGTTGTTGTTGTTGTTGCTGTGGCAGGGTAACTATGTCGGCTTTGTTGCATGGCAGCGTGCGTTTTCGTGTTGCTGGCATACGACAGAAATATTTTTGGCTTGCTTATTGAGAGTGCAGCTAAGGGTAGAAGGAGCAGGGAGGAAGCGAACAGAGCACAGAGAAAAGAGTAGCAACAGTGGCAGCAACAACAACAAGGTAGCACATTATCAGCTGCTGTATTAGTTAACTTTGTAGCAAGTACAGGCAAAAGTTGATCTGCGCTCCCACCTAAAAAGCATATACATACATGTATTGAAATATTGCGCATTCGCTTGAAACTCTGCCGTTCACTTTTTGATAAATTTTTGTGGCATTATTAATAAAGCACTTTGTGTCAAGTTGCCTCGACTTGTTCATATACACGCAAAGTTCGCGATGCTGCGTGAGTGCTGCTATAAACGACGGTAGAGTCGGAATTTGAACTGCTTAATAAAATTTCGAATATGTTGGAGAAAAGCGAAGGGAAATTGCTGCAAAAAAAGATGTGTGCTAGAAAAATTCCTAAACTTAAGCGTATACAAATATTTTTCCATGGATATTTAGTAAGTGCTTTAAAGTGGTCCCAGTTGTCAAGTGCATGGTCGCTGATGCGAGGGGACCTGGGCTCAGAACATCAAATAGAAAGAAAATTATTTTTTCAAATTCTTTCTTTGCGCGGCGCTACTTCTCGCGATGAATTGGCAACTCTCCGAGAATATTCTTTGCCAGGTAAAGCTTCTCAACCCGTTCGGATACGGTTTTTTGTAGGTCCCGTTAATTTGTGCAAAATATAAAAATTTTACACAAGTTAATACGAGAAAGCTAGGCCTGAGCCCGGAAACCCGAGCTTATGCCTGGAACTTATTGTTTACATGTACTATATTTAAAAGATAACTTCGAGATGTAATAAATGTATTTGAGGTGGTGGGGGATTACATTGAGAAATACAATTTTTTTGAACTCAATTCGCTAACACCAACAATGTGTTGAACTCCTCTCGTATTTTTAAATTTATGATGGTTGAAATATTTGTCAACTTATTATTAAAGAGAACTGTGCAAATATTTGCAATATTTTATTGAAGAGTAATGACAGAAATTTAAGAAAATTTCAACAAAATTTTCTGTCGGCTTTCATGCGCCCTTCTGCCTTAACTTCTCATGCCAAGCTCTAAACTTTCTCTTGCGAAATAGCCACAAATGCCGACTTTGTCTTTTTTTGCTGTCAACTTAGAGTAACACTTCCACACAAGAACACACAAACACACACACAGCCAAACACAAACATACCAATCGCTTAAACTATTTCCCTTTGGAGAAATAAATCGCTGTAAAAGCGAAAGAAAAGTAAAAAAAAGTTGTCAGGTTGTTTACCTAAGCGCCATAAAAACTTTTTGAAAATCAATCAAAACTTTTGCGTAAAAACACAAGTGCCGAAAAATAACACAAGCAAACACACCTACACACATACTCACACACATAGAAAAATGCCGAGCAATGAAGTAGAAGGTCACATTGAAAGTAAATTGCCAAAGAAAATTGTTATGGGCACATTTTTAATGTTTGCTGCCCTGCCCGCCCGCCACTCAAGCATAACAAATGGCGAGTTCATGCACCTGCGTGAGTTGCCACGCCCAAATAACAATCAAATATGACTAGCGGGCTACTGAAGTATAAAAACAATAAAACTTTTGACTATGCAAACGCTTGGCGTTTTCTTCGACTGACTTCAATTTCCTCCTGCTCGAAACTTTATGACCGCCAGCGAAATGCGCACGTGAATGTAAACTCGGCAAAAATTGATTGGCTTCCATTGAGGCAGGCATGAGAATAACAGCACGCACTTGAATGCTGCACTCAGGGGCTTAAGAAAAAATGCGAAACGTGCCGTTCTTTTGCTTCAGCAATCAAGGTAAAATGTAAAGTCAGACATTTTTTGCATAGTCTTCAAAAGTAAACTAAAAGAAAAGTAAGCGGAAATCTGTTGGAACAATGAGTGGCATAGTTTAATGTAGTGAGTGCAGTCAAAGAGTTCATTAAAGAGTTCGCTAGTACCTTTTCTACCCACTTAATTGCAGTAGTTAATTGGTGAGTAGCAATCCATTACCGGGTTATGATCTGACGAACGGCTTCTCTCCAAATTTCTGCAGTTGGAACTTCCAAGCGTTGCCAGTGCCTCCTCTACTTGGTATTTCCAACGGAAGCATGGCCTCCCACGCCGTCTCCGTCCTCTAACTGCCGCCTCGAAGATTTTTTCGTTGAAGCTACTTCTTCCATACGCACGATATGACCCAGCCAGTCAAGTAGCAGGTACATGCTAAATACCACGAAGCTGAAGATGCCCTAATTGTTTGTCTCCAACTTTGATGACGCTTCTCTTAGTGAAAAAGAGTAAAACTCTAAAAATTGCTCTGAAAATTTAAATTTGTGGCTTTAGTTTTATGCATAATTTAGGTACCGATTGCATTTTTGCTTCCGATTTCCTTTTAAATTCTTTTGAATTGCGATTAATGCGCTTCTATTCTGACATATAGTAGTTCGTTCATGACCAAAGCTGCAACTGATATCCAGTTTCAATAAACATAAAAAAATTATTACACTACTGATTCGAGCTTTCCTTTTCGATTCATATAAAACTATAGGGAGTTATACAAGCTGGCAATTCCAAAATACGGGTTCTTTTATTTTGTTGAGAATTTCGGTTTATACTTTGCTTATTCAAAACTTTCTTATACTCTGCTTTCTATTTTAGTAATTTTTTCAAAGAGTTTTAAATGTTGGTGTTGCCACTTTCATTTCCAACAGAAGACTTCAAATGGCGTATCTCGTTACTCGAAGGCAACGAGCTTGTGCCACTAAATCAGAGCTTAATAGCAAAAAAAAAGCGAATTATACCTTTTCAATTTCTGCTGCCCTTTCCAATGCGCTTTTGGCATTTTTTTTCGCATTTTCGTCGGAAAATTTCTTTTTTTGCGTTGCCTTTCCACAATTTTTCTAAGCGACCAAATCGTATTTAAGAATCCGAACATGCTCCGCACTCAATTTGAGTTGAATTATTTTTGGCCTGCAATTTGTGTGTGTTTGTATTTGCGTGCATGTGTGTGTGTGTGTGTGTTGATGATGGCAGCCTATTTAAAGCAAAGGTTGCCAAAGTTTTTGCTTTGTGGAACGTTCTTTCTATTTCTGCTGCTTGTTCCTTTTCTTGTTGTTGTAATGGCTGTGTTGGCGGTTGTGTGTATGTGTGTGTGTGAGTTGGCTGAATTGGCAGCTTTCTGAAAAGAAAACATTTTAGTTAATTGCCACAATGGCTAGAAAGGTCGGAATATTTTTGGCAAGTTTAACATTTTCGTGCCGCAACAAGTTTAGAGTGGAAATTTGTCTCAAAAGTGGAAAAAGGTGATGGGAAGGGAAGGGAAGGGATGGAAGCATTTCCTGTGGGACTATTGAAATTAGGGCAAATTTGTTGTGGTGCGCTTAATAAAGGTAAACGGAAGTGTTTACTTTGATCTGAGGCAAACCTAAAACGTGGCGCAGGGGATCTTTCGAAGCGGGTGGAAGAGCAAAGCTTTAAGATGGAAGTTGTCATGTGGTATGAGAGAAATCACGTGAGTCTGACAAGCATAAGCAAAATGGAAAAGCTTTAAGGTGTACTAAATTATTGGGGGGAAAGTTTATTTTGTGTGTGGAGGTATACAACTTTGGGGTTTATTTGTTATTATTCAAGATGAGGGCAATTCAAGCGCAGACAAGCTGCGGAGGGATGACTGGCACATATAATTTGCAATATTTGCTGTTATTTTATTTCACTAAGAGCATTTTCTAAAAAATTTTAATTTTGTTTAGCTTTAATGAAGTTTGTAATAACTGTAGAATTTTCTTTATGAATCGTCAAGTAAATTATTGCGTTTAATATAAAAAATCAAAAAAAAATCATATACTAAACGAAATAAATGAAATGAAATTGCAATGTAAATTTATAATTCGCTTGGATTTTTTAAAAAGTGCTAGAAATTTGAAGGTCTAAACTTATGCTAAAGCTATCAGCTGCACACACATACCTACATACACCCACACTCACACATAAGCATACACGAAATGCATTGTCAATCGCTGGTAAGTAAGCACACATTCCATGGACCAACACTGCTACCAAGCGTGAAAGATGCGCTGCGGCGAGCAATCGAGGAAGCAAGCTGACAAAATGAAATTATTGTAATTGTGTTAAGGCACGAGCCAGCAAACCCAAACACTGGCGAAGAAGCGACTAGGCAAGGAAAACCAACGCTTCTGGGAACTCGGCTGCATTAGTGCTGCATTCTTGCACACAGTTTAGCTGCGGCAGCTGCCGCCACTTGGAGGTTACGGATGCTGCGGCAGTGGCTGGAATAACAGTGAGCACAGTGCATAAAGTAGCTGCCACTGCAACGCTGCAGAGGAGCAGAGTGCAGCCAAACCGCACTGAGAGACTGAGAATCGGGCGAAGTCTGAGTCGCTAAAGTCGCAATTTCCGGATAATAATTTCTTTACTCTTTCGACAACTTGCTGTTGCCATTCTTTTCCGCCTCTGTTCATTCCTTTTTGCGGTGTTTTAAGTGGGAAACTTTTAGAGCTACTCCGCGCTACTCGGCCAGCAACTTGGTGCAAGTGCAAATAAAAGGTTATGCGCCAGCTTGCAATAAAAGAAGGAAGCAATGGAAAATTGTAGCGGAAACGCAGCAAAATTTTGTGAAATGCTCAACTTTCGTTATTAGCAGCAAAACAAAAATTGCTAACCAGCTAAGTAGAGAAGAGAAAGAGAGAGAAAGAGTAGAAGTGCTTGCAATGAGCGGGAATTAAGAAGATTGCAGTGCAAATTCAAGCAACATCAAGAAACACGAGATAATAAGGCATAGTGCGCCTAGAAATATGCTAGGAAGGCTGCAGAAAATAATAAATAAATAAAGCTGAGCCCAAAAATATGTTGTCGTAACGAAGGTATAACATTAGTGGAACTTTTGAATTATAATGTGAACAAACCTGAAAATATGCTTGACTTAGGTGTCTTGTTCGACTCAAAGCTTACTTTTGTTCAGCATCTGTATTTATTTTTACCAGCATCATACTTTGATTAAAGCACTTTTTAGAGCTATTTTTCAGCTAAAGTTTCGTTGCTGTGCTAAACTTAATAGCTAACCAAATGAGAAATAAAATTTTACCAAAGAAGTACATCTTACATTTACCATTTGTCACCACCATGACTTTGCAATGGTAAAAGATTGCAGTGAAAAAGATAATGAATGAATTTCGATTTCACATGAAAAAGAAGTTCTTGTTATTATGCCAGCAAAAATTTAAATATTAATGGTTGCAATGTATTTTGGTCTTACAATGTTAAATATCTGGGAATATTACCTGAAATCACTTTTTAGGCATCGTATACAAACGCATATAAAAATGTTACGAATTCATCAGATCAAGCTCTAAAATATAATGCAAAACTTGACTTGATAATTTTCAACAGCAAAATTACATAAGGACAATAAAATAAGTTTTTTATCGGATCGAATCGGAAAAATAGTGAAAAATTTTTGAGCCTCTGTGATTGCTCTGTAAATACTTTAATTAATAGTTTAAATGAAATTGAAAAGGGTTTATATTTGTTGTTATATTATTATACTATAAAAATCACTTACACCGTCAATAAAGGTTTCTTGCTTATAGTTTATCCTTCACGCCCATTTTTTGTAAATATATACATATAATAGTTATTAATTTTCTGTAAACATAATGCTTTAGAAGTAAGGTTATTTGCGTGACTAGTAACTGTAAATTTCATAACGACTTCTTTATAAATAAAATTATTCTATATCATCGATTAGAAAGGAAAATTTGTCGATCTTTGTGTGGCATTGCAACGTATGCCGCTTACGGGTAGCGAGTACCCATTGGTAGTAATCATTAAATCTACAATGTTTTTTATCAGCTTTGGAAGGTGAAGTCCATTTAATCACTTGAACTAAATGGAAATTTCATGGATCGAATTGAAAAGTCTATAAAATATTTGCAAATCATTGCAAACTCTCAGAACACATTCTTAACTCGAAGCGCCAAGACATACCGTGAAAAAAAACTTGTGAAAATGTTTAATATAAAAATGTTGATATTTTTTGCTTGTATATTTGAGTCATGGGCCAGATTAGCGTTTACTAATGGTAAGTACAGAAGCAGCGATTTTAGTGTTTATTCGCTATAACCTATATGTACGATTATTTTTGCAGAAAGTTTCTTTAAAATTGGCGCAAATCGTTACTACGTCGCACCAAATGAGAAGGAAACCTGGTACGATGCAGTTAAAATATGTCGTGACGCTGGTGCTGATATAGTCCACATTGAGTCGCAAGAAGAATTGGATGCCTTATCCGCTTATTTCATTTCACACGGCTATAAAGACAGCGAAAGGTTTACTACAGCTTTCAATAGTTTGGGCTTATATGGCACATTTATGTCACTTCACACCGGTAAGCCCATGACTTTCGCCAATTGGGCACCAGGTCAGCCCGACAACAGGGGCGGCGTAGAACACTGTGTGCAGTTATGGAAGCAATGGGGAAAATACCGTATGAACGACGCTGACTGCATGAAACCGTATAATTACATATGCCAATTGTTTGATTTTTATCAGTATCTTCATCCTCCATCTGAGCGTGATTTTTCATACACTTCATCAGAATACTACTATTAAATAAAACGCTATTGCGCAAGCAATTTTTTGGTTCAGTTACCGTTACTTTGTTTACATTGAATGTAGCATTGTTTTGGGCAACATTTGATGAGAGTGAGGGAGTAAGTTAGCAAAAACTTGCAATGTTGTTGTCCTCTTCTCTGCACAACAACAGTAATGCCTTTCATTCCACTTTCATCTCAAAGGTGTTACATTTTGGCCTACCGCTAACACTTCTTGCCGTATGTCTACGGTTATGGAACTATTTAGTAATTTTTCCAGCGAAAGAGAAGTTTGCGAAAAATATAAGATTACAGGAGTAAGAAACAAAACTAAAAAACATTGGCAGATATGAATTGTAGCCGTACTCTTGAACATTAAACAATGTAAATAGCCGGAGATTTTCAGTGTTCGGTTAGATTTCGGTTGAAATTAAAATAAGTTCAATTATGTAAGCAAGTTTTTAATTGAAGTCAAAATATGATAAATATTAAATGTTGAGGGGTCATATTTTCATTTAATTTTCTTTCTAACTTTGGGGTAGGGAGAATAGAAGACTAATTAAATAATGAAATTTGCCGTAGAACTTAGAAGTGGACCAGAAGAAAAGTTGATATTATTCATTGAGCTAAGCTTTTTTAAAGTTTTTATGTAATATATTATTTTTTATAGTGCTAATTACCGTAAAGAATACGGCTGTGTTACTTTATTCATTTCGAACCTTCTTTTTTTCTTTATTTAATATGATGACTCGGGATAATCCGTTGTGTAAAATTTTCTGTTAAATTTCCACCATTCTTCGAGAAATTGTAACTAGAGAAACGGGGGCGGAAAAAAGGTATGGATTTAAATATTCTTAGAAAAAAAAATCGTATGTACACGATTTTCACTGATATTTTAAAATTAAACATAAAATTCTGTGACAATTTTTTCTGTATTTTTATAAGCAATAATTAGAATTCCACCTTAATTCTAAATGCTAGGAGAAAAAAGTGGGAGAGTCGCCGATACTGCTGGTATTAATAAAAAAATATCATTGACTTTATGGTAAATGATAAGTTTTCAAAAGCTTTATGAAGACCGTTTGAAATTCATTATGAAAAGACAAAATAAACACAGATCTTTAAAATGATTAGAATAAGTAGAATTTATAAAACTTTGAATATGTTTCAAATCATTTCGAGTATTAGAAATGCTCCTCCTCTCTCTTCTCTCTCATTCGAAACTGGTATGGAATTGCTTAATAAAAATGAACTCGTTTTTTGTCTAAAAATAGCGTTTTCTCAGAAAAGCCGAAATACATTTATGTATATAAGCCCATTTTTGGCAGTTTTTGAAAATCGATATAACTTTCGATCCATAAAAGATATCTTCTCAAGTTTCACCCAGTTATGTTTATTATCAGTCAAAGCGTGAATACCCAAAATCATCTTTTTAGCCGTTTATTCGCTATGAGTTGATTCCGTGTTTACCCCTATTCTGCCCCACTGTGCTGGAGGTTAAATCGCTTTTTGGCTTTTTAATGTTTCAGTGGAAGTCAATTAACTTCATTGATCCACGTGCTCAACTCTCTCTCGCTCACTCTCCAACTGCATTGGGGACTTGAATTACTATAGCATAGCAAGAACTCTTGTCACAAAACTGCTTAGTCTATTCTCTAAATGAAGGCGAGCTTCGAGTAACAACAGTGTCAGCAGCAACAACAACAACAGCTGCCAGTTCAGTTTTCCACTTGCAGCGGCAATTTATCAAAAAGCATTTAAAATGTCACAGACACTGCATAAAAGCCACTGCTGACACTAACAACAGCAACAGCAACAGCATGTCATACGAGCTTACCGGCAACGCCAGCAGCAGCATCGGCAGCAGCAGCAGTGCGTCACGCTGACAATTGCAGCATTTGCCGGCCATCAGCGCAAATTGACAATGCTGCAGGTTAATGATGATGATGCCATTGACAACACAATGCCCCAGCGTTGACAACAACAACATGCTGTTACGAACACGCTGACAGAACTTGCTGCAATAGTGAAAGTATCAGATAGAGATGGGCGATATGTCGAAAATCGATTAGTTTATTAACTGTATAAATCACAATTTGCAATTATTTTGCTTCAATATGAAAATATTGTTTTTCAATTCGTCGACTTAGTCAGTTGTTCTAATTGCTGGTGGTGATTAGCATTATTCACGCCAAAACACCTCAGCCACCTTTGTTGTCAACTGGCACGATTCCCTGTTGATTGGAATTTGTGGCAGATCAGGGCAATTGTCGTGTGACTTCCGAAGAAGCTGTATCACGTATGTGTAAGTAATATTCAGACTATAGATAATATATATCTCAGAAACCGAAACCATTTGTGTTTCCTTCCCCCCAACTTTGTTAAAGTTTCAGTTCCTACCCGCTTATCCAGGCCACTTTAGACTTCATCGGAATCCCGAAGCGCGGAACTGGCACCCCGGTCAGTTCTAGCATCTACATATAACCAAAATATCGATAAAAATAGCTTGTATCAATTACTTGTACAAATACTTTTAAAATATCCTCCTTAGTTTTTTATAATATAAACTAATCGATATTAGAAAATATTTGAAAGATGTATTAAACTTAGATATGCAACTTTTTGATTGCCGATGACAGTCGAAAAAATGATAACAGGCGTAGTCATATTTTTTTAACTTACCTATTATCTTCCCATTTGTTCAGTTGTTAATATCATATCATTAAAAAAATTACTACCAAAATGAGCGCCAAAGTAGTTATCGAATGTTTATTCATCGAATGTCAAAGATGCAACATTTTATACAGCTGTATAGAATATAATTTTCCTATGTATCTAGACAAAAATAAAAAACTTTTTTGGAAGCAATTTAGGTTTTGCTTGGAAAATCATAAATAAGAAATCTAGTGATGATATTTTGGTACTCGATATATCGCCAAACGTATAGGTATCAACCATCTCTAACTGCGGCACACTCTGAGTAAAAAAGCGAACAAAAATGCAATTTAACAGTTAAAAAGTGTATTAGAATGAGGAAGAGAATAAACAGAGAGAGAGAAAGAGAGAGAAAGCGAGCACACATAAAAAAGTGTGGAATGGCTGCTGTCGTTAGTTTTGAGTGATTGACAAGCAGAGCGCGAACAAAAGCGCAAATGACACTCCCTCGCACAGAGTGACTAAAGCCATTTTGAAAAATTCAACACTAATGCGAAATGGCCGCGCGTTTTTCTGCACTGGCGTGACGTGTGGCGCGTGTGCTGCAATATGGCAGGGAGAGTGGGGCATCATTTTTTGCTTGTTAGACAAAGACAAATTGGCAATTGTCATTATGAAGGGTCAGGTGGAGTGACAGCATGAAGGGAAGATGGATTTGAAATGAATTTGTTGAAATGCCTGACAATTGTCAACACACAATGACAGTTTTTATTGCTTTTGTCATGCTGTTGTGCTGTGAGTGTGTGTGTAAGTTGCAAGTTGGAGGTGCCTGTAAAATAAGCCTGCAATTTAGCTGCTCCTTTCAGAGTTCTTTAACTTCAAGTACTGACAACTGTGGCTTGCTGAGATAAAAGCTTTGTTTACCTTTTGCAAAAAGCCAAGAATAAAAGGAAACATTTTAATTGCACCTTGACTTTTGTTGGTCATAATATTTCAAAAGAAATATGTTGCTGTTGGCAGCAATTGTCTGGCAGTTTTGCACTTTACTGCTGAACTCTTTTTTTGCAAATTCCCACTCTCTTCTGTTCACTTTCCTACCTCTTTTCGCTCTACATGAAAATGCGAATGACATTTGTGCCTTTTGCTTTGTCTTTGGTATCGCTTCATAGCAAAATGCTGGTGTCCCTACTAACAATAACAACAATAAGGGATACAAAACCAAGCATAATAACAAAGCCAACAACAACAGCATGACAAGCACTCCAACAAGCCAAGTGCATTGCCATGCTAATGTCCTTTGCTGTCCCTTGCCTTTGCCTTGGCATTCTTCAAGTGTTTTGTAATGTGTGTGTGCATGTGTGTGTATCTGCTGTGTCGCCTGTATGCATCTGGAGCTACCAGCGATTTTTTTGCTTTTAAAGTTTTTTTATTCTAAAATTGTTTCTAATCAAAATATATGCTAGTAAAAAAAATCGTAGACTTTTCAATATTAAAAACTCAAAGTTTCTCAATGCTGTGGACTAGAATATCTATGGAGATCGGCAGTTCTTTTAATCAAAAATTTATTCGATGTTTCTTTTTAAAAGCAAACAAAGAACAAGTTCAGGAAATATAATGTAATATTTTTTACAAAGCTTTTTTCCATATTTAGGTAAAAATTTGCAAACGATTCAACCTGAGCGGCATAATCCAAAGTTTTGAGGTTATAACAACAAAATTTATTGAAAACGTATTCTTTCCAACTTTTCTTCAGACAAATTAAAACTTTACTCTTAGCCTTTGCTTTAACAGAGCCCTCAATATGAATATGACGGAATCGTTTGAGAAATCTTCAAAAGCTCAATATTTTAAGCGCTTAAAACGATTTTTTTAGAGCATATTTTTGGTTGCTCTATTTATAACCAATGAATTTGAAAAAAAGTTCAAATTTTCAAGTGTACTAAAAGTGTTGTCAATTAGACAAAGAGGTTTTTGTAAAATTTTTGCTCTTTCTGCGCTATTTTTTCTGAAGAACTACTTTCTTTATAAGAAGATTAGTATTAAGGGATTTTTAAATTAACAATTTTTAATGCTTCATGCTTCTACATAAACAAAGTTGAAAAATGCCAAGTCAAAATGGCAAAATTTAAATATGCTATGGATGTCAACAGCGTTGCCAATTGGAAAAGAACATGATTTGAAAAATTAATATAATTTTGTTGTATGGCAATACTATGATTATAATTTTTTGTGAAACTTTTTAATTTGGTTGCGGAATTGCTTTAACTATAAGGCTTTAAGTTCCGCCCCATAGGCAAAGACGGCACTGTGTATATGAGCTGGTATATAAGTTACCTCCATATGAGAGTGTGAGAGTGCATGTGTATGCTGTTGCTGCTTGGCAAAATCACTGACACGACAACACAACAGACAATGTTTGGTGAAGGCTTCAGCTGGCTTCACCAAACTACAACAGCTCTTGTAACTCTACAAGGACAACAACAACTAATACCACTACTACTACATGCCAGCAGTAGTACTGCAGCCAGCCTGAGCTTGCCACAGCTATTGCTATCGCAACAGGAAACAAGCGAACAGACGTCAAGTAGCAGCACATCGCCCAGCAGCAGCAGCGGGAAGGGGAACTCGAAAAATTTGCAGAAAGCATTATGCAGAAAATCAACAAACGCTGGGAGCAGCAGCAGCAACTCGTCCTGAATAAATGAAACATTAAGCAAAATGATAATTCTGCTGCTGTCGCCTGCATTGCCGGCCACAGCCAAGGTTGCCACTATTTTGGAGACAACTAAAGAAAAGGAGAAGCAGCAGCAGCAACAATAATCAGCAGCAGCAAGACAATCAAGCGGATATCCGCCATCTTCGCTCGTTGTGAGTGGCAAATGTCGTTCAACAGCAACGGAATAGGGGGAATTAATGTAAGAGCGGAGGCGGCAAAGTCGCCCGCGCTTACTTTAATGTTTGATTTCCGCTGGCAGCGACTGTGACTTCCCTCCTCGGCGTGGCTTAATGAGTGCTAAAGATGCATAATTTGTAGTTGGAAGTTGAGTTGCTTTTAGGACAAAAGCATTTGTTTAGGCTGCTAAGCGCTTTATCAAATTGTTGGAGATTTGATCGTCTGTCGGCTTTTCCAAAGAATATTATTTTTATAATCCGATTATAATCTACAGATATTCTACTTCAATTAGACTGTGATCAAAGCGCAACATTGAAGTTTAAAGCGAAGTATTTCATGTACTCCCCCACAGCATTTCGAATTATTTTTCTTGATGACTCATGCGAAAATCTATTCTTTATATGAGCTCATAAAAAAGTACCTAATGAGCAGGTCTCATTTTGCACTGATGCCTTCCTTCACTGTGAAACCGTGCAAAGGGGTCTGTCATCTTACATTTTCCTTCTGTTTCTTGCAAATTTGTTGCCTGCTTACGCCTGGTCTACAGCCATATGCTTTCATACAATTAACAATGATGCGTAAGGACAGCATGTCCTTTCAATTTAAGCCGCTGCGCAACATGACAACAATGCATCTATTCTGACTTATAATGACAAGCAATGGGCTAGTCTGCAATGGAAAATAATTTGCAATGCAAGAGCAACAGCAAAATGCAAAGTCAGGCTAGGAACTGCATAAGATTACAAAGTAATCTGCGTAGAAAGAGAGAGAAAAAAAATTGCATGTTTAAAATGGCATAAAACGAAGCTGCCACTTGGACGGGCATAATTAATTTGCACTGTGCAGAAATGCTGAGCAGCGGAAGCAGGCGTGGAGGTGGCTGAAAAAGGGATAGGCTACCAATGGTGCTCGCGTTCCGGCGACTTGAAAGACATTAACTTGACAGGGCATGCAGGCTTCAAGGGATGGGGGGCGCAATACCAACGGCATGACAATAACAATGCAACCACTAATGCGTCTGTTACCAAGCCGTGCTGAGGTGGCGCCTCGGGCAATGTGGCTGCAGCCTGAAAGTATGCAATAAACCAGCGCGTCTATTGCAAAGCAAACTTGGCTGCGCTTGTGTGGCTTGTTTATCAGGCAACAGCGCCACTGACCATTGCATACCCAATCCACTTGCCTGCGTTACATCGCCCGCTCGTCTTTCGTCCGTTTTGCAATTGTTTTGTTTGTTGCTGTTGCTGCACAAATCTGACAGGAAGCATTTTTGTGACAGGCGAATTTTACGCTTGAATGTGCGCCCGCAGCAGTGTTCTGTAACCACTGTGCCTCACACCTCTTTACCCTGCTCCAATGCTTCTCATTTTCCTCACAGGCGCTGCTTTGGCGTTGTTGCTACTTGTTTTGTGTGTGTTGCATAAGCTGCCGGCAATGTCAGCGCCAACAACAACAATAATCACAAAAACAGGAACATAAAAATAAATATAAAAATACAGTAAAGTAGCTAATGCAGGCGGTGGCTAGAAGACTAGATTTCTTCTTAAAATACAATCGATACTAACTAGAGCCCTACATCTTTATCCGTTCTTTTCTCAGTTTGTCATCTATGCAATAGGTTTGGTCTAGGAAACTAGTGCCTGTGTCGCAGTTGCAAATCAATATGTTTTGTTATTGTGATTGCATGCGGTGGAAAAATATTTTGCATATGCACCTTTGCAAGGCTTGTTGCACCATATTAATTATATACCCAATATTAACTGCTCTTATATTGTTTTTCAATTGTTTAAAGTTATGGGAAACTCAATGTTTTTGCATATTTGTATATAAATTTCCAATCGAGAAAATTTTTGGCAATTTCTTTAGTATAGAAACTTATTCGGAACTTCAACTCCGAATGACTCGACAGAAAATTTTTGGCAATTTCTTTAGTATAGGAACTTATTCGGAACTTCAACTCCGAATGACTCGACTCGACAGAAAATTTTTGGCAATTTCTTTAGTATTGGAACTTATTCGGAACTTCAACTCCGAAAGACTCGACTCGACAGAAAATTTTTGGTAATTTCTTTAGTATTGGACTTATTCGGAACTTCAACTCCGAATGACTCGACTCGACAGAAAATTTGTGGCAATTTCATTAGTATAGGAACTTATTCGGAACTTCAACTCCGAAAGACTCGACTCGACAGAAAATTTGTGGCAATTTCTTTAGTATTGGAACTTATTCGGAACTTCAACTCCGAAAGACTCGACTCGACAGAAAATTTGTGGCAATTTCTTTAGTATTGGAACTTATTCGGAACTTCAACTCCGAATGACTCGACTCGACAGAAAATTTTTGGCAATTTCTTTAGTATTGGAACTTATTCGGAACTTCAACTCCGGATGACTCGACGACTATTTTCACTTTTAAAATCAAACTAAAATCCTTTTATGAATAGCAAAATATGAACTTGACTTTTATATATATTTCACTAAAATTTGATCTGAAAATGGAAAGAGATTTAATTTTTTCAGCATTTGTGGTGGCCGCTTTGATGTGGAGTATCCTGTCAATGTAGCGTAGTAGCACAACAATGGCCAACCAAACAGTGGCAGCAACAGCAGCAAGTGCAACAACATTTGCTGTGTCTGCAGCTGACGTTTGCGGCTAAACTGACGCGCGACATTTGCGCGGCGGATCACTTTTTGCTTCTGCATTACTTTTATTTTTTTTAAATTCTTTTTGCCAGCATAAAAAGTAACTTTTTTTCCGCATTTACAGAATATTTTTTATTTCTTTGCTTTTAGTGGCAATGCTCAGCTGCAGCCTGCGGCAGGCAGCGTGGAAGGACATGCAACAGCATGCGGCTGGCTGCAATTGTTATGCGCTGCTGTTGTGCGGCAGAGAAATTACCTACAAAGTGGCAGGGATCATGGCAAGAGCAGCGTGAATGCGGAAAAGCGTAGCAAAGCGTAGATCGGAAGGGGAAGGTGGGGGTTGGTTGTGTAGCAGAGAAGTTGGTTCTGTCGTCATATTTGACGGAGTTTGTTTTGCGTCAGTCAAGTTGTCTGATTTCAAGAAATTAGTTATATTTAGTCGCGCAGGCTGGGCAGAGCTGAAAGCTTGTGGTCCTGCAGGAAGCGCCGACAGCTGGTGACGAAGCAGTGGCATACTCTTTAGCCGGCAGTTTGTTGCACGCTGTTGTGAATGAGCGCCAAATGCGAAGTGACAGCGCCTTTCCACGGCAGTCTGACTCGTCAAGAGCGGCGCTGGACGAAGGACCTGCATGCTAGCGCCGTTAGGGAGCAGCGCACTTTGCTCGTAGTATGAGTAGCATGGAATAAATGCGCATTACTGAGCCATTAAGTAGTGCTTTATTTTTGCTTATTTCTTTTTTTTTAAGAAAAAATCACCGCGCAACACTTGAGCCGCGCTGAGTGTAATGCCTTAGCCGCTGATTGTGTCTGCTAAGCCGGAAAGGAAGCTGCTTTGCGGCTTTTGCAAAATATATGTACATAGTACAATTTTAAGCATCATTTGAGGTGACTTCTTTTTAGCTATTTCTTAGTTCTAATGCAAAGTAGCTATTTTTGATGGCTTGTGGCCAGTAAATCCTTAAGGATTTCTTTGTGGCTTTAGCTTTCTCAGTTTTTGCTTTTGAACTTAATCTACAAATTTATGGGTGTGTGTAGACTAAAAGCTTAAAATGTATGTAATAGAAAAATATATGTAAATAAAATTTTTAGCCATTGTTTATTATTTGAGTTGAAAGAATTAAATTTCTTAATTAAAATTTCTTTAAAAGTAAGCTCTCTCTTCATTTTTACGTTGGACTTTTTTTTATTCTAATTTGGAATTGTATTCGTAGATGAAAAAGTTTAGACGACGCACAGAGGCTCGATTTGACTTTCCAAATTTCCAAATTTGTGTCCCAAAAGGTTTCAGACTTCACTTATAACAGTACTTGGGAGAAAGAATAAACGTATAGAATGCCGCGCATATTGATCATTTTTATATTTCTCTTAAAGCTCTTGAAATTTTTGTAGATATACAAATTCCTTCATAGTGCATTCGCTTGCATTTCTGCATGCATGTTTCACAACAACAAAAAGGAGTAGCAATAGGGATTATAATTTTGCCAGCGCTAGTAAATTTTTTTCATATTTGCAGCTTTTGCTTCGTTCAGGAAAATGCAGTTTAAAAGTCAAACATTTGACAACAACAAATGTTAGCAACGTGGCATTTTGCAACTTTCTCTCTCTCTCTCTCTCGCTCGTCGTCTTTTGTGAGATACGCTTATGTTGCAATATATCGTATGCCGTTGTCGGCATAAAGAAAAGATAAAATATCTTTGAGATAGTTTCGCTTGCGCACACAACAGCTACGCTCGCCTTAAATAATTCACTAAATAGAATGACATTTCCGCTGCTGACGCAGGCAGATAGACACGCATACAAACATATACACTCATGCACTTATGCGAAGCTGCCTTTAGTATGCGCTGCAGCTCTACGTGCTTTCATGTGAGTGAGCTAACTTACAAATACATATACATATATGTATGTATGTGTGCTTTGCAACGCTGATTTTTCACCTGACTGCACTTTTATGTGATCAGTTTTATTGCAATTCCAACGACAAATTTCTATCAGAAAACTAGCAAAACGAGCGACGAGCCAATTGCGCTGCAACAGTGTAGAGTGAAATGGGGAAGAGGAAAAGAGATGAGCGCAGCGGTAAGCAGCTAGAAAAATATCGAGAATTCGACTAAAGTAAAGGAAAGTTAAGTTTTGTCGTATCAAATGAAATAAGAATTCAATGCAGCGTGCACACAACTCATGTTGCATGAAAAGTAGCACTACTGCAATATCTCACACACACACACACACTCACTCACACAAGCATACATATTTTCACAGTCACACATAAATAATCTTGCCAGAAATGGCAACTGACAGCAGTTGTAATTGTAATGCGGCCATTTATGCCGCATGTGCACACATACCAACAAGAAAACTCACCAACACGAAACTTTACACACACACTCATACTTATACTTATGCACCTACTATGCGCTGCTCATAGACGCCAAAATATTTCATACTAACAACAATTGTGTGCGTCCATTTGTTTGTCTGTCTCTTACAGTTTCGTTATGTTGTTCGCTCTTAGTCCTTGCCTTCGTCCGTCCGTCCATCCGTCCGTCCGTCCGTCCTTCGGTCCGTCCTTTAAGCTGTCATTTGGACATGCAATTTTTCCGCACTTATGTTCAGCAATTGCAAAATCTTTTGCAATTTTCTAAAACTTTTCTGCTGCATCAAATACACACAAAAACAAAGAAAATTGTGAATCGTCAAAGCAAGCATACGATACAAGCAGGGTCGTATTCCGACGGGGTGGTGGCTGTGGAAGTTAATGTAATCCAAAACAGCACAATATTTTTTTCAAAATTTAAATGAAAACAACAATTTGCTAAACCAACACAACAAATGCAAATATTTGAATTTATAAAATTTTTTTAGCATATTTGAATTTCAAACAGGAACAATTTTTTTAGTCCTTGAGTATTATAATAAATAAATAATTGGCGCAACAGCGCATGTAAACGAGGCATAAGGGAAGCTTTCTCCCTTTAACTTGTGTGTGCTCTAATCCAATTCTTTTTTGATTTCAGTCAAAGCATCAAAGTTATTTTGCTACGAGTAATCGATCATTCTTCATAGAGAAACTAGAATTAAAGATTTTATAGTGCAAAATAGTTGAATGAGCTGTTAAATATTCAAATACTGGAAAAAACTTAACATAAAAATACTGGAAAATTAACAGATTTATGTGGGTACGCTTCAAGCTATACATAGTTATTGCTAGAATAAAATTATAAATGCTCCATTAAAAGGAAAAAATAAAAACTTCTTTCCAATCTAAAAAGGATCGAGAATACATACATACATATATGTATGTAGAGGTTCCAGTGTCAGCTCTAAAAGGTATTCTCTCTTCCTGTTTGTAATTAAACATTTATTGAAATAATGAGAATTAAAAAAGTATGTGTCGATGAAATTAAGATCGCTACCTGTTTCCTTTGAGTGGTTGATGTCGACTTCTCGTCCGTTGTATTTGAGTCGTCGGGGTTGTACTTTTTAGTAATACCGTCCGCTTTCATTTTTTCGTCCGTCTGTTCCTGGGGTTGCTACTGCTATTTGCCATTTTTCTATATGCCAGCGCTTAGCTAGAAATAGTTTTTTGAGCAATGTCAAGATTGTTGAGATGACCTTGAAGTTTTTAATATGACGCGCTGACATTCGAAGCTAGGCCTATGAAATCCAGTATGTTAGAAATCGAGTTCATTTATTTGCTTTTATTTATATCACTGTGTATTTTTCGAGCCGAACCAGTTGGGTTTACAATTTGCCCCAAGCAAGGAAACTTCTTAAAATATTATCTTAATATCTGCATGAAATCAAGCAGCTCTAAAATTTAACTTTTCAATAAATTGTCTGCATAGTTTTGAATATATTGTATATGCAATCATATTAACATAATATAAGAGGGCCTCTGACTGCTTCCATTTGCTACGACCCTGTGTTGTGTATGGTATTTGTGCGTGTGTGTATTGTACAACATTTCTAAGTAACAGTTACACTCAAATATGTTTCGCTGCTGCCCGTAAAGCGCACCAGAGAGGCGCGGAAATCTGGCAGGGGAAAAATAGTAAAATTGTAAATTTTTTGAAAGCGCTCCCC
This sequence comes from Neria commutata, assembly GCA_963457695.1. NCBI lineage: Eukaryota > Metazoa > Arthropoda > Insecta > Diptera > Micropezidae > Neria > Neria commutata. The sequence goes on from OY735246.1 coordinate 50,050,275, forward strand.
TGCAGCACATTTGCAAGACGAGAGCCTGGAGCGAAATTTTTGCATTTGCAAGTATGAGTACGAGTAAGTGCTGCTGGCGGCAAGTATGGGTAATGCGAGCGGACGGACCAGAGCAGCCCATTTGCGCTAATCGCTTCCCAGCAGACACATAAACAATTTATCTTCGACGTTTTATGTGCAACAGTAGTTGCCTGCTGGCGGATCGGCTCGGTCGCGATACTGGCGGCGACACAAGGTGCCTGAAAGTGTGTTACAAGGTGCACAAGAGGTTGTGGCAGCGGGGTGGCAGAGTGTAGCTGGCGGGCAATCGTTGGGAGCAAGTAGTTGTGGGAGGTATGCAAGCAAAGCGTGCCCGCACATATCTCTTATATGTATGTGCTTTGTATATAAATATGTGTGAGTGTAACTTAGTAACACTGTGTGTGTGTGCGAAAATTTATCAGGTCTTAACCTTTGGGAAATTCGTGTAATTTATCTAAAATGAAGAAAATTGTGCGCAGCTACAGAAAACCTCGGCAGCAAATACACGCGGGAGCCAAAGTTTCGCCTTTATTTCGATACGTGCACACTTACTTCAGTATATAAATAAGTATGTGTCACATACACAAACACATGCCGGCAAAACACACATACACAAGCAAGGAAATAGTGTGTGAATATTTTTTGCTTGCGATTTTTTTGCAGGCATTCGCAATTTACGCTGGACCTTAGCTTTTAGTTTCAATATTTTAGATAAAATAAAAATGCCAGTGCAAGTAGAAAAAATTGTTTTAGATTGCTGAGCTGAAATGTTAGAAAATGTTGAAAAATAAAAATTAGTGTACGAAAAAATTAAAATCGTAAAATAAACTTTGACCTTTGCAGTTTGCAGCAATATACAGCTATACCTGAAGATGCTTTTTTGCAGAGGGGCTGCTTGTCATCTTTTTATTTTGGCATTTAAAATAAAATATTTAAAAAATATCTGACATTATCAGATTATGAAATGCTTATCTATAATTTTGCCTCTTTTAGCTGATTTTTACATTCCTAGCTCAGAGTTTAAAATAGGTTCGTTTCACTCGGTCTTTCCACTGAAGATTTGCTTTCTTTTAATTTCAATTAGTAAAATATCCTTTTCAGATCCAAGTTATAAGCATAATTTCATATTTTAGAAATCGGAAGAATATATGTTGAAACTCGATTATCCATTCATAGTTTCAAGTGATTGCAAGTTCCGTTTAAACTTCCCAGTTTTGATTTCATGTTCGCTACATTTTCGGCACAAATTTCTTTTTAGTATTTGATAATTTTATTTCAGACAAGTCGTGTCTGCCGTCTCTCTTCCACTCACGTCTCAAAAAATAGCAGCATTTCAAAGCAAGTTGGCGGTTCTTCTAAGTTTTCTCTAAGAGTTTGAAAAGTTATCGTTGTATTGAATTGATACTAAAAAATACTTTTTTTTCTACTTTAATTTCAATTCCTTAAAAAATTCAAAAATCGTCAAAAATTAGTGCAGCAATTTTCAAGCTGAAGATTACAAAAAATTCTTCAAATTTAATTCAGCTGTCCGCGTGTGCTTAAAATTTTTTGGCAAACCAATGTAAGCCAAACAAATGACCGGCAAATTAAGTCAGCTGTTCTATGATGGCGGGCTGTACTCTCGGTTGTAGCTGCTCTTTTGATGAGCGGCAACAGCAGCTTCTGCCACTTTTGCTGCCGCCGAGCGACAGACCGCTGCTCATTTAGCCTGTCGGTGGGAACTGACCGAGTTGGTGGTTGGCGTTGGTCTTCTGCATGTATGCACAAAGGATATGCGAGCTGCGGGTCAGGATGCTTCGTTGTTTGTGTTTGCGTTTGCGTTTGCGTTTGTGTGATGTAGAGCGGTGTGGAGCGTTGCAAAGCAGTGCAGTGCAAAGTGCTGAGTGGGGGTAAGTTGCGGTGCGGGGTAGTACCAATGTGTGCAGGCTGCTATTAGATGAATGTGTGTGTGCCATATACATATGTATGTAGGAACGGGGGCTAGCTAGTCGAACTACAGACTAGCATAAATTTGGCTATGAACTGAATCGCCTGACCACTCTTGCTACTTGGACTAATTAAAGTCCAGTCGCTCACTGCATATGGCTGTGTGTATGTGTGTGTGAGAGTGAGCAATTAATGACTGTGCATAATAATTATCATACGCTCCTTAGTATGAGGAATTCTTGTTTTCTCTATGGAACAATATTCCAACGAACTAATTAATTTAATTTTAAGTTTTTAATTTAAATAAAATTTGCAATTCAATGAAATTGGGTTATTCTCACATTGTGAGGCTATGCAAGCAAGTCAATCAAGAAGCTTCTGTTATAGCTGACTCAACTGGTTAGAAACAAAGGCGCAAAAGGAAAAAAACGACGATCGTTAGAAAGCGCATAGCATAGATTATAGAATGTAGTTTTTTTTAATTTTATGTAAACGGGTTAGGAAGATATAAGAGAAAAACCGACCTGTCCCCACATGATCCAACACGCTCAGGACATTTCTTAAGCTAAAATTTTGATAAAATCAGAGTTAGTAGGTCTTTAGTCATAGATTACTGGAAAACTGCAACCTTTTTCGACAAATTTGTTTTTCTATTTTTTTAAATTTTATTTAAGATTACCATAGTAAAAAATTTCCTCAGCGAAAAGTTTTTGTTGTTTACATATTGTGGGGTATCGTTAGAAAGGGCTATGTCCGTCAATTCCAAAAATGTTTTTTTCATATTTTTAGGTGAATTGGTTTCGAAGATGGCGGCCAAATTCGAAGGAAAAAAGGGTATTTCTGGTACGGAACCCTCAGTGAGCGAGCCCGACTCGCACTTAACTTCGATGTATTAACTGAAAATTTACACTGAAAGAGCGGTCGAATCAGACAATTTAAAAATTAGAATTCATCTCTGACGTGTATTACTCAAGTCAGTTATTACGTACTTGGTTTTAGTGAACTTTTTACTAATCCTTTTTATTTTATTCTAAGAGAAAAAGCACTCTATTTAAAAAAAAGTGATAAGATCGTTCACTTAAAAATTACAGCCACACTTATTATTTTTACCAAGATTTTTGGAGTTTTCCTTTGTATTATTTCTTAACTTAAGAATCATATCAAATTTTTTTGGGTTGGACAATACGAACTTTTGAAATTTTGTCTATGTATAGAACACTGTGCCTCATATGCAGGAGCAATTAGTGTATGCATACGTAGCTGATCCTTTTCTTGTAAATTTATCTAAAAAATTGTTGCGCAGGTTTGCATTTGTGCTATAAATACGCATTGCTGCCAACAAATAAGCATCAGCACTTCACATGCATTTGCCTGGCTTACACTAACACACATAGATAAATATATTTATACATATGTACACACATTTATATGCAGTTTGCACTTGCACACAGTTAAAACTTGTTTAAGTTTACAGGCGACATGATTTTCACATTTTGTCCTTTATCCACCTGCAAATGTAACTATGTTTGTGTGTGTATGTGAGTGCATGCAAGCAGGGGACTGGCGCAGACAATGAAAGCGTATTTGAAGCTGCATGCCACGCGATATACTTGTGTGTATTGGTGAATGTGTGTGTGTATGTGTCTGTTTGCATTTGCAGGCGCAACTCTACACTTATGAAAATCGCACAAAGTAAATCAGCATACGCGATGTATTAAAAAAACATGCCACCCAAACGCGACAAAACGTGTCACGCGGGGAATAGCGGGGCACGCGCACATCACGAACTCATAGCAAATCTCTTGAGCTGCAGCGCATGTGATGGGATTGTTTGCGAAAGCGCATATCGATGTTGCCTCGTCTGCACTGGCAGCCTGCTTTTAGTTGAATATGCGAGTGTGTGAATGCTTCTGCGCTTCTTCTGAGTGTATCTGCGCCTGTGTCCTTATTGCACACCTCGCTCGGCTCAATCGCCGCCGTGTGAAGTAGTCGCGAACGCGCTCAGCAACTAACAAATCCTTTTTGATCCTCAAAATGATGCTCTGGGTAAGCATGCAAAGGGGAATTGTATAAAAGTGCCGCTGCAAATGGAATGAATTGAAATAAAATGAAAAGCCAGCAATGCAATTTAAAGAAAACTTGAAATTGAAAAGTTTTCACTTGAAGTTTGTAAAAGACAAAAACATACATATAAATATGTACAGACATCGGCTAGCAAGTATATGTACAGTTTTGTTGTGGTTAGTATAAGGTTGTCTGTTTTTCTTAACTGATTGTTATAGTATTTTGTTAGTTGTGGTACTGAGTTCAATATTATAATAATTAATAATTGATTGGCACAACAGCCCTTGTGAGCCTAGGCCTAGCTTTCTCGCATAAACTTGTTTGTGCTTGTTATATTTTGCAAAAACTAACGGAACCTACATTAACCCATTAATAGCCAAGAGCATTTAAAATCAAAAATCATTAATTCTATTTGTTTGATTGTATTGAGAAACACATAAGAAACATAAAAAATATGGAAAATTGCAAAAAAAATTTATTTTAGTAGGTTTTAGAGCCTGTACTCAAGCGGGTACAACGGCATGATATATAGGCAATTTTTGTAATATGGAAAATTTTATAGCACTCTTTTTCTACACATTTTGCTATGCCACATTGTCCGCAAGTCTATTGTATTCTGTTGAGGCAGTTGCGACCACGAAATGGTTTTTAATTCTTTTTGAAAAGTGGTTTTCAGAAGTTATTACTACACTAGAAACTACTGATGATCCTTTTAGAAAATTTTTATCATTTTTGAAAGGCTTCATTTTGCAGCAGAACTCTTGAAGTAGTATATTATCCTCACTATCTCTACTATAAAATGCCTCGATTTCCCCAAGAACATCTTGGGGCATGATGTTAGCATAAAGATCATCGGCGCCAATGTCCTCTACATATGGATCTTGTGGAATATAAACAATGTGGCATGTTTTGAAGAACTTTCCACGAAGTCCGAAGCATTGCTCAAGATTACAAATTTTCGGTCATAAGAAATTTATGCTTTGATTCCATCAAGGGCGATTTCAATTCGAAAAATATTCTTGGAAAAAATGCCTACCTTATTAGCCGTTGTACTCAAGCGAGTACACTCACTTTAAAAGTTTCCTAACTAATTTGTTCCAAAAAAATTTTTTATGTTTTTGCTTTCCATTCATTTTATAGATATATTTCCACAGTTTTGCATTAAAAAAATATATAAAACTTTATGAATAAACTTTGTAGCCAGACGACAAGCAAATGACCTCCACAAAACTAACAAATTGCGAAACATGCCACAACAAATTCATCGGTGTAGTACCCTTTTCGAATAATTTGTTTTACCAAACGCAAAAAATGTGTTGCCGATACGTCATAAGAGGAATAGAATAGAAAATAACCTAAAAAGCTTTTATAGTTTCGAATTTACAAGCAAATAAGTTTTATCAATTTTTTGTACCCAAGCGGGTACAGTGGGAGGGAATGGGTTAACCGAATCCGAACGGGTTGAGAAGCTTTTTTCATGGCAAAGAATATTCCCGGGGAATTGCCAATTCATCGCGAGAAAAGACAATCGCCGCGAAAAGAAACAATTTGAAAAAAAATTTTTTTTCGATGGTCTGAGGCCGGTCTTGAACCCAGACCTCCTCGTATTAGCGACCAGGCACTTGTCCACTGAGCCACCGGAGCGCTATTATAGAAAATATTTAATTGGTCGTGATATCGATTTACGCACAGTGCATGGAAAGCATATAGTTCTGCTTGGCTCCTGTTATTTCCTATGAATCTCAAAAGTACGAGATTATTTTTTGTGCGAAATCCTTAAATATTTTCAGTAGCTAAAATCATTGCTGAAGTATTTATCTACAGCATTTTCAAGCCTCTTAAGCCATAGTTTTTTTTACTTACGTATTATTCCAGTTCATTGGCATTTGAGCATATTTTTAGCTTCCAATCAATTGCTGTCATTCGTTGGCAATGTCCAATTGCATATCCTTTTACAAATTCCATTTTATGCATACCACTTCAGCCACTATTAAATCCTAATGGACTTACACACGCACACACACACTCACAGACAAATGGCATTTTATTAAAATTTAACTGTCAATTACCTGCACATTTCCAACGAACAATTGCAGATGTTTATCTAATGTTCCCCCCTCCCACAGCTGCCTCATGCTATTTCTCTTTCTCGCCTTCTTTTTCGCTCACTCACACTAACATTAAATGTATGTTTCATTGCAGTTGGCCAAACCGCATCGACTGAGGTGAGCGGGTAACCAGGATAAAAACGTGTAAAAAAGGTGATATAAAATAGCACACACACACACACACACACATATACTCGTCGTTTATATAAAAAGGATAATGTGTAAATTGAGCGCAGCTGCAGCTGCGGCTAAGCGAAAACCGCACACAAACTAACAAAACCTGTGCCACATGCTGCTTGCCACACAAGCTTGCTAGTTGAAAAATGCAAATGGCAAATAGGGAAATCGCTTGTGGCAACCCTATGAACTGTGCGCAGCTACAGCTACAACATCCTGCTGCCACTCGGAATAATTGACATTTGCATGTAAGTACAACTGCTGCAAATGTGTTGCAGCCATAGTGGCAACGTCGCGACATACGCAAGCTATTGCTGATATCCTTGGGATATATACACACATACATACACATACATACCTTGCGAGCATATTGTGCTTGGTAATTACTGCCTGCGTAAACTTGCCTCAGCCGAGCGGATGCAGGCGCTATGAGCACAATTTCTGTCTGAGTGAAGTGTTTGCATTGCGCAGTGAGGAATTACACTGAGGCAGTGGAGACGACACATTGGAAATTGTTGCATCAAAATGTGGCATACAAGCAAATTGAATGTTTGGAATTTGGCAGCTTTGCCGCTGCTGCTGCTGCTGATGCTGGCGACAATACCAGGTGAGTGAGAGCATTATGTGGCATTAATTAATATGTTGAAAAGTAAATATTGCCAACTCTCGTGCTTAGTGCAAGTATTTAACTAATTTTTCAGAGCAGATTTGATGCGCTCCTTTGAAGCAGTTTCAATTGAAATTAAAGCTTTTAATTTGGAGTGGAGTGAACGATTTCTGGCAGATATTTTAATATAAAAAAGAGGAAAGATTGTGTAAGAAAGTTAATTGGCTTAGAAATGTTTTCGGCAATTGCTGCCGAATCCTTCAAAATTAATTCAAAGAAATTGTTATAATTTTAGGATTCCATTTCCCAAAAGGGAAAGAACAGGATCTCTTATGAGATCACTTTCGTTTTCGCATACCTTTTTTCAACGTAGAAACCTTGTATTTGGCTTGATGTTAAGTCTTCATAAAGTTATCATATTTTCACTATAAAAAGTTAAGAAAAATTTTTATAAATTATTTGTTAAACTTTTAAAGTGGTTAAGGTCGGGCAAAAAACATATTTTTATGTCGTATTGTGTGGATTGCCGTTAAAAAGGACTACATTGATTGATTCCAAATATATGTCCAAGCTTTACTTAGAGGTGCGTCAGAAACGCAGCTGGACATCGGTCAATATGTAAAATCTATCAATGATGTTGAAATAATTTTTGGAAACACTTCGTAAATAGCCTAATATGAAAACTGTTTCTTTTTTTTTAACTCTCATCGATTAAAAAGCTTTTTCTAGAAAATGCTTACTTTTACTTTCAGCGCATATGTCTTAATTGCTTGAAGGCATTTGTAAGAGACAATTGAGATAATTTATGTTTTTTCAAGAAAATAATCTTGCATTAAAAGGCTCTGATTCACTTCATCATTAGCTTCGTTGAAAAATAATGATGATGGCTTTAGTACTGTTTTTGGCATAAATTATTATAATTTAAATTTTTGGCAATTTTTCATTGGGGCTACTATTAAGAACTACCTTTAATTAAAATGATTGAAACTTTCTAACAATTTTCCATTTCTTATTAGTTTTGTGCTCTAGTTTAACATTTGTCCTATCAAATTTTCTCTTTAAGTTACCGTTCTCCTCTCTTTTTAAGCTACTGCTTTTGAGCAATTTTCCAATGACCCGCTATCGATTTTGTCTGCTTATCGTTCGAACTCATGCCCTTCAATTGCCCAACACTTTATGCATTTTCTTGTACAATCATTCAACTCCGACACTCAACTTTAATGCTTGCCCCAGTCGCTCAAGCACTCCAAGTGTGTTGCTCAAAGGTGTTTCCGTAATTTGTATCGCCAGCAATGCCGTTCAATTTCAACAGTTTACATAACTTGTTCTTGCTTTCAATAATACAGACACAATAACACTTTTGCCTAAACACACACAAAAAAGGTATCGTTTACGCACACGCATACAAGACACGTACGCACACAACGACAACACGTACACAATTTGGTTGACGCTACATTTGCTAATGCGTACTGCTGTAAATTGGCGTGTGTGCTCACTTGAGTGTGTGTGTATAATATGTTATATACAATATGATAACAATGCGTTTATTTGTTGCATTTGTGTGTTTTGGTGCGTAAAAGCAATCATTTACAATTGCAGCCGTAGTAGTGGCATGTAGAAGTTTAAAGTTTAAAGTAAAGTGCGTGCGTGTGCGTGCGTATGTGTGTGTGCATGTCAAGAACCACTTTTATACATTCAACGCATGTACGGCAAATTTAAAAGCAAGCTTCAGTTAACAAAAGTTTTTCCCCAAAAATATATGCAAACATTTGAAAGTGTTGAAAACTTGCATAAGTTTGAATTCTGGCCAACAAAAAAAACCGCTCATCCTGCTGACATTTGAAACGTTTGCAAGCGCACGTAAAACAAACGAAATGATTTATAAGCAAAAGTCGTGACATATCAATGACTCCTCTGTGCATGTGTGCGCTTGTGGTAGGCATACAAAAAATGCACGTGAGCATTTGTTTGCTTGTCTGTAAAATACACTCACACATGTGCACAGCATAAACAACAACAAGAAAGGTCAATAACATTTGGTTGCTACGCTCACCTGCGTTGATTTATAGCCGAAACAGGAATTTTTGAATTACTGCAAGCTCAAAAGGATGAACTTTCAAAGGTCAGCTCAATATTAAAGTTTTCAGTAGGCTGTGAAAATGTTTGCCGTAAATTAAAAATGTGAAATAAAAACTCAAGGATTTCGTTTTGTGAAATTTAAAGATTTCAGAATATTTAAACTAGAAAGCCTATGGGAAACTCAGGCGATATATGTATATAGCTTTGAATGTAGAGATCTGTGAATATTCGATTTACAATAGGAAATAAAATCTAAAATTTAGATTGAACCTAACTTTAAATTTTTCAGAATTTAAAAAAACATAAGGTTAGTTAGGTTAGGGTACGCTGGCTGCCTAAAATGGCCACGCATATACGCTGTTGGGTCCTTAGCGATGCCAGTTGGAGTTCCGTTTAGGAATGGTCAAAGTAATGATCTGTCAAAATTTGGGTGTTTTTCACAAATTTCCAAAGAGGCTTGAGTGTTCCGAAATCTGTTCGAGGCCTAAATAGGCAGGCGCTCTTTAGCAAGTCAGACGAGTTCTAGCGATGGGGGGGGGGGGGGGGGGGGGGGGCAGAAACACAGTGTAGCTTTAATTACAAATTGAAGGAGTATTGTTATTGTCTAGCTTTAACTGCAAATCTTTTTTAATATTACGTTTTTGTGGTAATTAAGGAAAAAGAAACCTTCTTTTTTAATTTTACGAACTAAAAACTCACTGCAACTCGCTTTTTTCCGCCAATTTTCGATTAAACAACGCTGGATTCTCCTCTAAGAGAGCAACGACTTTCTTCGCCTTTTGTGGAGACACGAAACCACATTTCTTTCCAGAACCATATTTTCTAGCAACTGTTAAGTCTGTATTAAATTTTTTAAGAATCATCGAGACAGTGTTTTTTGCCTTATTTTCAATGGTTTTCTGGCTCCACTGCGAATTTTCTCGAAATAATCGAACAACTAAATCGCGTCTTTCCACTTCCGATGCCATGACTCAACTGAAAGTTCACAAATCAAAAAACATGTGATTATATTTCATCAGAATTTCTCCAACGCAAAGCCAACTTTTTGAATTTTTTCATTCAGATGAAGAGTTTCAAAGCAGTGGTCTTTCAAAGTTATCCGATTTTTTCGATCTCAGTCCTTAAAATATCGATGCTTGCCATATGTGGCATATTACAGGAGAATATGATAACCAATCAAGAAAATATTTGTCAAAAATTTCTGTATCTTCACTTATCACTAATAAGTTGGATTGACTAACCCAAAAGAGTATATTCCAACTTGTAGTACATCTTTTGTCAGTCTAAAACTATGTCGAATTCATTACGTGATTCTGTATTCATTCACTGCCTGAATGACATATGCTGGAATTTCTCCAAGGCGTTGTAAACAACATACAGCATAGAGACGCTAGTCAGCGCTGCCAAATTATCAAATTCAAATTGATTTCGCATATGCGTCATAAATTCTGCCACAGCTCAGCACTTCTGGCAGCGCAGCCGGTAGCACATGCTGCCGATGTGCAGATACGCGCGGTCGCTGACGTGCCACAGCGCAATTCATCAAGCAAAGTGCGGCGACAGCCAGCAAAGGAGATAGAGATAGCGGCCAAATTCAAGCCGAAGCTGGAACTGATGCTGGAGCCTGTAAATGGTGGAGAAAGACGAAAACATAATTTTAAAGCACAGCGTAAACAAATCAGCAAGTCCGCGCGCTTCTATCAGCGACGCGCACACATGCACTCACACAAACATGAGTGTGTGTTTCGGTGTTGCAGTGGCTCTGTGTGCGTGGAGAATAAAATTCTAATTAGTATTCCGTTGACAGTTTAATCGTGATTACGCCGGAAAACGTACGCGTCAACATGCCTGCAGGCAATTTTAGCAGTGCACGTTCGTGGCGCCCTCTGCCACCCCATCGCACTTAAGCCACGCACCGGACGCGCTGCCTCTCTGTCTCCTACTCTTTCGCGCTGTCCCGCTCTGCCACACTGTCATTTTTATTTTTGAGCGATTTCCGGCTAGGGATATCCAACCGGATGGATTGTATGCCAGCCGCTGAGTGTGTGATTGTGTATTTCTCTGTATACGTGTGTGCGTATGCTTTATATGTATGTGTGCGCGCACAGTGAATAGTGTGTCAGTTGGGAAAAAATTTGAAACCCCCAAATGACAACAACAACATAAACAACAGTTGCTGCTTTAACAGCGCCATCAAACGAAAACAGTGCAGCTAATGCGGCCTTTATCTATGGGCCCAAAGAATACCAGCGTCAGAAAGCGCCAATCAAAGTAAAACTGCATTAAAATCGTAAAGTGCTAACGAAAATTTATTCTGAAGATTTTTAAAACATTTTCCAAATTTCTTTTCTTAAATTTGAAAAAAATTTCGATAAAAACTCTAATATTTTTCCAATTGTTTAGAGAAATTCTTAGACCCTCTCACAGTTTCTTAAAATAAGCATGCTAAACTTGTTCCCAAATTTATCACATTTTCCAGTTTTACATTACTTTTCATATTACTCCAGTTTTGTTTGAAATTTTTTAAATGGTTCCAAAACTGATTTCTACATTGCTTAAAAATATGTAGGTAGATACTCATAAATTCTTCTTTCAACTGCAATAGTTACTTTATTTCGTAATTCTATCAGCATTGTAATGGCATTATATCATAAAAATCTCGAACCAATCAATCTGCTTGCAAAATTTCGTAGCCATATCTTTTACTGTTACAAAAATTTGTTCCAGTATCATGTCAAAAAGTACATACTTCAAATTGGTTGGGCCCCCTTCCGAACAATCAAAGGCGGCACTGATTGCTGCAGTAATACGTGCAGCGGACCAAAGGGCAAACAAAAAATTGAAATGCGTGTCTAGTGAGGCATACGAAAAACGTGATTGAAATTTTGAAAAATCGTGGCAAAGTCTGCTTCTCGCAATTCCCGTTTTTTGCGCGCTCTCCTGCGCAGCTCTCACTCACGCTCGAAAAGGATATGCAGCGAACTAAAAAATTTGCCTCAACTGAGTGCAGGGTGAAGTTTTTTAAGTGAAAACTCGGACACGTAAAACGGAAGTGGCTGATAAATTGTGTGAATTTCGCTGCACGCGTTCTTGCTACGTTCTCTTTTTTGGTTCCTTTGCGGCAACGCGTTGACAGCTAATTTTCAAAAGGACACTGCGTCACAGCAGATAGCAATTCGCGACAATTGGCCGTAGTTCGCGCAGAGACATTACAAAGTCATGAAGCGTTGCCAAGTTTGTAATCAGGGATTTCGGGTATAAGGACAGGCAATTTTTAAATTAGAAGTTTGCGATTTTAGGGCAAAGTGTGGAATTTTAAATAAGCTTTTAGTTAACAGTTTTTTGGAAGTGGTAAACATTTTTCTGTTTGGGTGTGTTTTAGTTGTGTAGTTCGTTGGCAAAATGAACTCAAATTAAAGCTAACTTATAACTAAACGACTATCGATATTGTTGGTAATGTTAATAGTGATGTTTATTATCTATATATATTAAAGGATTATTATAAATTCAAAAATATACATAAATCGCTTTTATATCTTACTTCTTTGAAGGATTTCCTAGCAGTTTCTTCGATGCGAAATGGCGTTCTTTGCAAAAATACTAATCAAGCATATTTCCTCCCATTGATAGTTTCAGACATGTTTGCATTAAAAATTCTAAATTGATACTAGTTTCAAACATGTTTTCATTAAAAATTCTAAATTAAGTTTAATAAGGAAGAATTCGAGTACTGATTTTATTATAAATATTAAATTTTTTATTGCGCTTCAAAAAGAAGTTGCCACTTTCGAAATAACAATTTGTATTGAAGGGATTCAGAACATTATATGAACAAATTATTATAATAAAACCACTTTAAGGCTAAAATTTTCTAGCACTTACGGCTAATTAAAATTTTGTATATATGAGCGGAAATAAAGTTTTGAATGCCTGCTTTATTACTACTATTTAATTAGGCATGAGCAGCTAAAATAATCAACAACTTGATTTCAATAATCTATTGCGCTCATAATATTTGAACTGCATAAATTTTCATAATTTTCAAATAAGCTGTTTGTCACTAAATTGAATATCAAACGTTTAGGGCCAGTTTCACAGTGGATATTTAAACTCTGATTGCAGTTTAAATAGGGAATTTCAGTTTCACAGTTGGAAGTTAAATACGATTTAAATAGCCGACTGTGGATATTTAAGTACGGCACAGAGTTGCAATCGAAAATAAATAAACAGCTGATTTCGGATGTGCAAGCAAGCTGCGTCGACAATATTGCAATTTATAAGAGATCAAATTAAACATAAAACTGCATGGTATAGCACATATAAATGATTCCGTAGTATTATAAATAATATAAACTGTGGATTCTTTGCACAATATCCAATAATTCACTTCTTTCGGCCGACGAAAAATTTTTAGCTCGCGCTGCCTCCATAATTGAACAATTGAACATATGTTTTTGGCAAGTTGTGCTGTGTTCAATTGTCAAATATTCGAAGTTGCCATTCATTATTCCGTATTTAAATAAATGCACTGTGAAACTCAAGAAAAGTTAAACTAGATTTAAACTCAATTCGCAAATTAGATTTAAACATCCACTGAGAAACTGGCCCTTAATGACGTTCAGAATCAATTTCCGCTGCCATAAATGTCATGCGCATTTCGGCCAATAAACAAGCAATAAAAAATTGCAAAATTTCAATGCTTCTGTTAGCGCCTAAAATTACTGCTGCAATTTAAAAGGACCGCTCTCAACTTCATATCACTTGCCTTTAGCGATTTGAAATGATATCATGTTTAAAATGAACATAAATAAAAATGCATGCAAAAATCGTCCCAAACAGGCAACGCATAAATCCGCTTTATCACTGCCGCTCGAGCCATTAAAAAAGGACCTTCCCGTTCGCGCCTAAAGTCGACAATTGCAAAATTCAATTTCGCATATCTGAGCTGTTAAGTGTCTGCAGCACAACATTTTTTTTATTGTGCCACCGCACATAAGCTTTATTATGGTCGTTTAGGCGATTTTTGTGTTGTTGTTGTATTTGCTGTTGTTTATTGTGTGTATATGTGTGCCAGTGGCTTTTTATACTTTTTTCCAATGGCATATATTTAGTGCCTGAAAAACCGTGCTCAAAATTGTGCATAGTTTTAATATGGCAACTCTGCTTACTCACACATACACACACACATATATAACTAACAAATTTGCCTCGCGTTGGTCATTCGTAAAACTGAGCGGAAGGGAGCGAAAGGGCGCGCTAAAAACAATAAAAATACAGCACAGCAATAATGACAACAACAACAACAAAAACAACATTACACAATTGCAACTGTAAAGCAATGATGGCGATGGCAATAGCAACAATAACAACAACAACAACAATCACAGCAGCAACAAATCGATTTTCTAAATTGCAGTGCAAAGCTCAAGCATTTTTCACAACTTTGCTACAGGATATGCACTCTCTTTGCGCTTACTCGTGTGTGTGTGTGTGTGACTGTGTGCATGCGAGGAGGCTGTGCAATGCCGTTGCCAGCTGCATTAAATGGCCAATGGTCCGTCAGTGGGCTTGCAATTTTTGCGGTTTTGCCGCTTTTATTGTTCGCTGCGTTTATTGCAGTTTGCTCAATCGTGCACTCGTTTCCCGCCCTCCTCTTTTCATGCTGTGCCAATTCATACGCTCGCTTTGTTTTGTACTGTTTCTCTACTTTGTGTGTTTGCTGATTTTTGTTGCTGTTATTGTTGTGCCTATGCGATTGTTCGATTACGGCTGCTATGCACACAAACACACACAAACAAACAAGCACAAATAGCCATGGAAATTTATGCAGTGACCACCAAATAATTTAACCGCATAATGTGCACACATACATACATACATACCTCGGCAGGGGTAGTGGCGTGGAGTGCAGTTCAAAGGATATGACTCTAGCTGACCTGATTCACTTGAATCAATGATTTGTGTTTTTAAGACAATTAAACGCATTTGGTGTTTAAAAAGTGTCGACAAAGCAAGCTCATTGGTTCTTTTAAATGGGGTCAAAGAAAGCACACACACAATTGCGTGCGCCTAAAAGCAGACAATACAAATTGTATTGTTGGCATCTAATTTGCAAAATAGTCGCTTGAACTTTGTTTCAAAAAACCAAAATTGAATATCTAACAAATCCGGTAATATTAGTGGGTCAGATTAGGTTGTGCTGGCTGCCTAAAATGGTCACACGTAGACCCTGTTGTGATCTTAGCGATGCTATTTGTAGTTCCGTTTAGGAATGTTCAAAGTAATGATCTGAATTTGGTTATGTTTCACAAATTTCCAAAGAGGCTTGATGACTAGTTTTAAGATCTTTTCGAGCCCTCAATTATAGAGCTTGTTATATGTATATGTGAAAATGTATTCGAATAATAATTTTGCATTTCCACTACATTGCCCTAAAGTATATGCACTGGTATGCCCGCAGGAGCTATCATCAATCATTATCTTTAATTTGACGTAATTAATTAGTGCCTAACTTATAACAAAACTAATTACGAACTGGTTATGCGCTTTTATTAAAACTCTACCGCCCCAATTGGCAAATTTTACAAGCACGCATACATGCGCACACAAACACATACACACGCAAACTTGTGGAAATTTCAGCACAAACTATGTAAACGCATACAAGAACAAAGGCAATAGCCTGAAATTTAAGCAGAAATTTTAAAAGTTTGCTCTCCGACCATATACAGGCAAGTTAACAACTTACACGGGGGAATAATTTGAAAAGCATTAGTCATGTGAGCAGAACGGAAGCAGCAAACTAAAACTATAATTAAAAACTGCTGATGTTGCTTGCTGCTGCAGCAACTGCTGCTGTTGCTGAGAATTATGATGAACTTGCTTGAAATTGCGTAGTTAAGAGAGCAAACAAAAGTTCAAAAGTTGTCAGTGATGGCAGAGCAATACCAAGATGCAGAATATGCAGCAGCAGAAGCACTCAATGGAGTTTTTTTCCTTTCAATAATGCATCAAGGGAGCCAGATTTGACATATATCAATTTAATATGTCGATTTAGCGCGAAAGGGCTTGCAAACTTGTCGATGTTAGAGCGTAACTTCCAGGCAGGCATAAGCATTAGGAGAGAGGTGTACAGGGGCTGTTGAAGAACTGCTTATGTTTGAGAAATTTAAATACTAATGCGCAAATTTTCTTCTACCGATTTTTGCTCAGAACAATGAAAGTAATTGAAGGTAAGAAAAAAAATCGATATGCAATCGATTTGCGATAATAAAGTTAGGGAATCGAATTTGAAGAGACGATTTTTGAGTTGAGTTAATGCAGCGACAAATGACGGTTTGCTACTACAGCGTTCTAGTTTCTATTTCGTATGAATGCGCCTAATACTATTCCAATTTAGTTTAATTTATTCTATTGCAGCCATAAACATTGTAAAAATCATGCTGTATTTTCAAGCACATTAAACTTGAAAGCAATGAACAAACAGTTACACTAGATCTAGTGCCTTTTTGCTTTTATGCCGTCTGTGTCAGAGACAATCGCGTCTTTTCCAGGAAAATTTCTTTGATTTCGCTCATGATTTCAACTATAACAATTCGCTTGTTGTACAAAAATAAATAACTTTGGTACTCTGCCGGGCTCAATAGACTTAATACAAAATGATGATGTAATCGATATGCTGCTAAGAGCTACCACGACAGGACATCAGCAGTTCCAAGCATTTTAAGCAGCAGACATTTTCATTGATTCATTTTTTTCATATATTTTTGATGTTGTTGTTATTTTGTTATTGTTGTTGTTAAATGTAAGGCACGTTGTGAGCCAAGAACGAAGCACAACAACAACTGTAAGCTCAACTACAATAATGCCAACAATAAAACTGTTGTTGATAATGACTTGACTTTTCTCGTTGACTCCATAATGACGGAAGCTATTTTCGCTTCATGTCATACTTTCAGGCGTGTCACTTCCAGCTCATCTTCCGTCTTGGCTTGACTCGGCAATGCTTTTGGCAAGCGCAAAGTTTGAGCTTAGCGGCTCCTCGGCAGCGATTTTATGTTAAAACTATTGCGATTATTTTCTATTCATGAGCGCAGCGCAGTGCTGCGCCCTGTTGTAGTATGCTGCTATTATTTATGAGCTTGCGTATTGAAAGTTTGATTCGATTTTTATTACAATGACGCAATAAAATGTTTTTCCTATTGCTGATTGCTGACAAGCCATTGAGAAGCGCGAAGTTTGCGGCAATTGCTTCATTCGCAGCTCACTGAGAATGACTTTTTTTTGTTAGTTGTTTTTAGTGCGCTGTGAAAGGCTAACGACTTGGGTGGGCAATTAGCCGCAGTTGGCTGTAAAAAGAACCGAGAACCGAGTTCGAGGCAACATGAGAAGTGTAGAAGGTTCATAGCCTAGCTCAGTTAAGCGCCACTAAATTTTGAACTATAGCGAAAAATTTATATTCAAGCGAAACTGTCCAATGCGAAACTCATTACAGAGTGCAGTAAAGTAGCTGTTCGAGCGACGTCGAATAAATTATTATTTTATTATAAATTTTGTCATTCTTTGGAATTAATTATTTTCCCTTAAAGTTTGAACTATATAATATTGTAATATTTTTTTGAGTTGTAAACACTTATGCTTATATACAAGCCACAAGCTGTTTTCGCTATATAATCTTAATATCTAACCTCTGTACTCTCACTAAAAACCTGAATAAAGTCAGTACAGATTACTCATTCAATCTGGTAAGATCGTCGTCTCCCCGATTGTTCCTTACACCTTTCTGACTTCTTCTACACTAATTTTCTTAAACGATGTGAGTCTGTGGAATTAAATTTCTTAGTCAAAGAAGCTATAGAACATGCTTCATTGTTCTACGATATTATATATATATTTTAATTAAAAACCGTTTGGTATCGCATAAGCTAACGATAAACGGTAATCGACTCCAAATGCTGCGTTTATTATAATCCTTATTAAAGAAAGAAATACCTTAGCTACAAAATATTCAAGATATTCGAGCCATTGCATATCTTTCATTTTTGTCTAAATTAGGTAGCCAGCTCAAAAGAAAGCTTTAAATTTTCAATTTCTTCTTGACAAAGCTAATTCTGAATATTTGAACTGATTTTTTTAGTTAATATTCAGCTAAGGTTTCGAATTTGTCTTGCATTTCACTTCTCATAGCTGTTGAAATCCTTCGCAGTTTTAATTAAATCCATACTAAAACCGTTTTTAATTATACGCTTTGAGTTTTATGCGCTTTTGCGCCACAGAATATGCAACGAAAACGCGCTTATTTCGCAGTAGCGAAAGTCAATTCTAATTCTTATGCTTCCTTTCAATGCTATTTCCGGTGGCTTTCTAAAGCACACATAAAACTGACTGACTAACACTGATCCAGGTGTGAGTTCCTATAGAAACATAAAGCTCCAAAAACTATGCAATAAATTGTACCCGTGTTCGTGCTAGAGTGGAAAAGGTAACTACTTTCGATGTAAATTTTTGATGTGAACCGTTTGATTGCTTTAAGTATTCGATGTTAGCGCAGTGCTTGTGTTTGTGTTGGTGCTTGAGTAGAAAAGCATGACTTCAGCAAAATAATTGAAGGAAGCGCGTGCATGTGTGCGTTTTTCCGCTCATATACACAAATCGATTGCCAATTTTATTACGCAGCTCATTGAATTCGCAGCTACGCAAACAAATTTAAGTGTTTGTGTGCGCGCCCTATAACAAATCCGCGTACATGTGAACACACATACACTTGTGGAAAAGTAATAATATAGCCATGTATTGACAGCAGTCGTAAACATTTTTATAGTTCAATTTTGACTTGAGAAAAGGGGAAATTGCTTAAAATTTGCAAACAAGTGAAAATTCTAGATTAATGATTTATTTTGCAAAAGAGCGAGCGGGTGACAGCAAGTGAGCTCATAAATAAATTTAAATACATATTATTTGGCACATGCACACATATGTATGTACATATATATTGCATAAATGCGATATCCTTTGAGAACTGGCGCATACTAGTACATACACACAGCCAAACAAACGAGAACTCATTTGTATGAGCCCCTTAGGCGGCAGTCCTAAGCATACAAACAGACAATCAAAAGTATAAGGAAGTAGCAATAGAGAGGTACACATTCAAAAGACACATGTTCTTGTATATGCAAACTAGGGCTGTCAATCGCGGCATTTAATATGCTGAAATAATGAAATTTCGAACTTGATTTCAACCTTTGTAAATACTGTAAAAATTAAAGAAATATTTCTATATTTCGGCCCTATTTTCTCTTATTTCTTAAACAAAAGCAGTGAATAAAGGATTTTCTAACTAAATGCAACTCTGACATTTTTGTGTCATTGGTATCAGCATTTAAAAAATTGCATTTCCCTCTTTAAATACGAACTTTGCTAACGATTTTGTTCATTGTAGTATACTGCCTGATATCTGATAATCCGCCAATCTTGAACTTCAAATGTTAATGTTATGTGTTAATGTGCCTGAATCCCCCAAAGCAAAAATAGATTGACCCTTCAATACAAACGCACAGAAATACTTATGATTGTATGTGTGTGTGTGAGCGTATGCGCGAAAATTATTTTATTTGTCTTGCTGCGCTTCACAAACACATGCAAACAGAGGTACACGCTCTTTAACGGCGCATCACCACTACTTCCCACCACTCTCAGCCTGTACGCACACATACAAACTCGTCTGCCGATTTCTTTGTGCATACAGACACTTGCTGGTATACAAAGGCAAATAATTTATTACTATCAATGTCATAAGTTTCTGACACATTCATCAATCAACGCATTAAACGAAATTGCGACGACATGCCACAACGAACGTCTGTGAGTATGAGAGTGTGTGTGAATGTGTGCTCATGCTGCCAGCGGCGAATAGTTGTTAGCATGACGGCTGTTGACGCGTTTGTATGCGCGTACAATGCCGCGCTTGTTTGTGTAGCTGGTGCCTGTCTTGATGGTTGTTGTTGTTGTTTTAGTTGTTATCGCCGTCGCTTTTATTGTTGTTGTTGTTGTTTACTTGACAGCAATTACAATTAGTTGCAGTTTTATTGGTAAAGTTGATTTAAAGTTGATTCAATAGCATGAAGAAATCAAGTTTGAAAAGTGTTGTTGTTTTTGAGAAACATAAAAATTTGCATAAAGCTGGTAACGGAAAATAACAGCCTTTTTATGTGTTGCCAAAATAAATAAGAATGCGTTACCCAAAGTACCCCAGCATCTTCAGTTAGTGCTATTTGATTTGATCAAGATCTGTAAACTTTTCGGAACAAAATCGATTGTGATATTCCAGAGCTCATCGGCATCCCGACTCGCGTATCCGACACCCCGGACAGTTTTCGCATTTGTACCCATAAAATCAAGTTTTATTTTTGGTTCTTAACGTTATCTATTTTCAACTTATAAGCATATACGAAAAGTTTTTTTTGTCAATTTGTGAATACATATTAGATTATGAATTTTCGTAAGCTAGGCTCAAGAAGTGGTACGAATTAATTAAATCAAATTTAATAATTAAAAAGCGCATCTATTTGTTATATCAAAACACTGACTAGCAGCCTGGAATCCTACTCCAAAAGTAATCTAATCTAAACTATCAACACAAATTTGTTAATTCTAATTATAATTTGATTCAACTTTCATTGCCTTTACTTTAAGAGAAGAGAGCAAGTGCTACAAAGATGGCGCAGTCCAAAAGATCCCTTAGCCACAGTTTTCGTATTTATATTATTTTTTACAAACTGAACTTGATGCCTTTTTAATGCCTCTTTTTGAGCGTTCCGTATCTGAAGCTTAAGCACTTTCTCTTTAAACAAGTGCCCCTTATTTCCAGAGAACAGAGACTTCTAACTAAGAAAGCCAACAAATACAACAGCTGCTATCAATAAACGCTCGCCGACTTTCATGCTAAAGAAAGTTTACATTCTACAAAGAAATTTTCAAAATATACAAAATTGTCAAAATATCAGTAGCCATTTATTGTTGTACGTGCGGCAGCGTAAAATTATTTGATTTTATACGCGCGAATTGTAAACGTAATAAAAATCAAAAAATGCGAAAATGAGAAAATGCTTTCCATCGCTTGCAAATGGCGTACTGACAGTTCAATTATGCTATTTTGACAGCTATCGATGGTGTTTGTTTTAAATGCGGGCGTGTGTGGTATTGTTATTATTTACTCATGAATTTGTCACACACACACACAAACTAATGCAATGAGGAAGCGAAATGTTGCCAAAGTTTTGACAAAAATAATAGTAGTAAAAGCAAAGCGCACACAAATACCAATTTCCGTTGGCTGCAACCAGCCAACAAAAACAACAGCAACACTTGTCAACAAATTTCATTTTTTTTTGCAACTGACTTAGTTTCCATATTTTCTTAGAAATTGCAACGGCTTATGAACAAAATTTTTGTGCTGCTTCACATATTTGCAAAAAATGTTTTTTTGCATTTTTCATTAACTTTTTGTCATAGTAATTTTCTACTCATTTAGTAGTCAGATTTCAAAAGTATTTTGTTGATGATTGAGCAGGCGAATATTCCATCTAAAAGAAAAAAATTGCTCTTCATTGTGCAAGAAACTGCAAAGTTGAAAAATATGTAAATTTTAGATACTTTTTAGAAAAATTAATATTGAAAGCTCAAAAGAAAAAAAAATGAGAAAAATGGCTTCAACAAAATATTCTCTAGCTCACGGTTTTTAAGTAAGCTGCACCTAAAATTTTAAAGAAAATTCTTTTATATACAATTTATATTTAAAATATTCCTAGGAATATATGTGGAAAAGGCTCTTAATAATAAAATATAGAGTTGAAAGAAGTAATTTTAGCCGAAATATTCTAGCCTTCTACGTTTTGCATAACTTTTTTCATGAAAATAGAAAAGTGTTTGGTATGTTTTCTTCAATTACAATATTTTAAAAAGCATTTTCAGAAGTTGCTTTCAAATGAAATTTCGAGCATTTCAATCGCATCAATAAACATTGAATTGTCTCAAAATTATAAGAAAATATTGCAATTTGTGCCTGCCATTTTTTTGTAGTTGCATGCTGTAATAAACAACAACAAATGCCATGTCGTAATTTTGCATTGTTGTTTATTGTTGGGCCCGCTGCTTCATTTCATTTTCGCAAGTTTCGACGCTCGTTGCACGCACGAATTATTCGCTCTGCTAACTGCAAATGTGTTTGTGTGCGTATATGCGCTTGTATTTGTGTATGTGTGTGTGTGTGCACCAAATGAAAATTCAAATTTAAATGGGATATTTGAAAATTTACAAATGCATTCAAGCATTAAAGCAGAAAATCAGCATGCCAAAACTTTCAGTCAGGTTCAATTTCGTTGTTGTTGTTCTTTGTGCTTCTTTGCCGTCTTTTTATTTATTGTGGTACCACAAAACATGCCAAAGAGAAAATTTTTTAATTTATTAAAAAATATTTTGCTGCTGCTTTTGCTTTTGCCTTGCAATCATTTTTCTGTGCGTTATTCGCGCTTAATGCTGAAATTTAATAACGTTCGCCTTAATGCAACATTATCCCTTTATGCGTGCCCGTTGTCCTTAACATACATACACACAGACGCACATACATAGCATGTATATATGTATGTGTGTGCGTCTGTAAATTGGTTTATATACTATGTATGTATAGCTGCTTATAATACGAGTCATGAGAATTATTAAAATTTATTGTCGGTCGTTCGTTGCTTTCGCTGGCCAACAACAAAAAAGCAATAACAACAACTACGAAGCAGCGATTGCTATTAAGAAGCTACAAGTCGGTCGCATGACACTGCTCAAATGCTTTAACTGTTTGCTTTTTATGAATTGTATTTTTGTGGAATTTATAAAAATAAAATTTTCTTAAAATAAAAGCAAATTAAAATGAATTTCATTAAAAAAGTTCGAAAAAGAAAATTTTTTTAGGATTCGTGGCCATATCACATAAAAGGAAACTTACTATCTAACTGCAATTTGCATCAAAACTTAAGACACCAATGGCTTTTTCTAAAGGAGTTTAAACATAGAAAGCCGTAAAGTTAGTGAGAGACTTTGGCCTTCTAAACCAACGCCTATAGTATATAGGCTGGATCTACACGGAATTGGTGTTGTGCATTTGGTCGGTGGCCATTATGAGTAAAAAAAATATATGTTTGCAGTTGGTTAAATTACAGTTAATAAGTTCTGTACCTTTTCTGAAGATGCTCAAAAGAATTTATTAATTTTTCCTTCAGCGCTGTTTGAACTTTTTACATAAAATTGAAGTGGTTATTTTTTCGAAACATTTTTTTCACCGATACACATTGAGAATAATTAAAAAAAAAGAACTATGTTTTTCACATATTTACTTGTATGAATCATGAACTTTACATTTCTGTTGGATGAGTCTCTATGGTCTGGCTGTAGCGTTTCAGCATCGTTTATTGTTATTATTTATTCGCCTGCTTTTTGCAAGTCGCGCTTAAAACGCATTTTTTTCTGCTTTTTATGCATTTATAATTGCTGCACAGCGCTGGCATGCCGCACTTGCTGCCACGGCTGCTGTGGTGGCATGCTGCTGCTTTGTGAGCCTCAAGTCGCCGCTGCTGTAGCTGCGACTGTTGCTTCTCTGCTCGTTGTGGCCGTTGTTGCTGCTGGTCACAGAAAACGCGGCTGCTGGCGCCTGGTGTTGCAAATTAAAGTTTTGCTGGCAAGAATTTGATGCAACAAGCAGCAGAGAGAAGAGGCAATTATTTTTTGCTTATTTATTGAGAGCGTAAACTGCATTGCTGGCATTTTTGCATGCCTCGAGCGAGTTTTAAAGTGTTGTTGGGACTTTAAATGCTTAATTTCTTAATTGAAATTCTCTTTTTAAGGCGCGTTTTCTTTGAGTCATAAGAAGTGCCATGTTTGACGTTGAAATGGTTGGAGAAACTATTCTATTTGCTTGCTAAACATTTATAATAAATATGTGGCATGACCCCGAAGAGCATGCAATCTTTTTCGAGTTGAACACGCCTGCTAGCCAAAGCCTTGCATTATTTTAAATTACTTAATTTTTGACTTCGACAGTCTGAGAGCCGAGCTAATAGACTTGCTAGCTCGACTATAACTGCACTTTAACACGCCACGTGCTCAAAATTGCTGCATACATTAAGGCGCAGTCTAAAATGTTAGCCATGTTTTGTAATTGCTGCTCAAGCGACCATAACAATTGTGTTACACTCGCATTAGCCTGCCTTCTAACTGTTATAATACACAATATTGCCTCATGAGTGAACACTTTTTTCATTAAATTTTTGCATTTTACATTGTGCACGCCTAGAAGCATGCTTCACATAGTAAATTGGTAAATTTGACATGCATTTGTTGTAGTGATTTCGAGCGAATTTCATTTATTTGCAGTTTATGTTGTGGCAAGTGTATTATACGAAATGTGCGCTCATACTCATAAAAAAAATTGATGTGAAAGTATGCCACAAAATGTTTATTTAATGCAATTTTCGTTCAACAGAAAATAGCATTGAATGTTTGCGGCTCTGCAAATTTTAAATAAATATTAAAGCAACAAGAGAAATAGAGTAGCATCCTCAAAATATGAACTAAAACATGTATCAATTTGTGATGAATAGAAAATATGCTTGAATAATGTGAATGAAATTGCTTTAGTTTTCGTAATCGTTATTCCATTGTATGTATTAAACTGTCTAAACATTTTATTAAGGTCTTATCAAGAGCTATCGGACAAAAGTTTCCAATAAACCCTCTTAAAGCTGAATTACTTTGGCTGCATAAGTAGAGCTGATAGAGTATATGTGTAATGGGCTTACAAAAGAAATGCTAAAAAATATAAATATTCATCGTATATATTTCAAGAATATGCAAAAACCACAGAAAACACTTCTTAAAATTCTTCAAAATTTATATAACATCCAGAAATATTATATTAAGGTGTATTACATATAAAGAAATTCTTTATCATCATGGCGTCGCGTGCAAAAGAACAAGATCTCTTTTTGAGGCTAGTATGAGTCTAAAGCCTAAAATTAGGCCTTACAAATTAAATCTATTATTTGTTTGAGTATCAAAGGTACCTATATATAATATTTCCAAACTATGTTTGTATATAATTTGAAGCAAGTTTGCCGTTAATTTGGAACGCAATCAGGCAAGTGAGTGAACTGTCAGAACAAAAATTTAAATAAAATGCTAAAGTTTGCGCCTAAGTGCGCACTATCAATTTGCTTGCTGACATCAGCACGTAAAATTTCAACTTTATCGCTAGCTCAATTAAAATTTACGCAGTATTCAATGCGCCGCTGTCCAACCAACGTCCCTCCCCATATGTCCGTCTGCCGGTGTGCCCGCCCCGGGCTGTCATGCTTTGTTTTATGCAAAAACTATTTCGTGGCTGTTTTGTTTCAATTAGTGACGCTGCTGCGAGGCAACAACAATGCCGCTGCCATGCTGCCTTTGCGATCGGGGGATACTTTTTTAATTTGCGCCTGCAGTCATGCAACAAACAATTAACTGCATGCCAACAGGGGGCGTTGCTGACTGCAGCTGGCGGCGTTGCTGCCATTAGTGGCACTGTGTGGCAACATTGCTGCCACTGCAGTTGCTGCTGCTGTTGGTGGCGATGACGATGATGTTGCCGCTGATAATGGCAACAGCGACAACAGCAACAGCAGCAACAACAAATTGCGCATCAGCAGCAAGCAAGAGCAGCGCCTCCATGCCAACGGCTTGCATGAAGTGGGAGCAGTTGTAGCAACGCGGATGGCAATCTGCATTTGATTTATTGCCTTATTACAGGCGCACAAGGCTGTTGTTGTGTGAGTGTGAGTGTGTGTGCAAGTGTGCGACGGTGTGTGTGGCGGTGTGTTCGTGGCGTGGCGATAGTCAATTGGGCGGTTCGGTTGCAGCCGCGCGGGGCGTGTGTGGCATAAACATGGCAAAAGTGGAGTTGTTGCAATTACGCAACGCCCAAAAGTATGCAACGCAAAAATGTAAAACGCTGTTAAACTATTTTATGTCGGCAGCGGCTGCGGCTTGCCTCTTGTTGTAGCGCAAATTTATTTTTCGCGCTGCGCTTTTTATGAGCACTCAACATGAAATGGCATTTTACACACACACACACATACACACATAAATATGCACCCATTTGCATATGTATCTCTACAGCTATAGCTACAGTGGCAGCAATAAGCAATGCGCTCGTTCAATTGAAGTGGCAAGTTGGCAACTCCTGCAATTGTTGCCAATCTCTGTGGCGCTTGTATGCCCGCAACTGTTATTGTTGTTGTTGTTTTCGCTGCTGATATCGCTGTCAGTCGCGCCTGTCGATTGTCGCTGCTGTGGCGCACTTAAACTGCCACCCTGATGGGGTTAAGTGCGGGCAGGGGGCGGAAAGACAGCGGCCGCTGGTAACTTGCTACTCTTAATTTCAAAGTGGCAAAATGACTGCAGGCTTGCAAATTGTCTGATGTGGTAATTGAGTGTGCTTAATTGAAAATTAACGTGGGCCGCTGGGCGGTGTTTGGTGGGAGAGGAGGGTGTAACAATGTGGTATACTGTTGCATAAATTCAGTTTGTCTGTGACTTGAGCAAGTGTAGCAGGGACGACGATATTTTATAGTTCTTTGTTCTTGAGCTTCTTTAAATTCGCACTGTGAGAAGCTAAGTGCATTGCAACAACAAAATTGTGCTTTTTATACGACAAGTTAGGGTCTGGCAGATGTGGGAAAATGCAAGGGGGAAGAGTGAAGGCATTGGGATCATGAGCAGCAATGGAAGAAAGAGCTGCTTTTTATATTATTAATTGCTGGCTACTAAATCGAAATTAACGCTCTTGTGATTCATATTCTAGCTTAATTTAAAAAAATTCTACGAAAATTGTTACTAATTTTTTTTAAATATGCTTCTATATAGTATACTTTTATTCGGACTAACTTGCCAAAGAGAAATGACAATAGTTGCCTATTTCTGTTCTGAAACAAAGCGATCTTAAGAGTGCAACAACAAATAATTAGAATTATTGCTCACAAGGGCAGGTCATATAGCTATTTCGGTTTTTGCCAGAAAACCTCATCAGTGACTTTTAATGTGAATTCTAATAATTACTCGGAGTAGAAGCATTAATGGTAAAGTCTGTGAAGCGCAGGAGTTAAACCATGAACCTATGACTTAGTAAGCGAACTTGTATAATATGCTTCTATATTAAAAAGTTGACTTCAATTTTGCTACAACAAAATTGTTCTTTGCAAGCAACGCTGGCAGACATAAGCGCTGAAGGAAAGCGATAGATTCTAATTATGATCACAGGTAGCTGTAGAAACAAGAAAATTTTTTATGGTATCGTCTGAAAGGGCTACGTTAGCAGTCTTCAAAAAAAATTATTCAAAAATTTTAGGTGAACGGGTTTTAAGACAGCGCAAGATGTAAAAAAACAGACCTGTCCCCCTTTGATCCCATGGGCTTACTTTGCTTCTCAAACTAAAATTTAAAAAAAATCAGGTAATAGGTGTTATTACTTATGATCATAAATAATTATCTAAAATATTTCAATCTAAGTAAAATTCCATTCACATTTCGATAACTCTCTTAGAAATTTCAGAAAATTCTAGTTCCGATTAAAGCTTAATTTTTTGATACTTTAATTCGATTCTCGTTTCCTTTTGCAGGTCTATCAAATAGGTAGCAATGGCAATGCTGATGTAACTCTAAATTTTTTTAGCGCCGATTTCTGTTCCGAATAAAATTCTTTATACATTACTTTTCACAGTTTCCAGAGCAGTTTCGAAAATTATCTACAGTTTAAATTCCATTTTCGCTACTGCAAATTAAAGGCTCACACTTCATTACAGGTCAGTTTGCATTACATTAACTTGCTGCTTAAACATTTGTTCAGTTCTTTACTAATGACAAATTTTATCCACAGCCTAATTTGTAAATGTGCACCCTGCTGCCCACCTCTGCATCCCTCGCCAATTAAGATGCTTCTCTCATGCTTTTTTCCGCGTTGGCTTGTCATAAATTACACATTTCAATTACTTTCATTAAAATCTCCATCAGCATAAAGCAGCGTAACCTCCATGTCATTACCGTTCCGTCTTCTCAGCTCTTACCGCAGCTTAATTTATGTGTTAACAAAATTGCCAATTGTTAAGCGACCATAAAAATTGGCAAAGCCAAAAGAAAAGCGAAACAAAAGAGCAAAAACAACGCCAGCAATTGGAAAGATCTAAAACAAATTTATGCTGCTGTGTGTTTGTGTGTGTGTGTGTGTGTGTTTGTGTGCGGGAAATGGCACAGCAGGACATTCCCGAAATGCTTTGCCATGGCTGAGTTATCGCCACCTCAGCGCTCTCTATCTCGTTCTCGTCTTTAGTGTGCAGGAAATAAGAAAATTTAGAAATATTTGCTATGTTGTTGCATTCGTGCTGCTTTCTCATTAGAAAGAAATTCGAAAGTAATTTCATTTGACTAATTTATGGCGTAGTTTAAATGTGAGTGTGAAGGTTGAATGCGAATCGGTGTGGTTAGGATCAGTGAGAAATTTGGTAGTAAAGTGACTGAAAAGCGTTGAAAATCGGCTTCCTCTGAGTTCAAGTTAAATTTTTGTATAGTTATAGAAAATTAACTTGACATGTGCAAAATTTTTTAGCGCCCAAAAATATGCTCTAAATTTTACTAATATAAGACAATTGCAGAAACCATAACACATCGCCAGAAATTGCTGAAAAGTCATTGAGATTCAATATCTTAGAAGAGTTACTATCAATATCAACTTGCCATATTCAACATTTTTAAGCGCCCAAAAGTGTGCTCTGAATTTCACCAATACAATTACAAAATGCATAGATCAGCATGATCAATGTCTGAAAAGTCATTGAGATTCAATATCTTAGCAGAGCTTTTTAATTATACCGTGGTATTTCTCCTAAACGTACGCTTAAATTTCAGCAATATTTAATGACGTTAGTTAGCACGTCTTTATGTTCGTAAGAAGAAGACAAAATGAAAGGAGGAATGTCCGAGAAGTTTACTAGCTAAAATACTTATGTACTTGACTTTAACGAACCAGATTCTATCTGTTCAGTAAAGGACATAACTGCGCCCTTAAATATGCTAGGTAATCTACTAATAATTCTAAACATTTTAATAGTTCTTTAGCGTTCTCACTTCAAACTACTGCGATAAGTGCTTAACGAAGATGAAAATAAATATTTGTACGTTCAAGTTTCATTATTTTTATATTCATACTGATTTTCGCACAATTTTGTTGTTGTGTATCGCCAGCATTTTCGTTCTTGCTTATTGCATATTTATGTATTTATATGCTTTAACGATCTTTAGAGTTAATGTTGTGTAAAGTCGTATAATGCAGTTTATGTGCGAACTGCTTATACAAAAAATTGCTGGCAAAAATATAAAATTCGTGTATACAACAACAGATATAAAGCACGAAAGCATAATTTCGTATTTATACAGCCGCAGCAGAGGAGGCAGATATGACCGGAAACCAAAATGGCAGCGCATTTAAATAAACAGCAGGTGCATGTGTTTGTGTGCACACGCCTGGCGACACACTAAAATTTATTTGATATTTTGACATTTATGAAAATGGCTAAATAGCTTTTAAATCGATTGCGGCACATGCAGTAGAAATTATAATTTCATGGCATACTTATAGGCGTAATGATTAAGGATTCATCCGACACTCTCTGAGAATTTCAGCTTACAAATGTCATATTTTTGCATGCTTTAAAATTGTATTTATGTAAATGTAATTTTATATATGCTAAGCAATTTAGTATGAGAAGGACAAGAGTTGTAGCGCGCACTGCTCTTGCATAATTGCATTCAAACTCAAGCTGCTCTTGAAGGCAGAGCGGCGTGCAGAAGTACACTTTGAACGCATAAGTGCTACAGCATGACCAAAAATGACCACTAAAGTCACGCCATAAAAAC
Organism: Neria commutata; assembly: GCA_963457695.1. Taxonomy (NCBI): domain Eukaryota; kingdom Metazoa; phylum Arthropoda; class Insecta; order Diptera; family Micropezidae; genus Neria; species Neria commutata. Next base: position 50,080,248 of record OY735246.1, read on the forward strand.
CGCAAAAAAAAGAAATTTGTTCACACTGAAGTGGCACTTGGAACGGTCGGCTGCGTCTGTTGAGTGATGCTAAGTGGAACGGCTGGAAAAGCTAAAGCAAAATGAGAAATGTCAACGTGTTAAATTCGACTTTTAAATTATTATCATAAAAATATGTAACAGAAATGAAATTCACCCGAAGTGCCTTCTTCTTCTTCTTCATGCAACTGAAATTGTTGTTTCAAATTTCATGAAATCGAACATTTTCTGGCTATAAATATAGCATACTTTAAGGCGTAATATAGAGTATTCACAAAAGATATTTTTCTTTTCTTGCAAAGAGAAAGTACCTAGCTTTAAAGCGTTGTCCTTTTTGCATTCAATTTGTGTACTTTAAATACTTGCAGCTTTCTTTTGTGCTCCCATCATAAAAATACGCTCTTCAATTCCAAATGCTTAGCTCAATATAAACAATATAAACTGAAGGCATACTCGCGGGCGCTTTCCATAATCACAAATCTGAAGCAGAAATAACATTTTCATCTCAGTTTATAAACACAAAAGGCTGCCGTAGAATTTACGATTCAAGCCTGTGCTCAAAAATCAGAGAATAGGAAAAAAGACCGAAACGTCGAAGGAATACCAATTGCAAAAGGACAAAGTTAGGAGGAAGCGAAGAACTCAAAGAGTCAAGTGACATTAACTGATTTCATTACATTTCATTTGCTACGTGATTATGCAGTTTTAATTAGAAAAGAATAACGAAAGAAAAACCGAAGGCAGCAAAGGACGAGAAAGGAAGCAGCAGCAGGAAGTGAACAAGTGAGACACTGGAGAATGTGAGACAATGTAGTGAGCCAATGTTAACAATAAGGACTTTAACAAGGAAGACCTAAGGACGAAGGACGAAGTAAAAGAAGAAGAGCAGCTAGCGCAAAGCCAGACAAAGGACACGTCTACTAGGAATTGTGTGCGTGTCTATAATCAAGCGACGCTACGTTGGGGTATCACCGCTTGTTCGCCTGAAAGTGGACTTCCTTTCTTGCTGCAATTGAGCTATCATTGTGTGTGTGTTCTTGTAAGCCATGCCGCCACAGTTACTGCTGCTTAAGTTGCAAGCGAAAACAGCAACAAAAGCAAGGCGACAACTTAATTTTCTCTCTTTCTTCTCCTTATTATTTCATTTTTGCTATTTTCCTAAATGCACGCTTTGTTTTTGGTTTCGTTTTGTTGTTGTAGTTGCACTTCATAACGCATTTATTACAGTTATACCAATTGTCAACGAAAATATGAACGAAGAAGAGCGTGGTGGGAAGGCAGCGGGAGAAGTGCAAGAAGTATCAGTTAGAGGAGAGGTGCCACAAATGGCTGAGGAGCTTGGGCATCTTGTGGAGGAAGAGCAAGCAGAAGCCGAGGAAGCGAAAATAGAACGGAGCGCAAAATAGTCTGTAGTATGAAGAAAAGAGTGATAAAGGCAGGAGAGAGAGCTGAAGAGCTTCAGTTTTTCGTTGGCTGTCTGTGCCTCTCGTCCCTTTCAACTCTACTCAGCTTCCACAAGTGCATTGCATTTAATCGCAGAAATGTTCACTTCATAAATTTTTACTCACTTCAATGGCGGAGTTTTTCTGTGTGTGTATGTGTATGTATGTCAATTGAGTGTGAGTAATGTTTTGGTGAAGAAAATTATATTTTCTTACAGCAGCAGCGCCGTTAATAGAAAAGTTCCCTCTTCTTATTTGCAAATTTTTTCATAGCCATATAAAATTTTTCTTGAGAAAATTAAAATGTGTTGTTGTGACTGTTCCAATTGCTCTTCCTGCTAGTTTTTCCTCACTTTGGTTACTTTTTTATTTCGCTTGCTCGATGATGGCTTGAAAATTTAATGAGTGTAAGTATTTTCTTGTTAGTAGTTATAGCAGCAGCAACAATTCTTCTTCTTCTTCTTCTATTATATGTTGTGCTCTATTTTGACACTGCTCTGCTGTTGTTGTTGTTTTTTGCTATACTTACCCAAGACTGTTATTTTGTTGCACAAGTTTTGTGACATGCTTGATCTTTTATTTATTTGTGATATGGAGGAGCCTTGTCGGTGTATTGGGGAGGGGAAGGGAGAGCAGGAAGCGGCAGCAGTGAAAGCAAAATTAAAGCAAACTGCCTTCAAAGCGGATTATAAGTTTCAGAAATTCATGAACATGCTGCTTTGTTGAGAGCTTTGTGTCTTGCATACAGAGCGACTCGTTGTGCTGGCATCTCTTTCAGACATCTAGGCAAAAAGCAGCTAATTGAAGGTTCTCGCTTGGCGGCACGTGGCTTTAATTTTTTATACAAGACCAAGAACGTCTACACAAACACACTGAATTATTAAAAGCTCAATTGCAGAAAATAGTTTTGTTATTGTCTGCATTCTTATAAAATAAAGGTTAAAAGTTGGCTATAAGTATGACAAGCAGCTTAGTAATGGTCATTGCTGACGTAGATTCGATTGTATTCGAAGTAGATCCCTACTATATATCCCTACACATCTTAGCTACCGCAGCCTGAAAGACCCATTGAGGTATGTAGTTCTGCATCTTTTTTACATTCCAAGAGTATAGGTATGCACGAAAACTCAATAGCCTACTTGATAAATGCTTTAATTTTTAATGTTATTGAAAATTGTATTTAAGGATCAGGAAATCTTCTTTTCATACTTGCCGTCAATAAACTATTTGTACCCGTATTCTATAACCTATTTCAAATGTGCCCTATGTTATGTTGTTGGCAAATAGTTCTGAATTGATTTACTATCCAAGGATCGATCACATAGTAACAACGTTATTGAGACAACAACATTAAAGGATTTATAATAGAAATAAAACGTTTTTGAAATTTCGTGTTTTTAAGCACAACCTCAAAGTTTGCTTGTTAAAAGATACTTATGATTTTTGCTCGAAAATTTTGGATTTGCTTTCCAAAAAAATTCTTATGGCAATATAACAAAACGCATGCTTGTGCAACAATGGTTATTTTATTTCTCTCATGCCTCAGTCTTGACTCAAATATGAATCAATAAAATGTTAAAGTTCTTGGCCCTGCCGTTACATGAATTTGCCTATATTCAACATTAGGCAATGAGAGAGTTAACAATATGATTCTTCTAAAAAGCCAACAATACACTACAATTACATACATTTTCTAAATATCCCTTCAATTAGCTTCTCTCCTTTGCCTTGGCAACGCTACTAAAGCTCAGCATTAAAGCTAGAAATTCCTTTAGTGTTGTTGTTTATGTAAGCCTGTCTGCCTACTTCTAACAATACCACAACATAACTGCACACACACACGCTTACAAATGTGGCCATTCAAGTTATTCCATTTTTCAATTAAAATTTCCAATCTTAATGGCACTGCATACAAAATTTCTATTGATTTCTGCAGATTTATGTATGTATTGTATAAAGCTCAGCGGCAGAACAGTGTGGTATAGGGTGATGTAAAACATCTGTGCAAATTTTGCCAATTTAATTAAATTTTATATATACATATATTTCGTAATCAAAATCTTTGACACGTTTTGTAAGCAAAACATACATGCCGTCGCACTGAAGTTTAATTGTTTACAGAGGCTTGGGGAAAAGTGCGTGCCTACCGGTTGCTTCCTTTTTGCCAGCGCCTAAATGTATGCCCTTTTTAATTGCGGAGTTTGGCATTCGCGCTCGCGCACTTTGCTCGGCACCTAAGCAAACAAATAAATTCGCACAGTCGCCAGTGAAGATATAACAAGGCAATAGGCGCAGGCAGGTCCTTACACACACACACGCACACACACAGACTTAATGGCCATTTTGCATAATTCACATTACAAAAGCAAAAGCAAAACAAAGCGAAAAGCAGAGAGCAGGGAGCAACGTCACTCGTGCTTTTAATTGTGGATATTTTCATTACATTCGCTCGCTATTCATATTCTGCCGCAGTAGTGCTGCTTCCGCTGCTTGTTTGGCTGTTTGTTTGTACAGCGCACATGCCAGCAGCGGCGGCGGTGGCGACGGTCCTGCCAGCAGCACGATAAACAAGAAATCTCATTTGCGTCAACGTGCCGCGCCGTGCCGTGCCACTGCCGACGTGTTTGCGGCGTTGAAATTGCCACCATTTGCCGATGCTGTTGCTGTTATTTGGCGTTGATGTCCTTGTTGTTGTTGTTGCTGTTGCGCGCTTGTAGCTAAAAAAATCTAATTTAAATGAGTCGTCATGCTGTGTCCTTGCGTTGCGCCGTGATTTTACTCACTTTCTGCGCGCTCTTTTCGGCCTGCCTGCTCATTTCTGCGCTTTGCTATTTTACAAGTTTCTCTGCCCCGCTACGCATGAAGGAACGTAGGAAGGACCTCTGCTTCGTCGCGCTAAATTCCTTTTGGTTACTCTGTGTACCATTTTTTATGATGCTTTATAATAATTTCAAAAATTTTTCCAGCGAAAGGAAAGTTGAAAGGACTTAATGGTGTGATATTTTTGTTGTGTGTAGTGGTTTGTTGTTGTTGTTTGTGGTGTCGTGTTTTTGGTCGGTTGGTTTGTGGTTTCTGCTGGCGAGAATAAATAAAATAACAGTAAAATTTCATAAATATTTGCAGCACGTTTTATTAGCTGGCACGCGCACAAACACAAACACAGACACACGCACAACACGACATACAAACAACTACGCACACCCGCGCACAGCATTCAAAGCAGGCAATTGTTCTGTTAGCTAGCTTTGAAGTTGTCACTAATGTTGGCTGCCACGAGCGGTGCGTCGAAGTGGCAAATGAGCGCTTAACTCTGAAAAGGACATTCTAAGGATATGCGCAGTTTTTGTTTGTATAGTCAACAGCGCCACTGATGCTGCTGATGAAAGCTTCGTTTGATATGTTATAATTATCAGCATTTTAAGGCTGCAGTTTTGAGCTATTCAACAAGCAGAGAAATGTGTTAGGGTCGAGAGAACTTTGCACGAGATTGGCACAGACTATAGGAGCAGTATTGAAAAACAACTCAACGCATATTCTGAAATTAAATTTAAAAAATGCAAATCAGACTCACACAATGAGGCTTTCATACCAAAACTAAATAATTCCAGATGACATTACGTTACTTTAGGACGGAATTAATATTTTGCGCAGCTATCGATACAATTCCATAATATTTAAATATATGAACGAAATAGTTGTCTCATTAAAGTTGGTCTGCTCTAAGTAAGAGTGCTCTTATACACTAACTACCAAAAAATTGAACTTCTCAGAAACTGCGATGCTAAAAGGGAGAAAAGCTGCTGCTTTTCTGTAATCTATGACTAAATAACTGCTAACCCTGATGTGATCGAAATTATATCTAGAGCAGCCTAGAAGATCAGCTGGCGTCTTGGGGGAATGCACATTTATTTATAGTTTAAGCTATATTTTTTTTAACCTATTGCATAATCTTTGACTGCCAAAATATGTGTAGGTACCTTATATTTACCTAAGATGATGCCATATTTCTGATTTCAACGATGAAAAAATTATGATACTAGCCCGAATTCCATCACAAGCATTTTAAAGCTCTTTAATTTTTCTTTCTCTTTTTACATGTACATTTTTTAAATTAACTAAAATAAATGCTTTATTATTTTGACATGCTCATACTAACATTAAGCGCAGGAGCGCACGTCATTTGCTTGCGCATACACACACATACACATACATACTCTCGGCACAGTTAATGCGCGTTACAGTGTTATAATCGTGTACTTAATGCACGCACACACACACACACTCGAACTCAAATACAAACACAAGCTCTCAAACGCAGCTGGGCTGCTTCTGCTGGATTTTTATTATGACGCTTAATGTCGGCAAGTGCTTATAAATGCCAGTGTTTATGTGTTTGTGTGCATCACAAAATTAAGCGTAATAAATCAATAAACTGACTTTCACAAGTCCGCAATTAGCAGCGCTTTGCTTATCTTATGAGCACTTTAAAGCAATTAACTTCCTCTGAGCTTCAGCACAATATGAGGATTTGCCTGTATGAGTTTGTTAATGTCTGTGTGCGGGAGAGGAGGCTTTGAAGTGTTGGCGTTAACTGTGTTTATTTATAGCGAAGTGGGAGGTGTATTAAATTATACTGCCATGAATTTAGTCGTGAACAACAAACACTGAGCTCATAATAAATTGAAGTCCTTATGAGGCGGAACAATCTCAATGAACCATTTTTAAGAGCTGTTGTTCAAGAATGTTAGTTTATGCTATCAGGTATATAATTTTTGGCAGCAAAAGAAATTCAAAATTGAGCTGAAAGTTAAGCAATGCTTATAATGGGAAACTGGTGAAGACGCGATAATAATAGAGGTGCCTCCTGCCGAGATTTGTACATGTGAGGCGGTAAATTCCAACAGATTGTAAAGCTCATTAATGTAAGCAAGAGCTGAAAGCTTCTTTCTACACCAGCATTTCTGCCATTCCTGTATAAAGTTTAAAGCTTTTCTTAAAGTAGCGACTTCAGTTTCGAAAATTCTTTGAAACCCTTAGGGCGGGTTTCACAGTGGCTATTTAAATCTAATTTGCAAATTGAGTTTAAATCTAGTTTAACTTTTCTTGAGTTTCACAGTGCATGTATTTAAATACGGAATATTTGACATTTGATGGTTGGCACAACTTGCCAAAAACATATGTTCAATTGTTCAATTATGGAGGCAGCGCGAATTCAAAATTTTTCGTCGGTCGAAAGAAGTGAATTATTGGATATTGTGCAAAGAATCCACAGTTTATATTATTTATGATACTACGGGATCATTTATATGTGCTATGCAGTTGTATGTTTAATTTGATCGCTTACAAATTGCAATATTGTCCACGCAGCTTGCTTGCACATCCGAAATCAGCTGTTTATTTGTTTTCGATTGCAACTCTGTGCCGTACTTAAATATCCACAATCGGCTATTTAAATCGTATTTATCTTCCAACTGTGAAACTGAAATTCCCTATTTAAACTGCAATCAGAGTTTAAATATCTACTGTGAAACTGGCCCTTAAAGGAGCAAAACTGTGATCGGATTCTTGTTGGCCTATAGCTTAAAATAGTTTAAAATAGTCCCAGTTATGCTTCTTGAAGGGTTTCAAAGAAATTTCGAAATTGAAGTCGCTACTTTAAGAAAAGCTTTAAATCTTGAACAATCTTCAATTTTAAATATTTTAAAATTTTTTTGAAATAAGTATTGAGCTCTATTACATTTAAAGGATATTAAGTTACAAAATTCTGTTTCTTGAATTAGCTAAGTATATACTAGATAAAGTTTGAAAAAATTTTACAAATGAATTCGGTCGAGTTAGCTGTCCATATATTTTTATGCTATATGTTTCCATTACAAAGTAAACAATTTCATCGCCACTTCAGTTCTCCTGTAGATAACCCTTAATAATTCTGTACTGTAAAATTCAAGGAGGTACTTCTGCTTCATTACTGCATTTCTGTCTTTCTGTTTTTAAATAATTTTAAGCTTTTCCTTACTTGTTCATATTTTTGCTTAAAATACATAATTAAACCGCACTCAAAACGTATCCTTTTTAGGCACATACACACGAACACATGGCGCGCACAAAGCATCAACAAAACATGGCGCTGCTTATCAACGACACTTTATACATTTCCTTTAAACATACATATATACACGCTAATGTGTGCTACTCACACACACACAGACAGACGTGTGCTGATACAGCAGCCTGTAATGACCGTTAGCTTTGTTGTTGTTGCTGTTGTTACATCGTTAAAACAGTCATAATAAAGTCATGTCCTTTAATTGTCCTTTGGCGCATTTCGCTGGCGCTTGCTTTTGTGGTTGTTGTTGCCGCTGCTATAACTGGTGTTATGCTTTGCCGTTAATGCTATACAATACACACACATATGTAGATATGTGAGAGTGTGTGAGTGTGTATATATGTTGTTCAGCTAATGGTCTTTCAATTCTCATTCGCTCGCTAGCTAAAAGAACATTTATAGTTATTATCCTTTAGTCTATCTGCTGTCCCTTACTGCCTTTTGCTTCAGCATGCTTCCCGCTTTTGCTCAGCTCGTGCGCTCGTCACTTCCTGTTTCTGCTTATTTTTGCCGCTGTCCGCAGAGAAGTTTTCATTTTAATCCTTTGCATTCAGCTTTTCGTTACCTCTGCCGCTTATATTTGTTGTGTATGTGTGTTATTTTGGCATGTTTTGCGCGGCGCTTTGTTGCATACATACACTTACACAGCAGAGGTCCAAGCGCTTTAGCTTGTACATCCTGTTGCTAATTAAAACAATATCTGACAGTTTAATTTTATTTTGTGCTATATTATATGCGGAATTGGAGAGCTAAAGAAGTAAAGCACTGCAAATTGTTAGGATATGTGGAGTTTGAATTTTTATTGACACCTTTTTTATTGTGCTTATAAAGGTAGGGATAGATACTTTCTATGTCTAATTGAAGCACCAATAAGCACTTCAGAGTAGCCAAATGGCGTATGCGAACACAACAGCATATACGCTACAAAATACAATTGACTTTATGTCGAAGTTGCCTACCGAACTTGAGTAATTCATATATCCTTTTTCTACAAGTTTTGCTCAAGTGCACAGCACAGCTTGCAAATGACATTAAGGTTGATTGTTGCTTTATTTATTTCGAAAATTGTCACATTGACTACCTGTCACAGCCTTCTCCAGACAAACTCTTTATACTAGCAAAGGCTTCTCATGCTAGTATTTCCAGTCTTTCCTTGGAAATTTCTTAGCACTGACGCAGCCAACCGAAACTGCAGCTTTCTTGCGCTCTTTGGGCCAGCAGCATATCAAAATACCAATTAAAAATGCTGTCACTGTTTTGCATTTTCACTACGTACTACCACCTGGCCAAATGAATACACACGCACACACACACACACAAAGACCTTTTGCAAATTTTAAAAGTTGTTGCTGACAAGAAGTAAACTCAAACTCACTTGTAATGCGCAGCAGTTTCTTTCTCTATTACAACGTTCCACCTCTCCGCCAGCATCTCTTTCCCTTCCAGTCAAACGTCTTTGAGAGTTTTTGCTAAGCTTTCACATGCAAAAAAAACCTCATAAACTTGTAAACTTTCGACTACTTTAGACCGACGAAAACTTGCGACGCTTTCCGCGCTGCTTTGCGCTGGGCTTAGCAGAGTTGAGTCGAGTTAACTGGAGCTGAGCAGTTCTGCTGGCTGCGCATACAAAGTTGTTTTGTGGTGGGTGCGCCTGCTGCTGGCTGCGGTTGCTTTGTATCGCTGTTGCTGCTGCCGCTGATGTGTTGGTGGCAGTTGGTGGTAAGTGCAGTGCTGTCTTTATCTGTAGGCCCCTCAATTACAGGGGCTCAAATTTGAAGTCAGGAGGCACTGACTCAAAGATGCCAATATACGCACAGTGCTTACAAAAATGGCAAAAATAACATTTAACATTTAATTGAAAACAATCAGGCATATGATGGAAATCGTACGAATTCAAAACGAAAACGAAATTTCAAATCGTTTGAATTCAGTTCGAAAATGAAATTTCAAATCGTACGAATACGTTTTAAGTGTGATGGAAATCGAACGATTTCATTTCAAATTTCGGCATTTATGTATATTCAACATGAGCAATTTGAAACAGAACAATGCCCTGTGATGAAATTCGGTTTTTACGATTTCATTTCGATTTGAAATCGCACCGAACGACTTGCTCGATTTTGAAAATGAAACATATCACAAGGCAAATCGATTTCACTCGTCTTTTCGTGCGATTTCGATTTCCATCACATGCTTGTATATTGTCTTCTTCAAAACTTTACTAAGAAAATATTCAAAATTTTGAGCTAATGTTTGTTGAAAATTCGAAATTTTAAAAAGTTGCTGTTGCTTGGAAAATAATTTTATATTAAAATTTTTGAAAGTTTTGAAATTGTAAGAAACCTGAAAGTTTTAAATACAAAAATGTTTAGCAATTGTTAAACATTTCAAGTTTTTGTGATTGAAATTTATAAAAAAAATTTAAAAATATTAGAATGTTTTATTGTCAGCTGTGATTTATTTAGTTTTCGATTCAAAATGTTTGGCATCTTTTGAAGATTTTGTGATTTTGTAACTTGAACATTTTCTTAAATTTAAGGAAATATTTCAATAGTTGTATTTAAGTTTTTGTTTATTAATTTTTGTAGCTTTTTTTGTTAGAACATTTCTATCTTTTAACAAAAAGAAGAAGAAGCTCATATTACTTCAAAAGAATTCTGCTTCCAAAAAGCACCTAAAAATGCCACTGCATATTTCGGTGCATGGCTTTTTGGAGAAGCGGGCATTCTAAACTTTTAATCATGCACTCAAATATAAATAATTGAGCGAGGGAGAGAGAGCTGATAGAACAACAACAAAACGAAAGCGCAACAGAAAGCGTTATAACTTTCGCAGACACTCAAGAACTAAACTACTACAAAAAGTGGTATGATAGAGCGCCATCTCCATTTCATTGCATACTTTCTGGCGTGCAATGTGCGGGTGCAAGCAAAGTTTAAACGCAGCAAAGTATGCACAAAGAAGTTGTGCCTGCCTCGCGGTGCGTGCGTATGCGTGCACTTATGTTAGTGTGAGTGCGTGTGTGGGTCCTTGTGTAGGGGTACAAGTGCAAGCTTAGATAGAAATGCGGGTTATGCAGAAAAATACTACTTTTGAAGTAAGTTAGAGGATGGAGCTAACTGAAGTAGCTGGTAGCCAGGATTACGCTACGAAGCTCTTCTTCTTGGTTTTCATATGCACATGCTGCAATCTGTTGACTCACTTTTCAGCGCCTTTCCCTGCTCATAGCGGGCTTAAAGAAGTTATGTATGCATTTAGGCGCTGAAGCAATATTTTATGTTTGCCACCTTCCTTAGGCTTAACTCGGCTTACACTCGCATCCTGTAGCAGAGAGTTGCGGCTACGTGTGCTCTACATTTCTTAAGTTTTCCGTCATTAGTTGTGCTCCATTTCATTAGTTGCTACCTACGGGCCAAAGTGGGATTAGTACTCACCTATTAAAAGAGATTTGCAACGACTCCTGGAATTAATAAAATATAATAAAACGTTTGCTTTAAATTTTGCTTTAAATTCTTGTTAATTTTATAAGATCATATAAAAACGCGCGAGATTGAAATTTAAAAGAAATATTTCGGCGTTAAAGATTGACGCTCTTGATTCGACTAAATTGTACAGCAGAAAATGGCATATTAAAAATTTTGTAATTAGTGAAAACTAATCAGTTACCAATTTTTTTTAGATTTCGTGTCTCAGATAGAGTGATAATAAATTCCTATTTTTTAAAATAGTGAGTAAGGATCACGATTTACGGATATGCACCTGGAATGTCCAGTCTCTCAGTAGGGAAGGTGCCTCTATCCAACTGGCGTAAGCCGTGGAAAAATATAAGGCTGACAACACCGCCATCCAGGAAATGCGATGGACACGACAGGGAAGCTCAAAACAAGCAACCAGGACATCTACTAGAGCTGCCATGCGGACAGATGCAAATTCGGTTTTGAATCCGTGGTCAGTCGGCGGCTACGCCACCTTGTCTTTCGATTCACCCCTGCGAATAAAAGAGTGACTACAATTCGCATAAAGGCAAAATTTTTCAACATTCGCCTGATTTGCGCGCACGTCTCGATAGAAGGCGGGACTTGAGGACGTGTACGACCGTTGTTCTTGGGTATTCTAACGCAAAGGAAAGGTAAGAGAGGATTTTTGGTCGAACTGTCGGACAGTTAAGCCTCCACGATACCAACTCGAATAACGGTCTGAGGTCTTTTCAATTTAATTCTATGCAGAAGATGTTTATATGCTGTAGCCAACTCCAAACGAGAAATCGAGAAGGTATATCAAATAGAAGATATATCGTGAGTTTGCCACATAGCAGTGAGAAATGGCGCCGTATCTGATAATTGAGATGAGATTTAAAGAAGCAGATATTCGGTACAAGCTCGACGAGAACATCATTAGATATCATTTTGACGAAATGTAAAATCCATTTGTCATAATTAAAGAATGCACTCCCTACGCCAAAAGCAGTTTTATTAAATCGTTCCAATTTGTCGTGGTGCCATGCATGATATAGCTTACCTGTATATATAATTTCTCTATTTTTATTTATGTATGTGTGTATGTATGACACAGTTTCAAATTAAAATTGATGCTCATTGCCGCGCACACAAACGAACACAGTTCATTTTCATACGCGCTCAACAGCGAGTTCACTACACTACACCAATACAAGCAAATGTCATAAACACCTAAAAGTATGCTGTACTTTCTGGCTAGTTTTTCATACAAATTTGCCGGGCAGCACTTATTTTCATGCTTTTGCCGCAGTTTTTAATGATCATTAAGAAAGTTTTGCTATAAAAATGAATGCATTTAGCTTTGCGTTGGCATCACTCGCCGCTACTTTGTGGCAGACGCTACTGGCCCCTTACATTATGCTGTACATTTTTGCGCATTTTTTCTTTATGTGTGTGTATGCGTGTTTTTTGTAGCAGTAAGCGCGTGCAATTTAATGCGCTGTATTTGCACGCCAGGCAAAAAGGAAACGAAAATTGAAATTATAATTAAAAAGTTGTAACGCGCGAAAATTTCGAGACTTTCACAAGTGAGTTACGGAGTGTGTGTGTGTGACAGAGAGTTTTTTAATTGTATACTGCCACGGTTGTGTGTATTTAGAAGCATTTTATGAAAAGTGGCATGTAAGTGTATGATTCCTTACGGTTTTTAATGGCTTTCTTTAGACGAAAAGAAATCTATATAATATTTAAAGATTTTGTACTTTAACCCTGTCGTGACGGAGTTTTATTTTGTAAACCGAGACTCTCTCACCAGAAATTTATCGAAATTCAGAAAGACCGAGAAAATTGTATTCCGCATACTCAGAAATCTCGGTATTGTCCTTTTTCTCTAAAATATATTGTCCTAATAAGCATTCTCCGTGGGACATAAGATCCCAAGAAGCATTTTGAATATTCTGTGTAGATTTTAAAAACAAATAATATATAACATTAGCTAGTTTTCAGTGGAATTTCATATTTATTGCTCAATATCCTCTCGGGTTAGCTTCATTTTGGCATCTTAAATACGGATTGTGACACATTATTCGCCCTAAGATGATTTAGTGAACTTGGGATATATAATACCAATACGTTTTTGTGCATTTAGTCCCACGCATTGGTTTCAGGTTCGAAAAATTAGAAATCGTATTAGTAACTATACTTTACTTTATTGTATTCAATGGAATTAAAATTATCTTTATCGAAAGCTCTCCTTTTTTAAAGCTACCAATTAAAGGCACATTCAAGCTTTCTCTTCTTTCTGGAAACAACTTCAATTCAACTGCAACTCAGCAACTGCTACAGCAAATTACAACTTGCCACTTCAACTTAAATTATAATGCCACATAAAAAAAAGAAAAGGACGAAAACCCAAAATGCAACGATGAGCATAGGAAAGACAAACACTGCCATAATTTCCAAGGTGTAGAAAACGTTCATTGCTCCGGCATGCCTACTTGAGAATATCATTTCAATGTAATCGCTCTTGGCATGCCACTCCCACACTTTAACAACGGCAGCGGCAGCAACACGAAGTGCGCATTATCATTTGCTATTGCTGTACTTCCTACAACTACAACAACAACAACTACTTTCCACTTTAAAAGGCACACCACCGCTGACTATCGCACTTGCCGCACGTATTCGCAGTCATTGAAGCTGCCGCGCCGTGTACTTACGATCCGACAATGAAGACTTCCTGCTCTACTTCCGGCACTGCTTCCTCTTCCGCTCACTGCACTGTCTATCCGTCCGTCTGGCTGTGTGTCTGTTGCGCTATTATTTCCATCCTGTTGCTAGTCTACGCTATGCAGTCATTGTTTTCCTGCCCATATTTCCATTCATTCATTCCCTCATTTATTCATTCACTCGTTGTTGCTGCTGCTGTTGTTGGCTGCTCTCTGCAATGTGCAACAGCAGTGACGCGAATAAGGGGCGCATTATCATTTCCACATTAACGCGAATGTTGTGAGAAATTTTTTCATTGTTTTTCTGTTATATGTAGTCAAATTGGGAATGAAATCGATCGAGAAGTGCGCTTTTAAACAGTTACAAGTTCCATGATAATGAACTTGGATCTGTTATTTCATTGTCAATTGTTACACCAAAATGTCTCTCAATTTTAATTATGATTTTAAACTGATGAGTCAATTTCTTTGCTCTTTCTTACTTTAACACGAGCAAATAATTCAAATTGTCGCACCCACAAATCTGCTTAGTATCATACAGAAATATATTGTTCTTTCTTTTCTACGACAGAGAAAGTTAAAAAAATATGATTCAAACAAAATTACTTCTTCCATGTCCTTTTGTTTCCTACATTCGCTCTCCCAATTTGTTGCATAAATGTTCATTATTCTACCATTTATAATTTTGTGTTGAATTCAAAAAATATATTGTTTCTAGGCACAAAACTTTTAAAATATTCAGAGGAATACCTTAAAAGTTTTGCATCGACATTCATAAAAAACTAAAAGAAACATGTTGATCTATTCCTTCTATGCCTTGAATTTGTATGCATTAAATCTATGATGATGTAGGTAAAACCGCTGCATCTAAATATATATGAAACCAATGCAGAGAGAGATTCAAAGTGCTTAATTTATTTTCAAATTAAATTTTCCACTAAAATTCGTCTTAAATTTACTTGTATCTCAACATGTCCGTATATATAAATTCTAAATTGATAGGATCGTCAATTATCTCCTATCGTCATTTATTTACTATGACAAAGAAATTGCAGTCTTCTGAGTAAAAAAATTATCAAATGCCTATTTTTAGCTGAGCTTTATCAATATTCGATGCATACTTTACAACTTTCCCCCTTTTTCTGATTTTAACTCTAAGCAAATTCCAAGTCATGTTCGAATACCACTTGGCTTATAAGCCACCGAGTTTGGTTTGCAGCGAATTGCCGAGAATTTAATAAAGTGCTCTGCCACAGCTGGGATCCGCTTGTGTGCAGGACCTCAGCCTTATGCAAAAAAGCAAATAAATTGCAACAACAAAATGGCGAAGCATGAAAGAACTAAAGCATCAAGGCACGAAAGGATGAGCAGCCTTGAAATATTTTCACTTCGTTGTTCATGAAAATCGGTTCGGTTATTGCTGCATTGGAGCCGCTTGCGGGGTGTGGTAAGAAGCAGCTATATTTGCTGCTTTGCCTGAGGCACAAACTATAAAAAACAACAACAGCAAAAATAATAACAACATTTATTAAGTAACTTTAGTTATGCGATAGAGCAAATATTCGCAACAGCATATTTTGCCAAAGAATTCGCAACCGAGCAATTTTTTTGGCTTGAGAATTCACATGCTATTTTAAAGGAGAGGGAGAGAAAGAGAGAGCTGCAGGAAGGGCATGTGCTGAAGGAAGAACGGCTGCATAGCGTGCTGAAGAATTTTAAAATAATTATGGCAGAAGTAAGTAAGTGCACAGGACTTAAGCCGCAACAGTTTGCCGAAAAGGACTTGGGCAGAGGGACGTGGGATAGCATGTAGAAGAGAAGATGGGAAGGACGAAAAAGGAATAATTGAAGTGGAAAAGAAAGCAGTGAAACCAAGAAGGAATACAAGGGTCAGCAGCAGGAAACCAACACTTTGTGGTTGCTTATTGAATTGAGCTGGCTGCAAAGCACATTGGCTATGGCTGCAGGATAATGGCATGTCCTGCAGTTCGAGATAGCTTCATAACATGCTGAAAGCAGCCATTTTGTTGTGACTTATTATACATTTTTTGTTTGTTATGCGTGCACGCTTGCCAGCTTAGCTTAAATTGCAAGCGGGCGAATTATCCTTTATCCTTTAGTGCCTGTTTGGGTGTTAATTGCATATTTTCGCTTTAAGTGCTACTAAGATATCCTGATATCGCTGAAACAAAACACTTAATGCGCCTTGCAAACTTTGTCGCTTCAGCTTCCTGTGCTTGCTCTCGCACTTGCTTATGTATGTATATGCTTTTGTGTAAGTGTATATATGTGTTTGTGAGTGCTTGCTCTTTTGTCTTTTTCCCCCAGTTTTGCGCCGTTCATCAGTGCCGCCGCGCCACATTTTAACGCACACCACCTGCCGCTTAATGTAGTTACTTTAGCGGCAACAACAGCAGCGCTCAGCTGCTCTCCACGCTGCCGCCCATTCTTGCGCCAGCTTCACCCCCGCTGCCCGCCCGTGCAGCAGCAGGTAATATAATAGCGAATTTGATAAATGCGCCTTGGAGGTTGTTTAATGTGCGCTGAAGCATGTTGCTGCGCCATAAACGCGGCAGGCGGCAAGCAAACGCCAGCAGCAGCTCCAGCAAAAAGGACGAAACTGTATGTAATTTTTTATGAAGTGCTCAGAAGATTTCCTTTAAGTGATTTTAATGATTTAAAGCATTTGCGGTAAATTATTTAGTAAGTTTCTGCTGCGGCAAAGTTTTGGCAGTGACTTATGCGAGGCATATGGAATGCCAGTTCTTTCTTGTTTGTGTAAAAAAGAGGATATGTGAAGCTTATTCGAATGGAATAGGCAAATTATGAGGAAGTGTGTGTTTTGATTTGGTGCCTTTTTTCAAAAGGGAATTTTATGCTTTGTTCCTGGGTAAAAAGTGAAAAAAGTATAAGGGCAGCCTTTTTAAATTTGCTTAAAGGTAAGAGTTTAGAACGAAGCGCACAGAAAAGTGTAAAAAATATGTGTTAATGCTTAAATTAAGGTTGTTAAACAGTGAAGCCTGAGGCAGCAACGAACTAGTTCAATAACGTAATTCATGAATTTTGAAACTATAATTGAGTCAATTTTGAAAAATAGTGCGAAATTTGTGAATTTTTGTAACATTGAAAAAAAGGATATATGCAGCCCGTCTTTGCTGTCAATGCAAATCGAGTTATAGTCTCAATATTGCTTAAAACACTGCACAGCACTTTCGAAACTGGTTTCACATTTATTGATAGCATTGGTGTTGCTGCTGAGCGCACAGTTTTCCAAATATCTCTTGCGTTTTAGCGCACTGCAGTTTAACTACGCCATTGAGACATCATAAATTTGCGCACACTTTTACTGTTGTATTTGTAGAGTTCGCACACACACACACCCACACACATACAATAATGTGTGCCAAAAATCGCAGCAGCTATAAAAGCAAAAATCTATAACTTTAAAACAAACTTTTCAATTTCCCCACTGCTCGCGCTTTATTGTCATTTGCGCAATCCCAGCTCATGTAGGTGAGAATATATGTATGTATATTTTGCTTCTGCTACCCTCCCAGCAGGCACATAAACATTTTTCCACTTTATAACTTTTTGAATGTGCCTTTGTATGTATGTGAGTTGTGCGTGTGTTCATAAGCATCTTAAATATGAGCGCGCCTAAAAGTATGCACACATATTTTGCTGATTTCCCTCACTCAATAATGGCCATAATAACTTGTCTATTCGTCTTTCTGTGCTTTTGTGGCCTGCAACTTTTATGCTTCTTCTCTTCTGTTTTTCTGTTGTTGTTGCCGTTTGCAGTAAACAATTCTCACACACACACACACCCAGCCAAAACAAAAATGTGTAATAAAATATGTTGCCTGCTCTTTGCACTGCATTTGTATGAGTGCGTATTTGTTTTGTGATTTATTAGCACATCAAAATGTTGTTTTCTCACAAATGCACAGCAACTGTAATACTCACACAGCTACCTGCACTTATACAAACAAATGCTAAGTAGCTGCGCGAGCGGCCATTCACTTTCAGCGCCTCCAACGTCTGCCAGAGACGCTCAAACTGCCTACTTGTCTATTTCTGCACAATCGTATACACTCATAGAAATTTCCAAGTATTAGAAATATTAAACTGTCTGCTTAGTAAATGTAGTAATTCCTTACTAATTCGTTAGGACCAAATTTCATAACCATTGCAATATACTTATATCTACAACCACATTAGTAATATAGCGTTTGGATATCCAATGAATACTGCCTCATATCTTTTGAAGCTATGCAACCGTGAGGATCTGTTAATAATTGTAGAACTGTTACATCACACTTTACAGGACACGGGGGCTAGAATAGTGGTTTTCTACTCCAAATGAAATCTAACAAAGTAGTTAGTTAAAAAATCAATATTATCAATCCTTTAACGAAAAGTTTTGTGAAAGAGCCTGAAGCACTGCTAAGTTTTTGTCAAATATCTTGGTAAGTGTCAAGGAGCATGTTGCGAAAAAAAATCTCAGAATTTTACCATATATAGTGCCTGCATAACCCGTGATAATCCAGAATTACTCAGGATAAAGCAATAAAATTTGAATTTTTTCAGAAAATAAAAATCATACTTTCGCAGAAATGCTTCAGCTCCGAAAAATTGTTTATATCAAATTATTGGAATTCGTTATGAAAAGGAAAAATCATTGCAATTATTGTTGTTGTTGTATGCCTAAAATCTGCTTATTTTCATACAGCAATGGAATGTTGTTGTCTTTTCTATGACTAAAGTGAGTACATTGGATGCTTTTAAAAACTTTAAAGTTATGGTCATAATATAATGAAAAATCATACAAGTCTTGAACTTTTTCTAGCCAACGGCTCCAAAATTTCAATAAAATTTCATTCAATAAAGCTAATACTTAAAGTAAAGCAACTTGAATATTTAATTGATTAACTAATTTTTAATTAACAAATTATCATAACAAACTTTCAAGCAAGCTGTACTAATCTAATTTTGTGAGTGTATCCACAGAAAATTCCATTGCTTAAATGTGATTTGCATTTGTTTGTATGCGTATTTCCTGCAGAGTTTTTCTTTTATTTCTTTCATTGTTTCGCTTTCTTCTTACTGCGCCTGTTATCTGCTCAGCTTGCCTAAACATTGCCAATGCCACTTAATATCCTGTGGAAAATAATAAATTTGCATTGAGCAATTTTGTGTGCGAAGAATTTTTTAAGACACAGCAGGTAACTTCCTACATGAGCGTTGCCAGGATATGCCAGTATGAGTGTGTAGCTGAGATGTAGGCAGGCTTACAGCTAGCATGCGTAGGAGAAGCGCTTGCAAGGACCACCCACAGATGTTAAATTGTCTTTAGTGCCGTATGACATAAATCTTATCTACGATTGTTGCTCGCTCGCTCGCTGTGCTTTCGCTTTTATGTATGTATATGCATGTATATGTGTGTGTGTGTTTGTGTGTGCCTGCCAGCCTGCCTGCCTGCATTGAAATGACTTTCAAAATCTTAGCAATTCATCCTGTGCCAAAGAAATGTGGCTTATGTCTGTCTTGGGATGCTTTTGAGTTGTGCCAGAAATACTTGCGCCACATTCAGGCCAAAGCAGTTGTGGAAGATGGAAACAGCAGTGGAAGAAGATGAACAGCAGTGCAAGGCATGTCACTTTTTTATGTTTGTGTGTGTGTGTGCAGAAACATTTCGCATATTTTTGCTTCAATTTCTGCTTGCTTTAGTATTTGCGCTTCTTTTGTGTTGTTTGCTTGGCATAAATCAAGCGTCATTTTGCAGCGAATCTTTCGCGTGTGCTATATTTTCTTTAAAGTATTTTATATTAAAGCTTTTTTAAAGCAAATGCATGCAGTAGCAAAACTATGATAAACATATACCTTGAATGATTTCAACCTTGTAAGAAAAGCAGTGTTTCTTCGTTGAATATTCGATACAAAAGGAAAAGTCGAGCTTCTCTTTATTTTACAAAAAGTTAAAGAAGAAGATTAGAAAACAAAATGATAAAAAAATGTATAAGTAAACGTGAAACATATGTTTGTGCACATGGTTGCATTTTATGGTAAAATTCGCTCAATTATTGCCATTGGTACCCCTGCAGCTGTTGCAAATGTCTGCAGTTTCTTTTAACTACGATGGTAACTATGGACACATTAAATGGCTGGATTTATTAAAGCTATTTAATGTTCCATATAAATCTCTTCGTCATACTCATATATTTTATACTGATGCTTTTAAGTCAGGCTATGCTTTGAATGAGCCAATCACTAGATCTCTCTAAGAAATAAATAATGAAAGTGCTAGATTTAATGTCGATTTTTCAATGGCTAGAAATGAATTCAAATCTTTACTCGCTTTCTTTTCATAATTAGTAGCATATCATTATAACTATTTTGTTATATATCAAGTCTGTAAAGTGTCTGTAAACTATAGAATTAACAATTTGAATTGTATTGAAAAAAGCATTTTTGACTTGATCGAATCATTCTTTTTAATGTTAAATAGAGCCTTAAATTTCATGCAAAAATAACTGATTTCCTTTCACCACACCTATTAATATTTTTGTTTATATATATCTAATACATGCGCCATATATCCTTTTTATGGACAAGCAAACATTTTGCACGTAATCTCTGCCACTTTTATATATAAACACTTTGTACAATTTTTAAAGAAATTTTTTAATTATTTAAAGATTTTAATAAATTTTGATATAATGTTTACATTAAAGTATGCAAGCTCCTCACATGAACGCACTTAAATCTGCTTTAATTCTAACTATCATATTTTTGGAAATTCTAAACACATTTAAGAGCGTGCCATATACATAAATTCTTTTTGAAAGACTTCAGCAGCAAATGCACGAATTGCACACACCAAAGCTTTAAAGTATCTTGCCCTTGCACAAGCGCCGATATACTTGTATATGTATATGTGTGTGCATGCGCTTATTTCCCATGCTTGCGCATGTATTTCCTTGTTGCTTTTGCCAACGCTGTCCGCTCCTCGCTGTGCTCGCTGCATATATGCTTTTAATGAAATGCAAATTCATTTTGTTTATACAATAGCAAAAATAACAATTTCAGAAAATACAGCGAAAAAATGCATAATAAAATAAAGCGCGAGAAGATTGCGCGAAAATAAGCATGGAAATGTGCAAACTCACAGCAACACACACACATACACGTATGTTTGCATAAGTAACTGTATGCACAAGCCCCCTCAACAGGGGAAATAAACTTATATCCGGTAGCATGTGATATACACTCAAACGAACATGCATACATACATATGCCCCGGTGACACCAGCAAGCAACAAACTCAGCAACAAACACAAGAGGAGACAGCAGCATAAAGATCAGCTGTTACTTGTATATGTGTGTGTGTGTGTAGCTCGGTTATTGTCAGCGGAGGGCATACAAATGAAATTGTTACTTTTCCGTTTGCCGTATTTCGTAAAGGGACGGACGTTGCTTTTGATAGCGATGCATTTTTTTGCGGCTCTGCTTTATTTTGCTTTTGTTGTTGTTGTTGTTGTTGTTGTTGTTGTTGTGTTGGTGTCCCCTTTCAGTGATGCATTGCGTGGAAATTGGAAGGGATGTTGTTTCTTATTGTTTTGTTTGATAGTAAAATAGGTTTGCCAGCTATTCACAGGCATTCTAGGTTGAAGCCACGCATGCGGCGAAGTGAAGTTGTTGTTGCTAGCCTTCAAAATTATATTGGATCTTGAAATATCAGGTGTAAAAAATGGATTCCATTATTTTTCGCATCGAATTAAAGGCTTTATTTAGCATAGTTGGAATGATCGGATTTAGGTTCTCCTATGCAATCGAAACAGTGCGATAGGACTCGACGATTTCCATGATTTTTTGGAAATTTTTCAACAATTGGCCTTCCAGTGCATCTTTGACATCAAAATTAACGTAACAAAATCGACGAACCCAAAATTTCTTGTCAGGAACATTAACACTATTCACATTTTCAGCTACCCCGGTATGCTTTTTCAATTTTTTCGTCGAAAAACTGTAAGATATGGCTTATTTTCTCTTTGCTGTTGTCCATCTTCCTAGCGCGCTCTAACAAAATAAAGCCAAGCTATGAAAAACTGTCTGATAAGTTTTTTCTTAAATTTCTTATGCCATTTAGCATAACCCGATTGCAGATAAAGCACGCGAGATACAGATCAGTAAATTCATCTATTCGAAAAATAATTAATTTTCATTTACTACACCTGATATAATTTTAGTTCCTTCAACTTAGACAATAATTAGAAATCAATAACGAACTTTAAGATGAAAGCATTACTTTCAATCTCTTCCAGCACAATAGATCCAATTCGCGGTTGTGTTGCGCAACAAAGGCCTTCTATCAATAACAATATATCTTATCTTAAATTTTTATTCTCTTTCATCTAGTGTACTTCTTTTTCATTATACTCTTTCATTTAGTCTTACCGCGTAACATCTATTGTTGTTTTCCACTATCATTCTATATATTTGACGTGTTTATTTTGCATTAATTATGCTTTATCATTCTTTATCATCCGTTAAAATTTCCACTCTTTAATTTTTATTCTTCTCATTCGCATTTCTTCTCAATGCTGTGACTTTTAAACCTCTCTTCGCTCTGCCGGCTTTTCATTTATTGCCATTGCTGCTTTAAAGAACACCGTTTAAAAAATTCCACAACATTCTTTGACTCTTCTCTTTTCCTGCTTGCTGACAAAAGCATACATCAGAAAGGCGCTGTTACTCTCCCCGAGGACACCTTGCTGTTGTAATATCTTCAATATGTTCCAATTTGGGGTACTTCTGTTGTCACCAGGAAAACACGTCTATCTCTGTCTGTGGTCGTTTATTCAATGATTCTTAGTTGCTACAATATATCTAGAAACGCGTAGCTGCGCCGACAGTGACGCCGGCAGAGGAGCGGTCTGCGCTTATGTATAAATATGCTTATGTAAATATAAATAATTGCTGGCGAAGAGTCGCCGCGGCAGAGAGGAGGTATCACGCTCACATCGTGACAGAGCCGTCGCGCATGTCAGGCATGCCGACTCAGCACTGTCCAGTTCCATTGCACTCAAGCGCGGTCATATTACCAGGCACTTGAGAAACTGCTTGGTACTTAAATATTGTGACCAAGTGCTACAATGTGTTTGTAATAATATTTATGCATAACACTGAGTACAGTGTGCATTCGATATGAGCGTACTACATCTCCCTCCTTTAGAAAAATAACGTAATTATATGAAGTTATTTTAATGATATATATAATATATAAGAAAGATAAAAAATTTTTTTTTTTTTTCGAATCAGAAAATATTGATATACTTAGATTTTTAGTTTATAGATTTTTTTTTTTTTTTGTATTTATTCTTTGTATGGCCATACTCGAAATATTTATAAGAGAAATAAAGTGATTATGAAATAAAAATTTTTAACCTATCTTTATGTACTGTTTGTTTCTTATTTTTATTATTTGAAATTATTATATTGTCATTTTCTTCTATACTTTCTACCTTATAAGGTCCAGTATATTTAAAATCTAGCTTATGTCCTGTTTCATTTTTCAATAAAACCTGATCTCCTATTTTTAAATCAAAATTTAAAGTATTTTTGTCATAGTTAATTTTTTGTTTTTGCTTATTTGCTTCTAACATTAATCTAGCTCTCTTAAATGCTTGCTCTAGTCTGAATTTAGATTCTTTAGCATAGTCTTCTATATTATATAGGGGTTTTATCTCATCTATACTATTAAAATGTTTTGGCAAATTTGAAGTTTTACCAAAAACTAACTCATATGGACAATAGTCGTGTGCTATAGAGGGTGTTGTGTTAAAGCAATATACGAAGTATTGTAGCCACACATCCCAATCTGTTTTGTCAACTGAGATGTATGAGCGGATGAACTCATTAAGTGTTCTGTGGCTTCGCTCCACGGTACCTACAGTCTGGTGATGATGTGCGGTAGAAGTTATGTTTTTGATATTCAAATTTTTGCATAAATCTTCGATTATTGAATTTTTATATTCTGTTCCCATGTCCGTAATGAACGTCTTCATTGGACCGTACTTTAGAATAAAATCTTCAAATATAGCTTTTGCTACTGTTTTTGCACTTTTGTTTTTAATTGGTATTGCTACTAGGTATTTTGTTAAATCGCAAATTAAGGTTACCGCATATTCATTTCCTTGTTCAGATTTGGGCATTGGACCGATCGTATCTACAATTACCCTGTCAAAAACCATTTGTGGCGTTTCAGTAATAGTCAATGGAGTGTTTGTATGTTTAGTCGTTTTTGACTTTTGGCACTTTGGGCATTTTCTTATATAATTTGATATATCTCGTGTCATATTTTTCCAATAATAATGCCTTTTTATTTTAGCTAATGTTCTAGCTATTCCTGTATGACCTCCTTGTATTGGATTGTCATGGAATGTAAACAGTATTGCTTCTTTCTCTTTTTCATTATTTAATAATAGGGTCACCGGCTTGAGTAGCGCTACTCTTAGAGATTGTAATATTTTATTGCCCATTATTTTAAAAGATTCTATTGAGATGGTGTCAAAGATCTTTTCGCTCGGTGCCACTTTGAGTTGGCTGATATTAAGTATACCGGCTTCTTTTTCAAGCCTTTGAAAGAATTGACCTAAGTCGAGACTTCCATTGGTGTACATATCGCTAACATCAATTCTTGCCATAACTTTTTTCCCATGTTTTAGTAAGCATAGTGAATCCGTTATTCGCAAGGTCACTACTTTTCGTACCTCATCATTTACAATGACTTCGTATACGTTGGGCTGAGAAGCTTTGTTTAGAGTTTGCTTATGCAAATCTACTTGTTCTTTTCCTGCGCAGGAGTTTTTCTGTTTACTTTGATTTCTGGTAGTGACTTTCAGAATGTTATTATTTGTTTGAATATTTTTCAAGTCCGTGATAGTAATTCTTGATAGTGCATCAGCTACATAATTATCTTTACCCTTTAGATACTCTACTGTAAAATTATATTCCTCTAATTCAAGTCTCATGCGTGTAAGTTTGGAACTGGGGTTTACCATTGAAAATAGGTAGGTAAGTGCTCTGTGATCTGTTTTGACAGTGAAGTGTCTACCATAAATATATGGCCGGAAATATGTTATTGCCCAATGAATAGCTGATAGTTCTTGTTCTGTTGTGCTTTTGTTGCTTTCGCCTTTTGTAAATGACCTTGATGCGTATGCAACTGGAAGCTGGAGTCCATTTTTGTTTTGAGTTAGGACTGCTCCACACGCTTGCTTACTAGCATCTGTAATAATGCAAAATTCTTTGCTGAAATCTGGGTATTGTAAAAGAGTTGGGTTCATTAGTGCCGATTTTAGATGTTCGAAGGCGTTTTGGCAGTCAGCTGTCCATTCGAATTTTACATCTTTCTTACATAATCTTGTTATGTGACGAGAGTAGTCGGCAAAATTTCTTATGAACCGTCTGTAATAGTTACAAAATGCAACGAATCTTCTAGCGCTGTCCGCATCATGTGGGACTGGATAATTTTGAATGACGTCGTATTTTTTGTCGTCGGGCAAGATTCCTTTGTCTGTGCATTTATGTCCTAGAAAAGTGACTTCATGCATGAAAAATGAACATTTTTCGGGATGTAACTTTAGGTTATGTTGCCTACATTTCTCAAAAACATCAGTTAAGTTTTTGAGCATATGTTTTTCGGAACAACCAATGACTATTAAGTCATCCATATAAAGGAATGCTTGCGAAGGTTCAAGTCCAGAGAAAGCTATAGTCATCATTCTCTGAAATGAATTTGGCGCTATTTTTAAGCCGAATGGTAATCGCGTGAAGCGGTATGAACCATTGCTTGTTGAAAAGGACGTTATGTCTCGTGAACTTTTTTCGAGTTCAATTTGATGAAAACCTGACATTAAATCAAGGCATGAAAAGTATTTTGCTCTACCTAGTTGATCTAAAATATCATCAATTCTAGGGAGCGGAAATTTATCAGACAACAGTTTTTTATTAATCTGACGATAGTCAACTACTAATCGCCATTTTTTCTGTTCGGAATTTGGAAGTGACTTTTTTGGTACTAATAAAAGTGGGCTATTATAAGCAGATACAGATGGTTCGACTATTTTGTCATTAATTAGTTTTTGGACTTGTTCCTGAATTTCATCTTTTTGACTATGAGGACTTCTATAATTTTTTATGTATATTGGTTCATCATCCTTCAATCTCAGTTTTTGCTTATAAAAATTATTTGTAGTTATCGATTCGGTTTCTAATCCGAATACATCGCTATATTGTGTGCATAATGTTGTTAGTTGTGTATGGAATTGTGGTGGAAAATTTTTTGAAAGTTGGGTTAATACAGATTTTTCTCTGTTTCCTACATCTGTTTTAACTACATCGTAGTTTGAAAGTGGTTCATATTTTAAGTTATTTATACTGACTAATTGATCTGTGTTTGTTGTATTTAGTAATCTTATGAATGCATTTTGGGATGTTGCTATGGTATTTGCTATATAGATACCATGCTGAATTTCCTGGTTCGGAATCAATACACTGTCTTCTACTGAGGTTAGTTCAATTTTTCGGACAACTTGGGATCTTGCTGGCAAAATTATGAAGTTGTTGCCAGAACTGTATGTTATTGGAACATAAATCGGATATTTTAAATTATTTGGTCTAATTATAAGCCAGTCTTCAGATGGCTTGAAATCTAGTTGACAGTTATATTTTTTAATGAAATCGATTCCTAGTATTCCATCACAAGGAATAGCGAATTGTGAATTTACGATATGAAAGTCGTGTGGAATTATATATTTAGAAGTTTGTATTTCGATAGAAGTTAGACCTTTTGATGTGGTAACTTCCTGACTTATTCCCTGTATATTGATTGTATGATTAGTTTGGATGTATTGAAAAACATCGGAATTTTCTTTTAATATGGATATTTCTGCACCTGTGTCTATTAAAAAGACTAGTTTATTTCCCGTTGCTACATTTATAAAAGTAACGAATGTGTTTTGGCTGAGATTGATGGTGTGAATTTTAATGTTTCTTACTGCTGAGTACCTAAAGGTTGTTGGGAGTTTCCCGGAGCATTTTGGGCTACTCTAACATTGTTGTTGTTATTATTGGTATTATTATTAGGGTAGTAACCTCCATTTTGGTGGTTATTTCCTCTATAACTTCCTCTATTGTTATTTCTATAGTTTCCTCTGTAATTGTTATTGTAGTTATAATTCTGGCCATTATTGCGATTATAATTATTATTATAATAATAACCGCGACCATTGCCTCTACCGTGATAATTACCTCTGTTGTTGTAATTACCACGCTGGCCTTGGCCTCTTTGGACGTACAATATTGAATTTGCGTTGCCTGTCATTTCAGTACTACATTGTAAGTATTTTGTGATGGCTTCGTTCATTGTTGTGAAGTTTCCTGCCTCAAGAATTGTTTTGAGTTTTCCATGTTCACAATTTTTGACCATTGTGTTAATGGCTTCTTTGGTGCTAAATTTATCAGCATGTTCGGCCGTTAGGCCTTCGTCAATATACGAAGCTTCCAAGAGCCTACGCAAATTGTCAATTTCTGTTGTGAATTTTTCAGCAGTTTTTCCTTTCTGTGTGGTTTTTGCCAATTTTGCTTTTACTACGTCGGATGTTTCACCAATTATAGTATCTTGCAGTTTTTTTATAATTTCATTGATTGTGGTTTCATTTTGTACCTTGTATAGTGTAGATCCTATTATTTTTGATTTTATGACTTCAACGGCTATCTCTTCAAAAGTGCCTTTTGTTAAATTTACTAACTTCAAAGCTGTTACGAATCTTTGAAGATGTATTTTTTGTCCATTAAATTCTGGAATGACATTCGAAATGTCTTTTATGTATGCCCGTTGGGCAACTGGGTCTGCCATTATGTTTTCTTTTGTGTCTATTAAACTTGTATTTGAATATAATTCCTCTTCTTCTTGTTCCTGTTCTATTTCTTCGTCTATTTCTGGTAATGTTATTACCGCAGGTATTGTCAGATCGTGTAGATCTTGTTCTTTTATATCAATTACTTCGCTTGATTCGTCATCTTCATCTTCCTCTAAATCTATTATATCTTCTCTAGGATCTATTACCAAAGGGGTATTTAAGATTGTCGGTATTAATATATCTAAATGAAACCTTTCTTTGATGGTTATTAAGTTCGTACGTAACTTAATCAATAATTTTGATATTTTTGACCAGTTCGTTTTATTTATTATTTTCCTATTATCATGCACTAGTATTCTTGCCTCGTTAAAGGAATTGACAAGAATCTTTGAATGTTTATTTATCGTATCTTTCTGTGTTACCCTATTCTGGCTTAGACATTTGTAAGATTTATCAAAGGTTTCTTTTATTTCCCGGATATGGAGACTCAGTCGCTCCCATTCCATACTAAGGTTTCATTTCTATTTTTATTTCTATTTATTCTCCAAAAATCTCTCTCAGACAACCATATAATCATTGTACATATATATATTTTTGTTTTATATATTTTAAATATATTTTTATGATAATTGTCTGTGCGTTTATTAGATCTTATCCAGATCGTTAGCTTGGCTTAAGGCCTTTTTCGTTATACACTTATTGTGTAAGCGATAAGCTTTGTAAAGGATATAAACGCACAAAATTACAACAATTATCGATAACAATATATTTGTCACCTTTGAATCAATATTTGTTGATTCGATTTTATTAATGACATTAGCAGTGGAGTCCACTGTTTTGGTATCGACTATACCCATTATGGTTGTATCAAATTTACTTATACTATTATTTTTCATATATTCTCAAATCAAAAAAGTTCAATCTCAAAAAAAATTAGTGAGTTATTATAAGTATTCTGAATGATTTTATAAGCTTTTTTTTTTTTTTTTTACAGCTTTCTACCTATTTGTTCGTATAGCTTTACGGGCTATACTGCTATCGGGCAGATAAGGTTCCGCTCAATTTCACAATATGTTTCATAATATATATTCTTAAATTAAAGATATATGTTTGTAAAAAAAAAATTTTCGTCCTTCTCGGCTGCATCTGCTTCTGTTGTCCGGGGCCTATGGGCTCAGGCGGTACCGGTGCCGGTCATCGCACAGGTTTTCTTTAGGCAGGTAGCCTCGCAAAAAGGGCTTTCCAGTGGCCCTGGGCAATCACTCGGGCACGTTTTCGGTTTTTTCGGTATCTGCTTAGGGAGTGGAGGTGTTGTTATTTTTATTGTGTTTTTAATCGTCTTTATCACTGAGTGAGCTGGGGTTATTGGCTTTCTCTGGATGAGGCTTGCTTTAAGGAAGTCAAGTTCCTCTTGTAGTTTTTGGGCAGTTGCCCAAGGGGGTGGTGTTTGTTGTTTAAAAAGTAGCCACTTTATGTGCGCTATTCTTTTCTGTATTTTATTTTTCACACCCCCGCGGTTTGCCATAACCCCATCTCTACTCACTCAGTTCACTCCTGGCAGGATCACTCAGTTCACTTCTGGCAGGATTCGTCAGCTCACTCCTGGCAGGATCGGTCAGTTCACTTCTGGCAGGATCGGTCACATGGAATATCTCCACGTCACGGTCGCCATGTAATATCTTCAATATGTTCCAATTTGGGGTACTTCTGTTGTCACCAGGAAAACACGTCTATCTCTGTCTGTGGTCGTTTATTCAATGATTCTTAGTTGCTACAATATATCTAGAAACGCGTAGCTGCGCCGACAGTGACGCCGGCAGAGGAGCGGTCTGCGCTTATGTATAAATATGCTTATGTAAATATAAATAATTGCTGGCGAAGAGTCGCCGCGGCAGAGAGGAGGTATCACGCTCACATCGTGACAGAGCCGTCGCGCATGTCAGGCATGCCGACTCAGCACTGTCCAGTTCCATTGCACTCAAGCGCGGTCATATTACCAGGCACTTGAGAAACTGCTTGGTACTTAAATATTGTGACCAAGTGCTACAATGTGTTTGTAATAATATTTATGCATAACACTGAGTACAGTGTGCATTCGATATGAGCGTACTACACTGTATATTGAAGAGCATACCTGCCACATGAACCCCGAATGCCAGGCAATTTCATTAGTTTGCGCAGCGCTTGGAAGAAAGTGGAAAAGCTCAAGCAGGCAATATCAATGTTCCACTCTTTAGATCTAGCGTTGCTTGCAGGCAGGTGGACAGGCAGGGAGACCAAATGCTGTTTTAATATGGAAAGCCTGTAACCGAAAGTGCTGTGACACCAAGCGGCGCGAAGCTACCTGCTAGTGTGCATCCTAGTTTTTGAACATCTCTCTTTTGGTGTTGGTGGGTGTGCAGCAGCCTACGCCGAGTTGGGCTTCGAATTTCTGCGCTGCTGCTGTTGACGTTGTCAGCGATTTTTATAGCGCTGCTTTTTTACTTCCACTGCTGGTCCGTCGCTGTGCTTATTCCTTTTTTCCAGTTCATTGTTTGTACACACTCCCTCACAACCACACTTAAACACACTCGCACACACCTACACACACATATACATTTTAATAGAGTTGAATTCCTGCGAGTTCGTTGCAAATTCCCGTGAATTGTTTGCCTAAGGAGCCAGCTGCATACTCGTACATATGGCGGGAGGAGCAAGGCACCTGCAGAAAATTTAAAATTGCCAATATTGATTTATTGTTGTAATGTCGGCTGGTGCCCACGTCTTCGATATCGCATGCCAGCGTCGCTGAAATTCCATTTCCCTGCTGGTGCATGCGCATGTAGAGGAACGCGTAGCGGCGACCATATAACTCACTAGCTCAAGCGAACGAGCAGTGCCTCTGGAGTCTTCGGTGCGCTCAAGCATAATTTATTATGCCATGTTCACGTTTCTTTGCACTTTTCTTTCACTTGTGCCTGCGCCGGAAGTGAGCTGAAACGAATGGAATTGAGTTGAATTTAAGCAATTTAATTTCATATTTGACAGCTGAGCTAATAAATTCCAAGGAAATTGTCTTGCACTCTTTGGCTAATGAGAAGAAGATGTTCTTGCCTGGCAAGAAAATTAGCTAAATTTTGGGAGAAAAGAGGAATGTCGGTTGCTGCGAAAAATTCGCAATATGAGTGATAAATTTTGAAATCTGAAATAAATGAGTTGTAAATATTTTTGTGCAGAAACAGTAAAAGTTTTGTGCTTTCAATTGGAGCTATAGCATCAAAGTTAAGCTATAGCACATTTATATAACACATCTTGCTCCATTCTGCTTCTTTTACATAAAATATTTTATATACTTTTAGTTACGTACAGAATATTTATTTTAGCAAATTCAGTCACTCTACCCAATTATTTGCATTTATCTGAGAAATCGTGCTATAATATATGGATGGATACTCTTATAGCCATGTAGTTTCTAAACCATACCCAATAATTTATGTAGGTACTATAACAAACCTTTACCTTATACCAGATTCGCTATTTACAGAGCTGCACTATATACATACGCAATTGCTCACGAGTATTTTCTTTTCCATTATTTGCCCGAAACGTAGGCTTTCTATTCAAACTTTTACTCGTATCTCTGCCGATTTGAATAATCCACCTTTTCTCCTTGACTAAGCTGTCAAACAAACATTTTTCTTTCTTGAAACTGAATCGTTCTATGCGTACTTTTTGTTAAAATCTCAAAAACCCAAATATTAGCCCCATCTATTCAAATTATATGCTCTTTATACCCTACACCTATGGTAATAGGGTATAATAACTTTGTGCGAAAATTGTAACGCATTAAAGAAGCCGTCCTAGGTATAGACATAAGTATATGGAAATGCTTAGAATCACTTTCTGTCTTGATTTCCGGTTGTCCGTCTGTCCGTCTGTCTGGCTGTCTGTTGGCGCAGGAGAGAAAGAAGGAGTTGTCCGATTTTGACCAAATTTGGCACACAGTCGCAGTGAACCTTGCACTACTTCAAGTTCCAAGATTAGCAAAATCGGCAAAAGCTCACAACGGGTCAGTAAGTCCCACTACCCCGGAATAAATTCAGTGAAATTGCTTTAAATTGTTTAATTACTCGTTAAAAGGAATGGTATTTGGTGTTTAAAGTAAGGTGTGGGCCCCCTATATCAACAAAAAAAATGGGCGTGGTCCGCCTACTATTTAGTCGGTAAGCGGAAAATCCTTATAACTTCCATAATTTATACACCAGTCAGTCCATATTTGGTCACTTCATTGCTGGTAATAATGTCTTTAAACGCTCCCAAAATGGGCATGGTCCTCCCACTCAGTTACTTGGTGTAGGGTATTACTCTGTCGGTGAAACCCGACTGATGCTTCCTTACTTGTTTATACGCAACATTGTTCAAACCTCTTGCCAAGAATTTTATCTCTTTTCCAAAGCTGGCCAAACACATTAAAAATTATGAAAAATAAATACATACATACATATATATATATATATATATTTAACACAAGCGCTCTCAGAACTAGGCTTAGGTTTAGCTTGCTCGCGCCAACTTCTGGTTGCATATTATATTTTAAGTACAAATGAACAGGAAGTGCTCAGATTTGATCCGGCGACTCTAAGCATCACGAACCGAGCATTTGTGTCACGGCAGCGCAATATGCAATAATCCCGATTGTTGCCTACTAATGTGAAAATTTATCCCCTTAAAGGAATCTCTGAAATCGCAAAATTTTGAATGGTTATTTTTTTTTATGAACCCTTAAAAATTGTTTGTCCAGATTCTTGCGGTATTTTCTAGCAATGTTTCCATTCTGAGCACAATTTCTAACCAACAAAAACGCAATCGCCTTACCTTCAGCAATCAGCAGAGCATTAGTCACAGCAAACTTTAGTCCAAAAATTGCTGACCGCTGCACAAAATTCACCTTTTCAAATTTTTAACAAACCAATACCGCTTGCATCAATCGCGCTCCTGCTCAGCCGCGTGTGATTGCCTGGTTTGGTCGCACCACAAACGGGCAGACGGTACCCTGCCCCTTTCAAACCATACTGAAGAACCGACGCTAATGATACCCCGGTGAATATTTCTGTCTGACTGAATCAGAGCGTATTCGACTATTTTGCAATTTTCGTTTACCTTCTGCGTTGCTGGCCAACAAAGCGGACCACAGAGTTGCCAGAGTGCTGCCACACTGAGCGGCAATAGCGCCTGCCGTGGCCGCAATCCGAGCCACAGCTGAGGCACGGCCAGATGTAGATAAAACAATTTAAAGGATTTTCACGGCAATCGCACGCTGTCAGCAATTGGAGTTGGCTTACAGGCTTGCCTCTGCATAGATAAATGCTGGGCATCGGCGTGCACCCTCAGCTAAACGAAGACAAACGGACCGAGCGACGAACAGACGCGCATGTATAGGGACAGATGGACGCTGGCACCGACGAGAGACAGACGAACCAATGAATAAATAGAACATCACAGGAAGGCTCCCTCGTATTGCTGTATAGTGGTATGTGTGTGTATGCCCGTGTGCACGTGGCTTGCAACTGTGAGCACAGACAGCTGCACGGCATTTTGAGCTTATTGTTGGCAGTCCTTTTAAAAGGATTACGCGACCATTTTGCTACTATTGCTACTACTGTAGTTGCTTTCGCTGCTCTGCTTGCGGCGGTGATTACTTAATTGGGCTGATTAAACCGAAGCTGTCTGCTTTACGCAGATCAATGCTTAAAAGTGACGTGCGCCGGAAATGGAGAGGATGCCGCCTGCTGTATGGCACGCCAAGGACGATTGCTTATTTGTCTGTCTGCTTGTCTTTTTGCCAATAAGAATTAAGTTCCTTCAGTTGTGTTTTAGCAATTCATGATAGTGGCGCTGCAGTGATTCAGTGTAAGTGTGATTGGTCTCTGATGCGAAGCGCTCGCAGGTTCAAACCCTGGCCATAAAAGCATTGCAAACTTTTGGTTTCAAATTGTTTCTTTGCATGGCGTTATGTCTCCCAAAGAACTGGTAATGCTCAGAGAAATTTTTGGTCATGAGAAAAGACTGCTATAGAATGAATTTGTAGGTCCCATTAACTCTCAAAAGCAATTATCACAAACAAGTCTGTGTGAGAAAGTACGGCCTAGGCCTAATTGGAAGGGCTGTTGTGTCTTTTATATACTTCTATATACATATATTGAGTGCGGTCATTTGTATTTTCCTTGTATCAAAGTTAGGAATAAAAGAAATGAAGAAATAAGTTTGTTAATCAATTTAAAGAAATTCTGTCATATATTTTCAGGGTTCGTGGGTTCGTTGAAGAAAGATAGATCAACATTCTGAATAATTTATTTTTCGTAGTTTGGAATCGGGTGTTATTTTTGAACTATTGAATGCTGTGCTTACTGAAAATATAGGATTTGTATTTGGTTTCCAAGCATAAAAAAATATTAAAATTTTTGTAGTAAAACATACATAGTAAAAAGAAGCCAAAGAAATCTCAGGCTCATTGGCCCACCTTAGCTTGAATCCGTTGATCTTTTTTTAATCGAAGCCATCTCGGAGAATTAGAAAATGGGTCAAGTAAGTCTTACATCACAGTCATTTATAGTTCTCACCAAAAAAATGTGCTCTACATTTGACTAAAATTCAAAACAAATTTATAAATGAATTTCAAGCAATTACGAAATATTTATAAATTCTCTTTTCATTTCGCAAATCCTTTTCAAAATGCAGTTAAGACTGCTAGATTCGTTTCTACAAAATGTAATTTTGTCAATTTGAAAATATTTTTAAACTAATTAAATAGCAAGCAGAGATTTTAACGACAATTTGTGAAAGGCCAACAAGGGGATAGAGGGAAAGCGTGGCACAAAACGCATAAAAACAAATTGTATTTGCTGACGTCGAGGCAATAGAATTCATAATTTAATGCTGCAGCAAATCAAAGCAAAGAGTAACATACACACACACACATACACAGTTATACGTACACACACACAAACAAAAGTCAAATCAATTCAATTTTCAAAATCACAAATTTTCAATAAATGCGCCACTCGCAAACAATTTTCGAAAATTGCTGCTGCAGCAGCAAAATTCATGCCGCATTCCCATCCCCTGAAGTGGTGGCGCTGAAGCGTTTTCGCATTAGCACAGATTTTGCAGAGCCAGCGATAAGTTTGTTCTTTTGTGGAAACTTGTCTGTGAGCGCAATTTGCATCGCTTCAGTGGGCAGTTGAAATCTTCTATATGAAGGATTTCATGGAACGCACTTGAGGACCTAAAATGGCAGCATTTTTTTTTTGGAAACTCTTTTGCCAAAGTAAAATTCCCACTTGAAAGTTAAAAGTACCTTTTGCCTTTTTCTGTGCAAGGAAAAGCTTTCAAGCCTGCTCTAAATACGGAAGATACGAGCAAGCTAGAGTTTAAGATATAAAATGAGAGTTAAAGATGGAATTGTGATTTACAAAATTTAAGGGAACCCTGACCAGAAGCGAGCGCTGGAGTTTGTAGGCAAAAGAAACCAATATTTTAAGTTGAAATCGTCAAGATTCTGGTGAGAGCTCGCTGTTGCGGGAGGACTGGGTTCAAATCTCAGCCCGGGCACTGAACCTCTAATAAAAAGATAATTAGTTTTTCAAAGAATTTCTTTGCGAGGCGCCACTCTTGCGATGATTTGGCAGTTCTCCGAGTTTCTTCTATGTCTCCTTAATTTTTGCTTGAATAAAACAAGCACATATAAATTAAAGCGAAAAAGCTTGGCTTGCAGTGGCTTAGTGGATAAGTGCTCGGTCTCTGATGTGAGATCTCGCTGGTTCGATCTCCAGCAGAAATAAAAAATAAACTACGTTCCTTTGCATGCAATATGGTCTCTCAGCAACTAAATGGCAACTGTCCCAGAGTATTTTTTGGAATGAAAATTAAAGTATCTTAGTCCCATTCGGATACGGCTATACGACTGGGCAGATGAGATTTATAAGAGAAAAGCTAGGCCTAGAAAAGCCTTGGTTAAACGGGCTATTACTCAAAATTTATGTATAAATCAGAGGTTGAAGAAGTTAATGAAATTAATATAAGAACTTTAAAAGAATATCCCTAGTTTTATATATTCAATTGTATTTAAATATCATTTCTTCTCTTTCTCTTTTTAGGTAATGCCACTAGCAACTGCTAATAAATTGCATATCCTGTCAGAGTACGAGGGGGGAGGGGCTCCCTCTGACTGCTGTGAGTGCTTGTGCCGTCGTGAACTGATGGCGAACGGATTCGCTTGCTTGCGCGGCGCGGCGCGTAATAATAGATAAACGCAATAAATTATTGCATTATTCCATTTACTTGCATGAAAGCAATAATATTTCAATTTTTTGTTGCTTTCACTTCTTCTACAACAAGAAAAGCTTGCTCTCACATGCGCACATAAATGCAACTGCTGGCCGTGGCAGCAGCAAATGTTGCAACTATACGTCAAACTGCTTGCTGGCAGCAATAAGCTTGATAAATATTAAAAGCGCTGGCAGCGGCGCCCTCTCGCGGCAGCAACATGCAGCAAATACAAAACAACACAAAAAGCAGCGCTGTCAACGTGCAAATATCATTTTTCTTTAGTTTTCGAAAATATTTGTTGTTTTTGTGTTCCTTGATTGAGCGTGGAGAAGCGGCGAAGGCAGCAAAACACTTTGAAGCGTTTCACTCATGATGCGCGCTGCTGCAGCAATTATGCTGCGCCAGTGTCCCTCGCCCAATAACGCCCCTTTCAATTTAAGTGATATGCCAAGCTGGGCATGCAGCGACAGCAGCAGCTTCAAGTGAAGGCAGACCAGCAAAACTGCAAAGATTAATTGATTTCCAGTTGGCTGCACAGCGTGTCTAGTGGCAGCTGCTGGAGATGTGTAGGGGGAGGGGAAGGGCTGGGTGCAAGGTTCTTTGCAAGCCGAAGTGCATCTCAGGATTGCTTATGCAAGCGTCTTCGGCTAACAAAATTTGATAGTCGATCTACTCAGAGAGGAAAAGGATTCCGGCATGTTCAACAACGGACTCAACGGACTTGGAGAAAGGAGAAGTAGTAAAAGCGGAAGAAAATTAAAGCCCAAGAGAAATGTAATGCAAAACAGTATGAAAAGTCGGAGAAAAGGTAAATGGTTGAGTCGAAATTATAGTAGGAGAAGCAGTTGGGGAGCGATAAATTAATAATAAGAGAAATACTGTGCGACAAATGCAACCTTGCATTTCGATCAGCTGTTTTTTTAGATTACTTTGTCTGTCATTCGCTCATGCAACCCTGTCGCCGATGGTCTGCCCCGTGCGATATCTACTTCCCGCCGGTCGCTTTCTTTGGCAAGCTAACGTCGTATGAGAAAGTTCACAATCTCATAATCGGAAAACATCGAGGGCAACTGGGCGAAGACAGCGATGTAAGATATCTCAACTTAATTATAATACTTCGTATAATAATCTTCAATAAACATTTTAGCCATTACTGGAATATTTAACTGAATGTAAAAAAAGTAGAAAACGAGACGAAAAACGTGTATTGCAGCGAGAGAAAAGAGAGCGAAGAGAATGAAAGAGATGTATAGGTAGCAACAGTTTGGAAAAAGCCACTAACTCTTGTTCAATTTTAAGAACAATTTTGTAAAATTTAATTATTTCTGTATTTATATAATTGCCAAATCGAATTTGTAAGCACAATTCTCTGCACAATTTAAGCGCCAACCCTACCAACCCCCTCAGGTCTATCTACTTTTTACATACGCTGCTCTGTGGCTATTAATTATTCTGCTGTCAACATTAGCGCCTGTACGTCTGTATTTGTGCGTCTACCAGTCTGAATGTTGGCACAGAAATTATGCCTAATGAAGCGAATTCTCAATTACGCTCTACCCCCGTCTCTGCTCGCCACCTTTTCTTCGCTTTCATTACCATTCCATGTGTGCTCAAGCCATTCCCCTTCAAAACTTGAAAGACAATACAAGGCGCTTCGGTGCAAGATTTCAAATTTAGATAGGTATATTTGCAATAATTGTTGATGTAAACACCTACACATTTACAAAATATAATTGAGCAGATAAAGCGGCGAAATAAGCAGAAATGAAAATTAGCTGTGTGCGCTCATAAATGCAGGAAGGCAAGAAAGGATGCCACCAGCCGGAATTCTTAGCAGAATTTGTTGGTCTCCAAGGAGCGCTGATAATACGCAATTACCTCAATTTGAGTGCCGCTGCGCTGGAAGGGGAAATATTCGCCATTAACAATGTCACGGCAGGCGCAAGTGATAAATTGCTTGCAGGCGCCAAGAACGGGTTAAGCCTGCAAACCAACGGCAGCTCAGAAACGAGCACAAGCCAGGCTAATTTTTGGCGCCGCCAAGCAACAACAACTTAAGTAGAATAATTTAAAATTTACGCCTGAATTATGTGACAATGGCGGCGAGATGCGAAGCGCGCTTTTGACATAAAGTATATAACTGTGCTGGGGCAGACACGCCAAGCAGGACTTAGAGGGGCGGCTGCTGTCGCTTGTAATTGGCTATAAAATGGCAAAAGGCACTGGCGCGGCATACAAATTGTTGTGTCTTGAAGCGTGGATGTTAGGAACGGGCCTTCGCTTTCACAGAAGCAGTAATAGCAGCAGATTTTGTTGTTATGTAGATGTGCGTAAGAGAGCTGGAGGATGGTGCATAGGCGAGAATGATTGTTCTCATTTTAAACTAAAATTTGCATTGTTCTTCACAGCTATTACAATTAAATTGAATGAGGCATTGAAACCGCAATAAATGCGCCCTGCTTTTTGGGTTCAGAATTCTTATTTCAATTCAAAAGATATCCTTCGGTTACTTTAATTTGTTAACAATTTATGCCGATTCTGCTAATAACATTTTCCAATATGAATTGTCATATCATAATACAGCGATCAAAATGTATACTCTACATTTTTATTCACCTTAATAGACGTAAATGCTGTTCAAATTATATAGAGCTGATTTTACAAGACTAAGATAAGTTTCTGACAAGACACTTCCAAGAAAAAATCTTTTATTTCAATATGTGTGTGTTTTCATAAATTTAATTAGTTGCGATTTCGGTAATGGTTTTAAGATCGCAGTTCCCGTTTTAAATATCAAAGTATCTACCATCAACACTGCTCAATCGATGTAATCACTTGTTTAACATTGTTTCTTTTCAACTTTTTATCTTTCATAAACAAATATTTTGTTCATGTTTTCTGAAATTCATATTCGAAGCTATCATCATGCATAATTCTCTTGTTATGTGAGTCGAGAACGCTCAAGCTCTGTATTAAATAGCGTTTGAAGAATAGTTTACATAGTTTGAGTCTTTTGAAAGTTTGTTGGACATGTTTCTATTGGTATTTTTATTGTGAATAATGTTAATTGGCTCGTGGTTCATGTTTTAAACCTCTATTTAATAATCTATTAATCTAGTAGAAACTTACAAATAGAGGTTGCTTTTCAGCAACATGTCGTAAAAATATAGAACTATTTTGTCCAATAGCACAAAAGACAAAGTAAAAAGTGCTTGTAAAAATATGAATACTAATTTTAAGCGCTCTTCAAAAAAGCTTGGTCGTGATTCTGTGCTTATTAAACCGTGATATCACATTTTGATTGATATTACAAAAGCAAGTTCTTTCAAATCCGAAAATCAGTTATTCGTCTCTCTCTATTATACTAAGTTCCTAGGAGTGGTTGAATTCAAAAAATTAGCTGTAGGCATCTACTAAAAATCTCTACATGCTTCTGATGCCAAATGAAACTCATATACCAGCCAGATTCTGGCAACATTCAATATAAAATGAGTAAAAATTGGCATGTAATTTTTTTTTGGATTTGACATTTTGGAAAAAGTTGTAATTTTAGTAGGCACAATTTTTTTTCAAAGCGGTAATGTGCCATAAATTAAATTCACACAACCGCAAACCGCAGCAGAAATTAAATCTTTCGATCTATACACACACACAGATACATATGTATATGAATGCATAAGTACATGCATGCATAATGCATAAATGCCATTGTATTGGTTGTTGAAAAGAGAATAGTGCATACATCACATGATTTATTAAATAAATAATTTAACAAATTGTATAAACGATTTTTTAATTACACAAACCT
The DNA here is from genome assembly GCA_963457695.1 of Neria commutata. Lineage (NCBI taxonomy): Eukaryota > Metazoa > Arthropoda > Insecta > Diptera > Micropezidae > Neria > Neria commutata. The sequence continues at coordinate 50,120,038 of OY735246.1, forward strand.
ATTAAAAAATAATAGTGTTTATTGTGGGCAGCGTGCGGCTGTATCTGTATGCGTGTGTGTATGAAGGCACATGCACAAGAATGCATGCATTAAGTTAAATTAAATTAAATAATTAATAATTATCCTGGCTGTAATGCACTGAGGCATGCGCGTAAACTATAAGCAGCTATTATGCGCGCACACACGCACATGCAAGCATATTCTCACACGCACACACTAACATACACTTCCATTACGGCATTACATGCATGCAGGCCTCTCGCTCAGCTGCACCATTTATGCTTACCTTTAAACTGTTTCCGCCGCATTATAATGCGTTGAAGCGTAATTTTGTTGTTGTTGTTGCCTTTGTTGTTGTATCCGTTGCACAGCAAATGCAATATTACAATGCACATACTTGCACATGCGTATGCATGCCTGTGTGAGTATAATTAGTTATTAACAAAACGCCTGAAATGCATTTAAGTAATCGCCGTGAGGCGTGGGCAGCCGGAAGGTAGTTTGGCGGTGGGCAAAAAACAATGCCTGCCCATTTTAAATGAAATTAATTGATTTATAAATTGAAAATGCGGTTGCGTTGACGTCAGACATGCAACACAAGCTAAAATGTTAGTAAGAGCAAAATCTTATTTTATTGAAAGCATGGGAGGTAAAGGAAGTTTTTACTTGAAAGCGAAACTTGTTCTAGCTACGGAAGCTAACACATTTTTTAAATTCCTTATACATTTTTTATAAAATCCACTGAAAAAAATCATCATTTCAACAGCTCTAAACAAATCATAAAATTATTGTAAGACATTACCAGAAATTAGCTTAATCCTTTTGCTGCCAGTTGCACTAACAATTTTCGTGCTACATCATGAACACATACACTCACACTTTATGGCGCTCACACATATTTGCACACAATTGACAAATAGTACCTATAGTAAATTGTTTATGAGCTTTTTTCACCCACTTTTTTTCTTCATTGTTGACATATTTTTGTGCTATCTTTTTTTGCTTTTTATTTAATTAAATAAATTTCTGTGTTCAATTAATATTTGACTTATTTCATATTTAATGGGCATTAATAACGCTGGCAAATGTATTCAATTAACTCCGCACGTTGCGGCGTCCTATCAAACAGCGCGCAATTTGGCGCCAGGCAATCGCATTTATCTTTTATGAGCGCTCGCGACGAAGCGATAAACATTTTATCATTCATTGTCATATGCCATATGCAAATCGGCTTGGCGCGGGTTTGAGTGCTTCTGCGTGAGGAATGTGATTTTCCAAAGAGTGCTTAAATTTAGGTAATGTGTGTAAAATGCTCCAGGGTACTTATGTGTAAAGGAGGACAGTGGGAATATGATTTTAATGCAAGCTTTCGGCAGTCGAATTTTTAGAAATATCTAACACAATGCTAAAATGAGAGCATCATAACATGAGAATTCCTTGAATTCATATACTTACCTACATACATATACATATAACTGTTAGCATGCTTTCGAAAAATGTATATGGAACAGCCTATTTAACATTCGAAGAAGAGAAGAAACGCCATTCTTTCTACTTTTGTTGATCTGAGTTATTTTTGTTGTATTGTATTTTAATTTCTTCATTGATCTGTATTCAATTGATTTATATTGCTTGATCTTTTGTTGTTTCTTATTCGTTTAAAATGAAGGAAACAAATGCATGAAATAGAACAATAACAAAGATTATTGAAATACGAAATACATTCGCATCTGAATATAGTGAACTAATTATTGCAAGGCCTGTTCAAAGTATCCAGGTTGTTCACTATATCAAGTTTGAAATTTTTTGTTAAAAAATCGATTTTTTTGCTCAAGATACACATCTGTGTATGAAAAGCCAGGAGATCATAAATGTTCCAATAAATGTTTTGTGGTTTGTTGTTGCTTTCTGCTTGAAGTTGCTTTCAAAATTTAGTTCACTACTTCGAGGTTTTCAATTATTCACTATTTAAATTAGGTACTCCATGTAAAAATTTGGTGTTCACTATATCGGGGGTTCACTAAATCCAGCCTTAACAGTAATTGTCTTTTCTAAAATATGACTGCTTTAACAAGACAGCGATTCAGACGATCCAGTCTACTTCTAGTTTTAATTCAGTTTTTGAATGTTGCTTTGATTCTTGGGCATATTTAAGATCTTCATTTAAAAACTTCACCTCTTCCTGATAAGCTTTAACTTTCTGTTTTATTGCAGAAGTGGTTCTAATTTTTGTGAACATATGCACTACCATGCTGATTCGAAGCAAAGATTGTTTCTACATAGTTACTCAATAGATTTCCGTTCCATTTACAAAAATTACTATAATTCGTCTGAAGAGTGATTGTTCAAGTTTTTCGGTTTCCACAATCTTAACAATTAGAACGATTCATTTTCACGATTCACTATCATGAACTCAACAGATGTTAATATTGCTGAATTAATTTAAATTATTTACGATATTCGATAAAATTGCTATTATAATACAGAAGTGAGGCCTCGATGACTTATGAAAATTGTCAGCCGAACTAGTCTTAAAAACAACTTGTATACAATTTTTCTCACTGCGGCTCATATTAGATATTCTAAGCATTCCCGTATGCAAATTGCAAATTTTCTTTCAATCATTCAAGCTTCTCTGCAACTCAAAGGCAGCAATCTAACAATCAGATACGTCACTCCCAGCCAACGTGTGGCAATGGCATTGCCCGCATATAAGCCTGTCAAGTGAGAAACATTTGTCATCTCGTGTCAATATCAATTGCCAAGCAATACACACACAGCTATACTTATACATACATGCATATATTTATTTCGCATGCCAATAAGTATACCATTTCCCTCAGCTTCTAATATTATGCTTATCCCTTATGCCTTGTTGTATTTATTTTAGCTATAAGCAAGTATCACACACTTTTGTACATGTGTCCTTTTCTCGGTGTCAAACAATGTCACACCCACAAATGCCAACAGCAAAACAACAACAACAAAAAATAGCAAAAAGCTGGCTCAGAGTAGCTTGTATGTGGGTGCAAACAAATGTGGGAAAAACAAAAGCCAGCAACAACAAAAACGAAAGGATCTGAAGCGTAGAGGTACCAGGCTCAAGCGTAGCAGAAATATTGTGACAACTTCAAGTTAATCGTTACAAAGTTAAACAAACAAAAATGCGCTACACATGCTGCATATACACACGCACTTCACATACGCACACACACATATTCGTAGCTCAGGTTAGTTTGGGCAGAGTTCGCCGTTGGCGCATGTCAGACATTTAACCTGTAAATTTGTGTCAATCTTGTTGACAGAATCAAGAATACTAACGCTGTATATATATAGTGAGGATGGTAGCCAGAACGAAACGCTGGGGGAGGGCTTGAGAGCAAGGAAATTCTTTTTAAGCTTGCTTCCTGTTGTTTGGCTTTCGTTTCGATGACTTCTTTTGCCTTTTTGTGCCCTTTTTTGCTGTTATTTTCTTGATGTGTCCTTGAATTTATGTCATACACTTTTGTTGTTGTTGTTGTTGTTGTTGTTGTAGTAGTATTAGGCTTTTTGGCAGTGAAGTAGTCCTAATTTTGCGTGTGTTTATCGTGTTTGTTGTCTTTGTTGTGTCGTTTATTTGTTTTTTACAATTTTGATTTCCGATTGCTTTTGAAGATTCTACCCACTTTCCCACCTGGATGCAATGATTTTGTAGCGAATTGTTGATTTTATTCTCTAGTTAGTAGTTAGATATGTGTGCTTTTTTGACTGGTAGGTGTGTTCTAAAATTTTCTTGTAATTTATTTTATTTGTCGTCTTTTGTGCGGATGTTTGCTTTTTTGGTACTAGCATGCTGCCCTTCATGTCCTTACAGAACCATTACATTTGTTGTTGTTTGCTTGTTTTGATGTGTCTGCGTATCGATGTGTTCTGACATTTGTTTTCAAAGGAAATTTCGTTAATAGAAATGTCAATCGATTGGGCAAACATTTCTCTTACCGTCGCCTTCCTGTGTTTGTCAAAGGGACATCAACTGACTTTGGCCTTGCTGCTGGCTGCAAGTTTAATACATAAGAGAGGGAATAGAGGGGGTAGGTAGGAAGTTCAGTAAAATTATGTATATAAAGAGATCATGAAATCTTATAGAACGTTATCTTTTCATTGGTTTTTTAAAATAATAAATACATAAATAACATTCGTAGAGTTCTTTTGAGGGCTCTCGAAAAGCAAATGAAATCTCAGAAGAAAGTACATAAATAACATTCGTAGAGTTCTTTTGAGGGCTCTCGAAAAGCAAATTAAATCTCAGAAGAATGAAAATGCAAAGTTATAAACAAATTAGATCTTATTGCTCTCATTACTTTTTTACATAGTAAAATTACACCAATTGATAAAGATTAAAAAAATTAAAACTTTTTAAAATTATTCAAAAAATCTCAAATTCCGCACTTTCATTTGTTGAAATTTTGTATGTTTGCAAATGTTTTTATTTCAAAGTTCGAAAATACAAATAAAATGTTCTTCAATTCTATTGTAGTCGCTTGTCGCCTACTCGTCTACTTATTCCATTTGAGGTACTCTTATCGTATAACTGACTTTCTCCTTTCTGATTATTTTGCTCAGTTTGAGCTGCATATTTCAGTGGCCACAGACCATAACAGCCTTACTCGAGTTAGGACAAAATTGAGTTTTGAAAGCAATCGTGTTCAGCGTGTTCAAATATATATGCTATACAATTTTAATGCTTGTATCTTCGCAAATTATCCATCAAAAATCTAATAACCTTTACATATACTTCAGTGAGAATTTGAAACTTTAGACTGCTCTCCTGAATAAATTGAAAAACAGACTTAGGTGGTTATGACTTGTTACCTGTGCTCCTTCACACATTTCATTTCAAATTGACTTCGATATATATTCGGATTACTTGCCTGCATCGTGAACGTAAGCAAGCGACGCATTGTGTGCACCCCTCATTAAAAATAGAGCAACTACATTAAGCATATAAATGGGCGCCACTATGAGAGAACAACAAAAACAACGAAAGCTAGGTAGAACCAACAATGGACGCACCATAATTTTCCACAACATAAAATAGCTAATTAACGTCATAATAATTTCATGCAGCTATCAGCGCAATAAATTTCCAACACATAAAAAGCTTAGCCAAAATACAGGGTGAGTCGGAATGTGTGTATTTGTGTGCGTAACGAGCAGTTGTAGTAGACACCTCTACCAAAACCTCACAGCATCCGCTACAGACGCATATTAACGCAGACCGCTTGGCTCAGTGGGAGTGGATTATGGTTGGTCGTGAAGCTCATAACTGCATTTGGCAACCGCACAAGACTTTGACTTGACCCCAACAACAACAACAGCAATGGGTAGTAATGGCTAAAACAACAACAAGACAGCATGGCGAGCAGAGCTAAGCCAATAACTAATTTGCCACTATTCCGAAGCGAATTTACTTGGGATTTCTCGAGGCGGATAAATTATGAAGGGGTACAAGGAAAAGCTTTCTATGCGTAGTAGTATGTGTGTGTTGCATGTCCGACAATTTCATGGCATATACATACATATGTATGAAGAATTGTAGTAAAAATCTTAAGCTCGTTTGTATGCATTTTGAATGAAACTATCAATAAACAAATTGTATAAGCGCAAAGTTTTCTATAAAACCATTTGAAAAACATTTGGGAACATAAGAACCCAGAAATTTTTCCAAAACATATTTGATTTAAAGATTATTCCAAATGCTTTTAAATGTACTTAAGGATGTCCAGAATTTCGATGGTGCAACTTGCTGTTTCTCTTATGTTATTTTGATACTGACAGCTTTTTCCAGCGTGAATGACAGTTAGACCATATCTACGCCGAACGAAATGAATGGCTTTATGCTTGAACCACTTTGGAAAATATGAAAAAATAATTTTCAAAGCTGGTGGTGTGTTCTAATTTAGATTAATTTTTAACTTTTTGTTCTACTTTGGTTTAACTTTTTTTGGATTATGTGGCTTTATCAGGAGTACAAAAGTCGGAGCTGAACTCATTAGCTAAGCAGGAACATCGACATAGGGCCAGGACCCACACCTGCTGGTGACGCCGTCAAGGGGTGCCTAATCTCAAACCACAAGCGCTGCTGGCGGGCTGTTGGTTGCTCGTTACCAACTGCCAGCAACATGTTGCCGCATAGCACCGCGGGCCACAAGGCAAACAACGTGTACGTGCACGTGTAAGTGCAATGGCAAGGTATGTGTGTATGTGTGTGGATTGCTGCCGCTGCGAAGCCGCCCGCTGGTAATGCGACGCGCCAGCGCCAATATTGTTGTATTAAACGTCAATTAGCGAGCGCTGCCAATGGCATTATGAGTTCGTGTGCCACACATACACACACACACACACACGCACACATGCACCAGGCACTCGCGGCTCAGCTTGGAGTAATCCAATCAATAATTCAGCCGCACGGCTTGAGCGCGTATTTGCTGATTCGTTATTGGTTTTCGGCTTGTTTATATATCTGTGCGCTGTAGTATTATTGTATGCGAGTGTATTAGTGTGCTTGTACATGTGTACACTGTTAACTAATCCCTTGTTTATCGTTTGGGCTAATATGGCGTATGGCTTATAGCGGCGTGGTCGTATTAAATATCAGCCATTCATCCTGCCATCCACTCAACCGTTCGTCCGCTCGGTCGCTCGTTAAACTGGCAATTATTAATGTTTTAATTTGTTTGTTTAATTATTAGCTTAGCACTTGCTTCCCTTCTAATTAAGTGTCAGCATTTCGCTGTGTAGGCGTTGATTAGCATCTTGGGATACTTAGAGGCAGAGTGGTGGGTGTTTTGAAGGTAAACAGCTTGTTGGCATAACTTGGCTTCAGCTCTTTGTGCAATTTAATATTTTCCTGAAATACGAAAAGTTTATGTGAAGCCAGTGGAATGCGGTAGAAGGCTTATGCCTACTCTACGCTCTATTAAGTTATTAGCTATAGAAAAGTGAAACTAAAACAAGGAATGTGAGTGTTCAGTTTCGACTCGCCGACGTAATTAACTGTATTAACGACTTAAACTTCGACAGCGGTTTTTCTTTGTATCTAAAATATTGGCTTTAGTTAAATTTTGAGAAAGCAAACAAATTTCAATTCTGATTTGTGCAGTTTTCATAAAGTTCTTACTGATTTTGTTTTCTTTTTGAAATTATGAATGAAAATTATTTTCATTCAGTGTAACTAAAAATTTATTGTAGCTTAATTTCGAAGTTCGAAGATAACAGCATCAAATTTATTCCCATCTACTTTGAGCTAATACTTTTTTTGATGCACTTCAGATGGTTGCCAATTTGATTTCTTTTCTTTCAAATACAAACCATATTGAAATCTGCTAGACTTTTTGACTGAACTTCTTTTCTTTATTAATTCTCAAATGGGAATGTAAATACAGTCCTAATTCAATATATTGTATCAATTGTGTTTTTAGTATAATAAAACAACAATTGAATGTCAATAAATAGTTATTGTAATGCCGAGAAGGGCTGCAAGTCTCTTCAAAATGTTGTTTCAATAATATATATTATTTCATGATTTTCTTAGTTGTATAAACGCCATTCTCTATTTGCCGTGCCGCTCTAACTTCTTTCTTCACTTCTTCCAAAGTCTGCATACAAAGCTGAAAAAAATATAGTACATTCCAAAAGGAATAACATAACAATTATCCTCTTTAGCAATTTCTTTAATGGCATATTTTTTGAGCTCAAGCTCAAAATGCTATCGCTATTCATGTTCTGCAATTTCAATGAAAACTTTTATTGATTTTCCATTAAAAGTAAGCCAGGATTTTTCCACATATTTTCATGGTTGCGCAAATGCGCAAATATTTTTTCGACCAAATGGGAACAACAGGCTTAAAATTGGAAAACTTCAGCTTAAGTTCAATACAATTGGACATGGACATTGCTCTGTGTGGCGCTTGTCTAGTGGCAAAAAATGCAGCGAGTACACAGTTTTTTGTTTTGTTTATAAACATGCACAACACAATCACACGGGCTGTTAATACGATTGCACATATGTACAGACAAACACACAATGGATTTTTTTTGCCTTTGGCTTCTGCGGTTTGTGGTTTATCTTCGGTGTCAGCAGGGAGTCATGCAGTGTGACCGCAATTGGCAACAACAAATGCAACCGCAATTGGGGCCACAAGGATAATGCGCCACAGCAGCAACAACAAAAGTGCTGACCAGTGCGTCATAGTCTCTATATGAGGAGATTAGTTGGGGTGGCTTGTTTGGCCAAAGTCATGAGGGATTTTGTACTCAAATGAGGGATTAATGGAAACTTCAACTAAAGTTGATTATTTAAGAACCTACTTCTGAAGGCAAATAAAATCCGAATGCTGATTTAAATTATGAAATTGGGCGTGGACATTTTGATAGTCCGATAGTCAGTTTAAAAGCTGCTCGATTACAACTAGTTGGTTGTGAAATAGCAAGCACAAATCCCTTGTGAAGTTCTATAAAATGTATCAAGCTAGAACTGTGAGCATGCTTAATTCATTGAGAAAGCCTTCTAATGGAGTTTAGAATTAAATCGAAATAAATTTTGATTTGTATTTTCAAGCCTATTTTGACTTGGAACTGGCAAAATTCGAACCAGCAAAGATTGCTTCAAAAACGTTTTTGAATTTCTTTTGAGATGCTTCGATTACATAGGTACATACATATATGTATGTATAAGAATCATGTTATTCAAATTAAAGAGTTGCAAATGACCAACGGGAAATGAAACCAACGATTTCCATTTGAAAACTGAATCAAGCCGAGAGATCAGGCATGTTTTTGCTATTTGAAAGTATTTATTTATTAATAAAAACTGAAAATTTAAAGAGCGCCACATAAAAAGTGATTGCGATTTCAAATTAAGTACTAGCAATCAATCAACGGCAACAGCACCTTCAACCCAACAGCCAACAAAAATAACAGCAACAAATACAGCAACAACTACAGCAAGCAAAAGGGAAGGCAAATTAATTTAAATATTGTTAGCATAGTCTGTATGTGTGTATGTGTGACAAAAAAGTAAAAAAAAAATTATGTCGCTATGTGCGCTGTTTTTTGTTGTTGTTTTTGTTAGTACGCTGTCTTGTTTTGTTGCTGTCGTATAGTTTACAAAAGGGGATAACGAGCTGCAATAAATGAGGTCACCCTATGTAAATACATTTTAAATTATTTGAAAGCTGTTATCAAATAAATTTCATTATCATTAAATTTAGCTTGACGTTAAATATGAAATAAATATAAAAAAAATATATTTTTCATCTATTGCTCCACTTTCTGCAAACTTCATTAAAAACCAATTCTAATTGCGTGCCCCAACGACGCGCGCCGCCTGCCACATGACAAATGAGCGTTCCATCGAGAAGGCCGACGCCAAAAGACAACCGCAATTGTTGCTTCTATTTGTTGCTGGGAAAAGGACTCAACGTAGACTTTCACGCACAGTTTGAGCAATCAAAATGCTTGAGAAGATGCTTGCTTTTAAAGTGCTTAACTCTTGCCTTTAAGCGCTGCTGACAGCTGACTAAAGGTACCACTTCATATCCTTCACCGCTGGCTTATCACGTAGACTTCTTCTCCCACTTCTTCAAGCTGCTGCTTTTGTTTAACACTTCAAGTGTTTATTTTTCATATTTTCTTTTGACGCACAATCTGTGCTGCCGCACAAATAAACACACCCACAAAGAGGGGACTGCCTCACACTTACACAGACACACTCGAGCGTGAACACATGCACACAATACATTTTAAATGAAAGCATACACGACAGCTACAAGCGCCGCCGTCGCGCCGGTGCTCTTGACGCTGGTCAACTCGACCCCCTTCCTTGTGGCACACCCCTTTTTGACTGTGCTGTCGCACATAATCATGTCATGTAAGCGTTAAGCTGCCACGTAAGGCCGCCAGCAGTGGCAGCAAAAAAAGGTTCAATTTTTTATACCCTTTTTGCACTTGACTTCTTGTTCCTGGATGTCCTGTGCTGGCGTTTGGTGTTCTGACATGCATGTCAGCTGTTCAACGTGAAACGCTGACTTACGTAAAGCATATGCAGTGGCGCATATGCTCTTTTTATTATTGGTCGAGAGGGAAAAAAAAACAACAACAAGGCAGCAAGGGAGCAAGGATATTGACTTGGAGCAAGTGTGACATACGTTTCGAGCGAACGGGCACGTTCGTATATTATGACAGTTAAGTGATTTATAATGGCACTTTGGGTGTACACACACACACATACAGCGGCATGCATACAAGCGCAATCTATTAAAAATTATTGCTTGATTATGTGTGCATGTATGTGTGGCTGAATATGATTTCATGGCTGGCATGCGAAATCATTGAATAAGAGAAGGATCAACTGTAATGCATTCAGAATGCAAGCCTTTATATAAAAGCACAAGAAGAGAAGAGGAAATAAAATCATGCAATGAGAAGAAGTAAAAAGGCATCAGCAGCATAAAAGAATATTGAAAACAATGGAAATTAAATATATATGAAAGACAATAACTGTACTCGCTGGTTAATTCATAATGGTGGACAGCATAACTGAAAGGCAAGTGAATTGCTGTATATGGAGGAAGGAAATTTGTCTACGAACTTGGAAGAAGGCTTGGCTATAAGAATGCCCGTATGGAAAAGTAATTAACACAAATAAAGAGAAGTCCAAGTTTGAAGGACTGACCATAAAAGCAGAATATTGTAGCTGATAGAAAAGAAATATTCCAGCAGATCAAATTTCTGAAAAGAATTGCTTTGGTAGGTATTAATTTAAGGATTTTTGAATGGAATCGGCTTGAGAATCTTAATAGATTTTTTAGCATTCCCTAGAAATATATACATATGTTCGTATCTAAGAATATCTCAGAGGCTAAGAGCTGCCTGAAAGCAAAACTGGAATATAATTGAGACGGTTTTGAGCTTCTTATGAATAGGTTTTAAAGTCATTTAAATTTTATATGCATGTTTAACTCTCAACCATCCTATTAAAATTAAAAGAAGTAACAAAACTGCTGCCTTTTTAGCTGCTTTTGACTACCTTTTCAAGCTTCAAATTTAGTCAAGCATTTGACGACCTTTTTCAGTCTTCTTCTTGTTGCAAGAAGAACTTGCAAAGCAAACTTTTTGTCTGCAGTTATTTTTGCGCGAAAGGCATTCCCACTCCAAACCAAAAACAAATATGTATAGAAGTTTCGTCTTTGAAGTCGCCAGTCATTTTTTATGCAGCGTAAAATATGCTTTAGTCCTTTCAAGTTGCTTCCTAGGAATTTGCACTGAAATATCGTTTGAAGCTTCTTTCTGCCGCTATCAAAACAAAGTAACACAAACAGCTTGGTATCTAATTTAAAAAGCATTTCTTAGAATTTGACAAATTCCATGCCAATTCAAAAATACAGGTTTTATTCACAAATATGTATAGAAAAAATGGCATATAATCTTTCACTTCTTACAAATTTTTATCTACATACCAAAATTTAAGCTGCCAACTTTCGAATCTTTAATCCTTCCTCAAAGTTCTTGAGCTCTTTGTAACGAAATTTCAACAAATTGTTGCGTTGTCAAATTGTAAAGAAAAATGTCATACAATTCTTCAATAAAAAATGCTCAAGCCATGGCCAAAACCAATTTCAATACCTATCGCATACTCAACAACAATGTTTTTCTTTAATTAAAAATTTTTTGCTGTTAAGAAATATTTATCCCAAGGCAGGTTTTTTTTGGCAAAATCAGTACAACTCAAATTTAAAATAATATTTTTACGCAAAAGTACAATAGCAAAGTTTGCATGCCGCAATTTGTGCATGTGTTAGTGTGCTTGCAAGCGTATGCGTGTGACGTACACAAAATTTTTTTAAAAGTTTTGTTTGACATTTTTCAGCATTTGACACTGAAGTGTGATATCCTGATATTCTGTGTCACGAGTCTCTCACACGCTGTCCTGCATATTTGCATAGCCTGTAGCGCAGCTGACTCATCCGCACGCCCTGTGCCGCAAATTTTTGTTATTTTAGTGCGCTTTTGTTTTTGTTATTCCTTTGCACTTTTGACTATCATAAAAAGTTGACTCTTATTTTTGGCAGAATATTTGTTCATTCCGCAATTTTTTAGTCAGCTACTTTTTCATTTCAAGCGCTCAGTGGTACCAACTCAAAGCCAATTACCTCAAATTCATAAAAAAAAATTCGGCAATTCTCAATGTCATTCTCCCAAAAGATTTTTTAAAATAATTTTTCATTGCACTTCAGTCACAATTTTATTAAAAATATTAAAATTAATAATGTAAAAAGAAGGATATAATAAAGTATGGCTGAGTTGCTAAATGTGGTAATACAAAGTAACAGTGTATATTACTCAAGAACTATTGTGGAAGTGTGAAAATGTGATTGACTTCTATCTCTTAGAAAATATTTGCGTAAGAAAACGAGCTGGAGCAACAATTGCTAATTCGTTTGGACTTTATTAACATCAAAAATATGACAACTTTTAAACAATAATAGCCTTTATGTAAATATAAGTGCAATTTCTTTTAAATTCTTCAATTTTTCCTTTCTCATGTTGTACATAGAACATGCCATTTTATTCATAATATTTATATTTATTGTCTAATTAATATGCATATAAAATTCCCTGCCATTTCCCGATTCGCCCATAGAAATCCCATTCTCCTAAAATAGGAGAATTTTCCCCCAGTTGGTGGCAGCCCGGCAGCCCTGCATGCGATATAAACAAATAAAATTTTACTCAGATCTGATCTTTTTCCAGGTATTCTTGTAGATTACACTCGAATTTTTCAATGTGTGCGTCAATGTAAACAATTTCTTATTCCTAAAAGACACCTTCAATATTTTCCTGCAAAAGTTTTTAAGTCCGCCGAAAAACAGGCAATACAATTTCGCTGTAAATGCAGCTTAAGGGTAAGCTTGCGCCTAAAAATAGGCAACAGTTACAATTATAAAGGTTTTCATCTAAAAAATATTGGTTAAAATAAAAGAAATGTATATGAAGTGAGGCAATCATTTTGTCATTGAATTGCAACATTTGAAATGTTTGCTTTTGGCAAACATAGGCAATATAAAATGCAATGTGCGCTCGAAAATAGGCAACAGTGTTGATCGTAATTTTTAAAATTTAGAGCTCATAAGCTAATTTTTTTTCAAATCTAGCACCCTTTTTGCAATGCTTTAACCTTTTTTAATATAACTTTAAAATTTTATTGCTAGGCCAATGGTCAAGCAGGCTAGGTATTAATTACAATAAATTTTCAATTAACAACTTGAAAAGCATAAAATTAATGAATTTCCGCCGCTGCAGCGCTTGACATTTGAACTCTGCCCAAACAGGCCGCCGGATTTTGTGCTCAACCTTCCCTCCCTCCCTCCCTTTCTCACAATTTTTACGGTTTCTAGATTTGCTTCTGTACTATGGCACTTTTTACATTTCATTTTCGCAGCGATACGCAACGAATCATTTTAATTAGGGTCAGGCCAGTGCGTCTGCTTTGACCGGGCCCGCGCATCCGTTTCCTTTTGTGCGTTTGCCTTTACGATTTTTGGTTTTTTGCTGTTGCTCTGTCCTGGTCTGCAATTTACATAAATTTGAAAAATTCTAATTGAAAATAAAGCAACAACAAGCACGCATAAAAAAGCGCACCGGAAGCTGGGAGTAAAGCACAGAATTCGTTGAGGAATAGGGCAGCAAGGCAAGACACGGCGGCAGAGTTTGTGGCAGGTTTGATTAATTGCCACAAACTGTTGTAAATTAAGCGCGTTTGGTAACTTTGCGCGGTGCGGTGCGAGCGGAGAATCGAAGGGCGGTGGATTGGCATGATGTTGAGATTTCTTTGATGGGAAAAAGCTTTGCATTCTCTTCAATTCAAATTCGTAAGCAGATAAGCTACAAGCAGTTTATTTTTAGGCCTTTCTTTTCATTTGCCCTTTTCTAATTAGCACATATGAAAAGATTTTTTAATTAACTTGATTTTAAGAAATTTAAGTACACAATACAAATTTTACATTTTTTTTTGTTGAAAGCATAACGTAGATTTTGACTCACGTGCAGAAGTACTTGTAAATCAAAGGAAACTTGTGGCTTACGGGCTTTTGATTTGAATAATTTTGTTTTCTAATTTTTTTAAATTGAAGAATACTTTTACTTATTAAATCATTTGAAAATCATTCCAACGTATAACTGCCGTCCAAGCTAGGGTGCCAAAATAAAGAAACAACTTCTCTCTCCATTTAAAAACTACTTAAAGCTAAGAGGTGGGCAGCATTACGCTAGTTGTAACTAGTTCGGCAGAGACAAAGTTTCGCTATGCCTAGTCATGCGAGTGCATCTCTCGGTCCGTTGGGCAGGTTAGAGGACCGTACGATCGTTTCGTAAACTTTCAAGCACATTTCGTAACAGTTCAAGGAACCTTACACAAGACCAAATCTAAATACTATACCATATCTAAAGGGATCTCAGCAAAACTGAACATTGAACCACATTAAGGGACTAGACTCGTTTTCAGAGAAGCCGAACAGCGAGCACTTCGGGTATAGCTTAGTTGAAATATAGGAAATCTCCAGAAAAAGCTTAGCATAGACATTGGGCCGCAACATAACGAGTACATATAGGCGCTGCTTTACATATTTTTCCATTCATCATGAACACTTTTGATTTACATTGTTGCTTTAATATCTTATAATTAGTTTGCGTCATTTTAAAAGAAATATATCTGTGAACATTTAAATATACATACATACATACATACAGAAGCAATTTGGTTCTGCTGGAGAAATCTTCTTGGCATTCTCCATTGGAAGAACTAATAAAAACTTTTAGGCATTTCTAGGGAACAGCTAAAAATTTTTTCATTTTTGTAAAATTATATTGAACTATATTAATTTAAAAATTTATGCATACTTTAGAGAGTTCGTTCGTTCATAGCGCTTCAATTTAAGAGCTTACTTTGGCCAATTATTCTCTCTGACTTCTGCTTACATTTTCTAGGCATACTTTAAGGCGCTGCGAGCCTGTTTTTATAGCCACGTCCATGAAGACGGCTTAAACACTGCCTTGTTATATTTTTGCAATTTCGTAGGCATATTTTTATGCGCTATTTTTCCAGACTATTTACTTTTGCATACTTTTCGGCGCTGTTGCTAGTTTTATTGAAATTACCAAATACACTCTCAACCGCTTCTCCCTCCATTCACTCTTGAACCATTACGGCCTTGCTACATATCATGCACACTCGCCCGGCCGTAAAATTGTTATTACATTTAAGTAGCATACTTTAAGGCGTTGCTTGCCACTTAACCGCACTTTCTGCGGCATTGCCCTGCGCGAAGTGTTGCTCTTTAGTGGCATCGTAACTTAAGCACGTAAAAAGAAATGTGTCGCTGTAGTTCAGTGTTGTAGTTTGGTTGTAGTTGTTGTTGCTTTGGTTTGTTGTTGTTTCTCAACAGTCAAAAAACATTTCATTTGTAGAGCATGCAAATCCGATTTGCATCACACAGAATAAAAATACACAAACACTTGCAAACAAATACATGAGCAAAGTTGCCGCAAGTGCAAATTTGTGTGCCTGTATGTGTATTGTTGCATAGTAAATGCACATGCTGACTGCACTCTAGCCTTTTTATGTGTAAGTGTGTGTGTGTGTATTTGTCAAAGCGAAGTAAGTAAATATAAAATGCATTTTATTGTGAAAAAAGAAGCATTGTGCTTGTTGGAATTATATACATACATACATACAAATACACTTGGCCAACACATACACACATGTCAGCGTCGTTGCAGAAAAGTAGTGCTTTTCACCATAAAAAAGGAGTATTTTTCGTGCGCATTAAAAGTGCATTAAACAATACGGCAGCAGCAATAACAACCACAACAACAAATGGCGGCCACAAAATATTCTCGTACTGCAGCAACTGTTGGCCATTCTTTGCCATGAATGCGTATGTGTGTATGTGTGTGTAGGACTGCGTCACTCTGTGCTGTGGCGCTCGTATGCAAAAGCGTATGCGTGTTTTTTTAATAAGTATGTATAATTTTTAATGGCCTCCATTTTTTGCATTCAGCGAGATATTTTAGCAGCATTTTAATGCTCGCTTGTGGTTTAATTTCCGGCCAACATTAAAGAAATATTTTTACAGTTTTATTCAAATGAAAATTTAATTTAAATCAGAATGTCATGGGTCTTACGGTATAGTGGATGTTGGATGTAGAAATCTGGAATTGATACATAGTGGTATAAAAATATTTCTTTGTTAACTTCCAACACTTAAAAGTCTAGCTTAAAAATGATGCTGTTGAAAGTAACAAATATTTCAATAGCAACCTGCAACAAATATGATTTTCGTTATGACTTGCCTCTGCTTTGCATATTTTCTACTAAACTTTCGCTCATGCAAAACTGTTTCACATTTAAAATATAAAATACAATAGACTTTCTGAAATAACTTCTTCTTTTCTTTACAATGCATCATTTTCACACTGTCTTCAATAACATTTAATTGAAAATTTAGTGCAGAAAATTCAGTAATATATATGTCAAAGTTGAGAAAAAGGCATTTTTTTAACACTTTCTGCACCAAAATTCCCACCAAAAAAAATTAACAATCGTAGTAGGAATTAATTTTAGATTATGATGACTCTGAGAGATTTCCAATAGGTACAAGTAGAGATCGATTGAGGCATTGGAGAGCCAAAGCAAAGTCCAAAGTGAAAACGAACCAAAAAAAGTAGACATAGCTACACCAAGTCAAATGAGGAAAACATTTTTTTACAAAATTTAAATTTCTCGATTTAAAAAACCTAGCTGTAACTAGTTGTGCTTTCTATACATACTCACACAAGTGCAATTGCACTCACACACATGCCAATTGAAAGGCACACTTTCCCATTCAAACCTCACCTGGCATAAAAGGCTTAATTGCATGACATGTCGGCCTACTTCAGGCGGCAAATCTTATTAAATATTCCAACTCCTTTCTTTAGTTGCTCATAGAGAGCGCTTCTGTGTGGCTGCGCTTTCAATGTACTCCACATGCATCTCTGTAGAAAAGTAGTGAAAAGGCGCGTTTCATCAATTTGTCACTTTACAGCGAAGACCAATTACAAAATCATGTTTCATTATTTGCCTCGAATGCCGCGCACCCTTCTCTCCGCTGAGTCTTTTCATGCCGTTGCTTGGCCAATTCAATGCAGTTGTGCATAAAGAAAGACACACACATACAATCAAACGTGAAAAGGCTATTCACTCGCAGTAGCTAGCTGCTTTTTGTTTACGCCGCGGCGTTGCCACACCATTGAGCCAAACAACGCCAGGCAGCATTGCCGTGGTATTCATCAACATGCCTCGTCCCATTCTATACTTTATTTTATGCTCGTCGCTCTTTTTTTTGCTTGCCATAAATTAAGGCGTTTCTTTTAATTAAAATATCAGAAAAAAGGATGAATATTAGATTCATTTTTTGCTTAAAATTAGGCTGTAAATAATTAAATATGAACAAAAACACCTCTTTAAATATAAACAAAAACACCTCTTTGAATATATTTCGGCATAGCTGCTGCTGTCAAGCGTATGAGAAAAAAAACATAATGAAATTTATTAACTTAATTCCATACCAATTTTTTTTACTAAACAAAAATGGTTAACAATTATTGAAATATATAAATAACTACAATTTTGCTTTATTCCTTCAACTTCTTTTAACGTTACCGGTGTAGTTCCCATGCAAACGTATCGTATTCTTCTTGTAAGTGAGTTTTTTTGGGCAGACAATTCATACAACTTCAGAAGAAATTTTTTGTCGAAACTGGACTGTACTATTCTAAAATTATTACACAGCGATTTAAACCATTATTTGAAGAAATTACAAACAAGAAATTCCCACAGGTTTTAGCTTTCTGCTCACACAGCAAGCTTTAACTCATTCTCTCAACTTTAATCAGTGACGCGAAAAGCATGCTCCAATTGCAGTCATTTTATAATAACAGAAATATGAAACCAACAACAACAGCTTAAGATTGTAGCCCAATGCGTGCTTGGTCGGCTGCGCTGGCTTGAGAGAAGTACCGAAATATTTAGGAGTCTATGAACTAGCTAGATTAAAAGAAATCGAATATTCCTTACTGTTTTCTGGAGGCCTATATTTCAAAAGATAATTAACATATGTATTTAAAAATTTATTAGATTATTTAATTTTTGTGCCGCTATGAGAAGTTGAAACCGGGTTCGAGGGTCTTAGGAGTTTCAATTTTATTTCGCTTAATAATACCAGGTAATTAACATGACAAATGTGATCCGACGAATCTAACCCGAGATATCTTTTTTCTTATTTTTCTATATTCAGCTCTTTATTTTACACACTTTTATTTACAAAAGCACTTGTAGTAAAATAATTCTAATACGATTTTGTTGGATAGAGATGTCGAACTTTGTGAGGAATATTTATGCTAGTTATGGGTTAGTTTTTACTAATAAACAGTGATGTCCGATGGCTGCTTCATACCAAAAACGCCATTGACGAATGTACCCCAAAGACGAGGGTACTCCGGTCTCCCTAAACTCTTGCCTTCATTTAATTGTAAGACAAGTCGCAGTTCTCAGAGCTGTCTTTGAGCCATGCAATTTTATAAAGCTAGCGAAGCTGATGAAGTTAGAAAAGTCTAAGCCGACCAAGCTCGCGTTGGGCCATCAGCTTTAAGCTTGATGAATGCGCGCTGCTGTCCGAGTAATGACAACTGTAAAGGCGAGTGCTCCCGACGTGGCTGACGACGTCACAGCGAAGCAGTTAAATGCGCGCGCAGCGCTTCACACGTCTTTATCAGCTTGTTTTGACGTGCTTACGAGCTTACGAGTTTGTGTGCATGTGTGTGTGTGTGTGCGCGCGGGGACTTTTACCGAAAATTTTAAATGCTTTAGCTTTGTACGTAAGTTTTTGTTGTTATTGTGTTGTGGGGGGCTGCCCATGGCTTCCCACTTAACCTGTTGTTGTTGTTGTTGTTATTGCTGCCGCTCGTGTGTGGCTTTTTTGGTGGGACGAGTGCGCTACTGCGCCCAGCTGTGCGCCTATTCAATTAGCAAACTGTTTAAAAAGTTTAAAACTTTTTGTTTTTGTTTACATTAATGTTATTTTATTATTATTGTTGTTGTTTTTATTTAACAAACAATAAGGCAGCGTAAGAGAGAGGAAACGAGAGAGAGAGAGAGAGGGAAAGAAAAGCGCTACAAAACTATTGTTATATTTTTATTTTACCATAAAACTTAGTGCACTTTGCTGGAAAAATAGCAACAACTTGAATACTAATTTTTCGGTAAAATTGTTATATGCTTGCTCCGTGGCGGGCGGCTTCTAAATTAAAGTACAGAAATTACGGACTTTTGGTATTAGCGCCGCAGCAAACTTGAAAAGCGCCGTGAGAAACTCACAAAAATAATAAAAACAACAACTCTTACGCGACACTCTTGAGCTTTATTACTCGTATTTGTGGCAGGCGGAAGCAGTGTTGCCAGAGATCAAGCTCCAAAAATCCCATTCACTTATGCAAAACGCCCTCTTTATCCCATTATATAAATGTAAAATCCCGGAAAAAAATCCCATTTACAAATATTAATTAAAAAACGTGTTTTTCGATATCAATTATTAAATAAATATACATATATTTTTTTAAACAAACATAAAGAACCAAACATTTTTGTTTATGTAAAGCACAACGCTGAAGATTACATTGAAATTCAGTGCTAAAAATAATATATTTACAGTTATTAATAAATAAACAAAAAATAAACAAAAGAAGTATAAAAGATAGGCATTGGCTTAAAAATCCCATTTTTAGACTCAAAATCCCGCGCGCCCTTTAAAGGTACAAAAATCCCGAAATATGGGCGAAATCCCTGGCTCTGGCAACACTGGGCGGAAGCGTTCGCTGTTCATTCCGTGGAAACAGAGCACATCAAAGGGTGTCCCCAAAATGCCCCACTTTCTGTATCGACTGCCGCTTTCTGTATTTCTCTCTCTCTCTCTGTTGTTCAAATCATATGCGAACATCACCGTTTAACTATTCTCTCGAGCTCTTTTTAGCACCTCTCATCACATTCCAGTCTGTTGTTTTTGCAGCCACTTACGGTAAATCCGTAAAGCTTCAGGAAGTACCGTATTACTTTGTACTAATTGTAACAGGGCCGCATGAAAGCAACGCTGCCAACGCGACGCGACGCCTCCCTTCCGTGCGCACAATGAATTTTTTCTCAAGCTCGTTTATGCTGTCATTCAAACATTTTGTTTATCAAGTCGTTTGCTTGTGTCAATTGCAGGGAGCAGCGTACCGAGCGTTCATTGTTTATAATAAGTGCCGTCTCGTATTCGAAAGCACTGACAAACGCGTTTGTTGCTTTGTTTCTGAAACATTTTTGAACAGTGTTGGCAATTTTTTTCTTTATTTTTATAAAAGCTTGTTGGTTTTTAACTGTACACATTTTTACCCTTGCTCAAAAAAAATAAATTGGATTGGTAATAAATGATACAAAAAATTATTTTGGTTGTTCTTCATCACTTGTTTGGTATCATAACGGGTCTGGCTAAGTCTATAGATAGAGCCTTAATATCTCATCTCAAAGCTTCTCACCTTACTGGCAGATCGCCTAAACCCTACACAGACACTTTAATCTAACATTATCTTTTGTTTATATTAAGCATAGAGATCAATAAAGCCGTATAAATTATTTTTTGCAGGGTATTGAAAGGATAAGTTCGAGTTGTAATGAACCTGTTGCAGAGGTTATGAGGGATTACATTGAGAAAATTAAATATTTCAACTCAATTCGCAGTGTTTTTCACACTGATACCGAGAATGCATTGAACTACGCTCGTATTTCAATATTTGGTGGTTTCTGACAATTTTTTGCAAATATTTTTCAAATTCTTGAATGAAAAATAAATAACTACATAGTATATTTATTTAAAAATTACTGTTAATAAAACCATGATTTGAAAATATATATACCTACCCATGATGTACTTTGAATCTCGCTCATTGCATATCCCTAACAAAACTATAAAGTAAGAAATCGTCGCACTCAAAAAAAATTTACTGTCGGATTGTTTTTTACTGCAGAAATATAAAATAGAAGACTCTTGTAAAAAAATATGAACGTCGTGTTAAACGTGTTATATTGAAATTCTTAAATAGTAATAAAATGTGTAGCTCGGTAGTTGGCAACTTTCCGAGAGTACATACATATGTATACTAGTACCTTCCGATGATAAAAAGCTTCTCACAAAAAAGTTGAATTCCCGTTCGGACACAGCTATAGAATAAATGCGTAGCGTTAATTTGCAAGGAAAACTATTTTGGAGAACTGAGGAAATTTCGTTGAGAAAAAACCTTTTTCACCAACGCTTTTTCCAAAACCGTCTAATATTTTGTCCATCTTTCAGCTGGTTTTAAAGAGATCATACATACGATATATCAAAGCGATCAGTGTAGCTGCCAACACTGTTTTGACCCGCACTTTCTGCTGTGCTTGCAGCAGCACTGCCAAAAATTTGGGCGAATTAAAAAATGAAAAATGCGTCGCTGCGTTGCTGCCAGTGGCTGCAGCTGCTCACCACTGCTGCTGGCCTGGCATTTTGTGACCGAATATTATTGATCGTTTTAAAATCGAAAGTGAATCTTTATTTCACGGCATCAAAGAAAGAAACACTCTCGCCCAGCTAGCAGCCACTCAGCGCTCTTCCACTGCCGCGCAGCGAGTAGCGCAATCGGCAACAGTGGCGCTTTTATAGCAAGCCCACGATCGGTGCCGCGATCGCCACATGACGTCAGCAACGTCACAAAACGTTCACGCAAGCACAGACAACGAAATGTGTGCCCCTGTTTGGCGCTGTGCGCCTGTGCCGCATTCAAAGTACGCTATCGATTTCTACACGGAAATCGAAAGTGATTTTTCAGCGCTTTGTGGTCGGTGGTGGCCTTTCAAAGGGAACTAAAATAAATGCGGCATTGTTGTTGTTGTGTTGTCGCGCGATATTTGGCACAAGGTTCTGGTCCGTGCTGCAGATCGACTTGCCACATTTCAAGGTGCCTTGACGGTCGCTTGGAGGTCGAAAACCGCAAACTGTGTCACGTTCACGGACGCGCCATGCTCGTCTCAAAGTCAGTAGCGGCGGCGAGGCAACAGTTTCGCGCGTCGATCGTGCTTGGAACTGTGTCAATGCCTTAGCCATGGCATCGTTTTCGCATTGTCGGGAAGCGGCGATTGTCATTGGGATACACTGACGTACCACGGCGGGCGCCAACGCTTGTTGTCCAATCGCTAGTTGCCCCCCAAACCAAAATGTTCGACGACAGCGAGAAATGTGTGCAAGCATTCAAAAAATTCGTTTTCGAAAAAATCAAAACGTTCGAGTAATGTTTCCACCAGGCCGACAGCAATAAACGTCAGCGCGTGGCGCTCTTACAAATATTCGAAATAATTCCCCCAAAATTTTTGTTTGTGTACTGTGTTGCTTTTTCTTCAGCGCTGTTGGCTCTGCTTTGGGGGTCATTGACCGACGAAAGCAGATGAGTGTATGCGCGCGCGTGTGTGTTGCAGTGATCGCTCAGCAATCAACGCGCATACAGAAACAGAGAGAGAGAAAGAAGATAGGCAGCAGAAAATGATTACAGGCCCTAATGACGTCATTTTCGGCGACGCGTGTTTCTCTCATGCGAAAACAAACGAGCGCGGGGTTGGCTTCGCGCTCTGGCAAGCAGGCAGGTACGCGAACAGTTGTTTATTTCTACTGGCACATTGGAGCTTGCGACTGTGGGGCTTGCTATCTGTGTTGTTGTTATTATAAAATGTAAAAAGAGCGGAAGATGGATTTGGGCCATTTTTTGCACATGAACGATTAGTTCAGTTGGGATTAAGAAATAATTCAATCCGAATTATACAGCAATACATAATGCGTATGGGTGAAAGGGCTCCAGCGAAGAAAGTACATACATCCAATTCTGTTTTTACACGGTAGATACAAATGTAAATTCCAGACAAGACCGTGTAAAAAAGACATGAAGTATGTAGGGAAGAGGGCGGTACCTTCGTCTCTTTTTTTTTGAAGGCCTATATTTCAGAAGGTAATCAATATATTTAAAAACCGATTAGACTGTTACAATACCTCATTATTTAACAATAAAATGTTATACTAAAATTTCTTTAAAAAGTTCCGTTTGTATTATTTTTTTCATGATTTGTAAAAAAAAGTAATTTCGCTGAATGCACCCCCCATGCCAGGGTAGCTTCGGCATTTGACGGGGCACTTTCGGCATTCACACTTTAAAGTACCATAAGGTGATACAAAATGTTTTGAGCTTAAAAAAATGTACTTATTGTAAATTTTTTTTTATAAATTATTTGTTATATAATGTTTAAAGTGCTGAGATCGACCTAATATTAATTTTGTGTGGTTACGGGAGGTTTAAGCCAGGTTCGAGGATCTTGGAAGCTTCAATTCGATTTCGATTTTTAGTACCTGTGAAGTTATATTGACGAATGTTCCCCATGAAAAAAAGACGAGTGACACCCTGGTGTCACTTTTTTTCTTTTTATTTTTTTACTTCTAATTTCAGTGCTTCATTTTCACTTAATACACTTTTATTTACAAAATAATTAGTATTAAAGTAATACTAATACAATTTTGTTCGAAATAATGGTATAAATACAGCACAAATTTCTTACGTTACCGACCTGAATATTCGGGAACGAAGCGCGAAAACACAAAATCAAATGTAACTTTATCAGCTGTTCAGATAGAGATGGCAAACTTTGTGAGGGATATTTATGCTAGTTATGGGTTAGTTTTTACTAAAAAACAGTTATGTCCGATGACTCCTTCATACCGAAATCGCCTTCGACGAATGTGCCCCAAAGACGAAGGTACCCCCCTCTCCCCTACATGCATAGAAAAGAAGGAGATTAGTTCCATATCCTTCAACCGTGTAAAAATTAAATTAGATCGGGGAATTGCCCTGCAAAATTTTTTAAATATTACGGTTTAAAAAATATTTTTCTTTAAAATTTCAATCAAATAGATTTTTAAATCGTGCTAAATCGAATGGAATCGTTTAAAAACGGAATCAATTTAGTTTTCAAGACCGTATTAAATCAAATCCGTGTAAAAGAAGACCGCGTAGAAGAAGATCGTGTAAAAACAGAATTGGGTGTACTTTAAGTGGTGGTTGGAAGACGGAGAAGTCGCCGTAGGCCGTGCCGCCAAAAGAAAGATCAAGACAGTGAACGCTTGGCATTTCCAACTGTAGAAAGCGCACACTTAGCAGTGACATCTGGAGAGAAGCCCTACGTGAGATCGTAACCCGGTAACAGATTGTTGTTGACCAATCAAGAGAGAAGCAGAAGAATAATAGAATACTGTTTTCTAAAATACTGTCGGGTGGTCAGCGAAGTTCTACTGGAAGAAAACCGTATTGTCTACAATATGTGGGAAGTCAAAAACTGCAGATGATATATGTAGGTACTACATATGCAGAATAAGTGCGTAGAAAACTATTTATAAAAAGCTTTAGGATTTTATTGCTTACAGATGCAGATTTTCATGAAGCGCAGCAAATTTCAAGACTGTAAAATTTTGCATATAAAAATTTTTTATCACATTTTGTACACGTACATACATAATTGTATTAAGCTTGGCAAAAAACTGCGACACAATTTTCGAAAAAGTTCATATTTCAATTGTCGCACCAAAGTGACAACACTGCTTGGCCACGATTATAGCAAGTCTGAGCGAAAGAAAACATTTTTATTCGGTTTTCTTGAATCTGTCACTTTGAAATGTTGACTGAAAATTTGCATTTTGTATTTTAATTTAAATATTGAAAGTTTTATCAATAAACTAACTTGAATTATTGAACAAGATAATGATTAGACAAAAGCCATGCATGTGTCGAATTAAAATGTTCATGCACACATACAAATGCACAGCTGTCAAACAAATGTCATATCAAATATGTAAATGCATTTTTTGTTTATAAACAAAATCTTTTTAAACTTTTGCTACCAGTGCCGCAGCATTTTGGAAAGTAACTTTCGCGGCTCCCCAAAAAATAATTTCGGCTGTGAAAGTAATCCATCGTACACATGCGCAAGTTCAAATAATGACTTTCTCGTATATGTGAGATTGTACATATGAAAGGGCAATACGCATGCGACGCTGCTCTTACGAAGTGGAATTTCGTGAACGCTGCTCATTAGCGTGTCACGACTTTTGTTGTTGTTGCTATGCTGGTTGCTTTTGTTGGTAACAAATGCAGCTCATTCATAACGGCTTTTTAAGTTTAAACATTGGCTGCTGTGCCAGCTGCTCTTTCTCCCTTCCTGGACTTTTACTTTAGCAATAGTGGAGGTGACTTTTTTAGTGTGTCATGGCAAAAGTTGTTGTGCTCGTTTCACTGTAGTTGGAAGGGAGCAGGGAAGAGGAGTGAGTCTGTGGTAGCTTGCTGCAAGATTACTTTCGATTTTCCGCATTTTATAGGAAGTCCAATGGTGTTTTGTACCCAATTTCACAGGAGCTCAGCACATCGACGCAGGCCACTTTTTATCACAGCTGTGTGGCGGTTTTCTGTGCCACGCAGTGAATTTAATTTTTTGGATAAAACTGTACGAAAGTGGCACAGCGCCGTGTGCTCGTCGTCGTCGTCATGGTTCAGCTTCGAGATCGAGTTCGAGATCGTCGGTCATTGCGCTTATTTGAGGTTTTTGCTCTGCTGTGCTCGAAAAAGTTTGATGATCTCTTATTGGAGCTGCTTTTGTGGCTGTGGCTGAACGTGCAGAACGGGTTTGGGCAGTGGCCGGCCACTTCGAGCATTTCCGCGTGTGCAGACTGTACGCAGAAAAGCTCAACTTCACTTTTGAAGTTTTTATTATAGCATGAATATAATTTTTTTTAAAGAAATTACATTTTTGTTTATGTAAAGAAGCTGCTATCTTATGATCAGAGCTGTGTCGTAATAATTCCTTTGGGGAATCAATTACTCTCAATTACAAATTACAAGGAATTGCAATTAGTAATCAATTCCTTCAGTTCACAGCAAAGGAATTGATTACTTATCAATTCCTTTGAAAAATTCCAAAAGTAATTTGATTTTTTTCAATTCCAATTCCAAGGATTTTTTTTTTTTGGAATTGAAATGAATTATTTTGTAGGAATGTAATTGATTTTTTTCAATTCCATGGAATGGATATAAAATGTAATTGACTTTTTCCAATTCCATTCCATGGAATTGAAAATGTAATTGATTTTTTTCGATTCCATTCCTCAAAGTAATTTAAAAAGGAATGCTGTTTGAACTTAAAATTTTGGCACTTGTGCATATAAAAATTATTGTCAACATAAAAATGTCTAATGCTTGTTTCGATTCTAATCTTTGACCACAAAAAAATATTCCACATTTCACATTTATGAATAAAATTTCAGTTTCTCAATTACTTTCACAATTCCTCTGAGGAATGATCTTTTGGAATTTGTTTGAGCTCTGCAGAATATCGATTTGGATTTCAAATTTTTTGACTTAATTTTTCACTTTTCAAAAATATGCTATGTATATTATTTCACATTTAACTAAATCTATCAAAATTGAGTTGAATGTAAACATAAAATTTTCAAGCAAAAACTCAATCGAAAGTGACACTTGTAAAAATATCTGAACTTACTTAAGTAAGTATCTGCTTTAGTCACAGGTTATATCAAGCATTTTATGGCAAATGTAGGACTGTACCTAATCTGCGCAGAGTTGGGCTTAAAGGCGCACACTTCAAGCGCAGGCTTGCTTTGCTGTTCACTTTTCTGGTTGACCTTAAAGGAGTCGTGAGCTTAACAGGTAGTCAGCGCGTTGGCCAGCCGGCGCGACACTCACAGTAGGCCTACTTCGCTCAGTTATGATTTGGTTTTTTGTTGTAAAATCAATAAGCCATGCATTTTGGCCTTGTATTAAGGCAATTGTTTAAGGTTTTCCAAGGTAACTGAACTCAAATAACAATGAATATAAATAAAAAAAATATTTTCGAGGCTTTTGTTTTATTTCTGCTCAGTTATTTTGTCTTATCTACAAAATGAAACAATTTTTGTTTCCGAGCAGATAAGACATTGCCAGTGATTGCTGTCAGCCTGGCCATGCTAGAACCGTCTGACGTCTCTAAACTATGAGGCGCGTTCATAGGCCAAGAGCGCAACTCACCATTGTTCGCATGCGTGCGTCCAAAATGGCACAAATGTGCGAAAAATTGCACAGCGAAAAGTGCTTTCGCGAAGAGGTGCTTTCATGCTTCCATACTGCTAAGCCTAAAGTTCTATTCCTGCTGCCAGCTTCTTGGGCGGTGCTGTGATCTTCTAGCTAAACGCTAGTTTCTCGCTACACACACACACCCATCGACAGCGACGCGCTACCAGCGTGATTAGTTTTTTTGTACTATTTCGATTAGGCGAACAGCAAAAGTCGACAAAGGTTGTGCGCTCGTACGAAAATAAGTATTTTACTTTTTCAGCAAAAGTTAAGGAAATAATACTGCGACTATCTACACACATACGCACATGCACTCACATACATATGTATATATATATATATATAAAATAAACATCAACTCAGCAGCATAACAAAATTCAAGGCTAGTTACGCACAATCAACAATACGAGTAAAAACAAAAACAATGGCAATGAAAAATATGTACGAAAAACTGGAAATTATTTAAACAGTACCGCAGCGCCACCTTTATACTACTGATGTGTGGGGAGTTGCCAGAGTGAAGAAGAAATCAACAATAAAATATGTGTGAAAAATAAAAAAGTATGATAAACCCTTAGGAGACTAGGTCCCTACAAACACAATAAAATCTACAAGCTTTTACTACGACATGCAAAATATGTAATTCCTTCATTTATACCTCTTCTCTCTCCGCTCTTCATAACAAACAAAAATAATTTTATCAAATTTGCCATACGGCAAAGGTTAGATAAAATTTTTTTTTGTACAGTGTGTTTTGCCCGCAGTGATAAAATTTAACATCTTAACATCAACTTTTTTGCCTTATTTCTAGAAACTTTCCATACTATTATAAAATGTTCGAGAACTTAAAAATGAAAAGAAAACTTTTAAGAAAAACGCAAACTTTAAAACGAGTCTACTAAAAAGTAGTATGTATATTTTTCTCTGTTCGACTGTAACAAATATATGTTTCCTTTTGATATTAATTTGAATATTTCAAATAAACACTATTATATAAGAAAAGTTTAATTCTTTGGTCCTGAAAGGGCACACGCGCCCTGTGAGTAGAATGCTGCCATATGGCAATAATATAAGATTGCATTCGATGTAGGGATCCATTATCCTAGTCACCGCCTTTTGTGTATTGCCAAATCGTCAAAGATACGTAGCTTCAAATAATACCTTTTAAAGAAAACTTACCCGAAATAATTTAAAATAAGAAAACTGTGAAATGAGTATTCAAAAGAACCATAAGCTGTAAGTCTACTTGAAATTTGTAAGGCTGGTCCAAATCCAGTGGCTCCGTTAGCTCGGTCATGTCGAGCGAATGAGCAACAATGCTCCGACAAAGAAGGTATTCGATGGGAGGTTTGAGAACGGTGCCTTAAAGTAAAAGCGAATATCCGATTAAGGTACAAATTGTGGTAAACGTTATACGAGTTTGAATGCAGAGACTGTAGTGGGCGCGTGCAAAGTAGGGTTGTCTGGAAGCCTTTGAGAAAATAAGGAAAAATATAAATGTTGATTTTTTTACTATGAAACAATTCACAGTGCATATTAATGAAATGAAAATATGCAAGTGTTGACATTAAAAACCTAAAAACCAAGAAAAAATAGTAAAAACAGCTCGCGGAAAACAAAGTCGAAAATTCGTAGCTAAACCGTTTTTCGATCTGGCAACTCGTCGGGCTTTGCTTTACGCACAAATCGCACGCTTAAGCTCTCCCTGCAGCAAAATGACGTGTCAACAAAAAATGTTAAATGGAAATTATATCAAAAATACGTTTAATGCCTTATCGCACGCGCAGCGAAAAAAATGAATAGCCAGGGAGCGTTGAATTCCATCGATTGTGCCACGACCGCTTCGTAGGCGGCGCTGTGCGTAAGCCAGATAGCCGCAGACGCAGACGCGTAGGCGCAGTGGTCAGTCGCGCTTGCTGCACGCCTATTAGTATGCTCCTACATGATTTCCTATAATGTGCCGTTATATAGAGCCTGCTCCACTTTGGCACGCTCTCGCCGTCAGACTTCTTTTCGCCGTGATTTATGCGTGTGTGCGTCACAGCCGCCGAATGCAGTGCCGCAGGCGACGCGCGACTCTGCGATTTCACTTTCGCTTTTTGCGACCACTAGGAAACGTACCGTATTCGCTGATTAGGCGCTCATCAGCCGCAGAAGGGTGTAGGGCCAGCGCAAGTCGCACGTGCGCACACACACACAAAGCTGCAGCCAGCCAGAGAGACAGACAGACAGACAGATAGCCAGAAAAGTGTGTAGATGCGAGTATGTGTGCGTGTGTATTTTCCCTTTGTTTGTGTCTTCACTTAGCAACAAATAAAATAAACGAGAAAGAAGCGCGCTCCGAACCCCACTTCACTGCGCTCCAATCTACCACGCAACCGCTCACCCCGCGCAACGCGCTTTTGTAATGATGCGCAGTCTCGAAAAGCTGCTGACCTCGTTTAGTTTTTTCGTTGGATTTTTTGTATGCTCGTTTTCACGTTTTGTAAGTGCTCTTCTTCATGCGCCTCTGCTTTTATCGCTTTAGCGAGTTTTGTCCCACTTCTCAAGTGAAGCATATGAAAGTGGAACAGTTGAAATAAAATAGCTATCCAAAAAATTCATGATATTTGGTGAAAGACAATTTGTGAAATTTTTTAGTGTTGCGTTGAAGAGATGCCATTTCGATTTCTATTTGTATTCGCCGTCATAAAATTTTTGCGGTCGCAATTTAGGCTTAGTCCTACCTATGGGACCTACACATTTAGTCAATAGTAAGCCTCCTCCCATCCTCTGCTCACCCTCGTAACGGAAAATTTGTCTAGCTTTTGATGGTTTATGTCGATTTTACTGACTAGGTTAGGCTCGTGCAGCAACGACTTTATTTGTGGACGCCCCTGAAGTAAGCAAGATTTTACGCTTGCGGGGCTTGTAAATGTTTTTGGGGTTCGTATCATCATCTAAAACTTTTTGTCTTTTCATTGCGTAGGTTTCAAAGTGACCGGGTCCCAAACTCTACGCACAATTAAAGTTTCTAGGGCAGATTTCGCTTCACACATACATACATACATAAGCTTACTGCCCGACGGATGTCAAGCAACTCCCAGCAGGTATCACTTGAAGATTGTGTGTCAACTTAGTGATACGAGTAACAAAGATCGCTCTGGCTTATCACAAGCGGAAAGCAGTCAGAGCTTTTTCTCTGCACTTCTAAACTTTCTGCACAAACTTCTTTGCATTGAAGTAAACTATTATTGAATTATTGTATTCATATATTTTCTCATCTATATTATCTTATATTGCATAAATAGTATTATGCTCTCTTTCCAAGAAATGTTCGGAATAAGAGACTAGTGTAGGGGGGCTTTAAAACTTCAATGACATGTTCAATACGTACCTACCCCTCAGTAGTTTCCTTCCTCCACAAATTATATAAACAAACATTTCTACATTAAATCAGCTTAACCCTCTAGTTCCCAAATTTTTGATCTTGATAAAAAAATTACAGGAGGTAGTTTTTGTGTTTAGGAGCAATGTTTGTTCAGGGAAAAAAATTTGAGGTAAATAGGGGGCGTGGTAGGAGGTGTAGAAGGTAGAAGGCCTAGAGGCCTGCTTGGGAAAGAAAGCCAAAAAAAGTTGAATATGAAGTTTTGAAATTCTTTCCATTTAAGTTCGCTTTTTTCATAAAATCAAACATATAAATATTAAAAAAACATAAACTAATATAGTTTATAGTTAACAACTTAAATTCACTGGCGTAACCGACATAAAATATAAAGGGGTGATGTATAAACTAGGGCATTTTAAAAATTCGGTGTATGTACATATATGTATATATATTTGATTTAAATTTTTGTAATGAAATTTAAAGAAGCAATCTTCTTGTAAAGAATGGCAAATATATATGTATATTATATTTTCGGCACAAAACTTGTGTTTGAAATGTGTAGCCAGCATTTTTCCATTTCTGTGATCATAGCCCGTAGCTTTCTTGTCAACCATTTCGCTATGATCATTGAAATACAGATTGCATAAAATTTTGTCGAAATGATTCCGAGACATTGTACTTTGTATACCGTCAAATGGGTTTTCAATCCGGTAGGAACCAATATACAGGGGTATCGATAAGCCAACATGAAAAATTAAATTGGAATGTATTGCCTTATTTCTTGAGTGGTCGAGGAAAAAGAAGTCAGGATGTTTTTCTGAGCTGCATACAAATTGGTTTGTGATGTGATGTGTTTGTTCAACCATGGTATCATCGAAGAAAAAGCAAAACATTTGTAAAGTGTTTCAAACATCTTGAACTCATCTCCCAAGTCAGTGCCACGAAATGGGAGGGCAGATTGTTTGAGTACCAAATTCGTCTTCTTCCCCAAAATTTTTTTAAACTCATCACATTTTGGATCGACATACAGTATAGGCTATAGCTGGGTCTTCTTTAGGCTTGTTCATTCCCTTGTTAGCATTGTAATCAGCAGTGACAAGCCGCATATACCTTGGTCGTTGAGATTTTGCATTAACTATTGAAGCTATGGTAGATTTTCCAGACGGCAAATCAGGCGTGCCGCTGCCGAACTCCTATTCACCTAAATTTACTGCAGCTGCTTCAACTGGTGAAATAGATTCATTAATCAAAATTAAATTTGGCTCATAGAAGTCGTTATCGTTGTCAAAATCGATTTCATCATCTGTTTGTAGAACTGGGTCGAACTTTTCCACAATTTGCCATATCTGATCGTCAGAAAGCGATGAAAGTTTAAAATTACGCCGATATTCCATTTCTCTATTCATATAAAAAGCTATAGCGAAATTGGAAGAATAGAGAATCTGTCACAAAGTTACAAAGAAGCTTTTAATTCAACCCCAATTCTAATTTCGGACCTTTTATGTGAAAGGGGACCAACTCTCCCACCTAACCCCCGCTGACTACGCCCTATTATAGGTTAAGATATAATACGATAACTCTGCTGATAAATGGCAGTGTATTCAATCTTGTTTGTTAAGTAATAGAGCAATAATATTCAAGTAAAGAACAAAATATCTTAAGTTACCGTCACAACATTTTTATGCTTCGCGTCCCAAGCAGGCCTACAGACACTGTACGTTTCGGGCTAGCTGGAAAGAACGTAATAACTTTTTTTCATCAAATTTTCTTAGTTTCTTAAAGTACACATTCACAGCTACTCGCCAATAATTTTTTTATTGTTATCAAAGCATAACTACTATGTTTTTTTTATGTTTGATTTTAAGGAAAATTGAAAAATAATTATTTTTTCCATTTTGCACGAAATTTCAACTTTGACTGGCGATGACTGCCGTCGCATGCAGCCCAGCATCAAGTGACTATTTTTATTTTAACAATTGGAGATTTCCTTGACTTTATGCAAAAAATCAGATTTCTAAATCATAAGGTGTCGTGCACACAATTTTTCAAATTTAGGATGTCTACAGGCCTTCTTGGGAACTAGAGGGTTAACACCTCTTTCACTTCATCGCTCACATTGTCTTTTACTTCCTCTTTGCAGATTTCATTGCGGCACTGCGCAATGTGAGCGTCACAATCCCGCTGGCCGTTAAACGTGGCGATAATGCCATGTTAATCTGCAATTACGATATCGAGAATGACACGCTCTACACGGTGAAGTGGTATCGCGGGCGGCGCGAATTTTATCGCTACACGCCGAAGGAGAATCCCGCATGGAAGATATTCGCAACGACGAACGCCATTGCAGTCGAGGTGAGTCTCACTCACATCCACACCAATACCACGTAAAATAAGAAAAATTTGCGTGTCAGACTTGTAGACGCAAGCAAAATTGAATTGAAATTGTATTCATTATTTTCGGCGCTTAAAAGTATGCAATACAGATTTTCTCTTTTAATGTCGCTCAAAAGCGAAAAGGATTTTTACTTGCGAATAAAGAAAGCGGCTTTTGTATTAAGAATTATACACCATAATGGTAAAAGGCTTAGGGAACATGTCGATGTAGGGGAGACTGGGCTACTTTTGTCTTTGGGTACATTTGTCAAAGGCGATTACGGTGTGAAGGAGCAACCGTACATCACTGTTTATTGGTAAAAACTAACCCATCACTAGCATAAATATTCATCACAAAGTTTGCTCTCATTATCCAAACAGATGAGAAACCTATAAGGGATTTTGTGATTTCACGCTTGTTGATCCAATTCAATTCAATACTACTAAGAAGTTTGTGCTCTATATACATATATATATTTACTTAAAACTAAACCATATCAGAATTGCTTTGATACTAGTGCTTTTATTAATAACGTGTTAACTTAAAGTCAATTTACTATTTCATTTACTGGAACTATTTTCTTTACGTATCTAATGATGAAAATTTCGCCTAGTCGCTGGGAACTAATGACGATCAATTTTATATATTTACAGCCATTAAAATTACAGCTAAGTAATTGCCTTTATACCACTGCACAATTTAATGATCAAGCTTTAAAGCTTTGATTGCATTTTCGTAATAAAAAGTTGCATTTATTAATTTCATACAAGTTCCCCAGTGTTGACCTTCTGCATTGATATGCTGTCATATTGGGCGACATGATTTCCAGCAAGCTTCTCTGCAATCCTCACATTTCGCATTTCTGCAATAATTGTGCGCGTTATTTCATTTATGCTGTCAATGCGAGGTCACCTTGTCACGTCAATTGATATAAATAATAATTTTTTTTTCTGAAGTCCTGTACCACTGGCAACTCACAGCTTGCCACTCATATACACACACAAACACGCTCACCACTTCTTCTTGAAGTGTTTGGCTTTCATGATGCTGCTGTGTGATTATTTCATGTGCTTTTCATTTTTGCGACAGGCACTTGCCAGTGTGCATGTGTGCACACACATGCATACGCGTACGTGCACTTGTGGCAATTATTATCGCTTAAATGCAGCTTTTCCAAATATGGCATTTATTAATGCGATTTTGTATTTATTTACTTTTCGCGTAGTTAATTGAAGAAGAATTTGATTAAAAAGTTGTGAATGAAAACAAACTCTCTGATAATACAAATCGCAAAGATCCTTAAACGGCGCAGCCTGAAGGTATGCTGTCTTTCAAGGCATTGGCTACAGAGCTACATTTGTTTATAATTGTCGTTCTTGCAGAGACTATAAATAGCTTGTTCTAGTTCTACGAGAAGCTTAGAGTGTAAAAGATAGGTATCCAATAGTTTCTTTAACTTTTTTTCAGTTCATGTAATTTTCTCTTTTTTCTGAATTGAAATCAAAATTAAAAAGTTTGTCAACATCAATCAATTTTTTGATAGCATAAGCCGTGAACTGCCAATTCTCTAAAAGCTTTATCAGTGAGCTCTTCAAATGCTCTACAGCATTCTACGAGAGGCGAAAAGTATGCCAAAAATATTCTTCTGTTGAATTCTGCGAAAATTTAAGATTTTCTTGCTGCTCTTCCTTTGTAGAAGGTACTTGATAGTCGTTGCTTTTCCTATTTTCTCATAGCTCTTGTTGTATTTATCTGTAATTGCTTAAATACGACATAAGCTCTATAATCCTTTTAAATTACTTATTCGCAGTTAAAACATGCGCCCAAAACTATGTCACAAATTTTAAACGTGTCATTAAACCGAAGATTAAATATCTGCCATACCAAAAGTAAACAATTAAAATAAATTTTAACCCATTAAAATAACTTTATTGTATGCGAAAGCAACTACACTCACATACGAATGCATGTATTTATATACATATATATCCACAATGGCTTCATTTAAATTGTTGCCACATAGGAAAAGTGGGCAAGAGCAAGCCTAAGTTCTATGAGTATATAACAAAGTCAACCATGTGTAAAATTGTTACATTTTCAACTCATTTAAAAACAGAATTTTAAGTAATTACGCATTTTGTAAATATGGCATAAGCATTTTTAGCAGCTCTTTGACATGCTGCCTATGGAAGCCCGTCTCTTTGAGCTTCTCCTGACGTATTTTTTTTGGCTTGAGAAGTAACACAAGCAGAAATTCCAGTAAATAAATAATTTAAATTCACAAGGCTGCAATATACATATAAGTAGAACAAACACACACACACACACACTCATGCTTTACATGTGTGGCCTATGCAAATTAAGTGTGTGTGAGTGTGTGTGTGTGAAGTGCGCGAAGTTGTTTGTTTACGCATATATCAATGCAATAACGCGCGATGGCGAGATATGAAAATGGAAAATCAACGCCATTGCATACTTTCCGGCGCTGTGGCGCGTATGGTGAGGGTATTCTCTTTTATGTAAAAACTCACACATATGTACATAATTTCTCAACCATTTACTTGACATGCTTGCAACTTGCCAGCTTCCTTACATTTTCTTGCCATTCTCCGCTTTACATTTTCTATCTTTGCAGACCACACAGTCAAATGCGAGCCACGTGCTGCTGCGAAACGTATCGCTGGCGATTTCCGGCAAATTTGCCTGCGAGGTATCCGCGGATGCGCCCTCATTCCACACCTCCATTGTGTCCGCCGAAATGGAAATTGTCGGTGCGTGTGCCGAAATTAATATTCATATTTTTGTTCATATTTTCTTTTACGTTGTTTCTCCCTTTACCTTTCTTGTGTTTTTTTTGTTACTTTCATTTTAAATTACTTGCAATTTTCTCAGTGGTCTCTCTCTCACTCATTTCTTTTTCCTTTGTAGAGTTGCCCACACAGCGTCCCATCATCACGGGCATACACTCACGCTATCGTTTGGGAGATGTTATTAATGGTAATTGCTCGGCGGACTATTCGAAACCGGCGGCCAATCTGACCTGGTGGATCAATGATATACAGGTAAGTGAACATATGCATCAATGCATAATGGGCATGTGTAAGCGTAAGTGCAGATGTGAACTTATTCATGTGGTGTTGGACGTAAGATCAGAGGTTGCAATGAGACGAACTTTTAACGTTATAATAGAAAATTTAGTTTAAGTTTATTGAATAAGTATAAAATTAGATTTGCCGCTTTTAGGCTTAGCGCACGTCCGTTCTGCAATCTTGTCCGATGTTCACTGTCGTTTCTGTCGTTTGTCGCGTTCGTTGTCCGTGTTACCCTTTTGTATATTTCCCACAGTCGTATTTAGTAGTATTTAGTATGTACGTCCGCTACGGGTTGTCCTTCCCACATTCATATATAAGTATGTATGTGCACAAGTTTGGCAGAGAATATACACACACTAAAAATCGCAAAGGTTCAGGCCATACGCAGAAAGCTTGTGGAACCTGCCGTAATATTCGAAATGTTGAAGACATTTTTGGTATAAATAATATTGTCGAGCTTAAATGTATACTTTTTATTCTTCTTGATTGATCAGTAATAACCCATTACCTGGTTGCGATATGACGTAGGGCTTGTCTCCAGGCGCCCGGCACGTCTTCTCCAGTTGGAAATGCCAAGCGTTGCCAATGTCTTCTCTACTTGGTTTTTTCATCGGAGGCACGGCCTTCGCGCCGACTCCGTCCGCCAACTGCCGCCTCAAATATCTTCTTCGCAGCATCTACTGACTATATCAATGTCGGCGTAGAGCTCATAAAGTTCGTGGTTCATCCGGATGCGGTAGCCGTTGCCAAAGTGCATCAATAAGAGATAATATTATATTTCATTTCATAAAGAGTTGTTCTCTTATAGTAAGAGAGCAAAATTCTGCTCAGAAGACCTGAATGAACAACTGTTGGCACTATAGTATTTTTGGGTTTCCACATCTTACAGAAATGTGTGTAAAATATTTCAGTACCTATGTATATATATATGATTTTTTTTTGGAATACGTTTCACATTTAGCTATAACTTTAATATAAATTTTTATATTGTAAAACAATGAAACATATCTTACAGCTATATTCGGACTCTTTGTAGACCATTGTTTCAACTTTCCATATAGATTTGAATCTATATTTCCGTGCCAAAAATTGGTTGGAATGTCAATTTTTAGCACTCACATGCAATTAACATTCCTTTCCTACCTTTTTTTAACAACATTTCCTTTTGCCTTCCAACAAGAACATAAAGTATTGCACTTGAAAGTGTATTCCATTTTTTTAAAGCCACTTGACATTACAAATTTGCACTTAAAATTATTTTATGGCGTGCTTTCATGAGCAGCTTCTGCATACCATTATCCATCTGTTGCATCTGCCTGCTCTGCCACTCCCAATCAATGCAACTGCATAAGTTACGTATTTTCAAAATTAAAAATTCAATTCCTTCATTTCTTTTAGCTACCTTTCTCTTCCTTACACCAATGGAGATTTCAACAGTTGACTTATACACTAGCAATTTGCAGACCCCTTCAATTAATTCAATATTTCTCATATTTCTCAGCATGTCGGGTCGGTCCACTCAAGTGCTGCATAAATCAAATGTGACCAAAACTAATGAAACTTTTTCTTCTCGCACAAGCGAACTGTTC
The DNA here is from genome assembly GCA_963457695.1 of Neria commutata. Lineage (NCBI taxonomy): Eukaryota > Metazoa > Arthropoda > Insecta > Diptera > Micropezidae > Neria > Neria commutata. The sequence goes on from OY735246.1 coordinate 50,157,760, forward strand.
AATTCGTTACGTGCTGTTGCTGGCTGGACGCGTTAGGAGCAACTCACACCAATGCAGGGTTTTTTTTCCCGTTTTTCCGTGCTTAGCAGAAGAGCAGAAAAACCGAAGGAGCATACAAAATATTCAATTTGAAATCAATATGAGCAAAATCGTTTTACGAAATCGACATGAATGTTCGAAATGTCCAGCTACGAGGCAAAGCTCAACCAGAAAAAAGTGGGAAATGTGGCAAAAATTGGCATAAATTACGTGCACATGGACAGGGGGAAAGAGGCTGGCAAAGCAAAGCTGGAAAGTGGCTGGCAAGCGAGCAAAGAAGTTATGACAGCCAAGTGACATATGTTGTGTGCGTTTTTTTTCCACTTAGCGTGTTAGTGTTTGTGTGAGTGAGTGTTAATGAAAAATGTACTTGGCATAAAGCGTTGCATATTTATGAGCACTTGCGCTAGTGCAAATCTATGAAAAATACCAATTCATGGCATAGCAAATGTGAAAGTTCGCTATTGAATCAAAAAAGTCAACATTCAAATTCACTAATAAGCATTTTTTTTTTTTAAATAATTTAATAATAATTTAAGAAAAATGGTATTAGTTCTACTTGATCAATTTTAATATATTCATCAAAATAGAATTACTCTGGGAACAAAAGTAAAGTTGTTTTTTAAACTTTTTCAATTTCAAATTAAACTTTTCCGCTTATGCGCAGAAAAATTTTAAAATCTAAAACAATTTTAATTTGTAATAAAATGGTAACATCCTTTTTCAATGGCAAGTGGCCAAACAAACACAAATTTAGACTTTGCTTCTATTTGCCCTATTGGCCTACTACTGCTCCTATTCCAATACTCACTTTACACTCCCTTCTCAGCTCTAACGTACGACTGACATTCAACTCACTGATTTGTGTGCATACCAAACACCAAAAGCTGCACTGCACACTTTTTGCTCCAATTTTCTGGCCATATTAAAAACGAGTTTGACATGCGAGAGGAAAGTGGACGAAAGGAAAGTGTTCCAGCTTGCTGTATGCTGCGAGCGGCTGAGCTTGAGTATGAGTGCTCGTGTTAGTGCGTGGGAAAAACAAATTTCAATTTCGAGTTGGCTCACATAAATTCATGCATAAATCAATATCAGCTTTTTCGCACAATTTTTGTTGTTGCTGTAACTCAAAACTTTGACAATTTATGCGAAAATTTGGCAAAATAGAAATTCTCACTGCGTTAAAAAGCGAGAGCGAGAGAAAAACATTGCATGCTCCCATTTTCAATATATCAAATACTTTCTCTGGAACTAAATTTTAATAAATGTTCGTTTTTTCCATAAATTGCCTACTTTTAGGTGCTGCCCAGTTATGTGCGCGCTTATGAGTTGCAGAAGCTTGTCGGGGAACCGCTGGAGTCCGCCGTATTGGAGATAAATTTTGTGGTTACACTGCTGCATTTTATCAAGGGACGGCTAAAGGTAATTTTGGCTGCCAGATTAGAGCAAGTGCAATATATAGGTAAAGAATTTTTTTCAAAACTTTCTTATTTTACAGTTGAAATGTTCCGCGCGCATACACAATATATATGCGCAGGAATCGGAGAAACTAATTGAAGAGGATCGTCCACGCATTTTGGCCTCGGGTCGTTCGCCCGATATGAACATGTATCCGTTTGATCATCCCACAGACGCTGATGGTTTCGACGAGCAGAACGAGCTGTACCTCACGCATTATAAAAGTGAGTAAGGTTTCATTGCATTGTTTACTTTCTGTGGGAAAGTGAGTTGAAGGAAAAGCGCAAGAAGATTGGAAGTAATGAGTATATTGTTGCAGTTTGATTTAAAACTGAAATTTGTGGAGCTTTTTTTTATAATTATTTTCTAGGTTGCTGGATCTTCTTCTGCTGAGACTAACAACAATAATTTAAATTTTAAATCTAGAAACTTGAAAGAAAATTGAAAGTGTTCTCCGTCAGTGTTTTTTGGTGTATTTTAAACAATAATTTACTAGCTGAAAGTGTAAATTAGAAATAAGGTCACTTGTAAGAAGTTGTTTGGCGTATTCCTATAAAATTTCTTAAGTTAAGCTTAAGTGCTTTTTCTCTGTTTGAGGAATTTCTTTTTAACAAAAAGCGTGTGTAACTCATTGCGAATATTTTTGTTTTTGATAAAAAATGCGGGTTAGTTTAGTTTACGTAGAATTGCGACTTTTTAATAAGTTGCATGCTTGATGTATTAATTGTTCCTCAAAGTTTAACTCTATATGGCGAAATCCGTTCAAGAAAAGCTTTGTAGACAAGATCATTGTATTTTAGGTGTAACTTCAACTTTATCATAAAGAGGCAATTCTAGTTGTAGTTGTAGTACATATTTGTTGAATTTAAAATCAATATAAGAAATACAAGTTATACAAAATTTGTTTAATTATAATATCGCACTAAAGAGAACATATTTTCATAGTCAATCAATACATTTTTAAATATAAGTTTTTATTAAGAAATTTTAAAAATCAATTTAACAAGCAATGAAATGAAGTTATACCTTAAAAATTTTTTTAACTTTGAACATTTTCGCTGAACTTTGCTCAAACTAATTATGAGCAACTAAATACGTAAAAACAAAGAAGGACTAAATGTTCATATCAAAATGTTCCAACTGAATACTTTAAAAAAATTTTCAAAGCTTTCAAGGACCATGTAATAACTTAAATAAGATGTTATAACTGAAGGATTGAAAAAAAGCCAAGCTTTCAAGAATTAAGTTGCCCTAATCAAAATGCTTCATACATTTGAAGAAGTTTCTGTAGTTCAATTTTCGGCTATTTTCCAAAAATTTTCCAAGATTGTCAAACAAATTTTGAAAAAGAGCTATTCATTAGCCGAAATCTACAAGCTAGCAACGAAAGGCCTCTTTAATGCAGCCTTACTCCATTCCTACCCAGCAAATTTAGCAATTTTTGCCCAAACCCGATTTTCTTAGCTGCTCTTAATTTTGGCCAAATCAACTTCAGTTCGGTAGGCACATAAAGCCATTTATTCTCAGCGCAATTACGCAATTTTTATGACTTGCCTCGTAAAAGACGACTGTCACAGATTGCCGCATACAGTATTACAAATAAACCGAATCGAGCTACTAAAAATTCGATTCGACAATTTGTGCTGAGCTGCGCTGAGCTGAGCTGCCGGCGTGCGAGCCAATCAAACAATTAATAAAGCAATTTTCCCCTTTATTGGAGCGCCAATAGCAGCTGCACAATGGCGTAGTACATTCACCTTTCTGAAGAGGGGCTACATCAAATGTCAACTAAAGCTACATTTCAGCAGCAGCTCCCATTCACAGCTCTTGCTGCAACGCTCATGTGCCTGCTGCCTGCTCCTGGGCGTAGATCCTGCGGCGCACTCACATGGAAAATGCTCATAAAATCGTCTGGCATCCCGCCCCCATCTACATTAGTCACGCTAATTTCGTAGTAAACATAAAAATATTAAATACGCTCGTCTCGCAGTTTAATAAGCCTGCGCGTTACGTTAATGTCTTACGTCGCAGGCCTTAACTGGCCTGCCTCTGACGTCGCCTACGCTTCTTGCTCCTTTCTACGCAAACACATTTCGATTGCTTACGGCGTCAGCTGCCGCACCTTACTCACTTTGGTGGGCGATAGTGTGCAAGTGTGTGTGTAATTGCGTGAGTGTGTGGCTGAATGGGGGAAAGGGAGTAAGGGTTTAGTGCGTGTGTCGGGTGTCGGCGGCAACGAATTACTCCCTTTGGTGGTATTAATCTTTGAATTAATTGCAAAAGCTTAGCGTATATGTGTATGTGTGTGTGCATATTATGTATGTATGTGTTTGTGCATTAAATGAAAGCTATATAACAGAGCCTGTCCATTGTATGTATGCATGTATTTGTTGTTGCTGTTATAAGGCATTTCCGTTTTTGCTGCTTAAACCATTTGGGAATTTTTCACTAACTTTGATTTAATGCTCGACACTTTATCAATGTAATGGTATAAATACACGCACACATATATACATTTACGACGCACAAATTTGTTGCTAAATTTATTTGCTTGTGCACAAGTGTGCGTGTGTTGGCTACAAAATAATCATTCAAAGATTTTTGGGTATTTTCTGTTGCCTTTATTCGGCTTTAATTCATTTTAATCCTATACTCTTGATTAGCTCCACTCAAGCGTAGTTTGCATGGTATACCGAAAGGACTCTCGTATAGATTTTAAGCTACGATTTCATAGTAAAAAATATTTGGGTCAAAAATATCAGCAGAGTGTCTGTCCGATCAGCTATTGTTGGGAACATGTGCTGTAAACAGGATACGACGATGACTCTAAAACTCTTCAACCAGAAAGCTCTAGTAGAGAGTCTATGCTGCCAATAGCAGCGAACTGCCACAACAACAAACAATTTTCAGAGAATCCGATTTCGAATTTTCAAGTATCTGCAGACCCTTTTTAATCAACCGTTATTTGGTTGATAAAGAATTTTTATTAATGGATAGATTGTTTTCTTTTATTTATGTCTGGACTTTACGGTTTCCTTTTTTTCTGATACTGAAACATTTTTTGCTTCAATTTCGCTATTTTTAAAAACTTTTGCATTTCATAGTTTCTGTTCTATACCCTTTAATATTCTCGTCAAATGGTTCGCTGCTCTTCCGTAGGTCCACTTGGCTTCCATCTTTCATTTTTGATTTCACTTTCTCCCTTTGCGCTTTTGTTTGACCAGATTACCGTAAGAGATTAATAATGCCTCGTAACTCGCTTCCTAATAGACACAACCGACACAACCTTACATACAGCTACACATTTTATATATCTATAAATATATATGTGTAAATGTATGCACATAAACACATACAAATACATGTACGTATGCGCATGAGCTTCTACACTATTTTGTTGCCTTTTGTCTATTAAACATCACTTTGTGTATTCACACACACATTTGATGTATAAGTTGGAATATTCGTAAGTGTGAGTGCGATAAACTATTTGTGTGTGGCTTTGAGTGTGTGTGTGTGTGTGTGCCTAAATGGCGGCATTGTTATGCTTGGCTAACATTTGGTTATTAATCAACATGATTTTTAATGTCGCTCGCTTGCCTGATATCCCTCACATCCCCCATTCCCCACATGCCGTTTGTCTATCTCACATTCTCCATCGCCTGCTTTTCCCGCATTTGCTTCTCCTGCCGTGCTTTGTTCAGTTTTGGCGGCAGCGCAAAGCTAGGAAGATGAATGATGCGCCGCAGTGGACAGCGGAAATTTGTATTTAAATGCTTTTCCCCAAGGGTACACTCCCACACACATATACATGCATGCATATGAAGCTACTCATATGTATTTGTGTGTGTCTGGCAGTGTGTTTACTGTGTCGAAGAAGTGCTTAAATGAAGGTTGACTGGGTTAAATATTTAAATGGCGTTTTATTTGTGGAAAAAAATGAAATTTTATGCAATATTTTATGATGAGAAATTTGCGTTTAATTTTGGAACTCTGCAAATATTTAACAGACCATTTTGAGCAGAATTTTGCAGTGTTTTAATTAAACAAATTTGAACAAGTATTGAAATGTTGAATTGTTATGCTTTAAACTTGAAAGCTTTGAATATTCAGCGCTTAAAATTGTTTGTGCATGCAATTTTTTAACATAAAATTTCCAGCCTTTAACATTTTTTAATATATTTTTTCAATTTTCGCCTATCAGCAATACAAAATTTCAGAAATTAAAAAAAGTTTTATTTACATGTATTTGTAGTTAAAATTTTTTTGAATTTTCGAATTTTTGGTTTGCAAATTTTTGAATTAAAATTTTTGAATAATTTTGTATTGCTGAATTAGAGCACAAAAACATTATCTTAGTTAACGAAAACCAATATGCAAGGCTTTTAAGCCCTTTAGAAACATATGTAATGAATTTTTTGAATTCTTGAATTTTTGGTTTGTAAACTTTTGAATTATAATTTGAGTCAAATTTCGAATTTAAAACATTTCCTCTAAGTTTCTGAAACCCCAAGTGCAAGTCCTTGAGGAACATAAGTAACAAGTTTCCTCTTTTGTTTTATTTATTTCTACTATTAAGTTTATGTTTGGAAAATTATGCATTTAACTTATCAATTTTAATAATTTCTTGAGCATTTTTCTCTCGCACTTCTTTTCTCATTGCAGATGTACCCTCAACAGCAACTTCATTGCGGGCCAGTGGCTACTCTTGGCAACTGCATACCATATGGCAACTCTACGTCGCATTGCTGTATCCGCTGCTAGCCAGCAAGGCGACACTTTTGGTCAAGGCTGCCTTGAAAACTTTCACAACTGAAGTGCATGTCAGCAGCACGGTCCACGCATTAGACAAGCGCCAAGCATCGAAATTTAAGCCAAGTCATTGCCAATTTCAGAATTACAGCACGTTTGCGCGCAAGTCGAGCGCTTCTAGCCAAGGCAGTCTGGCAGACGGTGGGCTTCAGCGGTGATAGGTGAGCTCATGCCCGGCGGACCTTACTCAGTCCAAAATTCGAAGAGCCAAATTGAAATGTATTAAATAGTCGAAAGGCATGAAATATTGTTTAGCCGAAGAATTCGAATCAAAATACGCGCGAAGGTAAGCCAAATGCCTAAGGCATTGTTTCCGACACGTACATTGCGTTTCCAAATGGCTGGAAGAAATTGTTAGCCAAGCAGTGTCATTATTTATAAGGCAAAAAGTAGACAATTGGTATAAGTAATGGAGCTTTCAACATATTTGTTAATTTAATCGAGCTGAGTTCGAACTTTATTAAAAAGGAATTGTTGTTTTTGTAAATAATATAGTAAGTATGCACGAAATTTTCCAAAGGAATGATTTCGTTTGATAGTTTGAAATATTTGTGCGTGTTTTTTTCATATAGAAACATAGAATATAGGCTATAAGCGGTGGAGGCATATACACACATACATACATATTTGGTATTTTCGCAAGCTGGCACTGGAGGAGGAGGGGCAAGAAAGATTTTCGCAAGGGCTGCAAGAAAAGCGAGTAAAACGAATATTTTATTGGTATCTGAATACTCAGAATAGTCACTTAATGATGTGTAAACAGTTTTACGTCTATATATTAGATGGTTTAATTATTAAAAGTTATTGTTCAGAGCATGAAGAGCTTACTTAATATAGTGAAGCACTATGATCTGATTCAAAGAATTAGGAAAATATTATTTGAATTGCAAAAATTTTTAGGTAAGGAATATTGGAAAAAATGCTGTTTATTTCAAAAGTAAATATAGTCAAAAATAATGCCGCTAGCTGCGAGTATATGCTGACATATGAACGACAGGAAATAGGTAAACATGCTTAGAGAAAAAATAGGTAATTTCTTTATTTTAGTAAAATTTGTAAGTTTTTTCATGTTTTGTCTTGTATACTTTTGTAAACAATTGTAATAAATAAGTTTTCGTTCTTTCCTTCGGAAGACTCTTGAGTATACTTGAACAAGTATGCTTGTTGCGTTTTGCTCAGCTTTTAAATTCTATATGCCAGAAGTTGCCAGTTGACACATACTTCATGCCCCTCCCAATGTGCCTGCTTTTCAGCTAAATTAACTTATATAGACAGCACACACATTTGTACTCGTAAGTGAAAGTATTTCAAAGAAAAGCTACTAAACCTTAGTCACAGATATGTATGTAAGGACAGCCAACGTGTGTGGTAGTGAGAAAGCTTAATTAAATTAGAAATCGTCATAAATGCAAAAATAAAAACGTAAAACTATAAAACGCTAGAATTATATTAAATGTCATAGAAGTTAAGTGAAAGTAAGCAAAAAACATTATGTTATGCAAGAATGAAAAATTATAAATATAAGTGCATATGCAAACTAGCATAATAACAATTGATAATGATTTGAATAAAATTGGTGAAGAAATGCAAAAAAGGGGATTTTATTGAGAGGCTGAAAGTTAAGGGGAAGCTATCGAGGAGGGTTAAAGAAAACGCACATAAAAAGAAGACAAAATTAAGAAGATTAAAAAATCAAAAACCGATTTTATGGCAATAACATTTTCTTACATCTTAGCTGAAATTTTCATGCAAGCCAAAAAGTATGCTATAAAAAGGTGACACATAAAAGCTGATTTGCAATTTCATACACAAGTTTTTTTGCGTGTGTGTGTAAAAAACTACTGTGCTACAAATCACACTGCCCAGGCCAGCAGCTGCTACAGGCCAAGCTGCTGTGGCAGCTCTGTGAAGAAACTTTCTTGCTTCTTGTTGAAGTGTTCAATTTTTGGTTGCTGTTTCCGATGTTGGTTTGCGGGATGGCAAAGCAAAATGTATAATGCAACTTTCTACGGTAGCGTGTATTTTTGTGTTAAGTTGAAGAGCAGTGCAGTTAAATGGGCGTGGTCAGTATGCTCTGAGCATGGGAGCTTATGCTGAAAATTTATTGTGCCACTGCAAGATGCCCGTACACTCACAAACACAAAGAGGCACCTCCGCGCCATAACCATCCTGAATTCCAGTCTTAGCTGGGCCACATTCATTCTGCCCGACTTCACAAACAGGTGGGTAGGCCAAGGGCAGGCTCAGGGCCCAGAAAGTGGTCTTCAGAACCTAATCTTGAAAGTTCATCGAACATTTCATTTCCGGACACACCGAAGTGCCCCGTACCAAAAGGAGAGCGAGTGAATTGTGAAAGCCTACGCTGTTTATCTTTAAACTCTTTTGGAGGTATGTAGTGATTAGATTGAGCTAGTCCATAAGTGTAGCCTGACTGTCACTACAGACGCAAATACTCTTGCCCGGCCATCAACTCTCTCTGAAGACGTCCTTGGCCTTTAGAATTGCAAAGACTTCCAACTGAAGGACGGATGCAAGCTTTCTTAGTGGAAAGTGAAGTTTTGTGCTATTTTCCTCAAAATATACACCGTCTCCTGAACCTTCGTCAGTTCTGGAGCCCTCTGTAAAGATTCTGCAACACTTCCTGCCTGGCTCAGCTGAGGAAAGCCAGCTGTTGCGTTCAGGATAGGAAACTTCGTATCTTCACTGAAGTTCGAGGTGCGGAACTAATATATCAGACGGCCAGCTCATTCTAACCAAGAATGGTAGAGTTATGCACCCCCCATGGGAATCAAACCAGACCACTCCTTGTTCCAATCTAAAGCAGGCCTTGGCAGCCTCACATCAGATGAAAATGTCGAGAGGTTGAATGTTGAGTAGCACGCCTAGAATTAGGTCTGGGGTGGTCGAGAACGCGCCTGTACAGCCAAGGCACACTGTTTTGGCGAGAAAGACTGCTGAGCTACATTACAGACTCATACGAGCTTATTTGTCGAATAATCGCCGTATAGAGTCAAAGGACTCTTTTGTGCGATAGATCACAACCTTTATCCATCAAATCCGACATACCGACCTATACATTTTATCACAATTACATTGAGAAGCTTTATTCCAAAAGTTCTCTCCAAGCGTTACGATTTCTTGCCGATAAACAAGTTCTCTCATTTTATTGTAGATAGTATGACTCTGTCAAGAACTCAGCCAGCACTCATGCACTGAGCTAGTGTGGCGCCAGGTATGAAGCTGCCTTGAAGCTCTTACTTATTCGATGTTATTTTTTCTTATAATTTCAAATCATCTGCAAATTTTAAGCCGTATGATCGATTCATAACCAGCAATTTCGATCAACCAGTGCATAGTGTCCAGTCCTGCTGGGTGCTGTTCGCACCACAGTTTTGGCTTATCCTGCATCGTTGCAATCTCTCTCTCTCTTTTCCATCCTCCGCAAAGCAGAGAGCACACTCATGCACACTTGTCTATTTTGGCGGCGACTGCTGCTGCCTTTTCCGCAATTGTTGCCACTTTGCAGTGGCGTTGCCACTCAATGCCTCTTCAAGTGGATGCAAGTTTGTGTGCGTGCATGTGCATGTGTGTGCTGGTTGCGCACACATTTCGAGTGCCGAAAACGACTTTTGAAAAAGTTCTTCATTGCCACTAATGGACAATTGAAAACGCATTGAGCTGGCAATTTGGCAGAATGTTTTTCTCCAACTGCATGCTGCCTTTATTCCTTGCTAGCATAGTCCCCTCCCCACGCTTTCCAATGCCCTTCTCCAGTGCAGCTTTGTGCTTTATAAGGTTTTTGTAATTGATTTTGGCTCGATGCCATTCTGTGCGCGCTACAAGCGTTGCTTGTAGTTGTAAATGCGCATACACACGCACACTCAGAGACAATTACAAGTTGGCGTTGCTAATGCACATGTGTGTGTATGTATGTGTGACGGTTTTTGGTGTGACGCATTTGAGCTTGTTTTGTTGCAGTCTGAAAAGCCGAACCTTGATGTTGTTGTTGTTCTGGTTCTACTGTAGTTCTTGCTCTTGGTCGTGTTGTTGAAAAGTCAGTTTCTTTGGTTTATGTGAAATTTGCGTTTACTTTCCAAATATTTTTAATTTGCATCAAATTTCAATTTATGACAGTCTAGTGTCGTTGTTAGTAAAAGGATCTTACGATTGCTTGTGTGTCCTTATGCCAAATGTTTGTATGAAAGTGTTGAGCGGCAAATGAAAATTTATGAGCGAAATTTGAGCACAGAATTTTCGGAATTTTGTTGTTGCTCCGAAATGACTATATAGTTTTTTTGAATTTTCATAGCACCTTAAAAACCGGCTGTCAGGTAACTTTTAAGCTGAAAGCAATCCTATAGGCAAAGATATGGTGCAATGAAGCATATAAGCTACATGATACAACACCATAAAACACTTTCTCAGGTGGCGTGGACTACTCATTTTACAATGAAGGAGGTAATATATTGTCTTGAAACTGGGTTGCTCCATTAAAGAAGATATTTGTGCCCCTGACCAAGTAGAGAAGACACTGGCAACGTTTGGCCTTTCCAACTGGAGAAGGTGTGCGCGTAGCAGGGGTGTCTGGAGAGAAGCCCAACGTCATAACCGTAATCCGGCAATCGGTTTTTATTTAGCAATCAAGAAGAAGAAGAATATATAATTTAGTAGAGTAAATTATAATTTATTTCTAGATTCTATTATTTCCTATTTTCGCTTCAATTCGTCAATTTAAAACTTTTTCTAAAGATGTATAAAAATTGTATCACTATCAACAAGACACAAGAAGAATTCGATTCTTTTAATGTGAAATTCGTATTTAATTTGATATCAAGTTTGTCAAATATAAATGCACGGTATGCATGGAACTGTTTGTTCAGAAAGAAAACTAAGCTCCTTCCCGCCTCCCCAACAACATTTCTGTCCATACATTCACAATACACGAAGAGCTGTAATTTGATGAATTAATTAAATGTTTGCCTAACTTGAAATTGTCCACTTGTCCTTTCCATTTCCAACTGAAGCTTCCATATTGGCCAATTGAAGAAGGTGTCACATGCAAAGGACAACACCTTTCTGCGCATTTTTGCACGCTTGCTTAAAATTATAAAGCAGCAAAAACAGAGGACCAAAAATTGTTGTTAATTACTTTTTATGCAACAAACCCGCAAAATCTTTTGTCTTTTTACTTCTTTCGTCTGCTTTTCCAAATGACGTGTTAAATGCCAGAGGCGAATAAATGCGAAAGTCTGGCAAGGCGAGAAGTGGGTAAGCGGGTAGGAAGCAAGCAAAGAAGGCATTTGACAAATTCGCACAATACTTGAATTAAAATTTAGCAATTTAACTTTGACAATTGAATCAGAGCGCGTGCACTCGAAAAAAGGGACCTCAAAAGCTAAAAGTTCCACAGGGAAGTGTGGGAAGAAAGAGCAACAGAGAACATGGAGAAGGACAGGGCAAACAAGAGTATTAACGAATAAGGAGGCTATTAATGAATTTGCTGACATGGATTTAAGCGTTAGATGCAGCAGTGTTAAAAAATTTTCCTATTTAAACTGTGGAAGTCGAAACGAAACTCTTCAAACATTCGAAAAAATATCAAGAAATCGCGCAGATTTTCCATATTCTATTCAACAAAAAGATGCACCATGAAGAATATGACAAAAATTCCACGGTGGAAGAAGTGCCTCTAAAATTCCTTAAAAAAACGCTAGTATATATGCCAAAAGCAAAATATCTCGCGATACAATAATGAAAAAATTCCATGAAAAATATGATGCATCTGGCTGAGATTACATTTTCAAAGTATGATATAAGAAAAATGGAAAATAGGTTTTGAGAGTATTCTCAATTGAGAGCGTTTGCATCAAGATTACATATCGAAACTCTTAATAGATTTACAAGGTAGTCCATCTATCACGCCTCTTTAAGAAACCTCAATCCAACAGGGCAGAGATTTCAGCTCGGAAACATCCTATTTCCATGTGTTGACAATAAAAGCAACAACAAAATTTAGCAAAGTTAGAAGTGTAAAGAAGATGTGAAAGTTATGGCGGCCGATTGGAAAGATTGTTTAGGTTTTTTAAGGAGATCCAGGGGAAGAGTAGAAAATGATCGGAACAGATATCTTCGATGCCTATGAAATTCATAGTGATTGGGAAATCCAAATCATTAAAGACACGAACTATTTTAAAGTTCCATTTTCGCTATATTTTTACACTTCGAATGAATCAAATTAAAAGTTAAGAATTTCCACAATTTCTCTGCAAGTTGAAACAATTGAATTTGATACTGGCAACACTGATGCTTGTGGTCAGCAAAGTGTTAAAATTGCATTGCAATAAAATTTCAATTGGCGACAAGTTTGTGGCTGCTCCATTGCTATCTTCTGCAACTATTCCTTTTGCTCTTATCTTCTAACCACAGAAAGACAATTTTTATTTAATTTGTTTGGTTTTTTGTTGTGCTTCGGCAATAATTTGTCAAGCGTTTTCTGCTGTGTTTTGTGTTGCTTTCCAAAATTGTTTAAACTTTTAACAAAACGTTTTTATTGCTTGCTTTTTTTTCTGCAAAAGCAACATAAGAGAAATTCAAACTTTTGCGCATTCCCGCACAAAGCGCCGAGGTTTACAAAAAATTTCCAATTATTTCATTTAATTTTTTCTTGTTGGTTTCTATTTGCAAAAACTTTTTGCTTTCGCATTTTAGCAGACTTTTTTCGCACACCCTTTCACCAGTCCCTTCGCTTCGCCCTTTTGTGTTTGCCTTGCGCATGCATAATTGTTTTAACCGAATTCAATTAAAGCAACTTTTTTACTTTTGTGCATTCCACTTTCTTTCTGTGTTTGCGCACGAAATCTGTGCCCATATTCGGTGTCAACTTTTTTTATGTAAGCAATTTTGCGATTTCCGTTTTCCCCCAATGACACTTTGCGATTAAGGGCTGAGCCGTTATTCAGGGCGTGGGGTGCCCTAATTAGATGGACGTTGGATAAATTCTCTAATCAGAATTTTTGCTGTTGAGGCTTCGACACAAACTCTGAGCAAGAATCCAACATTCTTCATTATTCATTTTTCATATCTATCAGTAAAAGGTATCGGAGAAATGGTCACTTTCGATTAAAATCAATTCGTAGGGCGAATTCCAATTCAATGCTGATGGATCTCAATTTCGATCTAGAGTGAAATGTGGAAAATGACTCTCTTTCATATGCTGGACTATCGCTTTTTTAAAGAAGTGGTCTACTCCTTGATTGGGACATGTCATGCAAATGACACACAATGCCCCAGAAAAGAAAATATTCGATGCAAGCGTTAAGGGCCGGCGTAGAAGAGAGAAACCGAGTCTTCGGTGTAGGGGCCAAGTGAATAAATTCTTAGCTAAGCTTGGAAGCAGCGACTGCAGATGGCAATCGCAGAGCAGGAACGTCCTAAAAGAGCTGAGGCGAAGACCTGAATGTTTGTAATTGCCATGCAATAAAGTGAATAAGTTTTGCTATAAAGAACAACTAATTTTTATAAATTTTATTTCAAAATTTAAAATAGTTATTTTTAAATTAAACTAACGATTAAAATTTGTATTAAAATCAGAAACTAACCTTTGGAGCATTAGAAGCAATTCTACTTTTGGTGTCATCAATATTTATCAAATTCCTTTTCTGGAAAAAAAATGACAATTAAGCACTTTTGGGCCCCAAAATGATTCCTCAGCATCTGAAGGCTGCACTGTCTAAAAGATTTGTTCGTACTTTGGTATGTTGTGCCGCTCTTTTGTTTCCTGTGGTATTTTTGTTGTTGTTGTGTAAATTAATGTCATTGCGGGCTTGGATTTCTTTTGTTGCTCAACTTCTCTCCTCGCCCTTTTCTGTTGCGCTGCTCTTAACCAACATCACTTTTGCTTGGCACTTTGGCAGAGGTGCCATGTTTTGTCATTATTTTGTTTGTGGCATTGCTTTTGTGTACAGTTTGAGGTGATTTAAAAATTTGTGTAGCACACTTTTCGGCGCTTTTGTCAACACATAAATTAATTTCAACTTCAATTTTGCATTTGAGCACGCAATTATTTTGCATTGACATGTTGGCATTTATAATTTCTTAATATTGTGTCGGTGGTAGAAAAGGCTTTCTGGGTAGCTTGAAGAATTTCTTAGAATTATTTGCGATGGTAAAAGTTTATGAATTTCTAAGCCTAAGTTTTGCCACACAAATTTAATTAAAAAATCGCTTCAGTGAAGTGAATTTTTCTCTTCGAATGAAAAACAAAAAGAGTTCACTTTAAACGCCTTTCGCTCATCTTTCAAAGCCTTTTCAACACACTTCAACAAGACAATCTTGAAGTGCATATTTTGATTGGATAGGATTACACTGGAATTAAGAAAATAACCACCCTTCTCACAATGCTAAGCAACACTCCTTCGTATATATTTCGTTTTTTGTAACGTTTGCTTCAAAGTTTTGAGAGGTGTCCCTTGGGACCAATACAGCCAAACAGTTGAGGTTTTGTTATGCATTGTGCATGTGTTGGTGTGCTTTGGCGGTGATAGGTAAGCATTAAAAATTCATTCGCAAAATGTCGTCTATCGATTTGGTAAGATTTTTATAGAAAAATTTTCTACATCAACTTTGAGTTTTTTGAAAAACTAACGATAGAGTGCGGATATCCTTTATAATTTAATTTAAACAAGATATAAGAACATTTGTTTGCACTTAAACAAATTTTTAAGTTAAGTCAGAAACGAAATTATGATCATTATTTCAGAATATAATTACTCCCCCTCCTTTCATATTTGTCAGAAATAGTCTAGACATAGTAAAATCAAACATTTTCAACACGCATAAATAAAACTCATGAAATTTTCTTTAAATTTGCGACATGCGCGCTTTCAACTTCCTTACGTCATTTTGCCAAAAAGATATATTTTAAATGATAAACAATAGGAAAAGGCATGCAACGACTACTCCTTCACTCAAAGAAGATAAAGCACACATTTCCATGAAGTCGCGCTGTAGCATAAAAGAAAGTCGACCCAAGTGAACTTGCCGCGTGTCACTTAAATGCCACACAACCGAAAACTGCCAGCATACAAGTGGGCGCAGCAATAAAGGACGACGTTGTTGGAAATGTCCTTTTATGCGCAGTTACTGACACACGATCAACTTCACGGCTGCAAAACAAAATTTTTAGACAGTCACTCGTATTGCCTTGTGAATGTGCGTAAGCGCAAGTTTGTGTGTGTGTGCGTTTGCGGGAACGCAAATTATATAGCTGCGCCAAAAAGTATGCAAATAGCACGCACACGTATGCGATATTCTAGTGTGCATGCCCAACAGGAAAAATGGAATTACTATTTTCACAAAATTCTTTTAATTCTTTCTGCAGATTTGGTATATAAAGCAGGTTCCTCTAACCATAGACTTGATAAATTGAATTCAATTGAAAGGATTGAATTTAAATTAATTTTGTTATAAATATTTCCTCTGTAAATATAATTTTTTTGTAAAATAAATGATTTTAACTAAAATTTGTTACAGCAATAATTTTTTTTATTGATTTCGAGAACGACAGAAGGAGGTATGCTATATTATTTTTTTGAATGGAACAAGTTATAAGTACTCTAGTGAATTTCTCGAATCACAAATGAAGTGATAAACAATCGCCATATTGACTAACAAAAGATTCAACCAAGACCGCATGCGGTCAAATAGAACGCTTCTCTTCAATGGCAGATCATTTAAAAGTCTCACTTTTTATATGCGCCTCACAGCAATTGGGAATAATTCCCCTGATTCACAAAGCACAATCTGGAAGATATCATAGGATCATGCTATTTTCTTCTGGGTGACAACGAACTAATGCACACATACACAGCATTATATACAAGCAAGTGCACGCATCTAAACATACACTCTTACGCATATATGTATGTACATACATACATACATGCATATCTACTCAGGAACATGAAGAGTTCTAGCATAGAATTTCTCCAAACTTACATATATGCACAGGCATAGCAGACCACCACACACGCAAACTCATATGCATATTTAAAAACACATACACTCATACTCACACATACTTGTAATGGGCTAACAGTAGCATAGAAGGCACAAAGGGTGCACTTCCTCTAGAGTAATTTCAACTGTAAATGCCTTTTTCGGCAACAATCTCCGTTTGTCGTTCCGCGTTGTTGTTCTGTTGCTGATTTGTTGTTGTTGTTGCTGCTTTGTTGTTATTGTCGGCGTTGTTATTGTAAATAAACATGGCTGCTTCATTGCTGGTAATGTGATTGTCCAATGCGCACAATACTAAAACGCTAACAGCAACAACAACAAATACTACTACTACTACAACTATGCGCAACTATCCGCACCACAACAGCGCGTTTCCGCCATGCATACCCCTCCTCCCCCATGCTCCTGCAGCACTCTGATCCCGATCTCAACCAACCCATTCACTCACGCGTTCATTCGTTCATTCGTTCATTTTGTAGTTTATTCCTTCATTTACGCGCAGCAACAGCCAGAGACAGCCAGAGACAGCAGCAACAACAACAACAACAGCAACGTTGAAAGCAGCAGCATCACAAGCAACAGCAGCAGCAGCAGCAAATTTATTGCAAATTTATGGGCGGAAGTTATTTACTTTGTCGCTGTTGCTACGACCACTGCTGCTGGCATTGCTGCTAGCATTCGTGTTGTTGTTGTTGTTGTCTGCTTGACTGCTGCCGTTGTTGACAATTTCACGCATTGAATGAATGACGTCTCTGCGTCACTGCAAATGTCATGTGAATATGTTGCGCCAAAATGTGTAACAATTTTCAGACTATGACATTTTCCGCTGCTCATCTCTTCAACCCTTTTCGTTGTTGCCTTTTGGATTTTTTGCAATTTATTTATTTTTTTCAGTTATTGCTTTTATTTAAAGCGTATGCTATACATTTATTTTCACTAATATAGCTGACAAATTTGCCTTCCTTGGTGAGCGCTATTAACTTTCAACGAATTTCCTTAATTCGATCAGGGTTTATAGTAGAAACGAAGCCGTACACCAATATTCAACAAGTTCTGCAGTTGGACGACATGGTCTCATGAACTGCAAATTTTTCTTGAATCGTTCCCGAATTCTCAATGGGTGTAACACATTTTTGTAATAATGAAGTTGAATCTTAACCGTTGTGTCAACAGCTGTTGGGTTTTATCCACATCGACAGTAGATGTACCCGGGTACTTCATACGTTTTGTATGGCAGATAGTTGCTTTTGATATACAAATATTAACTACTACCTGGATTCTTGTAATTTTCTGGTTTTTTTTTTTTTTATTTCTTGGAAATATTGTCTAGTTAACAAAACTTTTATCATAATTTGGGAAAAAAAAAATTTGGTACCTAAATAATCCATTTTTACCAAAAATGGGAATTGCCAAAATCCATAAAAATTTAACAATTTCCAAATTCTTTTTTAATCCTTGTAATTTGATCCCTTTTTACCAAGAAAAATAATTAACATTGAATTTTCATTCGCAAAATTCCGTTATATTTGAACTGAAAATCAACCCCTCTTGCTCATAGTGCTATTTTTAGTACCTGGTGCGAATAATTATAACTCATAAAATATTTGTTCAATGTAAACATTTTTTTTTTGGAATGTGTAGGAAAACACGTCTACTAACAGGAACAAAAGGGTATTTGGGAATATCTTGCCTACCTACCCTTGCACAACCAGTTTGTACATCAGCTTGTACATTTTCTAGTAACTGGGTTATATTTTCCAAACGGTTGGTCCAATTGACCTGAAATTTCACACCAATATCAATTACATATTTCCAAGCTATGATACGAAGTTTCATCAAGATTGGACCAGCCGCTTGGAAGATATAGCAATATAAAGTGAACTTTGCCATATATATTTGTCATATATATTTGTATGAATTTTCATACAAGTACCCGGGTACATCAGCAGTCGACGCCATTCCACTAACTTGAATTTGGGCTGTATCGACTGAACTGCTGCTCCAATCTTGATGAAACTTTTCCACATGATGCAAAAGTGTATGGTTGAGGATATCATGAAATTTCAGGTCAATCGGACTAACCGTTTGGAAGATACAGGAAAATTAAAGTTGCAAATGTACCCGTGGGCTCTACGATCGACACAACGGTTAAATAAATTCCATCTCTAGAACTTCATTCCAAAGTCTGTAATTCCAGAAGGATTTTGTTCATTAACTTTATTGCACTTTCAACAACAAATATGAAATAAATTAGAAATACCGAACATTTGCTAAAATATAAACCATTTTCATGCTTTGCAGTTCTCGAATAAAGCATGGTTCTATATTATATATAACAGATAGTGAACGTATCTATACTAGACATAAAGTGATGTGAGAAATAATAGGAGAAAAACTGTACTTATTATTATGCACAGCCCAAATCAGAAGCTCAAAATAGACAAAGAAAAAAAACTCAACAACCGCGTCGAATCACTTTTTACCATGCTTTGGGGCTTTGGTTTGTTCGATTGAAGTTGTTTCACAAGTTCAGCGGAAGCTTTATTTGAGCTAGAGGGAGAAGTAAGTAGAAGTACCGCAGTTGTTCCGTGCGCTTGGTTTCACATGATAGGATGCCTAGATTCATTTAATACACATTATTAAAAGTATAATTTATTTTAAATTGTGTACTTGTGTGACGACTAAAGAGTTGACAACTCTCTGAGAGTATTCTTTGCTCAATTCAATTCTCAGAGTCGTTCGCAATTGGCGAAAACAATAATATAACATTTTTCAACAGAGAGATAATTTTAAGTAGAAATATGTAAATAAACATTGGTGCTACAATGGGCCTTTCAGTCCGCGGTGGCTAGGAGACTCGAACTCCAAATATAGTATACATAATAAAGAAGGCCAACTTTTTATGTGCACGTTCTTTTTTTAGCAAAAATTAGCTGTGTAGGTCCCACATTTATTAAATAGTCGCATTCGAACGGGAAGCTTTATTAAGCTTTTAGTGAGATTCTTTTTATCATGGCAAAATATACTCTCAGAGAGTTGCTAGCTAGCTAGCTAGCTGGCGGAAGAAGGCATGGTATGAGTCGGCTGGAATTTGAAAGAGCGACTCCACGCATCAGCGAACGAGCACTTATCCAAAGCTCCATGGTGGCGTCCTAAAGATTAAGTTTTATTGACTATTAGAAAAGTGAAGCTTAAATTGCAATTAATTCTAAAGAGATCTGACTTTTGAAAAATCATACTTAAATATTCAAATAACAGCGAATGCTGAATTTTTCAATAGCCGCCTTCACAGGCCATTCAAATAAAGAATAGCTTTTTAGGTACGGTAGAGTAGAGCTGAGTTACATGCTGCGCCACTCTGCGGAAGAATGAAAGCGCTGCAGCCGGAAATGTTTGCGCGTCACTGCGGCAATTTGTGCCGCCATGGTAATTATTTTAAAACGAGCGCTGCTTGCTTTATTGCATCAGAAGCGCGTCAGTTTAGTATATATGACGGCAAGCGAGCGCACAACATGTGGCAAGTGGCATGTGGCAAGTGGCAAGTGCGTCAGCAGCAGCTGACCGCTGCGTGCCCAGAGCGCAGCAATGCACACGCTGCTGACAACTGACGATGACGCCGCTGGCGAGCGGGAAAACGTATAAATTTTAAATTAATTTTGCATCTGCATACTTCCCGCTCAACCTCCCCTATCTTCTTCGTCACTGCTCTTGTGCGGCATCAAGTAATGGCCGACACGACTGCATGCGTTACGCGGCATACTACCGTCAACATATTCTGCGCGAGTGTGCGTGTGCATGTGGCTTGTATGTGTGTGCATGCGTGATTTTGGGCTTGTAGGCAGTCGCTCGTCCTGCTTTTGCTTGCTGGCCATTACAAGCGCATAAATTATTATGACCGCACTCGCATTTCACAGCATTTCACACACACATACACACCCACACACAAAAACCACGTCCATCCAGGACATGACAAAATATTGTGCCGCTCCAGTGCCGTTAGGCAAGCTGCAGCAGCAATGCGAATTTTATTGCTGTCTCCTGTTCTGAGGCATTTTACAATTTAAATTTTTCAGGCGTTGTTGCTGAGATCTTTGCTGCTGCTGTTACTGCTGCAGGCAGGTTGTGCGACACTTGTTGTGAAGGTGTTGATCTGGCTGAAAGGAATACGCGCATGAACCTGGAAGGTTAACAAAAGCGAAAGGAAAGTATTTATACAGAACAAACTGGCGAGGAGAAATCACACCTGGAGAAGTAGTAGAGAGATATTTATAAGGCAATGATGTTTGAGAAGGTCGAAAAAGGACGACGAAGCATAATGGAGAACGAAAGAGAGAAGAAAGTTGCAGTTAAAATGTAGCAGAATGCTCACGGAGACAGAAACGGAATGTAGAGAAAAATAGAAATAACACAAGAAAATGTAAAGGATTTAAAGGTAAAGTAAGAGCAACGAAGATAAATTGTTGTTATATTCTATTAGCGTGAATTTCTAGGTAGTTGTTGTTGTAGACAACCCAGAGTTCTTCGATCTAAATAGTGTAACTAATGCTGAGAGTGCTGGCCTTGCTTTTGTTCTACGATTGTCAAACTTCTTCTCGATATTCGGTACATGAATCATTTTCCATATTCCATATACAAACATTCTTGTATTGCTAGAGCAGCTTTTTTTTAAATTAACAGCCAAATTAAGATCCTAGAACAGGAGCTAAAAAATGTTTGTAATTTAATTGCTTTTACTAATCGGTTTTCTAACACATTGAACGAAAATTGCAGATGTGTACATTTTATTGCCGGTCACTTTATTACCATCTTCATATCCATCTGGATTTATACAACAGCGCCCTTTCGTGATTGTAAAAATCAAGTGCTGCTTAATTGTTTATTGTTGTAGCACTTTTGCAGAGCTGTAACAGATGCTGCAACAGCTCTTGCTACAGAAATACACTTACGTCAGCCAGGCAACACTCTCAAAATGAAATTAGTCACGCACTTGACGGTTGAGCAGTCTTCAACCAAACAAGTGCAACTTCCATGGGTTTACGCTCGAACGAGAGACTGACTGAGAGTACCTCTGCCTCTTGACTGCAACGAGATTCAATCAAAAAAAGCTAAAAATCATTTAAAGTTCCTTCTTCACACTTCCAGCATTCTGCCAATGCAACTCCGAGAAAATCTCTCGAAATTAATTGCTAAAGTTAAGATGCTGCTGCCGCTGCTGCTGTGTCTGCTGCAGTGCCACTTTTCGTGGTGGCACTTGAGTCGTGTAACCGAGAACCACACCGCATCGGAACGAGCGCACTACGCCGAAAGCCACAGAAAACTTCTGCGAGCCAAAACCGAAAATGTGTGCTACTCGAGAGACACAATGGACCACAATTTGCATTCTCGAAATCGCAAATTCTCGGCTGTGACAAATTTCGGCTGCTTTGCCCTGTTGAAAGAAGGGAGAAGGCAAAAGAGGGGCATGCAAGAGAGCGCCAATTTCAACAGGCGCTTCAGGCCAAAGTCTGCCACTTGAAATAGAAAACTAAAAAAAAAATACAGAACTCACTTCAAAATGATTTCTCATTTGTTTAGCATAACAACAACCTGAAGTGGTCGACAACACTGCCAGCAACACCCCAGTCTGAAGGCGAAAACTGACAGGGAAACAACAACAACAAAACAACAACAACATCAGCAGTGGCAGTTAAAACAAAACACACTAATTTACACTTGAATTTGGCAGCAGCAGTGAAGGTGCCTGGTTGTTGGAACAAGAGAGGGGGAGTAGAAGCAGAGCAACAAGAGAAAAGCTACAGCAGAGCAGAAGCAGCGCAAGAGAGCAGAAATGACAGCGGCTTTAACAGTGTTACCAGTTATTAACCAAGATGATATTTTTTTAGATTTCCACAGAAAAATTAACATACAACCTTAATGTTTGAAGCATATTTAAAGTTCAAAAAAATTACACTTTTAAATAATTACCTAATTGTATGACCATTTTCATATATATTAAGGGTATTCATTTAAGCAGATAAATCTGCACATTGCTCAAATTTATCAATTTATCAAGTGTGTTAAATGAACGCACTTGGCAAAGTGTGTGCAAATGGTGTTTGGCAGTCAAAAAGAAAAAACTAAAATGCCGAGAATCAGTGAAAAAGTAAAGATTAATGTTGGAGCTGTTTGGAAAAAATTACTGTAACTCTTTTGCGTTAATTTTGATTGTTCAATACTAAACTTTTATCATAATGTTAAGGATCATAGCTAAGCAGGGTTGCATTCGTTGCCGTCTAAGTTTACAAACATCGTTTGCACAGCGAAATCATTGGGCAAATTTATCACATTTGTGCAAATGAGCTTTCATACAAAATTTGACAGTTCGTTTATCAGGTGATAAATTTGTCACGTTATCAGGCATTTGCGCGTTTAAATGAATACTCCCATTGTGTATGTGTATGAACAGCACAAATATATATTTGATTTCGAAACAAAACTGTCAAACTAGAAATTTTATGAACCTACCAATTTTATAGCAAAAACTGAAAAATTAAGAAATGGCAGTGTGGAAAGGTTGTTTTTAATGTCTTGTTTTCTTTGAGTGTATGCATATTGATCCATATTTTTCTTCAAAATCGAGCAATGTTAGCATATATCAACATATTTATATTTTTTTTCACTATTTGGTGTGAACAAAATATCTTTCAAAAATTATTGCCATCTCAGAGATGTAGTATAGAAATCGATTTATTTTTGTCGAAAGTTTTCAAAGAAATTGGCTCCACATTAACAAAATATTTATTGTCATACAACAATATCAGTTAAATTAAATTTATGATAAAGTAATTGGTTTATGGTTTCAGAACTATGCGGGTAATTCGCACTTCCAGAGATGTATTGAAGAAATTTTTTGTCCGAACGATCTGCTCAAAAAACTTTAAAGAAATTCGATTTAGACAGCAGTGCCTAATATGGCAACGCTGCTCTTGTATGATGGCCTGACTGTTTCAAGCTAGTTTGTTGACACCTTCACAGAGTTGGTACGAACGTTCAAAGTCATTTACACTCACTCGAATAAACTCAGTTACCGAAATTCAGCTTGGATCACCCACAGCCAGCAGCCAAACCAACCAGCAGTCATCTGCAGTCAGTCACACTCACCTACAGCCACTCGAACTTATTCTCAGTCCACCGAAACATACCATCAAAACTATGCACCTCAGCATGCCGTACGTTCCACCCCGTCCACTTCAGGCAGTGTAATTCGTAGTCTTGTTTAAACTCATTAGCGCACTTGCGTACAACAACAACAACAATAACAAAAATTTTAACTTCAACAACAGCTCTAGCAGCAACTCCAGCAACAACACGCATAATTCTCGCTTCCTCCGCCCCACGTTCCGCGGAGTACGGCATACAATCAGTCAAAAATATAATTACATCCTTTGCAGGCGCATTACAGCCTTCTCTTCCACTCGTTTGCTTGCATGCTTTCCTTTGCCAAACGTCAACGGCAACAGGCTCCCCCGCTTCCCGCTCGCCTTTGCTTAGCGTAGCATTTTTCTCTTGCCGCTCATAATAAGCGGAATGGCAAAGGGAAGTAGCGGAAGCTTTCAAAGGTGAAAACGCAAAGGCAACAACAACAACAGCAGTTAGCTAACAAACGAATGAGGAAGCGAAATGCTGAAGTAGGAGTTTCGCGTTTCCGCTTTTGTGTGGCGGCAGTTGATTACGTTATTTGTGGGTGTGTGAGTGGCTGTGTGCACGAAATTTGTGAAAGTACACTCGTAATGAAATGTATTGCAATGCCATGTGCTGCAGTTACCTTGGTATTAAAGATAATGAAAATATGATTTAGTTTTTAATAAAATTGTGATTAATTTATTAATTTTCATTGCTAACTTTTCTTTTGATCTCAGTTAAACTTTTTGACTTTTTCAAACTAAAAAAATAGTGGCACTAACATTTTAGTGAACCTTACAAACTTTTTGCTGTGAGTATATTTGTAGAAAAACTTATATTTGTGTGATGTGGCGGCTAAGTAAGTACGTATGTAATTATGTGAAGCTGCTTCTTAAGAGTGCATAGAAACGGAAGCCAAAAGAAGCAATATGAGAACGACATGAGGGAAAAGAGTACACCGATGTGTGATAGTGAAACAAAAATACAGGGTGAATACAAATGAAGGAATATATTTTATGCGTTTTGAAATTCCTTCCCAAAAGGAAGAATCGTTTGTAATGGCTTTCTTAGCCTACAAGCCCCCTTTGCTGAGTTAAAGGAAGCAGCTCATTTTACACACACACACATTAAAAACTGACGAGGCATTGAAAATTCAAATTGATATCGGGCATGACACATGCAGATGTCCGCTTTACACTCGTCTCAATGGCAGCTCATTTCGGGTAACTCATTTTGCATTGCAGTTGGAGAGAGGCAAGAGGCGGCGTCTCATCAAGGGTAATTGCAACCAAAAAAGCTGACCCTGCGACAGACAGTCAAAAAAACAACAACAACAGTTGTAAATGAAAGCAATGCACATTTACAAAAGCTGTCAATGGTGCACGCAGAGTTGTAATTGTAATGCATTTGAAGTTATTGGAAGAGGGGTAAGGGTGGATAGGGACTTAAATTAGAAAGTTTTTGGAGCTGGAACAAAGGTAGTTAGCTAAAGGTGAAACTAAATTTGGGTGCAAATAGAAATACTTATGTGAAATGAGAGAAACGGATAAAGATTATATTTAGCAGGTTGGAAAAGATTGCAGGATGTGAAGACTGAAAAGGACGAAAATGCAATAAATGGAAAAAATATGTGCAACAATGTAGTTACATATGTAAATAATGAGTGAAAGCTGAACTTGAAGACAAAAGAAATAAAATAAAATGTATAGATTTTAATGATAGCAAAAAAAGTCAAAGGAATTAGGTACTTCTTCTTGTATGCCCATTTAGCGAATTTTTCTTGGAGGATATAGGAAGAAAAATATTTTCATTTCAAATATGTTCATAAAAAAATATGCGATAATAGAGAACGAAAATGTTATAGGAAATTATGTTCCAAAAATATTATGCATAGAAGAAATTTTAAAATTGGAATGAGGGAATAAGTTCTAGAGTAGGAAGGAGAATATCAGAAGGTGCTGGCAATATATGAAAAGCGGAGAAGAAATTTAAAATAGTTATGAGATAAACTGATTAATATAATGAATGTAAATTAATGACAATAAAATGCAGTTGCATGGAAAATAGCTCAAACTGAATTGTTCGGTGGGTGGGACCTTTGAGGTCACAAATCGAGTCAAGAGACTTCAAGCTACACTTCGTTATCGTCCGCAGTCGTTATGGGTGAACATTTACGTGAGACGAAAGGTAGAAGGGGAAATTATGATCAAAGCTAACGCAAAGTAATGCTTATCGGTGGTTCCGCGGGGAGTATGGGAATAGCGCATAGTTGGATTTTGTGGATAAAATTCTCGTTTTTGCAAATATAAGCAGCCATCACGAAATAGGGAAAGTGGCGTGGCAAAAGGGACGAAGAGCAGATTTGATCTGACTATGAACAAAATACTTTCTACCAACCTGCTTGCTTTCTTTTTGCGTTTGGTTAGAGCAAATCTGCTGTTGCAAGCTTTTGCCAGTCCTACTTGCTTCTGTTTGCCCTACTTCATGAATACCGCTATAGTGTTTCAATTACATAGTGTAGCATTTGTACTAGCCAAGGAACAGATGAAGCAACAAAATTGAAGCTAAGAGCTAATTTGGATGGATGCATATGTGATGTTGCCTTTTGCGACTCCTAGTCATGCTGTAAGCTCTCCTAGCCTACTTGAAAAACCAAATGCTAACGAAAAACGACACAACAATTTTTGTCAACGTGGCATTCCCTTTGTGATCCCAACAACAGTAACAACCAGCACAACAGCAGAATTCAGTCATTTGTATTGACGGAGGCAGGCAACTCAGCGTAGCTTACACTAAAATGCGCCACAAAGCTGCACTGGAGCGTATTGAGTGCGCACTTCAAGTTGGAACAGGCAACATCGCTCAGGTCGCTGCTGCTTGATGCACGCCGCACCCTGCCACCTTGTCAGCTGCTGACAAGTGACACAGCACTGACAATTGCTGCTGCTTCTGTAGTGGCAGCTGCTGATGAATGCACGTTGAGAGCGCAACGACATGCGATGCCATGCCATGTGATGCGATGCTAGATAAGATTAGCGGGTTGCATGTTGTTGCTGCTGTTGCATGCAACACTCTGCAATGTGAGCTGCTGCTGCTAATGTTGTTGCTGTTGTAAGGCCACGCAAAGAATTGAGCAACTCACTGGAATATGCGTGCTGATGGGGTCTTCTGACAGTCGGGAACGGAAGCAGAATAGAGAAATTGCCAAAGGTTCTGGTTTGGGGAAAAAGTTAGGTTAGGTTGGGTTGAGATGGCTGCGTAGAAAGGTCACGCATAGACCCTGTGGGGTCCATAGCAATGCCAGTTGGAGTTTCGTTTAGGAATGATCAAAGTAATGATCTGTCAGAATTTGGATGTGTTTCACAAATTTGCAAAGAGGCTTGATACCTCGTTTTGATATCTGTGCGAGCCCTGAAAAGACAGGCGCTCCTAAACAATTCAGACAGGTTCTAGCGATGGCAAGGCAGCAGCACAGTATGTGTCTGAGGAAAAGCTGCCACTTGAGCTAAGCAAGTGACAACAAGGCAGCAGAAGCTTTTAATTTTAGTTGCTATGGCTTCTGAATCAAATCTGTTGAAAAAGGTTATATAATTTTTAGTACAGAAATTTTAGTAATTTTTAGATGACCTCTAACATTTTTTGACATTAAATTGCGCTGCTTTCTTATTGAAGACGAAGTCGCAACTCGTTTTCTAACTTGCAGAAAATTTCCCGCCGATAACGCAGCTGCTGCCTGCCAAAGCTTTTGCGCTGTGACGCGTAAAAGCTATTCTCCTTTATTTCTTACCTTCATGGCTGCCACATGCCAGACGCCACATGCCAGCGCCTTCGCTGCTAGCTGCAAATGTTGCCACTGCTGCACGTCCTTCGTCTACTCCCGCTTTTATTGTAATTTCTTTAAAACGGAATAAAAGCGGCGAGGTTTGCCTGTGGAGTGCGCACAATTTTAAAATGGCGTCATTTCAGCCGCCCGCGGTGAGCGAATAAAGCCGCCAGTCGTACGTGTTGTGCATATGTGTGGCGTATGTGCGTATGTGCACATGTGTGTATGTGTGTGTGTCCTGCATTTGGCACACTTAAACCGCATGTGCTGCCGTCGTTTATGCGTTATGCGCGCTAAAAAGAGCTGTGGGGAAGCGGTAAGAGGGAGAGTAGCAAGCAGAGCCAAGCGTACGGGGAAAGCAGCGCAGGTGAGCGCAATTGTGTGAGACAATAATTTAACCGCATGCGGCGTGAAGTACGGCAATGCTGGGCTGCCGTAATTGCAGCTTAATTGCATAAAACAACGGTTACTTTAGACATGCGCATTTGGCGGGTAGCGGGTGCTTTTAAAGTGCTTTCTAAGCCTTAAGTGATCGGCATTGGGCAAAAGTTTTTGAGAACTATTAAAAGTTAAACATATCGCACACTAAATACAAAAGTGTTACAACTGAAAAATGAAAATTTACCAGAAGCTTTAAAAAACTGTTTATGTAAAGAGCATTGCAATATTTATAAAAAAAAACCGAGTTCCACTATGAAAGAATTACATTTTAAAGAAGGCTTTGCTGAACTTTTTTAATTTTATATTTTGAATGCAGCTGACAATCCGGGCCTCTTTTCTATCGACTGGCCCGGTCCGCATTGAATGCACTTTATGGTGAGTCACGGCAATTACCTACACTGCGACCTCGCAGAAGCTGCATCATCATATAACAGTAATTATTGAGGAAATACCGAATTGAACTATAACCTTTGTATTTGATTTTCTCTCTGTTTCTCTATAATGTCTTACAGGCATGCCTCTTTTTGTTTGTTTATATGTAAAACTGAGCCAAAATGGCTTGGCAACATTGACTGGCAATTTCGTGCACATTTTCTTCTTCTTCTTGGTCTTCTTCTTCTTGGTCGTTACAGGGTTACGATCTGGCGTAGGGCTTCTCTCTATGCACTTATGGATTGTATAGTAAGTTATTTTTGCGAAATTTTTCAGCTTCATGGTTCATTAAATTGGAGCTTTTATTTCTGCACACTTTACATGAAATACCCTTCACTTTCAGTAATTTTGAGCAGCTTTCTCTACCCTTTTTTTTGCCTTATCATGTTCTCGTAACCAAAATCGCCATACAACGATCTACGAGTATGTATGAGTACTCGCTTTTTCCTTTTAACAACTTCATTTTAGAGAGCTCGTTACTTAAAATTCTAAATGTAGCCATTTATAATGCAAAGTAAAAATGTTAACATGGCAGTCAGCTTCCGTGGCAAAGCAAATGCTCATGGACACATTCGGAAAAAAACATGCACTTTAATGACATTGTATAAAAAAGAACTACAACAAATAGAGCAAATGCAAAGCAAAAGCAGCCGCATTCAAACGGCCGCGGTCTCATGACACCACGTTCTTTAGCAGCCGGCGTGTGCGAGCGCATCGGCGGAGAGGGTAGTGCAAGAGGCGTGGCAGTTGCATTTATTAATGCGGCGCATAACAATAAAATTTTAATGTGCTTTAACCCTTTGCAGCAAGCCACGCTACATCGCCTGCAAGTGTATTTCTGCATATGCAAGTGTGTATGTGTGTGCGTGCGTGTGACTGTGCGCCACTAGCAACAGGAAGCCGGAAGTATTCTCTGACATTGGGGCACTCAATTTCATGTGAACATAACACGTTAAAAGGCACTTTTGTTGCCACTAGTATTGCTGCTACTACCAGCTTTTTTCTGCGCACATTTGCTTGGGCACTTTTGTGGTGCTTTACCGTTAGCAGCGTTGTACAAAAATGCCAATTTTTATGTGCCACAGTGCGGCGAACGTGAAAGGCCCGCCCATGTGTCGCACAGCATGTGTGAAGTGCGGGAGAGGGAGTGGCTCATCAGCAAGCCATTTGCCTCTACTCTTGCACTGCAGAAAAAACTATTCAACAGCGAAAATTTCTAAGCGTAAAAACATATATTTTTTTAATAAAATTCGCAAGCTTCTATCAAGGCAGATTTTATTCATACTTTAGATTTACACCTTTTTGCAAAAAAATGCAATTAAAATTTTTAAATACGTTACTAACATTTTGAACATTTTTTTTTATTCTCTTCGTAAGGTACCAACAAAAGTATAAAGATATATAATTTTCAATAAACATTATAAAAGAGTTTTCTGCAGAAATGATCTATCACCTTCCGTACGAAAATTAGTTATCTAAATAATTTTATTATAAAGAAACCACAACGATCCAAAGGTCATCTCCGCTTTCAGCTGCAGGTTTTAAAAATATATAAAAATACTCTTTGCAAAACTAGTTGGAAAAGTTCATGTTATAAAACTCTAAGTACCATAATTTTTATACCCTACACCAGGAGTGGCCAACCCGCAGCCCGCCTTGAATATTTTTTCAGGCCAATCTCCCCGCCATTTCCTCTAATTTTCCATATATGCGGCCTGCGAGATCATTTGGGTTGGCCAACCCTGCCCTACACCTATGGTAATAGGGTATAATAACTTTGTGCGAAAATAGTAACGCATTAAAGGAGCCGTCCTAGGTATAGCCGTAAGTATATAGAAATGCTTAGAAACACTTTCTGTGTCGATTTCTGTCTGTCCGTCTGTCTGTCTGCCTGTCTATCTGTCTGTCTGTCTGTCTTGCTGTCCGTGGCCGCAGGAGAGAAAGAAGGAGTTGTCCAATTCGGAACAAATTTGGCACACAGCCGCAGTGGACCTTCCACTACTTCAAATTCCGAGCTTCTCAAACCCGTTCGGATTCGGTTAATGTAGGCCCCGTCAATTTGTGAAAAAATATGACAAGCACACACACGTTAATGCGAGAAAGCTAGGTCCAAGCCCATATGGGCCGTTGCGCCAATCAATTATTAATTATTTATTAAGTCGTTTAAATGAGTAGGAAGTAATTTTTTTTGGAAATTCATTGAAAAATGCAAACAATTAAAATTTGTATTTCTTGCTTCAAAAGCATAATATGAAGAACGAAATCTTATTAAAGCAGTTGAAAACTCAGCACAAATTATAGAAAAATATTTCGTTATGCATAGCAGTCACTTAAAAAGCACAAAATTGTTGCTTAGTGTAATAGCGGGAAGCGAGAGCGAGCGATACACTGATAGAGTTGAAGGCAACAAAGGGGCAAAACTAGAAGGTACACATGCCATTTCCGCTCTATTATTACCAAAGCATTTATGTGCATGTGTGTGTGCTTTCGCTACACACATTTATGCATGCATATGGCTATGTGTGCCTCGTGCCTATTTATTTTTATGACTGAATGTAGGAATTGTGGCTACGGTCCAAGTCGAGCTGTTGGAATTGCTTGCACTGCTTTCCAGAAACTCCAACTAGCGCCGCTGCTCCTTGCTCCTTGCTCAACAATCGCACAATTGGTGAAATGGTTAAAATGTGCTTGTAATGAGTCATGCTCGGGCATAAAGTATGCCTGCAAATTAGCTGTCAAAAATGCCAGCATAATTGGGCTCGTAAATGTGAGTTTTTATTGTGCGTTGGCATGTGGTGCCGTTATCTTGATACGAGCTCCTCGATAAGGCGCGTGGGAGTCAGAGGAAGAAAGCACGGCTTTGTGGGCGCCACTTCAAATTGATACTTGAACAGACTGAGCATGCTTTTGTTAGGCACAGCTTAATGAGAAGGTATAAAGCGCTAGTGCTTTACAGAATTGTGGAAAAGCGCAACGAGAGAGGGAGCAGAAGAAGGAGGTACTGAACAGAGCCAAATAGAAATAATAAAAGAATATCCTTTTCATGACTGACTACATCTTTTGCTTGATAGTAGCTACTAATAGATCAGGACGAGAATGAAGCTAAACGAAATATATACAAAAATTAAGTAAATTCTTGTGAACGGTACCTTTGAGGATTTTCGATGGTGGCAAGGAACTTAGTTGATCGGTTCGTACCTTAATCAACTAACTTTCGATGGACAGGACAAAAATTCAGGGCTGAAAAGCTTAAGGGTTTAGCAAAGTAGATGAAAGAAAATGCATTTAAAATTTTTAAACTCAATAAAAGCGATGGACACGACAAAAATTCAGGGGT
The DNA here is from genome assembly GCA_963457695.1 of Neria commutata. NCBI lineage: Eukaryota > Metazoa > Arthropoda > Insecta > Diptera > Micropezidae > Neria > Neria commutata. Next base: position 50,189,277 of record OY735246.1, read on the forward strand.
GAAGTGGGTTTATAGCTTAGATAGTAGCATAATTGATGAAAAAATAAACAAAAATCTAAAATTCGTAAGCAAAAGAAGAGCAAAGAACAACTGTTGAGGAAGTTCTATGAAAAAAGCAGAGTTAAATTATAAAAGAAAAGATTAGGAAATAATTCCAGGGACATAATGAAGTTAAAGATTTAAACACAGGAGCGAATGACAACGAGTCGAAATCAACGAGGTGACAGAAATTTAGCTAATTTGCTTCGTTGATAAAACTCAAGGCGACTCCAAGGCTCCGCTGCTTTGAAGTATACCTTTTTAGTGCTTGAGAATTAGAGCCTTCAAGAGCGAAAATTCCTTGATTGTATGTGAGATTAGTATGTACATGAACATCTCCTGACAATACTCACCTTGGAGTGTTAGTGTTGTATTTGTTATTATTGTTGTTGTTGTTGTTTTTGCAAGCTAAAAAATTTTGTAATTACGTAGAATTGCAGTGCTGACACGGAAGGCATTGCGCTGCATAATTTCCCCATAGGCACACAACTACACGCACACTCACACACACACACACACACACACACACATATTAAGACATACAGCTGCACACAACTAACCTCATTTTGCGTGTGTTCTCGCTCATGGCAGTCGCTTGTAAGTAATTTGAAGTGCTGACATTTTTTATTTTATGCATGCGTACATGACAAAATGCGCGCTCGAAGTGTGTGTATGTGTATAACGTATGTGTGTGTGTGTGTGCAAAAAACACTAACGGCCTTAGTTGGCATTAAATAACAATGCATCACTTGCAAGTAGCAGCAGCAACAAACCGACTTAAAGGAAGGACGGAAGGAAGGAAGGAAGGAAAAGAAGCTTGAGAAGGCACAAAGAGCGGAAAGGGGAGTAATTGGAACAAAGGGAGCAGTGCAAGTGGAGGAAGCAGGAGATCAAAAAGCGCAAAAATTGAGTGGTCGCACACGCCGCAAACGAACATAACAGTCACTCATGCACTTTTTCTCAGCACCATTTACCATCCCCTCCCCTCACCTCACCACACCTAGCCAAGCTAAGCTCACAGGCAAAATAGGCGCCAAATGCCGTTGGTAAATTTGAGGCGTTTGGCGTGGCTAAGAAAAACATTGCTGCCACTACAGGCTGCAGCAGTTGGCAACTCTGGCAGCATATGCGGCGTATCAGTGGATTACAGCGGAAATGCATTCAGTGTGGTTGTTGCGCAGCTGCCGCATGTTGCACATTGCCAATGCAGCAACTACTGCTGCTGCTGCTGACAAGCGTACATAGCAGCAAGTGTTGCCACTTTTTGCTGCAACTAAGTGGGCTAATTTTCAATGTAATCTGCAACGCCTACAGCTGAGCTACCGCACTGCAGCCTCGCTGTCGTGGCCAAGGAAAAACGGCGAACGAAAACTTGTGCGCAACTTTTGTCGTAGTTGTCGCTGGCTGCTGCTGCTGCTCCTCATGTTGCTGCCGCTTGGCATTTGCATGCGCCTTATGTGCCCGCAACACCAAGCCCTTGCCGCTGGCTGCTCTTCACAGGCATAAGGTCGACACTTTGGCGTGTCTTCGGTGATCCTCAACTGGCATATACAGTGGCGTGCCAACAAATGATAACAAATAATTCAGAAGTACAAACAATAACAATTTTTTTATACAGCTTTCTACTTTCTTTTGTAAATGTTTTGTGTGAAATATACCTAATAGTTATGCAGAGCAAAGGATTTGAATAGACTGCTAACATTTTTCGAAAAATGCCCAAGCATATTTCGAACGGCGAACAAAATGTTCTTTTATCTAGCTGATAAGCTTTCGGGTGATCTCGAAATTTCTATAATGTCACAATGCAGTGTTGTTGTAGTCCCTTCAATCGAAGTATTTATCTTTACTTCTGCGGCGAATAATAAAAATAATTTTTTTAATAATTTTTTCAGCAAGTACCTACTCATTTTTTCAATAAAAAATTTATAATAATTTAAGAAATTTACTTAAAAGTGAAAAATTTATAATCTTGAGAAGTTTGTTGCTTCTGCGTAAGATATTATTCAATAATTAATATTCACTGAAATCGTTTCCCATAAAAATTTATGGAACATACATATTTAATTTTTTCAAAAACCTAATAAATTTTCGTGTTAAATTATTTTTGATTTGATTTTCCCAGACAACTATTGGAAAAAGTAAGTAAGTACCTAAGTATGTAAATTTTGGAAAATCATAGATAGGTAAAAAGTGATTTATAACAGTATTATGACTTAAATTAGTTTAATATCGTTAAGTTTTATGAATTTTAGTTTAGTTTTTGTAGGAATTTTTTGTAATGTTTATATTTTTCGAATATCAAAAATTAAAGGCAATCAAAAATATTTCGCATCCATTTCATAAGTTTAAAAAAATAGCTGTGCGTAATTTTTTGTTTGGTTTGGCGTACTAATATTATAGAACGCTACTGTATGTGTGTCTGTGCTGGTAGTGTTGCCAACATTTTGATGCAAATTTCTTTGCTTCTTGTCGGCATCTTTTGCTGTCACTGCAAATGTGCATGTAAAACACACACACACACACACGTTCAATAGCAAAAGTTAAGTAGGCTGGCGGATTACATTTTCGGCTCTTCCCTCTCCGCGCTCCATGCTCCGCTGATGCAATATGCAAAATGCCTTTGCCTATTAAGCGCCTGCAGAAATGGCAGCGACACTTGCTGTGGCAAGCAGGCGAACCAACAACTGTACGAATGGACAAGCAGGCCGTCAAGGGGTCCGAGTGGGGCCCCAGAGGCATGGCAGCAGCTATTCGAGGGGCGTTGCCGCGTGCAGTGAAATTGTGTAAAGTGTTGCTAATGGGTTTTGAGTGTTTTCGACAGCATCATTTCTGTTCAGTTTCGGCTCAGTTCAGCTCGTCCTCGATTCCCCCTTTTCTGCTTTTGTTGGTCATTAGTGTTCTTTTTATGCGCGTTGCACATCTTAAGCGCTTTTGCCGAGTTTTTGCGTGAGTGCAAATTTAATTTGCAAAATGTGCTCCAAGGGGAGAATAGGCAGAGGGGCAGAGCAGAAAAGGGGTATTTGCTGGATTGTAAAATATGTGAAGATAGTTTGCGTGTGTAGTTTGGTTTTAATCTGCATTTAATTGCAGCAAGATTTTGCATAAGTAACAAGTCGAAAGACACGAGTACAAACATAAGCCACAGATCGTTATCATACTATAAATACATGCAATATAAATTAAACTATGCAACAAATTCAACTTTCTTTAGTATCATTGCCTTTTTTACGACTTGCACAGATTTCTTATAACTAGCACAACATAATTATGAACAAAATGTTTTTAAAAGGCATTTTTCTATTAGGAAATGTACATATATAAAGCCAAAGCGGGAAGCGACATGATATAATTTGAAAAAATCTTTGTCCACATCTCAACTTATAAAATTATCATATGAACTATGATAAAATTAACTCTACGGTGTAAAAGTGCCAATTAGTCTTGATGAATCAAACTGTTTGAATGGGTATCTGCAACTACAGCTTTTTTCCCATGTAGGTACTTTAGAAAATTCTAAACATACTTCTGAATTTCCAAATGTTCTAAAGAAACTATAAATGAACTTTAAGTTTACTAATTATATGTCAGTAACTTACAAATGTACTTCAGAATATTCCAAATGAAGTTCATATTTTCCAAAGCTACTCTCTGATATTATAAATTTACTGCAGATTTTTCAAATTTATTTCCGAAAATTATAAATGTATTTCAAAGTCTTTAACATATATTTGGTAAAACTTTAAATGCTCTACAAAATATTGCAATTTCTCTTAAAAAGTTTGTAAACGAACTTCGAAATATGTTTCACGTGAAATTTTCAGAATTGAAATTCGATTAACTGAACTATATTTCGAATTTTCTGAAGTTCTTTAAAATTATCTGAAGTATATTTCGAATTATTTGCATACAATTTAGAAATTTCTGAAGTACAGCTGAAGAAGCTGAAGATATGATAACGGTTAGGATAATGACAGAACTTTCAATTTGCATAAAATCAATGCATTGCTTTTGAGGAAAAAAAAAACCATATTTTTTTATCAGCGTTATAAAAAATATATGTAACGAACTTCATTAAATAAAAATTCAAAATATCACTAATATATGTATATAATAAAAGTCCTTGTCACTGACTCACTCACTGACTGACTCACTAACGCTGTAAGATGGCGCCAGAGTAGTTTTTAGTTTGCGAGTTGACCACAAGATGGCGCCACTTGCAACTCGCAATGACGTTTCAAAAACTAGTAGGTATATAAATACGCTTTAAAAGAGCGTTTTATTGTGCCTCACTGCAGCTGCATTTAATAAGAAAAATTTGATTCAAAAGCAAAACTGCTCTTAACAGTGAAAGAACAAACAAAAACATTAGCGTATATCTTATGTCATTTCGTCGAAAATGCGGGATCTTCATCAGCATGGAAACGCATCAAAGGCAAGATATTTGGCAGTGCAGTAGCTTCAACATTTCCCAGCAAATTCCAGAGTGCGTCTGGGGAAAATGCAAAATGTAAAAGTCAAAAGATATTAAATTTTTGTTGGGAATGTTGCGAAAGCGCATTTGGGGGCTATAGGAATATTGAGCATGCAACCGTGTGTTATGTGTGACTGTGTGTGTGTGAGTGTTTGTGTGCAGCTTTTGCAGCGCATAACTCATCTTGCAGTTGCGCCTCAGTGCACATCATTTTCGGAAGCAAAATGCGCACGCTTGTGCCCCTTCTGCTTCTTGTTCTGCATATTTCCATGAGAGCGAAAAGTAGATTTTAATATAGTAAATATTTGTGAGGCACATGCGTAGTGAAAGAATTTCAACAATGGGTATAATACTAACTTTTTTATAAAAGTAGTCGGAAATTTAAATTTTGGTTTTAGTAAAAATTCTATTTATTTAATAACCGTAATCCGTTAATTTTTCAAACAGGCAAGAAAAGGCAAACGAAACTTCAACTGACATTTAAGTCGAAATCTAAAACTAATGAGATACATCGTAACACCATTAAGAAATATAGAAACTGTTGCAAATAATTTGTTCACCATGTCAAGCAGTTTAAAACCGGTTTTTTTTTTTATATTTAAGCAGTTTGTAAACTATTTCAAACGGTTCGGACTAAGCCGATTGAAAAATTTTTTTACCGTTTCAAGCGGTTTATATTAAAACGATAAAATTGCATCGCTGCAAAAGCTGAAAAACATATACAAGTTTTTTTTTAAGCTATTTCAAACAGTTCGAGCTAAACCGAACGAAACGGTTAACGATTTCAAATGATTTTACGGAAATTAAACGTGCAAAATCTGCTTAAAATTTTGCATCTTGTGCTAATAAAATAGTTGAATAGAAAAATAGAGTATTCTTGGATATGTTCATATATGTATATAGATATGTATGTCTTTGACGTTAGATGTTGCTCATTTGTCCATTGGACAATTTAACACTGCAATTATTCGTTATTATTTTCCTATATCAAAGAGGTGCGCTGCCCATTTTTGATGCTCCTCTAATGTTCGCTCCTTCATAAATTCAACCATCAGCCGCACTGCCGCAAGGACTTGCCGCGCATATGATGGGCGACTTCATTCCTTCTCTGATGGAACGCAATGCCTTGGCATACATCAAAATGGTCATCAGCATCAATCGCAGCATCAACAACCGTATTATGCAGAGCGTAAACATGATCACTTCATTTGAATGCCGCACAACTGCGCACGCCACTCTTGCAGGCCACTCTTGCCACCGCTGCATAATAAGAAGCCCCAGCATATTTTTGCGCATTGATTCAAAGCGCAATATTTCTTCTCTTTTGTGTGCGTTTGTGTTTGTGCCGCAGTGACATTTTTTATGCACATCACTAAGAAGAAGAGCAATAAGTCACCGCATTATTGGCTGCCAATAGAAAAATATGCAATTTATTGCATTTTTAATGCACATTGCATTTCCACGGGTCAGCGCCACTGGGCGCAGTTTCCTAGTTTCAAATAAAATGGAAATACTATTTGAAAGGCTTTGATTTAGATCATTTATATGTTGAAGCTGAGAGGTATGCCGGCAGTCAATAATTCAAGAAGTGTTGCAAATATATGGCAGAAAAAAGTATTATGTCGCAAAATAAGAAGCTAATGATGATGAAAAATGATGATGGCCCTCTCAGCCATCTCTGAAAAAGTTCTTCGTTTGAGTCATTTATTTGGCTGTGCTGAATATGAGTTGGGAACAGGATTTCATAATGCTTTCAAGGAAATAAATTTTTTCAATATATTTGTTACGGGCGGCCTAACAAATACCCGCTTATTTGGCAACGCGGAATAAATTATGGACAAATCCAAAAATGTCAGCTGATTTGGCATAATATTGCGATATTTCTTTTTAAGTTTCACAGCAAGTAGTCAAAATGTAAGCATGAAAACACAAATCCACAAACACTCGGCAGAAATTCCAGATTTGTTTTGCAATTTACGGATTTTGGCGAAACCTCAAGCATGTGAAAATACTTAATGAGTGGCATGCCTGAAAAAAATTAGCAGTGTTATGTGGAATGATAGCAGCGGAGTGAAGACTGGCGGCTGGCGGCTGGCGGCTAATGTGCGTGGCAGCATATGGCAGACGCAGCGATTTTTCACCGCAAGGTATTTAATGGTGCTAACAAAACATGTGCGTGCGTGTATTTTCCGACTGATATTAATTGGTTTAATTAAGCGTGATTGTTTGCCATAGGATTTTGATGTGGCTCCTTTGTTCGTTGCACTCTTCCCGGCAGATTATTGCTTTCTTGCGCAGTTGTTGCTTTATTGTTTCAGTTTTGCTTTTTAATTAAATGCTTGGAAAAAACTTAATGTTTTTTGAAGAATATGGCATGAAAATGAAAGAAAGTTGTAGCAGCTTCTTGAATACATGTGAGTATAAAATATTGCAGTTTTTTATTTAGAAAATTTTGTGTTGATTTATTTCCATTCGAGATTTGGTCTACTGCAAAGATCTGGAAAACTTTGGCAACAATATTTATTAGATTTTTCTTTATTTCAATGTCTTCATAGCTATGTCATAGCACACACCCTATAATCGGAAGTTATTACTAGATATTATTATTAAACATACTACATCCTTTACTGAACCAAAGTATTCTACTTCTGTGTGAAGAATTTATATATGCCCATTTAGAATTGTCTGTTAAATGCAAATATAATCAAAAAATTCGATAGGAATGGTTTATGGAAATTTTTCTATTTTTTTTATGATAAAAAAATATGATTTCGGACGTCTGTCTTACAACACAACAACTTTATTGTCGCATCGCGCTGCTAAGAGTCAGCTTTTCAATTAATGGTAGGACTACAGAAATATTAAGATGACATAAAATAAGAAAGAGAATAAATGAAATAGCATAACACTACGTGAGAGTTGCATAAACAGAACAGTGTTGAAAAATAATAATGTGAGCAGCGAAATGTTACTGCGGTTATGCTAGAAAAATTCAGAAAATAATTTACAAATTACAACAACTTTACTTCGTTTACTGAACCGATTATTTATTCTATTTCTTATTATTTTGTCGTAATTAAGAATTTCTAGCAACTGCAATTGATTATGTTTGTATACAACAGGCAACTCTACATAAGTGTATATAAGATTTTACTAAGAAGAATACATTTTGTTTAATAATAATGTTAGTAAAATAAATATAAAGCGATTTTGCTATTGGATTTAAACCATTGGTTATAGCAGAACGGTTAGATGTAGGTAAATGTAGCTGAACTTTCAAAATAGACACGATTTTTTCATGGTTGTGAACTTGGAAAAATAATTTTTTTACTTGTGGAAATATAATAATTTTTAAATGAAATTAAATTCATGCAAAATAATAATAAGCTTGAAAAAATTGCTCAGATTTCATTAAAGATACGCAACTCATGTCTATTTCTATTTCTTGCCTGTTGTTATTACAAATGCTCATGTGTCGGCTCAAAGGCAGAGCAGAGGCTTCATGTGTATTTGTAAATTTCCAATGCGTCATACACACACATTTCCGGCGCAAGCCGAAAAGCAATAAAAATATTCGATCAAAGTCCTTTCAAAGCGCAGCATGCCAAAAAAATGAAACGCAAAAGCATAATTTATAATTTCCGGCAATAAACAAAAAATGTTGTTTGTTTTGGCATCAATACATACATACACACAAACAAATACAACTACGCATACAAATGCAACAAGCCATGAAGAAGCATACTTCTACAAAACAAGGACTTCCGCGCAGATTTGGCGCCAATTTGTGTGGCATTAAAAATTTAATTGAATTTGCCGCAAAAAGTTATTTCGAGCTTATTGTTTTTGTAGACTGCCGGCAGAGCAGAGCTTTGAGAGAGTTCGAAGGTCGCTTCCTGCTTCTTTTTTGCTCTTCGCATTGCCTTTGCTTTGTATTGAGCGCAACTGGCAGCAATATTACAAGGAATAAGAAAAATCAGCGGCAGTGGCAAGGCCAAATTCAAATTTGATAGCACTTCGCTTCAAGGCTGACCTTAACGAGCCGTAAATGTACGCACTGCGCATGAACGCAACTGCTACATGTGGCAGCCACTTGTGCGTCAGTTGGCCAAGGCTTAGATTAAGCCGAAAGCGCGCGTGTTAGCAAGCAGAACATTAATATTCATGCACGCTGGCGTTAAGTTGTTAGATTAGATGTGCCATTATCACTTTTACGAACGACCACGGAGGCTGAACATTGCCTATAAGTTGCTGCAATGAGGTGCTGGAGCAGGATGTGAGTGCATAAATTGCGGCAGAGTGTTGCTTATTAGTAGATAGTTACTGTGTGGCAGGTGAGCGAATAAAATAAATGCAGGACAATCTAATATGAGGCAGAAATGGCGTTGGTGATGCTGAGCTGAATGAGCTAACTTTATTTCGATTATGCTTTGATGAGCCTGTTGCCGAAAGTATTCGGGTTAGAGAATGATCAGAAAAATTTCGTACTCTATTTATTGTGTGTATTATACATACATACATATGTTAAAGCTTGGACCTACACAATCTTCAAGACTTAAATAAATATAATGAATTTATGCCTGGCACACTTTCGAAAAACGGATTAAAATTATTTCATTAATATATATCATTTCTTTAAATGAGTAATTTAACAAATAAAAGCCATTTTACTGGAATACTTCCGAGGTATTGAGGCTTCTTCTATTCATCAACCGATCTGACTAATCTTGGAACGTGATTAAGTTAACTTGGTCCAAATCGAACAACTTCTTTCTCTCCTGCACAGACAGGCAGACGGAAATCAAGGCAGAAAGGAATTCTGATAATTTCTACTACCTAGGAAGGCTCCTTTAATAGGATAAAATTTACGCACAAAGTTATTATATCCTATTACCATAAGTGTAGTGGTAAACGTGATTAAGTTAACTTGGTCCAAATCGAACAACTTCTTTCTCTCCTGCACAGACAGTCAGACGGAAATCAAGGCAGAAAGGGGTTCTGATAATTTCTACTTCCTAGGAAGGCTCCTTTAATAGGATAAAATTTTCGCACAAAGTTATTATATCCTATTACCATAAATGTAGGGTATAAGAAGTGACTTGGGCCGCCGTTTGCGCCAAAACTTTAATTGGGCCATTTTTTTTCAGAGAAGATGAAACTATCGTTGGGAATCGATATCGGTAGATGTTGGCTCATTATGTCCGCCCCAAATGTGTGAAAAATGTCTGGATGGATACTGGTTTCAACCAGATGATCCGCCATGCCACACTGCATATCAAACAATGCAGTTTCTGCAACGAAAATTCCCTGGACGTGTGGTGTCGAAAAATGGTGGCATTGACTGGCCAACAAGATCTCCAGCTTTGATACCTTCAGACTTCTTTTTGTGGAGTTATTTGAAAAGCTAAGTTTACGCCAGCAGGCTTCAGATCATTGACGAGCTCAAGACAAACATTCGTGTTGATATCATTGCTATACCACCCGAGATGCTCGAAAAGTGATGGAAAACGCAACAAAAAGGACACATTTTGCTTTGATCAATAGAGGCGGCCATCTAATGGATGTTGTATTAAAAAACCAGTCCAAATAAATTATAAAGGACCAAATTAAATAAAAATACTTCACACATGGAAATTTTTTAAGTTATTTTATAGTCATATACCGACATAAAAGATGGCGCACCCTGTATCAGCTAGTGGAAAAGACAAGCAGTTATGCAGCCAGATGAAGAAATATATCTAAATATATGTATGTATACCAAGAAACTCACGAAGCATGCAAGCCACAAATATTAATTCTAGCAACATGATTTCCCAACTGATTATTTCAGAATTTAATTTGGCGTAGAACGCGTCCTTGAAAATGTGCCTTCACATTCCCATGGCAGCCTAACTCATTTACGCCATTTGTTCTACTTCTTCTTTACTGCAGTCTGCTTGGAACTGCATAAAAGTGATGTTTCTTTATAATTACAAAAGGTTGTAGTTACCCGCCCCTTTCCCCTCTCTATCTACGTCTAGCAAGAGGCATCTCATATGCGCTCATACACTGCTGCCGCTGCTCTCTTTTGTTGTGTTGCTGTGTATGCATTGCAAGCAACTCAAATTCAACTTAATTACCAAGAAGCGCATCACTCGAAGTAGTCTTGCAGGAAATGCAGGCATCCAGACTTTACATTTGCTAGGTCTCTTGCTCTAGTAGATTGTATGCATAAACTTACGTCATATGATTTCTGAAGCAGCCGCTACTGCTGCTATTCTTTTATCTTTTATTATTATGCTTCTTATTTTGATCATTTTACTTCTTTTCAGTCATCTTCTTCTGCTTATTTATTTGAACATTCTTTTCTTCTGCTTCATCTGCCATTCTTCCAGTTTTTCTTCCAGTTTCTTCCATGTTTTCAGCTTCTCCTTTTAACATTTTTTTATTTCCCTTTTAATTTTTCGACTACCTTTTCCCTCAGATGCTTTGTTTTCTTCTACTTCTTTTATTCTTCTTCTTCTATTCATCTATTTTTCTATCTTATTTTTAGCTTTCGGCTTCTTCCGTTTGGCCTTTCTTCTACGACTTCTTTCTTTTCTTTTCTTTTCTTGTCTTTTCTTTTCTTTTCTTCAACTTCATTCGTACTTTTTCTCCTTATTATTATTATTATTTTTATTTTTTTATATCGTTTTCTTCTTCGGCTTCTTCCTTTGTATTTTTTGTCGTATTATTATTTTACTTCTATTTGTTGGCTTCTTCTACCGCTTATTTCTTTTCTTTTTTACTCCTTCCTCTTATTTCTCCTCCTTTCGTTCGACTAAATCTCTTCTTTTAGTTTTTTGTACTTTCTTTCTAGTTCTTTCATGTTTCTTCTTAGACTTGCTCTCCTCCTACTTTTTCTCTGCCACCATCTTCTTTTTTGTTTTTATTCCTTTTTCTTCAACCTCCACTTTCTGAGATTTCCTCGCGCAAGCAAAAATTATACAAACTAATTAAATTTCACAGCAACGAAGAAGTTCTTCCCTTTCCTTTCCTTTCCTTTCGATTGCTTTTGCTTGTACCTTTGGCCTCTTTTATTCTGTTGCTTTCCCCGACACTTTTTTAATTAACATTTTGCGCAATTATATCAGCGTGCAACAGAGGCAAAAGCAAGGTGTATGTATTTTTACGTGCCACCAGCGGCGTGTCAAGCATAAACGCAACAAACGCATATGCCTTCAACTTACACATACACACACACATACATACGTTAGCTGCAGTTGGCAAATACAAATAAAACATTTGCGCCGTGTTAGCGTTAAAGCAGTGAAAGTAGCAAGTGAAGCGTTGTAGCAAGTGTTAGAGAAGTATGACCGTAGTGAGGGAGTGGGGGCAGGGGAGGAAGCTAGGCTGCATTTTGTAATTTGCAGCATCATAAATTAATTTGCGCTGTTACATAACGCACACAGGCATACACGCGATGCATACGTGCGAGTCGGTGGCACAATTGCAGCTGCTGTTGCCAGTGTTGGTGCCCCTTTTGCTGCCGCTGCTGCCGCTGCTGCCGCTGCTGCCGCTAATGACGTTGCCACGCTGACAGTTTTCTATGCACTTTGGGGAATAAATTGTTAATTATTATTTGTAATGAGTAACAGCGCCGCAATGCCGCAACACTGCTATGCGTAGGCACCCTGCATGCCACAGCAACAACAGCCAGGGACGCGACGTGCGGGCAGCTTGGAGTGCTTGGAGCGGTGCAACTGTGGCGTTGCATTAAAGCACTGACGGCGTGTGGCCTATATTATGTGCACAACTGAGAGCTTCTGCGTGTGTATGAGTAATCATGTGCGTGTTTGTGTGCTGATTTGGAAGCGGAAAATTTGTCAAATGGAAATATGCAAACTTAACCCGCAACCATTGTGGCAGGCTATAATCATCCCCAGCTATTTGAGCAGCTCTGCCAAAGGAACTTTCATAATTAATTTTTTCGTTTGCTCACTCTTTTCTACAAGCTTGCTCTCACTTACTTGAAAAAACAACAACTTTCAAAAATATCAAAAGAGTAAAAAAAACTGTTATACACATAAATATTTTTACAGTTTCTTCTTCTTTTTGATTACATTTCATACGATAGTAAGAGCATATAACATTTAATATGATATATCAAAAGTGTATACTGAATAATTAAAAAAAGTCATGCCTTTAGCTATATACTGCTGGCATGCTTGAATGATTTATATTTTGGCAGTGGCAAAGGGTTAATAAGCAATGGCGAAGTGGTGCAAGTATAATTGATGAAATGCTACCAACGCGGCGTATGAGTTATATTTTTATGTTTTGTGCCTTTTGTCATGCTGCCATTATGTTGTTATTGTTTTTGTAATTTTTAATTAAAAGAAAATAACATGGTTTTTTTGCGAAATGAGAAAGACTTGAAAGCATATAAAAGCGCAACTGTTGGCCGACATTTTGTGTTGTTTCCATGCATTCAGAGCGTTTGACTACAGATAAATGCTTCCGGTGTGTTTTTGCTGGAAATAATGAGCTGCAGCTGTGCATCTCACTTACAGCATTATATGTGAAATATAGAAAGCAATATAAAAGGAACATAGATTGGTAAAGAAAGAAAAGACTCGGTTTTTTTCACGAGTTGTGGTGCACTTCTTTTGGAATATATTGTTTGTACTTCATTTATTAATATACATTCAAATATGCATAACTATAAATATTTCTAAATGAAATATTTTATGTCTAAGCTAGAGGAGCCTACAAAAATCTGTTGAATGCTTCCAAAACCTGTAGATAGATAGATTAAATTAGTAAATAGGTGTTAGGTGTTTTGACCGTTCTTGGAAAGGTTGGCTTAAAAGAAGTGAAAAAATAGCAAGTAAAATCATATGAAGTATAGCATATCAATGCTTAACTCATATGTTATTTTAGACGAATTTGAAGTTGAGATAAAATCCGCCATATATTTCTGAAATCTTCTTTTTTTCAAGCTGTCAGCTGAAAACAAGCTTAAAGTTCAAAGCTAAGCCTTGGCTGCTTGCATGTTTTTTAAACATAAATCATAAATAGACTTTGATTCAGCAGTCTCACATTGCAGAGTTAATTTAACTGAATAATGAGCTCAATTTTTTTGTCATAATTCAGCGAAAAGTGCACAAAATAAAAAGTAAGCAGACGGAAATGAACGGAATTGCATGCCGCAAGCAAGAAAAATAGAATATAGTCAGAGAAACGTGTGGCAAATGCAAGCCGCTGATACACACCTACAGCTACTAGCATATTTATACAAGCATAAAAATAATCCCACTAATAAACAACTAAAATAAGTCGCCTCTTATTGCAGACGACAACAGCGGCAACAAAACGCCACCAATGAATGCACCGCAATAACAACCAAAAAAGAATGAGGCAAATAAATGCAATTCCGCACATTTTTAAAATAGCATTAATGCGCCAAACAAGCAACAACAAAAGCAACTACACAGCAACAACAAAAACAACAGCCGCAGCAACGAACGGAAATTGTGTAAATGCAATTTAATGTCACGCTCAACGGCAAAACGCCTCTACTTTTGCCGCCATCGTCAACGCCGCTGATGCCGCCGCCTTCTCTGAATGTAGAGCTGCCACATAATTTCGCCTGCCAGCAGCGTTGCAAATCTCCCGGCAAGTTGCAAGCATATTCTAGCCGAGTTTATGCTGCATTCAGCGGCTACCTGCCGGGCCTGTGTGTCTCTACAGGAAATCGTGTGAACGTGTGGGAGCGAAAGAGCGAATGCTTAAAACAATTTGATAAAATGCTCAAAGGAAAAGTTATTTTAAGGCTTCGAAAATCATGATGAGATTATAACTCATTCGAGTACGATCTTTGTTGCAGGCAGTGGATATGTCAGGTCGGCTTGTTCTATTTTGAGCATAGGGGGCCAACACCTTTATTCTATAGAGGAGCCCGACCGATATAAGAAGCTTTTCGCATGGCAAAGAATGCTTTTAAGGTATCTCTTTCTTTCAAATCTCTTTCTTCAGCGATGGCATGAATCTGCCAGGGATCGATCAGCAACCTCACACATCAGAAACCGAACATACGAGACCGAGCATATGAGTGCATTCACTAAGCCACTGCGGCTGCCTCTTAAATGCAGTATATGAAGCATCAAGATCTACTAACATTTTGGCTTGTGCCTGCATATTCGAATTAAGATAAATAAAAAGGAAAAAAAAGGAAGACAACCCACTTAATGCAGTTGTTACACACAAACGGAAGCGGAAATGGAAACAAACGTAGCATAGTGCATACAAGCAAAAAAAAAATGCATATAAAAAGCAGCTGCAGCAAAAGCAAACGACTCTGAGCAGGGGAGCGGAGCGCGGAAAAAATGCAATTCGCATTTCGTATAGCAAATAATATGAAAATATATAAAATTTGAACGTAACGAAGCATAATCCAAATACAAGCGCAAGCAATAAACGTGTCAAATAAAAGGAGTGCACGAAAATAAAGAAATGTGAAGAAAGGGAAAAAAGGACGAAAAGAGACAGGAAAAAGGAAGTTGAGCCTGTTCACTGGTAGACTGAAATTAGAGTGCGAAAAAACTATAGCGTTGCTCTCGATGTTACCACCAGTTGGAAGCAAGGCAAGAAATTGGCCTGCATATGTACACACACACAAACACACACATACATATATACAACATCTTGAGACACTCACAGCTACAGGCCAACATGTAAATTAGCGCTCAAAATGTTTGCACGCAAATTTGGTTGCCACAAGTCTTTTACTTGCCAGCTTGCACTTGCACACAAACACTTGCACACTTGCAAGCCACAACATTGCAGTATGCATGTATTTGTATTATTAAAGTAGCGCATTTCATATTCAGCGCGTGCTGTGCATTTGTAGTGGTTCTGCTCCTTATTGAAACTCTTTTGCAGCAGCAGCTTCCTTCCTATTTTCTTTGTCTTTTCTTTAGTATTTTTTTCCACTGCAATGGCAATATTTTCTTTGTCGTTGTTTTTTTGCCGAAATTGCGCTAATTTTGTTTGCATTTGCAGTTGTTTATGAGCTGTATTATTTTGCAGTTGCATAAGAGCACGTGCCTCTTTGTGGCAATCTATTTTTGTGCATGAAGTTGCTGGTATTCTTTAGTTTTGCGCTTGTTGTTCTTACACTGCGATATGGCTAAGAAAAGCAACCAACTGAGACAAGCCTCTGTCACATTTTTCGCCCGCCATTTTAAACTAGAAATTTAATTACGCGTATCAGTTTTTCATTCTCCTAACTTCATTTGTTTTCTAAGTGCGCTTGATTTCTTTGTGAAGATATGCTAAGTTCACTTCTTGTGAGCAGTTTTATCGAGGACTTTTTTGTCTTATTTAATACTAAAAATTATTTTAAAAAAACTGCACATTTTGCTCAACAGTCCTACCAGTAGCTATCTTAATAGAAAGCTTTAGACGTTCCTCAGTCTCTAAAACTTCATATGCACATCATTGCAAAAAAGAGGTATAAGGTTATGTTGAGTTAGTTTATGGTAGGTTAAGGAAGGTTAGATGGTCTGCCAGAGCACATAGGCTATGTGTAGACACATTTTTGTGCCAAAGAACGTGATTTGACGTAGTTTATGGTAAACAAAGGGCAGTCTAGCTCAATCCAATCGGGAGTTGCATGTATCCCAAAAGATCCTTTTTATTGACCGATTTGAGGATTTGATTTGGCACTGTTAAATAAAAAGTAACCTTTGCTCATACCCAGCATCTGGAAAGATCCGGACAGTGTTAGAAAAGGAGGCTATACCTTACGAAAAGAGGAGCTGTAACAAAACTTGCTTAAAATCAAGGCTTTTGCTTTGTATAAATGGAAGTTTTTGAAAGATACAGCGGCCCTATTTCTATAGCATTTCAGTGCGAAGATTTGATTTGTTCTACAATTTGCACCATTGCCGATCCGTCCTTATGAGTTTGTAAAAAAGTACTGTTATTGTATAATTGCGTGCCAATTTATTACTGAAACTGAAATTTATTTTTTTCGAATCCCACAAGTATAGAATTATTTTTCCGATTTCCATCTCTGCTTTCCCTGGTAGTGGATTTTGACTTATACTCTTTTGCGTAAGAAATATAGAATAAGAATTGCTATATAAATTCAATTACCTCTACTTTTCATTTCTGTTATTCCACTCAAAATACAGCGGATTTTCTCTAATTCCGCTGCTGACAAAATTAACTCAATGTTTTTCTTTGTAATTAATTTCTATTACTCGCTCTATAAATTTTTATATATTGTATATAATTCGCTTTCAATAGTTTTACTGCTATTAGTGTGTGTGTGTGCGCGTGCTTAGGAACTTTATTTGTACTAAGTTGGGTTTCTTGATTGGCATAAGTGCCCTACGCCCACATCGAAAGAAGCAGCAATTGCTTGTCATGCGACAACCGTTCGATACGCTTCTTCATCTGAGCGATGACAATGAAATTTGCTTATGTGTGCGTATGTGTGGGTGACTATGTGTGGGTGACTATGTGTGGGTGCGCGTGTGTGAAATGGAACATTCCGCAATTGATTGAAATTTCATGCGTTTTATTTTCACTTTATTTTACAAATACAGTGCCTTTTTTCGTCTTCTCCACTGTTCGAATTTTATTATAAAACACTTGACATATTTGCCACATTAGAAACGCTCCACTGAGTCACTTCGTCCGCCCTTTAAAATATGCGCAAAAGTGACAATGACACGAAAAATGAAAAGCGTCAACAAAAAAGCTGAGGCAATGTAACGGAATTATTGTAAACAACTCATACGACATGGTGGAAAATATGCGCTGCCTGCCATGAAGGGAGAGTAGCTGAAGGGCTATAGGACCCTCCTTCTATGTGATGTGTGGTTGGTATGCTTGCCTCTGAAAATATTGAAATTCATATCTTGTGAGTTTTTTATAAGTTTTCTTGTTCATTTTTATAATAACGAAGTTTCGAAACCAAATGTATAAAAATAATCAAACGCAGCTGGAAGAAAAGTTTGACAAATTTTGCAACACAGTTATATAAAATTTGAAATGAAAAACATGCCATGGAAATATAAAATTGAAAACATGCTCAAAGACATTTTGTTAAAATTATGAAGAACTGCATATTTCGAATAAAATGCTTTCTGAATTAGTTTTGAAATATTTTCCAAAAACATATTTCATAACTTTCTTTTAAATATTTTGAAATTGTTTTCGTTTGAAATATATTCGAATAAAATTGAAATACACTTTCGAAGCACGTTTTTAAAGAAATTAATCTAAGCTATTTTTGAAATATTTACAATGGAAATGCATAACAATTCAGTTGTAATTATTAACGAAAATTATGGAAAAATTTAGTAATAAACTTAGAAAAATTATTATGATGCAAAAAATTTGAAAGAACTCATATGAACAAATTTTCTTAAAAATTCTCTGAATAAAATGTAATAGAAAAGCTAAAAATTAAATCAAAATTACAAAGAGAATTTCTTGAATTATTGTTTTCTGTTTTTGCTCTACAAGCTTTCTTTCCCGAAGTTGTTCGAGGATCAAAGCATCATTAGAAAAATATTTGCAGAATACATAAATTTCTTTCGGCTTTCTCGCTGCAGCTTTCTGTTCAGACTACGCCACTGCCTTACAAGTCGCTTCCATCGTATCCCTAATGCTTTATCATCGCATTTGAGTTCAAGAGAGAAAATGCTACATGGCAAAAATTGCATGTCGATAATGGACGTCAGGTGAGTGAACGTTCCGAGAAAGAGGCAGCAGCAACGGCGGAGAAGGGCGCTACTAGTGTTGGTTGCAAGTAAGCATACGTGAAAAATGGCAAAAGGTGCTGGAAAAATAAAAATAAATATGTGATATGAAAATTGTAGCGAAATACATATTAAACAAAAAGAAGAAGAAGAAGAAGCATTGGCAGCGTAATAAAAGAACTTTTCAATTTTTCGTGCTTGTGAGATCACAATCAATTTTGCCAATTCTTATGCTTTTTTTTTATTATTTACAATTCTTATTTTAATATTTTTTGCATATTTATCATTTTGTATGTTTATTTTTATTTTCGGGTTTGTTGCTGGCAACAGAAACTTGCCGTTGTCATAGTGCGAGGGTTTGTAGCACATGTCACACATGACAATGCTTCCAAGGCAGATATGCAGATGGCTGCGCTCGAGTGTGTGTGTGTGTGTGTGAGCATGTTGTTTGGCAATTTGCAAGCAGACAGCGCTTGAATGTGTCGAATTGCTGTTGTTGAGGTGTTATTGTTGCTGCTGTTGCTGCTGCTGATGCTGAGAATGATGGCAAGCATAATAGCGCTGGGCAGGCACAATGGTGATGGTGACGCTGCCGCTGCTGATGATATTGCCGCTGATGACATGCCACTCGCTCGTTCGCTCGCTTGCTTGTCTGCTTTTTTGGTATGTTGATATTTGACACTTTATTACGTGCACATCATCAATTTTGTTTATTACCAGCGCAAAAAAAACTGAAAAAAATGGGAATGAATGCAAAATAAAAAGGCGAATAGAATAGAGTGCAGAATATGAAAAATATAGAATTTGTTATTTGTCTGCCTATTTGCCACTTATGGCAAAACGCGTTTGTTGCAGCAATTTTGCAATAATGAATTTCCCACTCTGTCGTCGCTTTTGCTTGTGCTACGGCGAGGAGAGTGGGCCGTCTATAGCCAGGCAGGCTATGGCTCAGACGCGAAGTACATATGGAGAAAGTGACTTACTGCATGTTCAGAGCTTTGTGAGCATTGTTCATTGGAGCGCTCAAAAGTACACTCAAGAAGTCGTTTTTGAAGTTGTGGAATTATAAAGTATCTATTATTTATTTGAAGACCGGCGCTAAGTTCAGACGATCTAGAGAGAGTTGCATGATAAATTATATATAATTTTGAAGATTTCGAGGTCTATTATTTGACAGACATGCTATTATTCTAAGAATGTGCTTTTCTAGACGGTTTAAGAATTGCACAATATTGATGATACAGCATTTTGAAAGTTTCACCATGAATTTTCAGGCATAAGTTCTCGAAGATTGTTTGAAAGTGTTCTAAAATATTAGAATTTTTAATATCGAAAGTTTTGTATTGATTTATTTCCTTTCGAGATAAAGCCTGTTGAATAGATTTGGAAAACTTTGGCAACAATATTAAGTACATTTAAAAAAAATTTTATTTAGCTATGTCATAGGGCACACCCGATAATCGGGAGTTATTACTAGCTTATATTAATCTTCAAAACTATTTCATAGTTCTACTATAAGAAATTGTAGTTAGCCGCACAAGTATAAAATGTACCAAATCACTTGTACTCTTATGCATGTATATAAGTCGCTTAAAATTTCTCTTTCAGGAAGTAGTTCTAAATTCTAATCTCGATACAAAATTTCCTAACTTAGATATAGTTCCTTAAGAATGTAAAGTATTGAAATTAATCTACAAAATACAACATAATTTTATAAAAATTGAAAATAGCAGCGTTTTAAAGAAAATTCTTACCAAATCACTTGTACGGTATGCATATAAGCAGCATATAATAATATCTCTCCTTTAGGAAGTGGTTCCAAATTCTAATCTCGGAAAAAATTCCAATTGTTCAAATATTTCTTTTGTCAAAATAACTTTTACTTTTAAAAATTTATTAATTTTTGGTCAAAATGATGTCAGAAATTTAAATTTTGTCAATTTTTTTCGGTATTTTTGAAAAATTTTAAGTCTGTATTTGTATGTGGATGTTATTATATTGAAGAGAGGCAACATCATATTGATCAAAAGAGTACTTAACTGTCTATATACTTAGAGGATTTTTGTGCAGTTGGTCAATATGTCAGCAGCGAAACTTTCTTATTAGCAAACTGATTGTCCTGAAAACTGCTGAAGTGATGGCTGCCTAGTGACCAGTTCCAAGCCAATACACTGCAGTTTCGAATTGTTTCTGTTTCCATACTTTAATACTATGTCTAGACATACACATACATATATACATGTGTCTCAAGCATATACATACATACATGCATGTTGATTGCTCAGCAAATTGAAATTTCATTTTGGCATATTTCTTTCAGCGATTTCGGAGCCAGTCGCCATTGATAACGAGCGGCAGTTGACGACACTTTAATGTCAGCACTTGGAGTTGCACACATACAGAAGCATGAAACTAACAGCACATACACTGTATCAGTGTGAGTGTGCATGGCATATATATATGTATTACATTCGTATAGAGCTGCGCTGTTCCGCCACTGACGTCGTCATCTCGCGTCACATTTAAAATCTAATTAAAAGTGTGCCTGCCGCCTGCTGCGCTGCGCTGTGCAGCGTTTATGTGTTCTCATAATAACTGAAATTAAATTTCTCATATCCTTTTCATCACATCCTTTCATTTGTGAGTGTAAGTGTGAGCACATTTGTCGCATTGCAAGTGTCACACGACGAATTTATAATGCTGCAATATGTTGTTGCATTTTATTATTGCAAGTCATATGTGTGTGTGTGTGTGTGTGCGCTGCAGCGCATTAGTATGTGCTTATATGTGCATGTGTTTCTGTGCCCATTATCGTTATCATTATAATTAACGTTGAGTGCACTGGCGAGCTGCTCTGGTTTGGTTTGGCTGCTCGCTGCGGGCTGCGCTGTCGTATCAGTGTCATTTTATGGCGCATCCTTGCTAGCACATATACACACACACCCTTCCACAGTTCCACATTTCGCGTGTCACAGTTTCGCGTTGCTCGCTTTTTAAGTGCAATATAAAAATTCTGCGGTATATGCGAGCAGTCACTGCTCTGACATTTCGAACCATTTCTCTAATTTCTGCTGACACACCAACACATGCACAGTATCACACAAACTACAGTGTTTATATTACAGCGACAGTTTGAGTTGTAGCTGCAACAGCACTTAGATTTTCAACAGCGCTGTCAAAAGCAGGCAAGTCAAATGACAGTAGCACCTAATGGCAGTGCAATCCCTGTTAATCCTTGTCGTAGAGCGGTACAGCACTTTTATATATTTCAAAAAACCCAATAGCGAAAATCGTTCCTTATTTTAAGCGAATATTCTCCTTTGGTAGCGAGGAATATTCTGATCACTATGTTTTTCAAGTTCAAATTCGAAAGTTACTATAATATTTTTCCTCAAAATGCAACCATTAAATTTAACTAGTTCTCGAACGACCTTTAGTCTTTAGTCCAATGGTATTTTTCTTATAAAGTTTTTCTCTTTTCACTGTCATAATTACATTCGCTCTAACTGGTTATATTGCCTGCAATTGAAAGCTTTATAATCGGATTACCATTTAGCTTTGATTTTAAAGTATATTCTTTTGGTTTCAGTCCATCTACAAAAAAATTTTGACACTGCTCTTGAACGATCTTTCTTTGATTTCCTCCTCAAAATAAAGGCTTTCATAGTCGTGCCAGCTTCCAATCGACTATTTTGCTTTTGCCTTCTCCTCTTCATTCAAAACTGTCTCTTTAAAATTCTCAATCTTTGCATTCAGTCTTCTTTTTGATTGACCATTTTTCCTCATACCGAGGAATTTTTATAAAATTCCTTTTTTTAAGTCTAGGCTTTAGTAGTCTGGTTTCCTGGTAGTCGGCCATTATAGCATTGTCCTTGAAATATCTCTAGTTGAATATAATAATTGACAATTTCGTTTTGTGTCCCACTTTGCGACGTTTCAGTTAGCGACGTTTCGAATTTTTTGGGAACAAATTAACGTCGCAAAGTGAGGTATTAGTGTATCTTTTTCCATTAGTTTCTTCTACTAACAGACAGCAACACGAAGCAGAACACATGTTTTACATATTTTTTAAAAGCCAACTCTTTTTCTTGTTGTAGCATATACAAGCTGACCAGCAGAACGTCGCACTTAAGCGGATATCAGGTCACTTCCGCTTTACACTGAAAAAACGCAAAATCTAAAACCCGCTCGAACGTTTTGCCATACAAAAGCGAACTATCAGAATATGGAAAAATTTCATTTGCAGGAGAACATTCTTGCAAAAAAAATTGCAACAGAAGCTCACATGTAATCCCTCCCTCTGCACATTCCGTGAATTTTTCAGATGTGAACGAGTCTTTTGGCCTTTGACATTTTCACTTCATAATAACTTGCTGCAGCCACCTTTCGTCCTTACAGAAATGGCAACTATCAATTAATGACTTGTATTAATTTTTTTCAAATCCGTTGACTTGCATTTTTTATTTAATTTTTGCCAGCGAAATTTCAATAAATTTCGCAGAATTTCAATATATTCTCATGAATGGAAATTTAAATTATATTATATTTTGCACTTGCATATTTTGGTGTACGCACTCACACACATTCATCAAATTATGCACATGTGCACCACCTGACACATAGATGTGGGCGAGAGGGGGATTTGCGGCTGTGTATATTAAATTATATTTTTAAACTAGGCATCAATTTTAACTTGGTCTGACGTTGATTTGACATTTCTCAATAAATTCATAAAAATCGGAAGAATGGATGCATTCATTGAAGATATGTAATAACATAATTTTTCTTTTAGTCAAAACTGACAACTTTCATAAAAAGTTTGTCAAAATGCAGTTTTATGGTTTGTTCTTTTTGGTCTTTTGGCAATCTCGAAAATTTTGCTGAAAAATCAAAATTCCGCTAAAAATTTTAAGTGCTCGAGGAAAAGTATCTTTTCATAGTAATAAAATCATATAAAAAATTCAGCGCTGATTAATGCTCATTCAAGTTTAAATTAAAGACAACTGACAGTTTTGGGCCTGCATCGCCTTTTGCTCTTTCTAGCGAATTAATGCATTTAATTATTTGCTAGCAATTATGTTCCACCTCTCTGCCATTTAACTCAAGTTCGTAGTTTAAGATTTTAAAAAGAGGGTACAATGTCATTTACAACTAACCTTCATAATTTATTTAAAAGTTAGTTGTTTCCCTTTCACTTCTCCTAGGCAACAACGCCCCTGTGCATACTTATGCATGCAAGTAAATGCTACAGCAGACTTTTATGCTGGCTGCTTTTCACTTCCTGCTGTTCTTACGCTGCTTCCGCTTTGCCGAAAGTGCAGTACACGCGCAGTCACACAAACACACACATACACACACACACACAGCGCTGTCGCTTGTTTAAATGCATGAACTCAAGTTGGTAGTTCTTTTTGGTTGTTATTGTTGTTGTTACTTTTGTTGTTGCTGTTGTTGTTGCTGTTGTTGTTGTTGTTTTTGTTGCTGTTTATGATGTTGATAGTTAAGTCGCTGTATTTTTTGTGCGCTGCTATTTTATCTGTTTGCCCGCTCCTGCTTCTGCAACATCGCTGCTACCCCTCTCACCCTCCCAGCGCCTGCTTATGAATTTAATGCGTTTCTCACTTCTTTTGCAGTGCAACCGCAGGCGCTGTATGATCCCGTGAAAGCAGCACGGGAATGGCTGTTGCTTGCGCGGCGTTGCCATAAGGTTGCATATATTAAAATTTTATCATATCACAATTTTTCAGTTTGTTTCTTATTTATGTTGCATTTTTTGCTTTTCGCTTCTTCTTGCACTCTGCTTCTCTCTTTCTTGTTCCCCGTTTTGTCTGCGTTTCACGGTTTATGTATTGTTGCTATATTGTTTTTGTTGTTGCTGTTATTTTTGAATTTCGCTTCTTGTAGCTTTTATTTTCAACCAAAATCTTGTATGCATTACGTTTCAAGAGCGGTAAGTAAGTAAGTAAGCACTCATTTTGCTCTCTTCCTTTGAGTGCGTGTGTGCTCTTTTATTTGTGTTTTACCTCTAACATTTCATATAGCAGCTTTACGCTAAAAAAATATTTGCAAAACTTCAAAAATTTTTTGGTTTATAACTTTTGTTGTTGTTCCTCTATACATGCACATGCACTAACATAAAGAAACGTCATTGCACATTTCACATTTCGATAGAATATTTTCGAAGCTACTAACTCCCTTTTAAGCTTGAGGGGCAGAGAAGCAGTTGATAATGACATAGAAAGAGATCCAGAAGAAAGCACGTAGTGTTAAGCAATTGAGAAAAAGGGAAGTTTGTTATTAATGAAAAATTACAAGAACTTGAAAAAGATTGAATGAGGTTGGGAGTTTAGGCGCGAAAGAAAAATTAATGCTATGAGCAGAATGAAATAGAAAATGTTTAAGAAGTACCAAGCAGATAAAGACTAATGGTGCGGTTAGACATGACTTAGCCGTAACTTAATTCATGTTGGTTTTCGTAGAAATTTAGGAGCGATGCATAGAAAGAGCTTTCCTATGGCGGGTCGCCCTGAGTTAAATTGAACATAACAAACTAACTGGAGAAGATTTTTAACTTCATTAAGTGTACCCATATCTCAGCTCGGTTTCAGACGCTTGCAGTCGCTGATTCGAATCCCAATCCCCTTATAATAATAACAATAATTGATAGGCGCTACAGACCGAAAGGGCTTAGGCCAAGCTTTCTCGCATTAACTTGTGCGTGCTTGTCATATTTTTCACAAATTAACGGGACCTACAAAAAACTGAATCCGAACGGGAAGCTTTTCATGGCAAAGAATATTTTCGGAGAATTGCCCATTTATTGCAATGAGTGGAAAGAAACAATTTAAAAAATTAAATTACAAAATCAATAGATAAATTAGATTCAAAGAAATTTTATTTTTTTTTTATTTTAATATTATTAGCTATTACAATAAATGTATATAACTAATAGGTTTAAAGAGTACTGGCTGCTCGGGCCTTCGACTTCAAAGAAATTAAAATATATTTCATTTAAATATTGAAAGTGTAATAATTAATGCAACTGATCATTTTGATCGGTCGGTAGTTCTAGTGTTAAGAAAATACGGTTTGTAATTTTGAAATCCCAAGTTACAAATTTTAATATAAAGACCTTGAGCCTGAAGAAAAACAACAACTATAAATTACAATACAATACGTATTCAATTTAAATAATTTTAGAAAAAAACTTTAAAATCTTTAAATCTCTTTAGTATTTTCGATTTTTCTTTGAAAAGCGCGGAAGTTGGAATTTTGCGTTTAAAACTGATTTACCCACCACACACGTTGTTCCCCTTACCGGTATTTCTGGCGGAGTGGGGAGCTGCACTACGCTGCACACTCGAGAACAACTTTGCCGCTTCGCAAATGACAAAAGCAACGCTGACGACGCTGTGGCACTGCAGGCAGCTGAGACAGTGCCGCCGAAAAGCGAGAAGGTATTTCCGAGGCGGGCAGCCTGAAATTGGGGCGCGTTCGTGTGGCGAAAGTAGCAAAGTACAGAAAGTTTATGCAGTGCGCTGCGCATTCAATATGCCAGAATTTATTTATTATAAAGCAGCACACACCCTTAAGTACATAGACATGAAAACACACACACACACACAAGCGCACAGAAGCAAAGTAGCTGCAAATGCTCAAAAGGAAATTGTTTGCATAGCAGAAATAATTTTTTGCGAACCATTTTTTTATCTCATTTCTTTTTTCATTGCATGCAAGCGGATGGGAGCGGGGCTGCTGCCCTTACGCGGGATTGCTTTGATTCCACTGGCTCGCACACACATTTTTTGTTTCTTTTGCTAGCCATTTCATTTTTATTGTGTCAAATTTTTATTTTCAAAGTATTTTTAGCGGTTAGAAGTTAGAAAAAGTAAACAAAAATTTTATTACATACTTTTTGTTAAGCAGAAATAAAAAAATATAACTAGATTAAAAAAAATATTGTATAAGGGCGCTGCTGAGGGCAAAGCTTGGCTCATTTAAGCTTTGGAAAAGTACGTTGCCTGAAATTTATGAGCGACTTGGCACGGCATGTGCCTCTTGCTCAGCTTGTAAAATAAACGCATTTCTCAAAGCAGAGCTTGTGCCAGTGAAGAAAGCAGTGATACATATAGGCTTTCCAATTTGCACTGACATTGAGGGATGAAGTGCAGTGCTGTGATTGATTTGTCGGAGAAGCAAAACAATTAAAAATTGTTTGTGATTGTTGTGATTGTTGTGATTATCGCTAACTTTATTCTTCTTTTCCCAAATGAACCATAAAAAAAATCAAAACACAAACCATTATCCCTATTTCTCCGGAGATAGGACACGGATAGCTTGAGGTTATACCCCGGCTACCCAACCCCGAAGAAATGAACATTGCATCAATGATCTTATGTCAGATAAAGTAAAAGGAAATTAATTATTTTTATGAATAAATCGGGTTAAAATAGATAGCATTAGAAAGATGTGATTTCATACTTAAAAAAATTTTCAGACAGTTTTGTGATTGCTATAGTCCGTTTTGTTAGGGCAAAAATATTGGATTTCTTTTTACTAAACCTGATATTATTAGTCGTATCGTGGCGGTAACTTCACATTTGACTGCCGGTTTAAAGTTTATTTTTACAAAGGACTCTACTTTCGATAACAGAAGTAGAATGAAATATTTCGCTACTTATTTTGTACTGCACTTTCTTTCAAGTTCGCTGACAGTTTTAATTTCAAGCCAGTTCAAAATTATTTGATCTGATTTACAAGTAGATATTCTTTCAAAGTATTCTGCACTTTTGTTTATATGCATTAATATTCTTATATCCTTCTTATATCCTTCTTACATCGAGAAATTATTTTATACATTTTTTGTGCAAATCTTGCGTTTTCTAAAAAACAACCAAATAAATTCCGCCAAGTGCTCGCAAATTCCACATAAAGCACGCTAATCCCACAGCTCGTTTGGTGCTGGAGCTGTCCGACCATTTGGGCGTGACTAATTTCACACGCATTAAATTGGCAGCAGCCACGTTGGAGGCTCGACGCTAATCCGCTAACAGGACGAGCCTTGTTCATTGTTTTTCCATCTGTTTTGCTTTGCTTTTTTCGGCTTTGTTGTAACACTAACTATACATTGTTGTATTTGCTGTTGTTGTTGTTGTTGCATTCCATGTACGAATCAGTGCACGCCCAAGCCGCAGCAACATGGCCCGTCGGCAAGAGCGGCAATCGAGCCAGGCACACATGCTGTGCGCCATGTTGTTGCGGTAATTGTTGTTGCAACAATAACGGTGGCAGTAGCAGCAGCAGCTGTTGTTGTTGTTGCTGTTGACACGCATGTTTGCTTTGGCAATTTTCGCGTTTGTGCTGGCGACTGCGTCTGGCCAGCGATTTTTGGTGCACAATTTGAGGTGCAAAAGCGATTGCCGCATGCCATGCCACAAAATGTTGCGTGCAGCGCTTAGTAGCGGCAGTTGTGTGTGTGTATGTGTGTGCTACTTGCAAAAGCCTCATCTGGTTAATAATCAGCGCAGCGAGTGTTGTTGTTGTGAAGAGCAGCTTCACTTGAAAAATTTGGTTTCGGCGATTTGCTCGAATTCAGGCAAATGAAATAAATACGGTTTTTTTAACCCTCTGGCAGACATATTTTGTTTTGAACTTAAAAATTGAAATTATAGTAATTTTGGTGTAAAAAAAACACGCATATGAAATCATAAGCGCCCTTTGTTTTTAGCTTGAATTGTGAAGGATGAGTTTACCAAATTGTGCTAAAATATATTTCTTTCCCGATGTATCTTATATATATATTACTTCCAATCTGAACTGAAAAACTGTTTTTTTTCAAGAAAAGATTTAAGATTGTAAAAAATTGGGATATACAGAAATAGTGTTTAATTCGAATCAGCTTGCTAACAAGTATATTGAAATTTTAATTTGTTCATATCTATCTATTAACTTAGAGCTTCAACTATGGGGGCATTTTTCAAATATATATAAATACCACTACAGTAATTTTTACAGCTTCACAAAATATATTCTACATAGTATATTGCAATAATCGTAGAAAAAAGTTTTTAACGCCGATGAAATAAAACTAAATTAAGCTAGTGGTAGTCAACAAAAAATTTGCTCGTTTTATTCAAGCATAGCTTCTAGTCACCCTCTGAAATCAACAGCTTTACAAGAAAAGCAAAAATTTTTCAAGATAATTAAATTTTCTTTTAAGTATCAAAAACAACAAATATTTAACAAATGTGATAGAGTTGCTTGAGAGAGCATCGCAGAGGCTGTAATGAACAATTGCGAAAAATTCAAAAGTTAATAGTATTAAAATTTTTTTAATAAAAATCGTTCTGATCGATATTATTTATTAGAATATTGATCAATCGTTTATAAACTCTTTTAGGTTACTGTAAGACTGCACCTCGCTACAGGGTTGCATCAAAAGTGTGCTCTAAAAGTTGCGATAAAAATTTCTTCCGACATGATCGAGAAGTGCTCCTCCTCCCCTTGGTTAGAGCTACTCAGGCTCTAAGTTGTCACAGTTCTTCAATAGAAGTATCTTTAAGGCCAAATGAGAGACTTTTCTGGGCAATTCCTCACCTTTCCACAAGTCCTCTCAACGGAAAGTCACTGCCGCGAATTGAACCACACGCTTCTCTGCTCGCTCCGTCGACATTCACCTCATAGGCTAACTCTTCATGAAAGACGCAATTGTAGCAAATCCGCAAACGCGTCCTGCCTTTCTTCAATGAAATTTCGTTGACATTAAACCAATATTTGCCCCTTAACGTTGATGCTATAATGCTGACGTTGATGTTGATGCTGCTGGTTTTGGCGGCGCTGTTGTTGTAGCTGCTATTATTGTAACTGCGTTCATTATTGTTGTTGCAACTGCAGTGGCAGCATTTTAACAAGCATCGCCAGCCACGCACACACACACACACACACACAGAGTCAAATGTAACATGTTCGCTTGTGGTGTGCTGTTCTCAGGTATCGGCCTGTAACGCTGCCTCAGCTCGCTGCTGCCATTTCCCTCCAAAAGAGGGGAGCAGTGCATTTGGTTGTTGTTGCTGTTGGTGTTGCTGTCAGTGCAGTGCACATCTAAATTCATCGATAAAGATCGCATTCTGGTCATTTTGGTTTGTAGAGATTCGACGCTGCTCTGGCTGGTCGCTTCCTTCGTTGGCTGTGCACTCGATGCTACCGTGTTGTTGCAGCCAGGTGTCAATTTCATTGGTAGCATCGCCGCTGCCTGCATTGTCGGTTTGCTTGGTTTATCGTGTTGCCTGCTGCCCTCCTCGCCTGCGCTGCACTGCAGCATCCAAACGCCGCTGCAAGCAGGCAACAAAATTTGCATTTTGTTGATTTTGAAAAAGATTTCGGTTTGGTGGGGCGCAAAGCGGATGAAGACTGCTGCTATTTGATGGCTTGGAAAAATACATTTTCCTGCTCAGCGGCAAGCCTGCTGCAGATAAGTCAGTTGTGGGCAACTGCATAAGCTGTTGCTTGCTATAAATGCTCGTGAATTGCTATGTTTGTGTGTGTGGCTGTGCTGGTGTTGGTGCGTTGCAGCAGGTGCCATTGACATATAGACAGATTTTGAAAAATTGCAGCTCACTTTTAGTTTTGCAAGTGCGATAAATGGCTATGAAGTACTTATGTGTCGAATTACGGCAATTTGGCAAAAAGTGAAAATTTTTACGAGCTGATTTCCACTTGGAAACCCTGATTTGTGTGGGCGAGAGTTGGGAAGAGATGAATGAAGCAAGATTGATTCGCCTCTGATACTTTTCAGCTGAACCTCTTTTAGAATTATTCAGCGAGATATGGCATGTTGCTCTTTTTAAGAATTAGTTTTAGTTAAGCTGGCTGCCTGAAAAGGCCTAGCATAATCTGTCCCTGTTGCGTCCTTAGCAATGCCAGTTAGAGTTCCGTTTGGGAGTGGTCAAAGTAGTGATCTGTCAGAATTCAGGTGTGTTTCACAAATTCACAAAGGGGCTTGATACCTAGTTTCTAGATCTGTTCGAGCCCTGAAAAGACAGGCACTCCTTAACAAGTTAGACGAGTTCTAGCGATAGCGGGGCAGGAGCACAGTATAAGGTAAGCAAGAAGAACAAACAAAAAAAAGAGTCAAAAAAATTTACCAAATACTATTTCATTGCAACAATATTTTCAAGTCTCTTTCGGCATTTAGCTCACATTTATTGTTTATTAAATAATCTAGCAATGTTCTTAAACTTTCTGCTGATTTATTAAATGCGATTCTTATTTTCTTTTCCTTATGTATTTATATGGATCTATATTTATGCGATTTTTAGCTAACGCTTCGTTGAGTGCAGATTCGACTACATCCATAAGTTCAAGGATCTTTTCAAATCTCACCTTGTATATATTTTTCCTTTTTATGTGTATATGTATATGTTTACCCACGACAAATTATCTGCTCATATTCATACTTTTCTTTCAGTTTGTGGTATTTATTTTCGTTAAAATGTGACTGCTTTTGCTTGCATGCCTTTCTATTTATGCACTCTTCAGCCACTTTCCTTACTATATTCATATCTCTTTGATACTCCTTTCAAGTTTTCCTTTTGAAAGGACTAATTTCGTACAAAGACCGGCGTCTGCAGACATACTCGCACACTCGAATGCTGGCACAGTCGTCCTCGCAATGCCCGCACAATGTCGCAGACGACTTTCGCCATTCAAATGCATGTCTGTGAGCGCTGCGAGAGTGCGCAGTGCATGTGATGAGTGCGGGTGTCTTGTGTGTAAGATATGTGCGCACTGCACCGCTCACTCTTCCACTTACGGCTATTCCACACTGAAGTGACTTTTTACGATTCTCCAAGGTCTCATGTCAAGTGTCGACCTCTTTAACCTCTTAACAGCGAACAATTAAAAGACAAGTATCTCAATTTCAACGTCACTCACTCACACACATACTCACTCACTGGCACACTTGTGTGCAGCACAGCGAGTGAATCAAGTTCTTGTGCAGAGCCGGAGTCGAGTTATTGCAGAGCGTAGCGAAACAAAATGAAAGTATAAAGTTCAGACAAGAAGCTGAAATCTGCTGGAAAAACTCTTGGCGTGCATGTATGTAAGTGTGTGAATATGCAAAGTGAGTGAGTGTGAGTGCGTGTGCGTGTGTGAGTACGAGTGATATTAAACTTGATTATTTGTCGTGTTGAAAATGTGCGCCAAGTGCGAATATGCATGTAAAAATGCTCTGAATTTGAATGAAACGTTTCATGGCACCGCACAAAGGCTGTTTGATGTCTGGTATGTGTGTCTGTGTGTGTATATGAACATATGTTGCAGAGTGTAAAGGACACAAACACATTAAAAGCAAATGCGCTGTCATTATGGTGTGGCAATACAAATCAAGAGTTGCGAAATTTTATTTGCACTGATTGCAATCGTTGGCAGAACGCATTTTTTGGAAGGGTGCAGAAGGTGTTTCTTTTGGTGTGAACATAAACTAAAATGTTAGAAGGAAAGAGAAGGGCAGAAGAGTGGCAGCAGACGTGCAAGTTGTAGCAAAAAGTAAGAAAAGTAGTTGTCATATGGAACAAAAAAGCTTGAAATGCAAATAATTAGTGTTCATTTTCAAGCGAATATGAAAAAAAAACACAAACCAGAACAAAAATGCCAGAGAATATAGCGCGGGAATGCCAAGCAGTAATAACCTTATCCAGAATGGAGCTTACGAGTTATTTACCCAGTAGAATTGAAACGAAGAACCTAAGCGATTGCGGCAATTCTTCAAAAGCATGGTGATACTTTCAAGCAGGGCACATTCTTGAAGAAAAAATTTAAAGATCGGCTGAAGCAAATTTTGCAAAAAGCTTAAGATGTAATCATATATGTAAATGCTCTCAAGAGCTTTATAGACTATTGAGAGGAAGAGAAAGGTGTTACAGAATCTTCTGTAAATATATCTGAGGGGAAGAAATTTGAATGAAATCGTAAGATAATGAAATTGATAGATTATGTAGAGGAACAAGTACAAAGAGAGGATCCTACGTAAGGTCGTAACCCGGTAACGAGTTGTTCTGACCACGTAGGCAAGTAGTAAGTAGAATAATCTGAGAGAGTTGCGAATAGTTCGCGAGAGATGGTGACGCATAAGAAACAAATTTGAAGATAAGTTCTTTTTGCTTTTAAGGATGTTATGCGCCTGCTGAGGATCGAATCAGTGACTTCTCACATCAGACACAGAGCTACTGCGCTACCTAGTAAAAGTAAGACAAAGAAAGAAAACGAAGTGCATAGAAAAAGTAAAGGCTTTCGCGAAAAATCTTAAACTAGATTTATTTTTAAGGAAAAGAACAATTTAATTTTAAAGGATTTCCTCCATTTTTGAAGCAGTAGATAGCTAATTTGGAAACAGGGATGTTAAACAAGAATTAATAAGAATTTTAGCTAGATTTTTCGTACTATTCGCAAGTGAAAATCGAAGTATGTATATTTAACACCTGCATGCTCCATAGAAAAAAGCTTCAATACGTGCCACTGTATTGAAAATTTACAAAAAAAAGCACACACTTTGCTCCTTGCCAGCAAGTTGGAAACTGCAAAAGCGTAACAGAAGTTATCGCAAAACTATTTCTGCAACAATTTCTCACACAAAGACAAATCGTTTTATTGATTCAGTTACCCTGCACCTCCCACCCGCCCGCATTTCAACTTTTTCGTTTATCTATTGGCACATGAAGAAAAATGCGTTGATGGAAGGGTGCAAGTGCGCAGGAGGGGCGCGTGTTGATTGATGGCTTTTGCTGAAATTTATGACTATAATAATCCTTTTGCTGCGCGGCTGACATGCACAGCTGATGATATTGGCTTAAAGTTGTGCAGCCTTTTAATGCTTTGACAGAGTGTGAGCCTGCTCAGTGTGTGTGTGTGGGTGTGCGGCGCTCTTTGATGCCATACATTCACATGAAAACTCATAAACTGTTAGTGTAAGAAACAAAAAGTGACAGCCGCCTTTTTCCCCCCTTTCTTACAATGGAATTTATTAAGCAACTATGTGCTTCCGGTTTGTGCTATTGCAACTTCCGTGCGCACCCTCTTGCCTCTTCGAGCGTTGCACTGCATTGCAATGCGCTCAAGCGAAACTTGAAAAATTGTTGATATCATTTCTCAAATGAAAAATTCATATTTATTCGCCTTGGCCGTTGCCGTTCATTTATTCAGTGTCAATCAGTTGTATGAGTGTATGAGAGTATGTGTGTGTGTATGAGGATAACTGCAAGGCAGCGCTTTTTTGCACATCAGCTCGACTCGTTTCGGCTATTTGGCGATAAGATGTCTATGTTTGTGGCAACTAAATGCGGCGATCCTTTGGCGACAGCAGAGTACGTGCAGCGCGTCGCAATGAGCGACATCTCTACATTTGCTCGTAGAGAAAACCGCTGCCAAATTTATGCTGCACACTGTTGTTGTCCTTGATGCGCATAATTCGTCAGTGTTAACCTAATTTCAGCGGCTATGAACAAGCGGAAGTCTCATAAAATTTCGAAGCCAAGCGAGCAGCGGCTGCCTTTTGCAATGCTTTATGCTACTCTTGAAGCAGCTCATCCGTTGTTGTTGTTTTTAATTTGCAGGCGACAAGAACATGCTTCTTTCTGAGCCTATGTAATGAAAAAAGCGCATGGCCTGCGGCTAAACACATCATCAAAATTCTGCTGCTATCCTTCAATATTTAATTGAGTATGTGCACGAGTGCGCGACTGTGTCTATGTGTGGGTGCCGATGAGTGAAATGAACCCTAAGTCGGAGCCTTATGCTCGTTGTGCCTGCTTTAGTAGACGAGCTCGCCCACCAGATACTTTCACTTTTCAAATTGCTTTTTAAGGTGCTGAAAATTTAATTTGCTTTAATTTTTCTGACGTAAACGAGCACGCAAAATATATGATCATTAATTCCTCAGAATTAGTTTAAATTTTAACTTTATAGAATCTTTCATTAAAATTCCAAATCGACAAGAATTTCTGCTTAAATTTAAATAATTTAGAATTTTCGAAATAGTTTTTAGACTGCAAACAAAAGCAAGTCCTTGTATATTATACTTCAATTTGCACGACACTTCATTAAACTTTTTATGCTCAATTTGAAATTTTTTTAAATTCTCGAAACCGTGTTTAGACTGTAAATAAAAGCTAGTCTTTGTACTTCAATTTGCGTGACAGCCCTTTCTTTCAGCAGACAAGAGTAGCTTTTTTGTATATGAATTTCATACGATTTTCAATAAACTGCAACAAAACTTTCAAGAATTTCATGCGAATTTTTGTGTAAAATATGTCATAAAACACATAACTTTATTCAACTTTATTTTCCACTTACTATTAGTTCGCTCAAGAATATTCGCATAGCCTCAGACATGCCTAAAAATATGCAATATTGTAGATATGGCAAAGCACTTTGGTATATAACTATAACGACGCAACCAGAGGCGTTCGCCTGCGGCTGGATTTCAATTTATTTCGAGCAAGGAAACTTGCTTAAACGCAGCATTTTACAAAGGACCACAATGGCAGCAAAAACAACAACAACATTGCAAGCTATGGCAGCAGTGGCAACAACGCTTGCAGCTAAGAAATGTTTCCCAAGCGTCTTCAGTTGTTTCATCAAAAATTTTGCAAATTACACACACACACCCACACAATCGTATACTCACGAGCGCACGCACACCCACACAATATTTTCATGTAGTGGTTACTTAATCTCTCTTTCGAACGTCCTTCGTTTATTATGCTCTTTCTTGTAGGGGGGGTGAGTCAGTGAGAAATGAAGGGGAACGTGCTGTTTCGAGCGTAACAGCAACAACAACAACAACAACAACAACAACAACAACAGCAGCTGCGTCAAGCACTTCGCCACTGGCCGCAGGAACTTTGTGCCACATTTCAGCACTTAGGGTTGCCAACTTTGCAACAGTGCCCGAGCGCTTATTGAATTGTAGCAATAAAAAAATAAGAATTTCAAACAACAGCCATTCCGAAGAGGGGCGCATGTGTCCAGCTGCAAAGTGGCATCTACAATTTAGTTTAAAGTAAAAATATGTGTAGGCATAATTGAATAAATCAAGCTTTAATATGCTTAGTGACATATTATTGCTGCAGGCAGCCACGAAGGCATACTTTTAGGCGCACATTTCGCAGATCCATGAAGCGTTACGCACATTAGCCATGATTACCACAAGCCACTGTACTTCGCACTCGGCCCCCCAGGTATAGGAAAATTTTTGTGGTTTGTTGGTTTTGTTTTTGCCTTGCCTACTTTTAGGCGCTATCAGGTGGTAATCGTGTATGCGCTCGTCGAACTTTGGCACAAAATTGAATAAATGACATTTCAGCTAATAAAGGACGTGATTGAAATTTAAGATGCCGCTGCGGCACTGCGACAGGATGTGCCTTTTGCGCTTTTGACAGGGCCACTCTGACGCACTAGCTGTGCCTGTGCCTGTGAGTTTGTGTGTGTTTGCATTAGCTTGCCTGCCTTGTGAGTGGCTTAAAGCTAATTTCAGCATGTTCTGTCATTTGTCAATGCCGCTGTCTCCTTCCGTTGCTGGCGCTCTCTTTCTTATGCCTGTCAAAATGTTCTCTCTGTTTGCCAGCTAGAAAACGTTCTACGCTTTGTCTTGCCTTTTTTGGGGCAATGAAAATTCATTTAACGTCGCTTTTTTTCTTTCCATGGACATGGCTGCTCTTGTCGGTCAGTGTTGGTGAAGTGTAGTTAAGTTGGCAGCGGAAATATGATTAATGCTTGACTTTCGCCAAAAGCAGACAGCTTGTGTTATGCATGTCAATAACTGGCCAGAAGTTGAACGCCTGAAAAAATGCGAATCGAAGTTTGGGGAGTAGACAGAAATAGTAACTAGCATAATCCATAATACAAGTTTAGCAATAGTTTCTAAAGAATAATGAACACAAAATATCGAAGATAAATGTGAGTAGAAAGAATATGTGGTAGAAAATCTAAAGGGAAATAATTTCCAGAGTTGAATTGTGGTTCCGACTTCGGTAGCAGAACGGTATACGCCAACATGAAGTTACCAAGCGCCTTCGTAAGAATGTCAGAATGAACGACGAGGCTTCAATAAAGACACTAAAGAAAAAGTGTGAGATGCGGAGTTTAAGGGCCAGCGCAGAAGAGAGCGACCGAATCCGTGATGAAGCGACCAAGTGGAGGAAGTTCTATATGTATTAGTTCGCAACTAAGGATTGTAAAAGGCCGAGTTGACTGCTGTTAACTAATTTCAAAAATTTTTTACCAAATTTTCCAAATTATATGGAAATAAAATGGGAACTGCGGAGAACACCAATTTTGATGTGACAGTAATTAATTAACAAATATAACTTTCAGCAAAATTTGATAAAAAATTAAAAAAGAGTGCTCTAAGTTCAGAATCATTTACTCGTAAATAACGATAAATATGTGTGAATTTATTTTGTAAGCAAATTATTGTGAAATTTGGCTTTATGTAAGTTTACAAATTGTTTAATCGATTGTAAACTGCATCTTTTTTTTCAAAGTTTTTGCACACTGAAAAGAGGCTTGAGTGCATGATTAAATGTGCACAGCTGCCCTTGGCAATAAAACTATGTAATTCAAATATGCTTTTTAGCAGCTTCGAAGCTTGGCAGAAAGTAGCACACACATGAGCTCCAGTGACATAAATACTTGCAAGCCACAGTCATGTATCTAGAAAAGATGTAAAGTTGGCGACGTAAGCGAAGGCACACACACATTCATACACATACACACACACAGAATAGGCTTGGCATAGAAGTTCGCAAAGAAGTAGCAGCAGCAGCAAAGTTGCACTTGATTTATTTCGACAATTACCCTCGACAACAACAACAACAACCACTCTCAAGAAGCGCATGCAGCAATATAGAACATAACTTTCACTGCAATTTAAAATACCAACAACAAAAACAACTGCAAGCAGTAGCAGCACAACAACAACGTATGTGTGTAGCTGCAGCCATTATTGCCAAGCAACGAGCGCAGGTGCACTGCTCGCAAAATGATTTAAAAGGTAAAATTCCTCTTTCTTACCCACTTACGTGACTACGTAACTACGTAAGACTGCAGAGACTGAGCATAAAAATTGATTTAAGTGTGTGCGCTGCACGTGTGTGTGTGTCTTTGTGTCCAGAAGATGCCTCTTGTAGATGCAGCTGCCTTGAGTTATGTGTACATGCGTGAGTATTTGAGTGAGCGGATGAGTGTGTGTGTGTGTGTGACGCAACACTTAAGTGCATTTGCGGGCATGTAAATGATATTAACAGATCATTTAACAATTTCCATAATAAAATGTCTGTCATTGCACTTAGTCGAGCGAGATTGAAGAGCTTCCTTCCTACGCAGAGGCATGTAGTGACTTTAGCGTAATTGAGCTACACACACACACACAGACTTACACACATTAGCTTATAGAAAAGGCATGTGTATGAGAGTGCATACACTTAAGCTGATTTGTGGTGCAGTCGTGCATTTAAATTGCAATTAACAGAGCCTTTTGCAAACGCTTTATGATTTTATATCTAGTAATTTTTTTCGATATGTAGTCTTGTAATTACATTGCGCAATAATATCTTGGGTAAATAATGTGTTGAATTTGACTGGTATCTAATATGTAGCTATGTTTAGAGATACGCAATATATCTGTGGTCAAAAGCAATAACGACTTAAGTCGACAAGACGAAATTGAGTTGACGTTACCACTGTATTCCTGACGTTGATGCGCATATTTTGTTCAAACCCCGGTATCTGTACCCATCTCAGAAAAAAAGTTATTTAAAAAAAACACATGCACTTATGTACATGCACTTATGTGCATTTCAAATTTCGAATTGCATTTTCTCGAAACAGTTGTTTTCGACTTAAGTCGTTATTGCATATGACCACAGATATTTTTCAAGCTGCTTCTAATCTATCTGCTTCTGCTACAGCGAAATATTGAAATCAATTTCAATTAACTATCAAATGGTATGACCGAGTTTATTCAATACGTATGCTCACTATTCGAGCGTGAACGAGACTGACTAAAATATTGGACAGTACCAGTAAAATACAAAATATGTGCAGAACTACAGAACTGCAAAACGACATCAAGTACATGGTATTGCCAGAGTAACAAGTTTTTATTCAAAATATCAAATTAACGATGACATAACTTTCAACAAAACATCGCAATTCAGTTAACACAATCAATTGTTTTTTTCAAGAAATATATTTCATCAATGCAACTAGATACCTATATATATTTATGGTAAAAATGAGAATTGGGGAGAAAATTTGAAGGAGGCACTGCCAACACTTGCTATTGCGTTGCTGTAGATGCCAGCTCAACTTAAGCTCTTGATTGGCTCTCATATTTATATATGTACATGTGTAACTCGTTTGTATGAGTGGTGCCTGTCTTTCTCTTTGAGCGCTTTTGACATCTTCCATTAGAAAAAAAGTTCGCACTAAGCAGCAGAGGTTAAGCAAATTGGTGCGCATGCTTGTAGAAGGCTTGCGCGATCTTAACATTCTGTAGTTGAACTTTAGAGAATATCTTAAATCATGTATTACATTTCAACCAGTGTCCGGCAAATAAGGTTTTTTTTCAAAAACCGAAACGAAGCCAAGCGCCACTCAACAACTTCGACAGCTACCTGCAGAACAGTAAATGTTTTTGTTTTTATAAAAATTGCTGTTGGGGTAAAGATAAGCAAACATTACAGTTTTGAAATAGATCATTCGATTTCAGTTTAATTAAGACTTTGATTTTTATATTCAATGATTTAAAGATAAAGAAGCAGCTGACCTGTAGTGATTTTACCTTCTTCAAACGTTGCCATCAGCAGGTATTTAATTTGCTTCATTTCACTTTTCTTATTATTAGATACACCTCCAGCACATTTTTGCTTGCTGCGAATTTTTTTCTAAAAGAACATGGCGCAGTTGTTATGGTCAGCAGAGCGCATTACTTCGGCAAGAATTACATTTGACAGTATTAGCTTTACACTTCAATGCGTTTCATCCTTACGAAATAACACCTACTTTTTACTCATGCAGCTTGTTTACGTGTTTTCCTTCAATTTGACATTCTCAGAAAAATAAAACATTTCATCTTTCAAACTTGCACTTTGACACACCTACACACACGCAAATTTATTGTCAGTTAATATGCGCAAAAATGTTTCCACTTTACTGACCAATAAAATTTCATTTAAATAAAAAAAATGCCAACATGTTTTGAAGCATTGCCAAAAAAATTCTGAAAAGAGATAGAAAAGACGCAGAGGCGTATAAAACGTAGCATTAAATAAAGCGCAGGCATTTCACTTTAACATGCCATTTAACACCCATGCTCGAACAGATACATACAAACACACACACACACACGTATACTTCTGGCACTTGGCACAAAGGCAAAACAAGTTAACTCAAATCAAAAGTTAATGATTTGGAAAATTTGCGTAGCGATTTTGCAATTCCTGCGCAGGACTTTTTTGCTTCTGCTACACTTATAAAGCGCAAATGAGTGCGTCTGTGTGTGTGTGTGTAAGTGTGTAAGAGATTGCTTAGTATGTTCCTTGCCAAGCCAGTGCCTTTCATTTGTTTGCTTTTATTTGTGTCGAAATTTCATTTTATTACTTTGCATATTTGAGAATTTATTATTAATGATTTGTTTGTGTGTGTGTTTTTGTTTTTGTTTTTGATCACATTCACACAGAAACTCACGCACACATAGACTCATATATATTATATTTTATGTTTGCATAATTTAAAGCGTTTGTATGTTGCCAAACTGGCAGGCCTGCGGGACGTATGACTAACATTATTGACAGTAACGTTGCCATAGCAAGTTGTTATTGTTATTACTGTTCTTATTGTTGCTATTATTTGCTTGTCACTTTGTTGCAGCCAAGCAATTGACTTGTACAATTGCACCTTTCAAAGCCTCTAGCTAAATGCAACAGACATTTGTGGCAATTTGTTGCTTACGAGGAATCGCTTGAAGTGTAATGTTGCAAATATTGCTTTCAATTTCGGCTGATTATAATTTCGAATTTCTGATTGCTTTCAATGTCAGCAAATAACCTATGCTATTTTATTAGGCACAAAATGATTTACGGTTAAAGTATTTAACTAATACAAGTGTGCTTTTCAGAGTATGTTAGTGTATGTATGTGTGTGTAGCATAATTGGAAAGTTAATTAAAAGTGTAAAAGCCACTGTTGTTTAAGATTTCTATAAAGTTGATATGAAAATAATAAGGTTTGAATTTTTCGCAAGCATGAATTTTATTTACAGGGTAGTCAATACAGTTCAATTTCTTTTCATTAATTTTTTTGAAACAGTTGACATTTAAGGCATTCGTCTTTTGGTTGCCGCATATCCGCAATAAGGAACAACTAATCATACTTAAATTAATATTAAAATAAAAAGAGTAAAAGTAAGAAATTATAGAATTGTTCGAATTATAAGAGAGAATAAAAGATATGAAAAATTAAGGCGAAAAATAATTCTCATTGAACACATTTTCCCGCATGCCGACAGCCATTAAAAAAATAGTTCCAAGAAGTTAGCCAGAAAAATAGAAGGAATGTTCTCACGTATAACTTCAGCTTTTGTCGTGAGCCGCGACAGCGTTTGATAATTTTTATATAAGCTGATGAAGCAAGGAGCGAAATTAATAGACTTCTGCATAATAGCCCAAAGATGAAGGCTTTCAGTGTAACCATAATATCAGTGTATCATAAATCAATCAACAGCTCGCAAGCCAGGCTTAGGCCTAGAGTCTTCGCATTAACGAGAGTGTGCTCATTTTACCTATTCTTAGCAAGAAGAAAGAAAGAATTTCCAATTCTAAGGAATAAAGAGAAATTTTGTGTAAAGAATTTTCAGTTTTCAACTGACACTCGTTGAATTAAAAGATGACATGAATAGTGGAAATATGATAATATGTATTTTAGAATACGAAATTAGAAGAATGTAGCCATATTCAGCTTGCAAGAAAATTGGCTGGCCCTTAGTTTATTGCATGCAAATTTGTTATTTGTAAGCAATAGAAACTAGAAATTGTATTTCGAAGTCTTTTTTGATGTTTTGTAATAACTTTTCAGCCTTTAGTCTACTGCAGAGTCTATTTAAGGCAGTCACAGTTGGCTTTTATGCACAATGAATGCTTCATTTCACAACATTATTTAAGGAAAACCAATTTTAATCACATTTATAAGCCAAGCTCTGCTGCTGAGCTCTCTTCTGCTGACTTGCTTATTTGAAAATATTTTCCATTCATTAAAGTAATGGAAGAAATTTAGCAAAAGGTCCTTAAATTAAACATTTGTTAACTAACTAATAGGACAAGGCTTTAACTAGCACAATGAGAGTGACTTATGTGTGAATATGTACAATTTTCATATATGTATATATGTATGTATTAATATGTGTCTTTATTTTGAGTGCATGTGCCTAAGTGTCTAACATTCGAGTTCTGTCAACAAACGTGTAAGGTTCACCTGTACGCAATGATGTATGTGCATGTGATTTTACAAGTGTACACATGCAGGCTAGTGATTATATATATATATTGCTGTATATGTATGGATGTGTGCAAGCATTTGTAGTTGACTGTGTGTGTGCATGCAAATCAACAAATATAAAGGCAAGATATGCAATTTGTAAGAGATTTGCTTTTGCATTGTTGGCCTTTATGTACAATTCTATATACATATATATATATATATATAAATATGATTGTATGCTTACATATATATGTGTGCGTATGTGTGCTAGCACAAAAACAAATTTCTACAACTACAAACAGCAGCAAAAGACTGCAGTCAACAATTTAACACAACATTTGTTTGTGTATACTCTGGCCACTCATCGGCACACACAAGTACACCTATGCAAGTGGCATGCATGTATGCATGCGGTTTGTGCATGTGTATGTGTGCGCAAGTGCTTACGTGTTGAAGTGTGGCAAGTTTTGCAAAGTCGCATTCTGTTTGCCTACACTGCAGAATTTGTGATTGATATATTTTCGGCTTAGGATTATGCCCTTCATTGAGGGTGGGTGGGCATGCATGCGCATGTGTGTATGTGTGTATATGTGGCATGAAATTGGGCCATGCTGTTGCAAGTAATTTTCGGCTTGCTGAACGTAATATGCAGCATTGGTTTTGTAATCGCATTTAGTGTTTGTTTGCTGCTGCAGCATGGGTTGACAAAGCAAACAGGCTCGTTGGCAAAAAATGTAGAAGGGAAATGCATGAGAAGCCACAAGGTAGGCTTATTTGAGCATGGCACGCAGCTGGAAGCTCGGCAGGAAGGTAGTCGGGCAGTCTGGCAGAGAGAGAGGCAAGCAGAAAAGCAAGCAACCACTGTGCGTATGAGCGACATGCAATGCTGTCGTTTGGCTGGCAGGCACAAAGTTTTATTGCATTTCTGCTCCAGTGGCCAGGTATGCACTGAAATTTTCAATTAAGCTTTTTGCACATTTTTGCTGTTGTTAAAATTTTAATGAATTTCTTTGGCAGCTTCCATTTTTAGTGTTCCGTTCCGCTAAAGGGAAAATACGGGAACACTTTTAAGGTCACTTTGGTTTTCAGAGATGTGTATATAAACATAAATTTTTTCCTGAAATTTAAAACTAGAAATTTGATATGATATTAGGTATTCATAAAGTATTCAATATAAAAATTTGAGAAATATTTTTATTAAAATTTTTAAAATTTTTTAAAGAGTATTGTGTGGGATACCGTCAGAAAGGGCTACATGCATAGATTCCAAA
The DNA here is from genome assembly GCA_963457695.1 of Neria commutata. Taxonomy (NCBI): domain Eukaryota; kingdom Metazoa; phylum Arthropoda; class Insecta; order Diptera; family Micropezidae; genus Neria; species Neria commutata. The sequence continues at coordinate 50,232,328 of OY735246.1, forward strand.
TTTACTTTTTCTTTAATTTTAGGTAAACAGGTTATAAAGACATAGCTTCAAATGTGCGAAAAATAGGCCTGTTCCCCCTTGATTCCATCGGCACAATCCATTTCTCAACCTGAAATTTTGATAAAATCAGGGAGGTATTCGATCACGCATTACTGTAAAGGTCCATCTTTTGACGATTTTTTAAAAGTAAATTTATCTATTTATTTAAGATAACTTTCTCAGAATGAAGTTGTTGTTGTTAACAATTATGAAATTCAAAATTTCAAAGCATATTTTTATTTTATTTTATGCTGTACGATTTCCCTTTAAGAATTTTCTTTAAAATTCCCAATAAGCTGCCAATGTATTTGTTTGTGCGCATATTTCATTGATACTTGTGTATGTGCATTTGTTCGTGTTATTGTTTAGTCAACAAAAGTAGCAGCAACAACAAGAAGCAGTCATAATAACAATCACATTGCAGGAATCATCGTAATGACAATAGCTCTGATTTGCTTTGAAATTCTTCTCTGCCGCAGAATATCATAAAATTGTTGTTTATTTCATCACACACAATAACAAGTTCGTATTGTCGTTGTGTGTGTATGAGTAATAGTGTGTACACGTGTGTGTTTTCTTATTTGTAAAAATTTTCTAGCTTTGCAAATGAGAGGAAAATGTGAAAGACAATTACCTCTGCAGAGTAGATTTGTTTTCGCAAACAGTCACAGGTAATAAAAGGTACATACTCGCACACTATTATCTGTTTTATAAGACACACATACATGCATGCTGCGAATGCGTGTGTAGGTATAGTAGGTCATTGATCTTACATATACTTATATTGCTCTTATGGAAGCTATTCCTTATTATTTACTTACGAGAATGCATAAGACAATAAATTATCAAATAATTTTAAAATTTAGCCACGCCAGCGACTGGTTACTTTTGTTGGCTGCTTCTGAAAGTCTAGGCTCAGCTTACCCGATTTCTGGGTTTGTGTCAACTTGACATAATATTTTAAGTTTAAATTCCTTTAAATATATCGTTTTCGCTAATCTTGATTCAACTTTTAGTTCGATGGTTTTCTTTGTAAGTTTCGAATAAATTAAATATATATTTGACAAAGCCTTTTTTCGTGCTATTTTCTTAAAAGTTATGGCATTTTGGAACAAATGCAATAAACCATTAAATGCAGTAGGGATATAGTTATAGTTATTAAGTAAAATTTATGTGCTAATAATGATAATGGAACAGTAGTAAGCAAGCTTTAGATTTGTAATTCATTTTTGAGAAATCATCGGCTACAAGATATTCAAGGAGTTCATAACGATGATTGAGCTCAAAGCTTTATGAGAAATAAGCAAGTAAATAACAAATTGAAGAAGTTATTAAATTTCGTAACAGATTGTATGAGTATGTGCATTAGTGAAGAGTTATTATAATACTTGGATGGATATGCAAGCATGAAAAGAATCTCAATAAGCTAATTTTTTCTAATATTTAAGATTTTGTATATTTTGTTTAAAGAAAGTTGTTCAATACATTGCTGAGCATATGAGTTACATACACTGCTATTATTAATTTAATAAAGCAATATGAGTAGAAAGCTAGAAGTTTGTTTGAAATTAATAAATGGTTTTGAGCTTTCTAAGCACACGAAAATGATTAAAGCTTCACTTGGGAATACTGAGCATCGAAACTAAGTATATTGAAAACTATGCATATATGTATGTATACATATGTATTATGTTTGTTTCTTTGATACTTTCTTAAATACTTACCAAGCATATATTATCTTTTATTTTTTTCAAAAATACCAAACTGGTTTGCTAAACTAAATGAAAATTATAAAATGCTTTGATTCGTAATATTTTTAGGGGCTTGACAAGGCAAACTGATTCTGCTATGTGAATAAAATCACAAAATATTGATTTAATGTATTCAGAATTTACGAAGATGAGATTTGCAACTACAGACTCTTGAGTATTATATATTCAGCATGATCGTTTAACAAAAGTATTCAAGCTTTTGCATTGTCTTGCCGGGCATATTGGTAATACCAATTTCTTTGCCATTCTCAATTAAACTGTGCCAAAAAGTCGATGATGTTATAAGATTTTAAACAGTTGTCAATTGCGCTTGTTTAAAATTAATTGTTTGCTCATAAATTGAGCAAGGTATCAGGTAGCCATATAAATTTCTCATTATGCACCAGTTTTGCAAAAATATTGCAATTTTTATGAGCATTTTTTGAGTAGACGACATACAAACAATAAATATATGACAACACTTCAATGAGCAAGTGCCTCAACGTGAACAACACACACATGCACACACTCATTTGCAACAACTCAGCAGCAGCCAAATTTATATGCAGAAACAATAAAATTTTACGATACGTCGTAAATTAGGTTGCAATTTGTATGCGCAGATGATAAACCAAAGAGCGGCGTCTTGTCATAATTACATTAGGCAAGGTGCACATACATGCTTGTGTGAGTGTGTGTCTAATGCCTGTGCGCCTTGGTGTATGCTAGCGAATTTGCAAAGTACACAAGCGTTGTTTCACGTTCCCTTGCAGGCGCTTATGGCTGGCCTGTGTGAGAGTATCTGAGCGTCATATTGCGCATGCGATGGTATGCAACGTAGCCGCCGCTGTTAATGAGTGTGAGTGTGTTTGTGCCTGCTGCTTAACTTATGACGTGCATCAACTAAACAGGCCGTTAATCTATATTACACAATTATTTAGAACTAATTGTGCAAAGCTGCGCTGCAATTTAATTATTTCAACACTGGCAGCATTGTCGATGACAGCGCCGTTGCAGCGACATAGCGACGCAATCAAACAAAGGCGGCATAGTATGTTGTTGCAGATGCGTCGTGTTGTTGTTGTAGCTGTTGTTTTGGCTCTTGTTGTAGCTGTGCATCTTGTTGCACATTGTAAAATTAATGCGTCTGCCAGCGACCGCAAATTACTGTGCCGCTAATAATTGAATAGCTGCCTAATACAAGCGCAAATATGTGTCCTTCACACATGCAAGTACACACATTTATATCGATGTATGCATAAATCGTCGACAAAGTCTCAAAGACATAATTCAAATGTTTGTACAATACAAAATAACTGCATGCTCGCACTCACACACACTAACACACTCACACTCACATGCAACTAATTAAAGTAACATAAATTAATATTTTTGTCGGCACCTGCCTGAACTTGTATTCGCATCGCAGTTATGTGCACGTGTGTGTGTGTGTATGTGTTGTAGCTAATTGTTTAATGTTGAGTGATTAATTTGTGGCGTGCTGCTGCTGCTGCAATTGATAAGAATTTATGTTAACGCACGCCTGAGCACTAATTGATTGTAATTGATATTTATTATGCGCAACTACAACATATTCGCATGTACATATATTTGTGTTTGTGTGTTTGTGTTCGGCATTGTATTCGTGTTGTCTCGATTAGTGGCAGGCATGTCTTTTGTCATAAAATTGCATTGAAAATACTAAAAGCAAAATTAAAATTCTGAAGAATAAACAATAAAATATTTTTGATTTTTGTTCTATTTCAGACAATCACACAAACATTAACCGTTTGCAAATTAGAATAATAATTTATAATAATTTAGGTTAAGATATGACTTACATATCATCTCATAAAGTGTCAACAAATCGCCGCTTGATTCAATACTTGTCGTATGTCGACTTTTTCACTTTTTGCAGTTTTAAGTTTAAAGTACTCCCATTTTTTTTTGGCACGGTATATTTGTCTGAAAATCGAGTATTTGGTAGAGTGAAACCTTGTTATTAATACTGTTTATTCCAAAAGATCGACTTTTCGGTATTTAGGAAGATATAGCCAAATGCCATCCTTAACTCAAAATGTGAAAAAATCGACATACGACAAGTATTGAATCAAGCGGCGAAATGTAAGAAAACTGAACCAAGAATTTCGTTTGAGCGCACTTAAGATACGGCTTCTGAACCCATTTCTATCAAAGCTGGCTGCATCATAGTTGGGCATCCAGCTCCAACATACTCGCGTTGAAACATACTCGCGAGATTTGTTCTAGCGAGGAACTGACACCAATCGCTCACTTACTTCAAAACAAAGCTTAGAATTAAGAGAAATTAGCCTCTGAAAATGGCAACGCTGTTGTGACTCAATGGATAAGTGCTCAACCGATGTCACAACAAATATTCATAATAAAAGCAGTCAAGTGCGAGTCGGGCTCGCGCACACAGGATTCCGTGCCAGACATGCCCTCTTTCGCATTCGAATTTCATTTCTTCTTGCCCGTCTGTTCAAGGCTGGGTCTGGGCTGTTTTCTGTGAACAGGAGCGCTTCTTCTTTTCTTGTCCATCTGTTCATAATTTTTCGACATTTTGATGTATATCTTTAAAAAAAATTCACGTAAAATTATGAAAAAAATATTTTTGGAATCCGTGAACATAGCTCTTTCACACGATACACCACACGATACGATACAAAATATTTTTTTTGTGCCAACCAAAGACCGTTCTGTTAACGTTATGAAGACCTAACATCCAGTGTTGCCGTTTTGGTTACTTTTTACCAAAATTGGTTACTTTTTTTGCGTTTGGTTACGAGGTAAATTTTGATTATTTTTGGTTACTTTTGACTCGGATCAAGTATTAACTGAAATATATCTTTAATACGTCTTATAACTAAAATTTTTTTTGTTTCATAAGTTCTTTTATTTTTGTGCAAGAAGTGGCATCGTTGGCATAACTTCTGTCACTGAGATTAATAGTGGCAGCACGATTAATCGAAACATCATATTATTGTCATATTATCATCTCTAGTTTGCTTACAAATAAAAAGCGGGTTTTTGGGGAAGAGCGGTCTTTTGGAAGCCTTTATTTTTTAATTTAAAGACTACAAACATAAAGGCGAACATGGAAAAGTGGGTAATTTGGATTAATAAGTGAGACATTCTTATTTTAACATGTTTTCTATAGATTTCTGATCAGAAAGCGTGCTGAGGAAATGGAATTCGAAAGCGAAAGCGACGAAAGCAGGTGACATGGTTTATTGTGCTTATAGGCACCTAAAATGTTTTTACAAAAATATTCTTGCTTTAATACAGGAATGTTGAAACCAAATGTATTCCAAAAAGGAAGTTTCGTCCTGACTGGAAGCAACAATTTCCCTGGCTCCAAAATGTAAACGAAACGAGCTCTTGCGTTGCTTGCGACAAAAAATTGTCATTGAAATGTTTTTGTTCTCGTATTCTTTAAAAGTTTACTTTTTTGAAGCTAAAATAAAAATGACGTATATACGTTTTTTTTATATTATATAGTGTTGTTTTATTATGGTTACTTTTTCTCGATTTTGGTTACTTTTTCCACAGGATTTGGTAAAAAAAATATTTTTCTAGCGGCAACACTGCTAACATCATGGCAAATTTTAGCTTCTACTCTCCGAGAGCCATGAAAAGAAAGCTTCTCAATCCCATTTGGATACGGCTGTAAAATTATTGTGTAGGTCCCATTAAAGAGCAAGCACAAAAAAGTTTATGTTAGCTAGTCTAAAGCCTCGATTATATGGGCTTATTATATTATGGAATTATATCTATATAAGATTATTTACTTTTCTTTCCCTTATCTTTCTTCTTTATTCATCATCACAAACAGCGCCGCAACCTTTCGCTTACCACCACTAATGCAATTTTGAGTGCCGCATAATTTTGCACCATTCACACTAACCCACACACACACAGACACAGAGCAATAAACGCCCCGCTCTATCTGCATGTTCGCAACTGAACCCAAGGGCGCTCTCCGCACTATTATATGCCACAATGCTTCCTCTACTCTTTCTATACCCTTTATGTCTTTCTCTGCTATTCTGCTAGCACAAATACATACAAACAAACACACACAGCCAGAGCCATGCATATCAACTTTGAGTGTAAAATGCAAAAGTGTTTTATGACCGACTGCAATATCGTGCCACTTATCTTGGCTCAAGTTTCTTTGGTCTCTTTTTGTTTGATGCTTTTTGTTGTTTGGGTGCGCCTAAGTGCCTTAGTAGTACATGTTGTTGGTTGCGCTAGTGTCTGTGGCCTGGCTATTATTACAAGTTGTCACCGTAGTAATATTCTCATAATTTAAGATTATTTTCTCACTCTGTTTGCGCTCGGGGGTTGGCTCGTGTTGCCGCTGCCGCTGTCGGTGCCACTGCTGCTGCCATTGAGGCTGTGTCTGAGTCGGTTGCGGTGTGCTGCTGCTACATCAACAGTGGCCGCCGGGCCTGCTCGGCTCGGCTCGAGAACTGCTCTGACTGTTGTCTGCCAGCCTGCCTGCCTGCCTGCCAGGAGACCGGAAACGAAAACTTATTGCGGTAATGGCGTCGCCGTTGGTCACATGCTTGGCCAGTTCTTGGTGTCTGCATGTCCAGCATAAAAGTACTTGTGCGTGTGTGTGTGTGTTAGCTAATATTTAGCTGCAATTCAACACTCAGAAATATTTCGGGCATAGTTTTTGAAATTTTGCATTACCTAATTTTTAAAAGTTTTTGTAAAACAGTAGAGTTTGTGAATATCTTTGAATAATGTTTCAATGATGTTTAAGAATTCGAAATTATTTTCCAAAAGTCTTGCTTAGCTTTGAATAATGTTCAATAATCCATCACAATTTCGAGCAAGTTTTTAATGAACATGAATTAGTTGGAATGAATATCAAGTTTATTAATTTTCTAATTAGTAACAATTATGATAGAATTCATTCGAGCGTAAGACAGAAAGCAAGGCACTAACTGAAGTGGTTTTGGCCGAGGTATCATATGGCTCTTTTGCTTAATTTTGAATGGTTTAATAATTATTCTTTGAAAAATGGTTTTGAACCAGCGACCTTTATATTTAAGGTTATAAAAACTTTTTTTTACTTTGAATGATGTTTTTCCTATTTACTTACATGTACAGCTTTTTATTTCTGAACTAAATTGGTGAATTTTAAGTTTCAATATTTTTGTGAGAAATATTGCAACAAATTATTTAAATGATCAAAAATTTAACATAATAGTTTTTCTTGATTTTGTAAAATGGTCTCGATATGCTTTGAGTGACATGAAATTATTATGAATTACTTTAGGAAATTTTGTAAGCACGCTGTGTAATTTCTAATTGTTTGGTTTTCATTATTTTGGTTTAAACTTTTCTAATTTCCATTATTTTGACAAGATTTGAAAAATTCGAAATTAATCTTAATGATTTTGAATAACTCCTTTTGAATTTGAAATATTTTTTTTAAATATACTATATTTTGCGTTGCATTTGAAGAAGCTTGATATATTTCTTTGTGAGAAAGAACATTTTTATTTTCTTCACAGCAGCTTTTAATGAGCATTTAGCTCAGAGAGCCCTTCTAAAGCTTTCGACTTCATATTTCATATACGTCCATTTTTTTCTTTTATGCACTTTTCCTCAGTGTAATTGTTGAAAGTCCTTAGAATATTGCGAAAAATTGTCTGCTGCTGCCAGCACGTACCTTTGCGCAGCTTCCAACTGCCATGCTCATGCTGTCAACTGCATCCTTGCTGGCTCCATGCTACTTACTTACTTCCCCGCCATTGGCTGTGCTGCTGCGATGTTGCGGGCACTTTTTCGCCCCGCTGGCCGAACGCTCGCCGCTGGCCATTGTAAGCGGCTTGTGCTGTTTGTGTGTGTGCTTACACACACATGTGACCGTATAGAAAAATGTGTGCGTGCTTGTGTGTATATTGTAAGATATCCTGCAAAGGAAACAACAAGACACGAAATTAAATTATAAGCTCGAACGTTGTCCAGCGCTGCAGACATGGCCAAAATGCGGCAGACTTGAATTGCTCGTCCTGCTGTGTTTACCGCTGCTGTTGCAGATGCAGTGGCAGTGGCAGCTACCGCTGCCCACACCCCGACGCTCGTACAACTTGCAGCTGTCAGCAGCTTATGAGGCGTGCTAAAATGATTTCATGCGTGTTTGGTGCAAAATAGCAAAAATTATGCGATTGTAAGTGTGTAGGAATGCTTACCATAGCATGAACAGCTGACATTTTTATGCAATGAGCACATATCTACACAAATATATTTCAAAAATGCATAAGCATATTATAATAAACAATAAGACTTTAATTGAAAGAAGTTATTAATACAAAATTGATATTCAAAGAACAAAAACGACTCTTTATGTATTAATTTTTCTTAATTTTGTGATATGCTTTAGATACGTTTTGAATCAATTAAAATTATTTTAAATTATTTTGCAAGTTTTAAAAGCAGAATTTTGTGTAATGAATATACTTTAAAATGAATGTACGTTATTTTCCGATGTATTTGAAGAAACTTGAGTTATTCTTTTATGAGGAAAAACATTTTAATTTTCTTTTCGGCAGTTTTCAATTTTTTCCAACGTTACTTACAAATGTGTATTCACATTTTAACTTCTTCAAAATGAAGAACATTTCATACGAACAAAATTTGGTTACAGTTGGTTTTATGACCTCAGCGCTATGCCACCTCTCTTGTATTAATTAATCCTTTATAATTAAAAGTACATCTTCATCATCATCACTATACTTTCTCCTATCCCTCTTATCTATAATCATTTTCAAACCATTGCTTTAGGTGTAACGGCAGCATAGCCTGACTTTTAATTTTTTTTTAAAAGTGTGCTGCTATTTCTAACCTTAAATTTTAGGCGCAAATCTTTTAGTATTTACTTTTTGAAATATGATATATGTATAAAGGAAAATTATCCAATCAAACTTCAACGTAAGCCAATTATTTCAAGTTCTTCTGCCCCAAGCGTGTCACTCAAGTGCAGAAATACACACTCGCCCACACGCACACTTACTCACACATTCTCAGACACAATATTATGCTCATACAGACAAACAAAACACAAACACAGGCACATGCCACTTAGTGAACTTATTTACCAACTTGGCCTGCCCACAACAGCCGCAGCTGGTGTCGCTTCAGTGCCTCAGCCACTTCGGAGTTCACTTCTCATCTTTATGTGTTTTCATTGCATGTGTGAGGCAGTTGTCGGCCTAACTGTGCCCCTGCGCGGCCAAATTAACTAAAGAACTTGTAAAAATGTCTCCCTTGCTGCGTGCCAGGCAAATACCTTTTTAAGTTGCTGTCTTCTTTTAGTTTACTCTGTCGGCTGCTCCTTCTTATTCTTATTTTATTTTTGTTGCTATTTTTGGACGCTTAATAAAACACATAAAATTCAGCCAATGCCAATGGCTTGTTTGGGGGCTAAGCTAAAGCTCAAGCCGAGGCAGACGCAAACAAGCGGCAGACAACAGTCCACACGCATTTTCTCATACACACACAGTTTGCTGACCTGCTGACTGCATGTGTGTATGTATGTGTGACCTGAGTGTTTTGCTTTAAAAATAGCTGTTGTGAAAATCACGAGGTTTCATGGTTTTGTGCCATAAAATGCCTAAACAACAGACTTTTTTCCTCGAGGGAAATTTCCGAAACTGCAAAGAGTTCCCAAAAATAAAGTAGTAATTCAACGGAAGTTCACATCACATTTGACACCTATGCAGTCCTAATGGTTGCAAGGCAACCAGATTTATGTGCTTAGATAACCAGCAGAAATAAAGCAAGACTATGAAGAAGACTGTAATGCAATAATCTGCCCTTTCCAAGTACAAGTGACATTTTAATTGTTTATCCATGGAAATTATTTCCAACGCTTCATCTTTTTGGAAAAAAAAATGAGTTAAGCTTTCATGCATTTTTATAAAAAAATTGAATATCCTAATTTACAGCCAAGTGGCACAAATTTTGTATTTGAATTAGTTCTTAGTACTTCAACCTAAAAAATATTCACATTTAATTTGACTCTTCGAGCAACAGGGATTTCAAGTGTAAAATTTTAAAGCATTTTATACTTTTTTAACCATTTTTTAAAAATGTTTTGTAAAATACAAAAAAATACATTTATTAAAATTTAAATATGCTGAAAATGTTAAATTGGAAATTGATTTGAAACAATTTTAGAAGGTGCCGCCGTGGTTCATTGAATAAGTGCTCGGTCGCTGATGCGTGGAGTTGGTAGATTTAAACCCAGCTAAGATTGGATCTACCAACTCATAACATCTAATAAGAAAAGGGAACCGCCATCTCTTTCGAGCTTAAAAGCTTCTCAATACAGTTCGGACAAGGCTATAGAATAAATGTGTTGATCGCGTTATCTTTTGCTATAATTCTACGAGCACACACAAGCTAATGCGAGAAAGCTTAAAGGCCTAAGCATCGTTCGTGGGCTATTATAAATTTTAGATTGCAAAAGTAAATTTTTCAAAACATTTTTGATGTCCTTAAATTAAGTACTCTTTAATTTTGAAAATTTGTTATACAAATTAAATCGATTTTCGAAACCATTTTCAAAATATTCTCACTTTAATTTCAAAAAGGCCTTTGAGTTATATTTTGACATTATGATATGTTTCTGTAAGAAAAATAGATGCTTGCCGAATCGTATGGAAAATGATTTGCATACAAATATTTTAGCCAAACATTCTCATATTTATTTATATGGGGAACAGATTTGGAATTAGAAAGATGAAAGTTTGAAAGTCAAATCTCCCCACCTGCAGTTTTGCTACTTTAGAAAATTGGTAATTTTGTTCTTTTTGGCTTTACCGGTTTTTTTCCAAACTTTAATTTCATATCCCAGACCAAGTTCAATTCCCTGCGCGCCTTTACACAACTGCGTTTTTACCTTCACACTTTTGAAAACTTTAAACCTTGCTGCTGTGCGAAAAGTTTTAGTCTGCCCCGCTGACTGTTTTCTCATATCGTGCGGCTTTATCGTAAACGATTAATTAATTTCATCGCAGCTATTAACATGCAAGAAAAAGTTTTTGCAAATGTCGCGCTTCTAAAGTTCTGGAGTTTTTACTTGTTTTTTTACTCGCATGGAAAGGAAGAAGCGGCTATATTTAGAGCGTTTTCTGCAAGTTTGCATTGGATTGTTGAAGACAGAAAGCTGGAAAGCTCGAAGTAAATGATAGGCAATAAATTTATTTGAGGCTGTAGATCATGCTAATTCAAACGTTGAAGTTTCGACTTTCAAATACAATAGCATAGAAATTTCGCAGATTCGAAATTTAACATATAAATCGAAAATATGGCTGTGCAATTAATCGATTAATTAGCTTATCGATTAATCGAATAGTTAGCTTTTAGATTAATCGATAAGCTAATTAATCGATTGAGTTCAATTGCCGATAAATCGAAGTGGATATTAATCGATTAATAGAAAAGCTAATTAATCGGTTGATTCCATTTGCTGATAAACTGAAGTGGAAATCTATTATTCGAAATTCCTTTTTATACCCTACACCTATGGTAATAGGGTATAATAACTTTGTGCCAAAATTGTAACGCATTAAAGCAGCCTTCCTAGGTATAGACATAAGTATATAGAAATGATCAGAAACACTTTCTCTTTTCATTTCCGGTTGTCCGTCTGTCCGTCTGTCCGTCCGTCCGTCTGTCTGTCTGTCTGTCTGTCTGTCTGTCTGTCTGTCTGTCTGCGTGTACGCAAAAAAAAGAAAGAAGGAGTTGCCCGATTTGGACCAAATTTGGTACACAATGACAGTGAACTTCGGGTTAGGTAAAATGTTAAAATTATTCAAATCGGTCGAAGGATACGCCCCCAATGGACCTATAAGTCCCTCTACCTCGGGTTTTTTGCGATCAAATTGCTGTAATTTGTCTAATTAATCATTGAAAAGAATAATACTTGGTATTCAAGTTAAGGGGGCGGTTATCTATGTCATACGAAAAAATGGGCGTGGTCCGCCCACTATATAGGCGGCAAAATTTTTCCGGTAAAATGGCTCCCAATTGACTAGTTACGAATATAAATGAATTAAATTCGGTTCCCAAGTTGATATATAGGTCTTAGATGCCATAAAAGAAAATGGGCGTGGTGCGCCCACTATATAGGCGATAAACGAAAAACCCTCTTAACTTCCATAATATATACACCAGAGCGTCTAGATTTGGTTACTTCGTTCCTGGTAAGAATATCTTTTAATTCTCCAAAAATGGGCATGGTCCGCCCACCATGGGGGCAGTAAAATAAATATACCGATAACATCTGTTGTACACCTGCCAGAGCATCAATATTTGGCATGTGTAGTCCTATTAGGTATATCTTGTAGTCTGCCAAAAATGGGCGTGGTCCGCCCACTATGTGGGTTGTAAATCAAATGCACCCACAATTTCAGTGAATTATCACCCTACTGGGAACATGGTGTAGGGTATTACTCTGTCGGTGAAACCCGACTGATACTTCCTTACTTGTTCTTAATCAATTAAGAGCATGCGCCTATAGTTCACCTTTAGTATTTTCAGAAGAATGCACTTTTCCTCTGGAACTTTCTGCCTTCTCCTAAAACTCTATGAATGTTTTTTTCTATACATTGACCAAGTGATATCTTAATAAGCTTGAATTTTCTAGCTACTTGCCACACAAAAATGTGGCCTATATTCCCATAGCGAGAATTAGGCACATAATACTTTTCTGGGCAATATTTTAGTTATTAAATTTGTAAAAATATTTTTCGAAACAACTGGAAATTTGAAAAATTTTAAACAAATAAGTTTGGTTCGACCTGTCGTATGAGTAATTTCTATTTGCAACCACTTTTGTTAGCAAGCAACTGCAATATGACACGTGTTTGTGCCGTAAGGTCTTTGTTGCACACCATTTAATTTGTATGCGTAATTACGTGATGTATGTTTATGTATATGAGTAGTTGTGCCTCTGACTAAGAGGTAGCTAATTAAGTGAGACACACTAATAGCGTGCGCTTGCCTTTGCTCATGTCCACGGGGAGTTAGCGCATCAAATTATGCATAGCCATACACCTACGTGTTTGTGTGTGTTCGTGTGTGTTCGTGTGGCATATACAGAGGCACACACATACACAGAGAAATATGTAAGTCAAAAGCAACGAGTTAATTAGCGTGCTATCTTGCTCGCTCTTTGTCAGCTTAAGCAGAGCTATTTTGAAAATCAACATCTTTTGTTTTCGGAAAGTAATGAAAACTTTTGCAAAATTGTTCTTTCTAAAACTTGGCAAACTTTTAAATATTTTCACTCTCATAGCTTTGAATTGCTGTGAGATAAATTGCATTCGCTATTCGTTAAAGTATGGCGAACCTAATATGCCTAACTGAATTTTTCTGTAGTTTTATAGTCGATGTTCATTTGCATATATTTTAATGATGTTTTATTAATTCAGACTCTTTGCTAGAGAAAAGATAAGAATTTAATTTTTCCGTATTGAAAACAGTGAGATTAATTATACAACAACAAAAGATACAAATGCTGCTCACATGCTCATATAACTATTGAGTTTTTGCCACAGAACCTCAACAGTGACTTTTAATGTAAATTCTATCAGTTTATAATTATTTAAAGTAGAAGTACTCTTATTAAAGTCTGAGAACGTAGCACTTGATCTCTGTGTCCTTGGCTTGCGAGGAGAACATGCTAACCAACACACCACGGGCTGGCAGCAACGCTGAAAAATTCGCAGTTTTCTTCACTTGCATGTCTACATCAGTCTCAATGTGGTGTTGTTACACTGCAGTCGCAATTGATCTATTTATCTATTAAACCAATTAAGTTAGTATATTTTTGAAAATTCTCTCTATTAATTGATTTATTTACTTTTGAACATCGAAGTGGAATATAAATGACATCAAAGCAAATTTCAGTCAGATATCGAATAGCAAAATATGACATGCTCTAATATTTTCTTATAACTGTAGTCAGCTAAAGAACGACATTTCGGCATTTTCTGTACATGGCAGCCAAACGCTCAGACAGCAACAAATACACTGATAATGCCTGTCACTTATTCACCAATTTATTGCACCCTTTATGATAGTAAATTTCGCCATCACTTTGCTGACCGTCGCGTTTAGAGCGTTGCCGGCCGACCGCTCGCTTGCAATATCCGCTTTGCTTTTGAGCCAAGCCACGCTGCTGAGCTGCTCGTCCTCCTTGAAATATTCTATGCATTCAGCAGTTTTGTTGCCGTGCTGCCATACCTGCCTCGCTTTTAATTTCATGCCATTTAATTCGCCAAAAAGGCGCACAGCGAGAAGACACTTTCGCAGTGCACCTTGTATCCGCTTGTAACTTTGCTCATTTCTTTATAGTTTTCCGCTGCACGAGCAAAGTCGGACCGGCAACAGACAAAGCGAAAGGAATTTGCGAATTTTTTGAAGACATTTCCAGCGGAAGTGTAGAAGCAGTAAATTGCTAGAGCAGCAGCAGCAGCAGCGGCAGCAGCAAGGAGCGCAGTTGTGGCACTAAAGCTGAGGATTGCATAAAAAATGTGGCGCGGACATCCTGCGACTGCTTCGAGGGCCGAAAGGAGCTTGCAAGAGAAATGGCGTGTCTCTCTGTTTAACATGTCCTACAGTTTTTCTGCCCTGTCATTGCGCTTCGCCGTGGTCGTTGCCGTCGCCTTCGCCGCTGCCGCTGTTAAATTAACTGTTTCTGTTCACAAGTTTTCTTACAGTCATTTCGTATTTTGCTTTCCTTCCGCAAGGTGTCTGCACGGGCTTTGTGCTCTCCCACTTTCACGCTGTGTTCGCTTTTCTTTTGCCTGGCTGCTTTCGGAGTTGCCGCCGAAAATTGTTGAAAATGTGCATTTTTTCCGGCGTTGCTGACAATTTAGTTGTGAAGTTGCAAGTAGATTATATGCAAAATGAGGTGCAAGGTATCCTGTGGCAGCATGGCAAGGCCATAAAAGTTTCACATATAATTTGGCATTGCTTGGGTAAGGCATTTAATAAGCGTATAGAGCTGTAGAAGCTATTTGTTTGGCCATGTGTGTGTGTGTGTGGCAGCAATGATATGCTGTTGCATATGTAGAGAATTCGTTAATGCAATTTTGTAAAATTACAGAAAAACAAGTTAAATTACAATTAACTGCAAATAATGCCCTACCTGCAGCCTTCGAGAATGCTTATTTATGACAAGAAATAGTTGGGTGCAAAGGTGGAGGGGTGGAAGATATTAAAGTTCTTCAGAATAGCGACATTCGTATCGAGGTTTAATATTTTCCCAAATCCAATTTTTGCTACTTAAAACGCTTCGCGTCAAATATCAGAGACTTGGGTTGGCCAATATAAAAAAAAATATTTTATATAATATCGAGTGGGGTATCGTTAAAAAAACTACGTTCATGGATTCCATACATATTTTTTTCATAATTTTAGTTGTACTGGTTTCGAAGATATGGCTCAAAACATCGAAAAAATTATGGACAGACGGGTAAGCAGAAGCACTGCTGTTCACTGAAAACAACCAAACCGAGCTAAAGACAGACGGGCAAGAAGATATGCGAATTGAATTCTATAGAGGGGCCGAGCCCGACTCGCACTTGATCTACTAAACTTATGCTGATTCCACCATAACGATAAAGTTTTCTCAGTATGTCTGTTTCACCTTTATTATTTTTTCTCTATTGTCCTTGTTCAATGTCACAAGTAAGTATAACTAATGCTTCAAGTAACTGCTCGTCTTGCTGATAATTGCTTTTGGAAAGTGAAAACTCCTGTTTTTTTTTGGAATGCCTTTCTTTTCTACTTTTCAATACAGCACGCGAAAATATTTCTACTTACTTTTTCAAAGCCCTTTCCGAACAGAAAATTTGCTCTGTCAATTTCAGTCTCTTTTGCATTGCTGATGTTGCTGCAAATGTCAAAAATATCCGAACTCAAAAGTGACAAAAGAAACTTTTCAGCACAAGAAATTCTGCACTCGTCTGCTTTCGGTTTTACTCTCTTGCCTGTGAAATTGATTTTCAATAATGAGAATTATCGCTTGTAAATTCATTAGAAGAACACTTGAATTTCTGCTCATAAAGGTCATTTATTATTGCTTAGCGTTTTGTTTAGAAATCGTTCATAATATACTCTTTCATTTATGGCATTGAATAGGCCAACGCTTCCGTCTGCAAAACTCCCCCCGGTACACTCTGAGCTCTGAGCATCACTCACTTCATTAGCAAGGCAATTAGATCACAGCTCAGCGTGCAGCTAAAACAAGAAACAAAGCAGCAGAACTGTGATTTTGCTAATGCTTCTGTGTATGTGTGCCTGCTGCTTGTGTGGAACAACATAGCGCTACGCCATGAGCTGGAATCATCATTGACAGCAACATGCACGGTAGCATTTTCAATCAAAGCAACATAAATTTTTCAAGCGATTGACTCAGCAAACCGGCCATGTGACAGCTTTTGCCGACGACAGCAAACACGCACACACGCACACCTTCATGCATTCACACGCATGCATACATGCGCACTTGCTCGTGGCTTGCTCGTAGTCGCTGTGGCCATGGAAATGTGTGAGCAGAGCGTTCAAATGGGCACATATCACCTTAACTTGCGCATACATGCACACATGCGCTTGAATATGCATGTGTATGTATGTGTGTTGGACTGGGGAACTGGGGCACAGGGTGTAACATGTGAAAGGTGTGCAAGTTTTGATGTCTGATGTGCTGTGAAATGCGACGGCAAAGATGAATAGAAATTTGCGAGTAGTAGGCATGTGTTCGCACTCGCTGTTCTCTGTGTGTGTGTGTTTTGTATAGATATATGTTGCTATGCTAGTGTGAGTCTGTGCATTGGTGTAGAGCATCAAGCAGTAAGGGTAAACATCAAAGTTAAATTATACAGAGGTAGGCGTTGAATTGATTGCTGAGCTCGGTCGGTGTGTTTGTGTGAGTGCCGAATTGTGGCAAGCCCGCTTGTATATGTATAATATTGCAGCAGTATGAGTTCAGTAGAAGACATTGAGTTAAATGTGAGGCACAATTAAATATCTGCTGAAGCACGTTAAGAGAAAATGTTGCAAATACGTTGCAGTTTGATGACAAACCAAGCCGTTATAACGGTGCTCAAGGTCAGTTTTCTTTGACTTTGTAAATGCTATAAAAGAAACGTTTAAAAAAATATAGACTATAATAAATAGAATATATAAAAAATATAGAGGCGTATTAAACTATAGAAAACCCGAAATGATCTCTGTTTTTTTAGAAGCAGTGAAAAGAGTATAATGCATAAGCGAGATTTTCAACTATTTTCTGTACTTGTTAAATAGAAGATTGTTAGTAACTAAATTTAATAAATTTGTTTATTTTTGTTCTGTTTTCTAATCAAATATTGCCTTAATTTGGCTAGATTTTTGTTTTATAATTTTTAACAAATTTATTAATATGTTGTTTCTTCCTGCTTGTTTTGCTTTGGTTTGTGTTGTTTTGACTTGATTTGATTTGAATTGAATTGATTTGGTTTTACTGTGGACTTCATGCCAAAAGCCAGACAGAAAAATTTTAAAATTTAAAGAAAATTTCGATACTTCTGCGATTAAAGCTTACAAGCTTAAGTCCTGTGCTACTTTTCTAGTCAAATTCATAAAATAGTGCTGTTTACTCTCACCTGCTGCTGTTCTACTCCACTATCAATCTATCTCTCCCGCCCACTTGCTTGAACTGCAGCCTTGCCACTTTCACTTAACATAATTAAAATTAGTTGCACTATTGTGTTGTTGTTGTCTGAGCCAACAAGAAGGTGCGCAATTAGCCAAGTATATATTAATTGCGCTAAAATAAACAAACACAATGTCAGGCCGCAGGCGGGTGGAGTGAGTGTAAAGCAGTGTATATGGCGGGCAGCCACTTCAACTGCTGCACTCTGCGCCAAATTAAGCGCTTGAAATCAGTACAAATTTTGATATTCATTTGCATTTGTGTGCCACTTCATTTGCATAATACAGCACTTCACTCTGCACTCCATTTTTTCGTTGCATACATTGAGGCGTTCGCGCACAATTAGCTCGCTAGCTCGCTCGTTTGTAGCTAATAAGTCACCATAAATTCACAAAAGCATAAAAACTATCTGCGGAAATTGAGTTAATTAATTTGCATTTGCATAAATTAGCGCGCTGATTTATGGCATTTTAATAAATTGCCAAGGCATAAATCAAGTTTTCAACTCGCTCTGCAAACGCTTTGCCGTCAGCCAGCCCATTGCCCTGTCACTTGTCGTGGCTAGCTTGTTTGTGGCAGTCGCTCAGTCGCCTTGCATGCTGCGTATTTGTATCGCATTTCAGCGAATTAATGCTTTTAATTACGGATTACCGTAATTACAAGTGATTGATGTCAGCATTTACAGCCGCGACGATATCCTTTTAGCAATCTCTGAAGCGTATGTGGCAGGCGCTTCATCAGTGTGGCTGATGCACGAGATATGTCAAATGCTTCTAACAGTAGGCATTATGGTAAATATTCAATGACAGCTGTACGAAAGTGTATTACAGTACAATTAATATACAGCAATAAAATGAAATTTTGTGAAAATTTAAATACACCTATTTTAGAACATACGAATAAAGAGTGCCTATATTTTAAAACTACAAATAGTATGTATCTAACTAATTTTTTTGTGCTTTTCAACAAAGCATGCTCTAAAGATTATTCATCTTAAATGAATCACCGGCCAACAATATATTTAATACACACTAAGCATGAGCTTACCTATGGAGACATCTCCATTTTCTACATTTTAATTTGAGTATCTTCAACACATTTTGTAAAATAATTTGGCAAAAAATCCTTTGCTTCAGCATAAGCTTTGTTAGTCTTGAATTTTATGAGGGTCCTTAAAACTTCAGTTTAAAACTGAGCACGTGCTTTACTCTCAATGACACCTAAAATTATGCTACAATTTTCGTTCGTGCCAGCTCATTGCAGAAAAGCAATCAGCAGTGCATCTTTGAAATTATTCGTTTTTGATATTTTTCGCCTCTGCATTTTACAAATTGTCACATACACATACTTAAAGCAGCACACACATACACTCATATCACGCTCAAGACTGCTCGCTCTCTTGCTTAGATATTTTTCGAAGCTACGCTGCTGAGTATGCTACATTTTTCAGTGCTCTGAAAGAGTTTTTACAAAGTGTGGCATATTTGAAAAAGCGAGTAGAATGTGTGGAAAAGGCAGACATTTTTGTTGCTCGTGCATAGAAATCAAGCGGCTTGGCAGCTTTTGTGTCATTCTGATTTCGTTTCCAGTTGAATTGAGATGCAATTTCTATGCAGTTGACTTTGATAAGAGAGTCGCTATCTTTTACTTCATTTTCCCTTGACTTTGTGGATTACACATCTGCATGATGTGCGCTTAAAGACAACAAATAAAAGTATGGCTTTGATTTGCGTTTTATTATGATGTAGGTCATTCGTATTTGTATGAAAGAGTAAATCTTTATCTTTATATACGTACCTTATAAAGTGAATTGAATCACAGCAGCGAACCTCAGTGCCTTCTGAAGTATCTTGAAAAGAAAATTTGAAAATTTCCAATAAAATATGAAGTACAAAACTTACAGCTTGAGAGCTGAAGGTGGGCTCTAAAATCAAATGGATCAAGCCTTGAACAATCAAAATTACCTAAATGAAGCATTACATTTTAGTATACTGGACAACCGGCGTGCGCGTACTCGTAAAGAAGAGAGAGAACAACAGTTTGTGTACCAAACTTATAAAGCCTGAAGAACGTGTGTTTGTATCAACAGAAATAACAACAAAAACCACTACTGCGAATTTAAACACAGACATGTTTAAGCAAAGCTATGCCAGCTAACAAAACAAAACAAAACATTTAACAACATAACAACATCACTCTCAATGAGAATGTGTGAATTCAAATTTGGAAATTTCAGCAACAGCAAATTTATAGCAATTGCGTAGTTGTACCAGCAGCAGCAGCTGCTGCCACAGCAGCCTACGAACTGACCATAATTGTGGAACACGATTTGCCTACAAGTTGTTGTTGATAGAAATTATTTTGCAAAAAATTTGCATCGACCATGACATCATTTCAGCAAGAGCAGATATAAATTATTTCATTATATATAACAACTCAGATACAGACACACTTACTAACATATATACGCATATTTCTGTAGAATGTAGCAAAATTTGTTTATGAAAACAAATAAAAATGTGTGTGAGAGCAAAACAATATAA
Source organism: Neria commutata (assembly GCA_963457695.1). Taxonomy (NCBI): domain Eukaryota; kingdom Metazoa; phylum Arthropoda; class Insecta; order Diptera; family Micropezidae; genus Neria; species Neria commutata. The sequence goes on from OY735246.1 coordinate 50,252,409, forward strand.
TAGTTGTCCGAACAACAACAACAAAAAATACAACGACCAGTACAACAAGACGAAAATTCCTGGCAAAACACAATAATAAAATGCGAGTCGAATATAAAGAAATATTTGCCATAAAATCATGAAAAGTAAAAACTCATTCAAGCATTAAGCATAAAAGCAGTTACAAACACATACATAAATGTTAGAACATTGCAAATGCAGCCATAACCGTAACCGATTCAACCGTTTCATTATACTAACTGAAATTTAACTTCACGACAATAAAGTATTACTTAAACGATAGCAATAAAAATGGAAAACCGCTTCATGCGGTATATAACTTAATTGTATATACCGATTCAGTTTTTTATAACCGCTTGAAACGGTTTTGTAGAAACAGATTCAGTTTTATGCGGAACGCATGAAACGGTTCTCGGTTTTTTAAATGCTGAACATATTATCTCTGACTTGAACCGATTGAACCGATTGAAGCAGTTTTCATTTGTTTGCTGTTTTACAGCAATATGTTCATTTTCTTCTTTAAAATATTTGTTTTGAAATTAAAACCTTAACCATTTGAAAAGTGCATAAAAAATAATTTGAAGAAATGGAAAGTAGCCGGTTACTAAAATTTAGAGTCGTTATTTGTCTCTATTTGAATGTGTGATGAACGCTTACACTCAAAACACACATACACAGCCAACACTGAATTGTATAAGCGAGTAAAATTGGCCATTGTTGTGAGATTTGGTGCTTTGCGCTGGGAATGATAAGGATAACAACAGGACAAACAATGGAAATTTATTGTACATTTTTAGCATTTGCCAAAAGTAAGGAACACAGAAGAGGACAGACATGGAATCGGAGGCAGAAGAAGAGTATTGCTTGGCCCATACATACAAATGAATGGGAATTATATTAAATGTGCCAGCGTAATAAGTGGCAGAAAGAAACGTACAGTTTAGTGTTTCAATATAGAGGAAATTGCAAATGTATTGGAATTTGTTGCGAGTGTGTAGAAAAGTGCAACTGAAGAGACAGGCAATTCGTAGCATTTTTAATTTAGCAAAAATAATGTATGTAAATATGTCGTAATGTGTCGAAGATAAAATTCCCAGTACTATGCTGCACATGCAGGCATAGTCTGGGAGAGTGGCCTTGTGTGGGCGTGTGCATGTGCAGATATGTGAGGTACGTTAGTTCGAAGCATTCTAGCAAAAAGAGCTCTGCCTGCTGCAGCGCTGCGAAGGGAATAAGGCAAGTCACTGCGGGAACTGAATTTTAGCTAGGAAAATAGTTCGAGTGCATTTTTGAAACAAGGTCAAGTGTGAAGGCTATGCACTGCGCTTATTTGATAGTTGCTAAAACGCGCAAACATTTTAAAAATTAATGGTTGAAAAAGTTTCACAAAAAATTGGGAGAGAATTTTTTTTAATAAAAAATGCGCTTGAGCTTCAGCTTGGTTGAGTGCGTAGCGCGTTCATATAGCAAATATTCACTGCTGCTCTGGTGCTCATAGCTGAATTTAACACTGCTACACTTCACATACGTATCACTCACACACAACCACACAGATACAACACACAACAATATGCCACATATACATACATAGATGCGTGTACACACAAGCATTTCATTAAAATGCCTTTGGGAGCAATCTGTACGCGCTTTTGTCGTGGGCAGGCAGGCTTCTCTGTAGCCATACATTTGTTTGTGTGTGTGTATGTAAGTGTGCTTGTGTGTGTCACTTTTGCATGATGTATGGTTTTTTGATGTCTCATGACATTTGAGCGCTTGCATTATTAATGCATATTTGTGACGATTACCTACACATATGCAAATTTGCCAAAGTGCCATCGCAACTGCGAGCTAGGTTAAAGCTGCAACATAGTTGCACAATGTAATAGCAGCCTAATTCATAGGCATTTCTAAATTATATTTTCAAACTCTTGATCAAATTCTGCTATTCGAAATTTGTATTTTTAAATTATTTTAAATAAGATATTAAAGCTGTAAAGATTAAGCAATTAATAGCTGAAGAATGTTATTGCCTAGAAATCTGGAAAATTAAACTTTCTGTGATGAAAAAGTGAAGATAACATAACTATCTTCATTTTATTTAATTAATTATTTATTCATGCAAAGCTGAGAAATAGTTAGCAATTCATACGGACTAACAGAAACAGTAAAGTTAACAAACAATTTAAATACCTTTATGATAAATCTTCTTAACTGCTTCTGCAATACCATTTTAGTAAGCGAAAAATTTTAATAATTGGAGTATAAGTTCATTTCATTCAAAGCTCTCAAAATTGGCGCATTTAAAGCATAGCATCGCGCAGGAAAAATAAATATTGACTGCGAAAGCTTCTCAGCTGGTTGGCAAAAGTTATGCGCTGAAGTTGGCACGGGGAATCTACAGCAACACGAATTCAAAGATATGTCAAAGATAAAAGCTTAGCAAAGAAAAAATCTGCAACTGTTTAGAGATTTCATATCAACGAGCATACATCGTTCACTATAAGAGGGAATAGGGTCCGCAAAGTGTAAGGGGCGCAGTGGAAGCCGAAGAAAAGCTTTTTGAATATGTTCGAGTCTTTTAATGTGGCAATCATAAAAAGGTCTCCATATAAAGATCGCATATTCTAATTTTGAGCGCACCAGGGATATAAACTATAATTTTAATGTATACGGGTCAGAGAAATCCGAAGGGAAACGGCGGATGAAGTTTGAGCATGGAGTATGATTTGGCAATTGAAAATTAATTTTACATTTTCGCTTGAAGTCTCTTGTGTGTACCAAAGTGCTTACACATGCTCAGGACAATCAAGACTCAAAACTTTGAAGGAAAGTTCTTCATTATTGCTGTCAAAAAGTACTCATGTTTAAACAAAATTGCCTCCACATGCGCAGGATATTCGAAAGTCTGGGCATCAAAAAGAGTCCCCTATTCAAATGCTCCTTTTATTGGGTACTTCTAAATATTTTCTTCATCCATAATTGCTTATTTAATTTGCTCCTTCGCCTTTTTATATTTTCGCTGATTGTCACTCTCTGCGCTTACTTGTAAATAAATAAAATATGTCGCGTAAGTCCAAATTAGTTGTCTTCATTTGTGGCTATTGCTATTGCTGCTGCTGTTGCTTCTTATTGATTCCTCGCACTTGCCGCATTTGTGTCTACTTTGAACTTTAGTCTTACTTCACAACGTACCTCCTCCCGTTCCAACCCCCCTGTCTCTTTTTCGCCCTGCCTTCACGCACAACTTGCTGACATTAATCAATCAAAGTAGTAGCTTAAGTTAAGTTTTTGTCCCATGTACTACACTTACACACACACACACACACACACACACACGCATGCATAAAGCAGCAACACAATTAAGCTTCCACCGCAAGCAACAGCAAATGACTTTCTTTTTTAGTTGCTTTCCTTCTCGTGTTCTGTCCGATTTTTCCTGCTCGCCAGCTGCGCTAAGGTAAGGACCTTTCACTTTTTCCCTACACAATTCGCTGTCTGCTGGAACGACTTCGCTCACAGCAGCAGCGGCAAAAAGTAAAGTAATAATGCAAAAAGTTTGCTAATGCTGCAGACATATGCTGCTGATTGATCTCGTGGGAAATTTGCTCAGCGGCTGCCTGCCCACTTCAGTTTGCTGCCTGGCGCTGTGTCCCCAACGCGCTTACGGCTTGCTCTGCTGCCTCAATATTTTGCTGATTCTTCTTCTTCAAGAGGACATAAGCAAAATTAACTTAATGTCACTTACACTTACTGCAGTCCTTCGAGATAATTTGCTTAGATTATGTTGATATCCTTTGGGAAGCATGTGTCGTATGACACGGAGGGAGCCGCAAAAAATATGAGAACATATTTTGGGAATTTATTTACAATTCCACAAGGACAAAGAAAGTAAGAGCAAACATAAATGCAATGCAGATATAAAATTTTTATAAGTAGCAAAAATAAAAGTTGGCAGTATTTCTTTATTGTGCTGCCCTTAATGATTCTTTAGAATTTTTAGCTCGAAGTGCGCATAAAAAATTTTGTTTCATAATACGCGCAAATTTTGTATGTGTGTGTGCGTGTGCAGAGTTTTGGTGGGCTATTCAGTTATACAGTTATGAAAGAAACCTTCAAACAAGGTTTTACTTGAACATTAATTTCGTTAAGCAAAGCTTTAAACGGTTAGACCTGAGTTTACTTTTGAATCGGGTTTCACATACTTAAATCATGAGAAAGGAAAACAAATTTTTTTTCAGTACCTAAACCAAGTATCCAGAAATGTAGTTGTACGAATTGAAAAGTTTTTTCCTATATTTAAGCTGCAATGTTCCTATTTGAATTGTACAGTCCACCTTTTGCCTTCATATGCTCCTTTTAATGAATTCTCTACCAACACGAATTGAGTGCTTGTATCAATTTGAAAACATTTTGAACTCAAAGTTTCTTTGATCCTTTCATTTCCGACTAATATTGAAGGAGATTTTTACCTGTATGTTTTATTTCAAAGTTCCAAATGAAAATAATAAATGTAGTTTATAACGAAATTTTTATTTGCTCAATTTATATCAGCTTTGACACAACGCAACAAATATCTCAGAAATTAAAAGCAGAAAAGGGTTGCTGCAAATTAGCGTAAAAAAAGCAAAGTGTGAAAATTTTAAAATGTATATCACAATTATTAGCAACAACTTCGAAGTTTGTTGTTTAAATATTTCAAATCTAATCTTAATATATAAAAACGTTTGTGCGTATGTATGTTGCAGTATCACGGCTGAACCACAGAAGCGATCGACCACAACATACATATGTTCGTGTGATGCTCTGAATGGTTTTTTTTTCATGTTAGACCTTCCTAAGTGTTGCCACGGTGGCGGTTTTTCGAAAATTCTTATTTATGGACCGATCTGGCTCAAATTCACACCATATAATACTAAAGTTGACAGAAAGTGGTCGACAAAATTTGAACCCGATAGCTGTTGTCGGGGTTGAAATTTTCACGAAAACCTATTCTTCCTGTACATAATTTTCATATTGTGAAAAAAATTCCTACCATAATTGAAAAACATTTCAAAAGAAATCTTGGAATAAAATAATTATTTTAGGCAGAACAACGTTTGCCGGGACAGCTAGTAATTTTATAAAAATTTTGAAAAAATTCCCAAATTGCATTAGCCTTTCATGCATTCAAAGCATAGAAGTATCTTATCAGAAGTATCTATAAAGTATGCATCACAACAACAAGTAAAACTTCCAAGTGTGTTATTTTAATGTTTCATATCTAACAATATTAAAAAATTCATTAAAAATTCAAAAAAAAATTGCGTAGGCCTGGTGTCCAAAGCATAGAAGTATCTGAGCTGGGAATAAATCTAAATTATATATCAGAAATTCTGATTCTTTTTTATTTCTTTTATATATAATTTTTTTCTAACCGATTAACCGAATTACGAGTGTTCTAACCGGTAATGCGGCTGCTTTGTCCGATAACTCTGAAACACACAGCGGCTCAATTTTGTCATGCTGTCCTGCTTACAGCTTTTGCTTGTGTGCGCTCACTGAGTTCCTCTGCCTTGCCGCTCGCCCTCGCTTCTGCTGGTCTCTGGCACGCACACAGTTTGCTGCCTTGAGTTGCAGCTTTTACGCTTCCATTGCGCGGCAATTGTTGCAAGGTTTCTCCGCTGGCCGCATTGTTGAAAAGTGTTTGGCAAATTGAAGCCCTGCGCAGAAGTCAAAGCGGATTATTTTGAATTTGCTACGCATTACAGCTGTGCGGGTGAAGGGACAGCGTAAGCAGGGGGAGCATAGTTGAAGTTGCGCAAAAGTGACTGACTCTTTTTTTTATTTTTTCTTTCAAGAAAACAATTTCCATTTTGCTGAAGAAACGCTGACTTATGAGCGCAATAAAACCTGAGCGCTGAGCTGGGACAACAGATCGTAAGAGGCTCAACCATAAGTGGAAAAGCATGAAACAGATGCAATAGCATTTTTTAAATATTGGCAAATTAAATTTAAACTTGCCTACAATTTTGAACTGTGGGCGTTAGCAATTTTCGCTATTACTGATAATCGTGCCCATAATTCCCAGTACGTAAGTAAAGCTGTGAGAGGTACTAGTATATGAGTTGTTATTTTTGAAAGTGGAATAAGTCCATTGATTGAGAGATATTTCATTGTTTACATTTCACTCTCAGTGTCAATACTGTTAAAAGGTAAAACTTCCATCTCCCAAATACTTGAATCAAAAATTGTTTTTACTATAAATTGTTTGCCTATAGAAAGATCATAAAAAGTTGTGTCTATAACTGCCATTATCTACATTTTTGTAAAAAATTGACTTATTCCATATATTTGATCGACTTTATTGGCAATATAATGCAGCCTTTAAAACAACAATTCCTGTTTTTATTCTAAGCGCGCATTTTTCAAAAAGTGTTTTCGAAAATAGAACAGCTAGTTTATTTAACCTTCTGCGACTGACGTGACTTAGTCTTCACAATTCTACTGACATGGTAGTACACCAGACACCAATTTGATTGCTTATATTTTTCATGCTTTGTTTTATACACCTACAGTTATGATTGTTATTTTTAACTTAAGGGTGGAAGTTGTTATTAATAATAAAAAAAATTATTATTCGAAAAGACATTTCATGTTAAACAGGATTTATTGACATGGCACAAATTGGCCCTCCAAAACTTATATCTATACAGAAAGGAACAAAATATATTCTATATTTAAATTTTTTAAACAAACGTTTCACTTTTGTTAAAGTATACAACTAAATTAATCAGTACACAAAAAATGAGATCCATTCAATGGTTCAATAAAAAGTTATAACTCATCTTGGCCGTCATTACAAAGTGGCTTAGAGTACTGCTTGGAGCAATCGCAGCAACAATATCTGGTTACTCTTTTGATTTTTGGGGGACAAATGGAGCAAAGTTTTCTTCCACTTGGTGAAATATTGAACTCTTGGTGGGGAAGGGGATAGGTCTGGTATCTGTCAGACTACTACGTCAGTCGCAGAAGGTTAAAATCACATTCCCATTGGTCCTTTTGTGACAGTTTTCCGTGCATTACAGATGGAACAATTTGCTTTGGGTATCTGTCTGCAGTTCTTCTTAGCTATATTCCTGCCTTATGAGAAATTAAATCGCTTATAAAAATTTAGAGTTTAAAGCACAAATAGACTCAAAAACCGAAGAGCATTTTGCCTTTCTTCTTTGCCATTTGTGCAGATAATTTTGAAGTGCTTGAAAAGCCGAAGCAAAACAAGCGAAAGCGGCAACAATAAACCAGTTAGCGCCCTGCATTGGCAACACTTTTTGCAATTATAAATGTCTGTCGAAAATTGAAAAGGGATGAGCTGAGCCGAACTCTGAAATGTTTGCATTTGTGGCAAATGCAAAATGCAATGGCAAAAAGCACTAGCAAGGACTCAAATACACACACACACACACCAAAGCGTGCGGCGGTTACTGTGCAAGCAACTTGACTGCTCCTGTTAACGCTTGCCTTCATGCCACTCCAAGCTTTTGTACACTGTCCAAATCGAGGCAGCAGCTAGCGAAGATGCACACAGCGGAAGCAGTAGCAGCAGGACGTCAATGGAAAGAAAGAGTAGCCACAAAGCAGACGCACACAGTTACAATGAAGAGGATCACTGTCGAATGAATTGATTGTGTTTATTTTTAATTAAAAACAGTTTGCTTCGTTGATTCCACTTTGACGGCAAAACTTGAAGTGCTGGAGCAGCAGAGTCAGAACATTTTGTTGAGCGTAAATTAACGTGTAATATGACCAAAGAAAAAAATATTTGCTGGTCAGAAGTTGTTCGGAAGTTTTGCAGCGGCATACAAATAAAATACGTTATCAAACTTTATGTAGAAAAACACTTGAGGAAGAAAGCCGCTAAGAAAATGCGCGAGTGAAATATAAATTTATTTATAAATGAAATATTTTGCATACCCTACAAAGGAAGACGCTACAAAAAATGTTAAAGCAACATTTCGCAAACGAGGCTTAGGCATAGCTTTCTTGCAATGACTTGTGAACAGTAACGGGACCTACATTTATTCCATGGACACGTCCGAAATGGAAGTTTTTATAAAACTTTTTGTGAGCCGATTTTTTAATATGGCAAAGAATACTTTCATAGAGCTTGCGAGAGATGACCCCTCGGCAAAAGAAGCAAAGGTTTTCCCTTTATAAGATGAAGAAGATCCGAAGAAGACACTAGAAATATATAAATTGATAGAATATGCCTAAAGGTATGCTCGCTGGCGAACTGCATTTAGAGATTAACAATTTTCAAGTAAGATGGCGTGCAAATTAATATTTAATCTTTACTTTACTTCAAGATTCCTATTTCCAAATAGTTTAAAACACTACAGATTGTTCTGAATCGAGCAGTTTTTTTCTCCTCACTCTGTCAATCAAGACTGACTTTATTCTCGCTCCAGAGTTTACAATATTCTCCTAACCTAAGCTGTTAGTACAAATTACTGTTGTCGTCGTTGTTGTCGTTGTTATTGTTGATTAAGCTCAGCACCTGTAGCCGAAAAGTGCTGAGCTTGCACGGGAACGACCACAAGTTGGATGGATCTTTTTTGTAGGCTTCTTCTTCTCTTTTGCTAGCTTGTAGTTTATTTGATATTGGAAGCGCTTTTGTAATTGTTTTATTGGGATTTGCGATTCTGTGTTTTTAGCAGGCAGTTTTTAGTGGCTTTCGAAATGGTGGCACAATCGATTTCTCTCAGTCAGCACATATTCCTCCCGGATAAACCCCTTTCATTAGTTGGCATCTATGGCAGCAGAGTCTCCAGTAATATCCTGTGAGCATGCGAATGAGCAATAACCAAAATGAACTTCATGTTATATAAAGAGCAACAATAACTACAACGTGACCAAGCTCGGCTTCAACTTCGACCTAAAGTGCTTTCATAAATTATATAAATTAAATATTGCCAACAAATCAATTTAATACTGAATTATGAATTTCAAACGTGTTCCCTTTTACCATTTGAGTAACTTATTTGCCTAAAAGCATGTATATTTGTTCTTTTTTATAAACCTAGCACTTAATAACTCATCGCCAGAGCGTGGCAAGCTGCGTACGTAATTTGTATTTCAGCAATTCCATGCTTTATTTGCGCTTTTAGCATGGCAATTTCGAATAGCAAATATGTGCGAATATGCAAATACAACAAACACACGTTAATTATGTGCCGAAATATAATATGAAATTTTTACTACTTCATTATGGCAATGCAAATTTTTAGGCGCAAATGCAAAATCTATGCATAAATATATGTAAGCACATGTGCAAACAGACACACACTGAAGCACTAATTTAAAGTGTATATACAAATAGTCACATACACGCTTACACACTCACACTTACACTAAACCTGTTAATAACTGCTAAAAATCAACGAAAAGCCACATACATACGCTATTAGAGCATTTGGTTTGGCTCTCTCTCTGGTGGCACGTGGAAGCTGGCTAAACATTTTTTGTGGCGCTTGCTACTTGCAACATGTTGCACTCATGCGAATTATGCAAATACTTTGAGCGTGATTTGCGCACCTGTGTGCGTGCGCACGGGCACTTGCCATACTTTCAGCAGACAACAAACAGATTTTCACAGTCAACGGCTGTTGTTGTTGCTGTTGATTTGCTGCATATTTTGTTAATTTATTTGTTTATTGAATTTTTGCTGATTATAATGAAATTCACTTCTGCTGCCTGCGCGTGGCATGTTCACTCGTAGGCGGCTGAATGCGGGGATACAGATGAAGGGCAGGCAACGACCATACAGCAATAACACGTAATATTGTGTGCGCCTAAAAGTATGCAAATAATATGCTGAAACGCTTGTGTGAATTTGCATAATTGCTGCCACGGCCGGGGCAATGTCGTTGGGGGCGTTAAGGGAGTGCAATTTTTGCTCTCGTTCGCACATTATCCAATGCCTTTTTTGCAATAAATGCGTGGCGAGATTTTTACAGATGCGCCGATAAAGGAATTTAATATTACTCATGCCAATGAAATTAAAAGTATACAATATTTTTTTTGTAAAATTTTTAGATGGCTGAATAAAGATTGTTTTTGTCTATGCCATAGAAAAGCCAAAAACTGAAATATTTTGGATGTGAGACCTGAGCAGTTGACATCGAAGTTCATGTTATGTAAGCAAAAAAGACTTTAAAATGGCTCGAATTGCCAGCAGCATTTAAATTCCATACAGCTGAGCAGTGTCTGATAGATTTCAGCATGAATTTATGTTGAGTTCCAAACGCGATTCAGAGTGAGTATGATTAAACTTTAATAAATTTTGGATTAGGACTGCACTTTTATAAATCCAAAAGAAATGCAATGAATAAAAATCTTACGCGCAATAAGACTGTACAAAATTTTTGAAAAAGAATCTTCTACCGATATTATTTTCTTGTTGACAGCTGCTGAGTGTCCTCTTTTTAAGTATGACATTTGCGCAAATTTCGCAATTTTTCACATGCCTAAAATTTATTGCATGGAACCTTCAAATTGGCGAACAATTTATGCTGCCTCCAACTACTTTCAACATAGTAAATTTTCATTAAATACATGCATTAAGCGCACGCCACAAATGTGTTTAAAATTGGCCACAAACAAAAACACACATACATGCACACACACACACACACACAAAGAAGTGCAAGGCAGTAGGCAGCTGGCTGTAGCTGGGAGCAGACGCATCACTCGTAACACATTAAAATTCCTTTAAAATCATTCGCTATGAATTGAATTATTACCCCGATGGTAATGAACGTGCCTACATGTGCTGCTGCATGTAAGCCTGTATATGTGTAGTTACAGCCACACGCACACGCACACGCACCACACACTTAAACTGACATAGACTCATGGGATGCGTATAACTTATGTGGGTAGCTCGATGTGGCAGAAATCTGCACATAAATTATGCGTAGGTATTTACGCAAAATCCAACGCACACACACGCACACAAAGGCGCATGCATTTGCAGGTGAAATATATTGTGGCAGCCTCGTCTAGAAGACGCAGAGGAGTAAGTAAAGAGGCAGGCTGGAAGGACGACAGTCAGGCAGGTTCTTTCGCCTGCAGCTGGATTTTGAAGTGACTTAAAAGTCGAAGTTGCATGTTGTTGTTGTTGTTGCTGCTGCTGCTGACGGGCTGCCTGCTGAGCGCAGGCTCAAAAGTGAAAGTAGCACTGGCGCTTCAGTTCTCTAGCAAAAGAAAGCAGCTAGAAAGCAGAAAGAAAAGATTCAAAAATTCTTTTCTCTTCGTGAGCGCGTTAAAATGTTGAATTTCTTAGCCCCATTTGCTACTATAAATTTCAATTGAATTATGAACATGAAGTGCAACTTTTCAGCTTTGTTGCAGCCCCACCTGCTCTCCCCCCTTCCCCATGCGCACGCTGTCAGTTTCACCTCTTCAACTTTCAGTGCACGGCCGCAACTTTTGCCCTTCAACTTTTGCTAACGAACTGCGTGTGTGCTTAATGTGTGTGTGTGTGTGTGCGCTTGTGTGCATAGGCTTTTTGTAATTTTGTTGCTGCATATTATACTTTTGATATCAGCTCCCAAATGTAGGCTTTCATAACTGTAATGAATACGCACGCTGAGTTTTTGATATGCCGCTTTAAAGTCTTAAAGCTGCAATCCGCTTTGCTGAACTTTTGTTAGACTTTGGGGAAGGCCTATTATTTGTTTGCTTGTGTGAGTGTGTTGGTGCAGTTGTTAAGCCAAAATGTATATGCACGTATATATGTAATGTAAGAATTTAAAAATGCCAAGGTTGGAATTAGTACAGCAACAAAGGCGCATTTTTAAAATAATTTGCTTCAGTTTTTGGCAAAATGTTTGGAAAATATAAGTGAACTGAGACTTTGTTTAGACTTGATTGTTTGCTACTGACTTTGGTTTGAAAAATCGTTATGATAGGTCATTGCTGACTAGCCTTAGTCAATCCGCATAAGAAATAAGAAAACTGACCAGCAGGCATTTGTCCATTCTTCTGTTAATCAAATTCTTTTTACTGAAATCTTTCTGATGCTTTTGCAAAGCGGAGGATTTTCGATGGTGGCAAGAAATTTTGCTGGCCGGTTCTCACCAGGTCTGAATCCAGCAACTGCAATCGCGAGCTATGATAGGTGGTCAATTCGCATTCGAAGTGGGTAGCGGTATACTCGTCATCCAGACAGCTCTCACAGATGCTGTCGTCGGTTAGACCCATCACACTCAAGTATTTAGCACAGGAGGTGTGACCCGTCATATATGGGGAGTTCGCAGTTCCATGCTATCTAATGTGCTTTCCTTGCCGCCTACTAAATTAAACCCACTTTGCCATCTGGCAACGTATTTTGTTGTTGCTTTGCACGCAAACAAGAAATACCACTAGCTGAAAAAATTGACATGCGTTCGATCGTGTTTTTCTTTCGTCATAAGCTGGCATTTCTCATCAGCTATTTTATTCGCGAAAATGGAAACAGATTTTGAGCAAATTTTATTGAATTCTCAGAGAATAATCACACAATACTTCCATTTTGATGGAATATTGCTTTTTGCGAGAGTAATAAATCCTTAATAATCGCTTTAGCAAACACTTGTAATGCGATTGTGGCAAATTAAGAATGGTCCACGAAACAGGGGCGCTCAGAGTTTTATTTTACTATCGTGCTGAAGTTGCCAGATGGGAAATTTAGAAGGAAACTGTGAATACCCCAATTGTAAATTCATTTCAGACCACATTTTACTGCCAATTTCTTGAAAACTGCCACGGAATTATGTTTGGAAAATATTCTTATAAGATCATTGCTGGTTAGAAATAATTTTTGAAATAAATTTGAACAGGTAAGGAAGAAATTTATTCAGGTAGGGTACAATATCGAATAAGTTTCACTCTATTAAATATTGCATACCAAGAATGCGTTAAATTATTCATTAGAAACCTGTCCTACTAACTCTGTCTTTTCAAACAGCTTTTTTTCTGCTAAATTGTTCGATACACGGCACTGCACAGAAAAACACTGTATTAAAATCGTAATTCAAAAATAGTTTAGCAGCCGTACCAAGCGCTATAGAAAAATGTATAATTATTTGCTTTTGCTTTTTATTTCAATTCAAAACTTCGCATGCCAAATGTGCGTCTGTGAAATATTTTATTTGAAAAGTTAATTTGAAATGTGCATGATTATCAAACTTCAACGTAACACTCAAATACAATTTTTGTATGCTTTGGGGTTAGAAGTTCTTTTCGTTTACATTCCATGCAAAAAGTGCATAAACTGAGGCAATTTGTTATTCTTCAGTCAGACCTTAGAAGCACATCATCAAAATTTTAAATTCAACAAAATGCACTAAAATTTCACATTGATGTAAAATTGCATTTGTATTAAGGCCTGCATGAGTATATGTGTGTGTGAAATATGGCTTTGCTTTACACTTTCTGTCAAAGTTGCTAACTTTCGCCTTTGCCTTGTCAGTTAAAGAATTAAATTAAAATTGCATATTACGAGCGGCTTATGGCAGTTGTATTACCCACATACACACGCTATCTGCAACTCCCTTACTTGCCCTCTGTCAGTCCAAATGCTAGGCAACCTTTTCAATTAACTTAAGAGCCACTTCATATCATAATTTTACAACTGCTCGCATCAAAAGAGAAACAAACCGCAGAAAAGAGCAATGCGGGACTTGAACTTTTAATTGACTTTTGTGGAAATTTAGACTCAAGTCAACACACAACTTCACTTGCAAACACACACACGCACACATGCTGAAACCTTTGTATGTGTTTGCATAAGAACATACCTTTGCGCCACAGCTAAAATGTGTGTGTGTGTGTTTGTGTGTCTAACTATATTTTTATGTGTATTCCCGGCTTGTAATATGCATCTATGTATATAGGGTTCTGCATGTGTGTGTGTTTGCATTTTGGTTGCAACTTGCACTTTTACTTTTTTGTTAGCGTAAGTCTGCAATTTCGGCAAAAGACATGCTCGTAAAGCTTGCACGCATGCCACACACATGCAGGCACATATACACACACATGCAAAAAAGAAAATGACCAAATTCTTGTCTTAATCGCCGCATTCAATGTTTGCTATTTCTTGTTGTTGTTTTGATTTCGTGTTGCTAAATGAGAAAAAGGAAGGGGGGAGAAGGTTAGCAGAAAATGTTTAAAATTTTGCAGCGAAATTGGCACAGCGCAAAGGCAGGCATGACACTGAAAAACAGGGTGCGTCTGGAGTAGTCAATGCCATAGTGGATCATGAAAGGCCCCTTTAACAGTTCATCAGCAAATATAACTATTCAAAGAAATAAAAGTGAAAGACAAAACTTGGCTGAAAAGGAACAGTATACAATTTTTTTAAACTATACAAGTTTATGTTTTTCGGCAGATTCGATGCTAGAAAAAATAGTTTAATTCAGACTGACTTGCCAAAGAGAAATGACAATAGACAACTACTGTCATTTCTCTTTGGCAAGTCAGTCAGTAGTTGTCTATTGTCATTTCTCTTTGGCAAGTCAGTCCGAATAAAACTATTTTTTTTTAAATTTCAAAAAGTCTGTTAGTTTCGAGAGTTATTTTTGTTTCTAAAGACTTGAAGATCCTTTTTTATAATTGCATAGAATCAACATTTTTGAGGAATTTATTTGGTAATCATTGACTGTGCTTCAAATTGATGTATACTTTTAAAAAATCTTTTTTCGCTGCTTTCAAGCAAATATTTGTAGGTGAAAAAATTCATTTTGTAAGACCCTATGTCACGCACACATGTACACACTTGCCGCTTGTTATTTGCATAGCTCGCATTTTCTTGTGCGATTCCTTTTTTTTTTACAAACATATGCTAAGAGTGCCAACTATTTTGCAGATTTGTTGCTTAACTAATACAGACATACAAAGATACATGTGCATGCACATAAACACTTACACAGCAACACATTTGCGAACATGTACTGCTGTATTTGTTTGTGTGTGTGCGTGTTTTTTGGGTAAACACCGATACGCACAGCAGCTACTAACACCACCACAACTACAGCAAACAGAAATGTAAGTTAAACTTTTTAATTAAAAGCAGCAATTTGCTATTTTGTGCTATTGTTGTTGCTGTTGTTGTTGTTGTTGTTTGTTTTTAGCGTTTTCGTTGTTGCTGCCAGCTGCACGTATAACGGCAGTCGCACTGGTAAGCTGGCAAGTTTAACTTTAGCTTGTGATTATGCATGTAAATGTAAATGCATATGTGTGTGTGTGTATCTCTATGCATATGAGTGTGTATACACAGGCCAAAAGCATTTGTTGTTGTGCTTTAATATGCCATTACATGCGCTTGCCTGCTGCTTAAGTGTTACGAGCTCAACATGTTTGAAGCGCCACCTCTACCGCTCTTTTGCACTCTCTACGCGCTTCTGCTTATTCTAAGCATTAGCTTTTTTGGCATACACATATGCAAAGGGAATTGGCCTTCCTTCACCTTAATACATAGTCTAAGCATTACAAAAGTTAACAGCAATTTTGGGCCAACGCTGCGTATGCGTAATTTCTAATTTCTATGCTTTGATTGAAAATTACTCATACGCCTTGTGTTGCGCAGTTTTGGTATTGCTCTTTGCCGGCTCAATCTGCCAAAAAGTGCTACAAATTCAAAGCGTTTTGCTGCCACTCAGACATACACACATACGACTACATATACACACTCTCTATTCAAAAAAGAGTTGTCCATTTTTGTGCACTGCAATCACTTTGGCCAGCTCTAAGCCGCATCTCACTTGCATATCCTTTCACATTTTGCATTATATTCTTACGTAAATTTCGCAACAAAGCATTTGTTGCCGCTTGCTTGTTGGCAGTTTTACCGGAAATGCTTTCATATGTGCAAGCGCACTGATTGCAAATTGATCTTATTGGCTGGGCATTAGGGAATTGCGTGCGGCTTGAGCAGCAGGCATGGCTGCCCTGAGGTCAGCTATTTCAATCTATTTGCCATACTGGTCGAACGGTATTGTGCAAAGTTTCGCAAAGTCGATGCCTCGAAGCAATTTGAGTCGAAGCTCATAGAATGGCAAGCTGTTTTCAACAGCCAGGGAAATAACAAAATGAAAGGGTATACGCATATACCAAAAATGTTTGGCATGGAGAGAAGGAAGAAGATATCAATAAATGATGTACAAAGTCTATATAAACACTATGTTTTCATCCGATTGGAAAATGAGTTCATTAGAAGCTACTACAGCATGAACAATCTAAACCAAGAACAAAAGAATCTGCCAATACTTACCTTTTAAGCTAGAAACAAGAACTGAAACCCAAATTAGCTGTCACTTTACTGTAACTCTAACTGAATAAAAACTTAATGAAAGTTCTAGGTTTCTGTCATATTTAAGCATGCCTTCTGGCTTTGATTTAAATTTCTACAGCGATTATTTTAATACCTCGAAATATTTAAAAGATTTCCATTCCAACTCTAATTTCTATTTAAATTCTATTTTTAGATGCTACTTTCTAATTTCTATATCAAACTTTCAATAGTATCCCATTTTTATCTATAGAATTTTCTAGACTTTGCTCGATAAAATCGTGGAAATCGTCGAGTACGACGATTATGTAAGCACTGTTTTGATCGGTCGCTCATCAGAGAATTACTTTAAGTTAAGAGAAAATCATGATCGTTCTGGTAATAAAAATACATTAAATTTTATATATTTTAAGCGAGCTTGAATTTTTGTTTGCCGCCAAAAATACGAACGTTCCATATCTCGCTTTTAGGAAAGTGTACTCAGCTTAGAGGTTAACCGTTCTTCCGCCGCTTACTGCCATTTGTAGAGTGCAGGAGAGCGTGTAGTTTGTGCTGTTAGCGGTACTCGCTGTGCTCTTATCTGTGTGCGGGCGTGTGCGAGTGTCTGTTAATGTGTGTATGTGCGTGTTTGGCTGTGCGCATAAATCAGTTGACCACGCAAAAGTGGCTTTAAATCTGCGCGACTGTCGCTTGCATTTGCGTTATTGAAAATATAGCAACACTGTAAACACACACACACTTGAGCACTTTCATATGTGTACGCCCATTAATGCGCCCTACATGCTCAGCCGAACGCTGCCACTTGCTCACCTGTGCTCCAGCGACCACATACAAACGCACACAGCCGCAAGCGAACATGTGTGAATGTATGCTTATGCATGCATGTATATGTTTGTATGTATGTGTGCGCTGGTGTCCGCTAACAAAGTGCGCACTTTTGTAGACTCATTGTCATTTTCAGTTTTCTTGCCCACGGCCATAAAAAAACGGACACGAGGAATGAGCGAGCGAGCGAGAAGAGGCAGCAGCAGCAGCAACGGCGGCGAAGTTAGCTTATCGCACACTTTGCGCCATCTAGCGTCGGTTTTGCCATACGCTGTCGTTTCAGGTGCATGTGTGCGGCATATACATGCTTGTGTCTGTGTGAGTGCATGCAAAAACCGGTGTCGTGGTAGTGGTAGCGCTGCACACCTTGGTGTAGGTGCACCTCCAGCCCACGTTTGCCTTTTAGCTTGTTTAATAAATCTTCTCTTTCTCTTTTGGCGTTCTTTATGCCGCTGTTTTAGCCACATTTTTATGTGTACATGTTTTGCAAATGCATGCATTTGTATAAGTGTGTGTGTGTGCTTTTGTGTGTTTTAATGTCTGTCTGTGGATTTCATTTTTAATCTTTTGCACCTCAAGAGAGTTTTTATCTTAGCATGCGTTATTTTGCCTTTTTTGTTGACGTTTTCATTGGTCGAATTTGGTCGCAGATTTGGCGCTTTCAAGTTTGTTTTCCCTTGGCGATCTGGTAAAAATTCTTTTAAACCTTTTCAACTGCTTTTGTGCTTGAATTCGGTGTGAGCATAGAGCCACACTTGGTACGGCTAACAATTAGACTAAGCGTTGGTACGGCTGACTAGAGAAACGCATATGTACAGTTATGTTCGAAATAATAGTAACATTTCGAAATAATTGTTTAAATTATGTAACTTGTATGTTCGACGTAAGTAGACAATTTAGTGAAAAATTTACCTTGAATTCGAATGGAATAAGCGTAAAGCTTAATAAGTAATGTACAGTGATGTTCAAAATAATAGCAACATTTTCGAAATATTAGATAAAATTATTTAACTTGTATGTTTGACGCAGACAGTTTAGTGCAAAATTTAGCTTGAATTTGAATGAAAAAGGTAGAGCTTATTAAATAAGCTCAGGTTCTGCCCGAATATACCTTTCTGGCACATTGTACTTTAACAATCATTTCGAAAGTGTTCTGTTTATTTTGAACATCATTGTATGTACATATGTAGGTGTGAGTACATATGTTCAACACGATTTAAACGAGTAACTAGAATCAATTATATGTTAAATTCACGGAATTTCTTTAAAACAAAAAGAAGATTTCAAATAAAATAGGATCTTCTTTTTGAAAACCATAAGGAGTATGTAATCATAATTTTTATAGAAACTAGAAATCATAAAAAAGTTGTCCAAACTTTTTACATGTAGCTGGAAAGTCTTTCCAGTTGTTGGAAGAGGGAACAAAAATAGTGTCAAAATTAATGAGTTTGATTTATAATGATCAATTTATTTAGATCATAATAATAATTTATTTAGATCATAACTGTTAGTGAGAACGCTGCCTTACAGCGCCTGCACCATTTTATTAAATTGCCAACTGCACTGACACTTTTTGTTTGGCTATCATTAAATTTGACATACCCTGAAGTTTATAATAACAAAATTTTATGAAGCTGATAAGCACAATGAGATAGTTGCTTGTTGTTGAGCGATATTGCTGCAATATTCATAAAATTATAGTTTGTTATTATGCTGTAGTTGGCATAAAACTGAATGACAACAGCAAGACAACAAGACACCAATGACCGCCAGCAACAGCAACAACAACAACAAAAGCAAGAATATGATATATGCAGCCAGAGAGTGTCCATGGCATGACAGGAAAATGCAATTGCAGTGGAACAGGCCAAGGCAAAGGTCTTCCTTGCTCCTGCAAGACATCGACATAATCCATTGGATTAGCAAAATTTAATTTTGTCATCATGCTCATCCGCATGCTGACGTCGCCTTGCTGCAGTGGCTCCAGCAGCCATCGTAAGTAAATCAACCATGACTGCATTAAGGCAATTAGAAAGGAAAATTAATTGACGTTTGCTTGCGTTTTCATTAATGTCGTAGCACAAAGGCAAAACTTCATTTCAGCTTTCAATTAAAATGTATAAGCTATCATTTGCAGTAGCACAGTGAAGCGCCAACAAGTAACCGAATGTGTATGGAAATTCGTTTAAGTTTGTATTC
Organism: Neria commutata; assembly: GCA_963457695.1. NCBI lineage: Eukaryota > Metazoa > Arthropoda > Insecta > Diptera > Micropezidae > Neria > Neria commutata. The sequence goes on from OY735246.1 coordinate 50,271,739, forward strand.
CAAACTGAATGAAGGCAAGATATAAAGTGACGCTAAACCTTGAACTCATATACAATATAATAAAACAACTGAAACGATTGAAGATTTTCAAAATTTTTTCCTATTAATTTATTTAGTCTAGAAACACAAAGTATTCTTACAGACTAAATGAAAATATAACGATTTAAAAGAGATAACATTAACCTTCATCTGCCCCTGGTGTAGAAAACTACACATTGAGCATACACTTTTGGAATTTTCTCCAAAACGGCTTAATGAAATTTTTCCAAATTTTATGACTTTATCAACAGCATCGATTTACAGCTAAAATTGCATTTTTATCATAAACGGAAATTTTTTGCAGCCTTTATAAGAAAACTTACATTGTTGTCCCTTGTGTAGATTTCTACACATATGAAGGTAACATATGTTCGTGAGTTTTTGGCGGGAAAAAATACTGTTTTTTCTGCGCGTAAATATAAATCAGTGAATAAAAACAAAGTTGTGAAATACATTTATAAAATTATAAATTAAAAAAGCTCGCGTTAATGGCATAGAATATGCTTTTTTACTCTTCTTCCCGCCGAACATTGAAAAATTTTTTTTAACGTATTCGAATGTCTTTGTCATTGCAAAACATGGTGAGGGCTACAAAAAGGTTGACTAAAACTTATTGCAAGCATATATTGGTGTCCTAATTTTAGCTGGTATATATAGGCCAGTTTTAAGAGCAATGGTTTCGAAATTCGTGTAGTAGTTGAGTACCTAATGCATATAATATTAGATCTTAACGAAACCACACGAACCGAACACGGCCGCCCAGTTTTCAAAGCAATAATGTCATATATGAATCAAGTTATACGATTTCATGATGCAATGAATAGAAGGCAGCAAAAATCATCAGAAAAGTATGCTCCGATTCGTGAGAAATATGATAAGTGGTCTAGTTTACTGGTGAAATTTTATAACTCACATGAATGCGTTACTACTCGGTTTTCGAGGAAGATGCATATTCCGCCAGTATATGCCATAAAAGCATGAAAAATAGGGCATAATGTTTTGGTTGAGTGCGTGCTCGAACATCTTATACCCGTATATGGCAGCCAGATATGGTAGGCCTGGATCGGAATCTACAGAATCTTTACTATCAAATGCTACAAGCCATATCCCATCAAAAAGATCAAAAACTGTTCCGCCACAAGCAAAGGGCATATCAAGATGCCATATATGCTACGAAAACAATTTTTATCTAAAAACAATTTATATGAAACTATTTTCTGTTCTTTTTTAAAAATTGCATGCTAAAAAGACAACAATCGAAATGTTTGCATAAAATGCATTCAAGAAAAGCTACTACAAACTAGTTTTATATTTTAAACATGTTTTCTGAAGAAATATAATCAAGAAAAGGGCTAAGTTCGAATTATTGTAGCGAACATGCACTAAAATCCCATATGTGTAGAAATCTACAAATGAGGGTCCGCAACGTAAGTTTTTTTGAGGGGCAGATGAAGGTTAAATTATAAAAATAATGAATTAAGTATTTTCTTAAATTTAATTTAGGGAAAGGAAAAGTCTAAAGAATTCGAGTACAAATCAAACTCGTTAGGTGCTCTCACCATAGAAGTATTCGAGGCATAGTTACTTCCTTATGGAAATTACGGGTCCTGACCGGAATGGAAAAAGGTATTCGCTCAAGTAGCAATGGACAGTCTATAGTAAAGCAAATTATATCAAACACAAAAATGAAAGCATAAATAGTTCTTCTAATGTCAAAATATTTCAAGTCGATTAGCCGACACCTTACATTATACGATGGAAATGGATCAAAGCTCATATAATTATTTTCTGAAGTAAAGAATAATGTACATACATATATATCTTTACTCACAAGCCAAGCTGCTGAAATCCATTTCTGGTTCATATGAAATATTTGAAATAAAAACCAAGTTAAGATTTATGGCTTATAAGCAAATAGATACAAAAACGAATGCATGCACAAGTATTTCCTTCATATGCCTTTAAAGGTATTAAAATATTACGATTTGAGAGAAGTTCTTTTCCAACTTTCCATAGCAATTCATTTAAGATTGCGCATACGTCACGAAGTACAAAGATAGGCCATAAGGCCAAACTTCTAATGGAAGTTAATTTATATGTCTGTCAGTCTCTTTGTATATCTATCTGTTTGTCAGCGTCTGTTCCGCGCCTGTTGTTGACCTGCATGCCACAGTCGCATCAACTGTCCATTTGACCAGCTCCGCTGCCCGTTTGACCACTGCTTGTACTCATTTTGCGGCTGTAACCGGTTATGCCCTAATGACACACATACCAATATATGCATGCTCACATGCTTCTTCTCGGTCTGCTTCTTCTTTGTTTCACTTAAACACGCATAAATCTGTTTTAATGCTGGAAACAATCCAGACAAATGTCAGAGATTACTTACAGATTTGGTAACATGATTCATAAATGTCTTAACACACGCCAGGACACATGCAGCGACAAGCACTCACACACACACACACACACACACACACACAGGCACCACATATGCAGTGATACGTGTAGGAGCATATTACTGCAGGCACACACACACACGAACACACAATTAAATATATATATAACTATAAAAATATACACACACATACAAACACAAGCATAACAATTAAATCCTGATTAATAGTAGTTTCGGCAGCAAAACTTCTTCTATGCAGACATTTTTATAAATAAAACATGACACGAAACGTTGCCAGCAGAGTTGCAGGAAACTCTTTGGCTAGTGCGGGTGTGGTACGGGGGTGGGGGAGCAGCATGTTGGCAACTTGGCTGAGCAAAGGCTTCGCCTAGTGTTTTAGCACTAGTCGCATAAGTTGTATTAGAGTTAGTGGCGGCCGTAAAATCTGTAACCTCTAAAAGCGCGGGCAACAAAGAGAAGTGAGGCGTGCGGGTGACTGGAAAACAAACACTGCCCTACTGCAATCACACACACGCATGCACATACATAAACACAAAGCAACACAAATTGATTTATTTCTTTAGCTGCAAAGTGGCAAACTGGAGCTGAATAGTAACGCAGATACACACACACGCACACGCACACTTACAGAGGCATGTGCTGAGGCTTGTGTATGTAGTAGGCCAAAAATCAGGCATCAAGTATAGAGTGTGTCTGCTTGTATGCCCCCGTGCGTGTGTGTGCAGCATGCGAAAGTGTTAGAAGATTTATGAGTCTATGCCTAAAAGTAAAAAAAAACTTTACGAACGAATCGAATTTATTAAAAATGTCTCATGTTGCCATTGCATAGAGAGTGCTCATGGAAAAGCATTAGCAAGCGTAAAGTGATAAATTGTTGAAAAGTTTAGAGGTAGACATGCAGAGTAGGGCATTTTTATAGAATCGATCTATCAAAAAAGGCAAAGCAATTGACAAATTAAAATTGACAACATTTTGAAAAACAGCAGGGTGCATAGCTCAGGATTATATATTACTGAACAAGCATATATGTATGTATGTGCGTATAGAGTGTCTAATATTTGCGAAATGTTGACGGAACTGTCTTTAGTGAAATAAAAGTGATTTTCTTCAAAAGGAAATCATGCAGAAAGCAGATGAAATGAAGAAGGAAAACTCACAGAAAGGTAAATGGTCATAATACCAAAAGTATGCAATACACTGTGCACTACACGGAAAGAAATTTATTCTTATGTTATAACTGTCGTAGACCAAGTCGAGAAAGTCATTGTCACATACTGAAAATTTCAAGGTTACACCCAATATATTTTTGGTAATTTGTCAAAGGCGTAAACGTAGCGAAAAACATTTTTTTTTAAATTCACTTCAGATTTTGGGTGTGAGTTTAAATTCTAATTGGAAATAGAACCGAAATTTTTAAGTTCGCGCTGTGGAGCAACAAAGTGTAAAAAAGATATTTTGAAGTATTGTAAAGAACAAAATTCCAAAATGTCTTCAAAATCTGAAAAATATACCAACAAGAGAAGAAAAATCAAAAACAGAAATATGAAATCATTTTATTTTCAAAATTGCTGTAAAAGCTTTAAAGTATACAAATGGGATGAATGAATCGAGATTGCTTATTCATCTAAAAAATTATTTTCATAAACAAAAAATTTAAAAATTTTCGTAAAATCTGTAATGATATTTAAGAAATCGTATAATATGTGCTGAAAATCAATGAAAATCAGCAAAATGGATGGAATCTGCTAACATATTTTGAGATAATTTAAAACTTATGAAACTACTTCGAAAGCTTTAAAATATATCTAATATGAAGAAAAAGCTATGAGTTCACAAAGAAATTTTAAAACGAATATTTAAAGAGGATCAAAATTTGTAAAAAATATTGAAAAAATGTTAAAACATTACAAACTTTGAAATATTTAATATATGGAAAAATAAAAATTATGTGTGTGCATGAAAAGTGCAAAAAAAGGATAACTAAAAAATCAAAGGAACACAAACACACGTACGTAGAATCAGACAGCAAATGCGGAAAGCAGTGCTGCCAACAAGGCATACAAAAAAGCCAACAGCGAACAGCAGAGAGAGAAAAACACGCGTACGCGCTGGCACGCTGCTGGAATAATTTGCGGTCATGTTTTATTAGTCCGCCGGGATGCATTAAGTTTTAATGATTTATGCAGTAAGTTGTATTTGCATGCCTGTCTTTTTTGTAGCTTTTTATGCCCGGCTCCCTTTCTCCCTCAGTTCTCTACACGCAAGTTTGCCCCCATTGCTGCGCTGAGGTCGGAAATTGAAGTTGCAGCGGGCACTTTGTGGTCAAGGCTTTAAACATTATAGCCACTGCCCAGGGTCGAGGGCTACGAAGAGGAAATTGTTTGCTTAATTGATCCATTACGCCAGAGGGACATGTGAGGAGCACTTCGCAGCGATAGAGCGAGAGATATTTAATATCTTGCAGTTCGTTTTGTAAATTTGAATGGCCTTAACTGCTTCTCAAGCTATTTTTAAAATATAAATATGTGATTTCCTCTGTTAATCGCTTTATTCTATTACTAATGTTAAAATTATGGAACCTATTTACTATGGAAACTTGTGCCGTGGTAATGGTAATCATGTTATTCTTTGTTTTGCTTCTCTTTTTTTAAGCAATCCTTTCAGTTTAGCATCTATTCAAAGAAATTAAAATTCAGGCTGCGTTCAGCCCTCAGCAATTTCTTAAATTGAATCTTTAAATATACCAACTAAAACTAACAAACAGCAGCTAGAAGAAAGATTTTATAAAATTCAGAAATTGAAGTTAATCGATTTGGCAATTGAAGCATTCATATATTGTTTAGGAATGTTTTTGTTTCCATTGATACAGTTTGCTTTCATATCAGAAGAGGTGAAAATGAATAGATGAAGGTAGTTTTATTGGCTGATCACTATAACACTAACTTTCCCTACATTGTTTTTACCCTAGATAATTCAATTAAGTTTCTGCTACAATTGAAGCTACTTCAGGAGCATCAACTCACAAAATCCCTGCAAATATTTACCTGGCAAATTCAATCACTTCACTTCGATGTAATTTACACTTAATCAGCACATTTAAGCCCCGCTGGCAAATTGATTTCCATTCAACGCCTGCCAAGTTGAGGGGAGGACGCTTCTGCAACTACACTTTGATGGCTCTGTAAAACCCTTAAAGCTTTTCCTTTTACACTTACCTCATTTACTTGACTACTCTTGCAAGCAGCACACACACACTGCTCCTTCTGCTTCCGCTATTGCCACCCTTTTTCTCTTCCTCTTTTCTTCGGATGCTCTGGCCCCAGCCCATTTTATTGCACTTTTGCATTTCAATCACAAAATCCGTGTCACTTGAGCTGCCAAAGCATAAAAGAATGCAATTAATTCCAACTTTTATTTATGTTTCCAGAGCGGCTCCAGCGCCCACTGACGGTGTTAATTAATCAAAGCAACGCTGTGCAGTGTCAAGTTACGGCTGTGCCGCGCTCGTTCGGGTTTAAAATGACACGTGCCACTTTACGCTCAAGTATCCTTTACAGTTATTTTCTTTGCCGTTACTTTGCTGACCTTTCGAATTGGAAATTCTTCGACTGTTTTGCAGCTTTCTTCTGTCAAGTTCGCTCCAATTGCATGCGTTTTCTGCCAACTCAAGCGCTTTTGAATTGTCAAATGCACGCTTTTCATTAGATTCTTGGATTTTAATTAAAATTCAAACCATTTGGCCTTTTATTCGACTATTTTTGAAACTTAAAAATCACGTTTTTGAAAAAAGGTAAAATGATTTATAACAAACTAGATGACCCGGCAAACGTTGCTCTGGCTAAAATAATAACTTTATTCCAAGATTTTATTTGAAATGTAGTTTTGTTTAATAGAAACTAAAATTTATCATATTTTCTTATTAATTTATAATATCTGTTTACTTGGGGAAAAATTTTTGAGCCGATTGCTAATTAATTTGTAGTGTTAACTGTAAATTCTGTCATTGCAACAAATTTTTTGGTACAAATTACCAACTTATTTTTGTTAAGTGCACGTTTAAGCCGAAATATTCAACGTTTCACGTTGGATTCCAATTTTTTTCTGTTTCGAAAGCGTTTGTGCCAAATGACACCGTCACTTTGCAATTTGCCACAGTTCAGTGAAGCGTTTGTGAATTTTGATCGAACTCGCACAAAACGTTGGCATTTCTTCCCCTCAATGCCGATGCCTCTTTCCTATTATTTCCACATAGTATGCTGCCGAAACCCGTGTGAATTGCCAATTCACGCTGCGCCAACGAACAATTACGCTTTACGCTCTTCTGCACTGCTATAGCAATTCCATACACATACAATCCGAAAATCATGCATACACACACACACACATTTGCGCGCGCGGTTTGCCCAAATTAAAACGAAAATCGCGCGTTAATTTCATTTAAAGTCGCTAATGAAAAATCATAATGCGGAAATTATGAGTAGTGCAGCCGGCATGACCGCCGCCGCCGTTGCCGCCATTACTAGCCGCCAATGTATTTAGTCTGCGTTTGCGAATGTGTGTGAGAATATGAGTGGAATAATGCGCCTTTTGTGACTATGATTGCATATTTGCAGGCGTGCGGCTGCCATTGCACACTGCATGTGCGTCTGTGTATGTGCTGTGAAATTTATTTATGCCAGCAGTTGGCAGAAATCGAAGCCACAACCAAATTTGAAAGCAATAAAAAGTCACATTTAATAAATCGAAGCTTAAATCACTATCGAAACTAACAAAACCGTTTCAATCGATGATTTTAAAGACTAGAATGAAACAAATTATGACGCTTTTATTAATTTTAGAATAAAAAACCGATTAAACCCATGTGAATGGTTTTTGGTTTTTAAAGCCTAGCTTAAAAAGCATCCCTCAATTAAAAAACCTCATCGTTCCAGTTAGATTGATGCTAGCGAAACCAATTGAAAACAGCCAATTGCTAAACTTTTCTCAATGAAGAAGTACACTCGAAACGTCTATGCATATATGTGGGAATTCCTGTCGAGACTACTGACAAAATGCAAACCTGCGTGGACGACGTGATTTGACGAGACGCAGACTGACAGTTAACGACACATTTGAATACTTAACGACATTAAGGAACGCGTGACTTTACGCCCTACTGCTGACGAGGACAGTTGACACTCGACCATCGAACGCGACGCATCGCAGTATGCGTTATTGAAATAAAGTGAGAGTTTCAGTAAAGTAGACAAAGCGGGGGGCCATCGAGAAAGCCTTCCTACATATATGTATACTACTAATCCTCACAGACTACCTAAAAGAGTGCATATAGCAATACGATTAAGAATAACTACAAAATGGAATACAATAAAGTAATGGCTTCAGTTTGTCTTTGGGCAAAACTATAGCTAAGGATTTTTTATATAGGGTTAGATTAGCTTAAGCTGTCTGCCGAAAAAAGCCACGCAAACACCCTGTTGGGTCCTAAGCGATACCAGTTACAGTTCCGTTTAGAAATGGTCAAAGTAGTTATCTGTCAGAATTTGGGTGTGTTTAACACGATTTCCGAATAGGTTTGATACCTAGTTTCGAGACCTGTTCGAGCTCTTAAAAGATTGGCGCTCCTAAACAAATCAGACGAGTTCTAGCGATGCCGTGGCAGGAGCACAGTATGTGTTCCACGGTCTTCCTGCTGCTGTCGTAGTTCGTTCTATCCATTCTATGTGCATTTGTTGCTACAAGGCAGTGTCACGTATGTGCACCTATGATAGCTCTACATTCTATTCTTCGAAGAGTCAGTATATACCTTGTATACTTTTCTTCACAGGATTTTAACAATGTTTTGGAGGTCGCGCTGGTGCTTAGCTTATTCCACCTGGCCCTCGTTTTTCCTTTCATGCATTCCTTTAGTTGGCTGTAGAATATATCTATATTGAATATATATATATATATATATATATATATATCATATCAATATCTTACAGACAAATTTCCAACCATTACTTGTAGGATCTAAATTATGAACACTTCCGGTATGAAACCGATCATGTAATTAACATTTAGTATATGGAAAATTATAAAAAATAACCCACCACTACTCATTTCAATTTCAAACCCTGATATATATCTCAGTATATTTGCATAAAACTTATGTCTTTGTATGCGTGGCAGCAGCAAAAAATCCAATGCATATTTGTAGGCGCATAAAAAAGCTGTCAATTTGTTTGCCCATTTGCTTAGCAGTGTGTAAAATGCGAACAGCCAACAAGTAGGCATGCACTTGTATGAGAAATATGCGAGCGTGTATATGAGTGTCAAAGCTTTTTCATTTTCAGTTTACGCTCTGCTGCATGCACACACGAACTCATACACTCACGCACACACACACATACTCAACTCGACTGCATTGCATATACAGCAAGCGCAAAAAAGCATTCAATTTAGACACAAATTTTGCCATTGTCACTAACAATTTATGCCAGCTTTGACAATGCATATGCATGTGTGTGTTATGTGCCTGTGTGTGTGCATATGAATTTTAACAAATTAGCAGCAAATATTTTGATAGTGCCGATGTGATAAATATCACATTTTTTATGTTCAATTTTGCTGTTAAATTAAAATGTCATAAGCATTTTCGAAATGGAAAATATGCCAACAAATGGAAAATGTTTGATGAGATAACGATAAATTTTTTATGTTTTGCACACTGACTGAAATTATTTGTTTCAATTTAGTTATGTTTTTTCGAAAATCATTGAAGAGTGGTCAAGGCAAAAATTATTTACTTTCATAAACAAAATTTCACTGGAATTAATTAACTTGATAATCTCTTGATGGAGTTTTTGAGGTGAGATTGCGAACGATATTGGAGTACTTTATAAGTAATTTTCATTTCCAAAATATTAAATTTTGTTTTCTGCGTACTTTTTAAGTAATAAAGAAATTTTTAAAATCCTTTTCTTCAAAATCAGCTTAGATTTGGTTAGATAAATAAAAAGCCCTAATGGATCGTAAACGATACCAAATGTCGGTTATATAAGAGTACGGGATGTAGTGGAAATCGCGTGGCTTGCTGAGCTGTAGGAAACAACAAAGCTGGGAGTTATCTCTCTTGTGAGAAACTCTTCTTTCGGAAGTACAAATTAAAAAGATTTCTTTTGCTAGTGAAGAGAAAGGACGCTTCCAACTTTAGATTACAAGTATATATATTCATTTTAGAACTCCAAGATGTCGTTTTCTATAGAAACTTACATTCAAATTTGTTTGCAGTTCAATGATATCTGAATTCTATCAGATCGCTGGTTAGTCTTTCGTTAAAGAACCATTGTCCAGTCATAAAGAAACTGTTGCCTGACAGCATTTGAAACGTACTAGTAAAACATTTTAAAACTAAATTTTCGAATCTAAGACTCAACATAATAAATCTTTATAAAAGATTAGTAGGTATATATATATTGCTGGATTCGTGCTGCTATTGAAGGAAATACTAAGCCCATATTTAGAATATTTGTTAAAGGAAATTTCCTTGCGTAGCGGAAAAGCGAATTATGGAGTGTGCTGAGGGGTTCATATTAGTTGTCTTCGGATTTACGTTTGTTTATGTGTGCCTGCATATGTGTGCCTGCATATGTGTTTGTAAAATTTAAGTGGTAAGTTTGCAATGATCCCAAAACAAAAGAAACAGCAAACAAACTAAGACTTGCTTCAAAAGCGGATTAGAACTGAAATGTAAATGTTTAATGACAGCAAAAAAAAAAACAGAAAAAACAACAACAAAATCTATCCAACAACTATTTACATACATTCAATGGCAGTGGTTACATGACAAACAGCTGAAGTGTGCTGTTGCATTCAAGCATATGTGAGATCGTGTGTGTGTTACATGTGCATAAGTGTCCAGCCAAATTGTGCGTGCGTGTGTGTGCATGTATGAGTCCAAAGATGCACATGCATAAGGCATAATATCAGTTGAATGAAAATGTGTTCGTATTATTATTTTGGACCATGGTTAGTGGAGTCTCTAAAATTCTTGCAAAAAGATGAGACAGAATATTGCCTATTGATATTTTATCAAGCAGAAGAAGAAATATAAACGCTGGATAATATAAAGAAAAGAAAACACGTACTCTAGAAGAATGGAACATAGATACATTGAATGAAATTTAAGGAAGAAATTCAGCCAAAGAGAGTAAAAGATGTTGGCAAATTAATAGTAGATGAGATCGGCATGGAGGGGAGAAAAATAAAAAGATAGCAATTCAAACATCACTGTGAAAGCAAGTGAAAAAGATGACCAACCTGATGGAAGTTAAAAGACATAAAAGCGGGAGAAATAAGAGAAAGAGCAGAAAGAAAGAAGATAGGAAACTAGAAAGAAATGAATAAACATGCCAAAAAATCATAAAAGAAATCATTGAAAGAGAAGGGAAGCAGTTTATGGGTTTAGAATAAGAGAAAGGATAAAAGCAGAGAATGTCTGGAAATTATGGAACAATATTGCGAAAGGAAGAAAGAACAGGAAAAAATTTAGGCAAAGTAAGAAAGAAGGGCATGAAAAGATGCATGACGTCAAGCATGAAAGGTATGCAGATATGTGCCATTGACTTCAAAAAGTAGATTTTAGCCGAAAAAGAGTAAAAAAAAGGCTTAAATTTTAGGCATGAAAAAACTGAAATTTCAGAATATAAGGCTGTAGGAATAAGCAAGCAACTTCGCGCCTACTCCCCTCAGCACTACCCTACCACGCATCGCCCACAAAAGTACAGAAAAGCAATAATTAACGGCGTAATTGATTTTGATAGTCCGAAAGTTTTACATCGATAGAGATTTGCCAGAAACGAACACTTTACTGCGAATACAACCTCACATCCACATGCACATGCTACACAAACACACAGACACATATATGGCTAAGCCGAATGCGCTTTTATATGGTAATAAGAACAAAATGCAGTGTTAGCCATTATCCTTGCTGGCCGTTCGAAGTTTAGCAAAACACTGCTTTATAGCAACAGAATAGCAACAACAACATTCTTAAAGATTACAACTGGCCACAGTGTTTACCATTGGCAGTTGTAGAGTAATGAAAGCAGCAGCCAGGAATTGCAGTCCAAGCTGCTTTGTCACTTCACAATGGGGACTAACTTGTATGAGCAGAGCCGTGGGAAATTTATTTAATGGGGAGGAGGGGCTTGAAATTATTTATAAGCATAAGCTCGTGTAATCAAAGCCAAGATCTAGCCTTTTCGTATTAAATTGTGTGAGCTCGATCTATACATCAACAAGTTAAGGGAACCTACAAATTTATTCTATATTATTTTAAAGAGTTTAAGCTCACTTTTAGCATTGGCTAAGAATGTCTTCGATGACTTGCAAATTCTTCGCGCGAGATGGCGTTGCGTAAAAAATTATTTAAAAAATTTAAAAAAATTTAAAAGCAAATTTTCATGAAAAGCTTGCATCTGGGAATTCAAAAGGCCTTGAGTAAAATATGAGCGAAGTTGGCCGACGAATAATTCAAAGCAGTCAAAGGACTCTCGCATTAGAGAACCATCTCGCAGCCACTAAGCCCCTGCACACATTTCCTCAGAGCTTTACTTCAGCGTCGTTCCTAGTACACTAGCCCTACAATCCCGACGACTTTGCTTATGCCTTGGGCTTTTACTGTCCAATCGCCAATGTGTTTGCTTATCCTCTCGCTTATCCTTTGCATTGAAAGCAGCTGTCAAAATTAACCAAAATCATTTTACGCACCCTTCTTGTTTTGCACTTGCAACGGGGATGCAGCTGGAACAAGAGGATTATGCATCTGCATATATGTAAGTGTTATTGTGTGTTCGTGTGCATGCGCATGCATGTTTGCTTGTCTGCTTGTGTGCTGATGCCTCCGGCAAGGAAGCTTTTAATTAAAAGCTTATCTTCTATTTGCAAAATTCCCACAATATGCAATTTTAATTAAAATGCAACACTCTGTTTGAAGATGCTCGCCAAGAATGGGTACTCGCGCGTATGTGTGTGTGTGTGAGCTGCAAACACAAAGCATTTCAACCACTGTTCGGTCAGTGAAATGCAAATAATCGAATATTTGTGCCGAGAGGTTCCCGAGAATTGCACGCAAATGCCTTCAGCGTTCGATATTGCAGAAGTTTGGCAATTTGCTGCAGTTTCTATGCAAAAGCAAAAGCCCGAATTATTGCGGATAATAGCTTATGTGATAATGTAACTGGCCACTTTGTAATGTGTACTTAAATGGTAGCATAGAAGCTATGGCTTAGCGCCTTCAACATCACATTTCAGTGCCTAAAATGTATAAGAAGTTTGCGTATCCAGCGATCATGTTCTTCTATGTTCTCAAAATTTGCTCCTCATATTAAAAAAATATCATAAATTTTATGCATTTTTAATTACTCGCAGAAGCACTTCTTAAAATATCAATTTGGTTGTTGTCTGGAATTAACATAAATAATTTTTAACAATATATGTATTTACGATTTATACAAATAAAAGTTTTCCTATCGATAACTGTTGAATGTTGTTTAAAATCTAATCGAAAAATGATTTGTCAATGACATAAAATTTTTTACAATATGATTTTAAGTATCTCTTAATGCATAGATTATTAATTTTGTAAAGAAATTTTTGCATCAATGTTTCAAACGCGTGATAATTGGTATGTTGATACGAACTGAAAAGGGTCTAGGAGAAATATTTTGAGCCATATTTTGAATAAATTCACAAAGCAATATTTGGTTATATGTGAATTTTTTAAACACTTATATTTAAAAAATATAGTAAGAGAGGCCTTATTTGTTAAGCAACCAATGTTCGAAATAGGTTTTTATATAAATATTAATATTTTTGGAGTGCTATTTCAAGTAAAAATTTTCTTAGCTTTAGCTCATGGCCACATTTTGTGTTGAGTTTATACACACACTCATGATAATGTTTCTCTTTGCTGCTTCCGGTAACGGAAATTAAACAGATTCCAGTGCATACTCTTTCTCTATGAAACTATGAAATAAACAAAGACCGCGGCATGCTTCGCATGTATTTTAAAAATTCTTAACATGATCGTTAGAACAATAACAACTATTCAAAGTTTAAAACAACAAGAATCGGCGGATCAACAACAAAGAAGCGCCTGAGAAATGCTAGAACAATTTTCATAGCTTATAATTTATGCATTTGTTAGATATAACTAAACTAAGCACACAGCTACACACATGCACAAGAAACACACACTCCTACAGCTACATGCTAAGTCAAGCCACTGGCAGCTGCAGCAAAAGTTTGACTGCATTTGTTGTTTATGCTTTTATGCCGCGTACGTGTTTAAAGATGCAAAATAGCAACAAAACTCTGTGCATGGTGGAATGGGAAGGGGCGAGGGGACACGGAGTGAACGCTAATGCCAAAGCTAATGCAGTAGCATTTTTTGTCTAGGCGCTGCTCATGTAATAGAGAACGCTGCTAGGCGTGTTTGGCATATGCTCATAAATTCCAGCTGCAATTTTGCTTTAATTTATGCCGCGTTTGTCGCTTAGTAAAGCCAGCGCAGTAACTTTGCCGCTTGCCAAGCTCGGAAAATGTGTCATAGTTGCTGCGACAAAGAGCATGACTAAGGGGCAAAGGGTGTGATAAAAGAAAAACAAAAAACTGATTCCCACCTAAGCACGATTTTTCATAGCTCGAATTTCTGAAAAATAACCTAACTGAAAAAGATTCTAGTTTGATCACCCTTAAAGCGGGTATGATATAAAATCTGTTGGTTTTTTATATGAGTTAGTTGCAAAGTCCAGCTTGTATAATCGTTCATAAGACCATTTTGCCTATATAGCAAAACATTTTCAAAAAAGAATGTTTCTAAATCCAAGCATTCATACTATTATTTATTAGTATCGAATCCGGAAATTTGAGCTTTTTGCCGAGGAGAGCTACGTTCGCTATATGAACAACAATATATTATTTCACTTAAAGTTTGTAGTTGTATGCAAATTTATGAATAAATTCAATTTTTTAACCCTCTTTCGGCTGTTCAGTCACCCGGACTATCAAAATTTATTCATTTATATTTTTCGAAGTGCAGACTCAGGACGATTGATGGGCACTCTCTATCATTAACTTCATAGAATCTGATATCAGTGCTCTTTTAAACTATTCCCAATTTGTCCCTAAAATGGCCTCTATAATGCAGAATATACCAGAAGTTGCTTCGTCAGCCGGAATGTGTTATATAAACTGTCAGCCGAACTAGGATGAAGAAAAGTGAATCACTTGTATATAATATAACCAAATATAATATAAAATTTGACCGGAAAACCACATTTGCAGCATATTAACAACTACCGTGGTGACAAGCTAACGTTATTCCTCTTATACTCGAACTATAGAGATAGCAATTAAGATCAAGCGGAGAACCTTTTCATGACAAGGAGTGCACTCGGCGCATTCTCTAACTAGCTGTCCGACTAGAACCCATAGATATTCCTCTTAAATTTCATGTACTCTGTAATCAAATAAATCGAAATCACTTTTAAAAATGTTAAGCACAATACAAAAATTTTTTCAATTGCAACTGTAAGGTTACTTTTTAGCCGGCAACATTCAATAGCCAATGCATATCTACTTCAGCACGACACAATCCGCAGCTTCCTACACTTTGTTGCCGCACAAAAATGGTTAAAACATTGCTTAACCAACATCCAATTCTGCATATGCGTTTCTAAAAACCAATTTTTTTAAACGCACATTGACCCCAAATCCAAAACCGCCAATTCTTTCTGCTTCCGCTTATGCGCTCAATCGCTTATTCATTCATACAGGCAATCAGTCTCTGGCGTCCGTCAAAATGCGTTTTGCCATCTCTAGCATTGGCAAGCGCTTGTTTGTATTGGCGCAGGCGGTTTTCATATTGAATTTTTCTCAATTTTTAGTTAGTTTCCGCTTTGCGCACGCACGCACACATACACACATACAGCACACAAGCAATCGTTTTGCATTTTTGAATTTTATTTTTTCTTCGTTTTGCTGTTTCTTTTTGCATGCAATTTTGGCAATTTATGCCAACGCACGCCAGCGTGTCCTTCACAAATCCTTTTAACCAAACTATGTTTACACACGGCGGTCATTTGTGCTTCATTTTGCATTCAGAATGTGCCTCGAATAGGTATCAATGCATGAAGGGGGACTTAAAGGGTGAAAAAGTCCTTGTTAAGTTCTGCTTTTCACAATCAATCCCTGCTCTACTGTATTTCACAGAACCTACGCTGCTGCTGATATGCGGCAGTGATAGATGTTTGCGGTTGTTGTGGTTTTGCTGCTGCCGGCATGCGTTGCCATAGTTCAGTCCCACCCCGCAACTCGCAAATATGTAAATGTTTACCAAAAAAGGATTATTATTGGTTTTTTGCTTCCGTTTTCATATTAACCTGCACAACGGCATGCAAAGGAAAGCTGCGATAGTTCACAGCTGAACTGTTTGAGTTTACCAAGGGATGACAATTTAAAAGAATGACAATTTTGTTTAATAGTTCGAAACAATTTATCAATGAAGCGGATTAACGAGCTGGAGCGAAGACAGGGACTTGCGCTGTGCTTAGTAGAGAGATAAGAGAAGGTGGAAGAGAATATATTCGTCAATAATTTAAAGCATTTAATAATTTAGCGCGCTAATGACGTTTGTTTGTCCCGCTACAGCGTGCAGTCGTTTCGAAAATTGTAGCTAGTTTCACTCACATTTTAATGCTTTGTAGCTGACACCCTGTGCTGCGCTATATCACTCACAACAAGCAAAATATGCAAAGAGGGTTGGAAAAAATCCAAATAAAAGAAAATTCTCAAATAATAAATTTGCCACAATTATAGATATTTTAGGAATTATTATGCATATCTAAAAATAGTTCGTAATTTTTTAAGTGCTATAACTAACAAATTGTTTGAAATTAAAAATACTGGGGAATTTTGCTTGTAGAGTTCTTTTTGCTCCATCAGGATTTTCTCTCGCAATTGGAAAGTTAAAGAGCATGCCTTAACAGCTGTTCTGCTGTTCTTACAAAGATAAATGAATATGAATTCTTAATTAAAATTTTAATAAAAATTTCGTAAAATGTGCTTTTTAATAGCCTTTTATACTGTTTTCTCTTTTTAGTAATTTATTTTAAAGAAATAGCATGCCCATTTCCCTAAGCCGAAGTTTACTTCACCTTTTTAGTGCTCTGAACGTCATAAATACCGTTGCATTTATGTTTGCTTACACAACAACTTTGGGGCTCTCTCAATAACTCTCGCGCGCTCTCTCTCTCACTGCAAAACTGAAACCCCACTGGAAGTCAACGCCGCTCTCCTACATGGTGCATGCGCGTTGCCCCCCAAAAGCAGCATTTCCTCTTTGGCTGTAATAAAATTTCCCTTTTGGGAAAACATAGCAACAACAACAACAACAGCAACCAGCGAGCAATAGTCAACATACAAATTGCTACAAAAATATGCGCGGCCCATGCACAACTCGTGCTTCGTGCCTGTTGACGATGACGCTGACGAGTCGAACGACTGCCAGATTTGCTCTCGCTGAAGCACAGCGTCGAGCAAATCTTCAGTTACTTTGATAATGTCAAGATGAAAGGGTGCGGCGACTGCTGCGTGTGAATTTTGTGCGCTGTTTAAATTTAGTGACTGAAAAGCGGTTTATATAAACGCGGCTGTAAATAAAGCGAATAATTAAAAATGCATGCGAAAATTGTGCCAAATATGTGCCTAAGCAATTTAGAAAAACAAATCAATTAAAGTTATAAGCATATTTTAGGGCGCTGTGCGTGCGCCAAAAGTGTGGACAAGTGACGAAAAAGTCTATGAAAGCTGGCTGTAATGCATCTGCCAGGCAAAAAGGAACAATTATTACCAATTTAATTTCCGCACAAAACTAACCTCAAACTTCAGCTTAACAAAAAAGTTAGCACTAACGGTATTAAAAGTTGGAACATTCTCTGTGCAAAATTGTCATAATTCATGTAATACGCTTGAGATTTCGCATTTGTTGTTGCTATGTTTATAATACGAGCATAACGGGCAGTGGTCTGTGCTGGAGCGAGTGATCCAAAGGCAAAAGTACAAAGGCAAAACAACAACAACAACACAACAACAGCAGACTAAATTAGTAAAACATAAAAGTTTGTTTGCTTTTTGATGCAATTGCTGTGTTACGTGGGCAACAACAAAAACAACAACATACGTATATTCGTAGCTACGAGTGTGCCATACATTTTACAGTGCAACTTAAATTTTTGACCATTTCAAAACATTTCTGCAGCCGGCATATGAAAAGACAAGCTACAACCCCTGCCAGCGAGTGAGCGGCGTAAAGTTTATGATTTGTTATCCTCGAGGTAAATATTGCACGAAATTGTATCAAAATGTGCTGACGGTAGCAGGTCTACCTACATATTGTAGATATGCGTGTGTGAAGCAGGTGAAGGGGAACATAGGGCATGCATAAGTGAAGCTGTTCAAGTTAGCAAAGCCGCACAGTGTTTGGAAAAAGTTACGCCACAGAAAAACGTAAACAATTCCCAGTGGAGCTGTTTTTGTTTTTTGCATTCTCAAGTTTTCAGCTATGCTGTAAAATAAATAATTTTGGGAAAATAATTCGTTGAGAGATGCATAAGTAAAGCTTAGAAGAACTGCCATGTGATGGTTATTACATTGAATTGCTCCTGTCAGGCATTGAATATTGTACTACATATTGACTATTTACTCAATAGAACCAGACCTTGTTCTCGGTTTGAATAAAGACAAGAAAATTTTAAAGGAATGGTCGAAATAACTTCTTATAATCCAAGTAGAAACTACATATGTACATGCAAAATTTCAAAGAGATATTAAAATAACAAATGCACTTATAAATTTCTTTAAGATGCATCTACAGAAGCCACTCTGAGATACCAACTGCTCTGCAAAATTTAAATTGCACTAGAAAAATGTTTCAAATTAATTTTTTTGTCGAATGAGTATGGCAAGAGTTCATATGAGTAATTATGGGAGCTCATACAAGAAATCACTGGGTGCATTTTCTATTAGAAAGAAGTGCTATACCCTCGCCTTTTTATATTCACCATTGGATTTCATAATAATTATTAGTGGTATTTCCATATGCGCAATTTCAGCGTCACTTTTTTTATATGACAGCTCTTCTGTGACCCGAGTGTTGAGCTTAGAGAAACTCTTATCAGCATATGCCAATTAAAGAATAGCTACAGCTGAATAGAAGCATACCAGTCTGCTACCCAAGTGATAATTCGCTGCACCTTTGCTCTAAGATAAGAAGTTCCAGCCAGCTCTCAAGAGCCAAATATTAGCGATAGCTTGCTAGTATATGTGTGCTGCCATTGTTGAGGGTACAGTGCAGTGCAGTGGAGTGGAGTGGCTTGCTGTGGTGTTATTTCGCCACAACCTGGCCATACACGCACACTCACACAATAACCCCATTTCAAGTGAGCAGCACGAAATCTGACCCGAATAGAAGCTAGCTCGCTGCTGTTGCTATTTTGCCTCCTCCACTTTTTTGCTCGTAACCAATTCTCTGTGCAGTACGTTCGCTTGATGGTGCGTTTTTGTGTGCAGCTTTTGAGGAGCTAGAGTATGTGTGTGTGTGTGCACAGTGGCGTTTTGTAGCTGCAGGAAATGCCAGTCCAGAGCAAAATAAAACTACTTGAAACGTTAAATGCTGTTATTGCAAAGTGCATTCACACATAAACACTCACACATACATATACGCAGGGAAAACCCACTCACATGGCACACAAAACATGTGTGTGTGTGAGCACAGCTGTGTCTTTTTCTTGCTGTTTGTTTTTGTTTTTGCGCAAAGCACTATTTTGTGCATATGTGTTTGTGCTGGCGCCACTAATACACACACACACATGCATACACATTCACTTTCGCTGCCACAAAAAGCGCATAAGCATTGAATTCCCAAAGCCCCAAGCAAACAAATTTAAAAAAAACATACTGCCGCACTTAAAAAAACGCACTTTACGAATACAGATCATATTTTGAAGTTCAGCGTGATCAACCAGTTTAGTCAACGTTAAAATGCTTTTATATGAATGCTGCAATTGCCAAATCGATTAACTCCAATTTGAGATTTTTATAAAATTTTAATGTTAAAATACTTTATTGACTACTAACTGTGTATATATATACTTATTGATCAGAGAAATTTGTATTGAATATTCAATTTCAATTTCAATATTGAATTCAGATTTGGCAAGTAAAGTATTCATATTAACGGCGATTTAAATTTTGTTGCTGTTGCACCTAATGATGCTCTACTTTTTCAAATATTCTTATTGCTGGTATAAAGTTTATCTGAGAGAAAAATTTTTAGTGTATGATTATAATTTTTTATGTATAATGGCATTGATATTCTTAATATAGTTAAACAGTTTAAAGTTGCAGTGCGTGTGCAGATCCTTCAATGATGATATGACATCTGAACAGATCCCTTAGAGTAGAATACGCAGCTTTTCTTTGCATCCACTCAATTTTAGACTTACATTTTATAGAATGTTTCGAAAGATCGAACCGACTTTTGTGATTCAGTTGAGTTTGAGATGATGAGAAAAGTGACAGGGAATGAAAAATCTCCAGATTCAGCTCCAGCTTCATAGTAAAAATCATTTTATAAAGATTATCTCACTATTATAAATATCACCCAATTGAATGTTTAAGGTATTGCCTGTTCAACAGAGAGATCCTTGACCCATCCCAGTTACATCTACAACAGACTTTTTTGTTTTTCACATACTTTCATACTACAATTTTCACGTTTGCCTTTTGAGACCACGATGTAGGCTTTTAAAATTTTTTGCTACAAACTGAGTTACGATTTCAAAGCGCCAAAATTAATTAAAATCGCTTACAATCCGGTGAGCGTTAAATTTCACGACGCGATTGAGCAAAAATCGTTGCCTTTATTTGTAATTCGAAGAGTTTTGTGAACTGCCAAAACAAATAAAACAACACAACAAAGTGGCGACAGACATAAAAAGAGTCGTTGCCATTGCCATTGTTGTTGTTGCTGCTGTTGGAAAATATTTATTAAAGCACGGCGTATTTGTTTCTCTGTGGAGTGCACGTGAAAGCCGAGTAGAATGGGTTATAAATAAACAAGAATTATATCAAACGGCATCAAATAATTCAAAGCATCGCAGGAAGCAAGGCGCATTTGCGATTGTCGGCGGCAGCCTGTCGGCTGGAAGGGGCAGCAACGGACTGGCGGTATGGCGGGAGCCAACAAAACAGACGACTTGCACGCTTTCGCTTTGCCAGGCACAAATTATGGGCCCAAAAGCCGAAACAGAAACGCGACAAAAGGCAAAACAATTTAAATTATTGCAAAACAAAGGAATTTGAGTGTATTTGTGCTTCGTACTTTGCACGTTGATTGTATGTGTGGGTGTGGGTGTGTGTGTGTGCGTTCTATAAGAGTGTCGCCGTTTGTCTTACGCCCACACGCGATCCTCATACCAACAACGAAAAAGCCAGGCGCT
The DNA here is from genome assembly GCA_963457695.1 of Neria commutata. NCBI lineage: Eukaryota > Metazoa > Arthropoda > Insecta > Diptera > Micropezidae > Neria > Neria commutata. The sequence continues at coordinate 50,292,742 of OY735246.1, forward strand.
GAGGCGTGCTTCCCTCTTCAATGTTACGCCGCAATTATTTCCACACGCTGCCTTCCCTGCCTGCCCCAAACAGGGGACCCGCCTTTGTAGTTGTTGTAGTTGCTGCCGCCATCATACTTGAATTACCAAAGAAATAGGACAAAATCGTTTTGTTTATTTGCAAATTTGTTAAGCATGTTTTTAATGCGATTGCGCCTAGTGCCTGAAAGGTCCTGCGACTCAAATGTCACTCTAACGGCGACAGTGGGTGGCAGTAGGCCGATATCGTTGGCCTCATTAAGCGTACAGTTGTACCGAAAGGAATTCTTCTTTGAGCCATTATTTTATGGCTTTTATGAAATGACAAAAATAATGCCTGATTTTAGGCGCATTAGCATGGCAGGTAATTAATTTCAGAAAGACTGCAGCTGAAACTTTAATGTTGTAGAGATTAGGTTTTTACGAAATAAATAAAATTAAATAAATCTGTGGTCATATGCAATAACGACTTAAGTCGAAAACAACTGTTTCGAGAAAATGCAATTCGAAATTTGAAATGCACATAAGTGCATGTACATAAGTGCATGTGTTTTTTTTAAATAACTTTTTTTCTGAGATGGGTACAGATACCGGGGTTTGAACAAAATATGCGCATCAACGTCAGGAATACAGTGGTAACGTCAACTCAATTTCGTCTTAAGTCGACTTAAGTCGTTATTGCTTTTGACCACAGAAATAACATTTTTACTGTGATTTTCATTGATCAAGAATTCTTTCTACTCTTTACAATATTAGTCCCATATTTTGGGAGCAATGTGTCATCTATTTTTCATATTTTCCAGAAATATTATATTATTTATATATGTATAATATAATGTCGGTTGCATTAAATATTGTTTATTGACGAATTCCTACACTTTTTTTGAATATGTATTAAATTGTATATTTATTCAATATTTTTCTTGCACAATAAAGCAGCAGGCAATCAATCATGGCACACACACAAAAGGTCCTTACCTCTATAATAGCGCTAAGGGGCAAACAAGTTATCAGTCATAATTTCGCGCAGACTTGGCCGCAAACCAAAAAACCCCAAAAACCCGCACAAATAAAACAAATCAAAAGACTTTCGACCACATTAACCGCATGCCAAACTTTTGCTTCCAAATCAAATTTTAAAGCTTCCATTGACGAGCGATACTTTGTGGCCGCGCACCCTCCACTCGTGCCGTTGGCATAGCAGCCAGCAACTCTGGCAGCGCACAAAATAAGCCCTCATAATGCACACACACACCCACACGAATGCACAGCAAAAAAATATTTCACACAACAAAGCAAACGGCGGCAATACATAGCATAAGAAAGCAAGAACAACAACACAGGAAGCACAAGTACGACTAAATATGCAAAATTAATTTTACATTAAATTTAATTTGCGTGGTTTTAGGCGCAATCAGCTTGGCCTACGCCCCGGCTAAAAACGTTTAGGGTATATTTAATTTTATGTTTCGTTGGTAAATCGACGGAAAACGTGGACAGAAGTTGACTCAGCGTTAGATCTACGTAGCAAAAGTTTTTCGTATGCTGGCAATTTGGGGTGTCGTCCGTATGGTCCATCTGTGTAGGTGTATGTGCGCAATAAGGAAAGCACCCAGTTGGTAATACAAATTTTCTGAGTTTAATTTTGGTATGCTTCACATTGCTCTGATGCCTTTTAGGAAGTGCTGGTCATTGAATATTCGTTCTTTGTTGAAACTCAAAGAGTGGAATTGGATCAAGGGTTATTGACTGTCGAGCTGACGCTTTTATCTATTCAGCCATACGTTGCTTGCAGTAGAGATTAGTTGTAGGTCCCGTTAATTTGTGCTAGAATATAACAAGCAAACACGAGTCAATCCGGTATTCATTCATGTTATCAAACTATGGTATATTTTTAGTTTCGACGAGAGTTACGAAAGCAAATTAATATTATATAGGTACATATGTACACAAATATATATGTTTGAATAAAATTATGTTATAGCTTAATTGTAATAGAATACCAATTTAAAATACACACAAAGCATGTTTACAAAATTTTATCGTATTACTTCCAAAGAGCGCACTTGCAAACTCTTCTACTGGGCAACAGCGTTCCAACTCAGTGTAGCTCAGCGCTCAGTTCACTGCTAAATGCCAATAAATAAAATTGTAAAATTTTTTGTTTTTGTACCTGTTCTGTTGACAGCAATGCAATAAGCTTTTAAGCAGGTATTCAATTTGCAATTTATGCATTCAGTTTGGTGCAAGGTGATGTCCTTTAAGGCTTACTCAGTCTTTGCATATTTTTGAGCGAATTTTAAAATGAATGGAAACGTTTTAACGTTGCCAAAGTTATGGCAACATTAGCTTTTTATCAATTCCAGCTTAGCGCTTACACAAGGGCGCAATTAGAACAACAATATAAAGAAGCTGTAGCTTAAGTAAAAGCATAGATTAGTGGCCACTTAAACTGCAGTTGAACATAATTTTTATAAGCGCAACTTAAGCGGAAGTGTTTTTTAAAAGGATTTCTGCTACTTTGCGGTGTGAAAGCCTTTCACATAATCCCCAAGTGCCGCATACCGCTTACATGCCACTCACATGCCACTCACATTTTACTATTTTTACTACTAAATGAAGCATATCGCATTCTTTCAGGCGCACCACACACACACACTTTAATAAGCTCTTGGTATGGCACATACATACAATTTATTGATTTGCTATTTACCTCACAATTTTTACTGCTCACTTAACTCTTAAAATCATTTTTGCTATTTTTGCCAACACTCTGCTTCAACTTTTTTGCTGGCCCCTAAAAATATGCTCTGCAATGTTGTCGCATACCGTCGGGCGCACAAGAAATCATATCCTTGATTGCACGCTCGCACTGCATACATCAATGCGCTGGGTGTGGATGTGAGCATATGTGAGTGTGGGTTAAAAGCGAAAAATCATTGAATCATGTCTGCTAGAAAAAAGTAGTAGAGGGGGAAGTGAACCAAACATAAAACCCCACACTTGCATTAGGAAGCCACTCAGCAGTGCAGACGGCGAGGGGTGAGAAAGCTGGTAGGGAGAGTGCAAGCGGAACTAAGGGGACGAAGTATAACAACAAGTGCCTTTGAAAGCTAGGTTAACCATTAGAGAAGGCAGGAGTACTAGAAAGAAGGAAGAGGTAGCAATAGAAAGCATGTCAGAGTCCAGCTGAAGGTTCAGCTTTAAAAGGCAGGCAACAATATTTTAACATAAAAGCGAATGAATTTTATAAACAACAACACGAGCAACAACAATAACAAGAAACTATGTACAATGTATTAGACACTTTGCCGCTTTGATGTCAAGCATAGCTGCCTTCCTTGTCGTCATATCGTTATGCCTGCATACTCGTATGAGTGTGAATATTTGAATGAGTGCAGGCATATACAAGTATGTATAAGTATGCTCAGAAAGGATATGCGATGCGGCTAGCAGCCTCATCGATGCCTGCACATTAGCTAAACATAAATTTCACAGACGACTTAACGTCAATTGAGGCGTTTATTATATGGTTCACACTTGTGCATGTGTGTGAGTCTATTTACATATATGCATATATGTCGTCGTATGTGTTGAGTTTTGTTGAAAGGCTCTGATAAAGTTGCCAGTGCTCAGCTTTTGTTCAAGATCGCCTTTACGTCATTCGATGTTGACAAAAGTGATGCAGGGGGAAAGTATGCAACAGCGCTGCCAGCTTTTGATTTCTTTACCCCTTGATGGTAAAAAGTATGAGTTAAGAAAAATAAACGAAATAAATGCCGAAAAAGTTAGAACAATATTTTCAAGAGGAAAAAAAAGCAAACAATTTACTACAGCCGAAAAAATGGAAAATCATACTATATGAAAAAAATTCAAAAACTTCACCCAGGAGAAAGTGTTTTTTCGATATCGAGGTAATATCGAAAATATAAAATGTATATCCAAGGACAAATCTAGGTAATGCAATCTACGATATTCAGAAAAGGCGCTTCGCGATTAGAGCGAAGGTACATTTTTATTAAATGACCTTTCAATACAAAAAGAAAAGAACATGTCGATTTTGTTTTAATTCATCCAATTCATGAAAGTCTCGAATTTCATTAAATATAATGAATATGTTTCGAGTTTGACCAAATCATCTTAACTTCTGATAAAAATCATAATAAATTCAAACAAACTTTTAAAGAATTTTAGACATTCTGTGATGATAATTTTAAATTTTTAGGCTGGCAGCGCTGCTATTCTCTAACCTTGTTTCCTTTTTCATGTCTCTTGGTCTAGTTGCAAAAGGTCCTTCCTTTATTATTGACAATATGCGGCAAAAGTTCATTAGCTGTTTTTGGCAACTTTTGATGTGAGCTTTGTGTCATCTACTTCGATTCACTCAGTCTCTGCTTTCATTCTCTTTTCCTGCTATTTAGCTGCAGCGCATAAATAACTTAAAATGTCCGCATTTTCGCTATGTCCTTGTTGCTGCTGCTTTACTTTGGCGTCTTTTGTTGCTTTGGGTTGTGTGTCCTTCGTCAAAATTTGTGCTCTCCATCTCATGCTGTTACCTTTCTCTTTTCTGCTCTGCTCAGTCAATGCGGCTTTGTAATGTGTTATTAATTTTCCTCAGAAGGCGCTCATGTACACACAACTATGCACACAATCAAAATCACAATCACACACATACATACATATATGCAGAAATCCCCTATTGCTTGCTCGCTCAGTTTTTGGCATATCCAACTTACTTAAGTGGCTTTTTATTAGTTTCCTGACATTGATATTTGTGCCCGACTCTTTGCAAATGGCCACTTCAACATTTTAAGTTTTCCTAATTTAGTATTTCTCTGGACATTCCGACAATTTCTTTTGGGCACTTATGTGGCCATATAAGTGCACTTATCTGAGGCCGGCATGCATGTAGCCAAGAGCAGCGAGTAGCACTGTCGTTCAATTTGGTGTCCTGCGGCAGCATGTTATTTGATTTAAAATACCTTTTTGCCATTATGTGTGTGTGTGTGTGTGTGTGTGAGTGTGGTTGCATGTGTGTCGATGACACGCATTTACGTGTGTGAGTATGTTTGTGTTTGTGTCTGCCAGTGCCTGAAGTGTCTCATTTTGTGTGTTTCTCGTTTGCGTGTGTTTGTTTTGTAGTGACATTTTATTGTATATTTGCCCTGTACTCTCTGCTTTGTATGTATTAGTGTACAATTTATTCCTCTGCAGCTCTGCTCTGCTGCTGCTTTATAGTATTTTGGCAGCTTTCCAAAAAGATTATCTTAAGTGGGCTTTGAAATTGCGCAGCTGTATTGTGTGCCACTAAGCTCATGTATGAGTGTGTGAGTAAGTGAAATTCCATGCGAAAAATAAATATCAAAACGAATTCTATATATGGCACTTTTATGTGGATTTAATCTGATAATGAAGTTAAAAAAATTATATGCAAAAATTGCATTACAAATGTAAAAAATTTACGAAATTGCAACTCAAATATGGTAAAATTTGCAAGCATATTATTTTAAATTAGTTGTGTACTTAAATCTCATAAGAAAAACTAGCAGTCTGCTGGCTGCATATCCCATGTGCGCTCTCTCATAAATATTTTAAGCCTGTAAAGAGAATTTGATCTAAATTTTAATTTTTTTCTCACATGCTCTTACGAGATAGATTCTTCAAACCAATAGCTATTTCATTTTAATTTTTCAATTTAAATTTATTTAATACATATAATGTTGAGAAATAAGAATCGTCACATCATTTGAGAGCGCAAAGAGAATAAGAGAAAATACATAACAGCAACTTTTGCTTAGAAGAAAGTAGTATCGGAAAAGCTACTTCTAGCTGAAACTCCATTTCAGCAGAAACTTCCTTGCTTGCATATGCCAAACGATATACTCAAAGCAACTTTATTTATATTCCTATGCGTGAAAGTTCCAACATTCCACGCGGAAAATTCCTTTCTTTTAATTATCCGGCATTAGATTGTACAATATTTTTTCAAGAGCCCAGAACACTGTTCTGATTTCAAAAGGAAGTACCTCGAAACAACATTTACTTTTAACTGATATCAATTCTGCTTCAAGAGCAGCTCATAGTTCTTAGTTTAAGTGCTTTGAATAGAGAGACAGATTGGCAATTTTTCATGCTCCTTATTGAATACTATTTTTCCATTTCCACATTCGTTTTCGACTATCCAAATTTAACAGGTACTCTGATTATCATCTCAAAATGTTCATTCAACTCGCTTCAATCTCAATAATAGTACTAAGTGATATTGATGCTGAAAGCACTAATCTATAATCATCTTTAAACCAACAAGTGCGTTGCAGGAGCCTTCTGACCATTGGTTTATAAGAAAAGAAGTGATACTTTAATTCTATGGATTTGCGAGACCAATCGTCTACCGTCGTTTTCTCTCTTATTGATGTTTTTTTTGCAATTTTTTTTCCTCTTATGGATTCAAAGAATTTTGCTTTATTTCTGTGGTCATATGCAATAACGACTTAAGTCGAAAACAACTGTTTCGAGAAAATGCAATTCGAAATTTAAAATGCACATAAGTGCATGTACATAAGTGCATGTGTTTTTTTTAAATAACTTTTTTTCTGAGATGGGTACAGATACCGGGGTTTGAACAAAATATGCGCATCAACGTCAGGAATACAGTGGTAACGTCAACTCAATTTCGTCTTAAGTCGACTTAAGTCGTTATTGCTTTTTACCACAGATTTGCTATGTAAAGAGTTGCCCCAATCGACGATTAGTTATTAGTTATTTAAATAAATTTCTTAGAATGTATTGCGTTCAATACTATTTGCGAAATATCGTTTTGAGATCTAGCTGATTTAATACTTTTTAAAGTCCTGTAGGCAAGAAAGGCAAGCTTATTACTATGCGCTATTCATATTGAGCCTGGTTTAAAAATATCATGGAATTCATAAACAAAAAGTTTTCAACATTTTTCGCCTTTAATTCCTTTCCACCAAAGATCAGTGGTTCCAAACTATTCGCATACTTGTGCTCATCAGATTTTGTTTCTGGACTAGTTTGTAGCAATTCAAAATTGTAGGCGCACTGAAATCAAATTCTTAACCAAAAATTGGAAATACTCCTATTAGATATGCTCATGACCAAATTTAACTCGAAACAAAAATAACACACACACACATCTTTGAACAGGCTCACACAGAATACACAACAGTAACTCAAAGCTCAATCATGTGAAAGCGAGTATATCTGTAATTCTAGGCAACTTTTTCTTATGTATTTGCATAACTGCCAAGCATAAACTGTGCTTCTTCACACAACACACATTCCCTTATATCTTCTGCAGGACCCCCTTCTTCCGGCGTGCTACCAACAACTTGGCTATAAAATATTTAAACTTTTTTGTTGATGCCTAAGAAAACATTTACGTTTCCTTTAAATCGCAGCGAAGCAGAGAGAACCCTTTTCAGAATCATGGCAACATTAGTGAAAGTGCATGTGTATGTGTATGTGTATGTGTAGGTGCTTGTGTGGGTATCAAGCGTAGAAAATTATTGAAATGAGTAAAATTGTGATTTAGTGTAAGATCTGAGCTGGAGCAACAGGGAATCGCTTGGCACCACTGGCACTTGTGGTGAAAATTCGCTCACACACACACACAAATGCACACGCAGACAGCTACTTGTGCCAGCATAAGCAGCGTTTAAGCAGCATGTGTATGTGTGTGTAGGGGTTAGAGGCTGCCTGTCAGCTGGGGGCAGCGCCGGGAAGGGGTAGCAACTTGAGCGACAAAAACAAATTGAAATGCGTTCGTGTGTGAAACAAAAAATGTCAGCAGTAAGAATTTTCCCTATTTTGTATTTTTTTGCTTGTCTTTGTTTTGTTGTTGTTTCTACACAAGCCGGATGGCACACTTTGGCAGTTGTTGTTGTTGCGTTGGCGTCTGCTGCCGCCGCTTCATAAAGAAGGCGAATATGTGCAAAAATGTGAAATCAATTTTAAATTTTTCAGCAAAGCCGTAGCAAGTGCCTATGGTTTGGGTACACACACACACACACAAGCACACACAGAGAGAAAGAGAGAGCGAAACGAAAATGCAGGCATGACATATGAGTTTTTGTATCTAAAATTCCGCTTGAGGCAAAGACGCCAAGCGGGGCAGCGCCAGAAATAAAGACAAATTGAGAAGCTTTCATGGCTGAGTAAAAGTTAAGCGAAGCGTTAAATCTTTAAAAAGGAATACTTGGCCATATCTGCTTTTCTCTTTTGTTGCTGCCGAAAAATTTGTCACACATACTCTCATATACTTATGTCCATATGTATATATGTATATGTAAATAGTAGAAGTTGCTTTGTTGTTTGAGCAATTAAATTATAGCGAGCAGTGCTTTGGAATTTCTGTTCTTTTGCAAATTCTTTAAATAATGCCATTGGCTTCAATTCCAATTTTAGACTTCAAAAAGTATCTATGCATTCTAATTATGAATTTGCTTTGTTTTTGAAATAGGCAAATTATAATGTATAAAAGATATATATCTGTGCATATGTATGCTATTACTTTGCGTAAATTGCTGTTTCCAACGATTCGTTGCGTTTGTTATTGGAAAAATATCAATAATGAAGGTTGTTGGTGATAATAAAAAAATATAAAAAATGGCGCTCGAAATTTCTCTACGAATCGAAGAAACGCATAAGTTCCAGATATTTTCAATTGTTTAGGAAAAAATCACTTTAATTCTTTTAACAAAATATTTTCTTTCTCAAACTTATTCTAAGCCGATAATACCCCTAATGCTTCCGATTAAATTTTTCCCTTTCTTTAGCCACTCTTATTCATCATTAACTTGATATTCATGATTACTTTAAGCGATTTTTCTAAATGCTTTCAAATGCATTATTTCCTTTTTACTATCCCATTACGCATTACGTCTACTTTTCTGCTTTGCCAGACACATACAAGCTTCCTGCCACACTAGACTCATTTAAGTAAGCTGCAACATATCCCTAATTGTCTTTCTTTCCGTTACGTTTCACGCAAACTTATATCCACGTTTAAATTATATTGCCTTTGTGTTTGTATGTGTGTGTGTGTGCCACATGTACTTTTTCCAGCCGCTGACTCCTTTGCTCTTTTTGTTCGCTCTGCTGGCTGGCGGCATTATCCTCGCGCGCCTGGCGCTTATTTTCACCCATATTTACACTCACTTTGTTGACGTTTTTAAACGCTTCTTGCATCTACTGCTGCTTCTTATTCTTGCTCTGCTGCTGCTGCTCATAGCACACTAAAGTAAGTGCGCAAAGAAATGCTCTTTGCTGAGCAATAAGTTGCCAAGTTTGGCATTAAGTTGGCTGCCAAAAAGCAGTAGCATAAAAACAACAACAACAAAAGCAGCAACAAAGCATTGCATTGCTAAGGATGCGCTAAGGATATGCGAAGCGAAGCTGCAGTAAGTGTGCGGCGGCAAACAGCCCAGCCAACACATCCAAGACCGAGTATAAAGGGAAGTGTTTGGCTGTTCGTGTATGTGTGTAATGCCTATGGCACTACTACAACTACAACTACTATTTAAGGTAATGAGTGCCATACAAATGCAATTAAGCAGTGTTGCCAAAAATGCAATTATTTTTACAACTTGGCACGTATTTACATACAACAACAACAACAACAACAACAACAACAACAACAACGAGAACAACAAAATGAACAAAAACAAAGAAAGCGCACAAACAACAAATAGCAAAGAATATAAAAGCACCAGCAGGCGCCGTAAAAATGCCAAAAAACAGGTTAAGCGCCTAAAATTATGCAACGCTCTTATTTTGTTTTCGGTGGCGTCCTCTCGCCGCACTATTGCACATACACACACACGCACACATGCACACTTCGTTATGCAAATTGTTAAATAAACTTTTTCATTATTGTTGCCTACTTTGCGCGAACGCAGCATTCGTGGTATGTCCTGCTCCTTTGCTTATCTATATACCATTTTCTGCATTTTTAGCACTGCTCTCCAAAAAGTGTTGCCATCTTATGAAGCCGCCAAATACGGAGATGTTGCCGTTGGAATATAGGGGCAGCTTGAATCAAAACTGACAAGTTTTTAAAGAAAGAGACATTTTTTTATTTATTTAACCGAAAAATAATTCGCGTATTATTCGAAAATATTGTACTTCGCTTGAATATTGTACTGTAAGGAATGTATGAATCGATAAATTTGTATGGTCACAGTCCCTGCAAAATTTAAATATGTACTCCAATATATTTTCGTATATTTTTTGCAATATTCCCGTATACTATATTTTTTCATAAACCAAAACATTGTAGCTGATGTGCGTATCATAAAGGTTTAAGAATCACTGTCGAAACTATATAAGAGTTTATAAAGAACGTTCCCATATCATAATGACACGAATCAAGCGTTCATAATTTTCGCGTTGTTAACTACAATCGGTTTTAGAAAGACTATGATCTTAAAATTATTGCTTCCATATAATGTTGGTTTCTATAAAATATTTGATTATTTAAGTAACTAAATTTAAACTGATGGGCCGTCATACATATGTGAGGTTTAGATAATTCCTAGTGCTTATATAAACAAATTCTTTAAATACGTGAAATTACCTGGTCAACTGCAGTGCGGATATTGTATTAGAAGCTCGCAATTTTCGGCTGAAAATTTAATAGGTGGCAAGCCCGTTTCCAAAATATGCTTTGCTAGCTGTTTTTTAAACTTTTTTGTGTAGTGGCCATTTTATTGCACTCACATATTCTGCAGCAAAGCAACGCTGCCTTATTGCATTTCCTTTTCCTGCCACTACTTTTGGAGCTGCTGTTGCTGCTATGCTGGTAAATAAATACGATACTTTTAGGAATACGAAACTGCAACAACAATGGCAACAGGATTACAACATCCCTGGCAGTGCATTTTTATAATATTACCTTGCTCTATAAACTGTAGTGCAGTAGCAAAAGAGCAGTCGTTGCTTTTGCCTGAGCATGCTGAAAGTATCTGCCTGCCGTGCTCTTCCCACCATCACTTTTTCCACTACCATTGAGATAAATAGCAGCAGATTGTGTGCAGCAGTAGATATTTGCAAGCTGATACAATTGTGGTTCATTGACGGCCACTTTTTGTGTGCTTGCATCTCTCCCTCTTCCAAGCTAAAGCGTGTAGCTACTGCCCCTGTTGTCTTCTTGTTGCGGTCAAGTGTTGCTCAGTGAGAGAGAATAGTGCTGGATAATGTGTTTTTGGCCAGTTTCTTTCACCATTTGCTATAAGTAGTTGCAGTTGCTCTCCGTCAGTAGCAATCGGAATAAAAGAGCAGATTTTTTCACAATTGTTTCTGGACTGCTTAATTTTCTTCTTTCTTTTTCGGATATTAATAAGATTAGTTTTATGTGCACCCTTGCCTAAGTTGCACTGTAGTCTTAAAAGTCGAGGACGTGTCAAAAAGATCGGCATGATTCTTAAGCAAAATATAGGCTTGGTATCTTGCTTCTTCAAGCTCAATAGTACCCGAAATTGATTGAAGAATGCTGTCACCTTTTAGCTGAAATGATTATAACCAAAGAATCTTCCAGATCGAATGGTTCCAGAAGACCACAAACGCAAGTTGTTATTTATATTAACCAATTCCTAAAGTTAGTGTTACCAGCTTAGACATTTAATTTTTTCAGGCTTTTAATGTGAAAAAGAAACATGGGTTTTATATTTTCTTTAATTCTATTAAATTGAATTTTTTTATTCATTTATCTCTGATTTTTACTCAATATCTTTAGTTGTAACTTCTAAGCGCTACCTGTAAGAATGTGTCAATCAGTCTATTTAAGCCCTAATCGGAAATTGCTAATTAAATTTTAATTCAATAATTTTCATTGGACTCACTTTCTTTTAATCGGATTTATAATTAAGGTATTTACAGTTTCGTGTTATCCAGTGTATTAACTTTGCCGCATATTAACATTAAAATATTTTTCTATCTGGTAATTTCGTTTGTTGTTGCTTTGTATGCAAACAAAAGATAGCAATAGTTGCTAAAATTTCCATGCGTTGGATCGTGTTTTTCTTTCGTGTTAAGCTGGCCTCTCTCATAAATGTTTTATTTGCTGAAATGGAAACAGATTTTAAGCAAATTTTGTTGAATTTCTGACAATAATCACACATTACTTACATTTTGATGAAAGATTGCTTTTTGGGAGAGTATAGCGAGAGAATAGCTTTAGAAAAAACTTATAATGCGATTGTGGCAAATTTAGATTGGAATATAAAACAGGGGTGCTCACAGTCATATTTTATTATCGTTCTAAAGATGCCATATGGAAACTTTAGAAGGGAACTGTGAATACCCCTAATATTAATATTTTTTATAACTTTATTAGCTGTTCTTGTTTGCTCAATTTACGCTACTTCACTTAGCTTCGCTTGTAATACATATGTATAAGCACATATAAAGCGTGTGAATAACCGTGCGTATACGTTCATATTTGATGCAATTTGTCGGCAGTGCTGCTGCTGCTTCCATTACATTACAACCCTTTGGTGGGATTTATTTTTAAAATTTAATTAAAAGCCACTCTACACCTTTCCAAGTGCCGCCACTCTGGCTTCCTACTCGCACTTCACTTCCGCGCCAACTTGCTTACTTTCTTTCATCGCAGAGTTGCATTTTATTGTACTGCGGCAGCATAATGCTTCAGTGCAGGCATTGTATTTTATTCTGCAGCGTTGTTATAGTAACGCATAAAATTAAATTTCAAGTTTGTTGTAAAGTTAAGAATTTTTTAAACGCCTGTAGGTATGTTAAAGTTTCCCAAGAGGTGTCTACTCGAATTCCTTTGTGCTGATGTGCAAGGGAAGTATCTGGCACTGACTTTGCCGTCATGGCAAAAACTTGCTTACGAACGTTTGAAAGATAAACACTTTAACTTGAAACAGCTAATTTGGCAGCATACTTTTAGGCTGTTATTTCAGTGCAAGCCCTTTTACACAGCGCACTAGAGTCTAGTGTGTGCTCAGTGAAGTGAAATATGCCACTAACTGTTATGCATAAAAGATGACTATAAAAATGTACCGCTTGTGAGAATAGCATTTCCTTCTACAATTTAAGGCAACAAAGAAGATGAAATGGCATTTAGTGGATATGAACAAATTCTTAGCACATTAAATATTCTTAAAAAATCTAAAAAATTTAAATGGCTAAAGAGCATCAGTTTTTCCTTTTAGTTTTTTTTTCTTCTCTTTTTTGTCGGAATATGAGAAACCTACCCTCTAGTCTTTTACGATTGTAGATTCCGCTGATTGTTTTTTGTAATTATAAAAAATTATAAAATTGTAAATTCAACACAAATATAGGCTTAACGTTAGGCAACACACATTTAAATTTGTCAACAGTTTACCACTTTTTTTGTAAATAGTACCCGGCAAATGACAATTGCAACAAATTTGCTGCACTTTTCCATGTAATCATTTCTCACTCTCATACTGCCCTGCACATAAGCCGCACATACACTCACACATAGCTTGTTGAATACACACACAACAGCATACGACCAAAAACTCATTAAAGCCTTGCTTTTATGCAATTAAAACTTTCATTCAAGTAATTAAAATTGCAACAAAAACAAAAGCAATGAAATTGTTGCAAGCGCGCTACAAATAAAAGCGCCACTGAAACGAAAACAAGAAGTACAACAACAACAACCACGGCAAAAGCATTAACAAACGACACTGATAAATAAACAACAGCGAGATCGTTTCGTTGTTTATTACAACAACAACAAGAATGACCAAAACCAACAACAAGCACAACAAAAAGGTGCCATTTATAGTGACATTGTAGCATGGCGTAAATAAATAGTACTACCAGGAAGCAAGCAGAACTGTAGAAATAGTGGCAGTTAACCGTATTTGAAATTCAAATTAAACCACAGAAAAACCACAAAGAATTGGCAAACAAGTTGACGGCTGCCATATGAAAGCAATAAAATCTATTGTCATTGTGTGGGTGCGAAGATTGCGGAGAGAAGGAATATCAGCTTGTTGTTTCAAAAGGTGCCGCCAGCCGGTTAATGACCAGCGATTAGAGCAGCTCTTTGTATATTGGAACTCTTCTTTAGAAGCAAAATAGAGTAATTTATTTCTAAACTAAAGTGAAAATACTAAAATTTTTTTCAAGCTAAAATCTGTGATAACAAGTCATAACTGCTTAAGTCTGTTTTTCAATTTGTTCAGGATTTAAAAATTCTCACTGCAGTATATGTAAAAGCTATTTGGTTTTTTATGCATAATTGCCATTAGAAAACTTTTCTTATAGTTTCTTATGCAATCCTAAGGATTTCTTAGATCCTTCAGAAATTGGTATAAATTCGTTTAAATTCGTTGAAATTCAAATGCATTTCTTTGAAATATGTATTTACCAGCAATAGCCTTGATTTGTTAAGCAAAAGTTTATAGTCGATTAAATAAAAGCTGCCAAACGCAGAAATGTAAAAGAAAGACATTGAAAATTGCTTGGGTCGTATAAGTAACAAGCAATTTCCAGGCGCTTGAGTCACTTGCCTCTGTATTACTCAAAAATCGTTACCAAAGGTTTTTATCTTTCAACGCACGACACTTTAAGCCAATATCTCGCCCAACGATTTTACAGTTGCTTAAATTTGTGGCTGTTCTTTTAGCACTTTCTATTAAAATTCAGCTAAGCAGCGCTTAATTTCTTAGAAAAATGCTTAAAAAATATACATGCATAAGCTAGCAGACATGCACACTCACAAACGCTGCAGTGCACATTTCTCATTGTCACTGCCAAGACACACACACACACACGGACACTCAGCCACATTTTTCTGGTAGTGCAATGCTGTGTGACAAAGTATAGTGGCGTAAAGTGACGCAAGACGAAGTGGGTGTGGTGCAGTGGCTCGGAGTGAAAAAGTGTGGGGTGTAGTCGTGTTGGTAATGGCTAACCTGCTTAAAGAGCAAGACAGGCAATGGTGACACACAATTTCGTGCATGTGTTTGTGTGGGTTCAAGAGAAATGCACACACCCACACAAAGCCACGCAGCCATGCTGGTGGCAGCCACAAGCACAAAGGCTATATGTGTGTGTGTGTATGTGTTTGTGTGTCTGCAAAAGCAGCTTCACACGTCATTGCACTTTGGCGGCTAGAAAAGACAAAATAGCAGCGTTGCTACTCAAACGTTGGCGCAAAGCATGCATGCATGTGTGTGTGTGTGTGTGTTTTCGCCATAAGTGGCAAAAGAAAACGCACTTAAAAGCTGAAAAGTAGCTATAGCAATTGCAATTCACACACCAAATAGACGCTGCGCTTCCAAGCCAGCTGGGAGCAGGAAGCAGCAAAGCCGGAATCAAAGCATGATATCCCCAATCCTCGTCCTGCAGGCATTAGAAAGAGAGCAGATTGCAAATTTATAGTGGTATATTTTGGTCCCTTTTACCAAAGGCTACAGAAGCTGCAGCATAGCACAAGGCACAAAGTGACTGTGTATATGTGTGTGCTAGAGTGTTAGTGTGTTAGTTAGCTTGTTTGAAAATTTACGCAGCAAGCATGTTTCGTTAATCGAATGCATTAAGTATTTGAATTTTAATTCCTAGTAGAAGGATATACATACATATCTGCATATGTACATATTTATTTGAGTCAGTGGATTGAGTGTAATTGAAAATGGAACAAAATTTCTAAATGTAACGAAATTTTGGTGCAAATTATTTGAAACGTTTTTTCAACTAAACTTTAGCATATGTGTCTAATAAAATAAAGAGAGTAGGAAAGTAGAACTGCTTCATATGAAGGAAATATTTTTTGAACAATTTTTAATACATATATCAATATGAATACATTTACTTTTTATAAAAAAAAAACAACTTCAATGATACTTATTGATAAATTTCTTTTTGATTTCACTTGCTTTTAATGTATTTCATTTGTTTGCATTTTTGAATAATTTGAATTTGACTAAATTTAATTGGAACTGATTGGATTAAGCCAAAGTTGAATGGATTTTGTTGGATTCACATTTTTTATCAAATGCGCGAAATGGCGAACACTGCAATCTTAAAGATCAAGTGTGTCAGCTTTATATCAGAGCTTGATTCAATCGTCACGTTTAACTAAAAAAAAGCAATAACGTTCATTGCAGATATTTTTCGTATTTACTTTGAGCTGTAACTTCAGTCTTACACTTACATCAATCTCTTTTTTTTCCCATTTATACATAAGAAACATTAAAATATATTTATAATACTACTTCTAAGTTTTAAGACATCTTTTGAATTTTTTTTTGCAGAATACAGCTTTCAACTCGAATGCCTTATCGCGGTTTAATATTACTCAGACACACCGCAGCACATCACGTCAATGAGGCGCACATCAGTGGCTTGCAATAAATTGAAAAGAAAATTCAATTTGCGATTTCTGGCGTACATTTTCTGCAACAACAACAACAAACGCCCTTACTTACTAGACGTGCTGAACGAATGCACCTTTGGCGGCAGAAGGAAAGTAAGAATTGCAGTGAGAGCAGAGAGGAACTCAGACACAGCCAATTTGAATGCAGTGGGAAAATGCAACAACTTTGACTAGCTTCGCTTGCAGACGAATGTGAGCGGCAGCTGAAAGGTGTATACGAGCCTTTGTACTTTTGTGGCAAGGCAGAAAGTAGCAGCGGCAGAAGCAGGCGTATGCTCAAATTCAATTGACAGTTATTTGTAAATCGAAGCATTAGCTGTTGCACACACATACACACACTAGTGCAGAGGGAAAGTGCAAAGCGGAAACGGAAAAGGAAACACAAACGGAAGCCAAATACAATAAGGAAAAAAGCTCAAGGGCAAAAAGCGGAACAGCAACAAAAAGTACAGCAGAATGGCTGCCTCCTCGAGCAGCGCCAGCTCGGGCCACAGCAGCTTACAGTGGTCGAATTTACTGAGACGCAGCTGCTTATTGGTCGCTTTGATGACGCTGGCTTTGCCGGGTAAGTTCGGTTTTTCGACTGTTGCCTCTTTGTCAGCATGAAATCCTTCAGTTATGTTGGGGGAAGCAGAGGCAATAGGCACAGTCTGGGGCTCACCGCTGGCTGACCTTAGCACCACTTCAAATATTTTAATAAAAACAGCAGCTAGCGCCATAATTCCAATTTTATGCGCGTCGCAGACGTAATGCAGTCGAAAACTTATTGAATTAGCCTCGGCGTGAGATGGACGCCGGCATGCCGGTATGCCACAATGGCGCTGACTGTGACGGTAAGGTGGCTGAGGACGTCTGACGCAGCTGTCGCCTGCGGGTGAAATTATGTGCGCCTCGCTTGTCGCTTGCCACTTGCCACATTGGCGTCCGCACAGTTGGCGCTCTAAAGCGAAAGCAATTTATTGAATTTTCGCTTCGCCACTAAAACACACACACACACACGCACACTGTGCACGCACACCAACAAAAAATGCAAAACGTATTATATTATTATTCTCATGTAGATTTTTTTGCTTTTGCCGCCGCATTGTGAAAGTTTTCTGCCGGCAATATAATTTTCACAGCATACATAAATAAATTTTTAAATGAAAAGTTGAAAACTGAAAAATGGAAAACTGCAAATTGGCAAATTGAAAATTGACATATATGTATAGGTAGAAAAACTAAAAGCGTACTGTGGTAGAAAGTGGCAGCGATTGGCTATGAGCGAGTAGACTGATGACTCGACACCTCGCTCTTTGTCGCATATTTCATGCATAAATTGTATACGATATTTATTATAAACGCTTTTCAATATGCGCATGTAAATGCAAGCTGTATATGTGTATATGTGAGTGTGTGACAATCGGAGACCCAGCAGAAAATTTTTGCTGCATTTCTATTAGAAACCCTAATTGATATTGGTATGACTTTGTATGCAGTCCGAGGTTACTGAAAATGTTACAAATCAGGAAATGATTTGATGAAAATTAATGCGTCATGCATTACTGAATGCATTACCATTAGGCTAAAGTGAAAGTGTTTACCTTTTATTTCTTTTAATTTTAAACAAAATTGCTATACTTAATAGATTAATTAAAAGCTCTACCATCGGCAGACTTCACTTTATCTATTGCTAGTAATAGGCATGCATTCTTATACATCTTTTTATAAATTTAAACTCAAAAGAGAAGTATAGCAACTGGTAATCTAGCGAATAAGCTGTTGTCCTTGAAATCTACAATCGTTTTGATTATCCTTTGGAATATCATATTTGGACTTTTTCCTCTCATTTCACTTGCTAACTCGAATTGTTTAAAAATGTCCTGCCAATTGTCTACACCCCCTTTGCATGTGAGCGTGATTGTATGTGTGTTTGCGTTGTCTGCTTGTTTGCATGTTGCCTCTCTGTGTGACTGATAAAGTCTGTTAACCTTCTGTGCGGCTGTCATATACGTGCCTGGCACCGCTGTTGCCCCTCATTTCGCGCACATTTTGTGGCAAATTGCCTTGAATACGAAGTGTTGAAATTGTGAAAATTGTTAGCATATGTGACTCAATACAAAATTTTGCATTTGCTCGCCTGTTTTTGCCACCATTACAATTGGCCGTCACAGCGTTGCATTTACAGTAAACATACTAATTTGTAATAACAATTAAATTTTATTGCGTATTTTTCCTTTGGCAACATGACATGGCATAGTCACACACACAGGCACACACATGCACACAATTGAAACTGCAAATAATCGAAAATTGGACATCAACGTTTATGTGCTTATGTTTTTTTTTTGGCCGTTCGAATATCACAAATAGCCTTGGTAATTGTTAGCCAAAAGGAATTAAATGTTATGACAAAGGAATGTGCTAATTGTTGTTTTTGTACATAGTTTTCGAATTCGCTGTATTGCAGTTTAAAGTTTTGATTATATATATTCGATATATCAAAGAATTGTTCGTTATATGCGCTTCAATTCTCCAACTACGATACAGCCAATACTTTTTTTACAATATTGCTTTAGGAAATCTACCTTAATCTGTTCTAAACTATTACTTAGAGTTTCTCTGATTCATTTCTTTATCTCTTCTTTCGTTATATTATCTAATTTTTTCTGTTTTTCTATTGTGGTATTTTAATGCATTTTCATATCTTATATTTCACATTACTTCCATTCCATTTCTTCTCTTTTCTCCACCAAATTGTAGGCTATATTTTGCATATTTGTTAATTATTTTCTTTAGAACAAATAACTTTAAAACGATTATCGTCTCAGATATACCAAATAAAGCGATTCGTTGAAATAATAGTTCATGTTACTCCATCTTATCATATCGCCTATATAATGCTATACAGTTATTTGCCCTTTATAAATCAAGTGTTATATCGTCGAACGATACTAAGGCTTTTTTTGAAGCTTAACTATCGCTATAACGAAATCGCTCATGATAATCGTCATACGTGATCTGCTACTACTCTCTCTCGCTCTCTTGCTTCAAGTAAATTACTTTTGTTTAATAAATTCTTGTATAGTGTTAATCTCCTTTACTTTTTAACAGCTTGGTGTATTTTTGGTTTTCTAACTTATTATTTTTCTTTTACTTCACTTTTTTTTCCGCTTGTGTTCTCCAATACAAATCCTTACGATCCTTAAAGCTTCGTGCATTTTATAATTCTTTCAACTCTGTGTTCCATTTACTCAAGTTAGGTGTTAAGTCTTCGAAAAAGTATGCACCTAAGCTTCTATGTGGAATGCAACCTCTAACTCCTATCCTATACGCCCGCAAGCTTTTGCAATATTTTGCAATTCCATCAGGACACGTTGTAAAATCTCTACTTTAGCAATCAGCGACTTTCATGGTCAGTTATAAAAATCATACTTTTCCATTACTTCTCTGCCTCTCTCACCCTCTGCGAACCAGCACAATAAATTCCTCAGAATATTGCAATATTTGCTTTCATTTCGTTTGTAACAAATATATCAACAACAACAACAGCATTGGACTGTAAAAGGACTAAATGAATTATGAAACGCGCGCCATTCCGAAACGTAGCAAAAGTTGAGTGAGCTTAACATTTTCAATCAACGGCATGTCCTGGCAATGAATGCAGCATGTCCTTGTAGTGCAAGCAACGCAAGGGAGTGGGTGTGGCAGTCAACAGC
Source organism: Neria commutata (assembly GCA_963457695.1). Classification (NCBI taxonomy): domain Eukaryota; kingdom Metazoa; phylum Arthropoda; class Insecta; order Diptera; family Micropezidae; genus Neria; species Neria commutata. Next base: position 50,312,860 of record OY735246.1, read on the forward strand.
AAGAAAGTAAAATTACAGCTTCAGAAAAAGTATGAGGAACTGTAAAAGCAAGTAATAAGTAAAGTGAAATGGAAAAAAACACGAAAGTAATTGCAAGAAAATCTCATTTAATCCAGCAAAGCGCGACTTTAGCACGCAAAAAATTATGAAATTGTTGCAATTTATTTGCATTGCTACAAAGTACCATGAACTAGTCCCTTCTGCTGCCCTCTCTCCATTCATTTCCATGTCAAGCTTCACTATTGCGCCGCATATTACGTGTTGTTTGCTTATGGCTTATGTTGCCTTATGACTGCCACGTAGTCGGGGTATTCACTGTAGAGGGCAGAGGAGAGACCATTTCATGTTGACTTAATGCTTTGAGCTTTGTAGCATTTTGAGTGTGTCCAGCAGCAACTGGAAAAGGCGTTCATGTCGAAAAATCACAATTTGTGTAGCTTATTTATTGGAGCTCTGCTACACCCTCATGTCACCCCCACTACGCCTCTCTGTGCATGCAAGTTAATGTTTTGTTTGTGCAGTTATGTTGAAGCTGCCCTTCCACAGCCGGCAAAATGTCCTCGTAGCAGCAGTGGGTGAGTAGGAGTAGGCTGTAGTGGCTTGTTGTTTATTTTACAAACGATTGATTCGCTAAAAATTATGCGACATTTTTGTGCGTCTTCATCTTCCATTACTGCTGCTCCTTGCTCACTAAGGCGTTCTCTTTCGCCAACCCACACCAACATTCTATTTTACTTTACTTGTTTGTGTGCGTAAGCAGCAAAGTCAACAACAGCAAAATGACACGTTTTATTTTTCCTTCGTTCGTTCGTTGTTCTGTGGTAGTTGTTGTTTTGGTGAGTTGTTGTTTTTATTATATGCTGTTTTTAGATTTTTTGTTGTTGTTGTTGCTTCTGATGTTACACATTGTCGGCCAACGCCGGTCGGAAATGCTGATTATGGCATAGAAAGCTTTTTCCTTTTTATCTCATTTCTGCTACAGCGAATTTTTTTTATATGTATAAGGAAAAAAAACTTAACTGAATATGTGCCGAGTATTGCAACTTGTGGCAGCATTAACTGAGGGAATAAAAAATTTATTCAAAAACACTTCACCGCTTAACATCGAGAAATGCGGGATTAGTCTTGATAAACAAAATCGAAGGAAATTGTTGGCTTAGCGCTTTCCGAGTATATTGCAAACGGAATATGATGTTCTGCTCTCTGTTTCCCTCTATGCTTCCTTCTTCTTCTCTTCTGTTTTGCTTCATTCATTGTACTGTCTAAAGAATCATTGACATATTTTAGGTATCCCATATAGAACAGCTTTTTATGACTGAGTTCAGAAACAATCATACAAATATTATCACTCATAATACAGTTGAGAAAATGCAATATACCAGCATATCTCGTATTGCATTGTCCTGCTGATAGCTTCAAATCTGCCATAGCGATGCCTTCCGGAAAAAAATATCCACATCAATAATTGTTCTTTTAAATTTTTACATATACTATTGCTGTTCTCGAATAAAACAGGGAAAGTAAAAAATTTCAATACAAATAGTCTGCTCTTCTATCTTAAAATTTTGGCCTTTTTTTTGGTCACGAAGTTTTGACGATTAGGTAACATCATAGTAAAAATTTCAGAAAGATTATTTTGGTTCCAATATTTTGGTGTTCACTTTCATTTATTTCTGATTATAGATACAATCAAACGTGCGAAATAACTTCGTTATAATGAGATTTTTTTTTGTATTTCCGTATAGAGTAGTATCATATAGCCTGGTAGAGCTAGAAGTGCTACTTCATTCATGATTAAAAGCAAACAAGTGATTTGCAATTAAAATTGCATCATTTTGAAAAAAATTTGAGATTATACATTGTTTTTATTTTCATTTGCCACTAGATTATTTTTAATAGTATACATGTATAATTATACATTGCACAGTGCTACATACTGGTTTCAGTATAAAACACACATATGTATTAGTAGCAAAGAGCTTTACATTAATTTGAAAATTATGCTAATTTCCGTATTTAGCTGGAGCTGCACTCATACATACATTCATACAAACTACCTACAAGTATATATGCACATCAATTAAAATGCTGAAATGAAATTTTAGGCATAAATAATAAAAATAAGGTCAATAGGTCAAGCTGTTGTAAGCGTTTGTGTGGCACATAGCAATACATTTGATTTGCAAAATTCAGGCAAGCGCTGCTCAAATGGCAATGCCCCTTCATTAATAACCGAAATGTCAACATGGCATAAACACAGAATTTTGTAATTAAATGTTGCTAATTATGAAAATATGCCAAATTTGCTGAGCATTTATTATATTATGTGCTTCGATTTGCTTTGAGCGCCGCCGCATACTGGCAAAGGCCGGCATTGGTGGCGACGATGCTACAATTCGAAGGCAGTAGATCAGGCTATAAATTGCTAATAGCTTGACCTGGCAACACTCAAAAGCAGCAAACAGCAGCATGTGTAGTGCCACTTAGGCCACCATCCAGTTGCATGCCACTACCACAACACCAAGCAGCCACACATACACATTTACACTCCTACACATACACGCATCCATACCAAACATGAATCATGTTCCTCACCTTCGACTTAAACAACGGCACGGCACAACGGCCAAATTTACAGCGCTGCCACTTGCTGTCTGTGTATGTGTGTGAGAATAGGCTTGTGGTTGTGCTACTCTCAGAACCCCTCAAAACCAACGCTGCTGATCGCGTATTTATAATCAATGTCAGCAGCAACCAAAATTACAATAATCAGCAAATTCTGTTGGTTTATGGTTGCGCAGAAACGCTGATTATGAGATTTCGATAACCTACATACCATACACAACATAACATACACAAACATTCTCACAACAACTCACACATACACTGCCCCCATACTCATACTTCCACACAGAATCATTTCTACTTTTGCGATATTTCTACTATTATGTATTTTAAACAAAGATTTCTTATATGCTCTTTTGACATTGCTAAGCTAAAGGAATAAGGATAATGTCTCAGAAATCTGTAGTCTCTTGTCCCTAGTCTTGAATTACGTAACACTAAAATGTACGTGTAGACAATATACAAAATGAGTTTGACAGTCCAATTTGTCTAGTAAATATGTTGGCTTTTATATTCCAGGGTTTTATATAGCATGACCGGGTTAAAATTTTTTGAACAAAAGGACAAAAAAGCTAGAAAAGCTCTCGTATCGAACCTAAACATATTTAATTTGTCGTTACAATTGTCGAATGTGTGCATTCTTTTAAAAACTATCAACGAGAATAGAGAATTACAAGTTTTTGAAGTAGTTTTTCAGAGTCATTACAGATGCCTTAATATCAAGGCAAAGTCTTTCATTGATATCGTAATATTATTATCTCCGATATCTCTCAGAAGAGAAACTATTAGAATCTCGATATTAATTGGATATCAAAGCAGTACTCTTTTGTTTACCTGGTAATCATGCATAGCTAGCATCCACAATTCAAGTGAAGAATGGCAATCGATTGATAAATTACTGTTGTTGCCGTGTATTTGGCTTATGTGCGTTGCTGTTGTTGTTGTTCTTCCGATTGTTGCCATAATTCAAAGCAACACCGTTGCCAGCTTACAAATGTTAATTTATCATCTTAAACAAAACGAATTGTGCTGTCAAAACTGCACATACGCTGCAAGATATATTTGCGGCTATATATGTATGCGTGCCTATGTAAGTGTATATGTGCATATGTGTGTATAAGACCGGTGACCATAACTTTGATCTGTGTGCTTGTATTTTAATTGATTGTGTAGGTGTAATTTACAACATGCAAATGCACACACACACACTCGTATCTCGATAGTATCACCAATAAGATATATGTTTTGTAAACAGCTGTATATCACCATTGCAGTCAGTTATATCATGAAATGATGAAACACCTATGCAAATCATAATTGTTTACTATGCAAGTTATATATGCTTGCTTAGAAATGTTAATAGAAATTGGTATGAATTAAAATGAAATTTTAGGCGAGAAATAATCATGGCAAACAATTATTTTATAGAAATTAAAATTGCTTCTAGTACTTGTTTAGGTTATATGCACCCAATTTCATTTTTACACGGTAGATACGTTCCAGACAAAACCGTGTAAAAAACATGTAAACAATACCTGAAATACATACCTAGAAAGAAAGAGATTAGCTCCATATTCTTCCACCCTGTTAAAAACAAATCAGAAAGTAAAAGTCTCAACCTAATTTTCTAAAAGATTACGGTTTATAAAAATATTTTTCTTAAACTCAAAACCATCTAAAAACAGAATTGGATGTATAATATCTTAAATTTCTTTCCACTGAGTGACTTCAAAGTATTACAACTTCAGCATATTATTTGCATTGTATATGAAATAATAGTTTCTGTTTAGCCGATGATATAAAACCATAACAATAATTGTCTCTTCTAATATGCCGATGATTAGTTGTATTGCTTGGTATTAGTGACTTGATGAGCTAAGCATTTTCTGATTCTGCTAATTCCATTGCGACTTCATGCATCAGCGACCGAGCACTAATTCACTGATACACGGCTGCTCTTTAATACCCTCTGGAAGCCATATATAATTTTCTTTCATTTATCTGGAGGTAAGTGTTTGATATCTCGCTTTTCTCATTAGTATATGTACTTATATAGTTCCTAACATAAGCCTAATCTTCGAAGCTGCAAACGAATCGATTGTTTATTTTTGATCATGCTCTTCGTTCAACTGTAGTTTTATCTCTTAAACTTTCGAGCGAATGCATTTTCTTTTCATTTATCTGGCATAATATATTCGTTCACAGCATCACTTTATTATCTTTTCACTTTTCTTTTGCTCTTGATGTCACTTTATCTTAAACCTTATACAGTTCCATTTTGTGTATTTTCACATTCCCACTTCGAGGATTTCGTATTTTTTACAGGATTGCAATATAGAGGAATTCCTGAATTCACTTGAGTTCAATTAAATTCATTCATTTCTTTTTCATTTCCTATCAGTTCATTTTTATTTGCTCGCTGTTCGCTCGCTTTGACATCTTAAATTAATTGTTGTGACATATTTAACAACGGATTTGTGGTTGTTGTCTTCTATTGCTGTTTTTGTTGTAGCGTGTCAGACAAGAGCCGCTCTCCATTCATGTCAAAGTCTTGCGCATTCACATACACACTCGCTCATACATACATGGCATATCCTTTACGCACATGCAAGCACACTTCTAGGCGCTGCTATCTACAATAATCGAAGTGTGCGTGTGTGTGCATGTGTGCCTGTATGTGTGCGATTATGTGATTGTTAAATGCTGATTGAATGTAGTACTTAAGGCTAAGTTAAGGCGAAATACGAAGGCAGTGGCAGCGGCAGCGGCGGCCTGCTTGATAAGGATAAGCGTAAAGGATTTGTCATCCAAGGCAACGCTTGAAATCACTTTGTTTCACATTACAAAGCGATTTCTCTTCGCTGTCCTTTCTTATGCCTTCTTCACACCAGCCGCTTTCTACCCCACTACGCGTATGACTGACTTTACTCATTCAAATCCTATACAGCTACTTTCTCTTTTATTATGTTTTGTGCTTGTATTTGTTTTGTGGCTCTGCGCTGATGATTGCTGTTGTTGTCCTTGTTTCAACTAGTACAAATAAACATGCGCACATAGAAGGCAATAAATTAATGAATTTGATGCTTATCAATATTGTTCTTGTTCCAATCTGTATCTCGTTGTCTGCATGTATGTGAGTGTGATATGCTCTCTTTCATCTACCCGCCAGTCGATGGCGAAATCCTTACAAAATGATTGCGTCTCGCAGATTTTGCCTGCTTAACAAAGGCGCATTAGTGCAATATTAGTGAAATTTCAATATCGCTGCTAGTGGAAATATTCGATTGTTGGGGTTTATGATTAAGGCTTGTCTATTGAGTGTTGTTTGACTGACTGGTAGCAGCAGTTGGGGAAGTTGGGTTGGTGAAGCTTCAAGTCGCTTAGGTTACTTGTTCTTATGAGAATACAGCCTTTCTGAAGCCCATGATAAACGCTTGTAATCAATCTGTATCAAAACTACAAGCACTACCCCTTCAAGAAGAGGGACTAAGCTTAGTGCCTAGAGTACTAAATGTTATTACATAAGAAAATGTTTCAATTGTGATTGAAAATAGAATTAAGTATCCTTCTGCATTTAGTTTAGGCGTTTGACTTAATTGATAGAAAGTATTTTTGATTTGAGGAATCGTTTTATTGAATTTTTCTAAAAACTTCCGAGTTTTTAGGTACAAAATATTGAACTTCAGCCTTACATTCAAGCCACTTTTTTTCCTAAACAAAGTAGTCCTACTTAGTATGACATTCAGACAACTTTAGAATTTCTTTTAGATAAATCTTGAAAACACACATTTCTTCCCAGCATTGCTCGTTACTTGTAGTCTTTGTTCTACAAACTGCTTCTTCTCAGCATTACCTTTGAACTAAAAGTAGTCATTGTCCTAAAAATTTTTTCTAAGCGTTACCAATGAAATACTTCTAATTTTTTATAAAAAAAACCCATTTCTCAATGCATTGTTTTTGGATTTGTTAAAAGATTAGTATTAATACATATAATAAAAGTCCTTGCCACTGACTCACTGACTCACTCACTGACTGCCTCACTCACTGAATGACTCACTAACGCTATGAGATGGCGCCACAGTAGTTTTTAGTTTCTGAGTTGACCACAAGATGGCGCCACTCGCGACTCGCAATGACGTTATTCAGTCAGTGGGCGCCACGGGCGCCTTTCAAAAACTAGTAAGTAGTAATATAATTGTCTTGTTTATTTATACAAGGTAATCTTCATGAAGATTGGTCAAACAAACCAATCAGCTAATCATTAATTAATGCTTATATATTTGTATGAACTCATTGAAATTGAAAATTGCTATTTTACCCAACCAAATCTTATGTGCTGTTATATCTCGCAGTTAATCCAATTGGCATTGTCTGATCTGATACGCCAGACAGTCTGATTACTGTCTGTGGCATAAGTATCATTGATTAGGCCAGCCAATTACTAATTAATGCTGGAATTACTAAGGCTGCAGCCCACTGAAGTGGAACGCTATATATTATATTAACGCCTTTTCCAGTTTAAGCTCTCAGCTGAATAGTACTCGATTTGTACTAACTCCCTTTAGGCTATTTCAATTTTCCAAATAAATCAGCTAATCTGCGCATACTTTCACTTCATGCTTCATTACTTGCCATGTCCATCAATATACAAGCCAATGTCCAAACGGCAGCATGAAGTCAAGAAAACAAGGAAGAAAGAGAGGGTGACAAGAGGGTGACAAGAGCAAAATTATTTGTTTTCATTTAATTTCAATAATTTCAAATTTCCATTACATTAGTTTATTTGTGCGAAAACAAACAAATTAGTTGTCCTTCTGAATCCCCGTCTGCCAACAAGCCAACACGCCATAATGTATACGAAACTCATTTGCCAATCTTACAAACAAGCAATCCAAAAATCTTGTCCAAGCAAAAGAAAGCAGATAAAAAATTCAGCAAAAGTTACGCGCGACCCTATGAAAACTTTTCTAATTTCTGCTTGAACAAACAACAGCAAGAAAAACAACAACAACAGAAGCGCCAAGAAGTAGCACAACGCAAAGTTGCTCAGGTTCGAAGCGCGTTAGGGCCAGGCTGTGTCAACCTCTGCGCATAAAACTACAACAGCCAAATGACATTTGCCACTTGGCTCATGTTGTTGACTTCCGTTTCCTGTTAATTTGTCGTAATTTTTTCCAATAAACAGCGGTAACGCTGTCAAACGGGTGAGTGAAGGAAAGACGCAGTGTCGTGACTTGATTCACAGTTCAGGCAGGTACGTAAGGCCAGAATTAGGGCGAAAGGGAGCTGATCTAAAAGTTATTAGAGACGGGTCACAAGTTACTGTGGCTTTGCTGGTATGGTTTCCTCGATGAGTTCAAAGCACACACATTGGAGCATCCAAAATAAATAGATGTATTTTTTTTTTAAAAAGATTAAGAAAAACTGCGGAAACAGAACTTGGGCAACAGGTTTCCAATTAGAGTTGGTACGCATAAAGATGATCTATTTAAACTAAGTAGTAATAAAGGCAGTGTCGTATCACTTAATTGCTACCAAAAGCTACCAAATTTGTCCTAAAAACCTGTTTATAAAAAATCTGATCTTAAATTTTATGTCAGCATTGGTCATTTGGACTAAAAAGGTTACCAATTTTTTATAACACTCTGTGAGGCAATGAACTCACATCCCAAAGAGGCCGGCCCCCTTTCGATCAGTTTATATACATGCTTATTATGCCAGCATAAAGCTGGCGGATTGTTGGGCGTATGGGTAACATACAACAAATTGATTTAAAAATTTTCAATTTGATATTTTTGCCTTTTTCCATGGTTATTGTTGTTGTAGTTTTTCTTGTTGTTGTTGTTGTTGTTGTTGCTTATAGCGCGTCGAGCTTGACACGTTTTGAAGCGCCACACTTTGTGTGTGGGTGTGACAGCATAGAACGCCGCTCCCGTTGGGTTAGCATGGGAGTCTGCTGGTATTTATCAATGTGAGGCATATCAAACGAGGGGGGACGTGCAAAGCTGGCATTTTTCCGCACAGATTGTCAATAATTTTTTAAATGTCATTTGTTTGTTTGTCGCATATTTTGGCAACACTATGCAGAGGCTTGGTGCGGGGCGCTACTGGCTGGTGCTCCCGGCAAGGCATTTCGCTTATGCGAGTGTTGTTCCATTTCCGCCGCCTCTACCCGCCCAGCTACCCCCGCATACAAACGAGTTCGATGCTAATTTTCTATTACAGCAGTTCAGTGAACGTGTGACAATGTGACGCTGCGCTGCCAATTTTATCACTGGCACTACTCCTGGCCCATGGCAAGCCGCTGTCACAGCTGCTGATGCTGCCACTGCTAGGGCCATAACTCCTGCTACACGACATTCCCTTTTGGCCCGTACGTGCACGCACATTCACTGCATACTGATCAGATTGGAAAAAGAATCTACGAGTACGCGTGGATTTGGCGGCCTGGTGGCAGCTACGCTGCTTCGATGAGTCGACACCAGTGCTCCATAGTGTCGGGCTACGCTGAGTGGAGTGGAGTGGAGTGAAGTGGAGTGGCGAATCGAGTCACAGCGATTCGTTGAAGCACAGCAAATTAAAATTTCACTTTGTCGCTTGGGAATTCAATTATTTTTTCTTCTTTTGCTTTTTTTCCTTTTTGGCGCCGGCAGAGTGTGTTGTATAGCAAATTAGTAGCTGGCAAGGCATGGCATGCTATGCAAAATAGCGCCATAACATAGCAATTTGAGGGGTGAAGAGTGCGCAGGGATTCGGGGAATTGTATGCCGAAATGCCATAGACACTAACACTACAGTCCTTTACTCCTCTCAAGCGGCAAATAAAAATGGTGTCAATATATTCCGCGTCCAGCTCTGCCGCCTTTTTGCCAGTCCCTTTCATTGCACTCGACTCTTAGGAATTTTTTTTGTTTTGCTGTAGTGATTTGCACTTATTTTTGGCTACAAGTCAAATGGAATTTAATTACATTAAAAAAATACAAACATTCCAAAAGCCATTGCATGCTTTTAGGCGCTGTTTAAAAGATTTATAGCCAATTGTTGGGCAATCATACGCATTATCATTTGCTTTCGGGTATGCTCTGCCCGATGAAGAAATAATGTTACTTTTATCTGTTTTAACTGCAATTATCCTATCAATAAGAAATTTCAGTGCACTCTTGCTGATCATATCTTTATATAAGTATAGTGTTCCACATCAGCCACGCATTTAGGGCATGCTCTATCACAAATTAACGGGACCTACAAATCCGAACGAACCGTATCCGAACGGGTTGAGAAGCTTTTCATGGCAAAGAATACCCTCGGAAATTGCCAATTCATGACGATTGGTGGCGCCGCGCAGAGAAACAAAATGAGAAAGAAAAACTCTCTTTTTATTAGAGGTTATTGTGCCCCGGCTGAGATTTGAACCCAAGCCTTTCGCATCAGCGACATAGCACTTGTTCACTGAGTCTACTGTGTCTATTCTTCACTTTAGTTAATTTTGGCCATGATTTTAGCGAATGACATATTAAAAGAGGCCTACTTTTCCCAAAAAGAAAATAAGTAGGTAATTTGAATAATCGAGAATTATTTTGTTGTTGTTTCGGCATCACTACTTCCAGTTTATTATGAAACTACCTTTAAGTCAAAAATTCTTAGCAAGAATCTAAAAGCTAATATTCCGAAAATTCTCATAGTACTGAATTTCAAAAGATTTCCATAAATTTATACATATTTTTCTAAGACCAGGGAAATATTACAATTTTTAAATGCTTACTATTTGTTGCAGCTACACATATTTACAATACAAATATTTGATTGTAATACGTAAATAGATGCAGTCGACCCTGAGAACAAACCATTTGGTTGCTAAGGTCTTGGAATTTGCTTTAAATTTATTAAAAATGTTTGTGGCTTTCCATTTTTCGAGCGCTACATTCTACGTTTTAATGCAACTTGGCTGCTTGTTGCAGTGCTTTACACTGTCTGCAAAGCCCCTCTGTTGCTGCTCTCTGTTGGTTCTCTTATCGTTTTATCATTTTGCTCGATTTTCGCTTTTTGCATTTCTGCGCACTGGCAAAATATAAAGCACTTTACACTAATGCACCTTAAAATTTAAGCATGTCATAACATAACATTTATCCTAAAAATATGCTCTCATTTTTTATGCGCTCAGCAACTGCTTTTAGCACGACCGCACACACCCATACACCGCCCCAGCTACACGACTACAAACTTAAACGCTGCTTTTCCCACAAAATACGCATAGATTTTTCAAAAGTTCTCTGCGCTGTTCCATTTTCGTTTGCATCTCTGCATTTGTGTATGTATATGAAGAGTACACATATATTACTCGTATGCAAGTGTGTATGTGTGTGCGTGTTTACGTTTTATAAGACGAGCCACTAAAAGACATCAAGCAACCACCAGCAGCGCCGCAACAGCAGCCGTAGCAGCTTTCCTTTTTTAAGTGATTCCTTTTCTCATGCCTGACGCGCTGCTACGTGTGGGTGTGTCTGAGAGTGTGTAAGTGTGCACGTATGCAGCTGACTCACATTTATAATGCACTTTGCGGCGAGGCGCTGTGAGGCGGCACAGTGGCGCAGCGCAGCTCGGCTCGGCACACATGAGCGGTAATGAATGCATCCGGGATGCATTGAAAACTTGACTCATATTTCATGTTAAAGCACTGAGACGTTGACCGCGTTGCATACGTGTATGTATGTATATGTATATATGCGTGAGAGTATATTTCCGTTGCTCGAGTGTGTGCTGGGAATGTCGATTCGAACTTCTTGTCAATCCCAGGACTTTGAACACTGAAGAATTGATTTAGTGAAGTCTGAAAATAGCCATTTTTTTCTTATACCTCGACTGCGAAAAAAATTAAAGGAGTCTTCATAAAAATTATAAAAATTCCTCAAAAGGGATATTTCCAATCCCAGGACTTTGAGCATTGAAGATTTAATTCTTAGAAACCAAACAATTAAACCTTTGTTTCTTCTTATACTTCGTATGCGCAAAAGAAAAGTCTTCATACAAATCATAAAATGCCTCAAAAGCCTTGAAAGTTTAGGAGTCTCAAAAAATAAGTGGGAAAACTTGTACTGCGAAGAATTTTTCGGTACCAGCTTAAGCTCGGAGCAATTTCAAAAATGTAAACAATTATTTCAAATACTTTTAGCAGTTTTTCCTATTTGAATTTTTTATTAATTGGCAGGAAATTTATTACTTTTTTACATAATATATTTTTCTTGTAATCCGTTGAGATTGAAAATGTATCTGTATGAAGATTGAGCTTGCAAATTACTGTGAAGAGCTCTGATATATGTACTTCATGACACTGAATTTTTCTAAAACGTCAGCTAAAATTAAGTTCTTGAATATGTTATAAAATTTTTGTATAAATATACAAATCTATCAATACTTTAATACGGAATCTTCAGCTATAAGATTGCTATAGATGACGCTCTTTTAATATTTTACCATCTTTTTGCCAACATTTTAAAGTTCTTTCGGGATTTTAGCATTTTGATTGCCTCTTTTGATAGCCCTGGTATGTTTATTGCTGCCTGAAGAAGCATGTTTTGGGTATTATTATTATGTGGCACCACTTCACGATGGCAGAGGAGTGCGAGGAAGTGCTCGTCGGCAGCTCTGGCAAGGAATAAGTGAAATAAAACAATTTGTTGCTGCAGTTTATCAAAGAAATCCTTCTAATGCATTCCAACTTTGTAGTGTTTGCTGCTCCACTACAAATTTTTGTTGCTATTGTTGTTGTTGCAATGTTGCTCTGTGTCATTGCAGCGCGCATTGTTGATTGCTGCGAAATGCAAAAATATAAATCACAGCAAATAATGCTGCCTGCTTTTGCTCCGTCATCCTGCATGATTTACAGTTGACAGCCTAAGCTGGCACTTTGCGTAATCAATGGCTTAAATTAAAAGGCAGATTGCCCTGAAGTGTGCAATGCAAAATTTTGCAAAAGTTAGCTGCGAAATTTTATAAGGAAAATTAAACTAGAGCAATAAAACTTGACCAAGACAATTGATAAATATTTAATAACAAAATAGTTTTCAAGAAAGCGTGCAGAAAAAATCAATAGCAAGCAGTTCAATCTCAGAATGTTTTTTATATGTAGTTGATAGCTGAAAAATTGATCGACAGCATTCCTATGGCGAATCTGAAAGAGGTTAGCAAATACAGTGGAATTTCTGGAATTTCTTCCCTACGAACGAAGAAAGCTATCTGTAAAGCTACCAAGCTCTTTTGGTAGCGAGTGAATCGAAACGAAAGTAAAACTCGAAATTTTCAACCACGTTATAAAATTTATTCGACAGCAAATATGTATGACTTTTAAGCCAAGAATGTCAAAAACGAAGTGATACAATTCAAAAATATATGGTGTGATCAAAGCTGGTGACATGGCTGCATGGGACAATACGTTGCCACACTATACAAAATTCAATGCATAGAAAGATTGCACTGCTAGTGTTACCGTCTCTAAACACTACCCTTTATGTAAATAAGTTTCACGAATATGGCAAGCGTTAGTGTATTTTGATCTATTTATAACCAAATTGTATATATAATAAAATCAATCGATATAACAAAGCTAGACTGTATTAAGTTTTTTCACCTTCTAAACAAACACGTAAAGAGAGCCTTTTGTAGAACTTATAGAAGAGAGCGAAGAACGAACGAAAAATATTTTGTATTTACATTAACTAAAAGGATAACAGACAAATTATATTTAATATCTTGTATTGAACTTTTAAAAGATCAGCAAATTTGTTTGGTTAAAAATATAAAATGTTTCGTTATACCAAGAAAATTTCTATTAAGAGTAACTTGCTCTTTCCTAACCCTCCCCCCTCCCTCCCAATCGACCATTACCATCTATCTGTTGCCATTTTCGATTTCTACTTTTTGTGCTTCAGCTTTCTTTGCTTCTTTACCCTTACTGTTCTTCTCTCTTTCCAAATATATTACTACACTTTGTCATAGAGTTTAGTTACTTAACTTTAACAAATTAATTTGTCAATATAACTACAAAATTTGTAAAATAAATGGAAAAACATTTCTCAATATGCTTGCTTGCATTGTGCACCTTCCTTGACTGCTGCTGCGACCACTTTTTTTTCCCAGATTCATGTAGGTCAAAGTGCTTTAGCAAAAACTTGTACCATCAGCTACTTTTGTTGCGCAAACTACAACAAAAAAGAACTTTGCATACTGCAACGGAACAAATTTCTGACCGAAGATCAATAAGCATAAATTACAATGGGTCACAGTTACATGCGGAAAACCAAAGCCAAACAGGAACGCAGCAAAAGAAACAAATGAACAAAGCAAACACAACTGCAAAACACGTACGCAAAAACTGCATTCCTGTGTAGGCAGAGGAGGAAGAATGAGGTGAGGGGAAACGTGAAGTGTAGCATGCAGCCAGCAGGAAGGCAGTTTCCAACAATCTTGCAATTCAAGCTGATGCCTTTGCCTTCGTCCTTTCTATGTCATGCAAAGGCGTAGGTCATAAGGGCGACACTGCAAAAACAACAATTTTCCTACTTACATACAAACATCTCCTAAATGGGAGGAGACAAACAAAACAACAACAATAGCTGGAACAAATGCCAACAAAGTAAGACATAGTTGCAAATACAGCTGTGCCGACTTTTTAACATAAGTTGAATGCACAATTTTCTACTCAAATATGTGTAGAAAATCACACATGAAGAAATTCAAATATCATTATGTAGACAAATATCTTATGTACAATAATAAAGCTGACAAAATAACATTTAAAAAGATTTTTCATCATGATAAAATTTTGGTAAAAATGATTTCTTAAGAAGCTTTTGTATGCCAACTTTCTATAAAATCAAAGAAAAAATCTATATCTCAGGCACTCTTCCTATTTTGTTATTATTTCCTGTAATCTTTTACAAAGCAATCAGAAAGATTTCAGTAGAAGGGAAATAGTTTAACACCATAATTTATTAATACATGTCCAAGTGCTGGAAAATGTTCTCTTCAAAAGCAAAACCGCCATTAAAATGAGTTGTGCTTTGAAGAATCTGATATTATACTGATCTTGAATACAATAGCATGCATGAAATTATAGTAGAAAGAAATTATGAAATTATATGAAAGAGTTGTCATTTTCATGCTAAAACTCTTCTTGAACAAGCTCTGCGTCAGATAGTAACCCGGTAAGAAGTTATTGCGACCTATCAAGAAGAAGAAGATCTTGTTGAAAACACAAAATTCCTTACTATTGGAACAGAAAACTTCTTCAAGTAAAAAAAGTATATCCGAAAAGTTTGGGTAACACAAAAAGGAAAGCAATTTCAGGGAAATGGATTGCTGAGCACGGCTTTGGCTCGATGGTCTCGATCCTGCTTAAGATTTTATCAGTATTTGTAACAATATGCAATATTACAAGCATATGTATACGATATATATATTTGTTCGCAGTAATACAATCTTAGTTTTTACAAATTCTACACGTTTTCTATATTCTACATGCATATGTAGGAAAGTGCTAACTACGCCAAAAAGCTACAACTCTGGTTGCACAGTTGCTTTGTTTATAGCAGTTTTGCAACTGTCAGCGTTGAGTGCTATTGTATTGTCCTGATGGCTTGAGGGACACAGATGAGATGGTCTCACATTTGTCTGCTTTTTTTTCCAATGCGAGCACTGTTCCACTTTGTGGCAGTCCGAACGCAAATGAAATTGCATATGCAACCAAACTGTTCATTCTCTACATCCTCTGCTGCCGTAAACCTCCTCAACATAGCATGCAAAAGCAGCATTTGATCTGTTAGTGTGTGCGTGTGTGTTGATAGTGAAAAATGCTGAAAGGTAAGAAAAGTTTCAATTTGAGGTTAGCGCATGCGATTGAGAGGGAAGAAGAACGGTGGCAGGAAGACTGCAACTACGCAAGTATTTCAATTTTAATGGAAGCAAAACAATGCGAGTTGCAGAATGAAAACAAAAATTTTGAGGCAGCGACCACAAAAGGCCAACTTACACATACACACACACAGACACCACACACTTACTTATATATGTATATCTGGTCATTTGAATATATTCTGTCAACCACAATTAGGGTATTAGCATTGCTATCTATGCCGATGCAGTTGGTAGGCTACTCCGATTGCTGTCAAACAATGTATCCTCCACTGTCAACAGACTTTGTCTAACACTTGGGCCATTTGATAGCCTCACCTTTTGGTTTCTTTCTACTGGCTCACGCTTTGATACTGCTGCATGTGCATCGCTCCTTCACATATATTATGGTTGACCCTCGTGCGTCCTTTGTTGCCAGTAGTGTGGCTATTTTTGTGGGCGTATTGCATGCGTATTGTTTGGCATATTCTTCAGATCTCTGTGGTCTGCCACAATAGCTGACATCCAGTGCATCCGTTCCGGCGCATACAGGAGACAGGTAGCTCTGCAAAATATTTCGCACTGATTTGTGAACGAAGGTGAGCAGTCCGTGGCCGAGCAGAAAAAACGACTAAATGATGTTGATATGGCAGTGTTGCTCATCGTCTATTTTTTCCAGCTTAAAAACTTAACTACTTTTTAAAGTTTTACATAAAAAATTCAAATGTGAAAACATGTTGACATTTTAAATGAACAAAATGATACTATCATCATCATTCCTACTAGGCTGCAAACATAAAGAAATGGCTAGCCAAAGCAAAGACCAAGCAACATTGCCTTCAAAACATAATCCAGATGGGTTCCATAGAGGAGCTTTGCTATTTTCCAAATGTTTGCCTAAAGGTAAGCCGATCTGCAATATATTTCTTATTGAGCACTAGCTCGCTTAACGATTTATTATTATCAGATTAGGCTGACTAGGAGCACTGGTGGAATTTTTGAAAAAAACACAAATGGATTTTTCGGAAATCGGAGATTATTCAGAGGAATGATCTAACAACACATATCTGAGGAATTAAACAGTTTGTTTTGGTTTCAGTTCAAGTTAGTGAGGGAAGAGGGAGTGTGCAAATCATGAAGGTCGAACAATTTTGATTAGTCTGCTAGGTGACTTGTTAGACGAACTGGCATAAGATAGTAGTTTGAAATTTTTTTTTAAAATGGAATGAACAAAATGAAAGCATATTTAAAATTTTTTGAAAAAGGGATATATGCAAAATGAGAGCAACTTCGGAATATCCTTAGTAATTTTTTAATAAATATTTTGCTATTCTTTCCCAATTTTGCTGCATGATATCTGAAAAAAAAAAAACTTTTTTGGAAGAGCAAAGAGCAGAAATGCACACTTCTTAGATTTATCGCTTTCCTCTTCACTTACTATTGAGCCTTATTTAGCAAGCATCTTGTTGAACAATTTGCAAGCAGCGCGCAAATAAAGTGTTTTTTTTCCGAAAATCCAATGCAATCGAAAATTTATAGCACACTACTCTGCTATCTGAAAATTTATTTTCCACATGGAAATTTTGCATTTTGCAGTCTGCTTCAAAAGTTCCAAACGAACATCTATACCATTGAGGCTCTCAAGTGTCGTAGCCCAATAAACCGTCTGATTTAACTACTACATTTTTAGTCCAGCTACACTTCGTGCATTCTCGCTTACGCGCCATATTTTACAGATTTTCCAAGTGATTTTTTATGAAAATTACTACGAAATTAAATCTACATGACAACTTAAAGCTGTGCCGTGATATGTGAGCAATCTGCACTGCACTCCGTTTCCCCGCTGCCATGGAAAAGTAATCGATGTCTACAAAATTGGCAAACGTAACACTTCAGTTCAGCCATAGCAGCGATACAAGCGATATGCTTGCCTATTCTGCACGCTCTACTACCGGCGAGCAGACACACACACACACACACACACACACACACACTAGCGCATGCATAGAAGTTGACTTTGCCGTAATTTATTTGACATGTTTATGGTTCATAAATACGAATACGAGCGCTCGTTTATGTTTCGATGCAATTTTTGGAGATTTTCCAATAAAAATCGCTATCACAAAACAGCAACAACAACAACAAAAACAGCATCATTTTTCATGTGCACATTTTTACCTCAATTTCTATTCGCTTTGTGTATTGACAACACGCCTGCAAGTTCTTATTGCACACACACATACATATGTTTGTGTTTGTGATATCGAAAACTTGAGCGCGTTTTCAAAATGAAAAATACTATCTCAAAATGACGCAAGCGTGCAATACAACAAAAATCTAAGTATCTAGCTGCCAAGTATATAAGGCTCACAGTAGCAGAAAGGACACAGCAAGTATTTGTCAAAAGTTCCATTCAAAAAATACGCATAACGCGCTCAGCCAAAGATATGAAAAATTTTTATTCTCAAATAAAATTGCACAAAACAATCAATCAAAAACATCTTTACCTCTTGCGCTCTGCTTTCTGCATCCCAAATTTCTTCATCTGCTTAGTTAGTTTTCATATTGGCTGCTCCGATGCAGAAGTGCAATTCGTGCATTCGTATAGCGTATTTTTAGCAAAAATACTTTTCTTGAATGGTTTGCCTTTCCAGAAATGTGTGTGTGTGTGTGTGTGTGTACGGCATGTGCCAATAAACAGGCTGCTCTGCTATTTATTAGTGTATCTATGAGTGAATATAAGAAATGGCAGTGCACTGCAGCTGGTGGAAATAAATAGGATTGACAGCCGCGTATGCAACTGGCTGCAACTAAAAGTGTTATGGTTATCAATTGCTTTTAAAATCAATCAAGAAAAAATTTTTATAATAAGCCGTGGGAGTAACTGGCTGGATCTTAAAGTTATTGGCATCAAATCACTTTAAAATTCAAACAGATTGAGAGCAAGAAAATCGTTGCTTTTATACTAAAGAAACCAGTTCTTTTAAAGAAAAAGGAAACACTCAGTCAGAAATTAAATTATCAATATAACCAAATAATCAATATCTCGAAAGTAGAACTTGTTTAGAACTTTCAACTCTTATATATTTTAAAAGTGTTCATGGATATTGGCCGAATTGCGAGAAAGTAAAATTCTTGTTATGAACATGATAGTGAGCTAACATACTATTCCGCTCAGAGCCCTATTTACAAAGAGCATGATAGCAAAATCAGATTACACAAAAAGTATTTATGTAATCTGAATTCATTTTAAATAATTACAAGGTACCTTTATTTGAGGTAAAATCTGAAGATGCGAAGATTACAAGCTCGAGAATATTATACCACAAATAAGCCCCTTGACAGCAAAATGTCAAGTTCCCAGAACCGGAAGAAAGCATATTATATATAGTAGAAGCTTAAAATACGGCCACCCAAAGACATTCTCTCTTTCGCTACAATATTTCTAAAATTGTTTACATTTATTACGAAATGCATTTTTGAGCTACTATTATAGATTTATACATGCAATATTTAATGTTGCTGGTTGAACGCTCGTGTGTGTCTCTGTCGATTTCTAAGAGTGTGCCTCTGCTTATAGGTTCTTCGTTCGAAAATGGACAAGTTATTTGAAAGCCATTGAAGTGGAAACGCAAATAAAAATTGTATTTCTGCAATATTTCGTTAGTAGCAGCAGCAATAACATAAACACCCAGAATAGCAAACAAAGCTCAACGGACTTCGCTCTTCACTTTGCCAAATGTTGCAACTGCTGCTGTTCGGTATCCTTTATTCCAGCACTACCGCACTCCTCTTCGCCCTCAGCTGCTGTCACTGCCGCGTGCAATTTTGCAAATATCAATTCTTCTGCTGCTGCTGCTCCTGCAGGAGAGCACACATGATTTGCATACGTAATGTGCTTGGAAGCGAAGGCAGAGCACTCACGCACACACACACGCACACACATTCCTACTTACAGTCGCAGATGCACTGCCGGATATGAGGTCCGTGTGGATTTCTTTACTACGCACACACACACGCGCTTACTTACACTTATTGAAAAAAGTTAGTCATTCAACTTAAATGAAAGTGTTCTGTTTTTACACGGTTTCTATTTAACACGGTAAGAAAAGACTTTTTTCCCATTTTTATAGGATTTCATTCGATTTAACCTAATTAAACACAGCTATTTGATTGAAATTTTCCAGAAAAATATTTTTATTAACCGCAATCTTTTAGAAATTAAGTTAGGGTTGAAGGCCTTGGAACGAATCCCCTTTTTTTTCTATGTATTGGGTATATAGCTTAAATAATAAGAACACGTAATTACGGTAGTTACAAAAATATAAAAAAATTTCAAAGACAATCTTTCTCAGCAATTTGTTATTTCATTTATTTGTTATAAAAATTTTGAGTATTTTGCTATTAAATTTTTATAAAAGTATTGATGGAAAGTGAAACATTATGAAAAATGATTTCTAGTTTACTTTCGTTGCTATTAACTTTTCCCGCTATTTAAATTATTAGATAAAATAACTAAAAAGTTATTGGTGGAAAATAAAATGTCACTTTAAAATTGATGAAATCTTTATTATGTTAGAAAAAGTTTGTTAGCACGTTTTTTACGGCCAAACAAAGCGGAATTTTTTAGAAAGCTGTTGCATACTCTTACGGAAGACTTGCCTTGAGTGTAGTTGCCAGCTGACTTTTGCACACAGGAGCATTTGTAACGTAACATTCAGCGTCACGTTTTGGTGCACTTGGTGCAAAGTAAAAAAAAGAGTTAGTAAAAAATTTACATATGCAAGTGTGTGTGTGTGTGTGTGTGTGTGTGTGTGTAAGTGAGTGAGTGGTGTGCTGTCTATCTTAGTGTTAGTGCCGGTGACTTGCTGAGCAAGTTGCCTGTCTATTCCTTTGTGTGGCTGGACGGCATGTGCTGCTGCTGCACATACACACTCAATTGCACAAATGCATACGCATTTTAGAAACAATTGTTGCTGTGGGAATAAATGAGAAAACAATGTTATGTGATGCCATTTACTTAATGGTGATGCCAACTTGATGGATTTTGCGCCAAAGATAAATGTTATTGTTGTTGCGCAAAAAGCGACAGAAAAATGTAGAAGAAGAATAGAAAGGAAAAACGAAAATAGCGCACAAGCAACGACAGAAGAGTGACAAGGCATGTGTGCAATAATATTGCAATTTTAGTGTTAAAAAGAAAGGCGTGGCAAGGCAGCTGGTGTGAAGATACGCTTTGCGGTATAACACTGTAGCAAGAAAATGTAACCACACGAAATGCTTGCCATAATTGTTCTCACACACACTAGAACCAGCAAATAGGACATATGTTAAACGTTTTACATATGCAAAACAACACACACACTCATACAAAAGAACTGCAAAAAGTGCTTTAGACTTAAGCTGGAATTTTTGTGGGAGATAATGCGTGCCCATTTGGAAGATAGACACTGTTTTCTTTAAAGTGAATATTTGGCTGGACTATAAAAGTTTGCTCTGATATAGATACTTACCCAAAAAGAAAATAAGCCAAGAGAGCTCCGCTGCGTAGCAATACCATGAATATTAAAGCATAAAGCGAGAGGCTTTTCCTATAGTTTGTGAGTGATATGGCTTTAGTTGGCACCAAAGTACCTAGGGCTAGAAAATATTTTTGCAATTACCACAAAATAATACTCAGATTGAACACCTGTAGAAATCTTGCTCTTGTTGAGCGCCTCTTCCTGTGTTTAAAACCAAAAACTATCTATCTATCTACTTCTTAAAAATGTCAACAATGGAATTCCAATCACTGAATGTCATATTAGCTTCAAATATCAAGTGTATATTTTGAATGTTTTCTTGCTTAGTTTCGATTCTTATGTATCAATTATTGATTGCCACAAAAGTAGGAAGCTTCCGTCTATTTCGGTAACTGAATTCCAATTCATTCCTTAGCGCTTATTTATATAGTAAAAAATTTTCATAAATAATGTTCGATGCCAAAATGAAATTTCTGAATGCATAACAAATATATATCTAGATGCTGGCAAAATTTTTACTTATAATTTATATCTTTAGACTGCCTCTTTATAAATAGCTTTAGTTAACGTTAGCAAGAACTTTCCAAAATAATGCAACTGAAGCTGTTCTGAAAAGCTTTCATTTTCACCGTTTAGGGTAAACATTTTTTTAATAAACCCGCAAATCCCGACGTAGTGTCTTATTTAAGCCTGCTGCAATTAAGCAATTCCAAGCCAAGCAATTTACACTCTTTCATGATAACAACAACAAAAATCATCACACACTTAATTAAAATTGTGCAACAGACTGTGGCCGCATACCAGCGCCGAGCGCGCACAAAGTTATGCCAAACAATTAAATCTCAACAAAAAGCCGCCAAAAACAACAGCAACGGCAAGAACAAGCAGCAGCCGCAGCAGCCGAAGTTGTGCCACAAAAATCGCAGACATTGACAAAAGTTAACACTTTTTGCAGCAGCAGAATGTGGTCAACAAAAAAAAAAGGGGGCCAACAGAAATATAGCAGGGCCAGACAAGTTAAAATGAAATTTTAATTTTTTCATGTTGCGCATACGCCACAGCAACCCGCTGAAGAGTGTATGAAAGCAGAAAAGGGGGCCAGCAAAAAATGAGCCGAGTGTGCATAAAAAGCGAAATAAAAAAACACGTTGGCAGCAGACAAGCACAACAGCAACAACAACAAAATAACAACAAACATCAACAGCACACACACAAAATCGCAAGATATGCGGGTCAAAAGCCTAAAAGTTAACAACAAAAAATCACTCCTCCTATAAAGGCAACATGTCGTCTGACGGCATTTTGTTAGGCTGGGTTGACTGACTAGCTCACGTGCTCGCTCCAGCTGGCAGCACTGTTTTTGAAAGCACAATAGACAAAAGTCGAATTGAACAAAATTAAATTTTTGTCCGCTTTTGTAACGCGCACGAACTTTATGCGGGTGGGCGGCTAGACTTGCACATTGTGTGGCGACAAGTCGGTACCGAGTTTTTAATGTTTACCTTTACAAAATGAAAATTTAGCAAAAAGCTAGCAAATAATACCAACATTTTTTTGCATACAAGTACAACAACGTGGTATTAATTAAGTGCAACGATGCGTAGCTGGTGCGGGGTAGTACAGTGTCGTTTACAGAAGTCGCAAAAAGCTTCAAAGAATGAAACGTATTTTAAAGGCTGGGCCTTTTTGGCAGTTGGAATTATACGGGATATAGGATTGCTAAGAAATCGGCTTAAATGTTTAGAATATACTTTAGAGAAAAGGTTCGGAAGGTCTAACTGTTATCTTTTAAAATCATATTTTTTATTTAAACTTATAGTTTCTAGATAACTAACTAGTAGAAGTGTCCAATTTAAACCATAAAAGAATTTTTGATCTCCATTATCTATAAAAAAATTGAGGACTCAGATCGTGATTCTTGTTTGCTCGCATTAACTTGTGTTTGCTCGCACTATTTGAGCACAAGATAACGCGACCTATACTTAAGTATATTTTATACAACCGTGTCGAAACGGGATTGAAAAGTCAAATTTGCATGGCAAAGAATACTTTTTGCCAACTAGCTCAGGAGAGACAGCATCGCCTGCAAAGAAACGATGTTTCTGTTTTTTTATATGATATAAGTCGGCTGAGATTCGAAACAGCGACTACAAGCATCAGTAACTGATTAAGTATATTTCTTGTTCTTTAGGAAAATTTGGATCTAGAAAAATCGTAAATCTTCGCTTTTGCTCAACCCAGTCTGTTCGTCTATTCCCTTGGTTGTATTGCCGTCATATTTGTAAAATTTTTGTTTACAGAAATTTTAATGTGGACTTCAATAGAGAAGCTGTACAATTTCCCTTTTTTGGTTGCGATGTTTCACTATTAAGCTACGCTATCCTCGCTCCCGATTGTGTCTACGTGAAGCCTCACTCTAATTTTGTGAACAGAATCTGCTCCCTTGTCCAGAATTGAGCCGCTTATGGCGAGTTCATATGTTAAGCATGAAATTGCTTGCAGCTAAATATTGTCTACCAGCTTGTAGTGGCCGATTAAAGAGCGTTCAGTGGTTTCATACTAACTACCGTTGGTAGTTAGCAATTAACAGTAAGTTATTCTGGCAAAGCAACAACAACAGTAGCGCAATTTCACACACAATGCATAGTTTATATTATCGGCGAGTGGCAGTGCATGTGTTAATTTGGGTGCACTCTTATGAGAGTATATGAAGTGCATGCATATGTGTGCATGTCAGCTGGGTTGCCATCGTATTTAACATTTCTCATACATTTTATTAATGTAATGAGAATTAATAATAATATTATTTATCATTGTCTTTAAGCATTACTAATAAACGCTTAAAATGTTATAATATAAATTTGATTGTTTCATCAGAGTAATTAGCTAATTTCCAACATCATAATTAAACTGATAAGTATTTGATTGCCCTACAAATTTTTGGAATTGATTTTTCGAAATTTCGCACATGCATTTGATGTTGTTTTCATTTATAAATCAACAGTTAACATTTTCAAACTTTCAGCGCTGTTGTACTCTGTTCTCATCCTGTGCAAGCCCATGTTGCTACCTCGCTAATTACCAGCTCCATACAATGGCCACACGTACACCCAAACACACTACACGGCATACACCCAAACACTCTATGGCATACAAAATTTTGCAATCAAATTTTGAATGTGTGCGCAAGCGGAAATCTAATATTAAGCGGCTTGCGGCTCTTAATGCAGAAGTGTGCGGTTATGCTGCAGTGGCAATACGCCCCCCTCCCTCCACCGAATGCAATGAACAATTTAATAAACTTGCAAATATGGCGCATGGTTGCGTATGGTTTTTAGCGCCATCTTTACAATTGTATGGAGGAGCAGCATGGCTTTCGCCTGCTATTGTCCTTTTTAGGGGGGCTCTAAACGAAAATTTGTAAAGCTGTTGCAAAAACTGCTGCTCATTTTCTCATTTCTATATTCTTTTTTCACATAAAATCTTTTTTATTTTCTTAATGGAATAGTTTTATTGATTTTATTTTCTACTTCTCTACTTAGAACATCTTTTATCGTCATTCATGACGAATTGAGCTAATACCTATTTTGCATGTACACTCAATTCTGTTTTTACACGGTGTTTTTACAAGGTTTTGATTTAAACTGGTCTAGAAAAAAATTATTCTGTTTTAACGCGATTTCGATTTTAAAGGAAAATATTTTTATTAAACGTATTATTTACAGGGTTGAAGGAAATGGAACTAATCGCTTTTTTTTTTATATATTCATGTCTTTGACACGGTTTTGTCTGGAACACATCTTCTGTGTAAAAACAGAATTGGGTGTATACACGGAAGTTTTATAAGAGAAAGAGGAGAGTGCATATCATTTATTTCTTATTCTCATCGATAAAGAATGAAGATTAAAAAAGTCAACTCTAGTTTCCTTAATTTGCATTTCTGTATTCCTACCTTAATACAATATTTTAAAATAATTAAATTCTTCGTTATGATTAAATTTGATTTAAAATTTAAAGTTTACAGGTATCACAGAATGAGTAGCTTTAATTAAGGCAGTCTTTAAATTTCACCTGAATTTGATTTGAAATTTTATATATTAAATAGGCTCAGAATTACTGTTTTAAATTTTTCTTTTATAAAAGAACTCCCAATATCCATTTCCCAATAACCCGTCGAATAGAAGGCACTGTAGTTGGTGTTTAGTTTTCTGACTGTGCTTATTCTGTGTGTGTTACGAAACGCCTCTGCATATGGATTGGATAGTGGTGGTATTAGTGTGGCTGAGTGCTTGTATGCAGCCCCCTGTCCATTTTTTAATAATATTTGAAAAATTTTGTTCGTCTTGTTTTGGGCTTACGAGTTGCCTTTTATAAACAAGGGCCAAGCTTCGCTGTCCTTCATTTTGCCTATACAATTCGACTATATTTTTTTTCGCAATATACACACCGATAGTTTTAAGCATGGGCGTACGCAAGATGTCTTGAAGGGGGTGAAGGCAAACGATTACTTTCTTTCGAAAATAAAATAAATATATGCACCGAATGACAGTTTGAGAAATAATGTAAGTCAGCAAGCTATATCCTTTCAACTCAAGTACTAAAATTTTGTATTTCCTCATATTTTCTAGTACATGCATTTGAAGTTTTGGGCTAAAGGGGAAATTCTCCCCTTTTACACCCCTATCAGTGTACGCTTCTTCTTATGGGCTGTCATGCTGCAGCTACCAAAAAGCAGAGTTGCATGTTATGTCAGCTGCGTGCAGAGCTCAAGTCCGCTCAGCGCCCAGCTCAGTGCTTTAGCGTGCTTCATGCTGCCGTGTATTACATGCACATTATTATGTAGTTTCCGTTTCCGGTAGATTATTTGAACTGCCTGTCTGCCTGCCTGCACACAGAGAGCTTGCGTTTTTTGGCCAGTATTGCTGTTGGCTGCAATCTGGGGTCATGCTGTTGAGTTTTGACATGGGCACACATACAAACATACACACATACATACAGCCATACTTGAGAAATATACATATTATACAAATACACGCACAAAATCTCATAAAAAGGCAGCAGCGAAAGTTGATGCAGCTACCAGTTGCGCTCTGTCTCTGTGTTTTTTTGCTTTTGCATATTTGAACGCATATACACACGGAAATAAGTTGGTAGTACTTAACAAAATGCGAGCTACGATAGCTAAAAGTTAGTAAAAGTGCAACAAATTTGCTGATTGATAATTCGCATTAACTTTTCATATAAAAAATTCTAGAAGAAATCGGTACATATAACTTAAATATTGCTAAAAATTTTTACGATTTTGAATAAGATCAATAATAATTAAAATGACTAATTTGTAAAAACTGATTGAGCAAAAACTATAAACAAATTTGTTAGTAAAGACTTAAAAATGTGAATATTTTTTAACTTTAAGTAGTTTCTTTAAAAGTTTATATGTTTATCATTTTGCAGCGCTCTAAATATAAAAATTATTTTAAAAAATGCATGAAATATTATTTATTTTTGTTTCCATGTGTGTGTATGTGTGCTTTTGTGTATTAGTGACGTGTCTGTGATACCGGAAGTGGGCAGCGCATCAAGTACATGCACCATTGTAGCTGCATTAATATTGCTATTTTGATGCAAAATTTGACATCATCTTTTGGTAAAATATTCTTCGCTTGCTTTTTTTTTTGTTAAACATTTAAAAGAAAGTTACAGCTTAACAATCAAAAACTAAGCAAAAAATGCTTAGACTGCCTCTGCGATAACTTGCTTCTTGGTAACTCTTTCTATAGTTTCTACCGCTTCTAGCCACAAAAATTATGCTTACCAAAGTTGCTGCCTCTGCCGCTTGTGGCACACTCAATTAACTTGCCACATTCTTCAACGTATTCACTGCATATGACGCTCACACATATACATACGCACTCTTTATGAAGCTACTCGTATATTTTCATATCTGCGTGCGTGTATGTATCTCAAGATGTGGCTGCCGTTTAGTAATAAACTTTTTGAGGTTAGCCTTACTTAAATTTGCTCCGCAGCAGAAATAAGCATACTTGCACTAATTGCACAAATATGTGTGCCTGTGTGTGTGTACTTCGGCTTTCTCAACGCGTTGTAACTTTAAGTTGCGGTTTCTGTACATCAGCAGCTCGAAGCCTTGACAATCGCTCTTGAAGTGTATGCTTGAATTATTTAGAGTTGAGTTTTAGTTGAAGTTTTGAGCTAGACGAGCCTGCTGGAATAACCTAAGCAACTGTGCGACCCCCAAAACATGCTACATTCCTATGGCGAAAAGTATACTAGGTTTATACTGACTCTCCCAAGAATGGAATGTAAAGCGCTCATAGGTGCACTTATCGAGCAGTGCCTTGTAGCAGCGCATGCACATTGGATGAACATAACGAACGACGACAGCTGCAGGAAATGCAAAGGATCCGGTAGCAGGGAACCCTTGGAACACATACTGTGCTTCTGCCCCGCCATCGCTAGAACTCGGCTGACTTGTTTAGGAGCGCCTGTCTTTTCAGGGCTCGAACAGATCTTTATCAAGCCACGTTGGAAAAAGCATTTTGAACAAATCAACAAAAAATTACGGCCGACTTCAAAAACTATTTAATGTTGTCATATAAAGGAACCTTTTTATTTTGTATCTGAAAGCAACTAATTTCTATACAAGAACTAACTTAAGAAAATTTCATTTAGGAAACCAGATGGATGCTGCCTTCGGTGCTTAGAAACTATGCGACTTTTCTTAGATTTCCGAAAACTATATTTTTGCTCTTCGCATTTGAGCAGTCTTTGATACCATCAACAAGCTAAAGCTTCGTCTAGGCATCAGTCGCTTAGTAACCTTCAACTTGGCATGCCAGACTATTATGTCATACAGCTCCCTCATCTCCTTCTCCCTGAGTACATATCGAACGTATCAATATTGTGAGCACTTTTCAGCGCAGTATTCAATCATTTCAGAAAATCTCCAAAATCCATTAGAAATCATTTTCATTTGCACACACACAAACACACACAGCCATTCATTCCTTCCCACACACAGAATTGTATATCCCCGAAAATGTGCTGGGTGCCTTTGTTGGTGCCACTTCATCTTCATCGACATGCCAATTTTCACAAATCGCGCCCCTTTGCCCACCACTCCCGCTTAAGTCTCACAGCCGCAACTCCACAGTTTCCACGCTCTTCCATCAGTGGTGCGCAACTCAAATCGTGTCAATAAATTAAATGTGCCCAACGTGCTGACAGCCCGCAACTATACCATTTCCAATGCAAAGCATCGACACGCCATCGGTGCCGCAGCATTTCATTTCAAGTTCGTTTCATTTCATTCACTTCGAAATTCGAAGCACTTCACTTCCGAGCCGAATCCACGAAAATGGTGTACGACATGCTGCCATGATGAATAAATAAATACGCGCACTCGCCTTAACGAAAATTTCATTAGGCTTAAGCAGCTTCAGGCTGAGCGTCGGCGGCTATGGCAGCTCCACCGTAGACGACAGCAACATTGGCCATTCCTCGAAACTCCTAACCCAGTGCTCGCATATTGCAGGCAGGCGCTATGATTAGCGGCGTCAACCGTAGTGCCATCTCCACCACAGCTGCCTAGTGTTGCCAAGTGTATTCAATATTATTTCAAAAAAGCCGGTAAAATAGTCGTGTGCCTGACTCAGAAATTGTCTGCAAAATTAATAGAAAATCATGCTGACATGGAAATTTTTATCTTTTTAAAATATTTGAAAGATTTTGCAATATTAAATTCAATTCAATCAACCGAATAAATGCGAATAAGTAAAGGGTTGTTTCGGTCAGTTTCGGCTTCTTCGTTCATTTCTTTTGGAAACTCTCTTACTTACAATTTTCTTGAGTAAATTTTATTTTGATTAACCATAAGACTGAAAGTAATCGTGGAAGCCGTAAATATTAATTTAAACGATTAACCGTCTTAAACCGATAGCTTGAAAAAATTTACTTTATTTTAATCTCAGTTATTATAGGTATTAGATTTTTTTTTCATTCAGTCAAGTGTCAATTCATTCAATTTGATTGCTTGTTGGCAACATCGAACGCGATGCTGAAGTGGGCGGGCAGGCGAATGAAGGCATCCGTAGCAACGCGTATTGATGATAACTGATGAGCGGATTTCAGGTTGCACGTTAATTGGAAAGGGATATACGGCACAACAAAGCACAGCGCCAACATGGTTAAGAAAATGTGGCTCTGGGGCATGCTTTCCGCTACTGTATACTGTGAGGCTGCCCTCCATAATGCGTGTTGTTAATGGCGTTTAACGATGTTCGAGTGTAAACACTCGCTTTCCGGCTAATATTTTTACGTCAGATAATTAGACGCGGATTTGCGTTGGTGTTGCCACTGGCCGCGCGCACCGCTCATCCATCTCAAATGAGCTGCGTGTGGGCTGCCTTGCCGGCTGACGGACAGACGCAGTCATTCAAAGGCATGGCCTATTGTTAACCTCTTGCTTGAGCCGGTCGTCGAGTTGTGCCGCACGCTGATAATGCCGAAAGTAATTCGCTTTAATTAATTATGTTGTGTGGCATTTGGCGGGCGACTGCGATAAAGTGCACGTTAATGGCGAAATTAAGCGATGCCTTACGTCTTTTAATACCGCTGAAAAGGTTTAAACTTTAAAGCAGGGAAGAGTGATTTTACTAACAAACGAAAAGGTCTTAATTCAATGAGTTAAATGTGAATGACAGCGCGTAACTGAAAATTATGTGCGGCGTGTATATGGAAATCGTCCAACAGTTTCTAGAGCTTTAGGAATTTTCGATAAAAAAGCTTTATAAAACTATGAAATGAAGCAAAAATAAAATGCTTGATTATAAAACAAAATATATTAAACTGACACAATTTCAAATCATTAACAACTCTACAACTTATCGACTGTTCCACTTGCTTTCGAAAGCCAACATTTTCTGCATCATATTATAAAGACGTCATTACGGCTCTTTATAAACATTGCAAATCAAATATATTTGAAAAGCTCTTACGTATGCTTTGTAAATCGATATAAGGTTTGTTTTTCAATCATTTTATGACGTTGAATGTTTTTCCTTAACATTTCTCAAAGAATACGCTCGAACAATTTATGATCAAACTAAACCCAACAAATTTGCTGCAAATATTTAACAAAATTTCCTATAAAATGTGCTTTATTTGTGTTTAAAAACTTTCCTACTTCAGTGTATCTTTTCAACATTTCAAGCACTCAAAATTAATACTTCATGCTTTTGACTTAATTTTCAACAAATTTACACTCCATCATTTACATACCACCCATTGCTCTTAAATACGCCCATTGCCGCTTCTACAGCAATTTACCAATCCATCAATTTATCATGTTTGCCATGCATTTACATGCAAAAGCTCCATTTAAAATCGATCGGAAAAAGAAAAAACCTCAACAGCAATTTACAACGCTCAAACTTTGCACAATTAATTCAAAGCGATTTCACTACGATTTTCCATCAATTTTTTGCTTTTTCATTCTTCCATGGAAATTTCAGCAGGCTTTAGTCTGTGGCACTGGCATTGGCTAGCTGATTCATAGGCCATAGCATTGCCATGCCATTTCAATTGGCCTCACAAGCATTTAGCACGATCTGCATCATTTTCATGTTTGATGCCCAACAACAACGTGTAACGCCGTGTAATCGGCTACGCCATCGTCGCACTGAGCGATTCCATGACATCGATGCATAAATTGTAAAACCACTTCCTTTTGATTTCGAACCAAATTGTTTTCAGCATTTTAATTTTTAAGGTAATTTTAACTGACATTCATTATGAATATCCTATTTTTTTCCATATACATATATGTAAATTTAATCGCATATAAACGCAGCACAAACTTCGAGCTATTTAAGGATTTCGTGCTGACTACTTAATTCACGAATCTTTAAATTGTTTAGATTTACAACTTCAAACCGCTTCAGAACTTTTCACTTGATAACTACATTTCTTAAAGTTCCAAAATTATTACATATTAGGGCTTTAAGCAGTTTTCTTTCCTTTAAATGCTTTCATAAATCGTTATCTCTTCGGGATTAGTAGTAGCCATCATGACGGACTTAGCAGTTTGCCTTGTAATGTAGCCATAAATTGCACTGACCAACATTGCCAAGACCAAGATAGGGCAGCTCGTATCCTTTCTCCCACTGCTTCCATAATATATTTGAGTCAATGTTATTACCAACTACCAGCTTATACAATATATCAATTGCAACACTGGTTTACTTCCACAACTTTCTTTAACATATTTTTCACATCGCATGAATTTGAGTGCACAAAAAATTCATAAAAAAGAACAACAAAAAATAAATGTATTTTCACGATATTTTGCTCTATTTTTTGTTAAAATTGGTTGCTCATGCATTTGACATGCCTCTACGGAGAGCTCAAAACAAATACACACACACTAGCATATGCGCACATGCAACAACACAAATACTCGTACAAATAACACCAGTAAATAACAAAATGTAGAATATCCTGTCACATGCGTCTCAAATGACTGAGGAGTTGTAAATTGAATGGTAAATATTTTGCGTTGTACAACACTGCGCACAACCTCAAAAACAACAAGAACAATGATAACAACACGATAACAACAAATCGGCGCATGTTAGCATACAAACCAGCGCATGTTAAAGAATATCTGAGCAAGGAAGAACTTGCTGAACGTTCCTTTTTTAGAGAATATAATTGGAGAAACAGCGCGTGTAATCTAAGCTTATGCCTAGCTTTCTCTTCAATATCTGGCGTGAGCTACTTCTAGCTTACCAGAGTATCCCTAACAGAACCTAGTTATTATTATTCTATGTTTAGCCGTGTCCAAACGAAATGAGAAATATTGTGCTTGGTATGGATTGAGATATTTGCGGTTGGTAATGGAAAAGTAAGCTGAACAAATATGAACAATAATTAATATAATAAAAGTCCTTGTCACTGACTCACTCACTGACTGACTCACTGACGCTGTAAGATGGCGCCACAGTAGGTTTTAGTTTCTGAGTTGAACACAAGAGGGCGCCACTCGCAACTAAAGAGAAATTTTCTTCTACAAATGTGGTTGAGCACTTTTTTTAAAAGGTCTTGATGTGGAGAAAAACAATTTAGTAACAGAATGACGATCCGAGTGAGTCAGTGGGCGCCTTTCAAAAACTAGTATTCATATATTTGTGAATATGAAGAATTAAAACGTATGCTTGGAAGAATGAATATTTATTCAAAAATGTGACGCTTGTTCATCACTCATTGCTAATTCAAACCGGTTAATGTGGTTTGTGCTAATATTCTGCAGAGAATTTGACGAGACCAAAAGAGAAGGGTAGAAGAAAAATGTACCACAAGCGCAAAATATTTTCATTGGTATGTAATTTTGGACCTGCAATGAAGGTGCCGCTGCTATTTCCGATGTTAGTCATTTGCAGCCTCCGACCATTTACCAGAGATATGTCATGTCATGCCATGCCATTTGCTTTTGCTTCCTTCATCGATGCCGCAGCAATTCGACAATTGCGTGCGTCCGTTTGCTTCTTTTTGAAAGGATTTTATTTTTTTCAACAAGTTTGGTTTGTGCAACGCCAAGGGAGCGGGTTCAAATGAAAAATACACACACACACATACACACTGTTACGCTGCATATATGCATATACAACTGGATTTTCATTTTAAATGGAATTGTATATTTTGCATGGCATGTTCGCAGTGTGCTCGGATTTCGGGGGTGTGCTGTTGATAAGTTGGGCAAGGGACAGCGGGACAGCGGGACAGTGGGACAGTGGGAGCAGGGGCCAGACGTATGTGGCATGTTGCAAATTGTGCTGTTTTCCATGTTGAATTGGGGAATTGGGCATGTTATCAAATTTTATTTTTATGCCACTTTTGAATGTCTGCCAATGTAACAATTTTCGGTCAGTGTGTGTGTGCATTCGTATGCAGCATTGTGGTGCAGTTTTTTGTTTTTGTATTTTTGGGGCATTGTGTGATTTCTCGCTGTAGAACGGAAACAGAGGCATGTGGGATGGACAGCTCGGCACATAATGGACATTTGGTAGCACGTTAATTAAGATAAGCTGACAATGCAGCGCAATTGAGTCGTGTTCGGTGGCACGTAGAAAATGTCGAAAAGTTCAAATAAGTTGCAAACTTTAGCCATTTTGCCTTAACTTACAAGAGGAACTTTTCACGTGAATCGATTATGAAACAAGTCTGTAGTAAAAACTGTCAATCTTTAAGCGCTCAGCTGTCTCTTCTCTTATGGAAGGTGTGAAGAATTTCTTAAATTAAAAGGCTTGAGTTTAACCCTTAGTAATGAGATCGGTATGACGCCGCAGTGGCTCAGTGGACAAGTGCTTCGTCGCTGATGTGGGAGACATGGGTTCGAATTCAGCCGGCACCTCAGAACATCTAAAAAAAAATAGAATTTGCTCTTTAGCATTTTTCTATTGCGGCAAATTACCGAGAGTATTCTTTGTCATGAACAGCTTCTTAAGTCGATTGGATACGATTCGGTAGCGGTTGCGTAACACTTATTTCTTAACTATTTATGTTTAGTATATGATATTAAAATTAAAGCGTTCATGAAATTTAATCGAGGCCTCAAAAAGTTTTAATAGCTGATGGTTGAAGTGCGTGTTAGCTCTTGCTCAAACTAAGCTGATTTACTGTCTTAAAAATATCCACAAACGCTTTCAAGTAATATTCCTCAAGCGTAAGGCATGCCGAGCGTAACAACAGCTTAAAAAAAATTGCATCAAAAATTCAATGTCGTTGCTGTGTTGCTACTTACGCATTCCCAACGCCAGAGGGCACACAAATATGCCATTCGCTGTGGGTCTGTTCGCTTTGCCATCATGCACTGTGCTGTTTCTGGGTACTTGTGACTTACGGAAGCAAGCGCAATAGAGGGCCCTTCTATTTAAAAAAAGGTTTATTATTGAAAGTTATTTTGCATTATATAAAAATAGAAAAACACGCCATTTCCCCATATGACTTCATCTAAAATAACAACAAAATTGCTACCTCTGTCCTCGAAGATTTTAACAGCTGTCTATTTTTGCTGCCCTAATTTTTATAATATCACTAAAGACAGCACTGACCAAGCCCATTTACACGCTCAACGCTTACATTAGCTTATCCATTAGCTGCTGCCGTTGGCAATTCAGCAAACCGGTTTAACTTGTTGCCACCTTGCCACGTACCACCAACGCGACCGACTGACTTTAAAGGCATTTCAGCCGCTTTGCGACGCATGTCAAGAGCCTAGCCTGCTTATAGGGTTGAGCACGAGTAAACACGCCTTAGATATAAACCGCATTTGCTGCGCCTGTAAGCCGGCTACGTCTAAGAGAAGCTTGCCATAAATTTTACTTGCCGCCGCTGCTGTCACACGCCAGCAGCAGTTACAACAACAACAACGACATTCACAACAATTTGCACACTTTTCACTTATCGCCAAGTTTTATTCAATTTCTCGAATGCGATTTCAATGTCAAATTTTAGACGCTTAAATTGAATTATTGTTGTAATTTTATTGTTTTTGTCATGTCTGTTGTGTCCTTTCTTTGTCTTTATCTTATACGCTGTCGCTAAATGCAGACAGCTCATGAATTTGCTGCTTAGATTTGTCAGAATATAAGACATATCAAATTAAGTGCGCCAGCACTCGCAGCCAATTTAAGCCACTTGCCACATGCCGCCTACGCCGATGGCAATGGCAATATGGCGAAGGAGATGGCGGCCTCTAAAGGCAAAGGAATTTTTGGTTTTGTCTGGAAAGTTTTTTGAATGGCGCTGAAGCGCGCAAATTTTAATGAATTTATGTATTATTTTCGAATTGACTTCAAGGCTCTACTGTCAGTTGGCTGCTTTCCAAACTCTTATCAACATTTGAAAATTAGCCAAAAGCTATATTAACTTTATTAATACAGCTCAAAAAATGTTGGTTAGTGAAGGATTAAGCTAAGCTATAATGGCTGAAAATAATCAACCTTCAATTAAATTGCCGCAAGATTTTATAGCAAATAAAATGAAAACTAGTGGCATAATCATCCGCCTTGCAGTTATTAGTGTATGTGAGAAAGGCACGCGCCCATATGTAACTTCATTTTGTTTCCTCACTTCTCTCCCTTAGCCGCTTCGCGCACGTAGACAAATGTTTAGTCATGCTGTTGCAAACTTTTAAGGCGACATTCGTAAGCAACGACAGATACAAGCTTTTGTTCCACATACTCTTCAGTGACCCACGGACTATGTTGGTAGTGGTCAGCAGGGAACTTGAGGGGTCAAAGAATAATAATGTAATGAACAAATTTAAATCTATGTTTAGGTTTCATTTTCGCACGTCAAGTATGTACAAAAATACTAATACCAAAAATTTCGAAGCAATTCTTTTGGTATCAAAAATATTTCTGTTAAATTAATAACAAAAATTTAAACTTCTTCAAAGACTTTTTTAAAGAATTGCCACAAATAAACGCTATAAACGGCAAGAGATTAAAATCCATATATATCTTTTTATATTGTTTGCATATATTGGTTCATATTCAAAGTATCCGCGGTTTCTGGTACATTTTTAACTAAAATTGACGGAAAAACTTAGTCAAATGATTTTTAGCGGCTCCTCGTTCGATTAATTTTTTTACCATTAAGAGAGTTTTGCAGATAACGAAATAAACGATAGTCAGACGGTGCAAGGTCCGCGCTATACGTTGAATGCATTAAAACTTCCCAAATAAGTTCCGTCTATTTGCTCCGAGTCATCAAAGTAGATTATATGACATAAATCTAAACAAACGAGGCTTTCTCGTATAAACGTGCTCGTTCTATTTCAGCACAAGATAAATTTAAATTAATTCTATAGCCATATTCGAACGAAATCCAGAAGTTTTCAGCATTTTTTAATTTTGTTCGCTCTTGCTCTTCTGCTTAAAATTCGATATAATTACTTCTGGCTCATTTGCCAGTTCAGTTTGAAAGTTCCTCAGAACACAAAGTTCTTTCCATCGAAAGCCCCATACACCTTCTGCTACACTGCAGCACTGCCCAGAGTAGCATAAACCAATAGCAATGTAAATACCCAAAATAAAAACCCGTTAAAATACTAAATAAACGTTGATTGCAAAAGTTTTCGACAACACAACAACGAAAACAAT
Organism: Neria commutata; assembly: GCA_963457695.1. Taxonomy (NCBI): domain Eukaryota; kingdom Metazoa; phylum Arthropoda; class Insecta; order Diptera; family Micropezidae; genus Neria; species Neria commutata. The sequence continues at coordinate 50,349,076 of OY735246.1, forward strand.
AGCAACAGCAAATAAACACGACCACAGCAGGAGCAGCAGCAGGACAAGCGCTGTAATCATATGGCGCAAATATACAGTCAGGATGCACGTGCACGCTCACAACGTTAGAGACACCGTTAGATAGGAAAGCGCAGCGCATAACGGTAACAAGCAACAAAAACAGCGAAAGCGATGGACGACCAGCGGCATATTTGGTTAGCTCGCTTGCCGTTTGTGGCAGCTTAACAACTGAGTGCGTGAGTGTGTGTGTGTGTGTGTGTGCAAGCAAAGAAAAGGATATGAGCAGGTAGCCTGAGAGCAAGTGCAGACTATAGCAACAACACAAAAAGTAGTCATTTGCGCATATGCTACAACGCTTTGCTAACTATTAAATGTGCAACAACAACAACTACTACACACACACTCCCACACACAGAAACACATGAAGACACGTACACAAGCACACAGCCAGCGCAGTTTTGAGTAACTTTTTCGTCTGCATTCTCGTATTTGGAGCACAAAAACACGCCAAAGGAGAGCTGAAAGCTGCACTATCGCTATCATTTGCATTCGACCCTCACCTGAGGTATTAATTTATAATGCTCGACATTCAGTATCCTTATCAGAGCGAATGGCATTTGCAAAGAATGCTACTTTTTTGCTATTGTTGTTGTGTGCCTTACGTGTTTATGTGTTTGTTCGTGCCGCTGACCATTCGAGCAAGTTCCGAAGAGAAGAGCCTGTGGGTGTAGCTGGCTATGAACGTTGAAAAATGCAGCTGGCACACGTCATCAATTGGCCAATTCCAAATGGAATGCAAGGAAAATTGCGATTGCAGATAAATGAACGAGATGGATTGCAGCTAAATGGAAGACAACAGTGGGAGTACGCCAAAAAAGTATAAGAAAGATGTCGTCTCATAGTTAAAGCATGCAAAAGTGGAAACGGAATGCTTTAAATAACTGAGAAAAAATTTGCTCAATGGCGCTATTCAGCTGTCACACTCATCACCATTCTGATTATACTTAAACTTAAGCCATGTCAATTCTACTTAGACCAATAGTGACTATGCTTTTCACAGAAAGTTTTTCAATCAGCAGGTGATAATTGATATTTGAAAACCGTACATACTTATCTGGAATGATATCAATTAACACATTTTGAGTGAAATTAAAATAAACTGATAATGTATAATTTAAAATTAATTAATATCTATAATATGTGTGTTCATATTACGTTTGTTTTAACTACTTTTACACTTCTACAAAATCTTAGTATACAAAAAATTTTTAATCAAACTACTTCTTTAACAGCGGTATATATACGAGTAAGCACATATTAACGGTGTCTTAAAATGTATTCTATTGCCGTGTCCGAACGGAATTGGAAAGAATCATGTTTATAGTAAAGGATTCTCTTGGCGATTTGCCGATTGTTTGTGAACGATTGTGTCGTTGAAAGATATGTATTCAAGTATTTTCTGTGCAATTGAGTATAATTAGGAGTACTATAACAAATATCCTAAAATTCATTACCCAAATTAAACTCAACTAACATTTACCGAAATGCGAAAGCCAAACTGATGACAGGTTCCAAAATGCATTGTCATTACCAGTGTTGTTGTTCATTTATAACTCACAGACACAAATGCAGAGCAGCATCTACTTCCTTCCGTCTTTGTAATCCTTTTGCCTTGTTAGTGCAATTCCTTGTGAAATTTAAAACGAACTTTTGTTGAGGAAACTTCACTCCGCTCTCAGCTGGCAGTTACCAATAACTTTTGTTACCTGCCAATTTCCACAGCTATATCCGCAGCCAGTTCCTGTTCCACAACTCGTTCTATAAATGTAGCCAAAATGTGCAAATTTACATTTTGTTTTATGCCAATGCAATTTTTTACATACCCATCCGAATACTCGTACTTCCAGATCGCAGAAGTTTTTAACAAGTTTTTCTAAAATGTTTTATTCTCTACTGTTTTCTTTCTCGGCTCCTCGCTTTGGTGCTGCTGCTACTCCTGCTGCTACTGCTGTTGCTGTTGCTTGCAGAACTCATTGCTGCGCTCAAGGATGTTTCGGTTACAATACCGCAGGCGGTGAAACGTGGCAGCAATGCGCTGCTCGTCTGTAATTACGATATGGAAAATGATACTTTATATTCGGTGAAGTGGTACAAAGGAAGACGTGAGTTTTATCGTTACACTCCCAAGGAAAATCCGGCTATGAAAGTTTTCGCATCGATAACCGGACTCAATGTGGAGGTGAGTATGCTTTACTTTAGAAATGTATGCGTGCATGTGCATGTGTGTGTGCGAATGTGCACATATGCACAGCAATTTGAGAAAGTTTTTTGCATAATCTTGCGCAGCTTTCCTTTTGTGGCTTGCTTTGCCCAGCCAGCCGCTGCTTTACAATTGCTGCTGTAACCCGCAGCATCACTCCTGGCTATGGCAGTTATTTGCATGTGTGTGTGAGCTGGTTGGAACACATTAAAGCACTACGCTCATTTGCATGACCGTAAACGCTTTATCAATAAATAATTTAATCGATTTTTATGCAATATGCATTAATGTGTTGTTAAAAATTTTAAATTGGCAAGTGATATTAAAAATTTGTTAATTTTCCTTTAATGTGCGAGCCGGCTTTTGTGTGTGAGTGTGGAACTGCACAGTGGCTTAATGGTATGCCACATGCTTAAGAGCTGCCTGACAGATTTTTTGGAGAGAATTGTAGAACTCGAAATGTTTTGCCCATGTTAGCGGGACCTACAAATAAATTCGATTCTTACATTGTTCAATAAAGTTTTTGGTCAATTCGAGAAGCTCGTTTCTATGAGACCATTGAGTTCCTGGACAAGCACATCTACATGTGTGTACCTGCATGTCTGTGCCATTATGTCATTAAAAACAATGCTTGTCTCATTAAATGCCACTGACTGGTTGTAAAAAAATTAATATGCAACATTACCTACTCGAGCAATAAAAATTGCTACAACAACAACAAAGTCGCTGCATTGTAGTCGTGATTGTGGGATTTAAGTTTAAAAATGCACTTATAATGGCTCATCGTTGCTTCATGTTTTTGTTGTTATTGTTGCGGTGTCGTCAACATGGTCTGGTAGTGGGTCAAACACTTTGATTTCATTTAAAATCCGCCATCAAAATGCAATCAGCCGCATTAAGTTCCCATATAAAGTGAAATTTTATGTTAATTTAATTTTAAATATTTCACTGCAATTTTTTTTTTGTTAACTCGTTTAAATTCCTTCGGTTAACCTGATGAGCTGGTTTAAAGGGTAATTATGGTTGGCTTTTGTGCAATGGCAACAATGTGCTTTAATTGCAAGAAAATGCATATTAAGATGATAAATTGATTTAATCGTAATGTGCTGAATGACGAATATAATTTTAATGTGCTTGAAACAGTGAAAAAAGTTGTTCGAGAAAACTTTTTCTCCGAAATCGTTCGAAATTTTCCCAACTGAAAATTCGACTACTAAATATAATCAGTTTTTTTGCTTTCTATACACTTTTAAAACTCTAATAAAACACACAATTTCCAAAGCTTCACAGATATTCTTTCAGTGACTCAAAAGGGGATAGGGCCCAACAATCCCCCAGTCGTGGTTAATGTAACCTCGAAAGCGCTGACTTTTATGAGATTTTGAGATTTGCATACTCTTCTATATATATCATTTGTCTACTTATTACTTTCACAGCATCAGGAAACAATAACATTCTTTGCAAGAAATTTGAATTTTTCAGCAAAAAAGTTATTGCTAAAAAATTATTAAGAATGTATTTATTATCATCTCAACCTTCCAAACAGAGTAGCATTCTCGCCAACTCAAGCTACGCCATTTTGAAATTATTATCATTTATGCACATATTGCGTCGCCCCTAACTTCAATTCACATCAGCTACCTTGCCACTTTTTCACAAATTGAATATGTAGCGACTTTTCAACTAAAATTTATTTTTGCAATTTATTTTCTAATAAAATTTATGAATGTGTGCAATGTGTGCATTATTCATGGCAGCTGTCTATGCTGCCGCACTTAAGCTTTTAATTAATTAAAAATTGATACTTTGCGCTGCCACTTCCTGTCGGACTTCCTGTGCCAGCAATTTGTCCTATCGTACTGCTCCTGCAACTCTGGCTAGTCTCGCTGCACAACTGCAGCAGTTGCAGGGTGCCCCATGTGCATATAAATTACTTTTTCACTTGCTCTCCTCAACTCGCCCCGCCTTCCCATCATTCTTAAATTTTCCGCAAAGCTTCCTTTGAGTGCCATTATTCATAATTTTACACCCAAAGTGCCGCTTGCTCCCCGTGCCCTACTACTGTCTTTTTTGCAGAAAGCGTGCGCTCTAATTTCTTAACTACTACTTCCTGAGCAACTCTGTTAGCTGCTCGTCATATGCTACAATTTCACTTTGCTTTTAGTACTAACCATTGTTTTTAAATTTATTTCACTGAGGAAATTCGTTTGATTTTCTTTGATCAATTTATACAAATAATTTGTATTTAATCCTCATACTGCTCACCTGGAGCTATCAATATTTTTATGAAAATTTCAAAATAGTAGGTACTTCTGATTCACATCATTACATTATATTGCTATATCTCGATTTAAAAACAAAACTACATCTTCTCTCCTTTTCTTTTCTCGTTTGACTGCTTTTGATTTAATTTTTCTAGTTTCGACTTCTTTTTTAAATGTGGAAATTTTTTCTGAAGCTATTTATGTATATCAGCAAATAATTCTATAGATATATAATTAGCACAACATCGGGCAGCTTTTTTCTTAGATGATGTCAGTTGGCTTCGGTTATATCAAACGACTCCCTGCATTAGGTATCGGGCACTTATTCCCTGAGCCTCGCTGGCGATTGTTTTCCATTCTTTTTTTCCTAATTGCTACAATCTCTGTTCTTTCGATTACCCATTTCGCTCTCCAAAGAGTTACTGGTTTCTTGAAATTTTTTTTCCCACAAATAGTTTAAGAAATTATTTTGCTTTCGACTTTATTTAAACATTGATTTAAATGCTTTTTGCCGCTCTCTTAATCAGGTTTCTGAAATGTGTATTTAATTTTTAATGCCAACCTTCATCTTGCTTTTAATACAAAAATTAATGTTACAATATTTCTTTTCCTTTATTTCCTTTTTGCTGTTTCTTTAAACCACTACTCTTTCACTTCCAAAGCTATTATTTTTAGGAATCTCTGAAACATTTGAACAATTTCTCTTTTCTTTAATATTTTAGTTTTTCGTTGCAGTTTTTCACAATGCAAAATATTTAATTTTTCTGCTTTCCTTCTTCACACTCTCTCTCTCTGACAATTTTACTTATGTGCTTTTTCTCTTTTGCTTTTCAATTTTCAGCGCACCCTCTCCAATCAAAGTCAGCTCGTTCTTTTGGCCGTGCCGCTCAGCATATCCGGCAAGTTTACATGCGAAATATCCGTGGATGCGCCTTCGTTCCAAACCGACATGGTGTCCGGCGATTTGGAAGTTGTGGGTTAGTATATTTGCCGGCTGCTTGGCAGGAGCGGCAGTGGGAGGCAGTGAAAAATGCATAAAATGCCAAAAATGTGGCAAAGCAAAAACGCAAATTAATTAGACAAATGTGTTGAATTTTTGCGCGCGCGCCTTTTTCCACTCGCCACGCCACTGTCGAGCAGCCAGCAGCCATTCCAGCGCCAGAGCCTGCTCCCGTCCATTGCGGCTACTGCTACCATTTTGATTAAACGTTTTTCCTTCACTCACTGTTCTTTTCTTTTCATTCTTTGTATGTGCGTGTGTATGTGTGTGGAAAACACCACAGAACTGCCGGAAGAGCAGGCCAGCGTTACGGGCATACAGGCGCGCTATCGTATCGGCGATTTGGTTGATGGCAATTGCTCAATTAAATTCTCCAAACCGGCTGCTAATTTGACGTGGACTATTAATGGTGTTGTGGTAAGTTTTGACTGTGGCACATATATCCTTTCTCGCTCTCTTTCGGTTTTCCATTCCGTTTATTTTAATTTTCATTGAGTGGTTTTGGGGGTGGAAGGTATTGTAGATTTAATGCAAATAAATTGTTGTTAATTTTCAAATTACAAGCGAAATTGAAAATTGTATGCGTGCACATTTTTTTTGCTTGACTTGTTGATGAGTGGGGGGGGGGGGGGGGGGGGGGAATGGAAAGTGAATAAGTGGTGGCATGAAATTCATGAAATTGCTGCTATAAATCAATAGAGCTGGGCAGTTGAGCGGCGGAGTGTTGTATGCTGTCCAAATGAAAAATATCGTAGGGAAAGCGTAATGAAAGTTTTATTCTAGAATACCGAATGAAGTGCTTAGTTTTGTTAGTTTACTTAAAACCGATGAAGGCATTGAAACAATTTGAAGCAATTTTTTATTTCGAAAAACTTTTATGTAGTTACATATGCACTGTAGGAAGTAATGGCTTTTTAAGTTCATCTAGCTCATCGGATTTTTTAAAGAGCATGCTCAACATGATTTGGTATTGTTTTGCGAAAGAACGGTGAGGGAAATAGATCTAAAAACTTTCACTATACTTAAAAAGCTAATTAATTATTTTTTCCTTTATTTTAATCAAGCGCAATTATGTTTTTTGATAACGGAGCATATTTTCTAAAGCGGTTTTTCAGTATTAAGTTTCGTTACAACTGGGATACTGGTACCAATAATGGTATTGATAATGGCAGTCTATTTGAATAAATATGCAAATTTTATTTGAAATTTTATTCAAAACAAAAAAGTAATTACTAAAATATATCACGTAAATCAAATGCATGTTAAATAAACTATAAAACGTATTTATTAGCTTTCAAGATCATTCGTAAAAATGTGTATGGCTATAGTCTCTTTATCTTCATTACAAATAAGGTTTAGATATTAAATTTGCAAACTTTTTTATTGATTATAGGGGTCAAATCAATAGTTATGGAAGCAAACTTCACATATTTATATTACAGTATGGATTGATATATATTTTATCGATTACCTTCAAAAATAATGTTCAATAATGTTATCGTAATATTTCGGTTTCCATATTGCCGGTATCGAAATCCCAACGTCTATTCAATTTACTCTGCTTCTTTATAATCCACTTGAATAGATGGTTACCACATTTACATGGAAAACTATAGTGATGCCCTGATTCCTCTCAAAAGGCAGTTTCAAATTCGAATGCCAGCAAGCATGCCACAACTGCTTTTTTATATTAAAGGCCAGCATAAAAGACACTACCACAAAATCTCGAATAATAAACGTCATTGCAACTCTCTCTAAATCCTACCTGTGTCAACTATGTACTAGCCCGAAAAATGCGCATATTACGCTTCAGCTGAAAAACTCGCAAATGAAAAGTGCCCTCCGGTTCAAACAAAAGGTTCACGCAAAACGCCAAAATATTTTCTCTGAGCATCTACAAAATTTGAGATAAAAAGAAAATGTTTTTCATGCAGCGCCCCTGTGTCCTTGCACGAGTATTTGTATGCGTTCAGAGTCAAATAAAAACCACGATTCGCTCTCAACTGTGAAATCACGGAAACATGATGCCGTTCATGCAACACTGTGGCATACACAAAGGCGCAGAGCCGCGGCGACCGCCGAGAAACAAAAAACGCCAACACCTGAAATAGCCAAGGCCCATTGCGCCTACGGGTTCTTTTATGTTCGTGTGTGTGTGTGTGTGTGCATCTGCTTGTAACTACGTGTGGCTGTTATCAAGCGAATATGCAAAAAGAGCGCTAAACGCCAAAAAGTATGCAAGGGAAATGAAAAATCGCGCTCAACTTGCCAAAGAAATGTTTTTGCGGCTGCGAGTGCTGGTGTAACAGCAATTTAGTTTGTAGCCCGGTTTTTAGGGTTTATTTGTACGTATGTGTTTGTTTTGGAAATCTGTTGATATCGCTCATAATTCATATTGCTCGCCTCCGCATTTTTTCTAAAGAAATCTTGCACGCTGTTAAAAGCTACGCCGTTGCGCCTGAAATTCGAGCATTCCCAACATTTTTATGAATATGTGATTTTTTCTGAAGCTGTACGCGGTTTGGACCATGCTTTGTTCTCGTGGCGTTGCGGCATTGCCTTGGGCGCTGAAGCACATATTCAACGCGCATATTTCTCTCAACGCGCATAAAAAAGCTGCCCTTTAATTTTCCAAACAACCGGAAAACAGCAAATAAAAGCAACTAAATGCCAAAAAGTGCGCAGGGTTGTGTGGCATACTTTTGGGCGGATATGAGTTTTGAGCGCGAGCTCAGCGTTTTGTTGGCGAATTGTTGACAGCGGCACTTGTTTTTGGGCTATTGTGGTGCTCTATTGAAAATGTCGGTGCCAAAAGTTGGCTGTTGGCATTGTGCTTTTATGAAACTTATAAGCGTTCGTGCAAATTTTATTGTACGCCTAAAGGTAGGCATTTAATTGTGACAGTTATTTGACATGCAAGCGGATATTGGAAAGCAGCGGGTGCCTACAGTTATACGCATATGTTAGACATTTTCAAAAGATTGTTGATCGACAGCTTTAAAGTGGAACTCAGCCAAAATTGCTTTACCTATTAACCAAAAATAAATGCAAAAACTATTTCAACAGCTTGTTTCTGAAAAAGTTTCTATTCCATCTTTGAATCTATTTTGAGACAGCCTTGACAGACATTTAAGCAGCAGATTTAAATATATTTTAAAATGACCTCAAATTCACTAAAACATGCAAAAGAAACCTTGTTAGCTTAAGTGCATAATATACATAGTTTCTCAATTTTCAAAGCATACATTTAGGCGCTTCGTTGCACTTCAATTTAAGAGCAATATTTTTAGAATAAACACAGACACTTTAATGCCTAGACTCGTTGCGTAGCTCTAACCACTGCCAGCAGCACAATGCGTACATATGTCTGCATTTAGGCGCCAGACGGCTGGGGGTGTTTAAAGTGCTTGTAACTAGAAACTGGCTCATAGCTTCTTTAATAAATTTTACTTGGGCTGAGTTTCAGTTTATAAATATTTACCATGGCGCGAACAAGAAGCAAAAATAGTCTTGGCTTGAGCTGGTTTAAAAATTGTTTTGATGGCAAAGGTTTCTGCACTTTCCACAGCAACACTCTCCTACACAGTTGCTCGCCCCTTCCTCCGCACTCTTCAACTCAATGCACTCAAGTTTGAGCTGGAGCTACAAGCTAGAAATTTATATCTTATGAATGGAATAGATTTTCGCTTGAGCGATTAAGTGGAGCAGCCAGCAGGCACCAGCAGGCACCAGCCAAACACACACACACAAACGTATTTTTAGGTGTGTGTTCGTGTATGTTTGTGTGGATCATAATTCGTATTGGAGCTTGTCTGCAGGTGTAGGTACTTGTACGTGTAGTTGCCACAATTCCTACGCGCTGCTTCAATGATAAGAAACTTTTTTGACAAGCGCTGCAGAAATATGAAAATATTAATTTCAGCGCTGCCGAAAAACTGCGCGCCTTTAAAATCATTTTTAATGCCAGCTGACAGACGAAGGGTAAACAATATTTCGCAACATAGTCGCTTGGCAATTTAATGAAACCACAACTCTCACGCTTGCGAAGCTTTGCACAATCTATACTCAGGCACGCCTTCAGCCGCACACATGCACACGCATTAAACTTGTCAACAGTGCTGACCGCAATACTGCAGCCTTCACACATACCAACGTGAGCACACACACACACACGCCACATAACAAACAAATAAACGCTTGGCAAACACAGCAGCTCACATTAAAAGCGCCCAAAAATATGCTATGCTACAAATAGAAGCTTCACGACGCAATCCCTTATGAGTTACGGCGCTCAGTGCAGCTTTTTAGGCGCACTCGGCTGCCAGTCGCTTCCACTCTTTCCTCCTCTCCCCACCGTTGTTGCTTGGGAATTTCAAATATTTTGCTCGCTGTGAGAAGAGGTCATAATTTCTGACGACGACGAGCAACGCACGCAGCAGGCAAATAGCAACAACTGGAAGCATGTCAACTGATTGTTTCGGCTCCCAAAAGCATGCTATGCAAATTTTTCAGCAAATAGCAAATAGCAAATAACAAGCCACTACAAACGCAGGCAAAGACAGCCAGACAAACTGACGAGCAGCCCAAGCAAAATATCAACAAACGGCCAGGCACATAAAATATGGCATTTTCAGAGGCACCACAAAATTTCGGTTTGTTCCCTTGTGGTGGCTGCCAGTGGTGGTGGCAGAGGTGACGGGGCTGGTGGGTTCGAGTTTAGTGTTGACGGTGTCAGTGGCAAACCGAGTGAGGCGTGACAGGCGGAATACACAACTGTTGACACCTTGCAGTTGTAATGTTGAAGTGTAAAGAAACGAGGTCCTTTAAGAAACTTTAAGGAGATGCTTTAAGGAACTTCAGAGAGAAAGAGTATTTTTTTACTACGAGAAAAGCATCGAAAACCTCAGTCAGTTCGAGACTTAAACCCGCTAAAACCAGCTCACGTCCATAGGGTTATATCCTACTGGGAATACCGTTAAGTATTACGTCGGAAGTCAAAGAGAGGGTGTGAAGGGGTTTATGTGTGTATTAATGGTTTATGTTTTTCTCAATGAATATTCACAATTTGAGCGTCTGATTGCAGAAAAGTTTTTCTTCATAACAATTAATTATAAATACTTATTGCTTTTTTAAATTTTGGGAATAAACTACCGAATAAAAACATATATTTGCTTACCTTTTAATTTATAAAATTCTAAAATTGTTAAATGGTTTTTTTTTTCCCTTCAGGTGCCTCCACATCACATCAAAACTTACCAAACCGAAAGGTATGAAGAAAACAATTTGGAGTCGGTATTGAGTACCATACATTTTATGGTCACCACGCAGCACTTTCTCAAGGGTCAAATGCGGGTAAGTGTTGCTAATTTAACATTGAATGTTGCTACAACTAGACTCAATTCTTTTCCATAACAGCTTAAATGCACAGCTAGCATATTCGATATTTTCAAAGAGGAAATCGAGAGTGTCATCGAGGAGGATCGGCCCAGAATAATGGCTTCCGGTCGTTCTTACAACATGAACAACTATCCATATGATCACCATGGCAGCGGTGATGGCTTTGAGGATCACAATGAGTCCTATTTGACATACTACTCAGGTAAGTTGAAGCAAAATAATGGTTATTGAGATATCAAGATTGTGGGAAAATAGTTTATGAAAGATAAACAGAACTTTAAAAAGATAAAGTCGCTATATTGATCTGTTTAATTGAGAAAATTAAAAACAGAGAAGATAGCAACCCAAAGATATACAAAGTGTGGCACTTTGGAAGTTTGCAACACCCTCAAAACGTGGAAAATTGTACCGTCTATATACGCGATATTCAAGTCTTCTTTCTATTACCTAAATTATAGGAACACGTTCGTCTTTGATGAATCTAGAGAATTACTTCTGTTCTTTCTTAGATACGAGCGTTGTGGTCGCATATTTTAGTGTCATTCTAAATATGTATTTCTATTCATTATATATTGCTGGCATCCATGTTCATCTATCAATCTATGCAACTCTGTTTACTCCTATTTTTAAATTCATTTGTTAAATATAAAGTCAGTCTCTTTCTGTCGCGTGGCATGGTCATAACGTTTTGCTCTCATTGATCGTCTATACTGACATTAGCTAGAGATTTATTAATCGCTCGATTCGCAGTCATAGCTACATTGCCTCTACATTGAATTTACTAAAAATTAACACATCTCAAGCAGAAGCTAATGCTACTATTTTTCAAGTTTTTATTTACGAAAATATTATATTGAAATAAATATATACATACATATGTATGTATATATGTATATATGCTAGTGGAATGTAAAGATGAGTCTTTATTTTCCGAGTTACAAGACAAGACAAAGCTGATATTTTATTTTTCCCCCCTAAAAAGATAGTATACCCTTGATTTTCTCTTTATACCCTACATCTATGGTAATAGGGTATAATAACTTTGTGCGAAAATTGTAACGCATTAAAGGAGCGGTCCTAGGTATAGACATAAGTATATAGAAATGATCAGAATCACTTTCTCTTTTGATTTCCGGTTGTCCGTCTGTCCGTCTGTCCGTCTGTCTGTCTGTCTGTCTGTCTGTCTGTCTGTCTGCGTGTACGCAAAAAAGAGAAAGAAGGAGTTGTCCGATTTGAACCAAATTTGGTACACAGTCACACTGAACCTCGGGTTAGGTAAAGTGTTAAAATTAGTTAAATCGGTCAAAGGACACGCCCAGAATGGGCCTGTAAGTCCCACTACCTCGGGTTTTTTTCGATTAAATTGCTATAATTTGTGTAATTACTCATGGAAAAGAATAATACTTGGTATTCAAGTTAAGAGGTAGGTCTTCTATATCTCAGGAAAAAATGGGCGTGGTCCGCCCACTATATAGCCTGCAAAATTTTTTCGGTAAAATGGCTCCCAATTGACTAGTTACGAATATAAATGAATGAAATTCGGTTCCCAAGTTGATATATAGGTCTTAGATGCCATACAAGAAAATGGGCGTGGTCCGCCCACTATATAGGCGATAAACAAAAAATCCTCTTAACTTCCATAATATATTCCCCAGAGAGTCCAGATTTGGTTACTTCGTTCCTGGTAGGAATATCTTTTAATTCTCCAGAAATGGGTGTGGTCCACCCACCATGGGGGCAGTAAAATAAATATGCCGATAACATCTGGTGTACACCTGTCAGAGCATCAATATTTGGCATGTATAGTCCTATTAGGTATATCTTGTAAGCTGCCAAAAATGGGCGTGGTCCGCTCACTATGTAGATTGTAAATCAAATACGCCCACAATTTCAGTGAATTATCACCCCACTTGGGAACATGGTGTAGGGTATTACTCTGTCGGTGAAACCCGACTGATTGCTTCCTTACTTGTTTTAATTTGATAATCTGTCTTGAATAGCCTGCCTGTTTATTCTGCCAACATGAACAGAGACTCTTCGCTATATCTGTCACATAAGCGATTCGCATTTGACTCTTTAGGAAGCTCCTCTCAACTTCAATAGATTCTCTGCTCGTTAAATATTTTCCAACTAAGCTCAGCAAAATGTAGTTTCCATTTTTAAGAGCACTCAAGTAACTTATTGTTCGTATAAAAATCATTCAATCTTCCAGCAAATAAAATAATCCAACATAGAATCACGCAAATATGGCAGCCATTTGCTCTGACATACACATGGCCACCCTGAAAGCTACTTACAAGCGGCATTACAATGTGCAACACAGAATTCACATTTTCCGCTTACAGACGCAAAACGCCCAAGGCAAAAATTTCCTTCTGCTTTGCTGTGTTAACATTGCATTTGCATGCATTAAGCGCCGCAAACAGTGGCAGCAGACGACACTTGCTTCTTCTTCTTCTTTCTCTGCTTCTTATTTTGGTTCCTTTGGTGTTGAGTAAATGTTGCCGTCAGGAATTGGCAACCTTTTTTGCATTTCCTGCTGTGCTCCACTTCTTTTTGGGCACCAACGAAATGTCTGCTCCTTGCAGAGCGTTGCAAGTTCCTGCTTTAGGTTTTCGACATGCATTGTTGTTGTTGTTGCTGGCTTGTGGCAACATTACCAGTGTTATTTGCCCACGAAAATTTTATTTACATTTTTAAGTTCTTATCGAAATGCATTTGTATGTGCGTGAGTGTGTTTGTGTCAGAGTTTTGTTGAGCTTGTTGTGACATCAATATCAGTGGAAGGCAAAAGCAAAGAAGCTCCGACATCCTCACTTTTTTATTTATACCTACATTTACGAAATTTCTTTTCCGATTTGAAATTAGTGCATGGCTTGAGAGAATTTGCTTGATCTCTGTTGCCAACGGTGCCAGATAAGAGCCCGGGCTGCCTAATTCAATCTATTTAAATCAGTTTAAATTTGTGCCCGTTCGACGCCATTCTTTTTCTATGAAGTTGTGCTTCTTTGATAATGTGCTTTGCCTTGACGAAGCTTTTAGCACTAAAATGCTAACATTTGTTAAAACTAGAACGCTCTCAAATTTAAAATTTTGACCTGTGTTTTTGATATATTTTACCTCTCTCCCAATTGGCTTTCTCTATCAAGTAATTGCTCAGCTTTTTCTGTACAGAGAGAATGTGAATATTTACACATATGTACAATATAATTTCCTATCGATTAACTATTGAAGCTTACATTAGGTGGGCTAGTGCATTGAAAGCAAACCAAAAGAAATTTTGAAATTCCATTGCCTAACTCTACCGAGAAGCTGATGGACTTACCAGCACTTTTCTTATAATAATATAAAAGTGGCTTAATATTTATCTAAGGAGGACCTACCAAAGCTGGGAATTTTGTTTGTTGCAGAATATTCAGGCTTGGATATTACAATACCAGGATTCTGTTCTGATCTTAAGAAATATACGGAAAATTATTTATTTATTCTTAACACAATGGAACTTTTTTTTCCTATTTTTTTGTTTCTATTTTCCCTTGTATTTTGCGCCATATTTTTTCGCATCATTTTCAGTATTACTTCCTTTTAGATTAATTTACTATGAAGAAGTTTTAAAAAGCCCATTAAATTTTCAAGACATTTTTTTACTACCATTCTATAAAAGTTCTCATAGTATTTGGAGTAGTGCTTTTTTTTAAAGCGTATGTTAAGAAAGCATTTTCATGCCAATAGTTCATAGTATTTTCCATTTTCAGCGTTAGTGACATGGCATGCTTGTTTCCTTGATGGCAATGGCCATGTGTACGATTCCCAGCAACGAAATACGCACATAGAGCTGCATCTTCTAGTAGGATTAATGATTGCTCTTACTTCGGGCAGAGCGCTGGGAAATATTACTTACGTTAAGCCCCGCACATATGACACTTGACTAATGCTGCACTTTTCTCTGCTTCTTCTTCTCTTCTCTCCTCTCTACACCACTCTAGCGGCTGATACCATTTCGGCAGCGTCAAGCAACACGGACTTCTTTTTGCGTCCACTGCAAAGGCGCTGGCAACGCATCTGCAGAGCAACAAAGGCAAACGTCATCGCACTCGCCGGATCAATGCAACGCTGCGCCAAGCGAGCCGTCCGACTATTGACAGCGCAAATTGAAAGCGTGCTGGCGACTGTCGCCGACAGCTGGTGGCAGCAGCGCTGCGCAGTGCTGTGTAGCTGCATTAGCGGCGCGGCCATAATCCTGCTGCTGACACGGCAGCAGCGCGGGCGCTGTCAAAATGCCAAGGCGGAGGAGACTACACGCGGGCGGAGTCGCGCAGCGGAAGCGCACTTAAGTGCTGATGTGGCGCTTTCAAAGGCGACAGCAAGCGCATGCAGCAAATCCTTTTATAATTGCCATGCGCCAATTGCTCACACTGAGCCAGGTGCAGCAGCTCTTGGACAAAAGCAGCAGCTCGGCTGCTGTCATTCCTTACAAAATCAAAATGGAGGCAGCGCGCTCTTTGCTGTCTGTCAGCAGCTGTCAGTGACGATTGCGCGCATACGCAGCGAAAATGGCATCGCTCCTGATGCTGCTGCTGCCCCCTCATCCCAGGTTGCATGCAATTTTCTGCCGCTGCTTCTTCTTCTGCCACGTAGATTGCATGTGCCAAAGGATCAAGCAATATTGATGGCGTTGCCACTCTATCAATGCTGTTGCTGCTGATGTCCTTGCATGATGCTGGGACAACACTCTCCAACAATAATAACAACAACAACAATAAAAACGGTAAAAGCAGCTTAAATTAAATATGACAGCCGTCATTCGCAAAATGGCTAGAAAATTGCATGGCAGCGTGTTTGTAAGGGCATCGACCGGCGATTGCCAGTGGCTACCAAAGTTGTAATAGTCCTTAGCTTACACAGTGGCACACACACATGCATATATATAAATATAATATATATACATAAAAATATACATATACATATAACATAGCATATACGCATATACATAGTTACATGCATATATTATGTAAACTGTTATTTTATGATGCCATAAAATGAACAGCCAATAAAAATGAAAGATTTAAAATAAACTTCTATGCATAAGTATAACTAAGTATAGTTAAATGTTGTATGTTATCAAAAAACGAGTAAAAAAATTATGTGAATTGTTTATTATCGTTAGCTGTAAAGTATAGAAACACACTTAATCATATGGCAGATATTTTATAATTAAGCTAGAAATATGGCAGCATAGAAAAGTGTTATCTTATAATATGAGTATATGTATATTTATTTAATATAACACTAGCCAACAAAAATGTTGTCACAAAAAGAAAAACGACATATTGTAGCTACATATTTTAAAGCTGCTTATTTTAACTGCTTGCACGGATTTTAAGATCGTAACTATATTCATTTGTTTAACATATAACAATCGATCATTCAATATCTGCAGGCGAAAACCGATCTTAGGATTAGGTTAGGCTGGTTTCCTAAAAGGGCCACGCATAGACCCTGTTGGATCCTTGGTGATGCCAGTTGGAGTGCCGGTTTGGAATGGTCAGAATTTAGGTGTATTTCACAAATTTCCATAGCGGTTTGATACCTAGTTTCAAAGTCTGTTCGAGCCCTGAAAAGACAGGCGCTCTTAAACAAGTCAGACAAGTTCTAGCGATGGCAGGGCAGCAGCAAAGTATGTGTTCCAAGGTCTGCCTGCTTCCCGCTTCTTTGCATTTCCTGCAGCTTTCTTCGTTCGTTATACCCATCCTATGTGCATGCGCTGCTACAGGGCAGTGTCCTCTTAGTGCACCTACCTTTTCATTCTTTTGTTTGGAGTATCAGTATAAACCTAGTATACTTTTCGTCATAGGACTTTAACAAAGACATTAAAATCTAAAGAAATTTTAATTGTTTATATATTGTTTATATTAGCAATGATATTCCTTGCTTTTCCATAATGTTGAAGTAAATATTTCCTGAACTTAAAAGTATGTTAAAAGAGTTTCATGCAAAAATTCTCTATGTTCTTTTTTTAACCAACATTTAGCAAAGAAACTATCCGCTGCTATTAATGCCTAGAAGTGCACTAAAATTATAAAAATGTTTGCAAATTCAAATGAATTTTTTTCAAATCCATAACATAATAATCGACCTTTAAATCAGCAGTTTAAATCGACAGCCTCAAATTATGTAGAAACAATATCGCTGCTTAAGCAGCTCAAATTCGATTTTGTTGGCCAGTGTAAAAAACTAAACTGAACGTTAAACTAGCCTTCGAGCAATGCACTGAAGTTGAGATTGAAAGGGCATATGTATCTGGAGGTCTGTAGCGAGTGCTTCGGCAGAGTATGCACAATTTCCAAATGTTGCTGCAAATGATTAATACTAACGGTATTGCCGCTAGTTAAGCTAACGTTCTGCTTAGAGCGTATCTTTAGTTTTCCTTTTCTTATCAGTTAGTCAATGGGAGCGCTCACTAAAAAGGTCTGGAAATAAATATAGATAAGTATGCGTAAATTAAATATATAATTAATTATGTGAAAATTATTCAAAAATCTATGCTATATCTTAGTTATGCATTGTGCATAAAAAAGAGTAAGTAAGTGTAATAAAAAAAGTATAATATTATTTTATGTAAATATTATATGCAGCAATAAAATCATATTACCTTATGACAAAATTGTTAACAAATATTATTGTTAAAAACTAAGCGAATAGCGAAGAACAGAAAACTTGCAGCAGCAACTGTAATTTGCACAAAGTGGCGAAGGAATTTTAATTTTTGGAAGTTTGAAAAGAATGACTTTATTCGGACTCACATAACAAAGAGAAATTACAATAGCTGTCTATTTATGTTCTGAAACAAAGTGATTTTAGATGTACAACAAAATTTTTTCGAAATTTCTTAAGACAATTTAAAAAATCTCAAAAAGAAAGTTTCCTTCAATCAGAACAAAAAAGAACATTTTCTTCATGCTTCCTCATACTTCATAATTCGAATTTTGTCAGCATTTTTTTATTTCCTTTAAAATAAAATACAATTTTTATATATGTATTAAAGATATAAAGAATTTAAGAAAATTGGCGGATTTTCAACAAAGTTTAGTACGAATTCTGACATTTCTTCGAGAATTCACATACAAAAATAGAGATAATTGCAAAGAAAAGTCAGAATTTATAATCATTAGGTAGATTTTAGTTATCATCAATATTTCTTGCAATATGACATGCAGTTTCATATTTGTAAAAAAGTCTATTTAAATTAATCTTACAACACTTTCATTGAATTTTGTACCATTTTCGAAAGCGAAAATGTTCAACCTGGCGCCCGTTTGTGCAAAAGATAAGAATTTCAAGGAACTTGTTACACACTTCTTTTCGGATAGTCAAAATTAAACAGTTCAGATTAGAGCAAATAACAATTTACAAAATTGCAACTTTTCTAAAATCAAACATTTTGGCCAAAATAAATGCGAAAAAATAGCATTTTCGATTAATTTTTGCAATATTTCGGAATTACAAAATTCAGCGGTAAACAGTTCCTTAAATTTGAACAGCCAAAAGAGTAGTGCAGCAATTTGTTTATTGCTGAACTGATTTAACAGTTAAAGAAGCAAGTTATACTTATAAATAAAATAAATTTAAAAATTGTTGAAAAAACAAATAGTGAAGAAACCCGGTCAAAAGGTAATAAATGAATAGAAATGCTAATTTCGAAAATTAGTTATATGTAAATGTTAGTGTTTAGTGCTATACTAACATATTTAGGCGAGTGTAAGCATAACTGTTGTGCCAACTGTCTTCCTTCATTGTGTGCGTTTATATTTGCGCATGTATGTATTAGAGTCTTGATTTATTTGATAGTCATTTTGTAGCTCAAAAGCATGATTTACTTGTATTCTACAGCAGAGTTGCAGTGCAGCGTTGGCAATAAATTTCAATTCAATACCATATTTTGCTTGCAATTGATAGCGGTTAACAATTTGCTTTTATGCAAACAAGAATTAAAAAATATTTTCAAATATAAGCTTACTTTTTAGTCACATGCTACGTTTGGCATTAATGGTCCAGTTAGTCCAGACGTATAGAAACTTTGCGTAAACGTAGAAATTTGCTCATTCACTTGAATACGTAAAACGTATTGCAGCTGTCAGTTCTTTCGCATATTTCTCTTTTTGTTAGTGCCGCCGAATAGTTTCGAGCACAAAATAAGCTATTGATTTTGCTTTTGAGGTTAAATTTTAAATTCAGTATACAATTTATTACACAGAATTATGTTAATTTTTAGATCTTTTAACTGTGGTCTACTTTTTTAAGCCAATTTTGGCAATAATAATACTAAATTTTTGTTAAATTAAAATCGAAGAGCAAAAAGCAATCAGCTGACACATCTTTACGTAAATTTTTCGGAGAAGAAACACAAGTATAGAGCTCGGGTAAAGTAGGTAAGCCTAGAATAACTTAACCTTTAATCTGATTGATGCAGATGTTCTACATTACCATACGTTTTATTGTGTTCTAGTATGGCAGGTCGAGTCAGCTGATTTGCTACCTTGCGATACTTCTCGAGTAATTCTACCATAAGACAATTTACGTTTCTCTCATGCTCAATTTCTGGCACTTCAGAATCGTTTGTAAAATAACTACAAAATATCGTACGTATCTTTCAAGTTGAATTTTAAACGATTCTCTTGAATTTCTTCAGAGTCAATTTTTATAAAACAGCTGCAAAATCATATTGCATGCAAGTACAATTTCAGTTGATTCCCTTTCATTTTACGTAAGAGCACGCAGAATTTGTTGGAAAATACACATTTTTATTTTGTGTTGTGTAGCCTCAGTTAATAAAAAAAACTACTCAATGTATGCATATGCAGTAAATTAGTGTGTATAAGCTGTAAATAGGAAATGCAAATGTAGAGAATACTCAATAATAACTGTACATACATACATACTTAAATACCATTAACAAGCTTACCTACTCACACACATGCAGAGAGATACGCATATATCTACACACTTATATGTATAATAAATATAGAAAAAAAATAATTCCATACAATTTGGTAAAAATTTAAGAAAATGCAATGATTTATAAGTGCATATAGACAAAAATGTGTTTATAATAAATTATTAATAGACGAAATTTTGTGCAATGCGTTTCAAAAACCATTAAAAAATTAAATTTACACAATAATTAAATCATAAAAAATTGTTGCATAAAATATTCATATCTTGCAATATAAAATTTAAAAAAATCTAAATAAATAAATAAATACTTATGATAATGCAAATTAAAAGAATAATAATAAATTTAAATGTAGCATATGTAAAAAAGCATTTTTATGTTAATTCAAACCAAATAAAGCCAATGAAATGCAATTGAAAAGCGAATAGCGATGTATAATGTAAAAGACAAGAAATAATAAAAATTGTGAATATGCGTAAATAAACCAAAACAATATGCATTTAATTTTCTACTACTGGAAACAAACGTTTGAGTATGGGCTCAGTGGGTGTTCGTAGAGCTCATTAACTTACCGTTATTGGCTGTGAGCGATGGACGTTAACCAGACTACTCAGTGAAGAGTACATAGTCTTAAAGACAGAGCAAGTCAATCAATGCTGTCGTTTTCACTTACTACTCTCGCTCACTCACTCTAAGCCTAAGAGTCTAAGGAGTTCACATCAGCTTCGCACCTTTCTAACTTTCTATTTCAGCATAAATGTTCGTTTAAAAATTTTTTTTTGTTTACAAAACTTTCTATTCTATTCCATTGAACAAACTTCCTCATAAAACCAGAAACGCCAAAAGAGTTCCTTATGTGCAGCTCTGTTGTAGGCAATCTCGAAGCCAGAGGTTCCCAACAAATACAACAATCCAATAAACGCATTTCCCATATTCATATTTTCATTCATTTTCATAATTTATTTAATTGTTTTCATATTCATAATTTATTTAATTGTTTTCATTTTCATAGTTCTTGTTCTTATTTAGAATAAAGTTGAAGTTCATTTTCAATATTTGTTATCATTTCATAAGTTAAATTTAAAATATTACATTTGGTTTGTGTGTGTTTCATGCAAGTGTTACAATATAAATATCTGCTTCTTCATCTTCTTATAAATAAATATATTAATTAAATACAATTTTAAATAAATAAAGTAAAAATAGACTTTCTTAGTAAATTTACAAAATAAAATGTTCTACCATTTTACAAGACTTCTGTCAATTCCAACTCTTTTACACGCACTCTCCCTCCTTGTGAATATGAGTACAAATTTTAGTATAAGTCAATTTTAAAGCATTTCGGTGTTACTTTTAAAATATAATAAATAATTTAGTTATATTTTTGCATTGAGCTGCGCAGAAATCTGGCTTCTGCCAAGGAGGGGGGCAGCTTGGGGATTGAAGTCTGCTTACAATTTTTTCATATACAAATGTTTACAAGAAAGTCCATTGGCAAAGTTTTACAATGGCATTTTACTAAATGTGCAAAAAAGTGCATAAATATTTGGTTCCTATTAATTCTATATAAATCAGCATGCAAACTTAAATACTAAAAAGTAAGGTTAAATATTTTTGAAAAAAAAAGAAACTACCAAAAAAGTTTTGGAGCCACTGCCATTATCTAGAGTGCAGCATTATGGCAACAACCTGCTCATACAAAGTGTTGCGCTGCAGTCGCTTACCACTGATTGGAGGGACGTCGTTCGGCGCCCGGCGCTGCCGATCCCGAAAAGCGTGGTGAGGAGTTGTTGGACGAGCCGTTGTTCGGTGCCAGCGGCATGCTGGCGGCGCTAGCCTCATTGGCTAACAGCGAGTGTATGGCCACGAGCATCTTCTTACGAGCGCCGAAGGCCGTGATGCCCAGCTCCATAAGGTTCTCCTCAGTCAGTGTGGTGAACATTTCCAAGTCGATTTCGTTCAGAACGAACATTTCTAAAATATAATTAACAAAAGTAATCAATATTCCTAAAAAGAGCCCTCTCCGTATTTGGTGACGCACTTATGTAATGCTCCAGGTTGAGACTTGTCAGTAGGGAGTGTATGTCCTTATGCTGGGAGAGGTGCAGACGGCGATTGGTCGGCGTAGAGTCCACGATGCCGGTGGTGGCACCCATGGCATACGGCGAAATGGGGCCAGCCCCGCCGCCGCCAGCGCTATTGCCGGAGCGCAGCCAGGCGTTATCGTCAGTGCTCTCGAGCGGAGCTGGTGATGTACGACTCAGTGCCATGCCCATCCAGTGCGAATTCGGAGTGCGCAGTTCGCCGCAAATGGGCGGGCGCTCCATGGCCTTATAGCCCATGACGCGTTTCAGATCAAAGTCGAAAGTACGATTATGCTGTGATGCCAAAAATTAGGAATACAAATTAGCATTAGTTCTTGTCAAGGCTGGAATTAGTGGAGTGTCTCGGGCAATAGCTCACAAGTTCGTTGAGCTAATGATTCTGTACAAAATCTGGCTCATTAGAAATAACGCCCGATCCTTTCGTCTAAGGAAAGGTTCAACATAAACTTTGAATCCCCGGTTCCGTTTAATTATATACCCTTCTTATTTTTGAACTCAAGCATCATTTCCAGAAAAAATGGATAATTCTAGGTTTCATTTGAGCAGAAACATGACAAAGCTTTCTTTTCATGCTCAGTTTTTGTAAAATAACTCAAGTTAATTACAAATGAAAATATGTAAAATTATTTTACTCTTTTGAACTAGAACTTCAAAGGGTATATTACAGAACTTTTATACTGCAGGAGGCCTCAAAGCTAGGAATCAACTCTCTGCCGAAGTTTGCTATAAACTCTCGTAATTCTGACGAATAAATATTTTCCTGATTCATAAAGAAGCATCTATCTGATATCGCTAAAAATTAAATGAAGTCTATCATTAGCCATTTGGCGCCATTATAGCCTAACTGGACCCGTAGCTCAAAATTAAAATTATGCAGGAAAATACAAAATTGTTTGCTTTGGAAGAACATATAAAAAAGTTACTTAGTTGATGATTCAGTTGATTCTCTCTATAATTGCTTATACATAGTTCGTTATTGAAATGGTTCGGTTGAAAACCGAAGCTCTGATGAGCCCTTTCTCCCGCCTCTACAATCCTCTCACTTACCTTTACGTCATAGTGCAAATTGCGATAGCTTTCGGCGCTGCCGGGTAGCATAGGTCCAATGGGTCCAGAAGCGCCCAGTCCCAGCAACACACCATCGCTGGAGCGGCGTCCGACGCGGCTGCAGCCCATCTCGCTGCTGTACGTCGAATCGGGCGAGTACTGGGTACGAGTGCTGGATACGACTCCAGCACCGCCGGCGGACGGACCAGAACTATTGGCAATGCCGGCATTATGGCTGCCTACCGCGTTGCCATACGGCGTATAGCCCTGCTCCAGCGAGGTGGTGCTGCTGCTGAAGCTCTGGTAGCCGCTGGTGTTGCTGCAGCTGTTGCGCGGCGAAACGGTCTGGTGTTGCGGCAACTGTTGCTGTTGCTGATGATGCTGTTGTTGCTGTTGGATTTGTGGTGGCATTGGCGGTGGTGTTGGTGCCATTTGTAGGTAGTTGTTGTTGTTGTTGTGATTCTGCAGCTGCCGATTGCAGTTGTTGTTATGCATTTGCATATATTTCTGCGTGGGCGAGCAGATGCCAGGTGGAGTGGCGCCCTGGTAGCTCAGATACGGCGGCAGCAAGTTGGCATTGAGCATTTTCCCATTGTTGTTGTTGTTGTTATTATTGTTATTGCAATATGAAGGCAATTGCATTTGCGTGGCAGCAAGCAGATTCGGCGTCGTAGGACTGTCCGGATAACCGGCCAAGAGCGCCGTCAATGCGGTGCGATAGTTCAGACTCAGCTCTTTGTCCTTGGGTGCGTAGTAGGTCTCCGGTATTACCGGTTTCACCATTGCCGTATTCAGATGCAGTATCTCTTGTCGTGCCTCATATATTTTATCTAAAAATAAAATCGAGGACATTTGAGAAAGTATTTAGCTTATGTCATTGTGCTCACTAACCAATAAATTTCTCGACGCCCTTCATGACAATGGCCAATGTGCTTTGCCGCTGCTTCTGACGCAAGGATATATAAATGCCATACTTCGTGCTGAGATTTATAATGGCAGAGGCATCATTTTGATTGTCCGGAAAGTCAAAGATCAGTGCAATTGGTAAGTTGCCCTGTGGAGAGAAACAATTTTTAAAGAAGCTCAACTGCTCACTCCTCTCTTTAGGAAAAATCAAGAGTTGGAAGAACAACAGCTGAGAAACGGAACTCCAAGTTTGAGAGTAAACTGTTGTTATAAAAAAAATACTTATTGCTCATATACTTACTAGCAATTGCTGTCGTGCCTTGTAGACACCGTCGATAGTCCCAGTTATGGTCACTTGAGATTTCTTCAATGGTTTCACATTCATATCAGATAGATCAGGAAAAATAATCTACAAAAAATATAGCAACATATAATAACTACTTTCTATCATAAGAAATTCCATAATTTGTTCACCTTAGTCTTGGTGCGCTCCATAATACTCAAAAGATTCATATTGTTCTTGCCTTTAACAATTTCATGATGTTGCGGCGAGATCTCCAATTGCATATTAACCAAAATTTGATTCTGAAAAGGCATACAATATTATATATTTCTATAACATATGTGAAAATGTAACGCTGGTATATATATACGGCAATATTTTCACAGGAGAAGTTGATCAGCACTTGCGTCGCCTCCTGCACTTGAGCGGCTTCTTTCTCCGAGCCCTTTACCAGCACCAAAGCCGAATGCAGTTTCGGACGGGACGAAAAAATGACCTAGGATAAATGTAATCAAATATTATATTTGTATAAAGAAGCTAGCTTTATGCAATCGGCGCACCTGAACATTATACTTCGCCTCGACCATGGTCACATATGGGGTGTCATGATCCGGTTGTGGGCGTCCCGGCGCCATAATGGGCAACTCATACGATATCAAGAGCGGCGTCGAGAGTCTCACTAATGCTCTGGCGCGTTCTACTCCCTCTAGAGAACCGCAGAGTGATACTTGATTGGATTTTTCCGTGGGATTCGAACGATTCGAATCGGGGAAATGTATATGCGTCGAGGTGTTCTCCATAATACGTTTGATATTATTACCACCGCGTCCGATAATGTACGAATGATCCGTATAGGAGACGTCCATTTTCATTATGACGCGAGTGCCCTGCGATGAACAGGTGTTCGTATTCGGGAATTCAAAAAGTGTTTTAAAGGGCTTCAAGGTTTAGATTTTGCTTACCCTAGAGTCCAAACTTCCCAAAATACGTTCCTTTGCGCGTTGCACTTCTTCGATCTTACCAACGATGCGCACATGAGGGTCTATATATTAATTTGTAGAGTTATTAAATTATTTTTGTAGACAATATCATGCTCAAGTTCCAACTTACCTTTCTTGCTCTTGGCACCTATTTTGAGTCTACAAGGCCAGCTCACATAGGTCTCCGTAGTCTTCATAACCTAAAGAAAATCGCACATGCAATGACTCTACAAACTCTACACACTTTCATGTGCCATACTCACGGTTTCAAAAAAATACTCCGCGCCATTCAGACCCTCTATGGAACTCTCCGCTGCAAGGAAATATGTCAAAATTCGATGTCTACAAAGTGAGCAATTAAATTCAACTCTACACTTACTTTTTATCAACAGTTCCAGCTTCTGGCGATCCACCTTAAAACGCTCCGTATGCAAGTCATCAGGATTGGGCACGCCCAATTTCATTGCAATCGCGCGTATGTCACTCCAATCGCTGTCTACTGAGGATATTTCACTTTGTGTTTCACTGGCTGCCCCGCTAGATGGCGCCGGCGCTGGTGGCGCTGAGGCAGCAGCCGCTGCAGCCACCGCTGCTGCTGTGGGATACAGCATCTCACTGAACTGCGTACAAGAAAGCATTTGGCTTTGATTGGTTGCTCTTGATCCTTCAAGTTTGAGTGGTCGAAAGTGTAGGTGTACGTGTCTCGAATAATGTCCTGAGTCGTTGCAATTAAAATCTTATTGTCGTTCCTCTGTTGTCGATACGCGGTAGAGGGAATGTTGGCGAGAAAATTATGTTCAAGTGGGAATGGATGGATGGATGGATGACGAAACGAAAGCAATAAGTTGCAATGGGCTGAAATTATGGCACGAAATTTTTTGTCAATAAAAATTAGAAAAAACTCAGGGAAGCTGTAGTTGAGAAATTTTTATGAGTGCTGACTTGGGAAAAGGTTTCAATATTAAGCAACTGATGCCAATATTAATTTAATAAAAGCGAAAGCGTATCTATGTAGATTTTAAAATTCGAAAAATATTTGAACTTTAAAACTTGAACTTTATTCCAGAAAAATGTTTCAACTTTAAAAGTCAGAAACTCAATTTGGCAGCTCCCAGCTTCGTAAGAAATTTTAGTAAATTTAAATTGAACAACACTATCTAATTTTCTGAATAAGTTAAGGGAAAACGATAAAAAATCCAAAAAATTTATTGAAATTGGCTTTAGAAAATTTGCTGAAATTTATACGAGTTCCTATAGAAATCATACAAAATGGAGTAACTGGAAGTATTTTCAAAATCACGTGGCATGTAAGCGACTCTCCATTATTTGCTGCAAAATTTCTTTATAGAATTGAAAAATTTATAAAATTTATGACAAATAATAAATTAGAAGCCAGTCTGGAACGCATCGGCTTGTGTTTGAAAACGTCAATTCATAATGGCGAAATTAGAATTTTCATTTTACAAGGTTATGCTACAAATAAGATTCCAATTCACAAACGGATATGCTTTATTCCAATTAGGACAAGTTGTTCGGCTGCCAATTCCAACAGCACGCGTATGTGTCCAATTGCACTTCCGATATGGCAGGACTATTCAATTGTTTTTGCACAAAATCGCCGCTCGTGCGACATTTAAAAACTTACCTACTTCAAGGAAAATAAGAGGTTAGTTATTAAATTTTTCTTTAAAAGTATTTCTTAAGTTTCATATAAACGCAAGCGCACAATTATTGATCATATAAAATGAACGAAATATTCTGAACTTTTTTTTGCAACGCATTTATGTTGATTTGAAAAAATTATGCTTTAGCGCAATTAAAATGAAGAATTTTATTTCACTTGTGAAATAAATAATTAAATTTTCTGGTTAGTGGCACTTGACTTGGCTTGGTCAGTAAGAAAAAGTTGTGTATTGAAATGACAGATTAAAAGCGATAAAACACAGCAGAGATCACTTGTTCTCGAAAGGTAAATGCAAATGCGACTGCCATTCGGTAGCTAAATTTTAAATCAAGTGCATTTTGCGAAAACACGAAAGTGCAACTCGAAATTTCGTGTTTAGAAATACGAGCAGTCGAGCAGGCTCAAACGGTTTTCAAGCTCAGGTCGATGACCGCAACGACCGCAGCAGCTGAGTAGAAAAACAAATAAAAACAAGCGGAGTGCATTCAAATTGGAGTGATGGCTGTGCAACATGTTGCTAAGTGCGGGAATATGTTGCAGAGGCATTCAGAAAACATTTATGTTTGATTGAGTTGGCAACATGTTGCGAAGTTGCGAAGCATGTATAGGAACATGCTATTGAGTGAAAGAAGATTGAGAGAGCGAGGTTGCGTATAAGAGCGGCTCTTGATCTTGTAATTGTTGTTGTTGTGCAAACCGTCAGATCACGCGCTCTCTATCAAAGCTCTATGAGGCGCGAAGTTTATGATTAGATCAGATGTTTACTACAGATTTACGCAAATATAGAGCACGTTTTTGCCTTCCAACCACTAAGCACCACACAAAACATAACCAACAAATTGCTGATAGCTGATTAAGAGCTTGACTTACCTTGTAAAACGCAGATATGAAATAATTATATATTGAAAATGCATTCACGAAACAAATATGAAGCTCGTACACAAAGTTTTATATGAAAGGGAACTCGATAACAATTAGTAACTTGGCGTAAAACAGCAAAAACACGCGTTTAATTTTTTTGTAACAAATTTTTGTTATTCTTATTCACAAATTTTCTTTTATTTAATTTAATTTTTACGATTTTAACAATTTACGTGCAATTAATCTTGCAATTAATTTCGGTCAATTGGTCAATGAAAGTGAAATGGAAGTATTTGGGGGAAGCAAGTGGTTTTTCGACAGAAAAATAACTTCTTCCAATTTTTGGCAATTGTTGAAGGAATAATAATTTATGAAAGTCGTCAGAGGGATACACAAAAGAAAGAAAGAGTCGTTATCGTCGTTTTAATTATAATAAATAACAGTGTCTTGAGAAATATCTTAAAAGCTGGTCATTGTCAAAAGTGTTGCTAGTTAAAACAGTCTAGGTCTTGTCTTGCATCGAAAACGCGAAAAATATGCAGTTGAGTGATGTGAGCGGCGCGTTCTGAACTGAAGCTTGGTTGGTGGACCATTGGTGATCAGTTTGAGCTGTTAAATTGATTGAGGATTGAAAACAGCAGACAAAAACAAATGCGCAAACAGAAGACTAGCTGCTGTCAGAAATCTAACGGTGCTAAAAGCTCGCGCTACAATGGCACAAAAGCGAATTATATTGCTCAAATTGCTTAATTTAGTTAGCTCAATGAATTGTATAGTAGAGAAAAAGTGAAAACATTTTTGAAATGATTTACCTCAATCTCAAATTTATAGTTTTGAGTGATTTTTTCATTGATATCCATATTAAAATGTTTTCAATCGTATTAAAATTCATCATAAACGAAAATTTAAAAAAATTTATATTATCATATATGATTTTGGACTAAAATAGGAAAAGATAAAACAGGTGCAAAAAAGCATAATTGAAATAACTCGAAAATAGTTAATTTCAATACAAGCAATTTTGCTTTAGAAATCAAACAAATTATAAAAATATAACAAATTATTTTTCATCAATAATTCTTTTAAAGCCTGAAGACTCCCATACGTTTAGATTAAAATACGTTTACAATAAACGTATGTATAGGTTTTAAAACATTTAAAACCTACCATCAAGTTTTTACCTCAGCTGAAATTTCTTGTTACACAGTGTTATTTATCGCTCGAACGATTTTCACAGTGTATAAAATCGCAATATTTTAAGAGGCAACCAATTTTTAGATGTGATTAGCTCTATAAAGCCAAATCGTGGCTTTGCTTTATTCGCTGTGATTAGGGCGGACTGCAGCGTGGAGCAAACGTATGCTAACAAGGCTCATTGCTTGCAGAGCGCT
Source organism: Neria commutata (assembly GCA_963457695.1). NCBI lineage: Eukaryota > Metazoa > Arthropoda > Insecta > Diptera > Micropezidae > Neria > Neria commutata. Next base: position 50,378,207 of record OY735246.1, read on the forward strand.
TATAAATCGATTAAAATGAAATTAGCCTCATTTGGTTTTGCCACAAGCGCGAAGACACTAGCAAACAGCTCCGCTGGCTTGGCTGATGTAAGCACTCCAAGCGACAAAAAGGCGCTGGGCTCATGTTAAACAGCGCCATAATTTCTAGTTAAAAGGCGGAGCGAAAAATATAATACATACACACACGCTCATACGCAACTTTTGGCATGTCCTTATTGGAGAGTACAAGCGCAACAGAGGCACAACCCACTGCATTTCATTGTCATCTACATACAAGTGAATGCCAAATTTGTGACATTGTTGGTGGCACTGAATCATTGCAGTCATTGAAACAGAAATAATTTTATTAAATTTATATCTTGTTCCCATTTTCGATCCCGAAATCCCAGAGTTACAATTTTCTATATTGAAAATCACAGGATTCAAGGAAATCACACCGGGATTAAAAGCGTTATTTAGTATAGACCTGGGTAATTTCAGAGAGCTACTTCATAGTGTGGTGCACTTGTATATTCTGTTACTTTTTTGGTAGACATCCGAACATCGCTACACGGTCCTAACTATATTTCATCTTTAATCCGAACTCTTAGGACAAAAAATTACCACTCTTCACACACATTTTTTGTTTATACTATGACTGACATTGTTTTACCTATGTATTTGCTACCACTCCTATTCTGCCCCATATCAAATCGTTGCATTGGCATAGCTCTGGAACTCGCTCTTCTGCTACCTCGTACGTCTGGCATTTGGCGTATTTGATGGGATTTCCTCTTCATATTACATTCCTGCCATACAACGTAGGTATTTCACGTCGCACCGTTACGTGGCAAACCAGAGTGAAAGCCGGAGTGCTGTGCTGCCTCTAGCATGTCGCCTGGCTTTAACATGGCTGCTGCTCCTTCGGCACACACACACAAACACACACACACTTTCGCATGCCAATACAAAGCGCTTTGTTGATGTTTGTCCTTGTGTTATGACAAAATTGAATTGATTTGAGAATTCTTTTTGCCATGTTTTGCTGTGCGCTGCTGCTACGCTGCTACGGCTTCGAAGCGTGATGACGTTTAAGTTGTGCTTTGTTGTTGTTGTTGGCTTATAAGTCTGCCTATATGCATGAAGCAAGGACAGAGGGCTCTATATTGCCCATAGCCTGCCGACAGCTTGAATTGCTGCCTTACCCACGCTTTTCCAGCTCTTATTGACAATTTTGCACGTTTGACAGCGTTTGACGTAATTGACAGTTAGTTAGGCTTTTAAGGACCGACCTGGGTATTGCTCGCTGTCGGATTTGCAAGAGAAGAAGCGCGCCATATAATATATGTATGTAAGTTGATTTGAGCCTTATTGAAATTTGTGTGCATTTGCTCTGCAATTGCGATAAATTAAATTTTCAACTCGCTTTTGCAAAAATGTTTTGCAATTGAATTGCCTGATTTGATTGCCAGCAATAAAGGCACAGAGCATGGAAACAAGAGAGAGCGCTGGAAAATCGCAAGAAGATTGTGACACAAGTAATGCATAAAAGGGTTCATTATAAATTTCCTCATTCACTTTGCAGGCAATCATTGCATTTGTAAATCACTTCAATTCATCCTGTTAGTGGTTAACGTGTGTGCGTACATATATAGAAGTATAATCCTGTCAGGATACTTGAAGCCTTCTGTCACGTGCTCAACACTGCGCTCTTTGGCATGAGGGCGGATGGCGTTGCTTTGTGCAAGCACTTCAGTTTACTTGTGGAATTGACAATATATTGCATTAACTGTTTAAGAAAAAACAGCACATTCAACTTTTTGAGTGAATTCGAAAATTTCTTTGTACTTGTTAATATAATTTACTACTTGAAAGGTACAAGCAATTGTCACAAAACAAATTATTGCCCATGCAACTCTGTATGGTATTCAAACATTTACTATGGCGCTGCTGTCGCTCTAGGACTTTGATGTCTGAAGTCGCAGGTTCAAATACCAGCTGACTTATTCCATCTAAGAAGAAAGGATCTTTGTTGGTTTTCAATGTATGATTTTAGAGCTATTTTCCGATAGTCGTTCCTCTTATCAATCGCTTGCTAAGATGCTTACTAAATCATTTTAGTTGCCTAAGATATGATTTCCTGATGTCGTTACCCGGTCTTATAGTACCATCGATTATTCTTATTCTTATAACACTCGTATTTACAGAGAAAACATTTCTTAGGGAATTCCTAAAATAATATTCTACTATTTCAGCATGGTTTTTATGGATTTTCTTGCCTGTTCATTGCGAAATCATAAACACTAATTTCCAACTTTTATTGTATGAGTCATCGACTCAGGGATCAGTTTCTCTATAATGACTCTTCTTTACTAATCCATATTTTAAGGTTAAGTCTGCGAAACATCCATCTGCGCGCATAATTGTTGTTGATTCTTGCATTCTCACATTATAATTCTCACAATTTATTGTGTATTCCATCAGCGGCTCCAGCTTGTCCATTTCAGCAGTCGCACTTACCCACTTACTTTCTTGCAGCGGCAATTTTATTCAAATTTCCGGTCATTTCCCAGGGAATTAGTGTTAATTTACATGCTCACACCTTGGCGCTTGCTGCTGCAGAGGAAATGAAGAAAAAACACTTCAGGCGGAAACGACGGAGTCATAAAACTGGCAATTATTATGGTCGGTCATATGCTGCGAGTGCTCTTCCACACTGGCCATTTGTGTTGCAGTGTAATTGCTCGCCAAATGGCGCTCACACAGACACACTTCTTCACACAGCTACACTCAAACACTCACTCAGAAAAAAGCGACATAAAGCAAAATTAGTCGTTGTTGTTGTAGTAGTTGCAGTCCTGTCGGTCCAGTCTAACGGCAAAGGCACAAAGTAGCACAGCCCCGCAAGCGGAATAGCACTACATAATAAATATTCGAAGCACAAAAAGTTAAGCAAGCTGGAGCCGCTAAAGTCATTAGCAGCATTTGCGAGGCACATATACATGCACACAGACAGACAGACAGACAGAGAGTGAGTTTGTGTGCCAATGGTGTCATCAAGATGCCTGCCAGAACAACAACTTCATGTTGCTCTGCCTCAAATGAGGCTAACAAACTTTGTATTACGATCTTTTTGCCAATTTGGTTTCATCTCCATTGTGTGGGCTGCACTTGGACATATATACATATAGGCAGTGCTGTTAATATGGCGCCACGAAGACTGCTCATAGGCATGCATCAATATGAATATTAAAAAAATTTCGTAAAAAATTCATTCAAAAAGAGGACTGCAATCGTTGACATGAAATTGCTCATTTAATTGGCTAATTAGATTTTGGGAGCAGCATAGCTGTAGCATACTCAGAGAGAGGAGGGCACACTCTCCCAAGATGGTATTGGAATTTGCACTTCTGGAAATTGCTTGTTTGAATTTATAATTGGGGCTGCTTACTTACTTAAGAGGTCTACGCAGCTCTCAAGAAAAGCGAAAACTCCATATAAAAAAACGCCAACAAAATGCTCAAGAAATTTCCTTGTGCCAAAATTACTTGACCCCTATCTCAGTTCTCAAGAAATTTGCTACGAAATTTACTACTTTTTTTCAGTGGAAATGTGCATAGTGTAACTCAGGTTTTGGCAAGGAATAATGTTTGAAATATTATTACTTTAACAAGAAGAAGACTTTCAACAGCTAATAACAAGCGAAAGAGGTAAGCAAACATAAAATTTTCATTTTCGATTGTAAATTTTTAAAATATTTTGATTTATTTTAGATTTTCAATTATCTTAATCTATTATCTTATTTTCAGACATGGAAAACTCGGAAAATACACCGCGAAGTGCGCCAAAACGACAAAAGCGCCTCAACAAACCCAATAGCCTTTAGATTTAGCTTGCTTGTTGCTTTCTTCCGAATCTAATTGTTCCGCACAAACTACCAATATTGCGGTATTTAGTACGGACATCATATTATGCCTGAAAAATATATATAAATAATGCATTAATCAAATAATAGTAAATTTTGTGAAAACTTACCAATCTTCATGTTAGCTGTCAAAATTACTTGGCCACTACTATTTTGCCCTCAAGGAATAATGTAAAATTTGTCTTGAGCTATTTCTTGAGAGCTGCGTAGACCTCTTTAGATGGTAAGATTAAGGATTAGATTGTATTTGGAGTAGCGATCTAGTATTCTAGCTACAGTTTCTTAAAGGGCTATTGTGACAGTTCTCCGATGTCTAGAGATTCTCGGTTTTCATACCTTCGAAGGGGAATGCAGCTTTTCGATAGGGGACTTATTCATAATATGCTGCGATTAATATATAGAGATTAACTAGATAGCGAAGTCTGATACTTACAAGCCCATCAAAGGGATATAGTATGTCTCTTATTTAAAGTACTTGGACACTTGGACACTTGGACGTTCATTGTCAGCTTTTGCAGGTTTTGGTCTCATGCATCAACTCTCTGCAAGCGACTTTTTTTCGCGAACCTTGTCTTGTTTCTGTTTCCAACCGTTGACAGAGCTTCATCCAGTTCATGTCTGGTCGGTCTCTTGAACCCGTTAGCTTACGTTCCATATTTGTTCAAATGATAGAATTGTTCTCACTTACGTGTAAGAAATTGATTAGAAACAAAAAATAATAATAAAAATGTAATAATTTCTGAAGGATGCTTTCTGTTATGCTAAAAATGTATCAAAGTAGCAAGCTTATTAGGAAAATTTACCTACCATAACCCTAAGTTAATAAGTAAGCATCGAATCAATACCAAGCAGAGTAACCAAGATAGACAAGTCCAAAGATTCAGCTTGGATTTAGTTCAAACTTTCGCCTCTTTTTCCATTACAAATTCCAGAGTACTCTCCTTTGGGAACGCAAAGCAGTTCATTCCTTCCTGCTCTTATTATTCCAATTTACATATCCCAACAGTTTGCACCAGCCAGACAGCTCTATGCAGCCAGTGTTGCCAACAAACAGCGAATGACAGCACCCAAATATGATTTACAGTCTTGTTGTTCTGTAATTGCTGTTGTTGTTATTGCAGACGAAGAGTGCGCAATCATTCCAATGGCACGATATCATAAAATTGCTTCAGTTGCGCTCATACACATACAGACTTTTGCACACACGCACATACTATGCATACGCATATAAATGCAATTTGGTATGCGTGCATGCGTGTGTGTGTGTGTGTGCATAATTTGAATGGTGACAACAACATTGCTTGCGCTTTTACCGTCCGCGAGCTGAGCTGATCCTCCATTCTAGGGTTCTGTTGGTAGCCGCCGTTGAAATGTTCATATGGCTGGTCTATATGAAAAATTATTTGTCAAAAGCGTTAAATTTGTTGTAGAAGGACCGTGCTGCCACAGTTTCAACTGCCACTTCTCACTCTTCTGCCTGTTGCCCTACAAAGGAACTCAACAGACTGGCTCACTTTGCCATGCATATTGCAATTTGGTACGAACTTTTCTTTTAATATGCATTTTATAATTATGTCTGCCATAAGGATTTTTTTGTTGCTCTTCATGTTGTTGTTGTTGTTGCTTTCTGTAGCTCTTTACAATAAGTGCAGATTTTCAATTATTAAGCGAATTTCTGTAGAGGAGTTCGAAGGACTGTCATTGCCTTTGCACTAGCAACCTTGCCATATTTTCAGAGTCCAGAAACCTCGAGCCCATGGGAGCACCTTGCAGCGAGGGTGAGCACAAAAATTAAACAATAAATTTAATAACTTGGCAACAATTTTGAAGAAAACAAATTGAAAGCAAAATTTTCTCAACTGCTTTTTAAAATTTTAGCAGCGCCATCTGTTGTGCAGTTTGGTAGTTGCATGCAAGCAAGCAATAACACAACCGGAAGTATGTTGAAAATTGAATTTTCAGCACAGGTTGTTGCACAAGAAAAGTCAAAGGATATTACACCCTGTGGGCAAATAGCAAACTTTGCTGGAAATAGCTGAGCAAAATGAGGAGAAAGCACGCGCATATGCTCCGCTTTCGCATAGTTAGCTCAATTGTGTTGAGTACGATGGAAAATTCAACAAAGCGGGTAGCTACCCGAGCAGGGGAACAACCTGTTGCGCTGCAAATGCGCTCACTTGCCGCTCAACACGAAAGGACGAATTAGCTCTTGCTCGCGCATGCTTGCTCAACAAACTCACCACTAGAAAGGACTTCCGCTCCAGCCGTTATTCGCCAAAATTCGCCACACTTCGTTTCTGCTCGTGCTGTCTCTCGCGTTTCCACCCACATCCTTTCGTGCGCTACATTACGAGTACTCAACAGTGTTGCCACTCTCTCCATTTTCTCCGTAGCAAAATATGTATCCAATCTGGCTGTAATGTAGCCAAAAATAATCAAGCCTAGCAATAATAATTGGGGATAGCTATTTGGTAGAATTTTTTTTTAAATCAAAAATTAAAATCATTAAATAAAATACATATATATTTATTTTCAGTATGTACTTTTATTATCAATTCAATAGCTCAAAATTAAAATGTAATGTGATTTAATATTTGAATAAAGATATGGCAAACGGCTTTTTTCCGACTGGAACTCTTTATTCAAATTGTTTATTAGCGGCAACACATACGAAAGAAATAAGAAATAAACTTTTTTTTCTTTGTTCATTCTTTCTGCCAATTGAACAGATCGAACTGCATTTACTTCAAATTTACAATTAATAAAAAAGTTTTAAGGCGTCCCACTGCTCAATTAAACGGGAGACAACTCCTTTTAAGGACAACCATCTAGTGTAAGATATACCTAAAATTTTATGTGGTTTTACAGTACAATAGTCCAGGAACTCTTTAAAATCGTGCACTCGTTTAGGGCTGTGCGAAAAAAAACTATAAATATTTCGGCATAACCAATCAACGTCTCCGGGTAATTTTTTACAGGCATAACTTACGCACAAGTGCAAAGAATGGCAAGTGCACTTTAAATAAAAGATATTTGTTTCTGCCTCAAACAAAGCCTTTACGCCTGATAAATGTCCAGCCATTACGCTGGCACCATCCGTAGCCAAACCAATAATGTTTTTGAGCGGAATGTTGTTGTTAACGAAGAAATTTTTTATAACTCCAAATACTGATGCTGCATCACATTTTAGTAGTTCTATTAGTGCTAGGAAGCGATCGCATAAGATAAAGCTTGCGACGTATCTCACAACTAGCACTAAGCACTTTTTTGTTGAAACATCTGTGGTTTCGTCGATGATGATCGAAAACTTACATGATTTTAAGCTCGAAATCAGGTCTTTAGTTGTTGCATTGGAAATGTCCTCGGTAATTTTTGTCGCTTTCGTTCTGGCACATTTCAAACGTTTTCCCACTTCTGAATCCGGGCAACATTCAGTTAAAAGATCGGGAGAGACATCCATTAGCAGAAACGTAAGTTGTGTGCTATCAAAAACATAACAATCGTGAGTTCTGCGTTTTTCACCCATTTTGCTCATCTGCTCTTTCTTCGCATCTATAAAAGAGTGTATCGATATTTGGCTTCTTCTGGCTTCTATGTTTTGTAAATGTGCAGAGCAATTTTCGCGTCTGTTTAGGTGTGACAAAATATTCACAGCACTTTTATTGCACGCTTTGCAAAATGCCGTGCCGTTTTTATTTTGCAGCCATGGGAATTTTTTGAGCCACTCGACTCTGATCTTCCTGTTTCTTTTTACTGTTCCTGTTTCACTGCACCAAAATAATAAAATATGAAATACATTTCTGACATTAGCAATAGAAAAATTCTTACGTCTCATCAACATTTTCTTCCTCCATTTCAATTTCTTCCTCTACTGCTGCTCTCGGTTTCTTAACCACGAATCTAAAATGAAATTATGTAAGCCTGTTGATTTAATATTAAAAGTATATAAACTTACTTATCCATTTCACTTTCGCATCAGCTATCACGCGCTTCCAGCTTCACACAACCACTTTGCTAATTTTGACATTCATATGACATGACTGAGCGCGAAGAATGTCAAGAAAGAGAAAATAGAATTGCGCAAGAAAGCTAGATATATGTACATATGTACATGTACATGTATATGCTGTAAAGGTATGAACACAAAGGTATTATTCCTATATTGTTTCTATGAAAATGTAGCCATTTAAGAAGCATTGTAGCATTGTAGCTTTCCATTTTAAAGGTAGCAAATTGGCTACAATTGTAGCCAAACGGCAACACTGGTACTCAACAGTCTCGGCTACGAAAGCTGCCAGGAGAGTGCTGCTTAGCGCAGCAGCTGCCCTCAATCAGTTCGCCTTGTGTGCTCTTCATAGGAGGACGCGCTGTTATCGTGCAAATTGTAGCGCTCGAGCTTTCTTGCTGCTTTCGTTGTTTTCTCAAGTCGTCGTAACTCGCGCATAATTACAGCGAATTCCTGTCCGTGTGTGTGTGTCCTGCCTTGCTGTGTAAATCCTTACGCTATTTGTCAGTCGACGTGAGTTGTTTTTGTTGCCACTCCTGCCGCAGCCGCAGTTGCCGTGGCCGTGGCAGCTTCTAGCCGCCATTGTATGTTAGTCACGTGCCGTTAACGTGATTTTAAGGAGTGCGTGACAATTGCCGCATTTGTTTTAGCATTTGCTGGCAACGTAAAAGCAGGCGCTGAAGAAAAGTAAAGCAGCCAAACGAAAATAGAAACAAAACAAAAAAATGCAAGCGTAAATAATTAAATAACCCGAATAAGTCGAGAAGAGCGCAGATACGCCAGGCATTTTGTATGTTGTTGCGGAATTTCAAATTGTTTTGCAATTGTAAATTGAAAAGTGTTTTGCAATGTTGCAAGTCGGAAAGTTCGCGAATTGAATTTTAAGAGTTTGATGATTTTAAGAAGTAACGAAAAACTGTTGAAAGCAGCTGGAATCAGGCAAACAAGGTTAGTGGTTAAAGCAATAGAACTTTTAGCACACGTGAAAGGATCAATGCTTTTATGAAATTAAATGCGTTAAAATAAAACATAATTAAAATCATTGAATTGCGGGTGGGGGAGGGGGGTGATGGTTGGACTGAAAAATTAATACTTGTATATTGGTATTGTTGGAAGGCCTTTGTTGCGCATCGCGACCGCCGAACGGATCTTTTGTGCCAGGCTCTTAATGAAATGTAGCACTTTAGTGGGTTTAGTGTTCCATATTTTCCTTGGGGCACCGAGTAGTCGCACAAAATGTGTTCGGACCTTTCAGTCCATGTCTCGCATAGTATCCTTGTCGGATAATCCCATCTTCTTCAGTTAATATCGAATGCTGCAGTGGACTATAAGATACCCTATGGGTTGCGGAGGTCCTTCCTATTCAATCTGATAAGCCTTTGTGATGTGGTCAGGAGTCTTTTTGTTTGCCTTTGTTCTAAGCTGTTAGTCCAGTAGGTATTAACTCTTGTATTATACAGAGATGTTAGAAATAATAGGGCCACTGATGAAATAATTGATTATGTTTTTAATCTAGTGTGTGCCATGCAAAGATTTTAGGCCTTTAGCACAGCTTCGAAAAGAAATCTGATCTAATTGTGTAATATTGTGCTCCTTTTTCGGAAAAAAAATATATGCTCAGAAGGTTTTGGTTCATAATTATGACCGACTGCAGAACCTGTGCTGCTATATTGCCCATAAAAAAAGTAAACTGAAAAAAAAAATCAAATTTTAAACAGTTGCAGGCAAAGCAAATCGGAAACAGTCTGCCATGTAGCTTACATAGCATGCCGGAAAAAAGGCTTCCTTTCTGGTGTTAAGCTAAAGAGAGCGCACAATCATTGCCGGCAGAAGGTTCCTTTTACATACTAAAACAAAAATAAGTTGGCATGCTCTAATATGCCTTTGAATGAATCCCTTAAATTCTGTGCTCATATTTTCAACAAAGCTTCAGCACATAAAAACTCACAAACACTTGAAAACAACTGCGAAAAGTTGCGCGCATAAAAGAAATGCGCGAAGGAAAATTTTTAAAAATTAACTCACTTAAGGGATTTTGCACTTGAGGGCATTTTTATTAGCCAAACTTGCGCGCCATAAGCGGCAGGCGGTCAGAGCGCAGCGCCGAAGGGTGTGTAGCGAAAAGAAAGGCATAAAAACGCGTCAAGAAATCCAAGCGCAAGGATGTAATGAATTTTAGCCCCTTTTAACTTTGTTCATCAAGCCAAGCGTTTTTATGATTTTATATGCTGCGGCGGTTTTACTGTTGCCGAAGCGTAAAGCGCAGGGTTTGGCCGTTAAAATGAGAGGATCGTGCGCATATATACACACATACACGCTTGTGAACGTGAGAAAGTCAGAGCGTATGAAGGCGTCTATCGAAATCACAAACAAAGCAAAACAATTAAAAATTAATTCTTTATTATAAACATTGACGCAGATTTCTGAGCATGTGCGCTGACTTGTTGCTTCATCACACACACACTCACACATGTGCAAATCTTTTTGGCATGTTTTAACACTAATATTCCAATTCCCATGAGTTGATTAATTTTATTAAGAGGCAACTGCAGACTGTTCGCTTTGAAGTAACTGTTGTCGGTCTGTCTGTCAATGATTCGTTTAATTTTTATGATTTTTCATATGTCAAAATATGCTGACCCTTGCTGTTCAGCTGCAAGCTTTGGCCATATTCACAGCAGCTCGTTTTGAGCATTTTAAACTGTAGTAGAATTTGCAATTTTATTTGTGCGTGCCCACCCTTGACCCTTTGGGCCTAAACGGGCTTATGAAAACAAAAGTTTATTTTTGCTTCAGGCAAGAAAAACATACTTATGTGCTTTATTGAAAAACGGCATGCCAAAGCAAACAACCGACAGGATAGCAAACACGAAATCTGCGTGCAAATATCCTTGGGCTCTCGAAGGGACCAAGCCACAATGTTTATGACAGACAGAAACTGTGTACGTGCATGAGTTGTTTAAATGATGCGTTCAAATTTTGAATGGGGATTTTGGTATTTGCAAGCATAAAGGAAAATATTATACATATGTATATATCCTTCGTTAAACCATGCATAATGCTAGAATGTCTCGACATAAATTGTCTGAATGATTTACTTGAAGTTTCTAGTAAGCTTAATTTTTGACGTTCATGCGAATTTTTTTTCTTCTAATGTCTGAATAAAAAAACTTTCTTGTTTCTATGGCATAGCAAGCTTTTTAATGGAGCTAGCAAGCGTCCTTTTCCTTTTTGGCGGGAATTCTTTCTATGATTTTGACTTGTGAATTCAAAGGACGTTTGATGAATAAAAAGAAATGGGCTGGTTCGAGGAACACTCAAATCAAAGAAGCATATACATATGTTAATCTAACTAAATGCAATTTTTGTGCTCTTGGGAATTCTTGGATGCATGCTACTACTAACATTTTATGAATGAGCCTTCTGACGACTTAACTTTGAGGAATTAATTAAAAAAACTTTTATCCTGTTCGATAATCACAAACTTCCCATATTGAAATGTTTTGTCCCTAAGCATATTTCAACAAATAAAACCTTCATACAAGCTAAGCTTGAAAATGAGCAGAAGATTGCTAAAAGAGTTTAGCTCGAAGTTGAATTTTAACTCTGCCGGCTTAGTTATTTGTTTTATAGAAATAGTTCATGGCAAAAGCAACCTATGCAAATAAAGCTTCAGATAATTGACGACGTTGGATAGTCAAAGTTTTGGATTTCTGAACGCTCGCACTTTGGCTCCAGTTGCTGGCAGATTAATGACAAAATCCTGGAGAAGATTTTCTTTTGGAAAATAGGCTGAATTTTAATTCTATGCATAGAAATTTTGAATTTTATGCAAAGCATATCAATTACAGCCATAAGAAAGGAAATGCCACCTCATAAAGAAACTCTTTTGCAATTTAATAGATCAACAAATAAATTCATTTTCCGCAAAGCTACAACAGTATAAACAACTTTAAAAATATGCATGTATACATTGGGAAATTTCAATTTCGTAAGCAAAATGAATATTGTTTATGCACACACATACACACATAAACACATGTATGTAAATGCATGCATGGCTAAGAGCATACACAGAAGAAAAGCTGAAGAATTGAAAGCAGTCATGCTGCATCGCTTGCAATTCATTTGGGAATATAAAATCAATGTTAATCCTGGCTGCAGTCGAGCTCACATAAACACACACACACACAAAAGTGCATGCAACAGTAGCTGGCAGAAGCAGCATCAGAGACTTAAGCAACGCTTGCCAATTTGTAGAATTTGTAGAATTCGATTTTGGTCTGACAAGCTTCCACTTTCCCTATGCAACTCGTCAACAGCAGGCAGCTCACGGAGCAAAAGGGATAACAAAATGAGTTTTGTGTAAATCTTTTAACAAGCTGCACAACAGCGAGCAGAACGTTGGAATGAGCTGCAGGTGCAATGAAGCTGAATGTGTGTGTGTATGTTTGGATGCCTGCATAAGTGCGCGTAAGTGTGTGGCAAGGACATAAAGGATTACTTTAAGCCGATTTTAAAAAGAAAATGTCATACAATGGTATAGCAAAAAATCAAAATACAATTTATTGGCTATATTGAGGGGGAGGGGGGTGGGGGTTATTTTTGCTTTAATACAAAGCAATGGAAGAAAATCGAAGTGAATAGAAACGTAAATTATAAGAGAAAAAATGCAAATGAGCAATTTTAAGATATAGAACTGCAACTGAATTAATCGACTCTGGTATCTAAAATAATAGGCAATTTTTTTTAGGCAAATTATATAAACTTTTCTTTACATTCATTTTCTCATAAAAATATTCCTTTCTGAAACGAAATATTATTTTATGCAATTTTTAGGTGTCGTTTAACTAGGCTCAGGATCTCGCAATAATTAAATACTATTTTTCAGTTTAGAAATATTTTTATTTTTGTAGAGTATTTTGGCCTTTTCTGAATCAGCCATCATCAGCGACAATGAATATAAAAATATACTCTCGTTGCCAATTCTCAATTGATCATTAAAGAAAGCATCTTTCAGAAAGAGCGAAATATATTCCGTTACATTTAACTTATCGATCCAAGGTATAGAACAATTCCCATTGGAACATGTCGAATAATCGAGAAGAATTTGAAATGCTGGTTGAATAAGATGTCTTTAACTCTTTAGCCTGATAACTCGAAGCCGTTTTCAAAATCGAGTCAGGCAAATTAGCAAATTTATCCATTCGCTCAATGCAGCAGCAGAACGTAGCGCAATTGCAATATCCATTATCCCCACATACACTCACATATACAAATAAACATATACAGTCGTAAACTCATGCCTTTGTGCATAAAAGCGTTACACAATATCATCAGGTTCATTTGAAGTGAACTCCATGGCGTATCCATTTTCATTTTTGCATATTCTTTAGTGTCTGTGCAGCTGGGAGAGTGCACACGTAGATGTGTGAGTGAGTGCGTTGGAAATCTTTTTCAATTGAAAACATTTTCATAAGCAAATTTATTTGCTGCATTCATGAATTATGACTATTTGCAAGGCAGCTCACGTGCGTATTCAATTTCAACCACTCACCTTGGCATGCCCAGGAGTGGAATTTCACATGCAGGCACACGCAAACGCACTAACACTAGTGTGCAAAAAAATAGCTGCATGTGTAGCTGAGCTGTAAAGCTTTTTTGCAATGCGACAGATTTCAAAAACATGACTTATTTAATAAACAAAATCTTTTTTTCCGAAATTTTCTAGAAATAAACTTTTCTTAAAACTTTATTGGAAAAAACCGTTCCCCTTATTACTTCAGTGCTAATTTGAATACCTGCTTATGCGAGGGCGCAAGGTATCTTGGCGTCACTTTGGGTCAGTGGATAAATGGTCAGTAGATACCTGATGTTTGTAGTCGCTGGTTCGAATCTCAGCCAGCTCACACCATCCAATGAGAAACAGAGTTCGTTTCTTTGTTCTCTTGCGATATAGTTGGGAACTCTGCGAGAGTATTCTAGAATATGAAATTATATTGAAATTGTTATTATATAATGAATACAAGAAATTTAATGGAAAAATGCTAGCTTCTTAGCCTCTTTAAAATGGTTGTACAGTCGAAATTCCATGACTCGAACTTCTTAAATTTGAGTTTTCTATGACTCTAACTAAATCGAATGGTAATAACGTTTTCGGAGCAAATTATGTACACTCTATAAGTCGAAGTCATCATAATTCGTACTTTTTGATCAGATAATAATGATTCGAGTTATGGAAGTTCGAATGTATTTCTATGCACCTATACAAACAAGTTATCCACTTAAACGAATCCTGGCATTTTTTCTGCAGACAGGTTTTTGTCTCTCCAGAAACGGAGCATTACTGAGAATAGTTTTAGTTTTCGATTTTATACACTTTTAAGCATGAAGCATGAAGTGAAATAAACGCATTAAAAATTTTCTAATTTTTGGGGCTATAATTGAAATAATGATTCTTCTTAAGCAAACATCTCCGACGATTTGAGCAGGTTTTGAAATGCAAAAATATAAGAGTTCGATTTTTGACGAACGCTAATAAATTATGACAGCAAAAAATTCATTTCTTGTAGATAATTTTATTTTGAATTGTTTGAGGAATTTCGTCAAAAAAGCAAATTTTCCTATATGCATGGAGATCATATCTAATTCCAAAAAAACTGTAATATTGAACTCTTGTCGGAATTGTACCAGCTACTATTTCTTTACACTTGTCATGCAGTCATATATTTACATATGTATATGTGTGCGTGTAACTTGCTTTGCATATTTAAAAAATTTCGACTTTTTGCGCAAAATTTAAGAAGTTTTCCACTCCCAGCTGCCTCTGCTATTTTCGCTCCCCTCTTCAACTTTCTACACGCTGCTCCATTTTTTTTCTCTTCCTGCTGCTGCCAGATTGTAACAACTTTACATTCTTATAGCATTTGTATGCTAAACGTATAATTTATATGCTTGTATTGGTAACGCCACTCATGCGTATGCAACTATGTGTGCCTGCATGTGTATTGGTCCTCTTGAGGTTGTGCCGCCCTCGGACTCTCCTATTTGTTTACTCACACATTGTTTGCAGCTTTCATTTTATTCGGTTTCTCTTTGTGGCTATAAATTTAATACGAAATCTGCAACTTTTTTGATACTGTCGTAAGCTATTCCACTCGCTTGTGGCCTTTGTATGGCTGGCTGCTCTTTGATTACTTGAAAAATTGTTTATTTACTTGGTATGAATGAATTTTGTTGTTATTCGAATATGTATCTTATTTTTGGCATTATCGAAAAGCATTGAATTTTTGCTCCGGAATATTGTATAAACAATTGCCAATGCGAAGTTGAACCAATGTAAATAAAGGATAGTCCCTCTAACTTGACTAATCAGCTGTGGAAAACATACGTACATACTATATATATTATTAGTAATATCCATAGGTAGTTAAAAAAATCTACGCCTTAGAATCTTAGAATAGAATGGAACCTGTAGAATATGTCTATTAATTTTTGGTCTTATGTATTTTAAAATTAAACTTTTCTCATATTTTGTTGCTTTTAACCAAGCATATATCTGCTGCTCTTCACTTATAATCACTTTCTTGTTCATAAATGATTCAACGACAGGCTCTTGCCCTACCCTGTTATTCTACTATTAGCTTTTGCCGCAACTTTAATCTTTCTTAGCAAAAATCGTTTACCTAACTTGCACCTTGTTTTTTGGGTTTCTTGACTTTCGCCATTGCCAATAACTTTGCCAATAACTTTTTCAATATCTCTCCAACGAGTTTGCGCAAAGCATGGGTGCTTTTGTCCGTGCTTCGCCGCAACCGTATCAAAATAAACAATAAAATTTGTTTATGCCAGCCGAAATTTCACTTCAATGCACAATTTGGCCACAACATCAACAACAACAACGAGAAAAACTAGCTACTATGCATTGTCCTACGGGTCGTTTGCAGTCATAGAGAGACAGACGGAGAGCAGGAGTAGGGGTAGAAGAGCAGGAAGGAAGTTGGTATGTGGACATATTTAAGCTTTATAAATTTCATTTGTTTCCACACGTGAGCTTGAGCACTTCGGCTTGAGCTCACCAAGGATTAAGCGCTGCTGCATGCATGTGTGTTAGTGTGCCACAAAAACTGCACACATTCATAACCGCCATTGCGGTGCAAAACTACGGCGAAAGAAAATGCGAAACAAAACTTGCAGCTTGCACAACAATTTGCATGGCACGGGTGGGACCTTGCTGCTGGCGCAGAGGGGGGAGCGGTCAACGACCGACAGCAAAGAAAACGCGTTAAGCGAAAAGTTTTTGCCAAAATGAGAAAGTTTTTAGAAAAGCAGCTGAAACAGAAGTGCACGAAGAGTCAAAATGTGCAACACGCAAGGAGGTTGGCGTCCTTGCAACTGCCTTCCGACATATGAAGCGCAGGAGCAAGCAAAAGCGCAGCAATGAAAGTGAAGAAAAACGACACACAAAGGAGTCAATGAAATATGCAAGGCAGCAGGGGTAAAAATGCAGCAGCCGAGCCGGCAGGCAGGCTGGGAGCAGACAGGCGAGCAAGGACAACAGCACGGATATCTGCGCTTGCCACTGCCACCGACACCGACACCAACACAAAATCAAGTGTAGAGGAAAGGTCATATGCCGGAAATCATTTATGCAAATCGTTGTCAATTGGCTGGGATTATGGCGGCGCTGTGGCCTTCTGACAGCTGACCGGGGAAGTCAAAAGGCACGCAAATTTCCTTTTATGTGGGAAAAAGTGGAATGTAAATGCTGGATGTGCTAAAGCTGCAAAATGAAAAATTCATTTGCAAGAAAGTTCAATAGCTTATTTTTGCACTAAAAGAAAAGAGCGAGAACAAATTTACATTTACAAAAATTTTAATCGATTAGGGACTGTGTACCAATTGACGATTAAGATGAAATAAATCAGCGACTTAAGGGAAACAAAACAACTGATAAATCAATACATACAGCAGCATGAACCAAAGCTAGTCGCTTGTGTCTAAGGAAGCATTAATCCTACTTAGGTAAGCACTGTATCAAATGAGTTTATAGCTTTTGAAAACATTTTACTAGAAATTGTGGAGTTTATATGCTTCAACTAAAATTTTCATATGGCGTTAAGGACAACTCTTTGATTGCAATGAAAGGTCATCATGGTAGCAGCAGGAAAACTTACACGTTTTTGCTTTTAAAAAGTGTCCTTATTTCGCTTGTGCAACTTTTCTCACAAAAGCCAGCTTTTGATACAGAAGTTCTGCAAAGTCCTCGGAAAGATTTGACACCACTTTTATCTTTGATATCGAAGCTGAGAAATCTATCAAATGGCTTAAAATGAATCAATACAGAATTTCTATGATTTTCAGAACTGCTGGTACAGATTTTTCAGATCTCGAACAAATTTGGCTCCCCTTTCGCCTTTGATATCGAAGCTGAGAAATCAATCAAACGACTTCAAATGAATCAATACAGAACTTCTATGATTTTTAGGCCAAGTTGCTGCTACTAACTGTTTGCCCCAATCCCAATTTGTGCACTATTCATGCGTTTCCATGCCATCCATTACTTTACACTTAGCCAGTTTTGCATGCAATATCGGCTGCTGTCGTAGTCAAATGGTCCCTTCGATGAAGCAGCTAACCTCGCTGGTCTTTTCACTAATTCCCTTCCCTGATTTCATACCGCTTCTCAAACATCTCTACCCTCACAGTTTTGGCGTTTTTTTTAGCGTGCCAGTGACTAAACAACAATTACAACAACAAAACGTGCAACAACTTCAAACATGGCGTGCAATAAACAACATAGAAAAAAAAGAGTATGCAAACAACGTTTCAGCTGCTTTGCTTTGGTGGCTGCTTCTGTTGCTTCGAAATAAATCAATGTTGCAGTTTCGATACATACAAAATGAAAATTGCTGGAAAATTGTTTTACGTTTTACATTTTGCTGCATGCACCTGCATGCATACATGCCACACACACCAATATGTATGTAAGCATTGTGAGCGTGTATGTGTGTGCTTTACATTTCCATCGTAAGCATTCAAAAATTTCGCAAAATCTCTGTAAACGTCATTCGGCGCTGCTGGGTGTGCTACATGCCACATGCAGCAGCTACACACATACCAGCATACCACTACGTGTATGTGTGTGTCTGAGGCATGCAGCTTGCTAACAAATCAAGTCAATTGTCTTACGGCAAAGATTTATTATTTATCAGTGTGCAGTCGTGTATTTTGCCAGCGCTTCCTCTTTGTCGCCCTCTATCTGTCTCGCCCATTGCACGCTCTTTTTCGACAACTTGCCACACACATGTTGCCAGGTTTAGTGCTGCCAGCTTCTAATATATTTGAACACTAATGGGAAGTCAATCCTTCGCACTTCCAGTTACAAATGGTTCTAGAAAAAAATATAACATTATAGTGCGAATATTTTATTAAACTTCACTAATATTTTGAATTAAAATTCTTTTCGAAAATTGGCTAATATTATAATTTAAAAAATGTTAAGATTTTAAAATTCAAGTATTCACATGCAGAACATATGCAAAGAAGCAAAATAAATTGATTGAAAATTCAAAAGGATATCAAAACAACTTTTCCGCAGTATATTTGTTAAAAAAAATTCAGTATTTTAGTTTAAAATTTAAATTTAAAAATATGCATTTTCGAAATACGTTCATTTACTTGATAATGTTAACTTCAAACGACCTACCTTTTTGACATTTTTTCTCTTCTGAAGTAATTGCTTTGAATCACCGAAATAGGGAAATACAAGTTTTTTTTATTGGCAGCACTGCCTACTTTTCGATTTCTGTGAGTTTCTATACACATGTGTATATTCCACGTGACATCAGCAGTGGCAGATAGTCAGCTCCATCTGCATGCTTTCTCTCACTTTATTGTGTAATCTACTAACAAAAGTGGTCCCTATCAAAAATTCGTACGTGCTGAAATAAGCCAATTCTTCGATTGAAACTTTTATATAAATAATTTTAAAATATTATTAATTAACACATTTCGAAAAAGGTTTTCAAATTTTTGCTTATTAGGCCCTTAAATACGGTAGATTAGGGCTTGTGCCTCCAAGCATCTAAAGACGTCACTGCAAACAGAGACACAAAACTTTAACTGGGAATGCGGTTGAATTTTTTAGGAGGCTTTTCTGAGCCTTTGGCTGCTTAAAACGTCTATCAATGGCTGCAAAAAAAATGTCAAAGAGTAGCAAGAAAAGGTAGACCTCTTAAAAGGCTGTTTGTTACCAAATACAACTACAACATCAAGAGCAAATCGCATAAAGATGCCACTTTAAGGATAACCTAAAATTGTGGTTACTCATACGCCACAAGTTGCGCTTCCGCGCAGCTGCAGTCGGATTGTGCGAAGAAACTCGCTTTGGGGCAATATTGTAAGGCATTATTGGCTGCTATTTTGGCGCTTTAATGGCAGCTGAAATTTGCTTCCGCCCAATTCGAAATTCCAGTTTACTTGGCAATATTCATAAGCGGTATTAGCACGCTCCAGCAGCATAAATAGCATAATTCGCTGCGTGCTCATGGCGTATGCTTAGCCGAAAGCGCAGTTAGCTTAAGCACACACACACACACATTAACAACTTGACCACACACACACATGAAAATTGCAAGGACTAGAGTGCACATGCAACACTCGCAGCTAACTGCAAATGCCAAGACAAGCCGCAGGTGCAAGCTACCAGCAGGCGAGAGGAAGGGGAGAGGGAACAGAATGCAAGGCAGACAGCATTAGCAGTGGCTGTGGCAAGCAACTTTCCATTGCTTTTGTGCGACTGTCTGAGTGTGAGTGCGTGTGACTTTTCAAATTCTTTGCCTTGGCTTTTTGATTTCTTGTGAAATTTTTGGATGCAGGCGAAGTGGTGTGGGGCATGCCAAGAAACGTACGCGCCATAAAAGCTGAACTTGTGCAATGCTGATAAACACACACATACGCACATTCATGTTTTTGTGTGTGTGGCAGTAAAGCAGTGTCGCGCAAGAGTGCAAAGTATGCCAGAAAAGAATTGAAATAAATGCGCTGCAGAAGCAGCCGCGCTCATTGGCACGTACTCACGTGCAACAACAGAAAACACAGACACACACACAAGCTAAGCATGACATGCATTTAGTTTTAGCCAAAGGCAATGAGCTGGCTTAAAAGCATTAAATGTGTTCGCTGCATTATTAAACTAATAAAATCAAATTTGACTTGTGGTATACAAACATGGAAATGCTTTGATCATTTTAATAAAGCCGATTTAGTAACAAAATTGAGTGAGAGAAATTGAAAAATTTATAAATTTTAATAAATCTGATGAGCTCTAAACGAACAAAGAAGGGGGTATGCGTGCCTTATATCTTTGACAGAAGCAGAAAGAGAAGCTTAGAGAAGAAAAGGCAAAAGGAGAATGTGAACAGAGAAGGCCCCCCCCCCCCCCCCCCCCCTATCTTATACGTTGAGTAGGAAGTGACTAGCGTAAGCGCTACCAATTTTCGGAGCCTCTAAGGCAAACAAAATTCCCTTCCATGTTGGCATGTCAATTTGGCAATTTTTGAGAATCCCAATATCGGTATTTGGACTTTATATTTCGAATCATATTTATCACGAGACGATAAGCAACAAATATAATAAATTTATATCACTGAAAGACTTAATGCTTTCCAGCGTAACTCACTATAAAAGTTTTGTAGGAATGTGATAAAAAATATAACATTTAAATGAGAAATACCTTTAAGGAAATTTTGTGGAAATAAGCACAAAGAAAAAACTTTCAAAGACTTTGCTTTGATGAAATTAAACGGAAAAATTTACACTCAAAGTAGAAGTAGGAAAACGCACAGTGAAATATTATTTTACTTACGATATTTCTGGAATAAATTAAGCCGAAAATTGAAGATTAGCTAAAGTGGCAGACAAGGAAGAGGGAAGGAGAAGCAAATGAATTTAAAAGTGGGGCATTGATAAAGGAATCGTTGAAATTCTGCAAGTAAATTGCTGTTTCGAGTGTTTGTTGTTTTTTTTTTCAAGCTAAAAGGCAGACTTTCTCTATAAATGCAACTACTTTTTTGTCAAAAGTAACTGTCGTAGAGATCCGCTTAAGGCAAGAGCAACTGCCAAAAGCTTAGCAATTAAAAATTATTTTATGTCAATGGCATAATACAGTTTAGCAACACCCTCAACCCGATTAGAGCAAATTTAGAAAATGTTCTAATTGCTTAAGAGAAGCACTTGCATGCCAACGAAGAAGACTACTACTGCTTGAAGGAAGCTCTGCTTTTTGTTGTTGCTAAGCAACAACTTTAAAACTATCTGTATCTGTATCTCTCCTCATTATACCTAAGTGTGTTTGTATAGGTGTGCTTCTTTGTGCGGCAGCAAAAGTTACAAAATGTCGTCCATAAATTCTCATTTCACACACTTTTATGCACCAATATACACACAGCTACACACCTATGCACTCACATATACATGTATGTATGCATGTATACAAATCTTCAGATAAAGTGCACTTTGCGGAATATATGAGAAAGCAAGGCGAAACTGTCGCGGTGGTTGTCTTAAAGCGCAGAGGAGCATCATCAAGCGCATCCGGAGTTGCCGAGGTTGCCATCGCCGCAGCTCCTATTGCCAGCTTGCAGCAGCGCATGTTGCAGCTGCTCGTATCATATGTGCCACTTTGAGTACTTCGCCCGCTGCTGCTAATGATGATTGCGGCTTTATGGTGGCGTTGCTCTTGCATCCGCGCCGCACAATACACAGTTTTTATATATAAGTATCGTAAAATACGCACTAATACTTATATCATGTGTGTGGTTGCGTGTGTGTGGTGCTCCTCGATGCGCTCGCTTAGTTACTGACAAATAAAGGTAGTGGAAAAATGCGCGGCTTTATATTACGCATACACCAGGGCTGTCAATGCCGTAAT
The DNA here is from genome assembly GCA_963457695.1 of Neria commutata. Lineage (NCBI taxonomy): Eukaryota > Metazoa > Arthropoda > Insecta > Diptera > Micropezidae > Neria > Neria commutata. Next base: position 50,400,050 of record OY735246.1, read on the forward strand.
AACATATTTTTAAACTCCCTAATCTCAGATGATTCCCTCTTCCGAAAAACACGGAGCTGGCGCAGAAAAGCTTCCTTTTCTTCACCATACTTATTTTATACACACATATAACACTTGTAATGAATTCGTCGAAAATTCATAATATAATATAAGGCAATATAGCATAAATCATATATAAATAAATATAATAATAATTGATTGGCGCAACAGCCCGTGTGGGCTTAGGCATAAGCTTTCTCGCCTTATTGTTACCAGGCTACGACCTGATAAATTACGCCTCTGCTGCCCTATAACTGATTATGCTTGTTTAAGTGACTGTACTTTTTTATACCCTACACCTATGGTAATAGGGTATAATAACTTTGTGCGAAAATTGTAACGCATTAAAGGAGCCGCCCTAGGTATAGACATAAGTATATAGAAATGCTTAGAATCACTTTCTGTCTTTATTTCCGGTTTTCCGTCTGTCCGTCTGTCTGTCTGGCCGTCTGTGAGCACAGGAGAGAAAGAAGGAGTTCTCCGATTTGGACCAAATTTGGCACACAGTCGTAGTAAGCTTAACTTAGATTAAGTTCTGAGATTAGCTAAATTGGCCCAAGGACACGCCCACAACAGGCCAGTAAGTCCCACTACCCCGGAATATTTCCAGTAAAATTGCTTAAATTTGTTTAATTATTCATTAAAAGGATTGGTATTTGGTATTTAAGATAAGGTGTGGGCCATTTACGTCATACAAAAAAATGGGCGTGGTCCGCCCACTATATAGACGGTAAGCGGAAAATCCTTATATCTTCCATAGTATATACACCAGTCTGTCCTTATTTGGTCACTTCATTGCTGGTAAGAACACCTTTTAATCCTTCAAAAAATGGGCGTGGTCCGCCCACTCAGTTACTTGGTGTAGGGTATTACTCTGTCGGTGAAACACGACTGATGCTTCCATACTTGTTATTATCCAAAAATGGGCGTGGTCCGCCCACTATGTAGGTTGTAAATTACATGCACCCACAATTTCATTTCTTTCAGTGGATTATCCCCTATTCGGTTACTTGGTGTAGGGTATTACTCTGTCGGTGAAACCCGACTGATACTTCCTTACTTGTCTAAGTTTGTTTCTGATGTCCTGAGTTCCTGAGTTTACTGGCAACCCTGAAAAAAATGTGAATTCCTTAAAGAGAAGCGAGATGCACGAAGAACAGTTGTTTGTTGTTTACTTTTTAGATACGAATTCATTTAATTAAAATTTAATTAATGTGTTTGCTTGTCACAAAGAAACAGTTGATTTCTTATTGTTTCCAAAAATGCTGATAAAATGGTTTAATCTTCCAAACTATTTTAGTCCTTGCTGAGCTGAAAGCCCTGGCAGCTAGTGCTCTTAGTTTCATTTAACTATAAGAATTGAATTAATTATAATAAATAAATAAATTAATTTTAGTCCTTATCTCTAAATTCTTCACACCCAAAATAAGACGTGAACAAATATGCCTCTTTTCAATATAGCAGCAAATATGGCGATGTCTACATATTCATAGCTCAACCGAAATAAATTTTTGTTTTACAAAACAAAATTTTTTCAATTTAAATAATTTTGCATGATGAACGAACTATTTGCGAGTGTCCCTTCAGTTGCTTGAAGCGTTTATTTATATAAAAATCTTAACCAACCTTAAATACTAACTAAGGGCATGATGCCATATGGCTCCAGTACATATACCTTAAGTGTTACTTACAAAATACCAAGCGATAGCGTTGTAAAACGCATGCCGTTCAATCGATCCTTATTCAGAAGGATGTTGCTAACAGATGCCGAGTGCATCTGCTATACCGGGAATCTCTTCTTTGTCGCTTGTTGCTGTTCCAATCTTTCATGACTCGTGCCATAAAAGATCATATGTGCATCAACCGTCAGCGAACCACCATATGTAGTATCACATTTGTTCGTCCTTTTTCTGGAAGGACGATCATTTGCCGAACGAACACTGCCGTTATCGCTAGGTATTTTAATAACTTAACAGCTTTAACTCGCACTAATATCAACCGCCATTTGGGATCGAATAAACTTTTCAAATAACTTTCTGCACAATTTTAAAACTATTTTTGAAACACTTATTTTAAGATGACCTTTTCATTCTTTTTACAGCTACTTTTCTCGCGCTCTATTTTAATCGCCTTATCAGCAGCCGCTTCAGCTCCGTCTCCCCCCTCTTGCTGAAAATGCAATTGCTGCTCAACACGGCGCTACTAACTTTAGTTGGCATTTTAACCAAGGGTAAGTAAACATAAAACATATTCACGGCTTATGCACACCTCCCTCCCCGTCTCTTTTTGCTACCAACTCACTCACAGACAAACACCAGCAAAGCGATTGCTTAAGTTGCCACGTTGCCGCAACGCCGCTTTGTGCCTCATTGGCGTGCGGGGCACCGCGCTGAGTGCGTGCGAAAGTAACATAATCGCTGCGGCTTTTAACTTTACACATACCAACACATGTTTTATGCGTGTATGTTTTTGCGCCCTTTTTATTGCGGTAACTTGCAACACTGTGTGTCTGTTATGCATGCTATGTTTCGGTGTGTGCGTATAGTTATGCGTGTGTGTGTGTGTAGACGACGACTTACACGTTTAATAGCATTAAATTAAATTAACAATTAGCATAAGCATGTAATGTGTGTAAGCATCTAATTGATATTATGCGTGTGTATGTGTGCTTGTGGATATAAGTGCGCAGTAGTGTAGTTTACCAATTACACCATGCAACAGCAAAAATGTGATTGAAATTTTTAATATATTTATAGTTTTACTTTAAATATTGTTGTAATTTTAACGATTACTATTTCGGAAAATCGTTGCACTTATTAAAGCTTAAAGGCTTAGTATTGCTATTTATAATTCTACAATAATAATTTATTTTTGCTTTAGAAAAGTGTGCAGTCCCTTCTTCATTCGATATAAATTAATGGCAAAATTCGAAAAACTTCTTCTTCTTCTTCTCCTTAATTGGTCAGAAAAAGTCATCACCGTATTACGACTTGATGGCTTTTTATGTTTACTCTCTGCAGGCGCCTCTCTTCTCCAGTAGTACGCTCTCCATCAAGAAGGCGAAGAGGTCTCAAGATAAGGGATGGCCATGTCTGAAGCGTCTCACGGTATCGAAATGATCGAAGAGTTCCTTTCTTATCTTGAAGAAGCTGTGTGTATTACTCTACGCCATCCTGAGAGCCTCACCAGATTAGAAGGGATTTGCTATTTTCCCATCGTTTTAAGCAAATTATACATAGGTACTTGCTCAGAATATTAAAAAGAACATCAACTCTCGTATAACAGTCAACATGATAATCATTAACCTTATATTGTAACATGCATTGAATGTGAAAACAGGGTATTGGTCAAAATAGACACCCCTTTGCAGATTAGCTAGACATTGTAGTAGTTAATTTCTTTTAAATTTCTCTTAAATTAGTTTCTCAAAAGTCTTACATTTTTGAAAGAAACTTTATAAAATATTCAAAAATTTTATATAAATGTAAAATATTTTCAAAAACTCCAGTATAATCCATTTAAAAGCCTCAAACAATAGGGGGGAGCGAATGTAAAAGCAAAATTTTTCTTTTGCATTTTTATAATCGGGAACGACCGATTGTGAAATCCCTGCAAATGTTTTGGTCAAACAGCTGTTTTATTTGAGTGTTCAAAAAAATTCCACGAAAGAGCGAAAGGCAACAATTAAGCGACTTCTTAATTGAAAATGCAGCAAATGAAATCATAGGTAAATATTTATAACACCAATAAGTGCGACTTTTCAAGCTGGCAACTATGCTCATATTTTGCATCAAATATTTTCCACTAAACGCAATGGATTTTGGTCTAGGAAAATTGTGACTTTAAGGTAAAAGCAAACCAGTCTGTTTTGTTGTTGTGTATGCAAAAGGTAGACAAATATTTTGCATTTGCTCTTTTGCAGGACCAATTGCACCGGATCGGGAATACCCCTAATAAAAAAAAGACAATTATTTAAAATGGCATATAATTTCAAATTTGTTGTGTAGTGTTGCTTTGCGCACTTTCACTCGACTGCCTTTTCCACTGCATAAAAGGAATAAAGATGAGAACGCATTCATAGGCAGATCATAAAGTTTATTATTAATAACATTAATGAATGTGTCTAAGTGTGTATGAGTGTGTGTGTTTGTGTGTGTTTGTGCTTAGTCTGTTGTGTGCATATTTAAAGCATTCATGTGCGGCTTTTGCTAGCACACATGGCAATTGTAAGTAGCTGTTAAGCTCTTAATTGCGCTGCTGATGAGCGAGCGGGATGGGCGGGACGAGAGCAGCAGAAGTGGCAACAGTAGCGCAAATGTTGGCAATATTAACAACGACAAAACTTGCAACATTTATTATTTAATGCGATTGCCCATAAACATGCACACATTAAAACAGTGAGATATTACTAAGGACATGTTGTCATGCCAATCGAGACGATACTTGAATGTCAAAATATTGTATATAGTTAAGCATGCTATAATTAATTAAATGACTATGGGAGGCTTTTGGAAAGAGAATATACAAATATGCTGGGAAATTTGAAGTGCGGAAGCAATTCAAAGCTGATAAATTAGCTAATAAATTTAGATAGATTTTTATGAATTAAAATATGTAATAATATATTTATATACTATAAGCAGGATAGAAGAACGAAGGTTCACTTTTCTATTGTCATAATTCCTAGATTTATAGAGAAAATAAAATTATTTTTTTGCATCTTATAAACGAAACTTCTACGAAGAAAAACGTCTGAAAAATCATGATAGAAAGAGTTTTAAACGCATTCTATATAATAGCTCATTTTGTTCGAACAGGCGAACCAGTTTGTTTCGTTCGAAGAAAAAATGTAATCCATCTGTTAGCTACCAACCAACAACCACACGAATCCGTATATCTGAAAATGAGTATGGTGAAACACAACAATTGAGGTAGCTTGCGTAAATATATTTGCCACATACTCGTAAAGAGGCAAGTTCCAATGCACTCGAGTAAAAAATTTCGTTATCCTCAGTTGAGAAAGAGCCTTGTACCACCAGTGACCCACACCGAGCAAATGACATTCCAGTCGTAGCAGGCAGTTGTAAGAAACGTGGATAAGAAATGCTGAAAGAGATTACAGCAGCAAAGTGAACATATCTCTATTGAAGCCAGGTGGCAAATGCAATTGGAACGGAATTTAGCCTGCGGCAGCAGCGACGAGGGCGATCAGTTCAGGTATAAAGAGGACAATAAAATGCGCATAGCTACAAAGCGCCAAACTGGCTTTGAGCAATTGGGTTGTTGCTTTTGGCTTTACTGTTGCTGTTGTGGTTGCTGTTGTTGTTGCGAATGTTGTTGTTGTTGCGAATGTTGTTGTTGTTGCGAATGTTGTTGTTGTTGCGAGTGTTGTTGTTGTTGCGAATGTTGTTGTTGTTGCGAATGTTTTTGTTGTTGCGAATGTTGTTGTTGTTGCTGTTAGAATAACGCAAGAAAATGCACTTTGGCTGCCGGAGAAAGCAGCCGCAAAGCAAAGTCGCAACTTGAGCAGAAGAAATAGTGCCAGGATATAGCACGCAGGATAACAAGCACGATGCATTGTGTGTAAAAGTGTGTGTGCATTGCATGGGAATTTTAAATCACTGACGCTGTTTTTTCTCCGTCGTTTAATTTTCGTTTTACCCAGTAATATGCAAAAGATGAGTAGTAGAAGAGCACGCCCCAACACGCAAAGAATTGTACTTAGAAAAATAATAACTGAGGAAAATAAATTGTAAATTGTTACTTTGAATACACATACTACTTTTTAGCTAATAAGCTAGTAAGACTATACAAACTCTTTTGAGTGAAGCGCTTTGTATTTAATTTATTATTGCTTCTAATAGCAAGTTTCCAAGTATTGTAAGAAATATTCAATATGACATACAAGAAATCGAAACTTATCTGTCTTTTCTGTCAAATATATTTTGATAAATTAGGACATGATAACTTAAAAATTAGTTAGGGAATCTAATTTGATTAAAGCAATATTACTACACTATTGCAATATACGTTTTTTTTATAAAAAAGTTAATGACATCAACTTTTGAAATAGTTGAGAATTCCACAAAAACGTAACTTTGTTTTAATAAAAAACTCTTTAGTAAGGAAACTATCATATTTGAACAAAATTTTTAGATATTGTAACCAATTTTCCTGCCAAACTATTTATGAATATATTAAAAATGGCTCATAAGTCCATCTAGCTTGGTATTTTGCTGATAAATTTGCTCTAAATTCTATAATTCAGTCGCCACAAATCATAACAGCCTAACTCAAGTTAAAACAAAACTGAGCCTTTAATAGATTCTATATGCAATCAATTTTGTATGTTTATATCTTCTTAGGACGGCAATCATGCAATAAAACTCGAATAGCTTTTCCATATATTGCTGTGAGAACTTGAAACTGCTCTACTGAAAAAATTTAAAAACAGACTTAGACTCTTATGACTTGTGACCATAGAGTTACGCATTTATACAATTAAATTTTATACTTAGTTCAAATATCAGTCTTTTTTTGTAAAAATTTTTTATTATTCTTGAATAAATGAATTGATACGAAAATTCGTTGCGATAACTAATAAATTCGTTATTAGAACAGGGATTTTAGTAAACATTGCTTCATTCTTTCTGTAAAATCATGAGCACACATACATACATACACACACACACTGGCATACAGACCAAAGATAGACATGAACGCTGCGCTGGCGTTTTTATGCTGCATTTGCGTCGCGGTCGTTATTTATATTTATTGCAGCTCGACGCGCAGCGGACACGCCACACGCGCCTCATGCGCGCTCATGCTGCGGCACACAGCAAAAACTGCACTGCAATTACTGCTATTTAATAGGATTGCATGCGAGGTCCTGCCCCGCGCGCTCACGAACGCTGTGGCACGCTCACGCCTCCGTCGCCTGCGCCGCTCTGGGGCGGCTATTACAAACAATGAAAAAGTACTAAAAAGCGCCACAAAGCGTGGCATGGTAGGGCAAGGGGGTGGTGGGAAAAGGGAAGCGAAGGGTGTGGCACATTGTGATGCGCGGCATTTCGTGTCGCCCCGCTGCGGCAGGAGTGGTTAACAAGGAATTGTGGAGAGCATTTTCTAGTGTTTTGCGGCGGCAGCGCTGATTTTGTTGTTGCCGCTGTCGTTTTTCATTCTGCTGTTCTTGTTGTTGTTGCGCCATGTTGCACCGGCAGTCATGGCGCTTTAAAGTTTGTTGCAATTTCCAACTACACATGCAGCCATAAAAAAGGCGCAGGCAGCTGGCTGCCATACATATGCCGGCGACCCTGCGGGGCATGCAACAGTGTGTGTGCAGCAGTGTGTTGATTGATGCAGCGTTTCATGCGGCCTTAAACGGCAAAGCGTTTGATTGCGCAACAAATAATTTACAGGTTGATGGCAGCAACAGATTGCTGGCATGCCAAATAGCAATAAAAGCAGACTGAAATAAGATTTATGCAAAGGGGAAGAAAGCAGCTGAGCAGTCGCAAGATCGCTGAAGTGTGGAGGCTCTCAAACAGGCTGCGTCATAAACCACCATACTTCCATGGGAACAGTGCATGTAGAGCTCGTGATTCGTTCGGATGCGATAGTCGTCGCCAACGCGGATCGGGCCGAGGATCTTGCGGAGCACTTTTCTCTCGAACACTCCAAGTGAAGCTGCATCAGTCTGCGAGATCAGCCATGCTTCAGCGTCAATACAGCAATACGGGTATTATGAGCGTCTTGTAGAGTACCAGTTTTGTCGGTCAAGAGAGGACGCTACTTCTCAATTGCGTACCGAGTTCATAGTAGCACCGATGGGCAAGAGTTATTCTACCCTTTATCTACAAGCTGATATCATTATTGGTGCTAATGGCGTTGCCAAGATATGTTAACTCCTCGACAGCTTCGAAGTAATAGTTTTCAGTTGCCAAATGGGAGTCACGGCGCAGAGTCTGCCCGCTTGTAGAAAACATATAGGTACTACGTCTTGCCCTCGTCGACATTCGGATCCACTTTGGATGATTATATTTCATAAAAGCAGCGATAACAAATCGCTTGGTGCGTCTTTTTTTTTTTAAAGTTTCTGTGGTCAATTGGGGTACATATTTATAAGTATTTAATCAACAATTATTTTATTTATTTATTATTCCTTTCTTTTGAAGCTATTCAAATTCGAGATCAAGAAAAATAATGCATGATCAGAAAACTAAATATAAATAAAGTTGTAACTATAATTAATATTTTTCCATCAAATCTTTGCTCCCATATCATTTTCGCTGACCTTAATGTCAAGGTAACACTATGTGCTGCTTATTTTGGGATTCCCAGTATCGCTTAGCACTTCTCCAACATGAAATTTCTATTACCAATATTCAGCTGTTGGTTGCAAGCGGCGCACTCTACTCCCCCCACTGCCAATCTTCTGCAGTATTCCCAAAAGCACTCACACACGCCAGAGCGCATCTATTATTCAATCAAGACGACAGTTTGTTTGTCTGTCTGTCATTTCAGCTTGGCGACAGTCTTTTTTGCGCTGTGTGCCTTGGCAGCCTTAGCGAACTCGCACGCTGTCGCCGTCGCGTCTTCTGGCAGCCAGCCGCACTCTTCCGCCACGACATGGCAATCGCGCCACTGCGGCACGTAGTAGTGTGGGGGCATCAGGGTCAACGGGGGTATTTGGGATGGCGGTGACTTGATGTGGTTTTAATGCATTTTAATGTCATTTTCCGCGAAGCTGACGACTGCCAGCGCCAACGATGCTGCCAGTTCGCCTGCAGCCAGCACTCGAGTGTGGCAGTTGCAGACGAGCTGCTGCTGCTCTTGTGCTTCTTCTGTTGCATTGTGTCGCATTTCATTTGCGCAAATAAGCAAACACAACTGCCGCACAAGTAAAAGCAGATTTTATTTGGAGTCCTTTTACTGTCGTTTTGCCGTTTAAAAGGATTTTCAATCCTTTTTGCGTTGCAAAGCCAGAAAAGGAGTACGAGCAAAATTGCTGCTCTCTTCAAATTTGTTATTGTGCAAAAAATGAAAGGAGTGCTTGGCATTTTGCGAGCGACAGAGGGCGTGGCATGGCGCCTGCCTTGACGAGTGTCAGCAGCGCAGTGCAGCCGAGTCAGATTCCTTTCCCTCGGCACACAGAAAAAATATGAGTATGATGAATTTATGTGTGCGCGCCAGCGCGGAGGCGGCATGACTTGTATTGCTGGGCGTATGTGAAGCGGATGTGTGGAAGTTTTATGCAAGCAGCCCACATCATGGTGACGCTGACGCTGAGCTGACTCTCAGCCCTCTGCAGTGCCTCACTGCCTTCCTTTAGGTTGTTGCAATACAATTTAATCAACTTTACAATTTTTTTTAAATGCTCGGATATATTCAAAGTGTGGCAAAAAAAGCATTTCAAGTGATAACTTTCCACCACGATTTATCTGTGCAAACGAAGTTTTTTAAACTTATATGGAAGCGAATGCAACCCAGCTAAACATTCTCCTTGCCCGTCTGTCCTTCGCTTAGTTTTGGATATTTTCTGTAAGCCACAGCGCTTCTCCTCTATAGTCTGACCATAAATTTTTCGATATTTTGAAATAATTTTGCAGGTGCGTTTATAAAACACACGTCGTAAATGTATAAATATACGCAATGTGTCAACTTATATGCTTACATGAATAGCCTTGCTTGTTAAAGCCATTACAAAACTGCTCGTAATATAAATGAGATCCGAATGAAATGATCTTGAAAAGGAGCTTGCAGTTATTGAAGATAATGATCCCGAGAATGGCATAATGAAGCCAAAAATGTGCACAAAATGAAGTCCTTGCTATTAATGTCAGGAACATAAATGCTTTATATAAGACACAAATACAAAGTATGGCTAGGAGTGGGTTGACGGAATACACTTCTAGTCTACATTTTCGAGCGCTTGATGTGATCCACAACAATTTTATGCTCATTAAGGATATGACTGTGTCGCACGGACCTTGGTTATATATTTTTGAACTAGCTCTCTTGAATTCACAAGTACATTGTTAATTTTAAGCTTGAAGAACTTGAAAGTTACTGTGATGTTTCTTAATTGTAAAATGTTTTCCGAATTATTTCCTTAAAGCTCTTACAATATATTTCCCCTTCCACCTTCATTCTCCAAGCATTTTCATTAAAATCACTGCATTCTAATTCAATTCAAAATACAATTTCCCATTCATAAGAAAGCAACCGCTATTTTGATTGATAAATGCCACGAACTGTTATTTCTTTCCAACTCTGTCCTGTTCTGATCAACCCTATCTCTTGGCAAAATCACCACGACCGACGACGAGCATTAAATCGGCAAAGTGATTTGTGCCGTGCTGATTTCACTCTGCCGCCACTCCGCACCTTTGCACCACAAACCACACACATCAACATTGCCGGTGGCAGGCAGGACACAGTGACAATGCACATGCATGCACACACAGCGACATGCACTCATACTAACGTGTTGGCAAATAAATCTACTCAGGTGCACAAAGGCTGAGGCGTGATGTAAATCACACGTTACACTTTTAGCCATATATGCATGGGAGTGTGTGTGTGTGCATCTATGCCCAGTAGGAAAAGTAACCAACCTTGAACTTATTCCAAATCGATCTTTAATAAAACATTACCAGCTGTTTAAGTGACTTTTTGACTTGTAGTAAACTGACTATTTTAAAATGGTGATGGCCTGGGGCGAAAACGATTGTAAGCCTCTAGATGTGTTAGGAACTGGTTCAATTTCGATTACTCTTCAACAAATTAATACCAACTATTAAAAAAACAAAATTTTGGTTGCTTTTTCGCTAACGCTTTTGGCTGGTATTAGACGAAAATTTTAGTTTTGCTTTCAGCTAATATTGGGAAATGGAAAATCATGTGTGAAAAGTATGTGTATTAGCCGAAGGAAAAAAATTATATTGCGAAATTGGTGCAATTCCTCATGTAGACAAGCTGGAGATAATTTTTTTTGGGTCCGATCGGAATTGAGAAACTTTTTATCATGGCTAAGAATACTCTCGGAGAGTTGCAAGTTTTTACCAAATTAGATGATATGACTCTGCAAGAGATTGAACCATCAACCTCAGCGCATCAGCAAACATTCGCACATCCAATGAGCCACTGCGGTGCTTGAAGTTGAAGTCTGAAGTTGGCTATGATGCTCTTATTTATTCGATGTGCATGCTGAAGTTCAATATATTTATTTCAACTGAATACTTTCGCAAATTTTTCAAATCGGTTAAAAGTTAGTTGTTGTATAATCCTGTGATAATCAGCCATTTCGATTAACTCTGTAGTGGATTGCGGCTCTGCTGGGTATGTCTGCATTTTGCGCGTTCGTGTGTGTGAGTGTACCTGCCTGTGGGCAGCAAGGTGTTGGCATATCGTCCTGTCCACAAATGTCGATGCTATCAAATGCGCAAATGTAATAAATTTGCTTTGAGCGGCGCTCGTTTAGAAGGGGGCTGGGGCATCTGCACTGTCATTAGTTGGGCGGGTCAGCGGCGTGTAGATACACATATATACACAACCATGTGCTTGCTATTTGCTTTGATACGCAAATAAATGAGGCGCTGTAGTGCAATTTTAATTTGAGCTGAGGGCTTTCTAATTATGCGCAAATTTGTTGCACATTGGGTTTTGTTGTCTATAATCTGATCCATGTTTGTTAGTTGCTGTTATAAATTCTAGGACATTCACGCACATTTGCAAATAATGATTATGCTGAAATTAATTAAATCATTGTCACTGCACAACGTGTGCAATTCAGCGATTTTAGTCAGTTGTACTTTTTGTGGCTCCCAAAAGTGTACTGGCAAATTTTCGAATTTATTAAAATAGAGAGATAAACTGCACAGTTCATACAACTTTTGAAAAATTTATAAAATTAGCAAATAGGCATATGTACTTTTCTGTGGCTAATAAAAGTATGGAATGGAATTTTATAAATGTCTAAAATTTTGTAAAAGTAGCATCGTCAATTAACTCTATTACTAATTCTCTACTTCTCCAATAGAGCAGCTATCCCGTGATACAAAAGTCATCGTTTTTGTTCACCAAGATCAGATTCTACTATTCTCAGACCTCTCCAAAAATGCTTTCCAAAATTTGTGGCTTAATATAATACGAATTCGTATTGAACGCTACTGCTACAGACGATACTGGCCAGACTTCTTTAATTATACGAGCATATTTTTGAAGCTGTAAAGATTTGCCTAGCTTTAGCTTATTTTCAAGCTTTTTATAGAAAGTATCTTAAAATATGTATGAAAAAAATAACAAGTGTATTCACAGCTTCATGGCTCTTACTTTGTATTACTATCATGAGAGAAAATTTTTCACGTTTGGAAAATTTAACAGTGTATGATATTTTTCAATTCAAATGGACACAATTTTAGACTGTGACTACTCTTAATGTTTCTCTGCTGCTTCTAGTTATTGTATTTTTTTTAGCATCTGTACCTATTTCCTTCTGTAAAGTGCTACATATGCATTTCTAATTGAATAGGAACAGAAACGCAAGAACTAATACGAAACTGCCAACTGCGAGGAAGTGGAATTGGTTTATCTTGTTGCAAGTTAAACTGTATCGATACAAATGCACAGCACAATGCCTATTAAATGGGCAGGTATTTGCATAAGTGCAACACTTTGAAAGCCATTAAACAATATGCTGCAGACAAACAGGCAGATAGGTTGGCAGACAGGCTGATAGAGAAGACAGTCGGACAGGCAAATGGATGTTGCATGTAGTAAGTAAATGTTGAGTTGCATATACCTCTCGAGAATTTGCATATTAATAAGAAAATTGGGTAGTTTTGAATGACAGTAAACGGTTTGTGTAAGTTAGTGTGTGTGTGTGAGTACTTAGTGCCAAGCAAGTGTAATAGCTTGAGAGAGCAAGGACTATAGTATCAAAGCAGCAACAATTTGCAGAAAGATCAGCCTAGACAACAGGAAACGGACGTGGCAAACTTTTGGCATTGTCTGCTATTATAGCGACCATTTACAATAACAACGAGAGCTCTAACTGCATAAAAGAGTAGCATTATGAGCAAAAACAAAGCGCAAGTGATGCCATGCCTTTTCCCACACATATGCATACTATGCGAGCACTCATAAAGAACCGCCTGGAATTGCTCCGAACTCCTTTGGTAATTTATTCAAGAATGTGCCGTCTGGTCATGGCAACAATGGCAGCAATAATGAGCTGTTCCAGCAGCTCTTAAAAGGTTTTTCGTAGCTGCTTTTGTACTCTTAAGAGTTTCTTCATGTGAAAACTATGTAGAAAGCTGTGTTGTTTCTCGAGTTGATTGACCTTTGGTGTGTAGCACTTAGCTATGAATCGTCATAATTTTGAGTACACTACGTTCTGATTTTCAATTGAAATTTTTTTATAGTTTTCATTGAAAATAACAAATCCGATGAATATACAATTACAATTACAATATACATGCATCTAAAATATGGAGACTCTTTCGCTTTAACATTAGTGAGCACGTTAGGCCTCTGATATGCTGAGTATTCTGTCGTGAATACATAAAAGTCGACAGAGTCCCTTGCTGCCTGATTTCACATTAGTTCGGCTGACCATTTTAAGTGACTATGTTTCAAAAGGTCATCAATTCGAGATAATAAAGATAATATTTTACAAAATCGGAAATATAAAAAAAGTATAATCTAGCAACACTGGCATCTAATAAGTTTGATAGTTTATATTCAGTTAATGACGAAAATGAAGCGTTTCAACTTTTAAAATCGTGAAAATAAAAGCATTTTGAAATAGTCACCCATGGGACTCATCAGCTGAGCTGGCTTGAAGTTTTATTACCACTAAGAATTGTCAACAGCTTGTCTTTTTCCACCGTAAATTAAGTTAGCAAATGTTTTTGCTTGTTGGTGAAATACCTTCAAAAAGTTTAGTATGAATTTCACATGTTTCCTTCTGCCTTCCCTTAGCTTTCCGTCTCGTTTCTTTCATGTTCCTTAAATCCCTGCAACTTCCTTCCTGGACCAGTAATGCGCTGCTCTGTATCCTTTTCAGTTATTGCCTTTCCATTTTGTGCCGTTGCTTATTCTTGCCACACTTCCGAAGCCTTTACTCTGCTACATGTCCTCTCTCTCCACCACCCACTTCTCTTTGCCCACCCTGGAGTCATCATCCTGCCAAGTCGACGCTGTTGACTTTTTGCTGTCCACGCTTGTAATTTGGGCCGAGACCTGTCGGCGCCAACGAATTGTGTCCGCGTTGAAAAGTGGAATCGCCGTTATAATAAATTTTGAGCGACAACTTTTACGCGCCAAAAAAAGTTTCGAAAGTATTAACGGCATTTAAGAGTTTCCGCTGTTAAAGTGTTTTCTGGAAGCTGGACTTCGTGTTGGTTCGAAACTTTCTGTTGTGCTCATCGCAAAAGAAGTGGCTAGACTTTGCTTCAAATAGTTTTTGGCTTTTCAATTTATTTTTCTTTTAATTGTTGCAGTAAAATTTTAATTGGCTTTTTTCCCGTTTATTCTAAATGTCCAAATAAAATACTATAAAAAATGTTTTCACTGTGACATTTTAAATTCCATGTGACAGTTGGTAATTGCTTTTTGTTTGCGCATTGTTTTGACGCTGCTATTTTTCGACGTTTTTGTTTGTTTTGCATGTGTGAAAAAAGTTAAATAAAATTGTGGGTAGTTATTTTTTTCATAAAATTATAAATGCTGCACAACCAGCGCTCGTTTTGATTGCATCAATTATTCACAGGTGTGCAAGTAATAAAAACTATTAGAAATATTCACACCGAAAATAAATGTAATCATTTCTGTTTTTTGAATGACTTGGCACTCGATGAAAATTTTCACAATAAATTAAAAAGGTTAGACTGTGACTTAATTTATTTAGACATTTCTTTAAATGTTTAGAAACATAATATATAAATTATTAATTTGGTGGTCGTGTCAAGGACATCAGTTATGCCAAAAGGACCAGTGTATTACCACGTGAGATTTTCACCTATGCACTTCCCATGTATGGGAGTCACTTTCTGGCTCTGGTAGATTTGTCAATATGTCCTGGTATTTGCACTTAACTTTATTAAAAATAATTCACAATAAAAGAAATAATAGTACAACCATATCCATGCTAATAATTTCGTCTTCCCTAAAATATTCTACAATCCGTTCTCATCCACTCGTATCCTTTGCCACTCCATTCTATTCTTAAACATTGTATGTTAGGCTCTGCTTTTCTATACTACTTAATTGTATAGTAATCTACTTTTTACTGTCATTTTCTATATTTTTCTTTAGACAACCTTTTCATATCACAACTCATCGAATCCTTCTGTATTCGACTTTATGCCAGCATATGCAATCCCAGCGTTTACCTTTATATTTCATCTGATGCTCTTGAATATGTTAATAATTTTTGTCTAAGGCAACATATGTTTTTTCATACATAAGTACCACAAAGTCTTCGTATACACCTTGAAAAACCATCTTAATTTTGTTATGCCTCTGTCGACTTGCATACCTGTGAAAGCTCCTCAAGTATTTCCCTACAGACAAATGATATTACCGCGCAATTACCTCTCGGCCACTTGCCTCTGGCTCTGATTACAACAATTTCCCCGAAGCACTCAATGCATCTTATGCCAATTTGTTCGACTCCCGATACGCCGCTCTTCTTGAGAAGCCAACTAATCTTAGCTGATGGCGGCATAATTGTAATTCTTGCCTCGCAATTGAGAACACTTAATCGCGCTTAATGTGCGAGGGACGCCTCAAGGCAAGCAAAAATTCTACATGCCCAGCAAAAAAAAGGGACGAATTTGCATTTACGAAATTTGCTTTAAAGGCTCGTACGCACACCGACTCGAACGTTTAGACGAGTATGTGTACAAAGACACATACAAGCAAGCATGCATAAACCTAATCGCCATAATCAAATGACAATACAAATTTTACACATCGGTGAATGAGCGAGAGTCTGCCGTCGAGTGTGTGCATGTGTGCATGTGGGTGTAAGAATGTAAGTGTGATGCTCATAATTCAAAAATGCCAAGCGCAGAAGTAAAGCAGCAGAAAGGGAAAGAGCAGATAAAGCGATGCACTGCTTCTCAGCAATAAATACATTTATGCCAAGGCACTTGTACACGCTCAAAAAAAGATTACTAATGTTAGCTGAAAAGTTTGTTACAATTACTACTTCGTTAGTAAACAATAACGCAATTAACTAAGCAGCTAGCCACAAAAAATTGTGTAAGAAAGTTAATAGTTAAGTTTGTTAAAAGAACCAAAAACTAGTACTAATTTAGAAGTATATTTAGTTCGACCAAATACCATGGAAATCCTTAAAGAGATGGGCCGCTGTGGATAGGAGACTAAATCCTTAGCCCAAATTCAGCCCAATCTAAACTTGACTAAGTTTGAAAAAGGCAGACCTAAGTCTCGGTTACACGAGTTTTGGCGCCAACTATTTATATATATATTTAGTTTGACCAAAAATTTAGTAAAACTTAACTAAATTGCTAAAAAAAATTCGTATAGTTGATAGTTTCAAATTTCTGTTGTTGCGGAAATTTTGCGAGTGTCTATGTAAGAATGTGTGGATACATGTGAATCTCATGCTGCTGCCAAATCAATACATATGCTATATGCTTGCTTTCATGTGTGTCTGTGTGCTGCAATGATGCTGCAAAGATTGTTATAAAAATATGCTTTAAATAAAAGCGAAAATCGAAAAAGAGCGTTCCAAAAAGTAGCAAAAGAGAAAAATCATGATTTTTGTCTTACAAAATTTTACGCTTGATTTGCTCACATGCATGCCGGTTTGTGTGTGGCTGTGTGTGTACATGCATGCATGCGTGTGTGTGCTTAGTGCTTTTATACATTTATTCACATCAACGGTTTTTGAAGGAATTTCCGCGTGATTAAACACATGCTTATATTTAAATATCTGCTATTGTTATTGTGCTTATTGTTTTTGTTTTTCTTTCCCGCAGAATTCTCATTGGCCCTGCGCGATGTGCGTGTAAAAGTGCCGCATGCGGTGCGGCGCGGCGAACGTGTCACGCTTAAGTGCTACCACGACATCGAAGATGACAGCCTCTACTCCGTCAAGTGGTACAAGGGACGGCGGGAATTCTATCGCTATACGCCCAAAGAGAATCCGGCGATGAAGATCTTTCAGTTCCCGGGCGTGCGTGTGGAGGTGAGTAAGAGTAATGGATGTATGTAGTTCTTTAGAGGCATTGAATAGTTGAAGACATCCCAAAGAAAATTTGATTAAAAATTTAGACGAAGTCAAGGGGATATTTGAATAGTGAATTCTACAAATAAATTCAGAGAAGGAAAGAGGATATAAGGTTCGCTCCGAAATTGCTTCCACAACAATATAACTGAACATTTAACAATAACACTGAACAGAAAAAAACGATAAAAAGATATTCCATTCACTCAATAAGGATCATTTCTGAAAAGCTAAAATTTCTTTGAGAAATCATTTTAATACGAAATTAGCATACTAAATTTTTTTAATTTTAAGCAAAATTGTCTTAGAAAAAATTTGAAAAATAGACTCTCATAATGAAAAGCAATGATATGAAGTATTGACTTTCACAAAAAATTCAATCTTGTATAGTAATAAAATCTTGTTGCTTATTCAATATCTAGAATTAAATTGTTCATGGTACATTTAGGTAAAATAAAAATATGAAGCTGAAATTGAAGGTAACCAAAGTACGCAGAGAATAATACTTTAGCTGTTTACTGGCTCAAAAATCTTTAAAGTTTTTTCCACAAAACCAACACTCAGGGAATGACCCCTATAAATGAAAAAGAACTTGTTGTTTTGGAAAGCATTATAGGTTAGTGCGTGGAAGAAAAGTGGAGTAGTGGCAGTGTACATTTGCTCCGTATCTGCGAATATTGTAATGATGAGGAAAAATTTCCGCTCGAAGACTTTTTCACAACCGGAACGTACGACCAAAGAAGGAACTATCTTAGTTATTGATGGAAAAATGCTGCCACCTCACATAATGAGAACATTTTTTTGGCGCTAAAAGTTTAAAGCATAATTGTCAGCTTTCAGGCTATCATATTTGTAATATTCCTATAAAGGAAACACGTTTGTATGTTTTGTAATGTCAAAATTTGCTACAAATTTGTAGCTTTATGGTCGTCGAATTTAATCTGCTCCAATGTAAAGCATTTTTTCATATATCATTTTTTAAGACTTGTTTGAAATATAACATTAATTTTTTCCACAATTTGAGCACGTGCAATTTCATGAAATTTACAACTGTCAGCATGTCACTTCATTTTCAGCAGATTTATAGCAGCGCAGTTCATATTTGATTAAGTTAAATCAATTTTTTGTAGGGCTGCCAAATAATATCAAATATTTTTAAAACATGCTACGCCAGCATAAAAAGGAAATTGTGAATTGAAACAAGCCGCTTACGAATTTTTAAGCTTTTATGTTATTGCAGATAAATTGATAAATATTTTTGCAATTATGCATGCAACAAAAAACTATAAAATTTTCACAAAACTGCACTCTGCAAATTCAAAAATGTCACGCAACCAAAATTTCAAATAAATTCAAACAGCCTAACCTTCGAATAATTCGGAATGGAATAGAAAGTGGACCTACAAAATTCGATTGAAAAAAACCGCCAAAAGCAAAAAACTTTTATTCGTTTCAATGTGCATGTTTTCTGTGTGTGTGTCTATGTGAGTGCGTTTGTTTGTGTGAACATCGAACATGTGCAAATTTGGTATGCATTTGAAAAAAAAAACGTCGTCAAAACTGAATTCAACAAAAATGCAAAACGCTTCAAAAAGTTGAAATGAAATTCGAGCGAATTGTTGAATTTATGAGAGCGCAGAAAAACAACAAAAAGCAAAGAGCACTACCAACCAACTAGCAAAGCAAAATGCTGTGAAATGCCGCTAGAAATGTACACACACACACACAAGCGCATTCGCTTACAAATGCAGAGGCACGCAACTGGAAATTGTGGGCAAACACAAACACCCACAGAGAGTCGTGAGCATGTGTGAGTGAATGGCAGCCACACCAACACAGTTGACTGCATTTGAATGACAATACGCACGCACGCACACCGTTGAATATTGTATAAAAAAGGTGCAGACACACTGGCGGGGAGGAAAGGCTGGCATATGCCTGCAAAAAATAAAAAGTCATATTCTGCCTAATTACAACACTCTTACATCTGAAAGCACACACACATGCATACAACTGCATTGGAAATTGCCGGAAAAAAGCAGGGAAAGGGCTAACAAAATTGTTGACATTTTGCTATTTGCATGTTTCGTGTTGTTCGAGTGTGTGTGTGTGATTTTTTATTTTTTTCATGCATTTTTCGGCGTTTGTGTTTTTGTTCGGCAGCCTGGATTTCTTCGTGCATTTACCTTATTTCAATTTGTCACGTTTCTTCTTTGTGACTTTTAAAAATGTTTAGTTATGCTCATGCAATTTTTTCGGATTGCACAAATTTTAGGCTGATGGACAGGAATAGTAAAAATAGAGCAAATATTCTTTCCACGATATTTTTGCAATTTTAAGCATCACATCGATTTAATTATTTGTCGTTAGCCTAACAAATTTTGCCAAGAAGTTGAAATTCATTTATAAATTGCTCTGCAGACGACTAATACTTAAAATATAGCTCGGTAGGTGTCCTTTCAATGCTGCCACTTGGCTTATATTGTAGATTGATTTCTTTTATATAGCACAAACTGACGACAAAGATTGTAGAGCATTTTAAGTCTTCAAGAATAACACCAGAAAAGACTCTAAGCTGATTCCTAGAAATACAAGTTATCCACCGCCAAAGATTGTGAAGCATTCTTGAGTCTGAAAAAAAGTGACCATGTCTATTAAAAACTTAAAAAGTGACTACTCTTCGGAGCCATCCGACACTCAATGTGATCTGAATTTTAAGAAAATGCTAAAATAGTAAAAATGTTAACTTATTTCATTATTATTACTACCATCAGTCTATTAAAATATCTTCATAAAGCTTCGGTCTCTGTAAATTACTCTGAACTTATACAAGATAATTTAAGATGGCTTTTAAATAACATATAAAACAATAAAATAAAATATTTTTCTGCTGTCTCATTCCGGATTAATCAATCTATAATCTATTATTATAAACTAAACTTCGTTGTTATTTCTAAATTAAGTCCCAGCATATTTTAATAGTTTAAAAAACATTTAAATTCTGTGCTTAAGAAACCTTCAATCTTAAAATCTTTGCTATTTTTTGACTGCATCAAATTTCTTTGTCCTTGTATTAAAGCCCCTTCAGGAATATTTGTCTGTATTAAGTGCCTTTCTCTATACGCTTGAACAATTCTAGCACCAAATTTTATAGTTTTTTCGACGCTATTATTTCTTCAAGCAATATCCAAATCAAATAACTTGGCACAGAAGCAGCAACAACAAACAAAAAACAACAGCAACAAAAAGCACATTTCTTCAGCAGATTGAAAGTAAAATAAGAACTAAATAAGTACATTTATTTTATTGCCTTGTGGAATCACGCCAAATTACTATCATCAATTGCGGGGGCCTTGCCAAGTGAACCTCTCCATTCAAGCGCTAGTCAAGTGTGTGTGTTTGTTTGTGTGTGTGCATATGTGTATGTAGCATTCCGTGATTGTTGTTAGTGTTGCAGTAGGAGAGCAAAACAGCTGCTCTTAATTAAGAAATTGATGTGGCTGCGATGCTTAGCGATATTGTTAGCAAACAATTGCGCACTGGCCGTATTGAAATACGAGCTACGGTATTTGCTAAATGAGCGGGAGGAGTAAATGTAATGAAGTTGTTCGAAAGGTGCCATGAACTTTCAGAGAAGAGCGATGCATGTGTACTGAAACTGGCAAGTATGCGTTAGAAGGTTTTGCTGTCATTGATGCACAGACTATTACTCGCTTACAAAAATATACACAATTTTAATGTCACTGACCGCAGATACCATAAAATAAAAGTGGGATTATCTGCGCCTAAAGCTTATATCTTAAGACTTATTTGAAGTTGGCTTAAGTTGTATCTGTTTGAATTTTAGCTCAGTCTTAAGCGATCTTTTGAAACACTCGCTTACTCTTTCAGGGTAACTGCAGTTTTTCTCAGTTTAGTACATAACTCAAACCCTCATTCTCTTTGTCAGCGCTTCTCATCCAATGAAAGTCAACTGGTGTTGGACGGCGTCACAATGGCCACTTCCGGCAAATACAGCTGTGAAGTATCAGCGGATGCGCCCTCCTTTCATACGCTCATAGCAGCTGGGGAGCTGGAAGTTGTAGGTGAGTTGATCTGATCTATACTACAATATAAAATTTAAATTCAGCCAATTGTTTAAGTCGTAGCTACGGCTCAATTATTGTAGAATAATATTTAATATTAAATTTTCAAAAATAATCACAAACCTTAGATAATAATAATATATTTAAACCAAAATGCTTAAATTTCCCATACATTTCTATTAATTTATAAAAGCATTTGAAACTTGTATTCTATATTCCATTGATTCATTTCTTGTTTAAAGAATACTTGCAAGAAAATATTGAAAATCGGCATTTCAAATTTTAAGCTTTTTTCTACGCAAAATTACTAAATGTAAAATCTTCTTTGCCAAAAATTTTAAATTTCTTTGATAAAAATTCTTTTCCCATTCACGTCAACAAAGAAATGGTGGCCTGCCAGAAGCGCAAATATTTTTGCAAAAGCTTGTATTTTTGTGTGAGCCGCGCATATTCAATAATTGTTTTAGCAAAAATATACCCTCCTACATGCTTGTTCGCTTGAAAAACATGAACCACCCCGCAGTTAGCCAGGCATTCCCAACTCCAACCCCCAAGGCAGTCAAAGTGGCGCCAAGCGCCTAAAAAACTTGTCTGGCTGGCCGCAAAGTCTACAGCCGAGTAGGTACAATGTCTTCACCGACGCCGCCACAAAATGCCGCCAACATAAAAATAGTATTTTTGTTTGCATTGCAATAAAATCAGGCCAACAACAACAATCAGAAGAAAGATGAGACGCAGCAGCAGAAGCCAAGAAGAAGCAGCAAAAATTGCGCCCTTATCGTTGTGTGTGTAGTGCTGTATATCATGCTATGCGAGTGCGTGTGTGTGTGTGTAAGCCTGACACAAGTCGCTTTTGAGGTTTGGTTTAAGGATTATCAAAGCAGATATTTGCCTTGAGTAAACTTTGCCAATAAACCACAAAAAATTGTCTGTTGATATGAGGAAGACGACCACTAACAAAGCGACTACCACCAATGGCAACATCTTTGCACTCTCTGTGTCTTGAGCATATAAGCGGAAAATGGAAGAAGCAGAAAAGTAAACGAAAATAAATATTCTACTTGAACGCGAGCAAGAAACTTCAATTTAAGCCAAAAGTTGCCAAAAGTGAACATAATAAAACTGCCCAATATGTTTGCACAAGTAGATGTGAGCTTCTTGCTATGCATGAGTGTGTGTGGATTTATATGCGACTGTGGCAGTGTATGTGTGAAATCGAGTCAGTTGTCAAGGCAAACATTTTTCGAAGTTCAGTTTTTTTGAGGCAGTGCTTTTCGTTGCCAACTGCTTGTCGTCTACCTCTTCTTCTTCTTCTGCTTGTTCGCATTCACACATGCTCTACTTACGGCGTGCATTGTGCATGCATGTGTGTGTGCGTGTTTGAAAGTGTAAAGTGATTTATGTGCAGTCGAAATCAAGATAAAAACCAATTGCACATACCAATTGCAATGTTCTTAAACTGTTTGCGAATTTTCACCTCTTTGGAACTGTCTCTTCCGCAGTTGCCAATTGTGAGTGCGACTCCCACAGTGCACAGCGTTGCATTTGTGCAGTTGCTTACTTTTGGTAGAGGTTTAAATAAAGATACTAGGAACTCTTTCAAGACCAGTTCGATATGAAGAAGGCAATGTGAGTCAATGGATTTGTAGAAATTAGCTCAAAAGTTTGGTCACTTAGAGCTTGTAGCCTCATAAATTTGGTTTCTGCTTGAAATTGCAAGAGCATGCACTTTCTTATGATAAAGTAAACATTTATTTTTCACAATGAAATTGTCATGTAAGGCCTCACAAGAATTGCCAAGCTTTACATAATAAATAAATTGTGATACGTTATCTACTGTTAAATAAATTCACATTGAATCATTTTAAAAGCCATTCATACTTTTCAATCTAGTACACACTAACAGTGACTTATAATACCTCGCAAGACAAACTTAAATAGAAGTTCTTAGTAATTTTCTTTGGAGAAACGAATAAGCATTTAGTTTATGACTGAGGCATAGTTCAGTGAACACAAAGTCCCTTGCAGGCAGGAACTAAACAAAGAAAACTCTTAAGCTTGCTCTCGCTTGACGTCACAACGTAGGCTGGTTTTTCAATTGCTGCCCATTTTCTTCTCTTTAAAATGCTTGTGGATTTTATGCATTACAATCAAACATTTAGAAAAGACCTGCAGCATTCCAATTATGATCTAGTATGACTTTATCAAAATGTTAGCTTGTATGTAAAATGTAATGAGCTGATGGGATCTTGGGGGACAGGTAAGATTTTCTCACATTTTGAGCTATATTTTTATAACCCATTTATATAAAATTTTGCACAAATTATTTCTGGAATTTGTGAGCGGAGACCTTTCTGATGATATCCTCCCACAAAATACGATATAAATTTTTTGTCGACTTAACTCTATTCAAAAATTAAATTCTAAACTTTTTATAGTGAAGATTTGTTTATGTTATGAAGTCCTAGAATCAAGCAAAATTTAAGATTCTTTTGACGCGAAAATGTTAAAGAAAATCAAACAACGCGCTAAGCAGGAAATTTATTTTTACAGGGTACTGAAAGGAGAATTTCGAGATGTTGTAAATATGCTGAGGTTAGGGTTGATTATACTGAGAAATAAGAAATCTTTGAACCTATTTTTCTGTGTTTTCATAAATGATGCTGAGATTTCTTTAAAGTTCTCTCATATACAATATTTCCTTTGGTTTTGCAATATTTTTACAACTTTCTGCCAATGATTATGGTTTTTTTCTTAAATTTAGCTCACCACTTTTCTCTACTTTTGCAGAAATACCACACAGCGCGCCCATTATAACGGGCATACGCGCACGCTATCGCATCGGCGACATACTGCGGGGCAATTGCACATCGAGGCACTCGAAGCCGGCAGCGAATCTAACATGGACTGTGAATAATGAAGAGGTGAGTGAATGCCAGCCACTGCTTGTGAAATTATGGAAACTATAGTTGCGTTGTTGTTGTTGGTTGCAATTGTTGGTTGGTTGTTGTTGTTGTTGGCTGTAGCTGCGCTGCAATTGAGCACTACAGCATTCAGCTGGAATTTATGAACACTTCACGCACAAACGCACGCACACGAAAACACGAGCTACTCGAAGTAATCACACACACACACACACACACACACACACACACACTAACACGGAACACGGAACACGGAACACACAAAAGCGCACTGCCATAGAACTTGTGCCGCACTCGGCAAATGTTTTCATAGCAAATGTTGCAGTGGCAGTGGCTTTTGCAGCAGCAATTGCTAAACACTGGAGCGACTGCTGCTGCTGTTGTTGTTGCTGCTTGAGCCGCTAATGTTGCCGTAGCTGCTAATAATTTACGCAGTTTTAAGCATGCAGCAGCATAACAATTTGGGTCATTGTTGTGTGCACCTACACACACACACGGAACGGACGTGAGCGGACTTTAGCGGGTTTAAGTCTCGCTCTGAACACGGCTTTCTATGCTTTTACTCCTCTTAAAAATGAAACACACCACACAGGCGCATACATGCGTGCCTTTATAGGCAATTGGCAACTCCAGTTCAATGGCAAACTTAACAGGCTCCCCCACTCCAGCTTAGCTTCCATGCTCCAACCAAATGCAACCATGCCGTTGTATCGAAATAGCAGCTGCATTTGCACTCACGCAGATTTGAACACAAAATTGAATTGCTGCGTGCTACAGGCACCCGGTTTGTATATGTGTGTGTATGTGTATGAGTGTGTACATACAAGTGCATATTTTTGAACAATTTTTGTGTGTGAATAATTGCATATTTGAGGACGGACGTATGGGAAGACAGACAGACAAACCAAACTGGCAAACGGCAAATATTTTCTATATTTGCAGAAGGTCTTCCAGGCATCCTTTCCTCTTGATTTAATCCTGATTGTCAATTCATTCAGATAAGATTAATTCCTATAAAGCTTAATTTCCACTTATCTTAATTACAGTTACCTATAACCTCTCAATTGCACTGGTCAACAAATATCTTTTCACTAACTGAACATGTCGATTTTTCTGATCAGAAACTTCCAAATTTTCAGCACTCAAAAATTGGTAGCAGAATGCTTCTCTATTTTATTACCCACATAAGGCACTCAATTCTGCTCTCTCACACACAAGGCAATAAATTTGATAGTCCAATGTTTGACAGCGTTGGCCTGCAGCTTTGAGTGCTTCATAAAGATACCACAAACAAGTCAACAGAAGCACATTAGTTAGTGTTAAATGAACACGTTAGCCAACATAAAATGCAATGTTTCTGAAAAATTTTGCCCAAATGGTCGCTTATTCGCCTAAAAATCGCACATGGCGTATGAGTGACATTCAATTAATAGTGCCTTGAATAATGACGCACACATTTAATGTGACAACCAACAGGAGTGTCAGATTAGTGGAACTGTTCAATAGAACAAAAAATTTGACTCATTGAGAAGCCAGTTTGTTCACTTCGATATAATTCTTGGCACAATAAGTCGAATAAGTAACTACTTGGATACGAGTATTTTAAATCACTCATAAGCCGAGTGAAATTTGCATATTATTCTTGATCTGTTAGAAAGAGATCAAAAATGTTGTTGGCTTGCTGCCATTCGAGCTAAAAGTATTGAAAAAATCTTAAAAAATGTATTGAAACCTCGCAATAGGCAGCTTAACTCCTAACAGCTACTTCAAGCAACCCTAAAGGAATTGAAGAAGAAGCATCAATGGAATAAACTGGTTACAAAATGCAGCACTTGTTCGCAATTTGTCTGTGGAAAAAAATCCAGCAAAGGAAAGCTGACAATACACTGAGAAATAGCTCAGAGCAATAGCCGAAGCAAGAAAGCGGCATCACAATTGAAAAGTTCAAATGTAAAGTAAGAAAGAGATAATAAAAGCAAACGAAATTGCATAAACAAGTCAAAAGCGAAATGGGTCAATAGTGTGTTGGACAGCTGTAGAGTAAGGCACTCATGTCGTTGCTGTTGGGCTAAGAAAGCAAAAGGATATTGCATTGTAGACGCAGACTCTCGTTTTTCTGAAAGTATAAACAGCATAGGAAAATCTGTATGCTTGTAAAGAGGAATCGGATAAAGATAAAAGAGAAATGCAATTTTTAAATATCAGCTTCAACCCGGGCTTCAGTCAAACAAATTGAATTCGAATTTGGCTTCCATTATATATCAAAATTATATTTTCGATAGTGCTTTCTTTTTTCAAAAATTAATTTGACTTTCTTCTTAACATGTCTCGACTTATCTAAAACCGGCATCTATTAACATGGGTCGAGACATTGGTCGAGACATTGATCGAGACATTGATCGAGACATTGATCGAGACATTGATCGAGACATGTTAATATTGGTCTGATTAGCATTTTAGGAGTAGCACCTCGCCTTTTCTGGACTCTTATGATGACTGGTTTACTTATTTTAAGCTATTATTGCTTGAGAATTTGTGGTCAATTTTGAAAAAAATTCTTGGGACAATACCAAACACAATTTGCTTTATTATTGCTTTTGTTATACACTAAGAAGTGAACGAAGTACAAACATGTACTCATTTGTGCTCCCTACTGTATGTATGTATAAGGTTAGGTAAGGTAAAGCTAGGTTAGGTTAGGTTAACCCTCAAATGCCTTATTTTTCTATTGAGCTCGTAAAATCATTTTAGACTAATTTTTGGTCAAAAGGAACGAATTTAAAGTCGGTTTTTTAATTAGACTCTTACTTTACCTGGTACAGGTGAAAATACCCACCCCGCCTCTTGGCAGGATTGGGCATTCCCGCTTAAATTTTTTGTAATGAATTATTTCTCGTTTTGGATATTAAATCTTTAGTCGATGATAGAAATTACAATAAAAATAAAATGCATTCATTTGTGTGTTACGAAGCATAATTATGGAATAGCGTATTAACTATATTATCAATATCGGCTATCAGCCTTCTGGCGCTTATAAAATACCATATGTATAATTAAATTTGTTTTTATTCAACCAGTTTTGTAATTCTAGAAATAATACCTGCATATTGTTTTCCTTAGAGTTTTGCTTTCTTGTAAATTTCTCTTTTTTCTTCTGAATCAAATATCGATTGAATTTTTTTCTGATTTCCTTTCCAAACATACCAAATATTCATATAAACTTTCCTTCCTAAAAACTTGCCTCTTTCCATTCTGCTCTTATCTTCAGATGCTACCACCACATGTGCGTCAACACCGAATTCTGCACGACAAGCGCAACGACTTCGAGACCGCTGTGCTGAGCATACATTTCGTAGTGGGCGAACATCATTTCGATAATGGTAAATTGAAGGTGAGTTCAAGCGCATAAATATACTAATAGACAACTGATATCAGAATCCCAGAATCATGATACGGCGAATCCTGAGGAGATATGAATATTTCCAATATTGGAAACCTTCAGTTCCAAAGCTTGCGAAATTATTTCTTTTGGCAGTTACTACAAAATGTTTCTCTACTACAGTCTAATGAATAATTTTCATCTCATAATTAAGTCATTCATTCATAAAAAGTTTTGCTATTTTGGTTTCACCAAAATTGGTTTTCCATTCATGGCATCGTACTACCTTAACCTCACAAATTCGATATTGTGTGTGACATTTTTGATTATGCAATTTTATTTATAAAATTTTTTTTTTATAAAGAATTTAAACAGCATGTAATTCAAAATTTGTGTAACTTTATTCCCTCAGTTATGCAACTAGAACTAACAGCCTTTTATAGCTGCTCTTTTTGCTTACCTGTTATCTCTTGTTCTTCTTCTCGCAGCTGCGTTGCACCGCCCAAATGCATGACGTATACTTGAAGTCCATGGAGAAGCTCATACTCGAGGCAGATTTGCAACGCAAGTACGCCGCCACAGCGAAAGGCAATGGCTTCAACAGTGTCAACATGCTGCCGCCGGAGGAGCCCTACGATCAGTATGCGTTGCAGGACGACGTGCTGCTGCGCAAGGAGGACAATTATCTGACGCGGCTGCAGGGTAAGGCAATTAGTAGCATCATTTGCCGGCAGGCACGAAACTGAACTGCTTCCTTTGCTGCAGACTTTTTCTTCCACTTCATGCCCAGCAGCAGCCAGCAGCCGGACGGGGAGCAGTCGGCGTGGGGCGCCAGCAGCGGCAACTCGCATGTGTGGCATGCAGCCCATTGGCCAAAGGTGCTAAGCGCAGTGCTGCTGTGCGGCATGGCCAAACAATTGCTCATCAGGCTAGGCAGCGCGTGGCCAGGCGGCGATAAGCAGAGCGTGGCCGGCAGGCGGCTGCCGCCTTTGAGCTGCCGAAGCAGGCAGCAACAACAGTGCCGCGGGTCACAGTTGCCGCTGTTGCCTTTGTGCCGTGTGCGGCAATTACGCTGACAAACTGGATGCGCCGCCGCCGCAGGTGGCAACTCCCGTGAGTGAGTGAGAGAGAGAGAGAGCATGTTGCAATGTGTCACGCGTGCGCTTGTAAATTATTTATTGTTGTGCAGTGGCGCTCAAAGCGGGGGCAGGGGTGTATTAAAGCTGTTTGCAGTTATGTAGAGCATGACATCACTGTTAGTGGAGGAAAATAAGAAGAAGAAGCAGCAGTGTATATGAATTGTATATGAATATTTATGAACGTTGAATTGCTGGCGCAAGTGGCAGGTGACAACTTTCCCCACTTTGTGTTCAAAGAAGAAGAAGAAGCATTTGAACAGACAATTCTACGACTTAAAAGCATTTATGCTCATAAATGGCACACTTGTTTCTATACACAAAACAAACAAAACGATTTTATAATTTTAGTTTTAATAACAACAGATTTTTCGCTGCTCAGATGAGCTGCAGATCTTTATATACATATGTCCCCTTACTCTATATTACTTTGAAGCGATTTTTCAATAGTCAATTAAGTTTCAGATGACTTACTTAATCAACAAATAAATTTAGTGATTCCTATAAGAATTGACTTTGAAACATATTTGTCAATTGAAAAATCGGAAAAGAATTTGTACAAATTTGTTCATTATTTGTTTGATTTCTGTGGCATGCCTGACTTTTGAAAACTGGCAACTTGCCAATATTTTAGCATGTAATATTATTGCAAATATATATACGATTATATATAAAAGAAATATGTAAGTACATAAATTGTGTATAGTTAAATGCAATCTGTCACATATTTGCCAATAAAAATAAAGACTTTGTAAAGGGAAAACTATAGTTGTGTATGCACTCTTTGTGATGGAAGAAGAAGCAAGTAGTGAAGGTAGGTATTAAATTTTAGAAACTATCAAGTTACATAAATTACACTTAAGCAGCGTACCTTGCAACCTTGCTTTATGATCAGCTGTTTTTCGATCTATCTTAGTCTGTAATTCGCCCATGCAACCCTGTCGCCGATGGTCTGCTCTGTGCCATGGCTACTTCCTGCCGGTCTCTTTCTTTAGCAAGCTGCAACTAGGCGAAGACAGCGATGTAAGATATCTCAATTTAATTGTATTACTTCGTATATTAAGCTTCAATAAAGATTTTAGCCATTACTGTGCCATTACTTGAATTGTTACCGGAATACAAAGGCTCAAAATAGCCGTCTTTTATATGTCGCCCGAAGTCGCTACAGTTATCTTTGCAGGCGAAAATATATATACTCATTGTACAAAATATGAATTTATCAATCGTGTTTGTTATGCCAAACAGCTCTCAGCTCCTGGACAAAAATTTAAAGCTATTCAAAAAAGATAAAACTATTTTAAACTCAAAAGTATTGAGCAGATAGAGTCAACACTTCTATATAGACTCTATATTCCTTATAAATTTCTATGAGAATTCTTCCAATGTCATTGAAAAGTTTCGGCTGATTTCGAATCGGGCCACTCTTCCAGGTCATGTAATTCCACATACAAACACCGTCGTTCTCGTTTGATAGGCAGACCACGTGCCACAACTGCTGAATGCTGCAGTAAGTCTAATGAGCGATGTGAAATCGTTCAATATAGCTACAACGAACAACAGCGAAGGACACGCACGCAACAACAACAACAACAACAAGAGCTGTAACAACAAAAACATGTTTGTAAACAATAGCGGCGTAACAATAGCTCGCAAAGTTGCCGGTTTAATGCATGCTTGCATATGTGTGAGATGTGCGTGTGGCAATGCATTTGTGTGTGTTTGCGTGCTGCAATACCACAAGCGTACATTTCCAAAGAGAGGCGCGTGCGTGTGAGGTTGTTATGTATTTGCACTGTAACAAAAAAGCGCTTGTGTGAACATTTGCGCTTGAGTGTGAAAATGTATGTGCGTATACCAAATATATATATATGTGTATGTGTGTTTATGATTGTGTAAAAAATTAAACAAAAAAGCAGCAGCGCAATGAAATTTACAAATTAACGCTCGCAAGTATAGAAACAGGGGGGGGGGGGGGGGGGGGGGGGGGGGTGTAAAGTGAGAACCATTGCCATTCGTCTGGGAATCTAAAATTAATTCTCAATTACCTGCAATAAATCAAACGATGCGCTGACGCATGTTACTTGCATGCATATTGCTCGATCTGTCTTAATTTTAGCTACGCTTCAGAATATTTTGAAGCGCGGTGGAATGGATTTGGCAAAAAAGTAGCTTGTCATACGGTAGTTACATAGTGACTGAAACTAGAAATATGAGAAATTAAATATTGATTGAACTAATTTGCCTTAATTTAATACAGAAAAGAGCCTGCCGAAATCATCTCTATATAAAAAAACTAGAATCAGATCAGATTAGCAAAGATTTCTTCAGAACATAGCTGCTAATAGGCGTATACAAATACAATGTCCGCTATCTAGTTTCTTTCAAAATTCCTTTGCAAATTACTTCTATGCTGATCACTTTAGAGAGAAGTTCATCACATCAGATGTCAAAGTTGTTACTTTTGCTAATCATAATTTTCATCAAAGCACAATAAAATTGAAATTTTGAAATTCGCTTACATTATTTATTTGCACAAATAAAAATTCAAATTTGTAGAATTTTTATCAATGTAATATTTTGGCTTCAAACTATTTTTATGAACGCAACTGAAAGCAACTGCTTTATATTTTGAACAAATATTCACCATTTTGCTGGTGACGATACTTTCTGCAACACTATTTTAGTTACATAGTTTATTTTTTGTTGTAATCCCTTTCAAACACATGTTATCCTTCACAAGTAGCAACCGCAGGACATGCCACTTTCGAATCAGAGCAACTGCAGCTACATTTCTGCTACAATTAATCTCGCATGCGATTTTCTCAATTGCCAACCTTCTTTTGCCACTATATGTGTCTCTCATATGTTCTTGAATGTGTGTAAGCATGTGTGCAGCTCAGTCACATTAATTAAAAAATAAACTTCACTCGCCGGTTGCCAGTTGCCAGTTGCATGTCGCATGCGCTTTTTCCATCTGCAACATTACTCATTTACAAATTAGAGCAGATCTGCTGCCTTGTGAGCGGCGCATAAAAGAGCACACACACACTAAAACAGTTTCTCTGCATGTGTGCAGGTCACTGAGGTATATAGCAAGTGCAAGAAGGCATATGCCAGAAACTGAGCACACATACATACACTCACTTGATAATATATGCCATACATATTTTAAACTCGTTGCCAGTGCACAATTCAAGGTTTCCTGCGGCTTCTTATTAATGCAATTATTTCCTTAATTATGTGCATAATTATATTTTTATGTAATGAGCTCATGAAATGTATGTCATACTTATATGGAATTGTTTCTGTTTAATGTACCGAAAAACATGAAATATCAAACAGCACTGTTCCTTCCTGTTCAACGAGTTCATGGACAGCTTTAGTCCAGTGCTATTTTTGAACCACAGTTATACAGAGCTAACATATGTAGGAGCAGAATACTTAACTAATTGCTAATTGGAATCTGTGCAATAAATTTGTATAGAAAAATTTTAAGAATATGCAAAAGTAAATAGGGAGAAATATAAAATAAATATAATATAAAATACTCTTCTCCGGTAACAACATCATCGGAATGCGATCAAAGCAAAAATGTGTGCCCTTAAATTCAAAATAAGAATGCAAGTGTAAATTCATTCCTTCTTTTTCGGTTAACAAAAATATTTTAAATAAAAACGTCAACTAAGCGCATTAAACCAAGCGGCATTTAAATCATTTATACTATACCTGAATCTAAAGCAAAATATTCGAATTATTCAAACCGGTTTTTCAATACCCTCATTTGCAATCGCCATCTTTCCCACTCTCACGTTCAACTTCAATATGCGCACGAATGCACAAACTTAAATAGAAATTGTTGCACACTGCCGTTGCCACATGTACATACATCGTGTGCTCCGAAAGGCTTCCCCTTCATCGCACTTCTGCCACGTAAACGTCAGCCGCCACTGCCCTCTCTTTTTGGGGTAGCAGCTGTCGCCAAAAAATTGTTGAAAGCAAAATCCTTTTGAAAATTTGCTGCCACGAGCAAAGCACGCGCAGAGAAAGAAGCGCGCCAAAGAACAAACGAAAGGTGGCACGGAGGAGGCCACGAATGGCGGAAGCTGCCACCGAAGCTGAAGCTGTCGCTGCTGCTCGTTAGTTTGCCAAATTTGTTTGTCTTACAAATTGTTGCTTCATCATCCATTCAAGCCTGAGCCGGTAGAGCCACGCCTCGGCGCCGCCACTTCGGCGGCACAAAAGCACTGCCACGCCCGCCCCACGCCCCCTTTTGCCAGTCACGCTCATGCACATCCTTTTGCCGCACTTTGGCCGCGCGACAAATGATGATGCCACGGCCCGCTGCAGCAGCAGCAAGTCAAGGCAGTGGATTGGAGCAGCATGGGGACGAAGTAGACAGAAGAAAGAAGCCAGCAGGCAAGAGACTTGCGCCAGGCGCTAACCTGAAGCAGGTAATTCGCAAACAATCAACGAAGCAAAAACAGTTACTAACTTAATTTCCGATTAGCAAACATAAAAGACATCCGCCGTGGCGAGTTTCCGGCGTGCGGATTATGCACGGCACGTCGCGTTGACAGCTGTGGGGAGCCTGCCAGCCAAATATTGAATCGTGGCCTGTTGCAAGAGGGTCACCGGGGGAAATCCTGAGTTGAATGTGTGCTGGCCATGAGCATAAAGCAAGAAGTGGAAAGCGAGGCAGTGATGAAGGAAAATGGAAGAAACCCAAAATTTATTGCGGCGAATTTTGGTGGCGGCCAAGAAGGCATATGTTTACTTTTGGCCAAAGTTAAATTAAGCAAAATATCTGAAGGCCACAAAGTTTTTATCTTAATATAAAGTTGTACAGCAAAGAGATAAATAAACGTCAATTTCGTAGTCAGCAAGAATAAATCATGATTTAAGTATGCAAGATTTGAAGTGCAGCTGGAATATAGAATCAATCATTGGAAAGAACAGGCGCTGAAATGCGAACAATGCAAGTGACTGGTTTTAATTTATAGCTCTTTCCCAGTGGTCCGAACTCCAAAAATGTTCAAAAGTATTATAAATTATAATTAATAACTATATTAATTTTACTAACTACTAACGAAATATTGTACGAATTATTCTGGTAATACACCATAAGAAGAAGAGTAAAAAGCTTATCAATTCGTTCGGATACAGTTATTTGTAGGTCCCATTTATTTTGTGCAAAATATAACAAGCACACACAAGTAAAAAGTAAATCCTGAATGTAAATGTTTACCATTATATTTATTCCAGCAGCTCTCACTTAAGATTTCAGCTAAAAATAGAGACCAAAGAAAGGTCGAATGGACTGCATTCATAAAATATTCCAGCAGAGATCTAGGTTAAGCACCGATGAGCAGGCGCGATCGATTTCCTTTCGATATTAATTTTTATAATTTACTTTCTTATGGACCTAAGCTTTTAATGGAACCTCGCAGTAGGAACGCTCATTTTGAAACTTATCTTGATGGAAAATTTAAAAGATCTCTCGGTAAGAATTCAAGTGTTAAGAGCCCATTAAAGAAAAATGTAATGAATATCCATTTCAAAGTAGCAAATAGAGCTCCTACTGCTATTTAAATGATGAATGTACCATTACCATTTCATTTTCTTACGTATTCATGTTCCAGGATTGCAAAGCGAGCCTTCACACCTTGAACTATACGATTATATTCCCCTCCTTTGCCAAATTGAGCATTCAAGTCAGACAATTTTACACTATATACTTTCAACTTGGCAGCTTTGCTTTTCACTTCTGCAATCTTTAAGAAAATCCAGCTGTCTTGTGAGTTCAAGTTCAAGCGCACATTCCCCCGACCAACTAACCCAGTGCCTTTTGCCCTCCACTATGCCATGTTGTCATCCTTTCCCTTTCTTGGCTATAATCTGCTTAAAAGCTTAAACTTCTCACAATCGATTTAACGCTTAAGCTACCAGCAATAAATTGACTGCTCGGTTGCTCACGTTGCTGTTGCCCGCCTTACAGTTGAACTAAATTGCTTTGGGCATACATTTTCGCAAAATACTCCGGCGTATGTTTACTCGCATCAGCGTTTAAGCCCATATCAAATTTCTGAACCAATGCACACATTCCGGCGGCTTTCATTTTTCGATTATGATTAAATGCTTGGGCTTGACCGCAAGCCGATGTGGGTGCGCGCTGCTTGAAGCTGTGCATAAGAAACGTTACCCCAAAACTGAAGAGATTCCCATGCACACTTCAACATAAAGCATATACATATGTTGAACTTTCTGGTGGCAAAAACTAAAAAGTCAAACTGTTTAGAAAGTATGCGAAAAGAGGCGTGCATTCGGTGGAGCTGCTTTTTTGATGTGTAAATATCTTGGTCTTAGAGAAGGAGCTAGTTTTCTTGTAGGAATAAATTTTATATTTGAGACTGATGCTGGCCTTGGAATTTGTTCCGAATAACATTATACATAGCTTCTCTAAGATAGATTATAACAAGTAAGGAAGCAATCAGTCGGGTTTCACCGACAGAGTAATACCCTACACCATGTTCCCAAGTGGGGTGATCACTGAAATTGTGGGTGTATTTGATTTACAACCTACATAGTGGGCGGACCACGCCCATTTTTGGCAGACTACAAGATATACCTAATAGGACTATACATGCCAAATATTGATGCTCTGACAGGTGTACACCAGATGGTATCGGCATATTTATTTTACTGCCCCCATGGTGGGCGGACCACGCCCATTTCTGGAGAATTAAAAGATATTCCTACCAGGAACGAAGTAACCAAATCTGGACTCTCTGGTGTAAATATTATGGAAGTTAAGAGGACTTTTTGTTTATCGCCTATATAGTGGGCGGACCACGCCCATTTTCTTGTATGGCATCTATGACCTATATATCAACTTGGGAACCGAATTTCATTCATTTATATTCGTAACTAGTCAATTGGGAGCCATTTTACCGAAAAAATTTTGCCGGCTATATAGTGGGCGGACCACGCCCATTTTTTCCTGAGGTATAGAAGACCTACCTCTTAACTTGAATACCAAGTATTATTCTTTTCCATGAGTAATTACACAAATTATAGCCATTTTACCGAAAAAAATCCGAGGTAGTGGGACTTAAAG
This sequence comes from Neria commutata, assembly GCA_963457695.1. Taxonomy (NCBI): domain Eukaryota; kingdom Metazoa; phylum Arthropoda; class Insecta; order Diptera; family Micropezidae; genus Neria; species Neria commutata. Next base: position 50,435,987 of record OY735246.1, read on the forward strand.
ACCCGTTGTGGGCGTGTCCTTCGGGTAATTTGAATAATTTTAACACTTTACCTAACCCGAGGTTCACTGTGACTGTGTACCAAATTTGGTCCAAATCGGACAACTCCTTCTTTCTTTTTTTTGCATACACGCAGACAGACAGACGGACAGACGGACAGACGGACAACCGGAAATGAAAAGAAAAAGTGTTTCTGATCATTTATATATACTTATGTCTATACCTAGGAAGGCTCCTTTAATGCGTTACAATTTTGGCACAAAGTTATTATACCCTATTACCATAGGTGTAGGGTATAAAAATATTTTTGTAATTTCATGTCAATGGGTTATAAATATATATCTTAAAACGTGTAAAGAACAAGATGACCACCTTTAGAAAAAATATTACTGTTATTTATATCTTGTGGGTTATCGTTAGAAAGTGCCAACTCCGTAAATTCCAACAAGTAAGGAAGTATCAGTCGGGTTTCACCGACAGAGTAATACCCTACACCATGTTCCCAAGGGGGGTGATAATTTACTGAAATTGTGGGTGCATTTGATTTACAACCTACATAGTGGGCGGACCACGCCCATTTCTGGAGAATTAAAAAATATTCCAAACAGGAACGAAGTAACCAAATCTGGACGCTCTGGTGTATATATTATGGAAGTTAAAAGGATTTTTCGTTTATCGCCTATATAGTGGGCGGACCACGCCCATTTTCTTCTATGGCATCTAAGACCTATATATCAACTTGGGAACCGAATTTCATTCATTTATATTCGTAACTAGTCAATTCGGAGCCATTTTACCGGAAAAATTTTGACGCCTATATAGCGGGCGGACCACGCCCATTTTTTCGTATGACATATATGACCGCCTCCTTAACTTGAATACCAAGTATTATTCTTTTCAATGATTAATTAGACAAATTACAGCAATTTGATCGCAAAAAACCCGAGGTAGAGGGACTTATAGGTCCATTGGGGGCGTATCCTTCGACCGATTTGAATAATTTTAACACTTTACCTAACCCGAAGTTCACTGTCACTGTGTACCAAATTTGGTCCAAATCGGGCAACTCCTTCTTTCTTTTTTTTGCGTACACGCAGACAGACAGACAGACGGACGGACAGACGGACAGACGGACAGACGGACAACCGGAAATGAAAAGAGAAAGTGTTTCTGATCATTTCTATATACTTATGTCTATACCTAGGAAGGCTGCTTTAATGCGTTACAATTTTGGCACAAAGTTATTATACCCTATTACCATAGGTGTAGGGTATAAAAATATTTTTATTATAATTTTATGTGAATTGGTTTTGAGGATATAGCTTAAAATGTGCAATAATGTAGGAAAAGACGGGTAAAAGCTCTGCTGTTCATAGAAAACAATAAAAAGCAGTCAAGTGCGAGTCGGGCTCGTTCACTGAGGGTTCCGTACCAGAAATACCCTTTTTAGCCTTCGAATTTTGTTTCTCTTTGCCCGTCTGGCCACACAATTTTCGACATTTTGGCCTACATCTTCGAAACCAATTCACCTAAAAATATGAAAAAAACATTTTTGGAATCCACGGACGTAGCCCTTTCTAACGAGACCCCACAATATGTAAACAACAAAAATTGTTCGCTAAGGAAATTTGTTACTATGGTAATCTTAAGAAAAATTTTAAAAAATAGAAAAACAAAAAAATCGAAAAAAGCTGCAGTTTTCAGTAATCTATGACTAAAGACCTACTAACTCTGATTTTATCAAAATTTTAGCTTAAGAAATGTTGAAACCCAGGGGGTATGGTCATTTTTCCGCCATTTTGTTCTATATCTTCGAAACCACTTCACAGAAAATTATAAAAAAAATATCTTTGGAATCCATTGACGTAGGCCTTTCTAATGATACCCCATTCGATATAAACAACCAAAATTTTTTTCTGAGGGGGTCATCTTAAATTTAAAAAAAAATTTAAAAATTAAAAATTGTGCAGATGGGAGCATGTGGGGACAGGTCTGTTTTTATCACATTTTTAACTATATCTTTCTAACCCGTTTACATAAAATTTAAAAAAATACATTTAGTTATCTATGGATGTAGCCCTTTCTAACGATATCCCACACGATACGATTTAAAAATAATTTTATTTTTTTTATCCGACCCGAAAACCTTTAAAAATTATAAAAAAATATTTCTAAAAATATTTCTTAACGTTTTATAGTGAAAATGTGCTTAGGTTATTAAGACCTAACATCGTGCCAAATTTCAGGTTTCTACCATGAAAAAAGGTCGTTTTATATACACACTCCCAAAACAAAAGTGACCTTATAAGTCAGGGTCGGCCAAGCCAAATGATCTCGCAGGCCGCATATATGGAAAATTAGAGGAAATGGCGAGAAGATTGGTCTGAAAAAGTGTTCAAGGCGGGCCGCGGGTTGGCCACTCCTGTTATAAGTGTTCCCGTTTTTTCCCTTTACGGGAACGGAACCCTAAAAACCAAGCAAAACACAGACGGGCAAGGAGAAAATAAATTCCCTAAAGAGGGTATTATTCTGGCATACCATAAGTTTTATTTTAACTGACACTGCTTCAAATTTACACTCCTTCTTTATATGCAAGTCAACTTGCATCACAAGATTTTATGAATTCCAGTTTCGGCAATCCATTGTGAAGCATATATTTTTGGAATAGGTTCTATGAAATTTCTGGAACTTCAATGGAAAACACCAGCTGTTTAATCGCACAACTTTGTTCTCTCTTCTACATGCAGTGTTTTTGTTTTGTATTCGCTCTTTCTTAACCCTTTCATGCCCAATGTTGCCTATAGGCAACATTGTACTTATTGGCTTCTAAGTCCCGCTATTTAAATTTTTTTGACATGCGGTTTTTTGCATAATGTAGCTTCATGTATTGTGCAAGCTTACAGCTACTTGTTCTACTGCAAACTGTGCACATGTTCATTCAGTAGCCGATCTCCGCAAAGAGAAATTGTCAAGATCGTTTCGCAAAAAAAGTGTTTATACAAAAAGTGTTTAAAAACATTAAAATAATTGTTTTATTGTAAAACCAAGTAAGCACTATAAATAAATAAGGATACAAGAGTTATTTAGGGAAAACTAATCATGAGAAAAGTGTTTAGTTTGCTTGTAATATTTTTTCAAAAGTGCAGTTGCCTATAGGCAACATTGGTCAACTGTTGTAATTTCCGAGCAATGTATATTTCATTATGTATATTTATTTTTCGATGCGTTTAAGAGGTTCAAGCCGACAGAAATTGGAACAAAATTTACACTTTAACTGGGATGATTTGCGGATGAGGAAAATTAAGAAGAAGAGCAGTAAACTTCGAAAACTCTATCAAAGAAACATTGAGAAATATGATTGATAAGGGCGGAAATATGCAAGTTTATCTAAATGAGGAAATAATTAGCAAAGAAATTGACTGAAAACAAATTTAGAATGAAAAGTTGTACAGGAGGTGATAGAGAAAATTTATTTGCAATGTTTGAAGTTATTTTGTGCAGAGGTAATGGAATGTAATACCAGTTGGAAAAGTGAACTGCGCAGCAATGAGGTGAAACAATCAATGGAATATTTCACCCAGTTCTTTGAAGATGAAGTCTGGAAAAAGATTTATGACTAAACAAACTTGTATGCGATGCAAACTAAAGGAACGGCGTTCTTGCTGACATGCTGCTAGAATTATACAAAATAAACCATAGCTCAAATAAATGTTATAGGCTCATAGTATTCTGGTGTATGAATTCATCTGTAGTCGATAGATGGCTGGTGTATCGCAGAGACCTCAAATATGCAGACGGCGAAGTGAAGCATATTCCACTAATATGTTCCAGTTGGATATTGCTTGCTAACGAGCTTTTGAACGCAACTCTAACAGTAGTGTTTTCAAGGAAAGGAGGTCGATCAGAATGACTCCTTACAGATATGGAGTCAAATCCTTCATAACCAGGATCGTTACCACCGCCTCCATGATCCCCAGATCTTCCGATGGCCTCTGAGTTAATCTCCTGTAAAAGAGCACATGCTGCAGAACCTGTAAAATCCATACGATCTGAATATCTTGGTCACTGGGTACGATGGGGAGCAAAAGGCAGATGCAAACTATGCCAAACTGGTTTTCCACGCTCTAAATGCAACAAATGCAATGTTTAATTGTGCTCGAATCTACAAAAAAATGGTTTTGTGTCTTTTCGTACTTGAATTTCAACAAAAAATTCATATAAAATAAATGTATATGGTTTTTAAAATTCACCACCATTCCCCAATGTTGCCTATAGGCAACATCCTGTAACTTACGAACCAGGACACCAAGGACTTTGAAATTTTTGTCAGTTCATATTTGAGTCAATATTATCACATATCTGACCTCAACGAATTTTTAGCTCCGCCCAATTTAATTCGGGCATGAAAGGGTTAAGTCAATTTCTGACTTCCGCTGACCTCCTCTTCCTTCGCTTCTTGAAGCCTGATTGATTCCCTTCAATAAGAATTTCTACTCAATTTACGCAGCTATTAACTAACTTTCATGGCTTAATTTCATGCTCAAAATGCATTCGTTAATGCACTCGCATACACTGACACCCATACGCACACCCACCCTGGCTATGATGAACTATTGACAACTATTTGCACAAAAGTCACCCTCAGCAACCCTGCTCACACTAACAGAATCCCCTGCACACACAACTCCCCACACACTTACAATATTTGCAAATCAATTGCTTCAGTGCAATTTGATTCCGCATTGACTCAATCGCTTTGGGTGTCTTGGCAAATGTCAGGATCATTGGCAATTTCCGTAGCTCCCGCTGTGTGAAGAAACAGCCTTACTGAAGTTTTGAGGGTGGAAGTTGTTGCATGTAAATATCACATGTGTGTGGGTAAAGATATTTCGGCTGGAATTGCGAATTATTTGCTGCTGTCCTTGGGTCTTCTGACACGCTCCCACCCATAGAGCACCCATAAATCAGTCAAATCCGTTTCCGGTTCGAATGCTTCTTTATTTGTCGTTAATTTTTGATGGTGCTGTGGTTCATCCTTACTAGAAATTAAGTGCATTCTTTTAAACATAGTACAGTTCGTTAATTTTTCTATAATATCGATTTATGCGGAAAAAATATATATTTTTAATCGTATAATTTGGAATTTGAGAATATTTAATTTATTTCAGAATAATGCCGATAACTTTCGCTCGAAGGAAACAGCTGAACTTCTACCAAATAGATTCTGAAGTAGATCCGTAGTATCTCATAGTAAAGAATACACTATAAAATAGCGATAAGCAATGAGTTGTAGATCCTGGCAAGTGCACATAATAGATCTTAAGGTCGTAGTGCACAATACTACTCCAATAATTATTGATAAGAATTAGTTTATTAAAAACAACTTGTTCTGATTTTCGATTCCAACGATTTCAAATTTTTCTCTAATAAATTACTATACTAACCAAATCTTTTCCTCTGGCACTTTTTAAGATTTTCCAACAACACACAAAAGTTAAAATTAGTCTGTTCTTAACTTCGCGTGTTCTCGCCAGCCAACTGAACAATTCTAACAGACAGCATGCTTGCCATTTCAAGGGTTTTCCAACGTCCTTTCTTATTCTACAAACAAACTGTCTTGTAGTTGCAGAAAGTTCCAAACAAACTTTTGCACATCTTAATTAAGTTTCTCTTTGCGCGGCGACGTCACAAGCCGGATGGAAGCTGCCTCAAGTCAGGAAGCACTAATTTCGTTCAGAAACTAATTTTCTACTCAAGCAAAAAGTAATTTATTAAAATACCTTTCCACACATGCTGGCCGTGCCGCTTGCATGCAATCAATTGTCGATCGTGTCAGGCAGCCGGCCAGTCACTTTAGCTCATTTCGAGCACACGCATCATTGGTGTAATCCACCCTTGCTCTAAGTTCATGCTGCAACCCTCAACGAAGGCACACTATTTTCGTTGCCCCGACGAAGGCTGAAATGCAGAAAAAGTTTTAATTTCTTAATTAAGAGTAAATCGCCTTAGATGAAAGGACACACAAAAGTTGGCATTGTGTCAAAGTGTGCTGTGAAAGCAATTGACTTATTGGTTATGGGGGAATGTTGAAGGACATTACTCGTGAGGGTAAGCTAAATATAGCAGCACATAAAAATTCAAAGCAATAAAGCAGCAGACCATTGAATACAGATACAATGTTAAATTGGCAAAGAAAAAAGTATGGGCATGTTATGTGATATATTAGAGTTGGGCTACGATTCTGATTTCTGTGATTCACAATTTTCAAGAAAGATGTTAAAAAACGTTTCTAAATTTTGGTTAAATATTTATAAGCTAATATGCAAAGAAATTTTTAGTAAATGCTTGAGTGGCATGAACTAAAACCGAACTTTTTCTAATGGACAGAGAAGTATTTTTAAAGAAAAAGATTATTTGAACAGAAGAAAACTTGTTTAAATTTATGTTTTATAAAAATTCTTATACAAATATTTCAATTTCTTTAAAGTAGCTTAAATTTTCTGGGCAAAACCATTTTCTCTTTTGACAACATATTTAACATTTTCCACTACAATTTCGATATGCATATAGTAGGTACTTCCTGCATTAGTTGAAGTATTCTTGAAAGAAATTGTTCGCATTAGTTTCCAAAGTCCTTTAGCACTCTTGAATAGTTTTCACTCCTGGGTGCGTTTCAGCAGTTTTCAACAAGTCCTGAGGATTTTCTGCTTGCGCTTCATTCATTTTTAAATAATTCATATTTCAAAAGTGCGTATTTGCAGGCAGGCAAAGTTGCCAAAGTACCAATAACGGCTACACCCCGCTGCGAGTTTCCACTACCCCTGGCTCGCAACTCCGCCAATAGCGCTCGCTCTCCTTCGGCATTGCCATTGTTCGTCCTTATGACACTGTAGGTTTCAACTTTTGTATTTTACATGCAAATATTTGTATTATGCTTGACTAAATTTCTACAAAAAAAAAAGATGAAACATAAAAAATACACAAAGAAATTGAAGTAGAAGAGAAAGAAGATGCAGCAAAATGAAGCATAAGCAGCAAGTAAAAGCGATTTTCATTTCCATTGACTTCGAGCTGGCGACGAGGCTTATTGGGCAGAGCGCGCCGCAGTGAGAAGACAGCGAATGCTTGGCGGTATGCATAATTTCCCAATAAGAATTTTTGTCTATTCTTTTTATTTGTGCTGGTGTTTGTATGTGCGCTTGCAGCGAGCTTTGTGTTGGCACGATGAGCAGCTCTAATGGCGGGTGATAAATGATGAAAACAGCCAAATAATAGACGAAAATATTTGACTTTGTCGTTGAGCTCTGCCACTGCCACTGCCACTGTCGCGCTGTCGAACTCACAGCCACTGTCAATGCAGTTTGAAGACACCTCCAATTGGCAGTTTGCCATGGCTTGCAAGCCATTATGAGGTTGTTTTATACTTTGTTGCTATTTTCAAGAAAGGAATGCACCTGTTGTAGAATACATAACACTCAGCATGATATTGCAAATTGAGAAGGAATTCATTGGAGCTGGGAAAAAAATTTTATTAAAATATTAAACTTAATTCAACCATCATCCATCCCTCATTTCATCATTCTAATTTGCCCCAAGTGTGTCAATTTGACTCTTTTATGAAAGAAGCGTATACAAATTAATAATCAGAAATATCGAATAGTTTTTATTTTATGAAAATTGAAAGAAATGCTAAATCTTAAGATTGTTGTTGTGCTTGGTATTTTAAGCTTATTTGAAGTCTTTAATTCTCCTTTTCCAATTATAGAGAAATATGCTGAAACTATTGGATATACGAATGGGGGCTAAGGAAGCTCAGAAACTCTTGTAAATTAGAGCAACTATCGGGAAAATTTAGTAACTCCTTCAAAAGCAATTAGAGCTTTCATATTTTTAAAGTTTTATTTTGATTACATCTCGATGGATCTGCTCAGCAACTAGCAAAGTTTAAAAATGTGATTTTGAAAAGATAAGTTTGAATTTGTCTATTTATATAAAATATTGTATCTTTGTGTTGAGAGAACATCAAAGCTATATAGAAAACAGATTTGACATATCAGACTAGCATTCTTTATAAAGAAGCTATCGATACAAATGAATATATAAAATTTTTCAAATCCTAATTCTTCTCCAAAATAGTAACGTCTTTCCGGGATTTCAAAACTAAAAATACAGTTTTCAATAAAATATCATACCATTTAAATTGAAACGTTTCAAATAAATTGCCATGCTCGTATCGGAACAGTGCTCTGATTTCTCTCTTAAATTGATAGCACCAATTTACCTGCTCATAAAATTCGCTTGCATTGGCAACCCAACCAATTAAAGTGGATTTTCATTTGGCTATCTTTTTGGCGTATTTGCAGCTGTTTTTGTTTACAACATTCTGGCCGATTTCGCATGAAAATGAGCACACAAAAAAAAGGCGGAATGTTTGTCACAGCATGCAAAATAGCAGAATTTCATTTGCTGCTTTCCGGCGCCTAAAAGTATGCAATAAAAAGTTTTACAATGACGCTGCCGCACATAAAAGTATGCCACAATTGAGGCGCTTCTTTCTCTTTTTTATATTTTTTTGCGCTTTACAACTTGTTACAAGTTAATGAAATCACTTTGCCAGCGCCAGCACGTTGCCAGTGTTCCTCAGTAGCGAGAAAAAAAGTAGTGGCAACGCTCAATATTCGGTGTCATTTTTGCGATTGTCGCTCTGCCACTGCTACCGTTCAACATGCACGAATGTGTGGCAGCTGCAATTTTTTCATATGGTGGCGCGGGTGGAAACGCGAGGGACGAATGGAAATGCCACGCTAGCATTATCGCATTTTCACCTGAACTAAAGCTCTGCATTTTGCAATATAATGAAATTTTTCTATTATTGCAAACGTGCTGAGGTTGGCTGATGCTTCCGTCTCTGCTACAGTCCCGCTGGATACTAGTTTTATTTGAGCTTTTGTTGTTGTGCTCTGCTGTGGTGATGGTCTTATTTTTTTAGCATATAAATTTAAAAATGTTTGAAATTGACTTTTGACAACTTCGGCAGCTGACATGTGGCATAGTGAATCGTTGAAGGTGCCTACAGTTTGAGTTGATATTATTTTCAACCGAGCTTTAGTTGGAAGGGAGAATAATACAATATCAAATCTGTGGCATTAAAAAAAAAAATTCAAATATTATAAACAAATATTAGTCAAGAATTGCTGGCACTTTCAATTTAGTTTGTCAGAAAATTTAAATTGACAGACATACACACTTTTTACTTACTTTACTTAAATTTGTCAAAACAACCGGTTACCGGGTTACAACCAGACTTACAGCTTCTCTCCAGACGCCCCTGCTACACGCGCGCCTTCTTCAGCTGGAAATTCCAAGCTTTGCCAGTATCTCTTCTAATTTTCTACTACCTTTTCATCGTAGGCATGACCTCCCGCGCCGTCTCTGTCCTCCTACTGCCGCCGTCTCGAACACCTTCTTCCTGGAGTTCCTTCGTATATACGCACGACATGTCCCAGCCACTGAAGTCGCTGGATGGTGATGCGACTAATAATGTCAACTAGTAATAACTCCCGATTATCGGGTGTGCCCTATGACATAGCTAAATTAAATTTAAAAACAATGTACTTAATATTGTTGCCAAAGTTTTCCAAATCTATTCAGCAGGCTTTATCTCGAAAAAAAATAAATCAATACAAAACTTTCGAAATTAAAAACTCTAATATTTTAGAACAATTTCAAACAATATTCGAGAACTTATGTTTGAAAATTCATGGGGAAATTTTCAAAATGGTGTATCATTCAATATTGTGCAATTCTTAAACCGTCTAGAGAAGCCCATTATTAGAATAATGATATATAATTTATCATGCAACTCTCTCTAGATCGTCTGAACTAAGCGCCGGTCTTCAAATAAATAATAGATATCAGCGTACAGATCGTACAGATCGTGGTTCTCTCGGATGCGGTAGTCATCGCCAACGTGCTTGGAAGATCTTGCACACTCACTCTTTAGTTACCAAAAATCTATTATATATATATATTATCTACTATTGCTTGTAGCCTATTCCTACTTTTGAGCATGCTATCATTTACCATATTTTTAGTAAAACATTTAATTTCATAATATTTGAAGAATACCCGAAAATCCAACATACCCCGTCAACCCTCCTCTTTATGCCAACACAACCAACATAAGTGTACGGCCTAAGCACTCTAGGCCAATAATGAAATGTGTCAACATCCAGAATGGTCAAAGGTGACAGAAACAAGCTTAGACACGGCGACTGTAAACAAGCTATAAATAGCTTGCTTCTCTTAAAAAGTCTTTGCGCTCTAAAAGCATAAAAGTTTCACATTTCACTTTCGGTGAAATTCAAAATTAAATTTATTTAGCAAATTATAATGCAACTCCCAAGTTCAAGATGATGAAATTAGTTGCCTGCGAAGTTGTTTTTATCAGGACAATGAACTACAGAGAAGCTACAAGAAGTTTAAAGAGAATGGGTAGCCTTCGAAGTAACATTCAATTTTAAAAATCTTTGAATGAATGTAAGACAGACAAATTTTGCGCAGAGCTTGTTGAAAACTTAAATATATTCTTGAGTGAAAGTGATAGCTAGAAAATGTGTTGACCATGTTATGTAAATAGATTTACTGTGCAAGATATTATATGTTGCCACATTCTGTTACAGTTTCTTTCAGTACCTTGTCTTATGGTTGAATTTAGACAGTGACTTTGTGACAGTTTTTTTAACAGTGTCTGCTTACTTTTTCTTAATTAGACGGCTTCTAGTTTATAAATAGCATGATCTTATCAACCATCAAAATGTGCTGCTCTATAAACTAATGCAATCTAGAATATAGACTTATGTAAATCGGAAAGAAAAATGTCTTTCCTTTCCATGCAAAATTCTTATAGAGGTCACACTGCAGTTGAAAGGTTCATTAAGTTGGATTGTATTAAAAGTCGGGATGTAGTCTTACAGATCCTTATGGATGCGTAGCTTCAAGAGGGGATTTGTCCACAATATCGTGCGGTTGTAGGTATATATTACATAGGTAACGAAGTCTAATTCTTACTAGCCCATCACATTGACACAGGACGTTTTCTGCTATTTCTTCGTCATCGTTGCGAACTCACGCACATTCATTCTGTACTATACCCAATGTAGCCTTATAGCCTACAATACAGTATAGGCCTTCAAAATGTAAATACAGAATTTATGCATTTTCCAACATTCTCTTACACACATACATATATGTATGTATACAACACATTTGGACATGGTGCACATGGATACAGCAGAAAATGTTTATAATAAATTTTAACATTTTCCTTCGGAAGCATGCAAATTATTTTCATGTTTTCACTTTAAGTGCATTACTTTTATTATTGATGTTGATGTACAGTGGCGGTATAAATAATGATTTTTAACATGCATATTTGTATGTGTATGTATATTTGCACATGTTTGTGTATACATGCCTTTACCAACACTTAATTAATTGTGCAATTTTTGATGGCGAAGTGACTTATGACTTACATGACATCATTTATTATTATTTGCTCTTTGTCTACAGCGAAAAATTGTAGGCCCATTTTAATTTTATGTGTCAATTTGCTTCTCGTCGTCATTAATAAAAGTGCATCCTTGTATATAAGGTAAGTATGTGCTTATGTGTGGGTATACTTGATGTGTTGAAATGTATAATTCAATGAAATACAACAAGGAAATTGCTTATAGATGAGCATAACAGTGAGACTGACGTGTCAGTGATGCCTTGGTGTAGGCACTTTCTTTGTATCAAAATTGTAGACGTGTTCCCTATACAGTGCCTAATTTAGGCAACCAACCAAGTCCGAGAACAATTTTGCACTTTTCTCTTAAAAGTCTTCATAAATCATATTTCGATCAATATGAAAGACATAAAATTGATTTTGTGAGCTGAACAATTTTAAGTATTTGTTTTACTTTTTCAAGCCCCGAAAAGGTTTGAAATCGAAATTTTGAGAACCTCTCATCAAAGACCGAGCACACTGAGCCACTGCGATTATATACATACATGTAAACAAAAGGAACCATTTGGTTGACAGTTAGGTACACCATGATTTCGATGTGGGACCTAGCCAGGTATGAATTCCAGCTTATATCGACCTATATTGAGGTCACTTTGTGCGAATGCATGTGAATTGCGCACCTTTATTTGTGTGTGTGTGCGTGTATGTCAATTTACTGGCGCACATGTTCAAAGCAACTACTCATAACTGATGAGACTAATTACCAATTTGTCGCATACAATCAAAGCCCACTTTAAGGCCGCATGAGCAGAGCAGGGCAGAGCTCTGAAGCGACAACAAAAAGTTTGCCAAGCGCTGCAAATGAACAACTTCACGGCAATGCAGAACAGCCAAGAGTTTGTTGTTGCTTAATCAGAGCAGAATCAAATTTTTTTTCAAGTTTTGTCAATTGTCGTTTCGTTTTGTCGCAAAGGCGCACAAAGCGAACGAGTGAATGATGAAGAGGAGAAGCTCGCTCGGGCAGAGGAAAAATGTGCATAGAGAAAGTTTTAATTAAAATTTTACGCACGTTTTCACACAAAAAAAAACTTTGCAGATTCATGAGCCAAATGCACATACACGTACACACAAACTCATGCAAATGTACACGTATATAAATAGACACGCACACATAAATCGACACGCGCTCATAAAGCTGCACAAATAATGTGAAATAAAACGGTAAAGGCAAAACTGCAAGCGTATACATAAGCAATTCCCGAAATGCACTCACAGAAATAAATTGGTAAAGTTTACTAAAAATTTAGTTATATTAACTAATTAATTGGTAGAAATGAAATTGCAACCTGGAATATAAGTTAATAAGTACGGAAGAATTAGATAAGTTTCACAGGCTAATGAATTCTCGACACCAAGTAGGACCATAGCTTTTTTAAAAAATAGAAGATAAAACTACTAGTAGTATATAAAATACATAACATACATAATCTTACAACTTCAAATGAGAGAAGGTTTAGCGTGATTGAAAAGGAAAGGCCTTTGACAGTCACACAGCGATTTGGATGGCACTTTGATATGTGATAGCGGATAATATTCTATGAAATGCGTATTCTTTTTTGTGTGCTCATATTAAGATTTAGAGTCCGAAACCGATCCTTGAAAGTGCTGCTCCTTTTCAAATGTTCAAATATAGGCGAAAGTGGTATCAAATGAATGATATTTAGAAACATCTTAAATTTGTATAAGCCACGCCCTTTGTTGTTGTTTTCGATTTGTTATTACTTTGCAACTATTTTTTGCCATTTCTAGATTATTTGTTTAAATTGGTTTTGTCTCAAATTTTCATATATTTTAAAGCACATTCGAGTTCGTTACTTTTTGAACAGTATCAGCTTAAATCGAAGAAAAACTGCCAGCTTGTATCAGACTCTTTTTAAATGAGTGCAAGTCAGATATTTCAGTCAGCGCTTAATTAAAATCCTTTTTGACTTGGCTATATAAACAATATAAATAAATTTGTTAAAATTCAGTACATTCATGTTGCATAGACTTTCTTTTATTATGTAACAAAGTACTGGTAATTGTGCTGAGTGTGCACACACTCACACACGCTCCATCGATAAATATTATTTATGCATACAACTTGCAGTTTACAACAAATTCGCTTCGTGTAAGTGGCAGGCAGCAGCCGAAAGCATTGTGCACGCTCCCAAGTGGCTGCAACATGCAGGCAAGAGTGTGTGTGCTCGTGTGTTGTTGTTAGTTATGAAGTTTTTAGCAAAGTTTGTTTTGCGCTCAAAAGCATGCTTTAATACTTGCAACAGCCACGATTATTGTACAAGTTGCTTCTACTTTGTGGCTGCGTTGTCTATTGTTGTTGTAGTGCATTGTAGCTACTCTTATTATGAGCGTGTAGTGCAATCATTGTGCACTATTGCACAAATGCGCTTTGCAGGTACGTCTATGTTGGTTGTGTATGTGTATGTGTGGCATGCAACGAAATTTCGCCACTAGCTTCTTTTGTGCTCTGGCGAGAACTTTTACAATTCTTTGCTGGCGCTTTTGTATTGGTGGCATGTTTGCCGAATTAACACATACGCGCATTTGTTCACGCACACACACACACACGACTACAGTTCATTCACACATATGTACATACAAGCAACACCTCAAATAAAAACATTTCTGCAAGCCATTTGCATGCCACTATATTCACACTTTGTTGTTTTTGTAGCATTTGTGCAGCTGTGTGAAGGTGCCAAGGATGTGCTGCTAATTTGCATGTGTGCGTGTCAGTGCATGTATTTTTATGCAACAAATTAATTGATGTGCTTACTCGGTTGCGCTTCATTTGCACTGACACGTCCAAATTGCACTTGCATACATACGAATGTGTGCATGTCTGTGTATATTTTCACTTAACAAATAATTTAGTAATTCTAACTGTAATATTTTACAGTTTTCTGTGTAGCAGTGCATGCATTTAATTATGCACTTTAATTAAAATCTCCTACAGGAGTACTCAATGTCAACAAAAATTAGATATTGGATATACAGCAGTAACACACACACCCACACACAAATGAAAGGTTAGGTTAGGTGAAGTGCAAATTAAGAACAATGTCTTAAAAAATCTAAACTAGGCTAGTTTTGTTAGCAGTGTGTGTGCAAAAAGGCGCATACACTTAGACTTCAAGCCTTCTCCTTCGTGCTTTCTCTATGCTCATTGAGAAGCAAACATATCTGGTCACTTCTAGCTCTAAATGAAGGTCAGCTTTACTTGTCTTCATATAAGCGCATATGAGTTGCAACTGAAAAGGAGCGCTCGCTTTCCAAGTAATATTTAAAGAAGACATTAAAGAGCATTTTTCAAGGCATCTATGTAAATATTGGTACATTATTAAGAGAGCTCCTAATGACTGGAAAAGAAAAATTTAAATATGCTGTAACTTAAGGCCTTAAAGCCTTAGGCCCGATTGAGTCTTTAGGTAGGGGAGAGGGGGTACCTTCGTCTCTTTTTTTTTGAAGGCCTATATTTCAGAAGGTAATAAATATATTTAAAAACCAATTAGACTGTTACAATACCTCATTATTTAACAATAAAATTTTAAACTAAAATTTCTTTAAAAAGTTCCGTTTGTATTATTTTTTTCATGATTAGTAAAAAAAGTCATTTCGCTGAATGTGCCCCCATGCCAGGGTAGCTTCGGCATTTGGCGGGGTACTTTCGGCATTCACACTTTAAAGTACCATAAGGTGATACAAAATCTTGTTTACACTAAATAAGACATGTTTTTTGTTACACGACACGTATTTAGTATATTTTGTATTAAAAAAAATCATGTTTAAGAGCTTCAAAAAAAGGTAGTTATTGTAAAATTTTTTTATAAATTATTTCTTATATATATTGTTTAAGGTGCTGAGATCGACCCTAATATTAATTTTGTGTGGTTACGGGAGATTTAAGCCAAGTTCGCGGGTCTTGGAAGCTTCAACTCGATTTCGATTTTTAGTACCTGTGAAGTTATATTGACGAATGTGCCCCATGGAAAAAAGGCGAGTCCACCCTGGTGTCGCTTCTTTTTCTTTTTATTTTTTACTTCTAATTTCAATGCTTTATTATCACTTAATACACTTTTTTTTACAAAATAATTAGTATTAAAGTAATACTAATACAATTTTATTCGAAATAATGGTATAAATACAGCACAAACTTCTTACGTTACCGACCTGAATATTCGGGAACGAAGCGCGAAAACACAAAATCAAATGTAAATTTATCAGCTGTTCAGATAGAGATGGCCAACTTCGTTAGGGATATTTATGCTAGTTATGGGTTAGATTTTACTAATAAACAGTTATGTCCAATTACTCCTTCATACCGAAATCGCCTTTGACGAATGTGCCCCAAGGACAAAGGTACCCCCCTCTCCCTTACTATGCTGAGCATCAGGCTCAATCGTTATGCAATTGCTCATGCCGCTGCTCTTTCAATTCATTCATTTTTTGTTGCATTTCTCTTACATTTTATTGCATACCTTTGGGCGCACTCAATTTGTATGCAAAATTCTACAATTACTTCACAGTGCCATTGCATGGCTTCCAACCAATGGCTCGACACTTTCGGACCTGTTCTATGCATTTTCCCAACTCTGCTGCTGGACTACAGCAACAACAACAACTCTTGAGCCTTTATTGGTATTTTAAACTTTGTGCGCACTTACAATTTTGTTGCGCCCACAGTTGAGCTGAGCTGCTACGGCTTGCTGCAATTGCACGGCATTTTTTGCACACCCACACACCTACCCGCACATATACAGACTCACTCACAATTACTGCAAGCGTTCTGGCCAGCACTTCATTATCCTTTGGAGCTGTTGCACAACTTCAAACTTTAATCCTTCAATAATATTATTTCTGCTACGGCTGCCCTTACTGCTGCTCCGGCAGCTGCCACTATTGCCAACACAGCGTAGCGCTCTGTAAGTTCCACTTAAGGTGCAGCGCGCTTCACTTCACTTGCTCACTGTGCTCCATCGTGACCAGGCCAGGCAATATTAATTCCTTAAGTGAGTTTTCAATTAATATGCTGGGCGAGATGGAAGGTAAGCTATTGGAAGAAGCGAAAGTAGTAGTCGCTCTTAGGCGACTTTGTCGTGTTCTTACAGCAACTACCTTAGTTACTTATATTTGTGGGTACAAGTTGTAAACGGTTATGTTCTTAAATTTTTTCAGTTTAAAGTTTCAAATTTTCACTGCAAAGCACCTTAAGCTATTAAGTCTTTGATAGATAATTGACGTCCTAGAAAAAATACAAACATGCAAAATTTATGGCAAGTAGATTTAGACACGTTGAACACGATGGCACTAAAGTCTCAATGTTTTCATAAGTCGAGTTAGGCCGTTATGGTTTGTGTCCACTGATATATGGAATTAATACAATATGTCAACAGTTTTCATCAATTTCCAAGTAGTGTTTCGAAGTATTTGAACAATTTTGGATATGTTTTTTAGTAAGATATTCGTATTTTGAATATCAGAGTCGCTCTATGCATATAAAATATTATTGGGATTTGCCAGAGATTCGAGGTTTTGATTCCTGACTGACTCGATAGTCAGAGTTTGTTCGAGATCGAAATTACCCATCGGTATCTCGAATAGAAATATTGCAAAATGGCCTCAATACTAATTTAGGGATTCGTTTTAAAACACGTTAAAAAGGAAATAAGTAAGAAAGCACCATAGGCAAAGGAGCTCTCAACAACAAATCAAAAATTTCACAAATCTGAAGTGAGCAAATCCTTTATTTATGAAAAAAAAATTTTATTTATGAATATGGATTTCTATGAATTGATGGTAGTATATATTTTAGCTATAAAGTATGTAGCAATAAATAAATAAATAAATATTTTAGCTATAAACATTTCATTCGTTAGTCTGTATTATGCAATTATGTGTTCGAATTACGGTTTTTTTTTCATTTCAGTTATTTTTAATCTTAGTTTACATAAAAGCCGTATTTCAATTGGATGTATTTTTGAGCGGCATTTGTAGCAGGAGTTTCAAATATTTGCTTCAATTTATGATACAGTTACCAAATTGTTGCTTTTACACGCTGAAAAATGAAAGCACTATCCATTTACGTGCCTTTCGGAATAGCGACACATTTTTGAAATTTTTTTACAATTTTAAAACGACAAAAAACAGGACATCTGCCTGCAAATGCATTGAAAGATTTGAGTGAATCTACGTGCGGCTGCAGTTTAGTTTTTTGTGTGCCATTGCAGCTGCAAGTAGCTGCGGGCTAAGCAACGTGCACAAACACACACGCAGCATTACACACACATATATTTACAAACACACATACAAAAGCACAATTGCATATGCAAGCACCCACATAGACCGAGAGTAGCACCAAAGGAAACAAGTGCAATGTGTGGGAAAAAAGCGCTGAAAATGAGAAAGGAACAATTTTGAAAAGATGGCAACTAGAGGAAGAAAAAAGGACATGCAGGACAGCAGCACCAAATGAAAATGGCACAAAAAGAACACAAAATAAGCAGCGCCATCAGCGACGGCAAACACTTCAAATGACCCAAATCACATTTCTGCTTTGTGCATTTATGTATATGCGTTAGTATGACTGTATGTGTACACCCACACACATACATATGTCATATCCAAAGGCAAAGGCAAATGAAATGAATTGCGAATGTCTGCATAAAATTCACAAAATTTTTGCATATTTCGAGGAAGGCAAAGTGCAAGCACACTGCTGAGCGAGTGAGTCAAAGGGGCATGCAATGGGAACTAAGGCATAGGAGACAGCAGGCATCAACTCAGACAGCTGACAATGAGCTGGCTGATGGAAAAATATTTGTGCACTTCAGTGTTGCCAGTGGCAAATAAATGAAATGCATATATGCTAAGAAAATACAACGAACCAATTTTTTAATTAAGAAGAATAAACATGCATTAATTTAACATTATTTACTCTTACTATTTTGATTTGTAAAAAAACAATTAAGAGCAGAGCAAAACTTTAGGCTAAGCAGCTAGTGTGGCAACTCTACCAACTTATTGCTTAAATATGCAAGCATTTGCTCTTCGTTTATATAAAAATTTTCGAAAGTTGCCAAAGTGAACTTGAAAACTATGCCAATTTCTTGGTAAATTTTGATTTTCAACATAATTTGTGATTTAGCAACCAACAATTCCGATTAATTTTGAAAAATTTAGAATATACAACATAACAACAGTTTTCGCTTGTAAAATCAAATTTTTTCTATGGAAATTGCAAAATTTTGGTTAATGTTTGGAATTTTTAAAATTTTCTGCATAATTAGTTTTATAGACGGTTTTTTACATACATACTTGTACCATACATATGTAGAAGATTCAGCACAATAGTGATTATATCAATTATAGTAATTAATTTTACTTATGAAATTAAGCAGAGCAAACGCTTTGTCAGACACTGCTGTCGCTCTTTAGGCACTGTATAATCCTTTTACTTAAAGTTGTGCTCATCCTCATTTAGTCATTAACATTACTTTGTATTTTTGAAAATTGCTAACGGCACTGTTTATAAAATCCGGTACTTAATTTAGCCGCACACACACGCACGCACACAAGCGCAAACAGACGAATGCAATGTGCCTTAAAATATGAGCTGTTACAAAGGCTTATGCACTTTCTCTCTCTCACACACACACACACACACACACACACACACACACACACACACACACACACACACACACACACACACACACACACACACACACCTGTCTAGCTCATTTGCACATGTTGACCCCAACAACTGCCAACCCACGGAATGGAACTGGCATACGGCCGTAAGAGTATGTGTGTGCGTGTAGCGCTATGCAATTACATGTACTTGCATTAATATTTGCAACTTCCTTTGCCATTTACATATGTATGTGTGTATGCATGTTTTTGATATGACAGTGGTATGCATTACATACATCAGCCTTACATCCTTTTCTCCCCCTTCCACTTCATTGCATTAGTTTTGCATTTCTGTAATTTTGCAGCAACGCGCAGTAAGTTTAGTTGCCTCAAAATATGCTAGGAAAATTCTATGTTTATAAAATTTGACAGATGTGAGAATAAACAGACAGGGTAAGACAGAATAGAGCGGGGCGGTGCAGAGAAACTGGTGATAGAGGTACAAATGCGGATTGTTGTTAGTAGCAGAATAGAAAGAAGGACGTGCTAAGAAACAAGCAGAAGAATAAATGGATTAAGGGGCAGAAAAAGAACAGACAGGACAGACCGACGTTTGGACCGACGGACTGACAGACCATCCAACCTATCGCCCATAGTCGCTATAGAGCAGAAAGGAGCAGTGTGTAATGTAAAGGAGCGTTGCTATGACGGCAGAAATGAACTCAGAGACGGACAGAGAACAAACGGTCTAATGTGCGGAAGGACGGACAAACGAACGGGCAGACATATTTGCAGACAGACAAATAAGCAGACACTGAGCGACTGAGACAGCAGCTTGGCATATGCCTGCACATTGTCCGGGGGTTAATGTGCCAGACGCCCCCTCGCCCCTCATCTACCTACAGCTGTGCGCGCTCAGTGCATGCAACTTAGCCACTTCGGTTCGCTGCATATGAAGGAGTGCGCTGCAAGTGCCAGCCCGTTTGCATGTATGTATTGGTGTGTGTGTCCATTTTGTTGTGCATGTTTGTCTGTTTCATTTGTTGAAAATTGTATGCAAATTAGCACCACTACAACGACAGTTATATGAAGTCATTTGTATTCATGTTTTGTTTGCACATTAATTAAGTTGTTATGTTATGCCACTGTGCAAGTGTGGCAAGTGTTTGTGTGTGTGTGTGTGCTTTTTCCTTTGTAGTGTGGCACACTTAATGTGGCAACGCTGTGGGTGTGCTGTGATTTGGCAAAGTGCTCTGCTGTGATATGCAAAGAAAGCAAAGCAAGCAACGTGGCCAAAGGAATTTCTATGAGGCAGGAAATTGAAATGCTGTGTATTTTAAAAACCAACACACGCTCACACACACAAATGTGCAAAATGTGCATTTCTCCAAGCAGTAGAATGAATTGAAAAATTCAAAGCATTCATAAATGTGCAAATTAACACTGTTGCATGATAATGCGCTTTGAGAGAAAGAAGTGGGAGTCGGTAGCTGAATAAGAAAAATTATAAAACTAACTCGAAAGTTAAAGCCAAAATTAAATGATCTTTGAAGCCTGCCACTTTATATAGTGTAGAGAAGCAGATACTGAAGGTAAATCAATCAATTTGAAGAGAATGCATCAACTCCTATGAAAAGTATATGTTGATCCTTTAGCAAGCCATTCTAGTATTTTCAAAATACTATTTAAGGCTTCATTAGTAAGTATATAAATTTTCTGGCGATCAAAATTTTTCCCCAGCTCCTTTTTATATTTTCGATTTTTGGTCATATTACAAAACTAATTTTTATCGATTTTTATTGTTTGGTGCTTTCGAATAACATATTTACGGATTTTTTAAGATATTTTGGGTTTCGTTCCCCTGAAGAGCAAAAAAGACTTATAAGGTATGTAATTTTTGTTTTCTGAGATGTGCACATAAATCTCCCTTTTCTTCGACGTAGAAACCTGAAATTTGGCAAGATTTTATATCTTCATAATATAAACATATTTCAACATAACATATTTTTTATTTTTAAAGGGAGTTGAGTCGACCCAAAAAAAGTCTTTTTATCGTATCTTTTATGGTATCGAGTGGGGTATCGTGTGAAAGGGCTACTTCAATGAATCGAAATAGGAAATAGTTAGTATGAAATATGACTACAAAATTTGTAATTTCCTTTTGAGTCTTTATTTTTTCATATTTTCGATTGCAGTATAAAAGGAGAATGCAATATCTTTTCAATTGAATAAGCTTCTGTGGCGTTTCCAACTCAAGTAATTCCCATAATGTTAAGCTTACTGGCAACACTAACCAAACCGCCAACTCGACGTCTCACAAGCTTTTGACTATTTATGAGTAGCTAACTGCGCATATCAACGCATTTCAATGGGCTACTGCGGCGCTGTCTAAGTGCCAGCCACTTGCAAATTAATAACAACTTCGTCTACACACAAAAACATGCTTTGGCGCTCGCGCCTGCTTACATTTTATTACAAAAATGCCACTTCAGTTGCCGTCTGAAGAGAAGTCGAGAGCGCTCGTCACTGGCAAAACATAAAGTGCCCAGTGGATTACTAATTTTCTACTACTTTATTCTTACAAAGTTCGGTCCTTTGATATTAAAAAATAGGCTTTTTTGTTATTATATAACTCCTCTACATATGCAAAGAAAAGTGCATGCTTATGCAGTTCATTGCATTTCACTTAACCTTTGTGCATGAAAAAGCAAAGTTATTAAGCGACTTCTCAACTATTCATGTTGGCACAATGCTGGCGCCCGCTTGCTCCTACAACGCGCAACAATTCATTGTTGGAACCACTATCAGAAAAAGCACATAGAAAAAAGTTGGCGTAAACTTTCGCCAAAGTATAAAAGTCTTTTGCGCGAGCCTTCATTAAGCAAACAGAGCAACGAACGGACATGCAGAAAGGCAAGCCGCCGCACAGTGGTCGAAGAGCGAATATAAGCTTCTGTTTTTTTTTGTGATTAGGTAGTGATTAACTTCAAAGTTATATACATATTGCCGAAATTTTGAGAGGTCTTTAAAGTCGATCAATGATTATTGAAACGTATTTTCGCATTGAATATGGACGGTAAAGATGAGCAAAGTTTAAAAATTCTGCACGCGAAGCAAAGGCTCTTAATGTAAAAGATATAAAATCGGAGGTTATGGTAGATGCTTCTCCTTTTCCTTAAATTTTGTCGCCTCTTTTATATGCTTTACAACCACTGTACTACGAACGAACGCGAAGAAAGCAAGCTGGTCGGACGGACAAGCTTGTTTGCAACAGGCTTTCACACGCACACAGGCACACACTCTTGCATAGATAACAGTTTGGCATAGCTGCATTTAATAAAGTCAAAAGTTGTGGCAAGCCGCGCGGGAATAGCGCGCCGAAAGGAAAAAACAGCATGGAAGCCAGCAGAAGCCGAAAGCAGTTCTGCTTGTGCTGCTGCGATTGGCCGCTCCCATCTGCTTGGCTGGCTCAAGAGGCCAGCTCGTGGCAGCAGTCTATGACATTTTTAGTGGCACTGCGCCTTGCCACTCGGACGCTTTGTGCCGCGCTGCTCGCCAATAAAGTAACCACAAAATATTTTATGAGCTTGCCTGATTGCGCTGCATGCGTCCCAATGTCCTGCCACACTGCGCACATATGCACAGCTTCCTGGCTTCCTCCATTTTCTTGCTACTTTTGCCGAAATTCACTGAAAAGTGTTCTTTTGCGGCATATTTTCGTGAATTATTAAATCTGTTTGACGCTTTTTCATAGGCAAAATCGCGACAAAAATTTTTTATGAGCCGTCAACTTGCATAAATTTCCCCAAACGCACACAAACAAGCCCTTAAAACACACATGCACACTCTTAGAAATTGCTGTAATAGATTTTTCTTTCTATAAAATAGCAGCGCACTGCTTTTTGAGCTGTTTATATGTGCGTGTGAACCAATCATATAGCTGCACTCTTCAGACATAACAAACACACACACATCCAACACACATGCAATTTCTTAAAATCACACAATTTCCTTTAACAATTCAGTGTGGTCCTTTTTAAAGAGAGCTCCGCTTTACATTCTCAGCTCAGCTTCCGACCTTTTCAGCTTGATTTCATCATTTATACCTAAGTGTACGAGTGTGTGTGTGTGATTGTATGCATGTGTGGGTGCTTTGTTTATTTTCATATGCATACAAATTTCACGTAAAGCAAAACATTTCGTGTTTTGTTATCGCAATCAATATTGCTACTAGTTTTCTAGCATGTGTAACATGAGGTAGGCACAGTGGGAGTTACACATAACATTTTGCCAAGAAAAAGTTGATGATTTTATGGGTTTGCTTTTATTATTCATTCGAGCAAATTCAGAGATTCGATTTCTTTCCACAAGAAGTAGCTATCGCAGAGCATCTGTTTCCTGTTGGACTCACATTTCATATAAAAAGAAAAAAAGAAAAATTAGTAAAAGTTAAAAAAGAATAGATAGAAATAGAAGAGAATAGAAGTCTGAGGGAAGAGCAAAACAGCTGATTTAACTTTTGAATGCACTTAGAATTAAACCATTACCTTCGGTGCGGCAAACATTTTTTTAAATTCAAGTTGAATTTTAAATTCGAATTGTTATATCAAATATTTTTTGCAACTACACCAGTAATCAGATCGTAAAAAAGGCTACTTTTTAGCCACAAACCTTTTTCCATTCTGCTGGAGTATGTCGACAGCAATATTGTAGTCGAATAAAACGAATGCGTAATAACGAAGGAATTTAAAATTTTTTAATAGTTGTTAAATAAATAGAATTCGTATGCAAATTGGACGTGACTTACATTTTCCATTTTGGTAAACTCAGCGCATATTCAGAAAGTTGAGAGCTACATATTTATGTATATTGATGAATTGTGGGCATGTCCAATTTAAATCAATCTTTATGCATACCTACAGCTTTAAGTTAGCAAACATTCTTGCCCAATTTCAATGAATCTTTATTGCTTCCCGAGATATGCTAATTTCATTAAAAGTGACAGACGGACATGACCAAAACGATTCCTATTTCATTCTATATCATTTCTTCGGGGCGTTACAAAAATATGCACAAACCCAGGAGATTGCCTGTACTTAGCCTATCTGTGCTTCTGTCGCTTTTCTATTCTAATACATGTGCTCACTGCTAGTTAATATGCGCCGAACTACTTTTATATGCCTAGCGAAATCATAAAAATTCATAACAGCAAAATACACAGACACGCGCTCACACTCCTACACACACATGCTCACCAATAACACAAGCCACATGAAGCCAATGATTTAGGCCTGAGCTTTTGTGTGAAGCCCACTCAATAACACCAAACAGCAGCAGCAAGCATTGTAAGTAGCTGTCCGGGCAGCGGAGAGGGCAGGGGGTGGCGCAACAAAAGATAGCGCCATCTGGTCAATATCAACGGCAATATGACCTTTCAGCAAATTAACTAATAAAAGCATACTTACAGGCTGTGGAGCGGCAGTTCGACAAGCAAACACCTTTTGTATTGTATTGTGTTGTGACAGCAGCAGTTGTTTTGTTGTTGCTGTTGTTGTTGTAGTTGTTAACGTGTTTGTTAACAACTCCCCCATATAGCAGCAGCCTGCTTCTGCTTGCTTCTGCTTGCTTCCGCCAGCCCGCCTACCCTCGCTAAGCTGCCAATATGGCGTCTTCTGTTCGACACATCCTGTGCGAAGGATGCTACTGCCACTGCTGCCTGAAATTGATAAGGCTGCAAGTGGAGGCCGGCAAAAAAAAAGTTTATTGTTTTCTTTTTGACGGCGATAAATTGAGTTGTTTTGCCTTTTATAAAAGCCAACACATTCTTCGCACTCCTCGTCCTGCTGCAGTAAATATAACAAGGAGCAAGACAATTTCGGGCATATTGCTGGCAGGTCCAGTTGCAGGCTGGCGTTCAGGTCAGGTCAGCACAAAAAAGACATAAAATTTCATTATGACCGCAGAACACGTTTCAGGGGAACAATGAAAAAGTGTTTTCGTTATTGGCCATTGAGTGATAAAGTAGCGGCAGTAGCCATGGCAGCAGGCCGTTCCTAATGGCGGTTGCGCTGGTGATGCAATTCAATTTTATTGGGCGTTAAAAGGGTTTCGGCTTAGGGGAAGTTACGCGTTGATGGGCCATTGAAGATGCTTTGGAGTGCTGTGCAAGAAAGTGAAAAACAAAAGGCTAATAGCGCAAGAATGAAAACAAAAGCTAAGAGAGGCAGATAAACAGATGTATGTACTTTGGAAAAAAATTTTGTAAACAAAAGTGAAATTAAAATTCGTTGTCAATTAGCAGAAAAAAAAGACAAGCGAAAGATAATTTGCAACATTTCTCTTTTGAATTATTGCACTCATAACGTTGCAGTCTACCATATCTCTGGCCAATTTGCTGGCGGAAACAATTAGCCACATAAAATGGCATGCATGCTCATATTTTTCTCTGTCATAAGAGACTAACATTGAACAGTGTGACATTTCTTTGTTCGTTCTGCTTTTCGTTGTGCCAAAGAAAATCCTGCTACAACAAGCAAAAATTGCTTAATTTAGCAGTCAATGCTTTGGAGTATGACACGCACTCTCACATACAGACGCCAACACATGCCATATGTGCTCTCATTTATTGCCATCATATTCAACTGTCAAACACTTGCCAGCATGTCCACTCACTGAAACCCACTTGCGAACTGCCCACACAAGCAGAACGGAGTAGAAGTGGCCGCAAGGAAACTTGGGCAGCTGCACAGTGTTTCGAGTAGAACAAGCTAGGTGGACAAAGGTCATTCTCTCAAATTTCAAAAACAACAACACAATTTTTTAAACAAATGTCTAGATAGAGGAAAATACTAAATTTGAAACATAACGGTAACTTTTGAGTAATGAGGTATCAAAGAGAGAAGTTGTGTACAAGTGTTATTTACATTTGGAATTTGAGTTGAGCACGTGTAAGTTAAATTCGTGTACAATCGTAACGCGCATATATTATTTAAAAAGTGCAAATATATTTTACAGTTGAAGGTCAAAATTTGTTGATTTCAGCAAAAATTCCAAATAAATATGTGTTGTTGTTATAGTAAATTGTTTTCAAAAATGTGGTACTTTTGGTGTAAAAAAATAACGTTTTTTTTCTTTGTTAGATCGAAACTTTTGTGTGCCTCATGTATCTCGGCTGAATTTTTGTTCTGCGTCAGATGTGAATGTGTACTTCCTATCCTAGAAATATTAGGCTGTTCAAATGTGTTCAACTATTTTTTTTTATTTTTGAAAATTTACTAATTTCTTCAGAAACAGCAATTGTCAGGAATTCATATAACTTGGATATTACTTCAGATTCTTCTGAATCTGATTCTGATACATATATTTCATTTAATTAAAGCTAAAAAGATATATTTGATATAAAAATTTTATTTAATAGGACAGGTTTTAATTAATTTCTACAAACTTTCATGTACTACACATTGTTTTCTAATTGAAATTTATCTTTAATAAATGAAGTTATTCTATTAAATAACATTCTATTAAATACCATTTTATATACTTGCTTTGTATAAATTTTTATCGAGAAAGAACGTTTCGAGGTAGTATTAATTATTTAAGAAATTTCATGAAAGGTTTTTAATTTGAATTTCTATTGGATGGGCGAATACCTGAGCTTTACTTTTCCGTCTACACTGCTTAAAGCACATATATCGCATGTTTATATTATTTTGAAGAGTGCAATCAATACAAAGTCTTTTAAATATTTGGTACTGATTAAAACAAAATATATTTTAGTTCAGAATCATAAATTGAAGATTTCAAGGCTTTATAATATTTGTTAGAAGAAGTATTGCTTCACATTTCATATAGCGTTGGAAAGCTGCTTTAGTCCTCAATAAACCTAAACTTTTTTCATATTAATACCTCTTCAATTGAAAAAGTTATAGGCTCTTATATGAAGAAAGTCTATAAATACATTTAACCCTTCACAGCATGGAAACCAATCATTTCCGACCCCCCCTCTAGAACGATTTTATTTCTAAATCAATCGTATCTATTCATTTCCAGTGTAAAATAATTTTGTCCAGCTAGCTTGTTCTACTCGAAACACTGTGAGCTGTTGTCTGTGTATATGCGAACAGACAAAATGCTAGAAATTATAGAAAATAATTCAGATGCATCTTTTATAATTAGCTAATTGAATCATTGTGAAGTAGTATATTATTGAAATGGTTGAAAAGAGTTGAAAGAGCTGAGTGATTTGACTCTTATGGCAAATCAATGCTTGTCAAAATGTCAAAGAATTTCATTCTGAGGTGTAACTTGAGATCCATAACTCCATTAGACTTGAATATAGAACCACAAAATTCGACTGAGATTTATTTTACTCATTGTGGGACAACTGCTTTGTACAACTTATTTCAACTGTGCCTTAATAGTTATTGATTGCAAAGATCTTTCTTTAGAATAAATAAGACAACAACCATAACTTGGTTGAACTGAGCTAACAACAACTCATCTTCGGTAATTTCGATATTTTCCAAACAAAAAGGGTGTAGTTGAAAACATCAAAAATTAGTCGCTAAAAACTCATTACTTTGTATCAAACTAGAATTGATGATAGATCCAAGACTATAGCTTCCCCAATGCTGGAACAAATGCTTTCAAAGCGAAGCTACAGCAGTTTTAGCTGGCATCCAAAGGAACTGGTCACATGCGCCGCATGCGCTGCTGGGCGTGAATGACAGGCCATTAGGAAGCGGCAGCAAGTGTAGCCAAAATGTGTCAGACAAAGTGATTTTAATTAGTAAAAGAGTATGTGTGGGTGCTGCTGGCAGCGCGCATGAGTGCATGTGTGTGGGTATGGCGAGCAGAATGTGTGCCTGTTGTGCAACGCAAATTTCCATACAACGTGCAAGTACATAGCAAGGAAACAGCCGACGTTCGAGCAACACTTGCCGACGCAAAATCTGCACTGGAAAGTTCTTCCCTGCGAACTTTGCCTAATGGGGGCAGAGCATGCGTTGTACAACACATGTGGCACATGCCACTTGCCACTTTGCAGTAGGGTGGCCAAAATTCGAGATTTGGTATTTTTCGGCACTGCTGGGCCGCTCACTGTAACCAACGAAGCAGCTCAGCTGACGCGACAAGAATTTCGGCAGTACCTAGTTTCGTTTTATGCGCCGGCAACACGTCAACATAAAATGCTAGCCAGCTGCAGCAGCAACAAACAACACGGCTATACAAGACTGGCCGGAGACTGGAAAACTTCAAAAGCGCTTGGCAGTTGCATAGTTCAAGGCGAGGGGGATAGTACCAGAAAAGCGCTCTGGCAGCTGCCAAAAGACGTTTGACCGCCGGAGCGTATAAAAATGTGCAGGTGGAAAGGGACTTAAATGCTAAAATGCAGTGGAAGCTGCTCGGGGCATTTTTGTAAGCAGATGCAGGTCCATCGGATGCAGTGCATGAGTGTATATATGTAAGAGAGGAGTGTATGTATATCTTTGGGTGTTGCTATGCAAAGCATTAGCAAAAGCCGCGCAGCAGCAACAGTGTCGAACTCAGAGGTGGTGGCCATATTTTTTCATATCTCATGAGTGCAGTGCCGGCCGGCATGCAAGGGAGTGGAGGCAGAAGATTGAAGTAGAGCGACCCCAAGTTCAGAGGAAGTCACACCCTGGCGCACTGAAGACTGCTCGCGTAAGAATTGCGCGAAACCGTCGCTGAAACGGAAGCAAGAGCAGGCGATGCAGTGGTTCTCATGGGACTAGACCGGAAAGATGGAACGATTTAAAGCAAACCGAAGCGCACTTGCAGAAATGTAGGCTATTTCACTTGAAAATGACAAATTCTTATGAAAAGACAATGAATAAGAGGAGATTGTGTGTATAAGAAGCTGGATAAAATGAGTAAATAACTGGACCAGAATAGTAGGAATAAACTAAAATAAAAAATGCTGTTCCGAAAATTATTTGCTCAATATTTGAACTAAAATGCAAAGCGATTTAAGTAAGTAATTCGTTTATTAAAATTTTGAGATTTAAGCTAAATGATTAGATGCCCATTTTAAAGCTACAGAATTATATGATAGTATATTAAAATATATTTTGTGTGCTAGTATAATAATATATAATATCAGTTATAGTAAAAAGAAATCCATTGTATTAAAGGCTTTATTAAGCATAACAAGAATGATCCGATTTAGGTCAAGTATACAGTGTTTTTTTTTTGGTTGCTTGTTGCCATATTGGAGGTAATTTTAGTATGCCTATCTCATGGAAGCCATCGTCCGCATCGTAGCAGAAAAAAGAGATTGAGATGAATTTTTCAGTCCTATGAGAACTATCATTTTTGAACTTGTATTCTGAATGAAAATCTTTTTGATACATTTCAAGCTTTTGCTGGAAGATAAGCCACACAAAGAATTTATACGTTAGTAGGTGTATTGATAAATTCAGCAACTTTAAAAAAAGGCTATGAACTTTGTCTCACAGCTTTGTGATTCCAACTTTTCTATGATGTTAAGAACCGCAATCTAGCTTTCGAATTGATTACCACTTTTTATTGTTACATTTTCATAAACAATTTTTAAATTTCCATATTTTTCATATACAATAATTCCAAATCTGCGCTCCAAAGAGCACAACAACAATATGCTCTAACCGCCATAACAAGAATATAAATTTATTATTCTTTAATAAAATTAAATAAGTACCAAAAATCAATTTCCCTTCAAGCGCAGTGTTGCATTATCGGCAAGCCAGTTTGAAACCAATAAAAAAAGTGACATTCCACACAAATTTGCATGCAGCTTAAAAATAACACGGTAAACATTTTTATATGCATTTTTACTATGCGGCCAACAACAACAACACAGCAACATAAATAGCATAAGAAGAAAAGGGAAGAGGAAGAAAACAACAACAGCAACAACAACAACAATGACGGAACAACGACGAAACAACTTAAAGTGCAACAATAACATTAGCAACTAATGTAAGCAGCGTATAACTATGCTGCTTACAACTACAACAGCCAAACAACAACAGCAACAACAAGAACAACAATGGCTGCTGCTCTGGCTGCTTGCATTCTGGCAGCAGCTGTCACTTTTGCTGGCATGTGCAGCGCGAGGTGCTTCTGAAAACTTCAAAACTGCACAATTTTTATGCCGAAGTTGCAACATTCAAGTTTGCTCCTCCCCCCCCCCCCCCCATTCTTGCAGCGTTCCCGGTAACACATACGCCACTTTTTTAACCCCTGCTCACTTTGTACCGTTGTTCCTTCCATGAAAGTGCTGCCGCAATGGCCGGAAGTAAGTGACGGCAGCTGCTTACACCTGCTCGCTGGCTGGCGGTAGCTGCTGCTTATAGCTTGCTACTACTGCTACACATGCACACTTACGTACGTATGTATGCATGTAGTAGTAGTGTTAGTGGCGGTAGTGGTGCTGCTACTTTCCAAGCAACTTTAGTCATCACGTTAAGGCATGCAAAACAAGTTAGTGGAAGTTTGTAAAACCTTTGCCAATGCAGACACAATACGTGTATGTTTTTGTATAAGTGTGTTCTTTGTTATGTATCCCAGTAGGAAAAGAAAGTGCTAAAAAATGGTGCTGTTCTCTTTTTAGAAATCTTTAAATAATTTGATAAAAAACTTTATACTCAATTGCTCACTTTATTCGGTTTAATATGAATTCGACAAAAATAGAAAAGCTTTCACTTTTGCTTCCTTTAGCTGTGCCAAAGAAGTTATTTTTATAAACACCAAAAAATAACTGCCTTTCTTGCTCTTTATATATCAGAAAAAATTTGAAATGAATGCACAAATGTCTAAAAAAAGGTTAATTTCTTACCGAAAAATTACTATTCAGAATAGAAGGATTGGGAAAAGGGAAACAATTCCATGGAAGTTTTTATTCAGAAGAGGAAAATTTGGAAAAAGGAAATCATTTCCAGGGAGTTTCTTTTCAGAATTGGGCTGTATAATACTTAAAAGTAAAGAAGAGTATTTCTGTTCATATATAACGCTTTTTTGCTTTTATCAAAACTGCAAATACGCAATATTACAAAATGTCGACTTATTTCATTCCAAATGAAATTAATGTGGCACTTTAATTACAGCCCTAAATCATGTTAACTTTTCTTTTGTAGGGATCAATGTGTCTGCATTTGGAAACAAGGCTGTGACCATCACTCAAGCATGTGTTCTCGCTGAAGTACCTTCAAGGAGCTGGATCCTATATCACTTCCTCTACTTCATTGCTCCCATTTCCACAGGGGTATTTGTATCTGCGTGCGAGGTGATAGTGTTAAGGAAATTTAGCATAATTTGTGGTGGCAGACGAAAGCGTCGACTACGGCTGAGCAACGGTGCGAAATTGAAAGCGTGAGTGACGAGCTTATTCGGTGCATATTTTAAGGTGCACTCACAATAACCTCTTTTGCCACACATACTAACGCATGCAGCTCATGAAGTGGGTCCACTGCCAAAGGATGTGAATTGCTTGCATGAATTTTATGCGCAGAAATTGTTTAACAAAGCCAAATGCGAAATTCCAGAAATAATTGCAGGCTGCTGGTGAATTATTAAATGCTTATGCAATATTGAACGGACTTTAGAAATGCCACATTTTAGTCGCTTTCAATTAATTATTGATTACGCAGACACACTCAAATATGCATATAAAAATAATAATATGATTTTACTACTTTCGGCAATGCTTTTAGAAAAGCTATATTCATTTAGATTCTTAGTAGCATTCCTGTTCATGTTTGTATGTGTGTTAATAAAAGAAAGTGGAGACGTTGTTTTCAATTTGAGTGCGAAATAATTCTATATTATTTTGAATATAAACAAAGTTTATTAGAAAGGAAATTGAAAGCGGGTCCGTCGGGTTACTTATTGCTTATCAAGTGGGTTTCCAGAGATTACGCGTTTTTGCGCGAGAGCGGAGAAATGGGAAAAAGTGACAGCTGGAAGGAAACCTTGAAAGGACCACGGGAATGAGAAATACAAATAAAAAGTAAATATGTGTATCGGGGAAGAAAAGAAAGGAAAAGGAATCGTTCATTGACGCTATATCATTGATTATGATAAGTCATTAACTAAGTTCATACAAAACACCAAGAATTTGAAAGAATTTGCTTAGAAAAATGCTTTCCAAGCTATGAAATGTGAGCGATCTGCAAATTCGTGGTAAATTTGAAAATTTTTTTGAGAAATGAAGGCGGCATCTTATTGTAACTGATGATGTGCAACAATGAAAAAGAAATTACAGATTAAACAATTTTTTTACTTATAAAGTTTTAACTGAAATTATAAATTTAAAATTAATTTTAAAAAGTTTCGTTAAGTTAAATGAAACCCGAACAGACCGGAGAAACCAAACTCAAACATGCATCCACTTGCACGGTCTCTCATTTCATGGCTTTCAATTTCAATTTTCCACAGACATTTTAAATTCCTCTTCTGGCCGCTGGCAAGTCAATACCTCAGTTATACTGCATCATATCCTTTCACCGTTACGCATATAAATTGCATGTTTTACTTGAGCACTAATTGAAATGCAATAAAACCAATATAATTTATGCAATGAATCAATTTAGTCAAAACAAAGACGACTACAACAACAACAACGCAAGGGGTGAATCAGCAAAAAAGCAGGCACGTAGGCAGGGAATTTGGCAGATGGTCAGCAGAAGGTTGCGGAGTAGCTTGCTGAATTTTTATATGAACTGGCTAATATCTCGAACTGTTGGCCAGTTGCCAAATTTACAAAAGATAGCATGGTACTAGCAAAGGCGCTTCCCCTTTTCGCCTGACGCCGACTACATGCCTGCGATATGGAAGCTGTGAGCAGCAATTACTATGCCAATTTCACTAACAACCATTGCTAACCGAAGCTGCTGCCATGCTGTGCTCTCACTCCACTAGTTCACACTGCCGAGAGCGAGCGATATAAATAAAACAATAAAAGGAATCTACGAAACAGGCAAAAGGAAATTGGAAACTACAATACGCGTGAGAGAACTGCATTTGCAGTTGAGCCGCTGCTAAGGCAACTCATATTGCCGCCCTACAACAGTTGGCAGTTGGTAAGGCAGTTGGAAAATCCATTTCGAATTGCTTGCCTTGTTGGCAAGCTGGAAGCATGGTTGCAAGAACAAGTGAATGTAGCTGCAATCTCGCAGTTGCATTGGCTTGGGATTTTCTTTAACACATTCCGTCTTGCGTTTTGAATTTTTAATTATAAATTCCAAATGAAGGAAAAACGATTTTTTTTCCATTGCAATGCTTGGAAGGTCTTTGCTAATAGAGTCAGTGAACTTGGAAGTGCTTTTAGAATGACAGACAGAAATAGTTGGTATTTAAAGAAGGCATCCTATGATTCAGTGGTAAAATGCTTGGTAATTGAAATTTTTGTTTCATTTCAAAATTAATTTGAATTTAAAAATAATGAGGAAGAATATAGGTAATCTAGGATATCCCTTTATTTCAAACTTCAATTTGAAATTTATCTGCGCTTATTTTTTAAAAGATAGACTGAGATATACAGATAGATAACATAAAAGAATAATGAATGCTTTATTTTATAAAATTGAATATATGTCTTATTAAATTGTCTAAGCATTTAAACTGCCTCAATTGGCGTCTTAAATAGAAAATAGCTGAATATTCTTGAAGCTCACTATTTTAGTGCTACTTCCTAGCATATTGATTCAGAAATTGCATTATTTATAGGCCTCCGCTTTGTCTGCCCCACTGCCTCCAGCAAACGTTCATTCTGCTTCTCAAACAATTCACAGTTACTGCTATGCAAAGGTATCACTTCCGCGCAATAAATCCATCAAAATTGTATGCTGCTCCCACAGATACACTCGCTGGTACACTCATTCACTGGCCTGCTCACTTTGTCAGCATAAGCAAACCGCCATTAAACGTCATCAGCACGTCCGTATGCCATTATAGCCGCCATTTTTCGCTATTTGCGAATGAACTGTGCGTTGCTCCTTTGCTGTGTGTATATATATTTGTTTATATGTGTGTGTGTGTGTGTTTGTGCCTTTGATTGTTGTACGCCTCTTAATTCAATTTTGGCTCATCAATTGCGCGTTCATAACTCTTTTGCTTGCTTGACTGGCTCCTCCAACTCTTGCCGGCCCCCATTTGACGCAAGCTTGATTTTCTGAACGCGGTCATGACGTTTTGCATTGCTGGCATTTGGCATTCATTGGCTCGGCATAGGCGCACGTCCTGCTCAGGCTATATCGCAGGCAGCACAGGCATTCTCTCTAGCATGTGCTTCCGCCTGTTGCCTCGCATAGGCAGACATACGGGGCAGGGACGAACAAACAGACTAGGAGCAAGGCAGGCTATCACGCGCACAAAACGTTCTTTTTGTAAAAATATGCAAATTCTTGAAACCCAAAATTCCAACGAACTGCGGCGAACTGCGGCGAACTTTGGCTGTGCCCGTCCGAGAGTTTCAATATTGGTTGTAGCCGCCCATGCCCTTGCGCTCTGCCCTTTGCCGACCGCTTGCTTCACTGCCTCAGCAGACTCATACGCACGTACAGGCACCATGGGCTGACCATGTTAACAAATACAAAATAGAGGATTGAAACTTTAAATTTGTAAAATTTTTTACTTTCAGTAGTGTGGAAAACCGAGAGAAAAAACGGCAGTTAAAATTTCATTACAAAATAAATAAATTTCTTTCTTTCCTTGCTTTCATCGGTACTTTTCTTCATGCGCAGCTTACAAATTGAGAGTCGATCATAAGACTACAAAAGATCGTCGTCTGAGCAGCCGACAGACACATGTCAGCAAAGTTGCTTTGAAGAAAATCAGTTACAATTTGAAGAGGCTCTTAGCAACGTAGAGAAAAAGTATCGCATCTGCCTAAAGAGAAGCAGCTCAAATATTTTGTCAAAGGCAGAATTTAGTATTATTAATAAAAAAAAACAAAGTTACAAATATTTGGTGGACATATTGACACTTTGTATATGCTTGTTATGGAATAAACCTAGTGTAGGGTATCTAACAAAAAAATTTAGTACTAAACTAACATTTTACAACAAATTAGCTCAGAAAAAAATAAACATAATTTTGTTTAGTTGTTTTTTACCAGACACTTTGTATCAAAGATAATATAAGGAGGCCGGAATTGCTCGAGAAAAATGAGCAAGTTTATGGGTAGAATGAGTGAGTTTTCTACTAGTTTTTCTGTACTAAAGTCACGCATTTTTAGCACTGGAACGGGTTGTTATATCTTCTCCTTATATTATCTTTCTTTGTATCGGCTGTTAAAAAAATCAATGGCCACTCTATTCCAACGATCCATACATCCGTCCGTCTGCGAAGACCGCAGTGTGTTGTACGTGGAATTGGTGGTTCGTTGTTGTTGTTGTTGTTGTCGTTGTTTGGCTGTTGGTAATTGTTAACGTGCTGCTGGCATTTTTCACCTACAACAGCAGCAGCAACGTCGCGGCAACACGTTGGCAGTTCGTGGTTGTCATCAGCCTCATCGCAGTCGTTGTGTGTGTGTGTGTGCCTGATGTGGTTATTGCTGTCTCTGTGCCTGCCTGCGCCTCCGCCATTTCTGGTTGTTAGTTGGCAACATTTGACAGTGCTGTTGATTGCTCTGGCTTTACTTTCATTCAACGTTCCTTCGTTGTACACCAAAACGTTGCTGTTGGTTGGCTGCTGGTGTGGGCGATGCTCATGCTGGTCACTTGGCTGGTTTGTTGGTCATCGGGACACTTTTGGTAGTGCTTTGATGTATCGGTCGTATTTTCGATGGCGCTTGAGTGTTGTATTTGGTTTTGCTTAATCTCCCCTTTGAATCAATCCAACAAAATGTGAAATGCGAATAACCAACAAAATTTTAGAGGTTCCAAAACAACAAAATAGAGATTTTACTATTAAAAATTATGGAAGCTACTGTTAGTTCGTCTGCTTGAGGCAAATCAGTTGAGAGAAGGTCTCTTTATTATTGACAACAGAAGCGTATGCAAATTTCAGTTCAGAGCTACAGAAATTCTGTAAAATTTTATTAAAGGACTTGCGCTTGAATATGATCACATGACCTGCTTCTCAACAATGTGCGCGCATTCTCAGCGGAATTTCACTATTGCTTTAAGAGGAGTGAATTGGATGCAACTGAGTGGGATATGGTTGATGAGCATATTTGCATAAGTGGCTGTATATGAATGTGTAAGTATTTATATAAACTTCAACTCCGTAAATAAATACGAAATTTTCAAATTGCAAATTTTTGCAATTATTTGCATGCCATTTTAATTTCAATAATTCAAGTGGGAGTAAGTGAAATGTGCCGCAGAATGCAATTATGAAGGATGCGTTCGCCCAGCTGTGGGCGGCATTGGTGGGCGGCTCGCGCAGTCGCACCTAAAGGCAGAGGAAAAAACAAGTAGGCGAAAGGTCAAAATTAACAGCGGAATTGATGATTGCAATTCAAAAGCAAGCAAGAGAAGCTCTGAAAGAGAGGAGCAACAACATAAACTCAAACAGCAATACTACTACTACTACAACAATAACAATAACAATGCTGGCTATACAATGCAACATGAGCAATGAACGTCTACTAACAGTCAAACAGGCTAGCTGTAGATATGTAGATGTATGTATGTATGTGTGCTCTTGCCGAGAACTGCATGAGTGTAGGCATATGCATGTATGTACTAATGTACATATATGTGTGTGTGCCTCCTGCAACTGACTGTTTCTGTCTGGCACTATTTTTGAGTAATGAACATTGCGAAACTGCAAATGTACTCACGTCTGACTGTCTCAATCACACAGATACATACAGACACTCAAAGATATATATGGTCAGCTACCCCGCCGGAAAGTAGACACTGTGTTACAACTGCAATTAAAATTTTCCTTCATATTTTTAGTCAGGTAAAAACATGCATTTCTAGGTAATGCCGCTTGGAATGAGTACACAAGGTGGAGTTTAATTTTTATGAAAGTACGAAGATGGAACTTTACCTTACAAGGTGAAGTATGTAGGCAGGGTTTCAGCTATTTTTGAAAAATTAAAATACTTTTATTCCAAATCGTTGCTACTTGTATATTCTTTCTGTACCAAGCAATATTTTCTATTTGCCACATTCCAACGATATACTTGCTTATCAATTTCAATTCATTTTCTTACAAATATAATAAATCTGCTAAAATAAATATTCTCAAAATTCAATATTCAATCTTTTCCATCCCCCTCTGCAAACTAATTTGAATTGCTTTTGTGTGCGAGCTATTTAACTTGCAGAGGTTTCTGAATGCCGTTTTCTTCTTTGTGTCATTGCAAGTGCCTTTAATATATGCCGTTTATACTTACAAACATACATACATGTTTGTGTAGGTGTGCATGCATGTGCAAACTATATGCGGTCAGTTGCATATAGCTGCATTTATTTTGGGTTTCTTCCATATTTGCATATTTTTGCATTTATCCTCTTCTTCTTCTCTTCTCCACTGGCATTCGTGCATATGATATGCAAGCAACCTCATGATAAATAACTATTCAATTGCCGTCATGAAAATCAATGCCAATTTTCCTGCCATCTTCAGTCTGATGCTCCTGATTAAGATGAGAGAACAGAAATTATGTTTTGTTTCCTTGAGGGGCAAAAAAAGTGAACCAATAATAGATTTCTTATTTTCGTAGCTTTATCTTGAGAATAAATTTAAGAACTGTGACATTTAAGATTCCCCTGAAGGCTTTTAATATAACATAATACATAACTAAGCTCTCTTTCGCTGTTTTCACTTTTTCACCTCTCTCTCATAGCTATTCAGTAATAAATTTTTTTCTTGATAAAAATTTTTAACCTTAGTATTTGAGTGTCTTTTCGTGAAATCTATTCTACGAGTTATATTTTAGTGCCAATTCAGGGCACTGGTTGTGTCTGCTTCTCACTCACAATTAGGCTCAGAAATGCCATCTTTCGATCTTTGGACAATATCCTCTTTGCTTGCCTTAACCCGCTTCCATAGTTTGATGCAAATTTCGGTAACATTTAAATATTTTATAAGCATTCATACATATTTTGATTAAAATTCTTGGCTCGTATTTTGGGTCTCGATTTTCAGATGCTGTTTTATTTCTTTCTTTCTTTATCTACTTGTTTGTTTCTTTCTTTCTATCTTTGTTCCTTTCCTTCTTTTTTTCTTCCAAACAAACATTTATATTGCAGAAGAAAATTAGGAAATAATATGCAATTGATTATTTTTTGTCTGTCCGATAGATGCAATCAGCACTTTCTTGCTTTCAAATTCATGTAAAGATGTGCTCAAAATATTGTTTAATTAATCAAAGATAAATTTGTTTATGCATTTACATAATATTTGAAGCATTTGTTAATATTAACTAACTCACACACACTCACACTAGCAACTAATTGTGTGGCCTCAAACATGTGTTGATTTGACTGTTCATGCGCATATGTCACACATGCCCCATATGCCCCTATGTACTCCATCACCCCTTGCATTTGCCCTGCAACTGCGCATAACATTTGCCGTCCTGATCAGTCGACCTGGTCTCACGGTCTCCGAACGGCATTTCTTGATTGTATTGTGCAGACGCTTCGCTGAGCAAGCATTTCAATTATAATGTGAATGTGTAGCTCGTTGTTGCAAAATGCTTTTATGCAGGGCAAATACATGCATACATACACAAACGTACTAACACATAAAGCGCAGACCTCGCACCTTTGCAACTCATTTGCCACTTAAATGAACACATATGAGCATTTTAAAACAATACAGCTGCGTGTATGCGAGTTTAAATGAAGTGCTTGCTTATGTATGTGGATGTGTGTGTGTGTGTGTGTGTGTGTGTGTTTGTGTGTGGCATAAAAACTGCCATCATCAAACACAGGAAGTGTTATAAATGCGCCCATTATCCGCACATATGCAATCACAGCGCACTCATAAGCCTATTTCACTACACTCATACAAAATTCCTAGTGAAACAGCTAGTAAAAAAATTGTGATAAAAATTAACTTAGTTAGAAACATACTCTCAACAAATTTGTTGCTCGAATTTTTTTAAAGAAATAGTGATAGGAAGACATAACTAGCTTCTATCAAAGTTTCAGACACCAACGCGTTGTGAAAGAGGGATCTCAGCTGAAATGTTTTGAACTTAAAAGACAGAGATAAGAAACTTAAATTCAAATTCATACATTATGAAAAAATATAGAAACATTTTTTAAAATTTGACTCATTTTTAACTGATTTTTTGTGATCAGTTTCCCTAAAGGAAAACGTGGGACTATTTGAGGAGTCACTTTTACTTCCGTGTATATATATATATAAACATATATTTCCTTGGACGTAGAAAACTAAAAATTTGCTTAATGTTCGACATTCAAAGATTATATACATATATTTTTTTAAGGGATGCGATTTGGCCGCTCTCAAATAAATTTTTCTCGCTGATATCGTGGGGTATCATTTTAAAGGGCTACTTCCATGAAATCCAAATATATTTTTCCATACCTTTAGACATATCAGTTTCAAAGATATAGCTCAAAATATAAATAAATGT
Source organism: Neria commutata (assembly GCA_963457695.1). Classification (NCBI taxonomy): domain Eukaryota; kingdom Metazoa; phylum Arthropoda; class Insecta; order Diptera; family Micropezidae; genus Neria; species Neria commutata. Next base: position 50,475,755 of record OY735246.1, read on the forward strand.
ACGTTCCTCTAAGATACCTGCTGATCTCATAGGTTTCCCTAGATATAATTTCTATCAACTCAGGGTTAGCAGGTCTTAAATCAGGATTACAAGAAAACTTCAGCTGCTTTCGTTAGACCCATAGCTGCTGAAGATTTAAATTTTCTGATAGTCAATCAATAAAAACAAGGAGTCGTACTAACAGAAGGCCAAGCATTATAAGGACACTCTTTCGTTCGTATACTATATTTTAATATTATTGAAACATTGCAACAATTGGCTATGCAAAACCGGTTTGCGCCAGTCCGATTTACACTTGATTGATTTCCTTGTAATCCTTCCCAAATATTCTCCTAATTTTAGATTCTAATTTAAATAGAAAAATATATTACGGCATTCAATTGTGTGTTGGCATTTTCCTTAATCACTACTACTAACTTTTCTCTGCGTACTTTGGTTTGTCTGTGTTTCTGTGCATTTGTGTTTGTGTGCTGATATGTGAAAAATAGGTACTCCAGTTTTTTTCGCTGTTTATGCATCGAACTGACTTTTTTGCAAGCGCGCGCAGTTTCCTTATTCCCGTCTCTCCCCTGCTATTCTCATGACAGCTTTTGTCCCATGCGGTGCAAATTGTTGCTTCTATTGTGGTTGTTTTTGCGGTTGTTGTTGTTGTGTTGCTTTTGACGGAAATTGCGACTTTTCTAATTCCTTAGGAAATTGCTAACTTTTCTAATGGATGCACTGCCAGCAGCAATGCACTCTGCAAGGTGATAATGTATTTATATGAGGGTGTGAATATGAAAGGACTACAAGTATGAGGGCATGCATTTAAAAACATTATCGAAAACGAAAGTCGCTGCGAAAGGCTTAAGTGATAAATGTGCAAATTACCGGAAATGGCAAGCGCGTTTCTATTATAGGGACAAAAATAAACAGATGATTTTGAATTTTGTAATAAGTACAAATGGAAAATTTTATGAAAAATATAAAACCAAGCAACAAAAATTTAATATTAAAGCAAAATCACTTTAAGAGTAGCTTACATCCGACAATATTTAAATTTGTAAGCTTTCTTTGAACAATAATAATAATCGCCACCCTCAAATCTAACTTCAGCGTTTATATAAGTATTTATAACATTGCTCTTAACACTTTTCATTCAATTTGAGAGTCAGGCTGAAAGAATAGCCTGATGTAGAAACTGACTCCGTTCAGAAAAGTAGTGAAAGTCTGAAAACTAAATTTTTCTGGAGAAGTGCTTGGAAACTCTTAAATCTATACAAAAATATAAACAGGCGACTTGCGTTTTACTTTGTATATATGGATTGGATAAACGGATCTAAATTTATATATAATTTATGCAACAGTCAGTGTAACCGTAGCTCAAACCAAGCTATCTCGCATTAGGTTGTGTGTACTCGTTATATTTTTGAGCAAGTAAACAGAATCTACAAATTTATTCTATAACTGTTTAGAAGCGGGAGTAGCTTTATTTTTATTGTAAACAATGCTCTCGGAGAGCTGCCAATTCTTCACGATAGATGGCGCCGTGCAAAGATAAGGTTTCTATAAAATTTTCTTTCTCTTATGACAGCTCACATCAAAGATCAAGCGCCTAACCACTGAGCCACTGCATTTATAAAAGGATTGGTTCCAAATTTTTTCAGAATATTGACTATTCAACTATGAAATAATTTAAAATGTTTTCTAGTATAGCCAATTCAAATTGAAAAAATAACTATTAATGTAAAGAAGGGAACTTGACAATTTGGTTTTATCCTACATGTAAATTTGAGAATGATGATATCCCTGTTTTTAAATTGATGTCCAAATGCATGAGCTTATGCTTCCGAATTAATAGTCTGAGAAAGCGACACTGTCATTAGAGTACTATGTAAATTGCATTCAATAGGCGGAATTGCTTAAATTTTAAAGGGATGTGCATTTTTACATGCCTCAATCTATTTTTTGTCCATGCTGCAGTCCGTTTGGAAAGTGTGTAGGCTCCACAAAGGCTGCGCTCTGCTCGCTGCCAACGCAACTGTTGCATTAAACGGGAAGTGGGTGTATATTTGCAGAGTTGACCAAACAGCGGGCGCGGTAGCCGCCAACGCAAACGGTTGCAAATGCCCCACCACCCCTCTTGCCAATCACCACTCATTCACTCATGCATACAGACTGAAGTGTATTAATGGATTAATGCAACTGGAGAACGGCAATGTCATTGCCAACGGGATAGGGGGAAAGAAATGTAAAGAAAAGAGCTCGGATATGAGGCTTGCCTGCTCACATGTGCCAGTGGAAGCGCCACACGTTGCGGCATGGCGTTTACAGCGGATTTTAGAGTAAAAATAGCTCGGCTTAGCTGAAGTGATTTTTAATGGCCGCTTTTTCATTGCACTCGCAGCGGAAATTGCAGCTTTCATTGCTGGCTCGTTCGCCGAAATTAATGGAAATGGTATGTTACCGTAGGCGGGGCAGTGAAGGCAGTACAACCAAATTGAGTTTGCCCATTTCTGGTAATGGAAGTAACGGGAAAATGAGAAAATAGCAAACTATCGAGATAGATCTTTCTGTTTGAATTTTTTTTCAGCGAGCATAGTTACAGGTACAGAAAGTACAACAACAACAACAAAATTGAGTGCATTTTGCATTCGGACATTCGGACTGCAAAAGTGACACTTAAATAGTCAAAGAGAAAGCCTGGGCAAATTTTTGCAGGGCGTAAAATTTTCTCAGAAAAACAAATTTAACTAGTGGTAAAACTTTTTGAGTAAGTAGAAGCACGAAATTTAAAAATTTAAATTAAATACTGAAAATTTAAAAAAACATAAAAATTTCCAGTCATACAACTGACATACAGCTATACCATAATTTGTCATGCTTATCAAACAATACGCCGAAGATAATCTAAATGTGCATACGCAAGTGCACTTGTTTTACTTTTATTTAGCTTTTTGTTCAACCGGCATTTTCATTATTTAAATTTTCAGACTTCTATAGCTTCGAAATTTGATTACTCAATTTCCGTGAATGCGCATTAATGGCTTCGCTGCAACAATTTCAGCAACAAAGTATTCATTTAATTAAAACTCGTATTGAATACGAAGACAAATGTGGCATACACACAGATACTACATGCACTTGCACACACTGGCATGTGGTTTACCTGTGCATGCAGACAGACGTGCATGTCTGGCAGAATTGCGCCGAGTTTCTCTTACATATGTAGAATCAGTGTTGGCATAAAATAATATGTTATTAAAAGTAATTGTTGTAGGCCTATCTTTTGCTATGGATGAGATCACAAAGTAAAAGTGAATAAGTGTGAAAAGGAAATGATTTCCGAAATTGGAATCTCAAACAAACGAACAAAGTTTTAATGAAATAAATATATATTTCCCCTATGAAATTATATACTTTTTTGTTACAATTTTAGTTTGTTATAATTTTGCAAAATATATAAGATATTCAATCGATATTTTAGGCTGCTTTTAATTTCAAATTTTGGAAGATGTAAAAATTGAATTAACAAATTCTCAAAAAATTTACAATATGGCTTCAATTCTTAAAGGTCGGAATGAAACTGCGGAAATCTAATTCATAAATTTGAAATTGATCTTTAAAAAACACCTTTAAAAAACGTACTTTTTGGTAGAACCTCTTTTATATTATTCATGTTTTGTAATCTCTCTAAATTTCAATAAATCTTTCGGTATGGCAATGCCTCACCCTTTTGGTGATTGGCAACGCTGTGTATCATGGCGACATGCCAATTGTGAATGGCTACATCCGGCCTCTTGGATTTTGACAGCGAACGTGATAAGACATACTTTAATAAAAATCGATTTTCAGTTTGTAAAATTTTTTGAATATCAAGCACCTAAAGAGCTGCCGGTTTGTGGAATTCATTTGACGAGGCGAAATTTTACATTGCTACTTTTAAAATGCTGGAAAGATCAAGTAATGGAGGCAGGGACGCGTAGCAGTGGCCCTACGTCAGGTCGAAACCTGGTAACGGGTTGTTATTGACCAATCAAGATGAAGAAGAACGAGCCTGTAATGTAACCTGATTTTGTAAGGTGTTTGAAAAGCAGAAGATTTTTTTTAAATGTTGCTTCACAAAGATTTGAAAGAGATGGTCAATTCGTAGGGGAATAGTAGTATGTTACTTTTGGCAACTGCAAAACAAATCTCAAAGCAAACACCTTTTAAACAGTTTTCGTATTATAAGTGTATTTTATTTTCCCAAATTTTAGATTTATATTTAATTTTTGAATTTTTTGGATCGCTTCTCTCAGTGCCGTAGACACAAAATTTCTTGAAATTACGATTTCTTGGTATTGTTTCTATTACGAGGGGCCCCCGCAATAAATTGGTGAACGCTTGGCAGCTGTTGACAAGAGTAACATAAAAAGTTGCAAACGCTGAAAAAAGTTGGTGGTGGGGGGAGGGGTTCATGTAAGAGTATATAAACCGTTTCAATGGCGTAAATTTTGCTTTATCGCTCAGTCAAAAATTAAAAGTCGTTACAAAAATGATTATATAAATTGAAATACGACTTTTAAAGTTCGAAAAACCCTCAAAATTTTTAGTAATTGCTGTCTACTTGTATGCACTTATCATCTTGCACATATTATTCATTTTATGTTTATACTTTTTCTACTTGCATGTGTAGAAAATGCTAGAAATATGCCAAATCGCCCAACTCTGCTGTCTGTATATGTTATGAATATATGAATGTGTGCGTGTGCTTTTGTGTGCATACACCTTCAGCTTGCATTACACTTTTGAAACAATGCGCCATGGTATAAATTATTTGGCTTGCATTTCATTGAAATTGCTGTAATACACTAACGTATAATCCCCCACACCCCAACCCCTGCAGGCAGAAGCCAACAACACGGCTGCACTTTTCATTCGAATTTGCCACTTTTCACACATTTCGCTGCAATTTCCCACACGTTGTACAATTACCCCTGCCTCTCTGCCGCCCTCCCACACATATTCGCTGCTCATGCATGCCTCTTCACAATTGCCAGGCAGTGTTGCATTGGTTTATGCAACATTTGCGCAGCTTTTCTTGTGCACTTGCCGCATTAGAGCAAGAAGCCATTTTGATGCCATTTCATTTGCATACCCCTTTCCCCCCGGTAACGATTGCCGTAAGTCATTTATGCAATTTGCCATTTTGTCACGCAACACGACGTAGCGGTAGAGAATGGGCGGGTTAAAGTAGCGAAGAAGCTGAAAATGACAATTGCATGTGGCAAGTGGCAAGTGTGGCAGGTAATTGCTAGCAATTTGCCAGTAAATTTCTGAATTGCATTCGATTGTTTGTCTGCGCAAATAATGTTTGCATAATTTTCGGCGCAAATGCACAAGGACACGCATCGAAGCGCATGTTGTGTTGAGCACAAAAGGATGTAATTTGAGGTTTGAATGCCCCAACAAAAAAATTCGTATATAGGTTAGGTTGAGCTGGCTGCCTGAAAAGGTCACGCATAGATCCTGTTGGTTCTTTAGCGATGCCAGTTAGTGTTCCGTTTGGGAATGGTCAGAGTAATGTTCTTTTTATAAATATACTAGGGTAAAAAAGCCCGTCTTACGACGGGTTCATATCATTTTCTCTGCGCAGCCGAGACCTCTCTGAGCAGCGCTTTTTCTCTGCTTCCTGAAGGGCTACACCTTCCTCTCCACTCTTTCTTTTTGGAAAAACATAACATTTTTTTTTTCGTATTCTTGATAATTTGTCACTTTATTTTTGAAAGTTTGAAAATTTGAAAAGTTAGAAATAAAAATATTTCCATCAATTACAGTTTGAGCGATATGGGGCACGGAAGGTGACGCTTGCCTTTTATGCATATGATGTATAAAAAGAACGCAAAAATTTAAGAGTCTGCCGCAAGTACAAAATGTTAAGAACATGTTTGAGTAATTTTCGAAAATTCGGCAGCACTACAAAAACAATATTTTACCATGCCCCTCATGCGTACACCTGCATGTAGTAACTGCAAATTAATTACTTTTCGAAGCATTGTAATTGATTTTATATGCACATGCTTGTTGTTGTAAGGCAAGTGTTGCCAGCGAGTAAATGAAAACAATGTGCATATGTATGTGTGCTGTAAAGTGTAAAATGGCATAAAAATTATAATTATGAATTGCAGCGAAAGCAGCCTTTTGGGCGCGCAATATGAAAGCATTAATTTTTATATTGAATACAGATGAACAAATTGTTCAATTGAGTGACAGCTTATTAGTGAGCAATTTAAATAATATTTCCAGAATTGATACGCTCAAAGATATTTTTATGCATACACGTTTGAGTGGCAGAAGTTGGAATGACTAAAAAACTGCAACCATGCGAATGGAAAAACATAATGAAAAGATCAACGACATGAAAAGGACGAACAAGCAAACTCAACGATCGAACAAAAAGCAATACGAACCTGCAATTGATGTCAATTACTCAAAAGAGATGGGTCGCGAAATCGTAGAGGCCTATCTAAATTTCATTAAATGCATGAATAGTAAAATTATTCAAACTAATTCAATAAATTCTCAACCACAATTGAGCCGATGCTGCCTTTTAATTCTATTGTGATTTATACTGTGTTCTAGAAGAGAGCGAAAAGAGATACAACATATGTATGTGTATGTAAATTTCATAATTCCTTTTGTTCAGGATAACAAAGAGGAAGTGGTGATTACTTACTTAGTTACTTTTAAGGAAATTGCAAGCTAGAACAGATTTCGGCATTACGTAGCCCTACTTTTCGCGCGCCTTCTCCTTTCCATGGCTGCCACACATTTGTGCAAAAGCAAAATTATACAATAGCCCAATTCACAATCTTGTGCAAATGGTCTGGGATTTTTACAATTGATAGTTTTGTAGCAAACTTGCAGTAGTTTTGACAGTAGTTTGCTTCAAAACTGTCAATTGCAAAAATCCCAGACCATTTGCACAAGATTGTGAATTGGGCTAATATTTTGTAGACAATAAGATATTTTTTGAAGACATCTTGACATTTTGTCATTCTCATCGTGTCAGCTTTCATTAATTTCGAATATTCACTAAATTTTGTTACGAAATAAAAACAACATTTTCACATTTTCTTTGGCTGTATTTCATATAGACATAATTTAATTTTTTGATTTCTATTTTGTTCATATGTATATTATATATATATAATATTTATCTCTGGCTTTCTTTTCCACAAAACTTATTACTAAGAAAAATTTTTGCATATTTTCATCGTACACAAAGATGCAATTTTGATCAGCAATAAATCTTTATAAATACTAATGCAAAACCATTTGCATATGTCATAGTAAACAATTAGCTACTAAATTACTAAATGTAGACATTTGCAGTGTATCTTAAATTGTTTTCGCTTTTCTGTGGTAAATACAAACTTTTAGCGCTAAACTGTAAATATATTAATATATTATACCATATAATTTATATATGTATATATATAAGTGTGTATATATAGATAATTTTTACATGTTGCTTGCTTTAATTGCTATACAAAAAATAGTGTTGTTTTTGCTTTTTTATATAATTTCATATATAATGCTCAATTTGCTTCAACTTCTTCCACTTCTTCAGCTCATACTGCTGCTTATTTCAAATTGCTATGCTAATTTTATAAATTACAGGTAAATTTTTTAGTGTGCTCATTAAATGACAATTTACTACTACATATATCTATTAAGAGATCGAACTAAAAGCCGAAAATAAATCGTAATAAGTGCAAAGTGTACTAAAAAGCTACGCTTCGATGCTAATTAATTGCCGAAAATACCTGTTAATAATCTAAGAGGGAGGAATTAGGCTTTTTTTGACACACACATACAACAACACATTACTTAACTAAGAGCGTACGAAACACCAAATGACTAACATTACTACTATTTGATTTATATAAATACTATACATTGCATATGCCGCTTTTTACAACACTGAACTTTAGCTTCACTTTTTCTTTCAGATTTCGAAGAAGTCATATTTTATGCCTCCTCTTTTATACAAATAAATTTTAGCTTATGTATTTAAATTTCGTATTTTGCATTTGGGAAACCTGCGAGCGGGTTGGTACATACTAAATATTTATGTTATATATATTATAGCAATATCAGCAGGCATTATAAAAAATTACAAATAGACAACCAACATTTGAAAGCTTGAAATAATCGTTGATAAATTGCAAGAAAGCACAATAACCACTTACCATTTCGGATATCCGAAAATCCGTAAAAGGATTTCAGTTGGAATTTTGTGACTCGATCGGATTGTAACAGATTGCCAATGTAAGCAGCTGAATGTAAGAAAAATATACAAAACTTTGAAAAATAAAGATCTGCCTAATTTAGGAGTAATTCTGACAGACTTCAAAAGCATTTAAATCGAAATAATTTGCCAAGTTGTTTGCATCGTTTTCAAAAACAACTTCTTTTATGTAACTACAATAAGATTTAAACGAATAAATTAAGAGCCGATTTAATATTGAAGTTTCATGTAATTTTAAATCAATATTAACAAATATTTCAAGATTCTACATAACAGTGAACATGTTCTATTTAAGAAATTCCCCAAAGTCTTGCTACTTTTCCAGGCTAAAAAGATTTTTTCGAAGAAATTAATGGAAAATAATGGTCGTCATCTGATTGCTGTAATATATGTTTCCTTATGATAAGAAAACAGTGATAAATTTAATAATGTCTAAGAACATGTGTGAGAGTGCTTTTCTAAAATATGTTCAAGCATGACTAAGAAAGTTCTACATACTTAATTAAGCTTTTTGATCATCTTATCTTTGGTTTCTTTAAAGAATGCCATTTTATATTCTTTCAAAACATTTTTGAAAAATCGCCTTCCAATCTTATGAACTATCGACTCGACATACTTTAGCAAAGCACTCTCAATATCTATAGCTATACCTATGCAAATGTATGTTTATATATGCTTGTAGTACAAATTGTGTATGTATGCATATGAAAATTTTATACAAGAACAAAGCGCGCTTGATTCGCTCAAAGTAACAACTTATGCTAATCCTTAGGCTTTAAACTGTTTTGAGTAAATGTTAGTAAATACAAATACATAAGTAAATATAATACATATGCAAGTGTTATATGCGAGTGTGTGAGTGTCAGTGTGCAGGTGCGTGCGCGCTTTACGCTTTTAGCCACAAAATGCTGTTTGGACTCGCACACTGACAGGAGCTTCGAATTTTTAATGTTTTCTTTCATTGCCATCGTGCTCCAAAATTGGTTAGCAATGAGGAAGTCATGTTGTTGTGGCTATTTCTTGTATTGCTGTTGTTGTTGTTGTTGTGTTTGCATTGCTGCGATATCGCGCAGCCACACATTTTCCCTTTTCAATTGCTTTCACTTGCTGACTTTTGGCTATCGTCGCTGCAGCAGCACTAGCAACTGTTGTTATTGCTTTTGTTGCATTAGCGATGCTTTGTGTGTTTAAAGACTGCTCCTTTGCGTTGCAGTTGCTGCTTTTGTCCCTGTTGCTATTGTTGTTGTTGACACATTCATTGTTGGCTTGCTTCGTTTTTGTTGCTGCTTTCATTCCACTCACGTAGCGCCACAATTGTTGCCATAATTGCAACAGCATTTTTTGTAGGCAACACAGCAGCAGCGCCAGTGCTGCCAAACGTGGCAAAATGGGCAAACAGCAGCGCCGCAAGCCCGCGCTGGAGTTGAGTGAGGAGACATCACCTGAAATGGAGCGGAATCAAAAAAGATGCAATTTTAATCATTTTCAGCTGCGAGATATTTTGACACCTTGAAAAAATTCACACATACACGCATACATACATATGTAGAAAATGACTACCCTAGCGGCTCTATAGAGCAATGTGAAAAACGTGGCGCTCAACCTTGGAAATTGCAGGCGCCTTCAAATATGCAACGAAACGTGCAAAGAATAATGCCAAGTCGCTGAATTCAGAAAAATGCAACGCATCAGCTGCACCAGCAACATACTGCTGGAATATTTATGCTCCCGAAAAAGTGAAAGATACCTACGGCAAAGTTGCTTACAAGCGTTGAACTGAAATCATGCAGCTTTTAACCCTACTGTGGGCAGCCTGTGGTCTTTTCACACATTCGATGGGAAAATTATTAGAGTCCGACCGAACGCTCGGTCTCGGTCTCGGTTACCGAACAGTTCGGCCAAAAGGTTCGGGTTCGGTCTCGGTTCGGTCTCGGCTAAAAAAGGCCGAGTATTTAGCCGAACAGTTGAGGAACAAATTGTATAGTTTTAAACAAAATTTAAATTTTTTAATAATACTTTTTATTGATTTTTCATACATCAGATGCTTAATGTAGGTATTTATACCTCAAAAGAATTGGTTTTTATAATAAAATGTATTTTTTCCTAAAAATGTATAAAGTTTTTTAAATTAAAATTCTTCTTCTTTTTTTTGCATATGTAATCGAAAGGTTCGGTCTCGGTCTCGGTCTCGGCCGAACATTAAAAAAAGGCCGAACGCTCGGTCTCGGTCTCGGCCAAAATTTCGGGTTCGGTCGGACACTAAAAATTATACACATTTTGAATATCATGTCTACCATTTCTATGCATTTATTTAAAAAGGTGTGGAATCAAAACATTTTTTTATTTAATTAAGCTTATTGGAAAATATTCAATCTCTTTATAAATTTTTGTAGAATATCCATTTACTAAAAAAATTTTTGATTTCCAAATTTTTTGCGATTGTTCTCACTAATTGGTATCCATACAGGGAGATGTGTGGAATCAAAGATTATTTTATTAAAGCTGAAATAAAATTTATTAATAAAGATAACATATGTTTATTACACATTTAAGAATTTTAGGATCTGCGAATACAAAATTTTTTTATATAAATCTATTTTTGAATTGAAATTTCGTTTCGGTGATAATTCGCGAAAACAATTGTCAAAACTGTAAAGATTCAATAAAGCCACTGAAATTTAAGTCTGCATTTTGACCTACATATTTTGGCCAAAGTCTAAAGTTCTATAAAAATTTTGACAAAATAAGTTTTTCAAGCATTTTTTCTTAGCCGGGGAACCAAGAGGCATGCATGCTTGGGATGACATGCAAAAATTAGTAGTGTCCAACGGAAGATCACTTTTTCGGCAGAAGCCGACGAATTTTTTTAGGCCCATTAAGAAAATAGTTTGTCAATTTTCATCTCGCCCAACCTCGTAAGGTGTGCTATTGGGCCAAATAATGTTTGGCACAAAGTTTTTTCCAAATCGCATAAGTGTAAACTTCGCCGAGTTTCGACTGAGTTTCGAAATATGGGGACTTACTATATGAACAAATTCTGAAGTTTCGGTCGAACTTTTTAGTGTCCGAGCAAGTAATATTACATAACTTTTTTCTAAGCTTGAAATTTATGTTACTTCTATTATTTGGAAAAAAATTGACAGCAGTCGAACCCACTTTCAAAGCATTTGAACTCAGCTGATTTCTTTGTTCGCATTGTAACTGCATACAGGTTGATTGTACACATTAGGGTTAAACAGTTTCTGTTTGACTAAAAAGTTTTGCTATTTTTACGCTGCCATTGTTGTTGCATTTGTTGTTGCAATGTTGCATGAAAGTTTATATGCATATCCCTTTTCCATTTCATCCGCCAAAAAAGTAAGCACAAATGAAGTGTAACGCTGTCAGGCATTTGCGATTTTTTTCAACAGAGAAAAGCAAATGTTCTGCTTTTTATATATATTTTACATATCTATGCACTTATGTAAAAGGTAGTAAGTAATAGGCAAAAAGGAGTGAGCAGCAGCAAAGGAAGTAGCAAGCAGTGAGTGAATCGTAATAGCATATCATGTTTTTTTATGCAGTCCTTATGCGTTTTAGGCTAGGCTTCTTTTTTTTCCCACTTTGAAGCACAAAGCAAGACTTCCGCAGTCACAGTAATCAGTCAAAAGTAAAAGCGCTTTGCTGCATTCCATTTTTTGTGTGTGTGCATGAGCATGAAATTTGCTACGTTGCAAATGGCATTTAAAGGCTGCACCCCGTTTGTGAACAGGTTGCCTAAAAGGCTTACTGAATGGCAACGCTTGATTGTAATTTTGTATAGAAGCTTAGAAGGGCTGAGACGCGCGGGACTAGGCAATGCCATAGCTACTACACACAGCATTGCAAATATGACAATCTTACTGCGGTAATCAATGGAACAGTCAAATTTTAACGATATACTATCCCTGTTCACCAGCACAAAAGATCCATTCTGAACTATTAAGAATATTGTGCAAATGGTCTTGCATCGTTGCAATTGCAAATTGGTAGAGTGAATTCTTACTCTACATTAACAAATTAAAAAATTAAAAAGACTTTTGCAAAAATGCAAGACTTTAAGCCCGTAGATTATATTTACTATGAGAATGCAAAACTGAATTGCAAAATGGAGAGCGGGTTAAAAAGAGCGAGAGAGAGAAATAAAATAAGAGTGAACCAAAATGTTAAAAATTATATTAGAATGGGAAAAGAAAAGCACGAGAAAAAGCTTGTATTATCAGCTTCGAAATGAAATAAAAGAAACCACTGCTATTTCTTCAAACCTTTCTTTCAACATAATCTTTATTGAAGTAAAAATTCCTAAAGAAAAGAATTCTTCTTTTTAGCAATCAGCTGTGAGTTTCGTGTTTTGTAAAAAATATTGCAAGCAAAACCGGAAAATCCCGCTCACAATTGATGGCAAATATTGCAAAAATTTGCAATTTCAAATGCGGAAGATTGTGAATTGAGTTACTATATAAAAACGAAGACTTTTATTATATAGATTATGTAATTTATTTTCCAACCAAAATATTAACAAAATCATTATAAATTTTAATCTAAATTGCTTTCACTCTACACTGCAGAGCTTTAGTAACAATTGGTATCGGCATTTTTGAGGCACTTTTCCACCTACCTTTTATATTGGTTATATAGGTATCGGATCGCTCCAATACATTGCCATCCTCCAAGTCGAAGTAGTCCTCGGAGAAAGTGTTCACCAAATTGATGGAGTTGTGCTTGTGCCGTTCCTCTTCAACCGATTTTTCGGTGGATTTCCAATATACATCGTGTATGTGTGCGGTGCAGCGTATCTGCAAAAAAGTGTACAATAAAAGACGGAATTTATTGCTTTGCTGAAAAATCTTGGAGCAGGAAAGCGTCGCTCTTAGCGTGGGCAGCAACGCTTCAAGCGAAAATTGAATTAAAGCGCATCACAAAAAGCGTTTGTCATTCCGTTTTAATGTCGCCGCGCGTTATTGACCACACTGAGCACATGGGCTGCCGCCTATGCTACACACTGGCACACACATGCACATAAATACAGCCAGCGAGAAGACAAGGCGCAGCCATTAAAACATTTGTAGGCGGTATGCGTGCGCGCTGTTTTGTTTTTATGACTGCACATGGCGGGCGCATACATTCTACATATACACTCAAAGAAATTCGTTGACATTCGTTAACAACTATACTACTTCTAACTACGTCATTAGTTAGTTAAGAGCCGAATTTTAACAAATTTCTGATGGGTTTTATTTTGTAGAATTGTTTTTTGTTTAGAATAATTCCACAACACAACAACAATAATTAGAATTGTTGCTTAATACGAAAGGTCCTATAGTTTGATCAGTTTTTGCCTGATAACCAAACCAGCGAATTTTTATATTAATTATAATATTTTTAAAGAACTTATTTCTGGCAGTACTATAAGCTTTTAAGATAAAGTCCGAGAATACAGAATTTCTTCGCCTAGCTCAAGGTTTGCTGCTAACCATCAAACCATGGGCTGGACAGCGGGACCCTGACAAATTCGTAATACCCTGTACCTGCTTGCCTACGTTAATCGCAATACTGTTGTTGTTATTGTACACGGTCTTTTTGAATGTTTAGAAATGCTGACTCCCTTTGAACTAATTCTTTAGTCATTAAAATGTTGCATAGATAGTTCGATTTCATTTAAAGATTTGTGCTGACACAAAATTCAAACAAATTTCTATATTAGAGACTTAAAAGAAAGCTCTCAAGTTTTTAGTCATAATTCTTCTGGATGGCAAATCAAATTATGGCGGGAATGCTAGGCTTAAGACTCGCTCGCAGGCTCTTGTGCCAAGTATGCACTTATTTATTTTAAGTAGTTTGATAACAAAACTATAAAGCAAATTTATAGTATAATTCACTAACTTTTTTCTGTGTGTGTAGATATGTGCGTCTGCAGCATCTGTGCGGAAGTGGTAGAAATACATGATCACACGCCGACAATAAACCATTTGAGAAATATGCGCGCGGCAAGCGGCCGAGCGACCCAGCGATCCACCAAACCACCAACCGAGCGAAAAAAGCGAAACAATTAAGCCTACAAATATGCTACAAAACGAGCGACAGTCACAAAACGGAACGGCGCGTATTGCTGGCAATTAGGGACCGGCCTACATGCCACTTTATTGTTTTATTTATGCGTGAGTGTGCGCGCGTGTGCTGGCTCTGTGTGACTCTGTACATTGTTGTATTTCGTTTGTGTTGGTGTTTATATCTGCCGACGTGACACTATAAAACCGGCCGTGACTATGAAGTTGTTGCCTATGCCGCGGCCACAGTTGTCCTCTGTCCCGTATCCCTGCTTGCATGTCCTGCGGGCATTTCAATTAGCCGGCTGTGATGCTTAGCATGCCGCGCGCCCCCGCTTAATGGTGCTTAATTAGCGCGCGCGCTTAACGTAAATGCTTGAGGCCCACTTTATGCCGCCCTACAACTATGGCTGTATTAGTTTAATGATGAGCGCCTGTATAAGGGTATGTGAGTGTGTTTGTATGGGGTCAAGTGCTTACCTTTAATTTGCCATAGATGAAATGCTGCGGTGTCACTACGAAGTGTATGCCGGATATGGCCGTTTCCAATTCACGTGCGTCCTTGACTGGCTTGTGATGGCGTATGTGCGAGGGATTTGTCTAAGATATGACCAGACGGAAGAGAAAAAAACACAAGCAATAAAAAAACGCTTTAAGTAAAGAATGCTGCTGAAGATCATAAGCCATGACATCATGGCGTTATAAAACAAAAGATGCTATCTATGGACTCAGAACGGTTTGACCTAATAAAGGAAACCGGCTAGAAGATAAAAGATTTGCCTAAACTGTAGATAAATAAAAATTTTTTTCTAAATTTAGTTTGTTTCCATAGTTGTTTCCAAATTATTAAAATTTGGATAGAGAAAATAATCCAGGGGCACTATTACATATCCGAATCTTCAGCCAATATCGATGACCTATTTTTTCCATATTTACAAATTCACTGAGAGCATTTACTAATGACTGTAAAGCAAATGTTCAACCATGTAGTTACTTCAAACTTCAGCTTCCTAAGGTTGGTACTTTCTACCATAGAAATTTTTAACATAGAACGGCCGCCAAATAATGTCAAGTCGGGTAGCTCTGAATTGACTTGAATCAATTATTCTAAGTATTGTCCCATGCTTTCATAAGAGAATAGCATACATTCATCTGTTTTTGAACTAAGACGAAAATAGTTCCAAGACTTTCAATTCATACGAATGTTTCCATTGTAGGGACAAATAATTGCCGGATCAGCTCGTATAACCAAGACTTTGTCGCAATCTACGTCTTTGCTAAACTAATAGCTTTTTTCCACAAAAATACCAGTTTTCGTGTCAGAATATTCTCTCTTCAGAAACAACAAAGTTGTAAGTCAAACAAGTGTCCGTATTTTTCAAATCTTAGCGCTCATTCTTCTGCCTTGCAGCACTCTTCTTCAGCTTTGCCAAATTACAATAACTACAATCTTAACATACACGTTTCCTTACTCCTAAAATGTTGTCTCACTTTTTAATGAATGGCTGCTACTTGAAAAAATTTTCGTATTACAAACGATATTACAGAGAACTTTGTAAGATGTTTACATATGTATCTTGCAACTTTTCCGATGAAGAGCGGAAAAAAGGTCGAATTTTATTACATTTCATAAAACCAACTAACAACTTTAAACAATTTCTAAACAATACAAAAACAACTACAAAAACGTAAAATCAAAACCCGTAACAAGAACAACAAACTTTAAATGTATGTTTGTAAGTCTGTGCAAATATTTGATTGCAAAAAAATCACGACTTATTGCCATAAAATAACAAACCACTAAAATTTGAGGCAACACCATCAGGGGAACTGAGGGGGAAAAACCAGGCAAACAAGCGCCAAAAAGTAAGCAAAAAATAGTTGCAAGCCGTTCGCATATGATTTGCAAGGATATTCGAAAAAAATATAGAAAAAGGTACAAGGCGCTTGGCTAGCAGAAATATTTGAAAACCAACAACAATCACAGCAGGAAAACTTTTGCTCGTACAAAAATATGCGCTTAAAAGACGGCAACAGCAATGCGCAAGGACATTAGCCAGAAATTGTGTGTCTGCATGAGCGCTTGTGTATGTGTGCTTGTGTATGTGTGTTAAAGGTGTAAAGCTACGATAAGTGTGTCCAGAAGGGACGCACTCATGCGAGGAAGAAGGGTGAAGTGGAGTAGCTGTGTTGGCTGTAGTTCTGTGCACTTAAAGTCGCTTGCATATGTGTTTGTGTGGTGAGTGCAGAGGCAGCAATACACACAAAACTGCAACATGACATTTACTGGGCGAGGAAGGATGGTCCGGCTTAGCCCTCAATTCGCCTGCTACCAAAGCAATGTCCAATTATTTGCTGCAAAATTAGAAGTCGCGCACACATCAACACCACAACAAACATGCAACAACAATGACAACGACTAAAATATGTGGCCTCTAGCAACAGCAACAGCAGCAGCAGCAGTAGCCGGACCGGAAACCGGAAATGGTGCTCAGCTGTGCTAAAAATAGCGTTTGCAACCGCACAGGATGCTCTGCTGTTCCTGCCCATTTTTTGCATGACATTGCATATTGGTGTGTGTGGACAAAGTTTTTGCCTACACATGCACACATACATGTGCATGCATATAAGTTTGTTTTTGCGATTGTGTGTGTGTGTGCGCGAGCTTGTTTGCTACAAAACAGCGTCTGTGGGAAATTAAAGGAGCCAACTCAACAAAAAGCAACATGCCTTTTTCTGCCCTTGCGCTTCCCGCATGACCCACCCACCCACTGTTTTGGTTGTTTCTGTCATCGTTGCTGTTGAGGTTTTGTATCTGTTTCGCGTAATTTTTGTCTGTATGGCTCTGCCGGGCATTGTAGTTGTTCTGCTCGTTTTGGTCAGCGCACATTAAGGGGCCACGCCTTGTGTAATTATAAGTACCATCATATGAGTGTATGTGATATTAGCAACATTTAGTAATTAGCAATAAAGAATAAGCTGCAAGAGTGTCTAATTTATTGAAATTATTCGATTAGAACAAACATTTAAAATTAGTGAAACCAGAAATTTTTGCATAGACAAATCATGAATTTTCGTGCAGAATAATCGTATACTATATTATTCAGCTATGTTCAAGAAAAGCTTATACATATATACAATTTATTGATCATATAAGCAACTGTCTATTTAAAACTTAATTGTTTTCACAAATTCGTGAACTTTTATTGTCTAAACTCTTTCAGTTCTCATTAGTAGCCAAAAATTTTAAATAATTTGTTCAAACAACGAAAGAAAGAAAAGGCAGAAAATAATTATAAGAATATGCTCGAGCAGAATTGCTATATAATAGTACATATGAAAAGAGAATATCAAAAGGAACGCGAATAAATTTTTGTACATGTGAGCTGTCAAAACGAAGAGCAATTTCAAAAAAATATTGTTGCTCTGTGATTTCCTCAAGTGATGGCATCAACTGAAATACAAGATTTAATGAAATGAAACCATATGAGCTACTGAAGATACCTTTTCGAAGGATATCAATAATTGCGGCCTTCTGGAAAAATCGAGCAAAAAATGTAACAGAGAGAATTTAAATTTCCAAACTAATAGAGGAGGCTTTTTCAATATAATGCTGTTAATGTACTATTTTAAGCCAAGTAAAATGTATGCATTAAAAAAAAGAATAAAGGACATAATTAGTAATTCAAGCGAGTGAAGCGTGTTTGGTAAGCAAAATATGATGAAAATTGAATTTTCAACAACTAAGTTTATTTATTATATTTTCGGTTTGACTCTTCGGAAGGACTTTTAGGATTTGTATAGAAATTTTTTGTATACAAATGTCTCTCTAAAAAGACACGCTGTCACGTTTATTTTAAGAAGTTGACATAGTGAAAAATTCTCGACGCATCCAAAGCATTTAAATAAATGCGATTTTATATATTCAGCGGCCTCAAAAACTGTCTATTTCAGTGTTTTCAGTAGATACAAACCCAGTTAGATGCTATGACGAGGCAACACAAAATTCAATTCCGCGCCTCCCGCAGCTTTATTCGAGTGTTAACGTTAACTGGTTCGCACATATTGACAGTTGAGAGTGCTCGGAATGCCCCTCTCGGGTAGTCCCGCTACTATAGAATTCTAAAATATTTTCGCCCTTGGCTCGCTCGTGAATGCAATTGTGCAAAAATGCAGCAGCCTTTTTATTTGTTGCGCTTTTATTACTCCGCACTCGGCATCCATTTGTTCGCCTTTAAGCGTTATTTCAAAGGGATATCATCATCTGCATGTGCGCATATTTGTATAGCGGAAATTGTGTGCGCTTCCCCGCCAGCAACCGCTCAAAAATTCCCTCATCTACATGCGCATAAATAAGCAAAAGGATTTACTGTGTGTGAGTGTGTGTCGTCACATCGCCATGTCTCAACTGAGTCGTATTTTCGCGTCTCTTGGCGCGCGGCGGCGCTCGTGTGTGGTTATATGTGTGCACATGTCTGTGTGTGTGTGTATGTGAGTGTGTGTTATTGTTAAATCCTTGTTTTATACTTATTTGACATTTTTATTATTTTTATTAGTTGGCACTTGCGGCGCTCATTCAGCTCGAGCTGGCTGGCACTTGCAGCGGCTGCAGTTGCAAGTTCACACACACACAAACACACACAGCCACATTGCCATGGCATGCAATTGAAGTTGTCTGTTTTCCGGCGACATGTTGGCAACAAAAATTTATTTATGCTTCGCCTTTGTTGTTACTCTTTCTCCATCTCTCATTTTGTTTTTGCATGCAAATTTGTTGCTATACAACTACTAACATATTCATGTGCAATGCACGCACAGTCACACTCGTGTGTATGTATATGTGAGCTGTGTGAGAGAATGCGACTCACTATATATGCATCTACATATATATATTTTTTATTGCAATGGAAGCTTATTAAGAATGCATAAAGACATTGATCACTTGCAAAGAAAATGGAAGTGATGCAGAGAGAATTGTCGTTGTTTTTTTAAAGAGTGTCTGAAAACTTCAACTTCATTTTTTGAAAGTGCTTGTTTTTTCAGTTGCACTTAAATCTCGAGAGTAAAAGCCTAGTAAGCTCGGCAACGCTACAATATAAACGCACTGAGCATAATCTGCGCTTTGCTAATATGATCAATCGAATGCTGAACTATCCACACAAATTGAGCAGCCCATAGCTGCCGAAAGAAATTGATTAGTTTGAGGAATCCATAAACCTAACCTGCAATACAGAAGAGTAGAGCTAGAGAAGTACACATTATGGAGAATAAGAGATACTACAAAGCCTTTCCAGATGCCCAGATTACGAATTTAATCTTTAGACACCGCATTGCTTTGGAAGATCTAAAATTTCATATGGATTTTAGATTCACTGTTTCAAAGGTTCAAAGCTTCAACAAGGTAGCCTATTTTCAAAGAGAGTCTTCACGCTTTCGCAGGCAGGCTTTCGACTTTAAGCAGGTACCCAAAGGGATTTATAAATCTGTAGAGGTATTATATGTATAGCCTCTTCATAACCAGATCTCAATTGCACAATTTTTATACATTATTTCTTCACCAGTGATACCATTCTTCAGCTCTCTATTTGCAACATTATTAGTCGTCATTATTAAAGAAACTCTTTCGGCGCTTGATATATTGAATGCCAATTCGCTTCGCTCTCCTACCTTTGAAACTGAATATTGGTAGACGAGCTTTTTTTGAGCTTCAAAGACATTGCCTCGATGCTACAGAATTCGTTTCGGCACTAAATTGCATGTTATCAATTTATATATCCGCAATATGAAGAACTAATATACGTATTGCTTCCCCGCTACGAGAAAAGGACAAACTTGAAAAGCATTTCCTGCTATTTCAACGCACACATGCAAAAGCAATTAAATCTGCTGGCTTTTGGAAATTCACTGAGGGACCGACGAATAAATGAATTGCTGGATGAACACGAAATTGCAATCGCAACTTTGGCGAGCGTGGCGCCGCTTCATGCCGCCATCAAACTCTATGAAATATTTGGCAGTTATTAGCCAAGAGTACTAACCGCAACACAGTTGTGACTTATGTATTTGTGTTTGTGTTTCTGCATGTGGAATCCTTGCTGTATAGATATATTGATGTTTGAATCGTAGTTCCGATTACAGGCAAAGCTAAGGGGAATTCTAGAAACCATATGCTTACAAAAAAGCCAGTGTGGCACCGAAGCATATTTAAACTTAATTTAATCTATATTTTATATTTTTCATAACTGAAAATACCAGCATATTTTTAAAAAAAGTCTCTCAGAAAAATATCTTTTAAGTATAATTTGTGTTGTTTTATTTGAAAGAGAAAACAGTTCCTTTGCAAAAAGAAAATGAGCTCATCCATATATTTCGATATTTTATCATCCAAGAGATGAAGAGTTACTTTATATAGTCATACTCACACTGACATAAATATAAATATTAGAAAATTTGTGAAACTTTGAACCCAATAGCAAATTTCTGCTTTTTTGCCAATATTTCTGCAGTGTAAAGCTTTCAGCTGCTGCCACCACTGGCGGAAAATTAGTCTCTGCTCAAAAGTCAAAGCAAAATTTGGCAATATGCAAATTTTGCATAAAATTTTCTATGTGAGCTATTTGCTCTTTGATAACCAAACATGCAGCATTAAATATTCTACAACCAGCCACCAGCCGCCCGCCTAATTAATGCACAGCAACTATATACAACTGCTTTGAAACTTATGCGCTGAAATGTTTAGCAGCCCCATTTGCGGAATAGAGGGAAAGGCATTATTTTCACTCACCTCATAACCATTTATGGTCCATGTTAAATTGGCCGCCGGTTTGGAGTGGCGTGACGTGCAATTACCACGCACAATGTCGCCGACGTGATAGCGCGGACGTATGCCAGTTATAACGGGCTCCTTTCCCGGTACTTCTGAAACGAGAGGGTTGTCATAGTAATTAGAATAATGTTGCCATGTCAGCGTGAATGGATGGCCAACGTTAATCGCCATGGCTGTGATGATTTTTGTGGTTAAATTGCGCTACAATAGCATCATTAGAGGCAGGATGCTTGTTGTTGTTATTGCTGTTTTTATTATAATTGTTGTTGTGATTACGTGGCAATTTTTAATGTGTTTTCAACAGTTTTGTTTGTTGGCTTTTCTAATATGTTGAGCTTATGTTGGGAAATTTGAATATGTATTTTAGCTTAGCATGCTTTTGGGCACGCCATTAAAGGAAACACAGAAGTGGTATTCTGTAGGCTTGGTATTGGAATTGTTAAAAGACCCTTGTTGCGAGCCGCAACCGCTAATTGGATCTATTGTGCTGGGCCATATTTAACCCAGTTGTGTTAACAAAAACAAACTACAGTTGCTACCTGCTCGCTGTTCCTCTATTTTGTTATTTTTCAGAGCATATGTATATCCTTCTGCCAGTACAGTTGCCCTACTTCGTGAATACTCTCAATATTTCTACAAGCGAATAAGTAAGTCATTTTAATTCTTAGAATTTATTGCCAAACTGTTTCAATTAGTATGCTAAAAAAATGTAAGGAGTGCAACTTTTGATGCCTCAAATGATGTTCTGCAGAGAATATTGAGTATCACTTCAACCCAACTCAAATGAATTGCATACTTTTGGTCGTTGCTTGAAGGACAATATCGAAAGTGTTGCAAAATCTCATTTAATCGACTGCTTTTTAACAATTTCTACCGAAGCAAATAGTTGCCCTGATTCCAATTACAGTTTCGTCCCTTGTTGAAACTTTTCGCATTTCAACCTGCTTCCATCTCTTCTCTAATGCTTCCGGGCCGTTCGCTACCGACTGAATTACGGCAAAGCTATTCATTAGCACTTGTACTATTAACGCTTAATTATTACCACTCTCGAATTTTCCGCAGCCAAAGTGGCAGGGCAGTAACGCCAACAGTAAAATGTAAACTTTTCACTTGTGCACCTAAAATTATGCAAAACTTCTGGGCAAAAATTATGAAAAGTACAGAGCGCTGGCTGCAACACTACAAGCGCTCTCACACACATACACACACTCATATATAGAGGCACAATTGCATTCGCAGAAGAGCGCTAGCTAAACAAATAAAAGTACACCTAAAAGTAGACAATGCAAAATTAATGTATATAATTGTGTGAGTGTGTGTGAATGCGCTAACCAAAAATGGCAAACTTTATGCTGACAGTCGTACTTTTTTGCTGCTCCCATTAACTTTCTACTGCCACCGATGTCGATTACATTAGAGCGAGCTCTCGAAGTGGGAGCGGGTTAAAGAGCGCAGCGCAAAGAGCTCGAGGAGCAGCGAAAGTGTCAGTTTTATGTAGCAAGAAAAAGGTTTGCTTGGCATTAATGACAGTTTTATCATTTTTACTAAACTTTTCTGCCATCAACACAAATGCATGATGAGGGTGTGGCATATGTGTGTGTGTGTGCGAATATATGTAAGTCAGCTTGTGTGTGAACATCATCGCCATTTTATATGATTTTAGCGTTTGTCTTCACTGCGGTAAGAGTACAGAAGCTTAATTAAAAAACTATTAAGAGTGTTACGACAAGCAAAGCGGGTGTGAGCAGAAAGAAGCGTGTGACAAAGAGGGTACTAGAAAAGAAGCGGCATAGGAAAGCAGAGCAAGGAATAAAGTGCAAATGTGCACTTGGAATGCAAATTAAGCAAACCTTTGCACGGCTTGAGAGTTACGACCTGCGTGTGTGAATAAGGTGTATGTGTGCAATGAGAAAGCGTGGATTTAGGAGTGTAATATGAGAGACCGGGGTATGTAGTTTTTGATAAATGAAGTTCCTAAAATGAATCATGAAATTCTGAACGATTTGCTTAGATGAATATTTTTAACTATTTGAATTTTAGATTTGTCAATTTTCCACAATATTTATTTCCATATAAAGTGAATATTAAACATATTCATTAAGTGACTAAAAGTATGCTTATTTTTCCTTAAATATAAAAAGCATCCACATCAGTATCAGTCAAATAATGCGCACAAATAGAGCTCTCTTTATCCACCTTAACAATATTATTCTAGCATACACATTAGGCCATGGTGTTTACAGTCGAGAGAAGAAATTCTTCATGCTGAATCGTCAGCTGTTTAAAGGTATGCTTCTTTTTTGTAAGAATTCCAAATGCTTCAAAAATTATGTTTGGTTTGTTAACGTAAATCGAATTAATTATTTTTTAAACTATTTTATATCAATTTTTTCCTTCTTTTTATTTTAAACATTTTCAATATTTGCTTTAAATTTTCTGCTTGCCTTATTTTCAGTCTACTTTTTCAGAGCATATTTAAACCTCCCTCAACCATATCCTTAACTTCTTCAGAGCGACAGTCCTTTCTTGCTCCCATAGACGTAAGTGGTCATAATTCGCCATGCTAAGTAGAAATTCCACGCTCAGGGACGGCTTGACCTGGCCTCTATTATTTTGCCATAAATCCTTGTGCATAAATTCTCAGCGTACCCTCGTCGCAATTAACTGCAGAAGCACTTATCTGCCGCTGTTACTACCGTACCGCAATACCAACACATACCGAAACAGACCTACACACACAGACACATACAATCGCCATGGCCACTGCCATTGCCACAGCGACCGCCGCCAAAGCAAAAGGCATTGTCTCAGCAGCAAATTGCGCACATAATCTGAATGTGCTTTTGTTCCGCCACTAACACCAACACACATCTACTACATGCAGCACTACACGACTACATTCCAATTTAGTATGCACTAAAATAGTCGTCGTCCTGCGCATTCTTGTCGCTGTCTCTTATTAAACGTGGCCAGGTATGCTCTTCTTTTATGCTTCCTCCATAAATACCAAGGTAAATGCAATACTAATATCTTTTCCGGCATTACAAACCTCCCTTGAAACCCCCTCAAACTACATGCAAGGTAGCGGCTAGCATTTCTAGCGTGTTAGCATTAAAATAATTATTTTTATTTTTGCTTTTATCTCGCGTGTTTTGTTTGTTCGTTCTTACGCAATTTCTTTCGGAATTCCTTGGATCGGTTTAATGTTGAGGCAGTATTTAGCAGAGAGAATTAAATATTAATTACTTGAAATTTTTATATTTACGAGCTATTTTGTGCAATATTTTTACTAACCACAACTATTCGCTGAATTACGAAATCAAATCATATACCAGTGGCCACAAACCATAAAACGTCCTAACTCGAGTAAGTACAAAATTTAGTTATCAATGCCATCATGTTCATAGCTTTTACATATGTACATATACTGCAGTGAGAATTCGAAATTTTAAACTGTTCTCCTTAACAAATTTAAAATCGGACTTAGGCGGTTATGACTTGTGACCACAGATATATATTTTTTTCTTTTCTATGTTGCTTTGTGCGCCGCGGTGGCTCAGTAGGTTAAGTGCTTGGTCGTTGACGTGGAGGACCTGGGTTCAACTCCCGGTCCGGTAACATCTTATTCAAAGAAAATTTGTTTTCAAATTGTTTCTTTGCGCGGCGCCACTTCTCGCGATGAATTGGCAATTCTCCGAGAATATTCTTTGCCATGAAAAGCTTTTCAAACCCGTTCGGGTTCGGTTAATGTAGGTCCCGTTGATTTGTGAAGAATATGACAAGCACACACAAGTTAATGCGAGAAAGCTAGGCGTAAGCCCACAAGGGCTGTTGCGCCAATCAATTATTAATTATATATGTTGCTTTGTTCTAAAATGTAAAATGCCTTCGGTATGTCTGTACATTGTAATAGATGAACCAATTTCAAGTCCTCTACAGGATGCAATTAGTCACAACTAGTTTCTTTGCCAATTAAATTTTTCGTCATTAAGTTAAGTAATTTACCTTATAGAACCGATATAAGCTCATATACTTACTAGTGTAACGCCTTCTATAGATTACAATTACAGCTCTAGTCACTCATTTCGAGAACTGGCCATACATATTTTTGTCACTTTTTCAACATTGCAATAGCTTAAATTTTGAGTAAAAGGGGATAAACATTTCAGCACAATGCCTTCTTGCATGCTGGTAAATTTTCTTATTTTAAAAAATATGGTATATAAATTGTGCCTGTATCAAATAGAAATCAAATATCAATTGTGCGAGTTCCGAATTGTGAAGCTCTATTTTTTCTATTTCTTTATCAATTGTGAACGATAAAATTTCTGTTTCACATTAGAAGAGGTTCAAGAGGTTCACCAAAATCGCACACCCAATTGGCCAAATATCTGTCAGAAAAGAACAACAACAACAAGTTGTTCTTGTTGTTTTGCAGAAAGGCGATTAGAAACTCGCTCATACTTAACATTTTATCATCAGGCTAATATAAACTATAATTCTCTGCCAAAGCCGCCAACTTTCTACACTTCACTAAATTGCCACTTGTGCCAATTGTTCTTTATACACTTCTACGGCACTACCTCACTCAAGCGCAAATTATCTCTCTCTCTCTCATTTAAAGCTACAAAAATTCGCTTTTAAAACCTTTGTTTTTCCTGTATCCTCACACCTACACACATCAGCACTCTGCTACACCAGCACATGTATGTGCACCTAATGTCACATCATATTCCTTCATTCTGTCACTTAATTCTGAGGATTCCTTATCGTGCTCTTTTTTTTCTCATTTTATATCTGTTTTTCTCATACCCAAGCTGTTATTCTCAGCACAATTTTATACTTTACTCAGTTTCTACAGTTTTTATACCTTCCTGGCGACTTCTTGCACCGTTATTTCTTTATTTACGTTACGCTGAGGCGTCTTGGACTGTCAAGGATATGACTCTCCTTTATGTTCATGTTGTCAGACTGACGCCAAGATGTCGCCCAGCATCTCAAGTTTATTTTCGTACATTTGCTTTGGCTGCGTTTGAGCGCCGCTTGCTCGGTTGCTTGGCTGAGTTAACTTAACTGGTTCATTGGTCTGGCTGTATGGTTGGTTGGTTGGTTGGTTGGCTTCCTCGATTGGCTTAAATGTTTAAAATGGTCAACTTGAGTTGGTTGCTTCGGCATGACCAAAGCAAAGTAATAAAATTGAATTGTGCAGAATTAGACAGTATCGAAACTAAGTTGAGGTACATATGACTGTGTGCCATTTGTTGGTGCATGCTTAGAAGTCTAGCAGAGAGAAAAATTTTGCTTCTAAAGTGGTCCACATATCTGTACATTGCCATATCTCTACATAATTAATGAAAATATTTTTTAAATACTAATCCGTCAATCGATCTTGTTGAATTTCCTATTTAATCCAATTTAATGAAAATCACATGAACCATTTTGGTTTTATAGAAATGGTTTCAAAAGACCCGTAGCACAGCTGCCAGCTGCTTAGCAGTAGAATAATATTATATTTCTTATATTTCTGTTAGCCTGTATGAATTGAAACAAATTCTAGGCTTTTCGTAAAACTATAAACAAAAAACAAATGAACTGGAAAAGGTTTGCTTTTATCAATTTCAATTTGTTAATTTTCAATAGGTTCAAAATATCGATTTTAGTTTAGATTTCGAAATAATAAGGATGTATATTTTAGTTACGATTCCATTTTCAAGCGCTCTTAAAAGCCTTTAATAACATGCTCTCTTCGCACAAGCTTTTCTGTTCTATTTAATGTACCACTCAAGTCACTTCCACATTAAATTTCAAATAAATTTACTTACCAACCACTTCCAACTCGCCGGCCGAAATTAGCGTGTGAAACGAAGGCGCATCCGCGGAAACCTCGCAACTGTACTTGCCCGTTGTGGCCAAGTTGACCGCTTCCAACACTAGTTGACTCTCGTTCGAGGCAGCGCGCTGAAAATTCAGAAGAAAAAAATCGCTTGAGTCAAGGTATTCAAATTACAAAAGAACCCACTAAAAGCGAGAAAAGCAAATGGCAGAACAAAAGCCACGAAGGCACACGAAAATTTTTACAAAAATTAAGCGCTATTGTGCTGACTTCCGCTTCCGCTGAATATGCATGCAAAGCCCGAAATAAGCTGCACTAATACCAACACCACAGGCCAGCCGCCAAACCAAGCTAATGAAGCAGCAGATACCATGGAAGCGTTGGTGAAAAAGCACGCACACACACACACACACAAACGCATTTGTTTGCTTACTCGCTAATGGGTTTGGCGGTTTCTTTGCTAGCTGCACTAACACTGCCACACACACATGCACACAAACGCACTCACGGCAGCGCCAACGACGTAGATCATGTTAAAAAATGCAAACTGGCCATAATTCATGACAGCATTTAAGGCGCATATAAAATATTCGGCTAAGCCATGCACAAGCGCTGCCCCGCCAACGCTCCGCATGCTCGCTCTGCTGCTGCCATGTTCGCATGGCAGCCTTGCATGCCACACATTAGGCAACCTCAAGAACAAACTGTTGCATCGCCAGCAAAGCACAGCGACCCAAAAGTGCAGCGTGCGGAGTAAAGCAAAGAAACAGCGAGCGAGGGGAAACAGGGAGGGGGCTTACGCTATGTGATATGAGAGGCAGCCCAATATAAGTGTGAGTCGTGTGGGCGCATTTGCTCTTATGCGAGCATAGCAAAATTAGTATGCCTGCATGGAAGCATGTATGTGTGTGTGTGTGTGTGTGTGTGTGTGTGTGTGTGTGTGCGAGACATCATACGTGCAAGTATTTGCGGCAGTGTGTGTGTGTGAGTGGTTGCGCTGGCAAATTTGCAGAGATTGCAAAAAATGAGTAATGTTTCAGCTGCTGCAGCTGATAGCGGCGCGTTTAAGTTGAACTTTGGCTCTGTGCAAAATGTGGCAAGCATGGCTTCTTGCAGTCCTGCAGTCTCTTGAAAGATGTGCGAATTTAAATATCAGAAATTTCTACGCCGCCATTTGCATCTTGAGCGAGCGAGCTGCAGCAGTTTTCAAAGGCATAATTTAGTTTTTATAGCATACTTTTAGGAAGCGCTAATATTATTTTTATTATGATTTCATCAAGGTGAAAGCGTTTTTGCTTTTGGCTTTCCCCCTTCTTTATTCAATTCTTTTAAATTTTAATTAATTCCAGTTTCTCATGCTTCTTCTATGGTCGCATGTAGATATATAAACTATAGCTTAAAAATTTAGCTCAGCCCCTAAAAACACATGGCAAAGTGGAGCGGACAGTGAAAATAAAACACGACATAATACTTAACGGTAATCCCGGGAGGGTTGAAGTCTCGCACTGACTGAGGCTTTCGATGCTTCCAACCTCATTAAAAAAAGTGTATATAAATATAATTTTAATGTCAATTGAAATTGAGTGTTATTAGTGCAACTTAAGCAAAAGGGAAAGCAGAAGGACTTTATTATCTAAATTTTTTTTTGATTTCACGTTAACACTTTGAGTGGCTATATCTTTTACACAACATACTTTAAGGCGACAATTAAGTATAATGCTTTTCTTAGCATAGTTTTCCTGAAATTAAAAAGTAGACGCATTTTTATTGAAGAGTGCATCTTAGAGATACTTCAAGACTTTTCTGAGCTCCTGCTAAGTGTCAGACCGCTGCATTAACAGTGTCCTTTCCCATTCGTACAATGCCGCCCTTGTCTATGAGCGGCCATGGCCTGAGCAAAAAGAAAGCCCACTTACGGTGCCCCGCAATCGAGTTGTTTTAGAGCGCCTGTCTTTTCAGGGCTAGCACAGATTTCGAAACTAGGTATCAAGCCTCTTTGGAAATTTGTGAAATACACTCAAATTCTGACAGATCACTATTTTGACCACTGCTAAACGGAACTCTAACTGGCATCGCTAAGGATCCAACAGGGTATATGCGTGGCCTTTTCAGGCAGCCAGCATAACCTAACCTAACATAAGGTGCTCAGCAGATTCAAAATTCCTACAATTTCTATTATCTGAAAACTATCTTTTCTTAATTTGTAACATTTTGCTAGCATTTGCAATATTTGTTAAAAGAACAGCACTTGTAATAAAAGTCCTTTGTAAATTTACAACCATGGCCAAATATTTGTTTAATTGTAGCAATAATTCATGGCTGCACCCTTAGTTATTTTTAACTTGTGCCTTGTCCTTTGTCCCCTGCCACACTCCACATACCACAGTCACTTGTTTTGCTTTACTACTTTACTTTGTAGTCAGTAGTTAAACAGACGCAGAGGAGCCACCTCCACTGCATTACATTTACAGTTCATTTGCCCGGGCAAAGTAAATATTGCAAAGTCAAGCAAAACATTCATTAGACGCATAACAAAAACATGTTGCCACCAAACAATAATAACTCACAACAACAATAAACAAATCAGCGCGCTGACAAAAACCAAATACGTAGCTTAACATAAACACAAGCACACACACACACACACATACATATACCAGAGCCTGCAGTTTTCAAAGCGCCTGCATTTAAATTAATACGACCCAATAAACTGCTCGCCCCGCTCACTCCTTTGACGTTGGCTGTCACTACTTTTTAGCCTTGGCGCCGAGTGTGCCACTTCATTGGGCTTTTATGGCTCAACTTCAGGTTCAGCTTGCTGACTATAATAACAACAACAACTACTACTACTACGAGTTTCGGGTTACAGGCATGAATATGGCTCCTGCTAATTAATACGAAATAGTTTCATGCAGATAAACGTATTTCTTTGACGGTAGGACATCGTCCATATGAATGCCATAATCGTATGCATATTTATACAAACGAATTCATATAGTACCACCATCCCAGCCAAACTCATATACTCATACATAGACATATCCTGTGACGGTGTTCGAAGGGCAAACTTTCGAAAATGTTCTGTTTGTGTGCTGAGATTTCATTTATTACGCTGCTGCTTGTTCCGTTGTCTGTATCCGGTGAAAAGCTTGCGCTGCTCGTCCTCATAGCAGGCAGGCAAGTCGGCAGCGGCAGCGGCAGCACATAATCTTTTCCTGTTGTCCGTACTTTATGGCCAAACATATGAAAGTGCTAATTTTCTGGGCATTTAAACTATAAAGCGTAGCAAAACTTTGTATGCGCCTCTTCTCTGGCTTCCCCTGCCGCCACTCTACGTCCCACTTAGAAGCAGAGGGTCCTGCAGTAGTGTTGGCAGCGGAAGTAACAAGCTGTGCCACCAAAAGTGTGCAAAGGAAGTTTCCACATATACATACATATGTTCAAGCAAAGCCATTGATAAAAACTTTGAGGAAGTTGAGTGTGTATGTGTAGGTATAACTGTGTCTGAGTGTTTATATAAGTTGTATTTAGGTTCGTCTAACAAATTTTATGTGGAATTAATGCTAAAGGTTAATTGTGAACTGGAGATTAACAAATGTCTGGTAATTTGTAGAAAGCGGCTACTGACAAAAGTAAGTAAGTCAATGTTTTAGTATAGAACAATAAATATTGATGCTAAAATGAAAACGAAATCAAGTAAAACTATAAGAGGAGTATCAGCAAGGCCATCTAAATAACGATTACACTAAGGATCACATGGTAAGTTGGAATGTATATTCTCATTAGTTGAAGATTCAAAATTACATCAGAAAAATTAAGGAATAATTTTAATGTAGAAAAAACAGTAGGAAAAAATTTCAATAAATCCTACGGGAGGGGAGGGGAGTTGTAAAGTTTGGACACAGTATGAACAACCGTATAAAGATCAGAACGAAGATCTAAATAAAGATCAGAATAGAAATTGAAATGAAAGTTATTGTGATATTTGAAACATAGAGAAAACTAAATATTTAATCGTCCTTGAGAAGGAAGATTGATAAGAAAATGCTATGCTTATCAGTACAATGGACAAAAATCTGTCTGTGTTATGGTAAATTTTTTGATTCCAACAAAGCAAAGTAGTGATCAAAAAATTTAAGGCAATAAATGAATAAGAGCAAGAACTCAAGAAATTTGGGCGACGATATTTTCACGATATCAAAATAAAATTTAATGGCGCCAAAGCACATATCGTTGCAAGCTGTACCATCTGCTAAGGAAACGTATTAAAATTTAATGCAGACATGGATTGCAGCAACAACAACAGCAGACAAGAAGTCAAAACACTTTCCAAATATCATGTAACGTCGCTGAAGCTACAAAGAAAACAAAAAACAATATTGAAAGAGTCAGTGCTGCAATGACACAACAGCAACAACGTGTTGGGAGGGGAGAGCGGACAAAAGGCGGGGAACTGCAGCAGCAACGATGCACTGGAACGCGGAAGATGTTGTAGACATGGAGCAGGTGCAAAATAGCGTGAAACTGCAGTCCTATTCAGAACAGCAGCACAACTGAGCGCCTCAAAATATGCAACAGATAATTTTCGAGGCGAAAAGTGCAAGCTACACAGAGCGCGAGAAAGTGTGAAAGGTTGAAATGGAGGGCAACAAGTAAGGAATGCGGAAAACGACAAAAAGTGGAACAGTAGTGTCGAAAATTTCAACGCGTTTCATATGCAAAAAGAACGGTAAGGGACAAAAGCAACGAAAAGTATTAACGAAATGCAAAAAGTAAGAAGAAGCACAAAAAGCTTTTTGATTATGCATGAAAAGGGATGCCGACTTGTGCCAGAAATTTGGTGCAGTGACGCCGCAGCACGCGTTGAATGCAGCTGTGAGCTTGCAATGCACGCGGCGCATAATTTGGAACTTAACTTAAGGCAGAGAGAGGAGTGCGGCGAATTCACGTAGCCTCACAGTTGGGCAAGTATGAGAGCCGGTGTAGCAAATCTTAATGAGTTGTATGCGTTTTAAAAGGACTGAATCACTTAAATTTTAAAATGAAATCCCTCAAGTTATTCCTCAAAGAACTCAATAAAATTTTCTTTAAAAATATCGAAAAAGACAAAACTGAGACAAAGAAAGATGCTTCCAGATGAAAACGAATTTTCGGTGGCTTAATTTCTGAAGCCCCAAAGATCATTACAATTTTAATTAAACAAATTCAATTGAATTATCATAATTTTCCAGTAAGTGGAATAACACGGAATTCCAAAATTGAGAGAAAGACCAAATTCAAGGCATATGTTGTTATTGGTTTTGAATTAAAAATCCTGAGAATGTATCAAAATTAACAGCAAAAAAATTATGATAAATTCCCAAAAAAATCTGCATAAATTTGTTTACTATTTTTAGCTGGCCAATAAGATTAGCAAAATAAATCTGAAACCCGAAAATGTATCAAAAAGATGCAAATATCAAATAAATTTTTATAAATTCTAAAAAAATTTCGAACGAGTGAATCGACGCGTCCAGGGCCGATCATTTT
This sequence comes from Neria commutata, assembly GCA_963457695.1. Classification (NCBI taxonomy): domain Eukaryota; kingdom Metazoa; phylum Arthropoda; class Insecta; order Diptera; family Micropezidae; genus Neria; species Neria commutata. Next base: position 50,508,283 of record OY735246.1, read on the forward strand.
TGTTCAAAACCTTAAGAAAATTAGGATCTAAAAAATCGTAAATCCATTAGAAAAGCTCGAAAGTTAATTCTTCCTGGGGTTACTTTCATATGAAAATGAGCAGCTAGTGATGCTTCTCTGTAAGCACTCTCTCTCCCCCACATTCAGCTGCTGCAACCACTCGGTAAAATTGGCGCATTTGTTGACAGCTCGCAATTAAAAGCCGCAATTTCAATGCCATTTGCAATAACCATCAACATGCGGCAACAGTTTTTAGCGCCGCCGCCAAGTGCAAATGAGAAATTCCTGAAATGCCACGAGAAGCCGTCGCACTTGGCCTTTTGCCGGCACCAATGAATATTTTAAGTCATAAAACAAGTTTCGGCCGTCAGGCAGCCACCGACTCCGGCAACGCCGCAACCGCAGCCAAAAGCCAATAGAAGGGTTTAAATGCTGCCGCCATTTAGGCGAAGAGCACATAAAACTTTTTTGCGCCGCCGCCATTGTTGTTGCGAAATGGCGAAATTGCGCCAAAGCCTGAAAGTATGCTTCGGTATTTGTGGTTTTTGAATGTGCGCAAAAGTTTTTGGTGAATGGCACGAAAGTGCGCGCTTGCTTAATGTTGCATTCCGCCTTGTTGTTGTTGATATTGTTGTTATTGTTGTAGTGGTTGACATTTGTGACACACCCGCTGCCACATACACGCACACACACACACACACACACACACAAATACAACGAATATTGTGCGCTTATTGCCCAAACATAAAATAAAAGCAAAAGTTTGGCATACTTTTAGGCGTTAAGCAGCGGCTGTGTAGTGAACTTACCTCGACTTTGACGCCTGTGAATTGAAAGACCTTCATGGCGAGCGCGTCCTTGGGCGTAAAGCTGTAGAACTCCCGCCGGCCCTTGTACCATTTGACAGAATAGAGCGTGTCGCCCTCCAGATCGTAGGCGCATTTGAGTACGGCCTTTTCGCCGCGCCGCACCGCATGCGGTATGTTCACGCGCACATCGCGCAAACAGCTGACGAACTCTGCAAAGAGGATGAAGGGGGCAAAAGGCTTAAAGTTAGATTTGAGTGATAACAAAGGGAAATTAGTTTCGAACTTAGTTCGAATGTGGCATATGGCAAATTTTGTAAAAACCAAAATTTCCTCAAAGAAGCAGTTGAGAAAAATATTTCTAAAAAAATATCGCTAATTTATAATTTTTCATTAGTGGATATTTTTTCTGCGCCAATTACCCGTCTCAAATAACCAAGGAATATTAACGAGCTATGCTACGATTAGGGAGCGCTCAAATTAGGGGGGTGAGATATGCCAAAATCAGAGTTGCCTTCGGTAAGCAAAAAATGTTTGGTTGCAACGTTTAGTATTTGTTCCCAAAGTTAAAAAGTATGTACAAGTTTTTTTAAACTCCATTCGCGTAGCGAATATTTTATAATTAGAAGCAAAACCTTTTTTTACCAGTATGTATTTTCAATAGTAAGGAAAGTATGTACGTTCTTACGTTACCGACCTGAATATTCGGGAACGAAGCGCGAAAACACAAAATCAAATGTAACTTTATCAGCTGTTCAGATAGAGATGGCAAACTTTGTGAGGGATATTTATGCTAGTTATGGGTTAGTTTTTACTAATAAACAGTTATGTCCGATGACTCCTTCATACCGAAATCGCCTTTGACGAATGTGCCCCAAGGACGAAGGTACCCCCCTCTCCCCTACGTAGCACATCTCTACAATAGCTTTGTCAAATAACTAAATTTTTTCATAAGTAAATGAATTCTCATCTGCACACAAAGCCAGCAAAATACACTTTAGATCACTAACAAAGAACCTTAAAATATTTTACAAATAAAAGTTCACTTTTCGATTGTATAACATGATGTCTATAAAGCACTTCAAGTCAATAACAAAACCGAAAATCAGTTTTTTTTTAACTTTTTTACACAAGCGTCTGTACTAAATTTGAAAATTTGTAGCTCCGATTGAGTTAACATTACAATCACTCTCAACTAGTTTTCGGCGCACCTAGACAGATTATAACAAGACTAAGGCACTTACATACCAAATGCCAACTCCCAAAAGAGCTCAAGCAAAGCATCTGCGTACCTCCTCACCCTCTTTCTAACATACACAATTAACTACAGCAAGTAGGACACATTAAGGCGACGCCAGAAATATCTATATTAATGCTCAGTCAATACAATTATTTTTCACAAACAGACAACAAGCACAAATTTGTCTGAATTTAAGCGTTTCGACTTACAATTCAAAGCCAACATGATTAATTTGTCGCTTTATTGAGTTTGTTTGTTTTGCCTGTGATTGCGCTCTACCGTTGCCTACTGCCAGGCGTGGAGGCATTTTTTGTCATTGCCTATCGTCACCGTCAACGTCGTTTTGCTGCCCAACAACCAGGCCAGCATATCTATTATTTATTGACAAAATATTTTTTCGGGGCGTGTTGATTGGCCTTCATCAGCAGAAATTCGCCGCAGACGAAAAGTTTGTCTGTGCTTTGACACGAATTGAATTTCAATAATACCCAGAAAAAAAAATATGCCTCGGCAGTCTGCGCCCGCAGGCGAATAATGGCATTGAAGGTGGGCCTGTGCGGCGACGGGTAATTAAGCTGAGACATGCAAACGAGCAAAGTCGAGTAAAAGCTTTTTAATTTGTGACAGTATGACAAAAGCATTGCTATTTTCTGTGTGTTTGTTTGTGTGCAAAATATGCGCCCTAAGTAGCGCAAATTTAAGTGCATACTTTCAGGTTCATTATGAATGAAATTGTATGGCATACATTTCAATAGAATTATTGCAAAATGCTTGGGCGCATTTAACAAGGGAATTTATTTGCTTTTTTAAAGAAATATTGGCGCGTATTGAATTGTTTCCCCCTTTGTAAGAAAAATTAATAATTGCTTAATACCTTCATTATTCTTACATAAAATGTTCCAATAAAAACATTGTATTACTTTTCTATAGCCACATTATGCGAAAAATTACAGCAGCCTTTTACATATCAAATGCATTTGCATTAAATCAGAGTTTTGCAACTTCCTCCTAACTTTTTGTTGTAAAGCAAATATTTACAGTGTAACTCAAAACTAACTTTTTCGCTTAAGTAACTAAAAAATACAACAAAATTTTGTTGCAGCAGAAACACTCAATTTTTTGCATTAAAAGTGTATGCTACACCCAAAATGACTGACTGGACGAGCAAAAGAGCACAAGACTGCAGCCTAAGGCGACGCTGAGCAGCCAGTTGAAGAAGGTCGGACGGGGTAAGTGGTAGCAGTTTGAATAGTGGTGCTGAAGCAGCACTGATTTGAAATTCATGTTGACTCAGCTGAAGTGAAGTGAGCAGAATTTCACTTCCGAACATTTTCTCTATAGGGAAAGCCAGATAATTGTATGTATGTGTGTATGTGTGGTTGCATGAAATTAGTTATAAAATTATTTAAGGCAATTCATGGCAGAGGCAGTAGAAAAGAAGCAGAAAAGTGCAGCCACAGTTTGCGCTGGCAAATACTCAGAATCGGCTTAATTAAGCTGCAATGCCATAAAACTTTTCCAAAAAAGAAACACGACAATTTATTCGAAAATGCTTTTTAGAAACCATTTTTGAACAGAGAGAGGAGAAGTGCGAATACGCTAGCTAGTCATGTCGAAGACTGAGGCTACTAGTTTTGTTAACTGAAAGGTGACACTATAAATATGATCTGTTATTTTTGAAAGTGGTATAAATGCACTTTCTGTTATTGGGAGGCCTTCAAATGTTTACATTTCACTCTCAGTGTAAATACTGTAAAGAGCTAAAACTTTCATCTGCCAAATAAATACTAGAATCTAATATTTTTTACAAAAAAATGTTTGCCTATAAAAAGATCATAAAAAGTTTTATCTATAACTGCCATTATCTACATTTTTGTAAAAAATGGACTTATACCACTTTCAAAAATAACAGCTCATCTATTTTTGGCAATTACAACAAATAAATCAGCCAGTTATTGCCAGTGATAAACATTCATTTTAGTTCGACACTGCCGACAGTTGGAAGATATTTGATTTAACGTCCTTTTATTTCGCTGGTAACAGTGAACAAAATTTCCCTTTTAACTAACTTTAGTATCATTGGCATTAAAAACAACATCAGTGCGCCACAAAAAAATTTTTTAAATAACATGAAATTAGAGTAGAAAAAAAACATATCAGACTAGCGAAAGGAATAAAGAAAAATTTTGCATAACAACTAAAATTTAGGGAGTAATTCTATTTTAGTGACCAGTTAAAAGCAGTTTAGCTTAAGCACCGAACAATTTATAAAACTTTTTGACTGCTCGTATACAAAAATATGCACACACATGCGCCGTGTATTTGCCATTGTGTGAGTGCGTATGTTTTTAATGAAAATGTGCCATGATGGAATTGAGACATTAACAAAGAGCCAACAATAGCAATAACAACAATAGCAACAGCAACAAAGACAACGACAACGACAATAACAAACAAGTAACAACAACAGCAGTTAAAAGCAAAAATAATTGCTTCAAAAAAAAAGCAAAGCAAAACAGGACAAAACTGCGGAAACAGTGAATAAATGATCGCCATAAGCGCTGAGCGAAATTTTAATTGTTCGCAACAGACACACAAGCATACACACTAACACGCACACACACACACACAGGCATATATGTGGAGCGCCGAACTACATAGCGGAAAAGCAAAGCAAAGCACGTAGTGTCAAAATTCTTTAGCAGGGATTCGCTGTTAATTAATTCCCCTAACAAGTTCCGGCAATTTATAAAAAAACCTGGAAATATGTATTTAAAAACTTTGTGCGGAATTCCCTGGACTGTATTTCGGTAGCATAGAATGAAAAAGAGCAGACTTGTGGTGCAACCAGAACTTCACTGCTGGCCTGTAAAGCTCTCAAGCAGGGAGCACTGTTGCCTTAGCATTCCCTTCTCAGCTCTAAGAGCAGCCTGTCATACAAATGTCTCTCACAGCTGAATGTTTTATAAAATTGTCAACGAGTGTGCAATTTAAGTGAAAATTTCAAGTTGTTACTACCAGCGACTGAATTTTAACAAAAATATTAAATAAATAATAAGCAAAATTTAGCTCATTCAAAAATATGTACACCATTAAAAAATGCATACAATTGATGAGCATTATTATTAAACTTTAGTGCTAATTTTTATAAGTAACGAATGTCCCTTGTTTGAAATTAAATTAAGCTTGAAAAATATTTCATAAGCTGCCAGATTTCAGCTACATGAAGATTCTTTATACACCATCGCCAGAATATGGACACATTCAGTAAAAATAAATATACTTCAATTTTATCTATGAAATTTCTGTTCTTCTGCTTTGCCTAACTTAAGAATTGCATTCTATTTTTAATTGCTTCCTAACCCTAGTCCACTTATTATCCCAGCGTTTTATTTTACATAATTAGGTCTTCTTTACAAATTCAGACATTAGAGAAATTCAGCAGCGAGTTGCTGAGGTCTAGCGAAAATGAAAATATTCTTTTCTTTCCAATAGAAATATCTCTTTTTTCTGAATGCTTAGCAAGCGAAAAACATACTTGAAGCGTAAACATGACTTTTCGATAACATTTACAATAAGTTTAAAGCTGTGCTCAAAGCGATTCGATGCCCGCTTTTAATAGTCCTACAAGCAGCTATATAAAATGAACTTACAAATTGGTAGAGATCTGGGTTGTAAAATGTAGCCAGCTTTACTAGTTTTGGGGCCTGGACTAGCTTATACGACTATGAAGCTATAGGTCATAATATATCAATTATGGATAAATTCAAAATATTCCATCGAAAAGGTGGATTGTATAGTTTTACTGTATTATCAGATCCATCTTAAAAATATTCTCGAACAGTTTATCTGAACATCTTTGACAATATAATCACAACCTCTGCAAGCATTTCCACTCTTTACACGCCTCTTTCGATTCTGCTGCCTTTCGTTTTCACTTTCATTGTTCTCGAACGTGAAAATTTGTATGTGTATAGAAATATATACATATATGTTTGTGTGCATGTTTATGATTTTCTGGCATGCCAGTCAAACAGGCAAGTGCCCGGGAAAATTACAAATACAAATTTTTTTTTGCTGGCACTGTCTGAGTGCCGAAATGGCCGATAAGCACTCAATAAATATGCTAGCAATATCCATCAACAGCTGTCACTCGCACTTAAGCCCTTTTTAAATGGCATATGCACACATGCATGTGTACATTTTTAATATGTAAATGTGTATGAATGTACTTGAAGGCGCTATGGCCGTTTTTGTATACAAATATCAACCCGGGCAGCCATAAAGTATTTGCATGTAGGTACTTGCATACATATGTACAATATATGTACATATGTACATTTTGTGTATTTCGAATTTTTGCGTATATTTTTCGCCTGCTTTTAGGAATTTTTGGAATTTAAAGACTGTTAATGATTTCCCTCTGGACATGATATTAAAATCAGGCAAAATATTTTGAACAAAATACAGCATTAACAGCCTCTGATGCGCCAAATTGGAGATGAAACTCAGAGTCGACAGTAAGGATTGAAAGAGGTTGTACTATATGTGAAAGCTTGACAAAGAAAATTTTTCTTTTTTCTTTTATGATCAATAAAATTTAGAAAAACTTATTTTATATTACAACAAAAGCATGAATAAAGAAAGAAAGAAGATCGACTAAAGCTAAGGTAAAATTCTTTATATATGCTGGAATCAGCTGAGGTGCTTGGCCCGTAAACTTTACCGTTGCAAGACGGAAATAGAGAAGGCTCTTTCTTTCAATCATAAATTAAAGGATATCGTATAACTACTTATAACGAGCCAACAAATCTGCAAAACTAGAAATATTAATATAGACGAAAATGAATTAGTTCCATATTTTGAAAAAGAAATTATTGAAAAAAGAGAAAAGATAATTGCCTATAAAAAAGAAGTTTCTGGCAAAACATTAGTTCGTTTAATGTAGAAAAAGGTTTTTATATTGTCAAAATTACTAGTGATGATTATCCAACTTCTTCTCGAAAAATATCTAGCGGTTGGAGTGCAACCGAGTTTGAAGCATATGCATAACACTTAATGACGATACTAAACTGTCACACTACGTCAAAAAGTTTGCATATCAGTTTACTTTTTCAAATATGCCTCGTTTTTATTACGAAACTTATGAAATTTTGCGACACTTTGCAGCCACAGCTCAGCTTTCGTTACTCGAAGAAATTTATTAAATTATGCAAATAGTGACAGTGTCAACTCTCAAGCAACACAGGTCCAATTCCCAACACTCCTCAGCACTAACACTCACTCAATTGTAGCAGTTTATGAAGTTAGCTTTAATGCACAAACGGAAGTGAAATTCAAATGAAATCACCAGAGTGCAACGCCAAATCTCAGCACGTCGGCAATAAAAGAGGCAAGAGAGAAAAATTTCATTTTATCATTTTACACCTTTTCACGTGGAAATGTGCCCAAAAAAATTGCACACTTTCCACAGAAATAACAACAAAATCGCAAGCTTGTGCAAAATAGCGCTGAATGTATGCATATTTGTGTGTGTGTGTGTGTATGTGTTAGTGTGGTTGAGTGTAGGTACCACATGTGGAGTTTTATTAAAAAATGACGGCGGCACTGAGATTCATCTTTGTGTACTGCCACACACACACACACTTACAGGCAGACATCTGCCTGCCCGCTGGCGCCTTTCTGTGTGTGGCTGATTTTTATTAACTCATAAAAGTTGTAAAAGAGGATATGCTACAATTGTAGCAAACTTTTATGCGCTTCCGCTTTGGCACAGGCTCTGTCCTGCCCTCCCGCTCTGCGCGCCTTTTGAATTTTTTTACACTCATACGACGTGTTGTGAACAAAATAATTTTTTCATTTTATTTCTTTTAATTTTTTCATATTTATTCGCTAGCCGAAAAGGGAAAATGAAATATTTTTGCATAAGCGAGTTAAACACGTGTCTGTGTCTGTGTGTGTGTGTGTTTTTATAAATGCGAAATCTGTGAGCGCACGCTGTGACAATTCCCAGCCGCTCGTCCTTTCATTTCCGCGTGCCGAGTGGCAAATGGCAACTGGCAAATGGCGACGGCTTCGCAGTTGAAAAATTCAATGTAAAGCTAAGCAACTTAATGTAATGTCATCTGCGAGAATTCCAGTTGGGTGTAGGCAGCTCGAAACACACCTGCTGTGTGACTCTCTCTCGCTCCATAGGAGTTCTCACAGCTGGCCAAAGTAGTTAATTGCCAATATTTCTGAGCAAAATTATGACAATTTTGGCAGATTTACATTTTTGCCCAATAATGATTCCTTTATTCCTTTATTACTTTCAACATTTACATATGAAACGTTTTAAAATATATTTTCTTAGCAGAAGTTCATAAATTTGTCTACTTTTCTACAAAAATAAAAAATTTTTTAATAGGAAAATTGCTATAAAGCTGTAAAAGAAAGATATCTGCTAATTCTATGTGAATTGCCAACTTCCTCGTTTAGAAAAGTTGCCCCAATATTGACACACAGAGTTGCATTTTATATACTTTTACACAAATGTCTAGGTTTTCAACTCAAACTCTATAACTGCATTTTTTATGCTTATTTCACAGCTACAAAAATAATCTTAAACAGAAACAAGAATATGAAACAACAGCAATAGCAACAACAAAATTTTATTCAGAACAACAACTACAAAATAGCAGCAACATTTTCAATTGCATTTTCACTTCCCGTAGCTTGTTTTTAATGTAACTGCATTTGTTGGTGTTGTTGTTGTTGTTGCCTGTTGCAACAATTTTATAGGTGAAGTTGCTGCTACTGCTGTTGCAAGTTTATTTAAGAGCCGAGGCCACTTTTGCAGTTGCCTAAGTGAGTAATTCAAAGGCAACATTTTATTACAAGCCGTTTATGGCCTATTCAATGCAACACTACGCACACACACATACAGCTACCAATTCACTCACACGCATACACGCATACACATCTACAAACAGCGCTCTTAAGCAGCATTGCTGCCACTGAAAGGCGCCGAAAGTCATAAAAGGCAGCTCATTTCTAAGCAGCAGCTCCGTTTTATGTGCTCTTTGCCGATTGCAAGGAGTGTGGGTGGCAGCTGAGTGCGGCCACTACCCTTAAATTTAAATTCGAAATTCGCTGGCGCCAGCGCTATGCACCCACCACAGCCACCGCAGCGGCCGCATTTGATTTATTCATTTCACTCTGCGTTGACCAGCTTCTGAAATATTTACGACAACTCATTGCGAATTTATGTGAGTTCATTTTCAGTGATTACATCCGCTTTTGCGCAGATTTTCATTGCCGGATTATTTCTGTGATTTTTCTGTGTCTTTTTCTATTTTCCTTTTGCTTTTTCGGATTGCAACGAAATCGGCTTAACTTTGTAACCATGCTTCCGGAAAGTTCCGCTTCTGATGTGGGCCAGCAGGCGCCTGTGTAGAGCAACAACAACAAGTGACTACTTCCAGCGCAAAATCGTAAAGTGCTTAAAACAAATTTTTTTAGAAAACTGAATAAATTTCCGTAATTAAATTTACTGACGTACTCATAAAACTATTGAAATTTTAACAGCAATAAAAATAGTTCAATTACCTAAACAAAATTATAAATAAAATAAGCTATATAACGAATGTATCTTAAAAGCGATTGATGCCGCTTTTCCATCTTTGTACTAACAAAATTTGTGTAATTTTAGCAGAATGGTTAATTTTAACAGATCCAGTTTCCTTTAATGAAGAAAAGGGTCTCAAGAACAGATGATGCCTCAATTATGCGCAAAATTTTTGTAAATCGAACTATCGCATTTTAATTTTTTTATCTCAATTTTTTCTTAATATTACAGCTTGTTCCATTTTCTAATAGAATTAAAAAAACTTGAAATTAGAGGTTTTTGTTATGATTTTTTGCTGCCAAAGAAATAACAAGCTATACATAAAATTTCCATAGCTTTAAAAACACAGACTCAAAAATCTTTCTATTTCGTAGTTTATATTTTCAAAGCAAAATAATGACAAGAAAGCGCCAAAATCGATTGGGCTTGTATGCCGGCGCGCACTTCAAAGCGACACTGCCACTGTCCAAGTGATGTGCTAGTTTTTTGCAACCATCGGCTACCCCCCGAGCTACATGTACTAGCCTTGATATGTATTGTGAAGAAGAAGAAGAATAAGAATAAGAGAAGTATCGCAAAATATGAACACATTTCCTAATCATAATCTTTTCCTTTTTATGTTTCTCATGACAAGGCGCACGCTTCGTTGAGCAATCGTTGTAGTGTCACTAACACAAGCGCACACATGCACACACATACTCAAATATGTGCATATAGCCATAACGGAAATCAGATAATGCTATTGTATGTGTACAGATAACATGCAGACATATTTATAAAGCAGCGTGCGGTCATTTCGGCTAATTGTAATGTTATGCCTTTTGCTTGTACATTTCTACTTGTTGTTGTTATTGTTGTGGTTGCTCATTGTATTACTGTTGTATTTCAAACAGCAGATTCAATCTAGCAGATTGGCCGATAACATTACCCCACTTGTCTGGGTATTTGTAGCAAAAGGGATTAGCATTAGCAGACATTGTCCTCTCGAAATGAAGTGGCAAATTTCTGAGCATTGTTGCCTTCAAGCTTGATTTGTGCCATTATTGTTGTCATACTTTTGATGCAAGTAAACTTGAGTGATGGGCTGAAGCACTTGATTTGTCAAGAAGTTATTAATTGTTGTTGTTTTGATTTAATTCTGCAAAATAGCTTAATTAGTTATATTGTTTCAATGAAGTAGCTATATTTAAATTTGATTAATGCTGGAAGTGGCAGAAAATATTGAAAGGCAATAGAAGAGCATTATTAGACTACTGCTGCAAATCAATTTGAGTGCATTGAAGTGAACTGCATCAAAAGCTCTGACATGTTGTGTCATAGTTTTAGCGCCAAGTTGCATAATCAATGCATTACAAGCAATTAGCTTGCATATTATATACATAGTTGTTTTGAGATAGCATATCGTAAGGATTAATTTAACATTTCTTTCTGAGGAGTTTGCAGTTATGAGAATTATGTAGACAACAGTTATAACTCATACGCACTGTTGTTCAAAGTGGGTCATGCAAAACTCAGATAATAAGGGTAATATAATATGTATGTATGTAGAAGTATTATATTCATTTTTAATGAAAAACCATTTGCTTAATATTCCATCATAACATTGCAATGTTTAAAGATTAAGTCCTAATAATTGTTGGTCTGTACGTTGGCAGAGCTCGTTGTCGACTGACCCCTGGTGTCCTTTTTTAAGGAGTTTGATCATATTGTATATTACGCATTTTAATACTTGGTACGTTCAGTGTCTGCAACAGAGGGCTTGCTTCGGCCACCTCTAAGTCGCTGTTTGTTTTCAAATCCAACATATATATTAATGTCTACTTTTTCGATCCTGCATGTTTTCTTTTTTTTCTGCTTTTTTACTGTACAAGCCTTTTTGTTGTTATTTTACAAGACATTTATTAGCGGGAGATTTCTAGAAATTCACATGTTCTTCATTACAATTTTTCGAATCCAAAACTGCATGCTTCTTAATATTCCAAATTCTTTGATACATTCAAATGTTTTTATATGCTTTTCTATTCCTTTCTTCCAGCACACTTGCTATGCAGCTGCCAGTTACAATTTGCTCACCTTTACACCGAACTAATTACAGCCAAAGGCAAAAGCCAACTGCTGCATGCAACCTGAGACGGTAATAGTGACGGAGCCAGCAACAACAACAACAACAACTGCAAATGCCAAGCGCAAATGTGCCTGAAAGGACTACAACCAATTCACCTAAATCACACTAGCTAGTCGGGCATGCAAGCGACGCAAGCTCAAGCGTCACGCAATGCGACGACGCCCTGACTGACTGACTGACTGCAACTCTGACGCAGTGCAACAGAAGCGACGTTACGGCGTTCAGGCTAAAAGGCAGAAAGGAGGGAGCTGCAGCAAGGATCGTACTATGCCAAATGATATGTACGTCAGATAAGCCGGGGGCACGCCCAGCGCTGTCCAGCTGTTACAGCTGTGATATCGCTGCTGCTCCTCTTTATTGTTGTTGTTGGAATTGTTGCAGCAACTGAGCGATAATCAAATTGATTGCCCTCATTTGTACAAATATACGTAATGCAAGTGCGTCTTAACCGCCTCCATGACGACTGCAACCGGCAACATGTGTGTTCAAATGATGTGCGTGCATGTGCATGACTTAGGGTGTGTGTGTGTGTGTGTGTTTATGTACAGCTGAAGGCTTCTAGCTGCCACTGCGCAGACGAAGTTGGCTCTAATGAGCACTGCAGTGCAGTAATGCAGCTTATGGCGTGGCGGCAATTAACAGCAGCTCACAGTTGCACGATAATTGCTGTGAACATTTGCGCCATGCAAATAAAAGCGCAAAAATACAGCAAAAGAAAAGCATTTAAAACCAAAAAAAAATGAATGCAGACATTTAAAAAATTTTAATGAGCAACAGCAGACTTTTTGGAAAAAATATAAATATATTTTTGCTTGCTGTTGAGGCTGAAGAACCCGAACGAAAAATAAGTGAGGCAAAAATATTTAGTTCAATTTTATTAAAAGTCTTAGAATATATTTTTAGCAATAGATTTTAAGAAAGTTCGTGGAGAATATTTGTTAAAATATATGCTGCAAAATATCGGCTTAATGGGATATAGTACGCAGTTAGGAGGCCGAAAAAATTGGATATTTCGAGAATTTTTCCCCGTAAAGACGTTTTAATTTATAAGCATTATTATAGTCACTTTGAACTGTTTTCTCATATACACATTTTATTTGAAAAAATAGCAAATTGCATAGCTGCTACAGCCGATTTTCGGGAGATACTCTAAAAATAGGCGTCTTGTTGTTAACACGATCTGTGTATTTGCATTGAATAATCCGAAAAGGAAAAGTAAAGAAGGGTACGTTAGCAAAAGGCATTACCCAGTAATTGATTGTAGGATCAAGCGTATAAGAATTTAAAAAAAATGCCTTTAAATTTTTTATAAAAAGGAAACTATTTATCAGCGAAAAAAAATATCATTTTCGATCAACTACTAACAAATATTATCATGTAGCTTATATGAAAATTTGAGTCTGATCAGTTCAGGCTTTTTCGAGAAATCTTAGTCACCAGCTTTGAAAACACAGTTTTGAAAAAAACGCGTTAAAAGTTTTAGTTTGCTTTGCTGCTTCCGCTGACTTCTTTTTAGTAATTGCTAGTTTGAGAATGACATGTGACATTTTCTGTGTATTAAAGTGAGAATTAAAATTTCTTGAAAATATCTGTGTTTCTTCCGATAGCTGAAGAAAAGAGCGGTTGGGTAGACAACTAAATCGCGCTCTCAGTGAATTGTATTTGAACCAAAGCCATCACCACAATCAAATCAAAATGTATCTCATTGCACGCGGACCGTTTCACACACTTTGAACTTTTACCCTTTCATCTTTATATCAAATACAACTGTTTTACAACAACAAATACAAAAGCAATAACAAGGGCTCTTGTAGAAGCCGCTTATAATGTATAAAAAGTTCAACAGGCGCGCCAACGAGGCTTAAAACAACAATTACAAAAACACACTTGCCCTCACACCTTGCCGCACACACACGCTCACACAGAGTGCCATTTGCACACTAACAGAAACACTGACAGCCCCATGCGGCAACCAAGACTCATATGCATGCACACATTGTTAATTTAAAAAGCCAACAATAAGCGCACACACACACACACTCAAAACACACACATTAACACTTACATTGCGGCAAGTGGCAACAGTTTGCTATGGCACTGTTAGTAACAGACGGCACGGCGGCAGAGCGTCGGGTGTTGACATGAATAGCGCACGTTCCAACAAATATGCGAATGTGTATGTGTACGTGAGTGCAGGTGTTGGTTGCGCTGAGCAGGTGTCTGTCTGTGTATGAGTGCATGATGTCAAGTTGAAGGCATTTGGAAAGCTGTTTAAAATGTCGCTTTTAATAAACACTCACTAACACAGCCACACAACGCAGCGCATAAGTCAACGCGTTAGTAAGTGACTTAATCACGTGGGAGCGTGAGTGGACTTTGAGTTTTGAGTGCTAATGTATGTGTGAGTGCACTTTTACTGAAGCATTGCGGCAATTGTAGGCATCAAAGCAAACTCAAAAAGAAATTAAAGCAGCAGGAAAACTATTTTAATCATTTCACTTCAAAGAAAGATCGCTCGAATTAGTGGCTCAAATTAGTTTTACTAGCTGACATTCTATTCTCTTATTTAATAGAACCTTGTCGAACTCAATTTTCGCTTTTCTTTCGTCGCTTTCACATTCTAAGAAATGTTTCATTAATCTGTGTTAAAATTAGTCGAAAAAATAACTTGACATGTTTAAGAAGGTTGTTAGAATAATTTTATTCGAACTTTCTGTCAAACATAAATAACAGCTGCTAACAATTTCCGTTTAAAGGAAAATGTACAACAACATTTGAAGAAATTATTGCTAACATGGCAAGGACTCAAAAGCTATTTATGCTTTCATTAAAAAGTTCTTCTGAAATATAGCAAAATCTACGAAGAATAATGAGCAGATTTTAAAGTGTAATCACTTCAGTCCTTCAATAACTTCAAAAATAAAATTTTTTCTAAAAATTTAGTTTTTCATTGCATAAAAGATATTTTTTTATTTCATTACTCCAGCCCAAAAATATTAACTATATCATCATCTTAAAATGCTGTTCAGCTCGTCCCTCAGCTTTATTTAATGGACCACTTGCCTTAACTTATTGTTATTGGGTTCCAAAGTATGCGAGCATATTATCGGATTATATTAAAATCTTTATATCTTCATGCACTTGCATATATGTATGTACATTTCTAATACATAAAACGTAGGAAGAAGAAGAATATAAATCTCACATTAATTCTCTAAAATAAATACAGACCCTTCATAACTCATACCTTCTATTCTGGACAGTACCTTTACGAGTCATTAAATTCCAACAATTTTTCAAAACCTACTTCCATTATCCCTTCAACCGCATTTAATATTCCCTTCATAACTCTTCGGAATTTATTTGCTTTCAGCTGAACTTTCATCTTTATTCCCTTTGATTTGCCTTTTCAAAGCAATTTTGTGACTTATTGCTTTATGATGCCTACACGCGGCCGCCCTTCGGAAAGACCCACCCAATTTAAAATCTTTTGCAAATCAAATTATTACCAACTTCCTTACAGCGGAAATTAACACACCTTCCGTTTCCGTTTAGCTGCACCACATTGAATAATTCATGTCAAAACAGCAGCGCTGTCGGCAACAACAAAAACAAAATAACGTGCCACTACAACAGCAACAACAACAGCATCAACGAAAAATATGTAATAATGACCTCAGACAAACGTTGAAAATTAACAATTAATTTACATCTGTTTTCATATTCCGGCAACGTGTTCCGCATCACGTTTTGATGTTGCTGTTGTTGTTGCTACCACAAAAATATTGCCGCTATGACTTTTGTTGTTATTTTCATTGCTGTTGGTTTTGTTTATTTTGTGTTCATTTCCGTTGTTGGTGGTCGTGGCATATATTTCAACTGTAGCTTCCGGCAACATTTTAATATGCGCCGCATGTCGAAATTTCCTGATTTCCAATTTTATACCTTGACCCGCAGACATCCTCACACTGCTATTCACTGACTCCCAGAAGGACCTCGCCATGCAGAATAGCGTGATTGATTGAGTGAGGGGCGCTTGCAGAGTGTAGCTGAATTTATATTATTCGCTCAAAAATTATATCAAGCCACATCGACACATATACAAATAAGAGTATATATGTAAGCGCTGTAAGAAAATTCGCTAAATCCAAGCAAATTTTTTGCCTGTTAAAAATTGCATTTACAGAAAAAAATTATCAGCAATTTTTATAAATGAGCCTAATCGCCGCAACAACGCCTTACAATTTGTTTCTATTAATGTTGCAAAAAAGCACACACACACACTCTCATTTTTTGCAATGCCTAAAAGCGCGCCATCATTTATTACAACTCGCCACACTTAAGGTGTGTGCGTGTATCGTTGTGTGTGTGTGTGTGTGAAGGTGCTTTCTTTTCTGCTTTGGTGTTTAATTTCAATTAATAACAAAAAGAACAAGGCGTGAGGCAAGAGCCTTTCGCACGTAAGCAAGTAGCCTAAAAGCCTGCTTTCAGCTTGGTAGCGTTGGCAGGTGAGGTATGCAGTTGCGGTAAGCTGGCAACCGCCATTAAATAAATTGCCTACTTTGCCAATTGTAAACACGTTCGTGTTCCATGCGCCATCGCTCGAGATAGACGTAGACGTATGCATGGCCAATGTCTCAGCCCAAACAAGCCACACCAGCCCAACTGCCCTTTCTGGCCACCTCGTACACGTACACACGCCTTGACCACAATGAGGCACATCAATTATGTGCGCCTTGCAACACCTTAAAGGTTTTTTATTAATAGCTTTTCGACTGCCACCTATGAATGTGTATGTGTGTGTGTGTGAACATGGAAGCCGTAGCCGCAACCGTAGCTATGGCTGTGGCCGCAGCGATTAGGGTAGCTGTCAGCTGTCATTAAGGCAGATAACTTGATTTATTTCGCCTAGTTTCAGGCGCCTAGTGACGTAGGAAACTTATTGCAGGCTTGTTCACACTTCCAGCAGCAGCTCCACTTGTCCGATACTTAAACAGAACTGATGAATATGCTTGCAAGCATTGGAAATAAATGTATTGAAACGCGCAGAGGACGATAGAATCGAAATGCTGAGCTAAAGAAAGCTATGCTTTTAAGAGAGAGCCCGTATTAGAAGCAATACATATACAACTTTTGACGGGTCGCAAACTCTTTATAAAAATATAAAAATTTTACAAATCGGAAATATAGGAATAATATTTTTTCGAAAAATTTTACTGAAAAAATAGTTGAAAGTTTTACTAGAAATAAATATATGAAAAAATCGCAAATTGCCCGCCTTTTTCCGGCCAATCTTTCTGCCATTTCCGAACATTTTCCATATATGCGGGCCGATCATTTGAGTTTGACATTCTTATTTAGACAATCAAATAGTGAGATACTAGAAGTCTAAGAGACTTTCATACTTTGCACGTACCATAGAGCAGATGGTAGATCTAATGAAGCCATTAACAGATGCCTTCTGTTTCTCAACTTCGCTTTTAGTAGCCTTTAGAAGATTTTCAAAAGAGTAGAGCCGGTATTAAGCAAGAGCTTTGCAAACATTTCTTTTTAAATTAGGTTATTATGGTTCTGTTAGTTTTAAGTTATTACTAATCTGTAAGGGCGAAGTCCAATATATAAAATATTCTGACATCTTCCTTCCGAATTGCAGTCTATGAATTTTTACAGCGCTCACTCTCACAGCCCGCTTGGGTCTACAGGTATTCATATAACGCGTGCGAGCAGGATTAAGTAGCTCCAATTTCTTGGCAAGTACACTCTCGAAGAGTCTCCAAACGCAGTTTTTTTTTATTAAATGTTACCAGTCGGCTGGCATTGAACCAGCAACTTCACACATCAACGACCGCGCACGTATCTGCTGAGCAGCTGCGGCAACCTTCCTTTCTTTAATTACAAAGTATAATTATTTTCATTTCATCTCACTTCTTCGCCTTTCCGCTCTGCCATCTCTCAACAAAATTCCTGCAACTACCAACAACCCACTAAGATATTCAACCCCAATTTATGCGCAATGCACAAACTTCAAACAAATATTTATGTTTCACACCAAAGAAAAATACTCGTTCCTCCGCAGGCCAAATGCGATTTATATGCCATATCGAATATTCAATTTTTCATTCTTTCAACCTTCCGCAGCGTTGCTTAATCAAAGGATTTCGCAAGCAACGCTAAAAGGAATTTGCAATTTTCCAATTTGTACGTTGCATTCCAGCATTTTGCAATATCTTTTTTGTATCTACATACCGTTCAGTTTTATCCGCTTGTGCCCCTAAAGGTATGCTGCAGTTTCATTGTGCACTTTACCTTGCCATGCCGTCGATATGTCCGACCGAAGCTTCTGCCCAATGCCAATACAAACGTTGAACGGGCTGTTAAAATGAATGACCGTCATTGCTGTTTTGATGGTGGTCTTCGCACCATTCTTCTGGCTGTCCCCTTACACTCTACCCTGCAACTGGACATCAGTTGTTGTTCGTTACTGGTTTGAGCTGGTTTCTGCTATAGTTGTTGTTGTTGTTTTGTCTTGGCCATTGCTTGTAATCGATAGTTGTAGCGTATGAGTGCTCACTGCGCGGCTAATACTTCGAGTAGTGCCATTTTAGCAGGACATGCGACCATTTGTATCCTGTCGCAGCTTGGACTGCGCACATGCGTTGTATCAATGTGTTTCTTCTTCGGTGGTGCCTTCCTCGGAGCACACACATGCTGCCCGCAAACTCTCAGCTCGTGCGTGTTTCTTCTACTCGTCCTGTTGTGCTGCTGTGCTGTCCTCTGTCACTCCGTTCGGTCATTAATGTTTGAGTGTGTGTGTCACGATGTCAGAGTCAACGTCATTTTAAAACAAATGCGCATTTTAAGTTTATTTGAAGTGCTAGGATTTTTCATCTGCTGATTTTTTGTTGCTTTTACCCCCCTATCACTCTTATACTCCCGTACAACTGTTGTCTCACGGCTTGTATGATAGTGTATGTTTCAGTCGTAAGGAAGCTGAAAACAAATGCTCTCGCATTTAAAGTAAATGACACATTTGCGCAAGGGTTTGATGGCAACGCATATTGACTTGGCTGCTACGTGATTTCATGGTCAGTGATTTTGGGAAACTGTTTTCGATATAGTTGACATAAGAACGGAGCGCTTCGATTGCCACGAAACACAGGTGTAACTTCAGATTGAAAAGTATACGTTTCGATGCCTTATGAAGTTTCAAGTTGAATAATGAATGCATGCGAAATTGAAATGCAGCTGAATATCGCCTAAATGTAGGCAACATTCAAAAAATTTTTCCCTGCATAATATAAGGAGATGAAACAAAGATTTTATTGAAAACTACAAAATATTGTATGAAAGATGTTGGGGTAATCTCAACGAAATTTATAAAAAAATATAGATGTCGCACTTTTTAGATTAATTTTTGTATCTACACGAGGTAGGTAGGTAGGTTAAGTGGTCGTCTCAAGAACATCACTTAAGCCAAATGGCCCATTGTGTTGCCATGTGAGGTTTTCACCTATGCACTTCCGATGTATGGGAGCCTACACGAGCATGGCTTCAAATGCGAGCGTCGGAAAAAGCATACTACCTTAAATTGTATTTAAAAAAAATGTATATGGATATGAAAATATAAATATTTACATTATTAAAATGTTAACGAACTTTTTCTTTCCCAAACATTCTTTCCCAGGTGAAACGTTTCTGTTGAGTTTTGACAGTGTCTACGCCGGGCCACCCTGCAACGACAAGCCGCTGCACAGTGGGGCCAAAAGCTTTGGCCCACGTTACAAGCTACCTACCTTAGGATGTAAGCTAGATATAACTTTGAAATGATGTGGAAAGTGGAACAAGGGATCGGACTTTGGAGTGTCCTGCTTGTTTTTGCGACTCGTAATAAAACCCCCGAAGACTACACAACAAGTTTTGTTAAAAGGGTATTTCATCCCGGAAAAAGCCCAAATTTACAGGCCAACTAAAGTGAGACCCCGCTTCCACCAACTCAAAGCAGATTGTCAATTCGAAAGTAAGTTTAAGTGTGTGAATAAAAGCAAAGAGAAAGTGCCCATAGTGCCAGCAAAATTCTGTGCCTATTATTTGTGTGAATTTCCCCCCTAAGCGATTCCAATCGCAGCCCCGCCCGCTAACGCTAGACTCCAGACCTCAACGGCACCCCGACACGGCTAATCCTTCTGGTCAACCCGGACCAGCAAGGATTTCGACAGCTTATTGAATAGTTTTTTTACGCAGCAGTTTAATTGCATATCGTAAGGTTTCTCTTCTCTTGCAATATTTCCATATTCACCCCTTTCCTTTCGCTTCATTCTGCAGCATTCAGATCTCAATTACTTTGGTGCTCAGTGTAAAAGCTGCGCACATGCAGAAACTTTATCTAAAAGTGAAATTCCGCTCACTTCATTTCAGCTGAGTCAACATGAATTTCAAATCAGTGCTGCTCCAGCACAAACACTCAAAGTGACTGCCTCCACCTCCTTATGTGCTTTAGCGGCGCCCGCTGCTGGCTTGCCACTACCCCATTCCGGTATATTCTAGGCTGCACCCGAGTGCTCTTTTGCGTGTCCAGTCAGCCTTTTTGGGTGTGGCATACAAACATTTTGTGCTTTTATTTCGTCAAAAGTTTTTACGTATATTTTTAGCTACTTAAGCTATAAAGTTAGTTTTGAGTTACACTGTAAATATTTTCCCAACAGTCAAAAGTTGTGCAAAATTGTAAATTTCCGAAAATGCAAGTTTTACGCAAGTGCAAATATGCAAACGCAATGCAGTAATTATCGTAAATTGCAGCTACTGACCTAAGCATTTATTTTAAGCTTGTAAGGATCTAAATTTACGCCTTATTTAGGACCCTACAAATATGCAGCATATAACATTATTTAATATTAATACCCATAAATTTAACATTATATTACATTGAATACACGTCTATATAATTTCCAAGGTCAGACGCACAAGAAGAAACATCAGCACAGGTCAGACGAACAAGGCAAAGTACCTCAATAAAAAGAACCGCAACCAAGCAAGAGCAATAACAGGCGCCGAAGAAGAAGCGCAGCAAACTGCAGCTGAAAAACAGAGGGCGAAAATGGCACTCGTTGCAGTTCTCTGGTATATAAGCAGCAGCAGCAGGCAGAAGAAATCACTTACTTGCTGTCTCCCAAGCAAAAAGGTCTTCCTCGTAGATCATCCGGTAGAATATAGTATTCTGGACAAACGTTTTACTTCGCCAGTAGTAGTCATACATTAAAAGTATGCACGGGCGAACGTTTTACTTCGGTAGTATTAGGTTACATTACCGTCGTATATGTCGTTGGGGAAGTATTACTCCTCCGACACTAAGAGAGAAAGTTGTATATCTCGTAACATTTAAGATATACGTCGATATATTGGTAGTCTTACTGCTCCGACTGTTCGCAATTATTGCCATTGTCTCTACTTTTTATTCTTCTTTCCATAAATAAACCATCCAAAACTCTAAAATAATCAAATCTTTGGATTTCTTCTGAAATAGGATCCCCCGGCTACCCAACGCCGAGGTAAGGATCATTATAAGTAGCTGTTAGCGTTCACTAGTTTCAGGCTGACTTAAAAAAACATATAGAAGAATTTTCTTGCACTCAGTGGAATGTGAACATCATAGTTGACTACTTTCTAACTTACATAATTGGCCTATACCAACCCCATACTTCGTAATGGCCTGACGTAGGGCTTCTCTCTCCAGGCGCCACTGCAACGCGCCTCATATTTGTTTAAATCACAAAAATTGCTCCTAAACAAATAACTCTTCAGTCAAAGGCCATGCATTAGAAACACTTTTCCCCCTCACCCCCCCCCCCCCCCCCCCCCTACTACCGCTGCCGTTCCGCTGGCATTTAATTAGAAATCGGAAACGCAAATAATACAAATAATACAAAACTTGCCACAAATCAAAATGTCAAATGCACACAAGCATAAACATACACCTACACCCAAATCACACAAATAAAGCGATTTTTTCTATGCATGCGTGTTTTTATGTGTGTCGCTGTTTGTGACTGTCAAGCCGCCGCACGAATTTCGATTCTGATGCTATTTACGATTTAGTTGCGCATACATTTGTGTGAGTGTGTGTGAAATTGACTTTTCATGCAGGAACGCTTTTAAATTAATTAAAAAGAAAATGCAAATAGTTGCTGTCAAATGTGCAACACCATAACGTCGCACTGCACTCACACACACACACATACTACTACATGCACAGACACACAATTGCATGGCAAACATGCAAATCGCTTTTGCTTTTTTTGCAAGTGTGTGTGAATTTCCATATAAACCGATATAAACGATTCAAACCAAAAAGGAATTCTTTTTAAATTTTCTGCTAGTTTATAGAAACTATTACAAAAACATGCATGCATATGATATATGTACATATATATCTCTAGGACCCATCACAAAGCTCTCCCAGCCCCGCTCACTGCAAAAAATATTTAAACTCCTTGCACTGACTTGCTCGACAGTTTGCCCTTTTCTTTGCATTTTCCGTTTGCAAGTTGTGAGTTTTACTTATTGAATATTGTCATATGCAATTACATCATGTAAAATGCAACCATAGAAACACACACACACACATATGCAAGCGCAAGTTTGTTGTTGCTACATTTGACATTTAATTTCATAATGCGCTTAAGACTTGTCACAGTCAACGGAGCTGTCTTTTTGGTTGCTGTTTGTATGGAAAGACATTGTGTAGTTATGTGTGAGTGCTTCTCATTATTACAATATGCCATAGCATGACGCACACACTCACCCACCCACGTATGCACATGCCACACCGACACAGTAGAGTGCATATTAATTAAAATTGCATTTATGCTGCTCGACTTGAGTGCCATTTCGAGTTACCATTTTGTCATATGCCAGTTCCTTCCTTTGCCCTTACAACACGTGTGTGTAATTTGTGTGCTCTTATTTGCACTAACACATACAAAACACAGCTGCATATATTTACCTTCCGAACTTACATTGACATTTGGAAGAGCTTAAAATTTTGTTCGTTTTAAGCAATTTATAAAAATTTTGCTACGATCTCACATTAAAAAGTCACCAGCGTTATATGTTGCCTTTGATAATTTCCACCCCTGCCAGAGGATTCAGGCTTAAGAAGATATGATACAAACTATCTGCATTTAGAAGCATTGCCAACAATATCATTAAAATGGACATTCTCTTTAGAATCTTCTATGAATGAAATTGAATACTATGATTAGCGTTAGATACAAATTGCTCAGATAGTCCATTAGAATCCATCTATTTTAGAAAATTTGCCTTCTTAAAAGATTTTCTATGGTCGTTTACTATACTCAAGCATACTAAATCCATCCTTTTATAAAGAAATTTTTCTGGCTAGCGGGTTCAACCAAATCCTAAGTGAAAATATTCAACTCTCTTTCAGAAACTCTGCTTTCATCAGAAAATCTTTAATTTCAAACTTATTTATTCGAAGTTGCTCCACACAAATCTGCAATGTGCGATACACCTTTTTTTGAAACCCTGCATACTGAAACTTTCTATCTTTATACTGTTAAGCGAAAATGTATCCATTAAAAAAATATGCAAATTTAATTGCTTCCTTTTTTCGAACTTTTGAATATACCGCCACATTTATTTTGCGCTTCAATGAACCGATGCATAAAAGATGAAGGTAACTTAATATCAAAGTTCTGTATTGGAACTCTTTAAAAGAGTAAGTCATACCCCATCTTTCTATACATTTCTTCTTTCCCTACTTCTCTCGTTCTTTTATCGATGAGCAATAAAGTGCTTGTGTTAAAACTCCATCAAATTTAAATCCCGAAAACTGTTTTGTAAAATACACCATTTATCTTTCACCTGCAGATGCTCGCATGCCGCTTCCCCGCCATGTCGCCCAACCTACAGCCAATTTAATCCGATTCAGTGTCAATGCAACGCTAGCTGAGCAACCAAAAGCGAACGTCGCTAAGTCGTTTTCTACGGGTAGCCTGCCCGCCTCGGCACTCCTGCGTCCCTAAGAATGTCCTTGACTATTAGTTGTCATGCTTTTTATACTTAGCATGAAAGTTTTTTCCTAACCTTTTTTCAACAAGCGTTTGTCTTCTGCCCATCTCATTTTTCTGCTCTTCACTAGCTCAGCTGCTCTCTTCCCCTTTCCACTGCTGCTTCACTGCTTCCACTGCTACTGCAAATAATGATGCTTAACCACTTTATGTCGTGTAATCCTACTCGCAAATCCCTCCTCGAGCTGCACAAAAACTTGTGGGCAACGACATAATGAAGATGAAAAAAAAGAAAATCCCAAAAAAATGATGGTCTGCATTCGCGTCAAGCATGTTCACGGCTTGGCAGCACATCAATTTCCAAGTATACATTGTACCTATTCACTTTTTCAGTTTAACGCGAACCCCTCGCTTCAAGTGGCGCCACCCACCTTGTCCAAGTCGTACCAGTACTCGCCTGATTAAGCCGCTTGTACTTAGGAGCTGCTTTTCCGGGGGTTGTCTGCAGTTGATATGAGACGAATGATCTAAGGATCAAATCAACAGCGTGAGCTTCATTTATTCCGTCATCATCGAACGTCAGCTGAATCCAAATGATTGAAGAACAATTGGCTTGATGTAGACATATTAAAAAATCATAATAGCCTGTAGGTTAAAAAGATTTTCAAAATAGTCTTCAAAAGAAAACTTGTCTTTCGAAATAATCGATGAAAGGACAATAATTTTATTATTGGGACCTTAAACATATTCGTCTAAATACAGAATTGTAGATCGGGCTTCGTTCTATTATCTTGTGTAGGCTAACTCAGCACAAGTTAATGCAACTTAAAATTGTATGCGATAGCCGACTTCGAATGTGTTTGAGTAGCTTCATCAAGGCTCATACAATTCTTGGCGAGTTGGCAATACTTCGCGAAAGATTACGCTATAGAAAAGAACCATGTATCTATTTATTAATATCTATTATCATAAAGCTACATTTAGTATTCTGATTCTTATTAATGCTGTTTAATTTCAACTTGCTTACTTAGTGTTTTCAAGGCTTTATCTTTTACTGCTCTTGTTCTAACTTTAACATGATGATTTCAATTAAGAAAGAATACTGATGGTAAGCTTAAATTAAAATTTGGTAGCACTAAACGCCAACATCATCAAAATATCTTAAAAACTGATATATACCTATTTTTAGACACCTATAATTTTGTGCTAGTGTGTATATTGCATGTATCTAGATAGGTAACAAAGGACCACAATGTAAAAACAAGAACAAAACAAAGCTTGCCAAACAAATCCCCGCCAGCAAAGTATTCCAACAAAACAATGCTTTGCATGTAACACGATATCCTTGAAGGCATCACACAAGCACGCGCCACTGTTTACAATATCGAAATATGTTGAAATATTACAACTTCCATTTCCCGCGCTCGACAACGCGCGCCTTGTCGCCAACGAAATGCCAGAACTTCTGCCAAACGCGGAGAACCGCGAAAAGTAGCTTGAAATATAATTTGGCATTTCTGCGCCTTAATAAACCGAAATTTACAATGACGGCAAATAATAACAGGCGTTGCGAGAATTGATTTACTGCCTAACTATATTTCCGGTTAGCTTCCGTTTCCGTTTGCTGGCTTTCAGTTAACGGCAGCGAAGTGGCAGCGGCTCAATGTAAGAGAGAGAGAAAGAGAGAAACAAAGTGTTACTTCCGTTTGCTGCTTGATTGAGTTTTTGCACAGCGAAATTGTGCAGAAAATATGATTAATTTCATTTTCAATTAGATTAAAAGCGGCGATAACAAGTGGCACGCTATGCTTAAGGCAGCCAAGACAAGAATAAAAAGTGGATAGGGGAGGGTAGGGGAGGCTTAGCAAGTTAAGTTGGCGAACAAGTTTTTATGAACTAAATAAGCGAAAAAAGGCAGTAGCTAAACTTGAGGAAATTCTCAATAAAAAACAAGTAAGGAAGCATCAGTCGGGTTTAACCGACAGAGTAATACCCTACACCAAGTAACCGAGTAGGGCGATAATCCACTGAAAGAAACGAAATTGTGGGTGCATGTAATTTACAACGTATATAGAGGGAGAACCACGCCCATTTTCGACTGACTTCAAGATATATCTGACGGGACTATATATGCCAAATATTGATGCTTTGACAGGTGTACACCAAATGTTATCGGTATATTTATTTCACTGCTCTCATGGTGGGTAGACCACGCCCATTTTCTTGTAGGGCGTCTAGGACCTATATATAAACTTGGGAAGCAAAATTCATTCATTTAAATTTGTAAATAGTCAATTAGAGCCATTTTACTGTAATTTTCGGTGAAACCCGACAGATGCTTCCTTACTTGTTATTAATAATACTTCATCGATCTAATAGATCTAAGAGAAATGTTACCTATGTATGTATATGTTTGGCTGCTTATTTAGATCTGCCGAATATATTTCGGTTCTGTCATATTATCAGTTGGAAATAATTTATCATGACCAAAATAATAAAAGTCGTATATAATAAAATAATTTGCATGACGCCATCTCTCGGAACGAATTGGCAATTCTCCTGCCATAAAAATAAAGCTTGTCAATTCCGGCTATAGATTAAATTTGAAGGTCACGTAAACTTGGGCTAAAATAGAATGAACATACACAAGGAAATGCAATAATGCTAACTAACTAGACCTAGAACTAGACCTAAGCCTCGGTTACATGGGCTATTGCGCTGATTATTTATATGTCTTCAATAGCCAAGACTTCAATATCACAATGAACCTATTTGATCTAAGTGAGTCCAGCATTGTTCAGGTCTGGCACTATAGCTTAAGCTAGCCTATGTCTTACGGGAGAGTGCGCTTATTCATTTAACCACGAACTCTAGAAGTATGTTTTCCTCATCCATATGAAAATCTCTTTGTCTCCAAAATATTTCAATCAGTTATTTAGAATGAATTTATCGTATAAACTCTGATAATATGGTCGATGTTCTTTGATTTATCTTTATTTAGTCGAGGTGCCGTCTCGATTTTCGTTCTTGTCAAACGGATGTGATCGAGTTCGGCCTGAGTTGCCGTTTTTATTCCTTGAACAGAGTTTCATTTTTCCAGTATTTGTACAGAGTTGCATTTCTTAACTAAGGGTTTCATTTAGTAGAATTATACATAGATGCATACCATGGTACACTAAAATTCGTAGAATCTAAAGGTTGTTTGTATTTATTTATGGCTTATTCGTGAAAACTAGGAACCAACCATGCCGATGATACACATTACTTTACGTATTTTCTTCTTACGTCATCTTCAAACACGATATATAGTTATACCACTTCTCATGCAATAACTTATAACTGTATTGTACAATATAAGAATTTAAGCATCGTTTTAAGTCAATAGCTGCTATGAATTCACGAAACACTTTACCTTTAACTTTTGTTTGAATACTTTCTTAAGACTATGCACTCAAAATAATATCAGGTTATTTTGAATTTTTTGTTGTGGCTTGCTTACACAAAAATTAATAAAGTCAATGTTGCCGAAAAATTCCCAGAGCTAATTAATTGCTTCCCGTTAGCACACACACACACACACATACAAGCAAAAGTTGGTCGTCTTAACCTGCAATTTCCGGCACAACAAAAAAGCTACAAAAATACGCCGCCATATGCTCAGAATGGCCACGCCATGCCGCCCACAAAAAGCCCAAATACTACATCGACACACAAGCGCAGTAGAGAAAAGCTTTGCGCACAATTTGCGGTTATTTCTTTTCGTCCTTCTCGTCGCTCATATTTACGTTCTTACGTACTTTAGGTAATGCCTGCCGTAGCGTGTAACGTTACCGTGATTACATGCTAGCCGACTGTAAAAATAACAGCAACAACCAGCCAACAACAACAATAACCATTTCTCAAGTATCTAATTTCATTTTGTAGCCGCACCGTACGTCCGCCTTTTCTATCTTTCCCCCCTGTGCTGTCGCTGTAAACTGTTGAGCTAATTTCATTTAGAAATAAACACCCAAAAGTGGAAAACTTCTGGATAAGAAGATAAATAGGAAAGCGCGACGTGGTGACGGCAGCAGCGGGGAGGGATTTGTTTGGAGTAGCAGCAGCGCGAAAGGTAGCAAAAAAATGCGAAGGAAAGAAACATTGAGGTGAGTTGAATTAACTTCTTGGCAGCAAAGTCATTTTATGTTCGCTTCCCTGTCGGACTAAGCAGGAAATTGTCTCAGAATTACGCAAAGACTTTAGTCGACTAGACTTGTTAGTTAGACTAGTTAGTCGAACTGTTAGTTATGCAAGAATGGTGCGAATGTTATTCTACATAATATCTTGAAAGGCCAAAGTTTGTAGATAAAGCGACTTTAAAGGTGCTTCAAATATAATGTTATATTGACTACTTGGTAATGCTGAGGAGAAGCGGTTTGCAAAGCACCAATCACCACAGGGGATTCTAAGATAATGCAAAATAGAAGCAAATAGCATGTAATAAAAAATCCAGATATAAAGCTGATATTGTCTACCTTCTTCGATAGTGGTTCGAACGTAAAGCAAGAGAGAAGCATTTGTATTTTAAGAAGCGTTCTCCACTCTTCAACAAATGTTTGTTTGTATGAAGCATTATAGCATAATTGGTACAGTCAAGTACATTTTTGTTAGTTTTTTACGCTAGAACGAAATGTTGCTTTTTAGAGGTGTGGAGAAAATACTTCATAGGCTAAAATAATTTTTTTTCCTGCACCAAAAGAGCTGTTAGTCCGTTGTTCCAGAACTGTTCCAGGCTCCTTCTCAGAAGTTCAATTACTATCTGCCACATTTGAGCCAGTTTATAGAGTGATCTTACAGTGCTTACATTTCCTAGAAGGTTCCTGTTTTATGTCACTGTGTTGTCTTTTGTGTAGCAGCACATGTGTGTGTGTGTGTGTGTGTGTGCATTAGTGTAGCCATTTCCGTGTCCGCTGCCGTGTTGACCTGGCTTTCACGTCTTATTATGTCAGTCAAACTTGAAACTTACGCCAGTGTGAGTTGTGACTTTGAGTGCGTCCGTGTGTCAGCCAGCTAAATGTGATTTGCTAGCATGTGTTCGTGTGTGTGTGTGTGTGTGTGTGCGGGTATTTTGCAGGTTTTTGGCATGGCTCAGCAGAAATAACTTTCTCCTTGTTATGTAGACTTAAGTTTAATTAATTACGGGATTAATGTTTTGTCTTGAAGTGTAGTTGTCTCATAGTGTCCCTTCGTTTTGGTCACCTCTACTTCTACGCTCTAATGGCACATACGCATGCCTTTGTGCGTTACTGCCAAATGGGCATATGGCTTGGTATGTGACGAACAGCGCAGACCTTGCCGTAATTACACAAGGTTCAGCCTGAGCTTCGGTTGGGTCCCGCGTCTAAGTCGACATTTTAATTAATTGCAAGTGACACATGTTCTTGGCTTGTTGTCACTAATGGTTCTGCTTCCATTGTCAGTTTTTTACACACTCTCCGTGCGTATGTAAAAAAAAATAGTAATTAACTTAATTGTTGGGGCTTGTTTTTGTGACATATGCAACGGTAAAAACTGCTACTAACAAAAACTCCCTCTTTTCGGCTTAATGAGCCACGCAGATAAAGCTTAAAAAAGTCATTGATATGTTAATTAACTTAAAATTTAGCGAGCTGGAAGTGCTTATGAATTACGCATACATTATAATTTGAAAATTATTCAAAAAATATTGTAATTAAAAATTCCGGTCAAAAACTTAGGACTCCTGCTTTGAAAAAGTGCCTTATGTTTTATTTTGATCACTTAAAATTTTTATCATAAATTGCTGAAATAGGTTTAAATGGTTAGTTAGAATATTTTGAAAAGCGACTATTGAAAAAACGATATTAGTCAATTTCCCGAAAAAAAATTCGAAACATTGCATATCTGAAGCACTTGCAGTTATTTTCAGCCTTATAAACAGTTTTGGCAAGTTACAAACTTCCTTATTGTCTTTTGGGGTGTTGACAATATGTTTTAAAAACTCATTGAACTATTAGCATTTTTAAACTGAAAACACTTACACACTATACGAATACTAATAAGAAAAAACTGTTTAATGTTCGGAATTTATTTGTTGCTTTTGTTTTGCACAACACTGTATATTTTGGCGCAACAGCCCCGGCTTTCTCGCATTAACTTTTGTGTGCTTATTCTAATTTATCACTTAAATCGGTTTAGTTTCATACAGGAATAGACTATTTTTGTCCTTACTATGTGGAAGTTTAAGCAAACATTCTTTTATAAACATAAAATAGCAAGATATTAACCAAAAGCCAGTCAAGCGTTTTGTGCGAAATTGCAAAAAAGTTGGTCCTGTCTTGTCCGAGCGCAAATGAAGTCAAGTGTACTGAAAGCGCTTTCAAGCTGAGTCAATTGTCGGCCGACGACTACCGTCAAATGCCAACCATTCACTCAACCATGGCTCTGCGCCGGTGGCAGCAAATGGCAAATACCATGACAGGGCAACCGAAGCTGCCCCACCTCCAAAATCACAGCTGTAGGCCGTTATCCGATCAGCGCAGTGGCACACAAAATGAGTTTCTCATGCACACACACATACAGCAACCCATATTTTGGGTCATATTCAAATCAGTTGGTGCAGCCATTTACCAACAAGCAAACGCACAAACAAAACTCCCACACATACACACAAGAGTTTGGCAATGTGGCTCCTCTTGATTAAAGCTGCGCTGCGGCAAGTCATCGGCATATGAGATGGCAACGCCAACGCAAGAGACTATACACAACATTGACAGGCTTAACACACATATGTACACACTTAATTATAAACGCACACACTCATACTTCTATGGAGTGCTTGCCAGGAATTCACATATGCCACCTTATAATGTCAAGAATTTCACGGCGTTTCATTGAAATGCGAATCCCATAGACCATTGACCACCTTGGCTAAATGTTCAATGTATGTAGTAGTGTCTATAGGCGCCTAGGCGCTTCGCACAGCAACCTTAACACTTTTTGGCAATATCTTGCTATGAGAATTTTGCAATTTTTTTTTAAATTAAAATATTATCTCCACAGGATGTCAACATTTTCCTTTGCAGTTCAGCCAGCGGAATTGGTAGTGACGTTGGTAATAAAATTGGCAACTTCCTCACTAATTTAGGCACTTAAGCACACACGGACGCAACGTCGATGCTCAAAGTATATAATTCCTGTCGATCTCTAAGATTTCGCCGATTTTAATTATAGTTCCACAAGCAGTTTTAACATATATAAAATCGAAAAAAATTTGTCTGAAGTGTAACTGAAGGGAATTTTTTCACGTCTGAATGATGAATTACAAACGACGTTTTCATACATATCCATTCCTAAACTTTTAGTCGAATTATGATTCATAACCATTTTAGGGCTCCAACATTTTTTGTTAACTTCCCCGATGAGGTTCGGTTCTTCGAAATTTTTAAGATTTCAATCCCATAAAGATGAACTTTTTTAAAGTCGTTTTCTTTTTACATTCTGCTTTTCAATAATAAAGAAATTTCTTAAGAAATCGTTTTTCTTGATTTGCTGATAATATCGAAATTGGTAAAAAAAAACTTCGTATTTGGGGTAAATATTAACCAACTTTTGAATATCGAAAGTTGCGATTCCTGGATATTCCTCCGGTATTGGCATCATCTTTTACTTAATAGTCTGTAAGAATATTGTTTATTCATAGACTAAATAAATAAATAAATAAATTATCATCTTCGGCTTAGAGTGTTCTCTTGTAAGCTACAGCTGTGACATTGGTATTTCTTCGATGTTTCGGACAAAAAAAGGTATCGGCCAGACCCTAATTCGATGCTTAGAACAATAATTTGAATCTTTAGAATCTTTACTAACAATTCGTTGCTACTTGTCAGATCACCTCAAATGAAATGTTGTGTACGACAATTACTTTGAAAACTTTTCCACATCCTGAACTCAAACGAAAAGCCTGCCTTTAACCCTTTCACTGTTGCAATGGAGCTATCACAAATTAGCATCGAACCCCAGAGGCATTTGAATTTCAGCAATTTCCTCTCAACGCTGAGCTAAGTTCAGCAACATGTCAGCTTGTTTATTAAGTTTGAAGGAGTGCTCAGCTCACAGCCATACAAGCATACAGACACACAATTAAATACATCTACCCACATATACATATACGTATATGCAATGCAGCATAAAGGAATCACTCATGCATCATAATCAATATGCAAAAATTATTGAATTTTATGTGAAATGCAATAAAACATGCAGACACACCACACAGAGAGGCAGACACACTGACAATGACACTCACACACACACACTACACTGACGCAAAATTCGAATCCATACAACTGACAACAATAAGCACACATTGATAATAGAGGAGATGGCGACAACAACAACAAGCTAAGAGGAGCCAGCGTAGCATGAAATCTCCCTCTTCTGCTGCCGCTGATGCTTCTTCTATATATTTTCATCCATCACTAACAACAACAGCAACAGCAACAACTTGCTTAACAATCACTAACAACACTCAAAGCTCACATAATCAATGATAACAAGAAAACGTGTCAACTGCAGCTGCACATCACAACAACAAGGCATGGCGCTGGCAGTAAAATGCTTAGGGTCGCTTGAGAGAAGCGTCGGATGATAAAGAATGGAATGCCTGCTGGAAATAAATGCATGACATCATGTGAAGAAGAAGATAGAAAACAAACTGTCAAAAAATTTATAAGTAAACGTGAAACAAATATTTCTGTGGTCAAAAAATGGCAAACTTTTGGCGCCGAGAAAATTAGAAAATTTACACGGAATATTTGAATGTTCAAAAAAATCAATTTTCGATGTACCAGTCGACTTTTCT
Source organism: Neria commutata (assembly GCA_963457695.1). NCBI lineage: Eukaryota > Metazoa > Arthropoda > Insecta > Diptera > Micropezidae > Neria > Neria commutata. Next base: position 50,540,946 of record OY735246.1, read on the forward strand.
ACCGGATTGATACCATTTCCGCCGAATTTCTGCCATTTCACAAAAATTTAAAGAGGAACTCATTACAAAGGTGTTCTCAGAAATCGCCCAGAATTGTGTGAACCACGGCTGGTTGAGGGGAGGTGCGAAAAAAAGCATGTCGATGAATTGAATTTCGTTATCAAAAACGCAATTTCTGTACAGTTTATTTCAATCAAAATATCATTTGGACGGAATAAAATTCGATGGGTGCACTAGTTTTATAAAAATACTAAAGCTATGAACATGAATTTTAAGTTCATTTTGAAAATAGATAACTAGTTTTTGATATTTTTAAAGTTGAATTTTGGTTCTGGTATGAATTTGAAAAAACTTATATCTCACACTTTGAAAAACAGGTTTAATAAACTAACGACTCGAATACCAAGAAAAAAACCTACTTTTGCTTGATCTATCAAAAGGTTATCCGCGGATTCACCGGTAATAGCGATATGTTGCAGTCCCTAATTCTTCTTGCTGAATTTTATGTAGACATGATCTCAAAATTTGCAAAAGTTAGTTCTTCAATTTTAAACCAACAGCACTCCACACTGTTTCTACAAATAATATTGTGAGCGATAATAGAATATTGAAAAATGCCACATAATTTGCCAAAACATTTAAATGAAATAGTAATGTATTCTCTAGTCTATAGAGAGGGTCTAATGTGGCTCTTTTAAATTAAAAGTGTTCATTCGCTTGTGCAAAACAATCGATATATTAAAAAGAAAAATGATGTTTCACATAAAAATTAAATATCTTATAATTTTGTCAGAAATGTATTGATTGACTATATCACCATCAATGTCGCTATTTCCAACTGGGTTGGTGAGATGCTCATGTTGGTAGTGGTGCTCGTGATGCTGATGACGGTGGCATTAGCGGTGGCAGTAAAATTGTGTGTGTGCATTTCTGCGCTCTCTCTCTCCCTCTCTGTCCCTCTTGACAGTCGAAGAAGTGCTCGTAGTATTTATTGAAATGTGCAGGATAATACGCTTTTACGCGAGTGTGCATAATAATATGCTCGAATGGCTCCACCTCACGTAAATATAATGCAATTTTGTTCGTCCCTGGCTGGTCCTTTTAGCAGGCAGAATCGGATTTTGTTGTTAGACTTGAAATTCTTGAAGCATATCAGAGAGATGTAGGGAGATCGTTATTGGATTGTTATGCAATTTTTTTTTTTTTGCCTTTTGAAAGATTTATAAAAGCATAATCAGACAAACGAGGGTCATTTAACCGCTTAAATGGCGAGGCATGTATGCCTATGAACGAGTTTTGAGCATGCCTTTCCTTTTCTACCCTCAGCACTTGACCTGGGAGAAGGTTCAATGTGCTTGTGCGTCAAATTTGTTTCAAATCGGATTACTGATTCTATCTTTTCTGCTGTCAAGGATATAACGACGCCTTTTAAACGACACCTAATAATGAGCAAATAAACAAAAAAAAGACCCTAATTCTTGACCGTCGAAATATGTTTACGTTACGAAGACCTAGCATTATGCCAAAATGCCAAAATTCCACATCGAAAAAAAGGTGTTTTTACATACGCACGAAAGAACACAAGATTGAACTTATAGGACCTACGTTTTTTCCTCAGGGGTGTAGTCTATGACTTAATAGTATAAAATATTAATGTTGAAATATTACAATCATAAAAAAAGACAACATTTAACTTTTAAAATTAGGTGTTCTTTAATTTTAGTACTTCGTAACTAGCATGCACTTGCAATAAAGAATCACTGGACCCGAATCCAAATGAACCCAAAGTTTAAAGCAGCTTCACTTGTATACATATATTGTTTGAGTTCAAAGATAGACTTAATTTTCTCATTTAAAGCAGTGGCCCAACCACGCCCCTATTCATCAACGGAATACTCGCAACAGATACCAAATTTCATTGCTATACCTAGCTTCAGTCCAAATATAAAATCTCATGAGATTTTCGTATAAGCTGGTTTTTCAGTGGATAGACCCCGCCTATTCATGGTATGTGTTACCTTCAACTACGAACAATATTAATATGCGAAATTTCATCCAAATCGAACGAGGCCAATAGGATGAATCTTTACAGAACAATACTTTAGAAGAATATTATGACCTTTATATCGGAAGCTACTTGAGATGTCAAAATCAAATATAGCTTATGCTTCTTCCTTTTACAGCACAATCCCAAGAACGCACATGCACTTTTATGTACATATGTATCTTAATTCTATGTAATTCGCATATTTGCCTGCATTTTAGTTCTTAGAATTGAAGAAGATATAAAAATATTTAAAGATAAGGTAATGCTAAAGCTATAGCTTGAATCCAAAGACTTCACAGTTCATGAATTTTCATACTGAGACAAGCCGTACCCGTTTGGTGTAATAAATAACATAAACCTTAAACTTTTTAAAGAATAATTCTATTTAGTCTTAAAATCAAACATACAATTTCTATAACAAGAATTTTACATAATTTTACATATGCTCCGTATTTACAGATGTATGTGTTTATTTACATATATTTTCCTTTGTCACAATTAAGACGAGTGTGTACGAAGATATGAAAATTTCAAAGTAACTTTTAAGAACTGACTTTTAATTCCTCTTAAAATGCACTCATTTGAAATTCTAAAAGTGTGCTATACTCAAACTAAGACAACTCCTTTGGGCAGCCTTGCTGGCCAAACTCTTCGGTCACATCGGTCACTTTGCTCCGGTGGGAAAATGAAGTGCCACTATGAAATTACTTCATTCTATTTCCTCACCAAGTGTCAAGCTACTAACAACTTTATTAAATAAGAGACAAATTGTTCGGCCACAGAAGGGATGCAACTTCCTTATTCTGTTATTTTTGCAAACACTTAAGTGATTCACAGACGCACACACAAGCACATTTATAGACGAGTGTACATGCAAGTTGAGAGGTGTTTTTCATGTGTGTGCAAACAACTGAGTTTTGTGTGTGAGTGTGTGTGTGTGTGTGTACTCAGTGTAAAAGTTTTATAAATTGTTCGGTACTTAAAGTAAACTGCTTGTAGCTGTGCGCTCAAATAAAAACGCCCCCTGCCTGCTCCGCCCACTCACTTTATATCATTTTTTCGCGCACATTTTCCCTCACTATTTATTTCCATGATTTCCGGCATTTGTACTGACGTAAAACGCTTTTAAGCGCCACGCTGGAGATTGAAATGTCAATGGCACTGAATTAGTTCGACTGAAGTTGTGCACTGTTCACAGAATAAATTGCGCCGATAGAGATATTTTTCTCTCTGTTTCGAAATAATGTTGGGCTTGCTTGAATGGAGTGCGTTTGTGTATGTGAACGCTAATATGCAGTAAGGCAAATTTTGTTAGGATTGTCTGTTATTGGAATCTCGCTATATGCAGCTTCAAGTTATCAAAGCTGAACCCACAAGAGCATTTGCAATATGATTTTTTCATTGTTAATTGAATTTTCTTTTTTAGGTAGGATATATGTGCGACTAATGAATTTGAAAATGAAGAAAAAGAAATAAATTTTTATTCAGAAGTTATAAAAAAGAGCACTGTTTCAAAAAATAGCAACTGCTTATTGAATTAGTTATCTTATATTTCTCATATTGGGAACTTTTTTGCACATTTTGCAACTGAACCTACTGAAATCATTTATTACGCACACCGGCACAGCTGAACTGCTTTATATCATCTACTTCCCACACACACACACGCACAACACACGAACAAAAATTGGGTCAAATTCCAGCAACACACAAAATTCATTGACACATGCTGATTGAAAACTAGCTTTGCCAGCTGAATAAGTCTGGAAGAGGCACACTCTGGTTGCTTCTGGTGTTTTTCATTTGGTTTTCCGTTGCTCTTTCTGCTTTGGATTTTTTTGTATGCCCTTAATTTCATATGCCCAACTCTGTCAGTTCTGTAGGCAATCTCCCGAGCACGATTGGCAAAATCTTGTGAAGCAAACAGATTCATTGAAGCACTTTGGCTCGAAAGTGGGCCCTTGGGTCAATTAAAGAAAGGCAAACTTTCTGCTTGCGCTTACGCTGCCGACGGTGAGACTGTGAGACTGTGAAGGTAGTTTAGGAGCTAATGGCGCATACTTACCCACGACGAGCAGGCAGAGCAGCAACAATTGTGCCACGCTGTGACGCAATTTGCATAAATGCATTTTAGTTTTTTTCTTTGCAGGTGTTGCGGAGTGTAGAGTGTAGAGTTTCGCGTAGTCAAGTCTGCGAACGAAAATGCAGTTGCAGTTCTACGCTTTAAATGCTTCTGATTGTGGCATAAATTAAGGCGCCTTCGACTTTACTCTAAGGCGCAGATTCTGGCGTTCGACACTTCAGTTTGGCACTCGCTGTTGTTGTTCGCATTTTATATGCAGTGCAGTTTGATCAAATTGAATCTCACACGCGGCGAAGAGGCAAACAAATCACGAACACGAATGCGACAAGGAGCTTCTATGCGGCATGCACATACACCTTGCCGCAATGCATACACACAAACACGCTATTGCGGCCGGAAGTGCATACACAGCAGCGGTAGCAGCGGCAGCAAAATTAAGTCACGCACATGTTAGTGCTTTTTTTGCCTGCTGGCCAATGTGCAATTTAAACGTTCACGGCGTTCACCGAGCTCGCTGCTCGGCTGCGTGTTCTTGCCACACGAAATGCAGAAGAAGCAGAGCCAACAAAAGTGTTAAAATTTTATGAATTACTTATAATTACAGCTCGTTTTTTTGTGAAAAAAAACATTTAAGCCGCCATGTTCTGACTGATTTATTTATTATAAACACACACACACAAGCACAAGCGCGTACAGTGCACTCACACAACGTTGTTGGCAGGCAGACAGAACACCGTTATTCTGCGGCAGCAACGTTCGCCTGCGAGAAGAGCAAAATTTCAACTGTCGTTCGCAAGTTGGCGAAAAAGTTCAACAAAAACCGTCGCCACATTGACGAACACAAATTCGGCACGAAGGATGTGCTTTTTGGGGCACCAGCAACGACGACGACGATGACGACTAGGAAACGAGTGCGTGAGCGAGCAGCGGCTGCTTTGTGGTGAACTCTGAAGACAGCCAAGCAAATCACAGTGAGCACAGATTTTCGCTTACGCTCGGCGAGAGCGTGTGTTGAATATGTGAGAGCAATGTATTATATCCTTTTCTCATGCTCTGCCTTGTGCTGGGGAAATAGTTGCGCAAAAGCATGGGCACCGGCATTGCTTTCGCGTTGTGTAGGACAATTTCCATCTGCTCCGTGAGCAGCAAATCAACAGGTGGTTCCTCGGTTTTGTGAGTGCATGTTAATGTACACTAGCCAACCACTAGTAGCCCATTCGTGGTGAATTCATGCCGGTTAATCCTTAGCAAATTCTCAAGCATTTCGCTGGATGCGCACTGAAAGCAGATGTTGCCTTTTGATTTTTCCAAAATAAGGGAATGCATTAACAATTCTTGTTGGAAGCATTAATTATTTATTCATGGGATAAAATTTATCTCATACATGATGACCTTAATATTATAAATATGTGAAGCAGTTGACCATATCTATGTAGTAGAACTGCATACCTACTCAATTTTGCATTTTTAATTTTGTTTCCTTTTTAAAAGATTTTCAATTTTAAAGGATATACAAACTCATTCTTAGTTGCAAATGTGGCTATCAAATGAAAGATAGGACTATCTGCGATTTGAAAAATTTTTTTCTTATGCTTTATCAGGACGAAATTCTGTCAATATTATACTCTAAGCAAGCTTTTACATATGGTAACTTTAATTACAGGACCTCCCCATGGCAACCGATATTTTGGCAACACTCTGCAGCATTCCAACATGTACTCGATTGCATCCATTGCCAATTTATAGCATACCATTCTTTGTGGCACTTCAAGATATTTCAAATTTTTGTTATGTCCAAAATTCATAATAATTTGCCCATATATAGAGAGCTACATTAAAACTTGGCAAACATTCTATTTTCCTTTTGAGTGTATGGGTCCTGTGCACATTTCAGTGCACCAACTTTTTTTATGCGCATACTTTTTTATCTGCACATTTTCGAAAAGCCATCCCACCAAACAAACAAAGTCATTCTGCGTAATGGAGCAACCCTTTTGACTGTTTTGTCCCTGCAAGCTTTGAAGCCGTAGCTGCCAACTAAGCTTTCCATGGGTCCTTTCTTGGCGTTGCGCTTTTACGTCTAGACATGAGCGGATTTGAGTGTGACTGTAGCCGTTTTTTGTGCTCATGTTGTTGTTGTTCTGTTCGAGCTGATATACCACTTGATGACTTTATGCGTTTAGTTTCAATGAGGCTGTAAAAAAGTTGTGCTTGCCAGTGAGTTAAAAAGTGCTCCTTGCCCCGTTTCGCTATGATTTATATACCAATGAATGCAACAGCGCGGGCATGATTTTGTTATGTGCATAGAGGAGCGGATAAAGAATAGAGTGATGACAATAGCATAGTGAGAGAAAGAGAGAGAGAGAGAGAGAGAGGGAGAGGGGGAAGTAAAAACGGCGCAAACAGAAATTGTATACTATATATTGTATTATAAGAAGGTAGGATGGAAAGATTATAGAATGTCGTGAGCAACACCAACAATTTTGAACTTTTAGTGCAATCGAGAAATAAAGTACAAGATTTAAAACAATTTTTTTTTTGCTTTCAGTTCTTAAGTCTGAATGAATTTTTAGTATTTATCACAACTTTTTCAAATTTCTATTCTACTTGAAATTTTTTTTCAAATCTGCTTGGCAGTGTTTGTTTCAATACTGAAACCAAAATTAGCCCCGTCCGACGATATTTTTTAGTGGACGCCGATAGATGCACCTATACTTCTCTATAGACAGAGAGGACCGGAATAGAAAATTATGACTTTTTCTTTCTAATTTTTCAAAGCGTCTTTGTTATACCAAAACTAAGCTTAAATAATAAGGTAGGGTATGCATCGAAACTGTTTTGCTTCGTAAGCTTCGTTTTATTTGAAAGTCAACATTTTAAATTTTGCAGAAAAGAGATTAGAAAATAATCAGACAATCAATCAAGCAATCAGACCAGAGTTGAAAAAGGAGAGAAAATTATTGAGAGCTACTCACTACTATTCACTCTTCAATATTTTATAATCAGCTTAGAACGTTAACAAAAAACCTGCTGAAAATCTTTCAAAAGTCCTTTATTCAGTTCAGACTTTTTTGCACGCTCACTTCTTTCTGTTCTTTTAGTACACATCGGTCGCTTATTGCAAAACGAACCCTGGTTAAGAGAGTAAACGTAAACTCAAAAATTCTTTTTAGGCAATTTCGAGCCACAAAAATTCAAAAACCATCACTAGTCCTCACTTCCACAACATGAAACTTCATTGCCAACTTCTAAAGGAAGTAGCAGCAGTCAAAAAAAGTGGGCGCTCTCACACACACCTACAGACAGACAACAGCAGAGCAAACGACGTAGACAAACACATTGGCGCCAATTTGGCGGACGCAGCATCGACGCCGACATAGTCATCAACAACAATAACAACAAAAACCACAGCAACGGTAGAAGCAGCAGCAACCACTCCAGCATTATAACAACAACAACCAGCTGAATTTTTGGTAGTAGCGGCAGCCACTGTCACTGTATGTGTGCGGCATGTCGCCATTCATTATACAAAAACAACAACGCCTGTAAAGAGAACAACAAACACTACAACTACAACAAATACAACAAGCGCCATAGCCACAGCTACAAAAATTCAATGAACCCAAACTGTCACTCAGGCACACAAGCACACAAGCACACATACACACGTACAGAAAGAGATCTACAGTATGGTACAAAATTTTGCATATTAAAGAAAGTTTGCTTAATTTAACTAAAATTTAAATTTATTTCATTTTTACACTTGAAATATGGTCATAAACAGTTCCTACCCGAAATTTTTGTTGTTCAAACTAATTCAAGAGACATGACTACTTTTAAGCACTGCCTGAAAGATTGTTCAAATACATAGTCGAAATTTTTTTAAACGAGTTTTTCTAAATGTCCGTTTTTCAAACATGCAAACATGGAATTTTAGGAACTAATCATTAGATTTGCCGAAAATAAATCTTCAAAAAAAAAAGGATTAAGCTTAAACGAGCTTTTCATGTTTTTAATATGCTATATTAAAACAATTATATATTGAGAAACTTTTTCTACTGCCTGAAATTAGTTAACACATTACTAAAGCATAGAAACCAAACACAAACAAATTTGTTGTTCGGGTATGGCATCATAAACAAAAATTTTTTTTAATTCAGTTCAGTTAAAGTGCCTAAAGTCTCTGCAAAAATTTTGACGAAGTTGTGAAGGGCAAAAAATTATTGGCGTATTATATTGAAAAGATAAAAATGATGTCAATTTTTTTTGCACTTAGTTGAACTTTTAGTCAAATTAATGAAGAAACACAAGAGCCATATTTTGTTCTATTTGGTAAGCTTTGATAAATCGTAGTTGTAAGAGATTTGTTCATGATGAAAATAAATCTAGATTTTATTTTGAAGATTTTAATTTACGACTTTTAAAGCGTCATGCGCTCAATTTCCCACTCTACTGTACTTACACAGGCACATAGACGCATATATGGAACATTGTGACGAACTCATGCACACTCACATATATGCATGCACGAAGCATAGTACATATACATATGTGGAAAATACACACATGGCAAACTAAATTGTTTACGCGATTTATACCGTCCTTTTCGTATGGTCTGGCAGAAGGTAAAAGGGTGCAAAGTACTGGGGATAAATCCAGCAAGCCACATTTTATGCATACAGATACTACAGAGCTGGGATTCTGTGGAGAGAAGAAGAGGCAGAGGACATATCGAAGCATATAGATACTACAGAGCTGCAAAGCTGTGGAGAGAAGAAAGGGGCAGAGGACACGTTGCAAATGGCTTGTTGCAAAAAAGCCAAACATAAAAAATACGCAATTAATAAGCACAAGTGAAAATAAATTGATATACAATGACAAGGACAATAAAAAGCTTATAAAATATCAATGTAATTTACAAATATGCCGAATGGATTTACTGAATTGTACTTAATAAAGCGCATCCATGGTGACATTTTCAGCAGTAAGTATTTTTTATAGTTCCGAAATCTCGACGTAGTGTATGTGTGGCAAATTTGTCATTGTTGTTGTTGCTGTTGTCGCTTTTATGCTTCTGCTGTGGTATTCACTGCATTGTTTTGGTCTCGGTGCTCATGTTGAAGTTATTGTTGTTGCATGAAATTGTTTATTGCACACAGTTTTGCAATTTTATGCACACATGCATATGCATGCGTATGCACGCACTTAGTGTGTGTATGTGTGCATGTGTAGCGAAATGTCTTACTGGGTGGAATGTAAACATTTGCCACCCAAACGGGCTTGTGCAAGCTTTGAATGCTTTTTTTATGTTTACTCCTTTCAGCTCATTATGTGTCGCCAGAAACATGCGCGCATATCCTGTCGCCTGCCGCCAGTCCACAGACACAAACACATGTGCGTACAGTGAATGTAAAAAGTTTACTGAGCGAATTTTACTACTGGCTGAATTTTATTATCGCGGAAATCGCTGGCGAAGGCAATTGTGATTTACACTGTGTCGCTTGTTGTTTTTGTCGTTGCTTTTCTGCATGTCGCTACAATTGTAATGAAAGTCAGATTTCGCTTAAAAATGGCCACGTTGTATGTATTTCTTTTTTTGTCATATTACAAGTTATTGGCTTGTTAACAATTGTTATACATACTTTTGAAGTAATTTTTTATTTCGTTCCATAACCAAAATTATTATATGAGAAAAAATGAATTTTTTGTATTTTGTCATTATAGCTTCTATTAAGTGCCAAGCTAAACAATTTCGCTGTGGTTTGCAAAATTTTAAATTGTTATTTGAACCATTTAAGTTCTCGTAATTGAACCACTTCTAGAACGAAATGGTTCTTTCTTGTTCCCATTGAGTTTTGCTTTGTCTAAATCTGATTGCATTTCTTTCACGATTTCTGTTTCCTTTCCTGGTGGCTCTCGAAATGGCCTCTGCTTATATTTGTAGCAATACAATAAAAAAGAGGATTCGAAAAATATTCTCAGTCATACCTAACATGCTCTTTTTGGCATCTATTGAAAGCGTTTTCTAAGCTTTACAACTGAACCAAATATTCAGAGCATTTTCGATGCTATAGAACTCACACAAAGACAACAAAGACAGATACAATTTTCATAGTACGTACCCCAGTAATCAATCATGGGCTTCCGGCAAGAATTTTTTATAATTCATATTTTGAGATCACAACAAACCATCGACTTTTCGCTAGCAGAAAAAAAGCTCGTACTATAGATAGGCGGTTTCTTTCTAAATTTGATTCGCAAAAGAAAATTTTTAGGATCCCTTAGCTCTGCAGGGTATTTTGAGTTTTAAATGAAATACATTTATGTAAATACATTTTAGCTTAAATTCTCTAGGGGTAGGGAGTCTACATACTAAATTCCTCAACATTTGCTTTCTCAACGGGCATTTAATTTGTTATTGTCATCATCTGAAGTTGAGAACATCAGCTATATATATCAGTGGCAGTAAAGGATATTTGTTTATACGATTGCATATCTTACTTGAACAGTATCTAAGTATATATAATTAAATTGCACCGACTTCGCTCAAACGTTCTCGGTTTATATTTGCCTTGAAATTTTTCTGTTTTTCAAAAATGAAGAATTAAAGCATCAGTTACTTTTGCTTAGTATATATTCAGATGTCAGTTTAATACTACTACCAAATAGCAACATAGCATTGAGCATTTAAAATTTTATTCTCTCCCTCAGATATGCCACACTTATTTTCAATGCTAACTTTAACCATTTTTCCAATCGCCAATTTTAAGTTTTTCTAATAACGAAGCAAATATTTACCTACCCCAAAAAAAATTGGGAAAATTATAATGCAATTTTATTCCAACAATTGTATTGGTATTCTGAAAGCAATTTGCACTTTCGATGCTATTGCAATGTCAATAGCAACACCAACAACTTTGTTCCAGCTTCTTTCGCCAGCTTCTCACACTGGTTGCTCTGATTTTGCATGTTATTGTTCGTTTTTAGTATTATCAAGTATTTTTTTATTGCAGTACTTTCGCCTTTTCGTGTTGCCATTGTAAAGAGCTTATACGAAAACGTTAAATTTTAATGAAAAGCGGCAACAAAAAACAAACAATAAAAACTAGAGAGGATCCTTGCACAACTTACAATAAATGCCAAACCGTGAGCTCAACTCTACAGCACAGCATTTTTGCACTTGGCCAATTAAAGTTGTACAAGTTTTGTTTTGCAAGTTTACGAAATGGACAGCTATTGTAAAGGTATTTGGAAATGCTGGGTAAGTTCTTTCTTTCCAAGGGCTCTTAAGTCGGGTATGAAATTACTAAAAGCTTATGCCATGTTTCGTTTAAAAAATAGTTAAAATATAACTTTTATTTTTGAAATAAATTTCATTACATTAAAACTGAAATGATACATCTTGAAATAATGAGCTTCTCATCTTCATCGATTAGTTGAGGTAGTGTTTATTCAAAAAAGATCTCTACTTTTCAATTGGCACTGAGCTCAAAGCAGTAGCATCTCTTGAGAGAAACTCTTGAAAATATTGAAATTGAAAAAATTGAATATGAAAAAAATTTTATTTTGATAGTTTTTACAAAATCTACAAATGCACTACAACAACGGCTATAAACATTTTATGTTATTTTATGTTTTTCTTAGTGTCAAATAATATTTTATTCTTTCTTACACAGATCAGACTGTATGTAAATATTTGTCTGTATGGCGCAACAAAATTTTAAAGTTGGCAGTCATAAAAACAGGAAAAGCCAGAAAATCAAAAGCGATAGCAACTGCAATTGGCATTAAAGTTGATGTCACCGACATTAAGGATTGGCAGCGCCATTTGCATTGTGCCGAGATGTGCTTGAAATGAAGTGGCAGTGAAGTTTTGTAATTAGAGACTAAAACTTTTGCTCAAATGAACTACAGCGAATTATAATATTTTTACAATGGCTTCAATTCTCAAAGGCAGAAAGTTGTTCGTGTTGTCAAACTCGAAGCATAGATTTAAAAAAGATTTTATTGTGCAGAAAGTTTTATATTTCTGATTAATATGTAAAAAATGCTACATTAAACGCATATTTCTACGTCTTAGAATTGATATCTCATTTGTCTACGCGTGCATGCAAGCACGACAATCCAATTCTTACTCCTGACTCGATGCAACGCGGCGTATGAGTAATCTTGCAATTTGTGCTTTAATTGCTTTTGTTTGCCTTGCATTTCATTTGCTTCTCAATTACTCATGCCATTGCATCCATTTAAGCTAACTTTTATCTTGTGCGTTTTTTCCGCTTTTGCTTTTCTGCTCCCGCACTGCAGCTCGCTCTGCGGGCTAAGTGCCTTGCTTCCTTTTTGCTTTTACTTTGAGCTGTTGTTTGTGACTTTGCTTCCTCGCATTCCTCGCGCGCTTGCCTGTTGCTGCACCCTGCACACTCTTCTCAATCCAACGGAATGCAATACAACTTTTAATTGCTTTCAGATTCAAAGCTAGAAATCTGCTTTGACGCTTCCTTTTATTATCATTCTTTATCCGCTCGCCGCTTACGCTAAAGCAATCAAAGTATAAATCTTTGGCATTGTCATCGGCTATGGCTTTGTGCGTTTTTGATCTATTTGAGGCAGTCTTGTTGTTGTTGCACGCATTGCAAGTAAATAGAAATTCGCGTATAACACAAATCTTAGCGCATATCCTTCCTGATGAGATTAGGTTGATTGAGGTGTTAGTGTCAGCACAATTTATGAATGCTAGAATTGACTGTTAAACATTCCAACTTCCTCTTCTGCAAAATCTTCCGCACCTTTTCATAGCAATAAACATTTTCAGACGCTACAGATCTAACATAAGCTCAAACCTTCCAAACTTGATTATAAATAATTTAACAATGATCCATAACTCGTTCCCCATCAAATGATTTTAATAAACTGTGTGCTCATTTAATCCATTCATCGCATCTCTTTTGTCTTTAAGTTAAATAAATAAATAAAATAATTTAATATCAGCCAGGTTGCTGAAGGAGGGGTAAGGTGAGAGTACTTCCATTTTAAAGACTTTTTACTGTACTGTACTGAGAGTACTTCCATTTTCAAAACTTTTTTTAGTTTTTTAGGCAGCCAGATTAACCTAAACTAACCTATTCTTTTTATTCCTTTTAAAAATCCTTTTAAACTGTTTCATTTTTCTTTCATTCACTGTGCATTTTTAAATTCCTCTTTTAGTTTGCAACATTTCATTCTTGATCAAATTATTAAGATATAAACACGACACGATACAAAAAAATAACCGGGCTCCCCGCGAAGATCTGCCCTCTCCGCAGTCCATTCCCCGACCCTGCTGTTGTCTGCTCTTTAAATAAGCCACATAATTTGTCAAGTGTTATTCAGCTGTTCGCAATTTCATACAATTTACACCTATCCTGATGTGTTCCTCCTCTCCGACGTATCCACGCATTTTAGGGTTCTTCCTTAGCAAGCTTATCCTTTTTCCTAAGCTTTCTTGCTTGCACTCTGCACTGCTGAAACTATGCAACTCCAAGCAGCGCAACTCAGTGTGGCCGTGAATTTAACGCAGCTTGCTGTGTGCGCTTCCAGGCTCTTCTCCTTGCAGTTGTTTATTTTTGTTGTTGTAGCAAATTTGCGAGAATTTACCTCCTTCCCCGTTATTGCTGTTGCTGCACATAGCTGCTTCATTTAAGCGGTGGTAATGATAGAAACAGCAACAGCAGGCGACAACAAACGCGTAAGCTCCTGAAAGTATGCTCTCAATTTTTCTCAAATTCCTTCCCCTTTTCGGGTTTCCTTCGTGTGCTTCGCAGCGAATGTTTAGTGTTATGGAATTTATTGCAGCAGCACAAAAATAGCTGAAGTTTTTGTTGTTGGTTTTTTGGGTGTGAGCATGCTTGAGCTTGAAATTGTTGTTGTTGTTTATATATTGATGTATAGAGAATTAAACGGCTTTATATGCTTCCTGGCCATTGTATGGCACCATCACTCACACATGCAAACAGGCACGCTAACTCATAAATACTGCATTTCCTACAGATGACGAAGGATGGCAGGGGCTATTTGAGTCATTCCCCTCGAGTAATTCTTATCAGCGGCTCTACGGGGAGTACGCAAAAGTACATGGTTGTTTTAAGCAGTTGAATGTCTTGCACTCAGGCTTTGAAAGACTTGCCATATACTATTTATTTTGAATCAAAATTAAGCTGAGCTCTTTGTTTAAGAAAAATACTAGCAATATTTGCATAATAAGTGTAGTTCCTCAGAAAATTTGATGACCCCTACCAGTTTAGATGGTGAACATTTCTCACGAAGACAACAGAACTTTCAAAACAGGTTTCTGTAATATAAGTAATTTTGACAAAATGTAAAAAAAACTATCTGACAAGATAATATGGCTGAGGAAATGATAAATGCAATAATTCAAAAAGAGCGTACGACAACAAGCCCGAACCTATTGCAAATAATAGCTCATCACTATTTCTTTAAAAGCTTAAAAACGATTTCTTCAAGATTAACATTAAGATTGCAGAAAAGCATCAGATGACCCAAAAAAACAGGCTTCCGAACTTTGATCAGCTCCATCATTTCATCGAAATTGAGAGGTTATCTCTCAGATCAAATTTTTGGTTGCGCAGTGTATTGATAAGAAATATTAAAATGTGTATTTTGAATTTAGTTATTGACTATTTATTATCACAAATTATTGTTCGAATATCCAAACATAACTTTTAACCTTAATGCGGAAGAGTAAAATCATTTTAGGTTCCATTTCATCAGCTGCAATTGATTGTGCACATTTTGGCACTACTGCACAAATATAATTCCTATACATAAGTATGTATATAATACATGTACATGTACATATACCTATACAACATAATATTGTGTGTAAAGCTTTTTTTCGGTTTCTCGCTTTGTTTGACTATTCTTAATGTTGATGTCTCGTTTTCGGAAGTTGGCAACTTCATGACTCATGGCAAAGTCCTTGCTCAGCAGAATACCGTTCATTTTGATTTAAGCGTAAGCGTGTGTATGTGTGTGTATTTCTTGCGGGCTGAAGATGTCTTACTTCCTCTCCGGCTGGTTTGTTGGCTTGCTATTCCGTTTGTTGGCATCGAAGCGCTTTCTGGCAAATGGGTAATTTACCAGCTGAAATAGTACGAATATCTGTACAAAAAGCGGTTGGCTATAATGGCAAAGGAAATGTCGCCCGGTAGAGTAGCGCAATTTATGTTCTTGCAATTAAGAATTTATTGCCCGCAATGCCGTGCACTTTCTGACATGTTCGAGTGTAAAGAACTCGAAGTGGATTTTCAAGATTTGTTGCGCTACCTTTGTTGGATTTTGAATGCAGTTCATAAGTCGAAAATTGTTCTGAAAGAAATTGGCTATAGCTTTTGTATATGGCTTGAAACAATTATTCCGCAAAATTTTAAATTTTTAAATGCATACTTTGTGCGCATCCACATAATACCCTCGAATTGCCTTTGAGATACAATTAAAAAGTAGATATACATTCTTTTCCAGCATCGTTTTCTGAATTAAATGCAGCATTTTTGAATTGAAACTGAAATTCCTCTTGTGGCAGTTCTTTATCTATTTACAGACCCTCATGGATGCGCAGCTTCAAGTCATAGCATAACCCCGAATAGAAAATATCAAGCTTGTGAGCTTTCATAATCATTTCATGGGCTTTTATTTATGCATGCTCATGTCAAAAAAAATATTATAGTTAAGATAAAATATTGCAAAATATTTTACGCGATATTGCAATTTGCACAAATTACACATATTCCTTCACCCCGCATCTCTTTCTGAATTTTGTCATACCGCAAAGGCGGAACGTATGAAGCAACCCCAAGATGGAACTGCAATGAACATTCACAAATCCACCCTCGCAGATCTTTGCCCCGCTGAAAGTTGAGAGCAGAGAAAATGACATCATCGCCCAGCGCCATCGCCATCGCCTATTGATAGAGTTACGCTGGATGGTTTCCGTTTCCTGCGGTGCAGCTCAAGCGCATAGCAGAAAAACAACAGCAGTGTTGTCAGCGCTGGTAAGAAGAATGTCGACAAGCAAAGGGGGCAAGCGCACAAAGAAGTGAAAGGAGGTTCAGAGGGGTTGGAAAGTGTGCAGCCGAGCAAATAAGACATTTGCCATAGCAATGCAATAAAACAAGCGACTTGACAGCAGCAGCAAACAGACGTACATCCACACTCACACACAGACATGCATAAGAAGTGTGCACACACACACATTCAAAAGCAGCTGAAACTGACCACATACGCGCTCTTATCTGCTAGCATAAAAATATCGAAGCACTAACGAATTTAACAGCACCGCGCCGAGGCCTGCCCATACAACAATGTCTTTGTTAGTGTGAGTGAATGTTTATGTGTGTGCGTGTGTCTGCCGGCACATTTAAGCAGAAAAATTTATTTTTGCACACGTCACAACAGCAGCAACAACAACCCTCTTAAAGGAAGAAGAGGAAACAACTCGTAATCCTTGGCTGCGCATATTTGCGTAACTATTTTAAAATGTTCCACGCAAAAGATTGAATTATTAAGATATAAATCTTGTATAGCATTTACGCGAAATGGTGAGAAAGTTGAGAGAGAGTCTAAGAATACATTTAAGTGCTGTATCGATATGGGTTCAATAAGAGCAAGGGATTGGAATTTATGCTTTGGCGTGAGGTTTTTCAAAATGTTTGCA
Organism: Neria commutata; assembly: GCA_963457695.1. NCBI lineage: Eukaryota > Metazoa > Arthropoda > Insecta > Diptera > Micropezidae > Neria > Neria commutata. Next base: position 50,557,785 of record OY735246.1, read on the forward strand.
TGCTCGAAATAAATTAAACATGCTGGAGGAAAAACAACTGGATCGACAGTGTATAGGAATGTTTTAAGTATGAAATACTTCATAAGTTGCTCTGTCAATGCATCGAATGCTATTTATTTTACTTATGTAACCATTAGAAGCTAAACAAGCTTTGTTTGTGTCAGTCGTGCTGGAAATATGAGAACAAAATGAGTGAAATTGGAAATCATCATATAAAATTTTTAGATTAATATTTTATAACTTCGCTGTTTACTATAAAACCTAAACATATTTAGGTTTGAAAAATTGCAAAATGTTGTTCCCAAGTGAAAGGCAATTTTTTTAGTTGATAATTTGGTTGCGTAGAGTCCGAAATGAAGTGCTCGACAAAAATAATAACAAAGTCATTTTAAAGAAATTTCTTTCACATGCGTGGAATTTTTAAAATTCCGTTTGAAGCATATCTAGTGATTATTTTTCCGTGCCCAATTCAAATTGGTACTGCATTTCCCACAAATGGTCAGATTTTCTAAATTTCGAGCTGAGACGTACCGGATTTCCAGAATGTACATATATGATCAAGCTGTTTCACAAAATCTTATACGCTCAAATTATAGATACTTTTTAAGAATATTATTAAAGTGCTTAAAGATGACAGCTTCACGCAGAATTTATCGGCCATAAGAGCAGCAACTTGGGCTTCATTTAAGAGCATTGTTCAGAACTTTCTCTGTAAAAGAAAAGTCACAACTACTGCCAGATTATTGAAAACCGAAGCAAGCAAAATTGCCAACATTATGAAAGAAGATGTCAGCATAGAATTCCTTTGTCGACAGAAGCGTACAAGCGCATGTCGATAGACGAATTCTATTGAGAAAATAGCATATAGAACTATAATGTTTTCCCTTTCGCAGCTCTAAAACTACATACTCTAAAACTACTCTAAAACTACTCTATCTCAGGCTTGAGTCATGAGCATGAGTCACGCTTGCCTGGCCGCCCCCAAGTTGCAAACAAATCACTAACATTTTTCCTTATACTCACACACACACGCGCATGTACATAGTCATAGACGTCTACACATACAAACACTGCTCTGCACATATTGCAATAAAGACAATACCAATTTCAAATATAGTGATTCAAGTTGTTTCTTGTTTCTTGTTGCTGTTGTTGTTGCTGCGGCTTTGTTCTTTCCCATCTCACTATTGACCGCCCATTGTAGCTGCTCCTAGTTGCCATATGTTGCCTCTGCTGGCAGCCAAGAGCAATGCCAATGCCTCGGTTACAATTTTATTGGATTTTATGCTTTTAGCAAATATACTGATTTTTGTTACGCCGGATTTGTGGAACATTATTCATTTTCCGTTGAGGAAATTGCTGCTTTGTTTGTTTGTGCGTTTATTTGTTGTGTTCTTCTTCTTCCTTTACTATGGCATTTGCCCCGTACTTGCTGTTTTCTTCTATTGATTTATTTTGTTTAGTTACAATTTGCAAATCAATGGCAATTGAAACAAGTGTAGAATTTTGCCTGTTGAATTTTGCAATTTAATTGAATTGAGAGTTTTTGTAGTTATTTTAGCAAGGATATTTAAACCATGTTGTTTATCTGGAGGCGAATTTATTTTAGCTTAATTCAAATTTTAATGCGTTGCCTATGAATTTTGAGATTATTTTAGTTTATCATATTTTAAATTTTCAGAAATTTTATCGCTTCAGCAATGACGTTGGTCTCTCGCAGTATCACTTTGAGTATTCCCTTCCATGAAAAACTTATTCCTTTCTTTTAAATGCAACCAATCGGATTTAGCCAAAAGAAAAAATTTCTCAAGCCCATTTATCACAAGTTCCCTAATTTATCATTACTAATACTTTTCTTCTTCCTTTTATTCCCGAAATTGCAATGCAAAAGATTTAATTTCATTATCTTCGGCAGTCTAATTTCTATTAGTAGTGCAATTTGAAGACTTTTTCAATCAGCAACATTAGAGTTTGTACTGTGGAAAACAGCAGATTTTGAGATAAGCCTGAAGTATGCAAGTTAAGCTCCATAAGGAAATTAGTTACTCTCCCTAGTTTATAATATTTACTTGTATACGCATTTTAAGCAGGACGAGGGGAGTTCATTTACTTATATTGTTTAATAAAGCAGAAATAAAAATTGCATTACTTATTTGCAAAAATACGCGAACGCTAGTTAAAAAAGCTTTCGGCTCGAAGAGGATTTAAATCGAGAAATCTAAACCAAAATTTTGAATTTAATGTGTAGAGTTCCCATTCAGGAGTTCTACTCATGTTTTCCTAATTGCAATTTTTTCCAAATATTCAATGTTATTTCTGCAAAAACCATTTCCTGTAGCTACATTTATGCCAATATCAAGCTTGACATTCAACCTTACAACAAAATTTAACTTTTTTTGGCACACTCTTTCAATCCAGCCTAATAAGTGACATATTCAAAGTACCGCTATATTTCCTTACTTCCCAACAAAGCGGCTCACCAACCATAGGCAGAATTTAAAAATCAATAGATCGAATTTCACTTCAACGGCGAGTGGCATACAAAACTACATTTTCGTAGTTTAAAGTTTGTACTGATAAAAAAAGCGTGGCAACTCTGCAGCGTATCCCGTCGAGACATCGAATAGCAAACAGAAAACTATAAATGTTTATTTGTGTGTAAAACATGCACGAAATTATTGCCAGGCCAAATGCGCAAATGCCTCAAATCCATATCCGCAACTGAGTTGCCTTTCCACCCTCAGCCAACGCCCAACGAATCAGGCGATTCAATGCGCGTTCGCAAGTCACTCATAAAAATATCAACTTGAACCCTCCGAAAAATCAGTTGATTCACAAATCTGACAGTTCGCTTGGATGGCGTTATTATGTAAATAACTGTCACTAGGTTATCACAGCGCAGACGAGGGTGCCTGGCAACGTGATTCATGTGTGTGTGTGTGCATTGGAGTGTTTTGAGGCGGGGATGCCATTGAAATAAATTGAATGTGAATGAAATTTGGAAATAGTCAACGGCAACGCATCAAGTCAAATGCTTAAATCGCAGCTTCAATTGGGTAGAAATATTTGATTGAATGTGAGTCATACGAAAAATGGGCAGCAAGTGGAGAGAGAGTAGGAAACAAATTTCGTACATACATATATTTGACAAGTTATGAGCACTTTTGTATTTTATAGCACTTTAAGGCAATCAAATAAAGTGGCAAAGTACTTTACTCCGTGCAATAAAAAAGATATATTTTTAAATTGAATCCAAAATGAGTCTGGAAAACTCTGCTGAGATATTTTATTAAGTAGTACTTAAGAAGTGCGTATAAGAAAGTTATAGATGCAAGTCATTCGAAAAAGAACATGCATTGGCAAAAAGCAAACGTATTTCATCAAATTAAGTTTGAGAAGAAATTTAGAATAGAGAATTTGTTGCTAAAATTAAAATTCTTCGCGCGGCTGCAACTCGCGTGAAGAATAGGCAACTCTTGTGGGTATTCTTTGCCATGAAAATAAAGCTTCTCAATAACGTTTGAATGCGGATATATGTGGAATAAATTTCAAGTTCCCGTTAACCTTAAATTCAACGAGCGGATAGCAGTTTACTTCATCTGACTTTGATATATATACTATGGCTTACACTTTCTAGAGTGTTTTTTCATAAGAGAAGCTACACAATTCTGTTCGGATATGATTATGTAAAAAATTTGTAGTAGAAACAACGAGCGCTCTCAGTCGATGCGAGAAAGCTCGGCTTAAGCTTAGTTTAAACGTGCTGTTGCGTCGATTATATGCATACACTCTTTCCATACGTTCTCTGCCCCTCTTTTTGAACACTCAATTTTACCACACTCTGCGCATCTATCATAAACTATTTTAAGAGCTTCTTCGGTGCTATTAAATTAACGCTTAACCAACAAAGTAAGTAACACAAATCATTTGCTGCACTTCGCCCGCATTAACATCATACTATAGTAAGAACGTAGCAGTATGTGTGTATGTATGTGTGTGCATATAATTCCTGTTGCTACTGTCGTTGATAAAGCTAAATTTACTTATCATTTATCTTTATTATGCAAAAGCGTAAGTAAATATTCATTCATTCACTTAACAGCTGTTAGCCAACATTCTTGCTATGCTTCTTCCTAACAGCCCACTACGCCAGGACCTTTACCATATGCCACTTACGTTTTTCAGTTTAGAGCTTACACCAACGCAAAGAAGAACAGACCGACCGACAGATAGACCGAATGACAGACAGACCAGCTTCAGCTTCAGCTACAAAAGCCAGCCAAAGGACATTTTTTTCGCTTAGCGCCTTAATAGCCTACAACTCGTGGCTGGCTTTACTATTTTTTTCCTATTTTTTGCAATTTTTTGCTATATTTTTTTGTGAATTAAAAGATTTCCTTCAGCAGTACCAGCAGCGAATCTTTACAGCATGTGCTTGTGTGCCTCAAGGAGCCGCTAAGCCTGTGGCAAGGGGGCCAGCAGCGGGACAAGCCGCTTGTGATTTGGGTAAGCAGATTAAATCGTTTTACTTGAGTTAACATTGAAGTGGTACATTGAGGTTTGCTGCTGCTTAACCTTTATGCCGGCATTATGCTTATCTTCGGGATAAATTGAAATGCCCAGCTCAAAGGCACAGTGGACATAAAGCCACACGCTCCAGAGTTTTTGTTTATCTTAGAAAGGCTGCTAGAGAACAATTTTAAAATTTAATCTTACCATCTCATGCTCATCAGGAAGGCATAACTTATATACAACAATCATTTCCTAACTCTATGGCTTCAGTATATCAGATTTGTAATCTCCTTCGTATTGCAGTTTAGCGAGGGAACATCTTGGTAAACTTCCTGTCAGATTTTTCGTAAACATTTCGAAAAGCTCGAATCAGCTTGTTTATTAATATAGACAGGCTTCACAGTGGAATAAAGCAATTCAAGTAGATTTTTCACGAACATAAAGTTATTAAGTCGCTTCATCAAAAAACACAACATTGGAACAATCTCGAAACAAGCTTTCGACACCCAGGCATTGGGTTTATCAATGTGTTTCTGTGAGAACATGGGCTTCAAGGTCATGGGCTGATACTTCTTGTAACCGTCGTTGAATATTATACATGCTTACATATAAGTATAATCCATTTGAAGAAAGTATACATAGAACGAGCCAGATACATTCGCATAGTAAGAGTTTGCTCAATAATTCTTGCCCTCTTGTGGATGCTCGTGTAAAGGTCGTTTGGAAGCTCGTTTGGAAGCTCGTTTGGAAGCTCGTCGATATCTTTATATTACTTGCATGGTTTTTTGAACTTGCAAACAATACTTGCATAATAAAACCCCGCTGCCACCAATTCATACCGTTGGCGATGACATAAAGGCAATAGAATGTTTTTCCGGTTAAGGAAGAAGAGCCATTATTTAAGGCATTCCAGGCAAGTGCGTGCTTTACACTTAATAATTAATTTATTTCTGTATAATTTGAACTTTTAGTAACTTTGCTAATTGCTCTAGTTAGCTTATACGAGATTAAGCTTACTTGCCATACAAAATACGTATTCTCTAAAAATTTTAGTAATTTCATATATTTTATTCATTTTCTCAGATCTGATATTTTTTACACAACTAGCAAATGCGCACGCTCCACTGTGCCATAGATATGGCTTTTGTGTGTGCATAATTTACACTTTCCTGCTTAACTTTCGCTTTTTATACACGTCATTATGTGCGTCCTTTTGAGTTGCGTCCCGACAGCCCAAGCACCACAACAGCTCAATCATCAAAGGTTAAACACCCATTAGGCCGGGCATTTTCCGGCCAACCACTTCGCATTGTGCGGTAAGTTTAAAGCGTGCGCTGCTGCCTCTGACCAGGCAACTGTTTATTTATTGACAACTACCCGCAATGCCGTTCACTTCGCCTCATCTGCTGCTCTCCAGCTACGCCAGCAGAAGGGCGTAAGAGGCAAACAAAGTGGTTTCTTCATGGCTTCATTTCCTTTTATTGTATTGCAACATGCTTGCCGTGCGGCTTCCGTTTCCTATCGCCGAGGCTGGAGAAGTGGAAGGTCCACTTAATGCTGTTTGCTGGTGCTGCCCTGCAACTGCTCCATCAGCCGCTTTAGCTGGCTGTCGCTCTGCAATATGCCATACTTTACTTTCTTTTGTTTACCTTTTTGCGAGACATAAATATTTATCAAGCAGACTGCGCCATATTACCCCATCCCTCCATCCCTCCCTTACGACAGCGGCCAGTGCCGCCACAAGATTCACTCGAAAACCCACTCAAGTACTGCTTATGCCCCACCGCCGTCACTTCCCAGCCAAATGGCCTTTTTCTTCTTCTGCCGTGACCGAAAAGGCAAGCAAGCGGCTGCTTCCTGCCTGCCCGCCTGCCTTCCTGCCTTTCTACCTTCCTGACTACCCGACTGCTTCGCACATAAATTTTGTATGCCTTGACTTACAATTTTTGTGCCGGGATTACAGTCTCTTGCAAACGTCTTGATACGAGTTGAGTTAATATGGCAAACCGTATGCTGCCCCCCTGCCCCTTAACTTCTGCTTAGCTCTGCTGCTGCGTTCCGGTTTGCGGTCAAGCGTAGGCATTTCGTCATAATCGAGCCGTAGTATGGCAGCAGCAGCAGCAGTTCTTGCATTGGTTCATTGGTTTCGAAATTTGATGTAGGTTTAGTCGCTTACATGTACCCGATATCCCGATATATTGTATTTGTTGTGTAAATATTGGCAAGAGCATTTGAGGTCGAACTTATGCGAAATGCGAAATCGTGCTTGTGAGCGAGAGTCTCTTAAGCTGGCACAAATTTATTACGGTTTGTTAAGCCCTTTTAAAGCTCGTTTAAGCCATAATGCGAGTATTGGTAATAATGTTCAGTTGTTTACTCGTAAGCGCTTATTTCGGAAACACAGATATATTAAAATATATTGCAAATTTTATGGAACTTTTTTAAAGGAGATTATATGTCAAAAATGCGGGATGTGTATAAAAACGATGCATATAGCTTGTTAATAAATTTACGAAAAAAAAATACAATACAGTTTTCCAATACAGAGTCCAAAACTCCAGCTTTTAACTATTTTCTCGGAACTATATGTACTAGTGCCGACTAAGATCTTGATATAATTGATCCGATTTCTTCTTTTCGATTTTTCACACAGCAGCTATCTGCTTTCGACAGTAATAAAAAACTGATCAAGGGCTAAGAAATTTAATATTTTTACAACTTTTCAAGAATCATCAAAATATCTGCACGGAATCAAGTAGGTACTCGCTCAAAAGAGCTTAGAAAATTCTGTTTCCAATGCAGAGTCATTCTGTATGCAAGAATTTCTTTTTTCTATTAAATTCTAGGATAAGGTATACATATATGAATGTCTTAAAAAATTCCTGAACGTGGAATATCATTTTTATTATTATTATTATTACATGGTAACTTATAATTAAAATTATTAGCTACATAAGTATAAAAACAGCTATAGCAGCAATGGCCTTCATAATTGGCAACTTGTGACTCTCGGTTTCAAAACTGCCTGGAATTGCAAAACTCTGCTGAAAAACCTTCTTGATCACAATTGGTACTAAGTATGGCCTTATGTATGTACACACTTAAGAGAAAAGAATATTTACGAATTTTAACAAAACGTTCATCGAATGGAAATATACATATGCACATACGTAAATTAGCAGCCGCTCCGGTGGCACGTTTGCTCGGCACCACAGCTCATCAACGACTCCGTGACCTGATCTGCTTCTTAATCATCTGTCTGGTGAGCTCAATTATAAAGATAATTTTATTTAAAAAATCTCTTGTCGACCCTATTGGATATCGCTTATGTTTCTCGATAGCTACACGCCTATTTCATTAATCTAGTTTGACACGCCCCTTTCAAAAAATAGTTTTAATAACTCTTACAACGCACATTTATGCAAATTAGAATTGCTTGCCAATTGTCAAACATTAAATGGGCGTGTATTGGTCATATATTGTTTCGCAGCTTCTTCTTGCTCTGCCCTGACAAGCGTCCTTCAAAAGTAATTCAGGGCATTGCACATTTCGGTGGCCTTTTGACCTTTACATGCAATAAATAAGCCTATTAAGATATTATTAGAAGCATAAATCTTCACGCTAAACAAAGTGATTAGTGGCGTCTAACTACACCTATGCCACCACTACTATGACAAATAAACACACACAAGCACTAAATAATAAGGATAATATACATATGTATGTATGAGCAGCGCATTTTTCGTATAGAGCAGCTTTCGCTTTTTAACTAAGCGCACTACTGCTGGCAAACGCACACTCACACATATGATTCCTCATATACATGCACACACATCTGTATGCATATTTTTGCTTCATGCATGCGCATTTATGCAAATTTTAATTAACGCTAATTAATTTATATATTTTTTTTGCATATGTTTGCGTGCCGGCGCCTTTTTCTCTTTACACAGCAAACACAGCATAACAACAACAACATTATGCACACGCATATCCGTATCCGTCTTTGTTTTGCTTTGAATTTGTTTTTTTAATATGTCTGTGTGAGCACTTCTTTGTTTTATTGTGTTTAGTAGGCGCTCCTCTTGTTGCTTTCATATTTTTTGCTACATAAATGTCGTGTAAGCGTACAGGGCACGCACACACACAAACACACACAGGCATAAGTATACTGTAACAGAGCTACTTACACAAATACACATATAAACATGTAAAGGGGGAGAAGTAGACTTGGTACTTCTGTCGGCACAGCTAATTTTATAAAAATGTAAAGCAGGCACCGAGTAAGCGTAGCCAGAATCGCAGCTCGTATCTCTTAAATTTGTAGAAAAAGAGTCAAAAATTGTTTTAAAAACAAGTAAGGAAGCATCAGTCGGGTTTCAGCGACAGAGTAAATACCCTACAACAAGTAACCGAGTAGGGCGATAATCCACTGAAAGAAATGAAATTTTTTTGTTTTGGAAATTGAGTTAAAGTGAAGCTTACATTTCTAAAAAATTAACTGAATTGTATGGAAAAACAAAAAATTAGAACTAAACTAAAATAAATATGAAATTGCAGTGTTTCTACTATTTTAAAAATTTCGAAAATGTAATTTATATTCAGAATATTTATGCGAAATCTGGCTAATATTTTTTAATAAAAGTAAGCAAAATGGTCAAAAAGTCTTAAATCTCGATATTTTATGAAATGTTGTATGTAAATATATTTAGGCTTCAGTGCAAATTTGTGTGCGTACAAGAGTTTGTATAAAGCGCCTTTGATGCTACCCCCCTTCAAGCTGATACTTGCACCTTTCAAGAGTGACCTTTTTTCTGCTCTATCCACAAAACACCCCCTCCCCCTTTAAAGCAAACCAACATCAAAAACAAAGCGTGCAAATGTAAAAGCCGAAAAATTCTACAAAAATGCTCCATCAAAATGTTTATTGACTTTTATTAAAAAATCAAATAAAATTAGTTGATTTGCCAAACAATTTGTCACTTCGTTGCTATCTGACTGACTGACTGACTGGCTGCCTTGGTCTGTGTGCGTGCTTCTTCTGCCGCTTGCGTATGCACTTGTTGTTGTTGTCAACGCCTGAGCCAGAGGTGCCTGCGGTAAATCGCTTGGAAAATTCAAATCAATGGCGCTGCCGTGCAGCGAAATGAAAAAAGTAGCCTTTGGCGGTATGAAATTTGGCACACGCTCACAAAGCACCGGCGAGATTCGGGGAGGGGCGGGGCGGCACAGCACGGCGGCATGTAAATATTTGCAAGCTGAAAATATTTGCGCAGCGCACTCACTTTGATGCCACTTTGTAGCGCAAATACAAGATATTTTTAGTGTGTGAGTTGTGCGAGTATAGAGAAAGGGTGAGCGGGAGTGACGAATATGGTAAAGAAACAGTGGAGTACATGGGGGTATACAATTTTGATTTGTATGCTCTGTTGGGTTGCTATAGGAGTGGTGTTCACTTTTATGGAAAGGAATTAAAAGCAATTAGAGAGATATTTAAAAATGAGAGCGAAGAAAGAGAGAGAAGATGGAAGATTGTAGTACGAGTATTTTGATGTAAAATTCACATCCCTAGGTAGGTTAAGTGGTCGTCTCGAGGACTTCACTTAGGATTCACATTCCTAAGAATCTCCGCAACAATAAGCATCATTTGCTTCATTGCGTAAAAAAGATATTGGCCACATTTTGTATGGGTTTTTGAAATGTTCACACTCGCTGCTGCTTATTTTACACACATGTGTAGATAAAGACTAACTCTACGATCTATGTAAATAAGCTACTTAATTCAAGCAATAGAAATAAAGATTCGGTAGACAATTTTCAGTAATACGACAATTCTATTATTCAGGCATGTGATGGAAATCGAAATCGTACGAAAAGGCGAGTGAAAGCGATTTGCCCTGTAATGTGTTTGATTTTCAAAATCGAGCAAGTCCTTCGGTGCGATTTCAAATCGAAATGAAAACGTAAAAACCGAATTTCATCACATAAATGCCTTCGAAATTTGAAATGAAATCATTCGATTTCCTTCACACATAAAATAAATTCGTACGATTTTAAATTTCGTTTTCGTTTTGAATTCATACGATTTCTATCACATGACTGATTTTGTTTTGATTGAGAAAACCAGAAATATACCTGGAAATCGTATAATAGTTCTTTCCGAAACAGTACTCATTTATTAGCATACAAGAGAATGCTACTTCCTTAGTGAAATCACAACATAAGCTCTTCTCATATATTAGGACAAAATTTACACTTTATTAAATTTGCATTTTCTTTTGCCTGCGGCTTAATATGACCGCAACAGCGCACAACACAAGGACGGCCGCAGTAGAAATTTGTTCCTTGTGGCTTGATAAAGTCTTCCTCTTTTTTACGATCATGGCTGTAATGTCTACCTAACTCAAAAAGGGAAGGAGCAAAAAGTGTTAAAATTCGAAATGTTGATTTGATAAAAGTGCACATAAAGCATAAACTCTCGTATACACATACCAACACACAAATCTACGAACACATACTGTCACACAAATAAAGCGCATATGGTGATTTCTTTGACATATGCTAAAAGTATGCCTTAGCTGTAGCTACTTTGTATGTGTGTTTATCGTCGGGCTTTGCTGTTAAATATTTTATCGTCACGTGTCAATAAGAATATCCTTATTTTTTTTATCACAGTTAAGATGTCATTCAAAAGCAGTTGAGAAAAATACACACATGCTTCGACGCACACATACATATTGACGGTGAGGCACACACCTTTACATTAAATATGTGATTCAGTGATGCCACACTTGTATGTTTTTATCTATTTATAGAAAAAGATATGAGCTGAAGGAAAAATTAGCGAATGAGCAATTCAAAAATGTCGAAAATTATTTTAAATGATAAAAAATATATGTAATTAAAGAGATCAAATACGAAGAAAAATTTGTACAGTGCAATTTGAAATTAACGAAAATTAAGGCTCGAAAATTTGCGCATGGTTGATACATTTTATAACTTCTTTTATTTCGTAAGATAAAAACATAGACTCTTCGGCCAGCATTGTAATACAATGAAATTTTTTTATTCAAAAGTTTTATTTCGAGCTCATACCTGAATAATATTAAAAGCTTGTATATATCGCTTATTGCCATAGAATATTAAAGATTATTATTATATTAAAGATTGCGATGAGGAAATAAAGGAAATAAGCAAACTAAGTGGAGCAATTTTTTCTTTTTTAAATATGGCAAGGTTGAGTTCTTATCATTTCTTTGTTGCTGACTGGTTTTAAGTGTGGAGTTGCCTGCTTTGTATGCCAGAAGCTTACTTAATGCGTCTTTTTTGCTGTTGCACTGCCGCACTTCCCCGTTTGGATTTTCTGGCGGGCACGGAGCGACGCGTTTGCATGTAATCAAAATATGCTCAATAAGCGCGAATCCTTTTGGCATGGCGTGACAGACAACGGTATTATGCTCTGTAAGAAAATGTTCATGCGTGTGTGTTATTACATATGTATATGTGTGTGTGTGTGTGTGTAAAGTTAGTCGCATTTGTTGTGACACAAACGCTCGGCGTTAAAAGCACGCGTGATCCGCTGCTGATAAATGTCAGCAGTATTGACAGCAGCAGCAGGCGACAACAACAACAACAGCTAGGTTTCTGCTTGAAAGCCTGAACCTGTGTATTTAGCTTTTGTAAGCGCAGGTTTTACTTTGTATCTGCAGCCGCTTTCCCCTAGTTGTCTCTCCTTGTGCCAACATGCCATTTGTATATGAATTATTACACACTAAATTTTGAGCAAGTGCTTATTGTAAACGCTTGAAGTACAACACATACACACACACACATACAAGCTGACAGCGAAATATCAAGATGTCTTGCAACAGCTGCCTCCAATGCCGAACAAGTTAGCTTCAATATTGATTGCCATGCGACGAAAAGACTAAAGCCGGAAACGATGACTTTTCAGGCAGCAAGAAAAATTTACTCACACTTGGACACTCTGGAATGCATAATAGAGCAATGTATATTACAAAATTAAGCTCAGATTTCATAGCTACAAAACTTGGCTTTCCAAATACCAGCATCTCTTTTTGTGCAGCTCATTGCAAAAGTCTATAAAAAACAAGTAAGGAAGCAATCAGTCGGGTTTCACCGACAGAGTAATACCCTACACCATGTTCCCAAGTGGGGTGATAATTCACTGAAATTGTGGGCGTATTTGATTTACAACCCACATAGTGGGCGAACCACGCCCATTTTTGGCAGACTACAAGATATACCTAATAGGACTATACATGCCAAATATTGATGCTCTGACAGGTGTACACCAGATGTTATCGGCATATTTATTTTACTGCCCCCATGGTGGGCGGACCACGCCCATTTCTGGAGAATTAAAAGATATTCCTACCAGGAACGAAGTAACCAAATCTGGACTCTCTGGTGTATATATTATGGAAGTTAAGAGGATTTTTTGTTTATCGCCTATATAGTGGGCAGACCACGCCCATTTTCTTGTATGGCATCTAAGACCTATATATCAACTTGGGAACCGAATTTCATTCATTTATATTCGTAACTAGTCAATTGGGAGCCATTTTACCGAAAAAATTTTGCCGGCTATATAGTGGGCGGATCACACCCATTTTTTCCTGAGATATAGAAGACCTACCTCTTAACTTGAATACCAAGTATTATTCTTTTCCATGAGTAATTACACAAATTATAGCCATTTTACCGAAAAAAATCCGAGGTAGTGGGACTTAAAGACGTGTGGGCGTGTCCTTCGGGTAATTTGAATAATTTTAACACTTTACCTAACCCGAGGTTCACTGTAACTGTGTACCAAATTTGGTCCAAATCGGACAACTCCTTCTTTCTTTTTTTTGCATACACGCAGACAGACGGACAGACAGACAGACAGACAGACAGACAGACAGACAGACGGACAGACGGACAACCGGAAATGAAAAGAGAAAGTGTTTCTGATCATTTCTATATACTTATGTCTATACCTAGGAAGGCTCCTTTAATGCGTTACAATTTTGGTACAAAGTTATTATACCCTATTACCATAGGTGTAGGGTATAATGATATGTTAATTTGTTAAAAAGATTCTTTTTTCATACAAGTTCGTACAATAAGGGAAAGAGGGAAAGGAAAAAAGGGAGTATAAAATATTGATTTAACTTATACTAAAATTTTAAACTATAGATAAAAGTTTAGCTAATAATTTCTTAAATATTTCTCTTGCTTTACAGAAATCCAGATGACTAACAACAGAATTGCAAAGAGCAAAACTCTTCGATATAACCTCATTCTGGCTAAAATTAGTTATATCGGGAAATATATCAAATAACGGTCTTTCTCTAAGAGCGAAAGCTCATATCGGTGCATATATTGGGATAAGTTTCAAGAATTCAGGATATTTTATCTTGCCAAAATATACCTAATAAATAATATTGAAAAACTTTTCCTACTTTGTTCCAAAGATTAGATGCCAAGTAGTTTGCAGCAAATATCATATGTAGGCAGATCCTGTTATGAGCACAGGTTACGCAATGCGAAACGAATAAACCTTTTCGAACCCTTTCGATTCTGTTAACATCGGTAGGACGGCAAATAGTACAGGAATATTCCAGAATGAATCTGAGCAAGCTCTTGGAAATCGATTTGACTGCGTGTGGGTCAGAGAGCTTCTTGTAGTTTAAATACTCAAATTTATTGCTTGTATTGATTACAAAGCCAGCAATTGGCAATCGTTTGAATTCTTGTGTCCGAATTACTGCCCCGTTCGAACTGTCGAATAATGATGTCACGCTGTAGTTAAAAAAATTTAGAATAGTGGCTGCTAAAAATTCAATTTTGTATTAATCAAAAATTCCTAAAATTTTATTAAAACCTATACCAAAAATGTAACTAAAGCGAATCAAAGGGTTCTTTGCATTTGTCGATTGTAATTTTCAGACAAACCAAAAATTTAAAGTTTTTACTTTCAATGCGTATTTAAACATTTTATGCCGTTTTGATGTGCATGCTTACGATCTGCTGTAATTACATTTAATTTAAAGCATGCTCGCACGGTTTGTGAGCCATAAATCTTTACAGTTGCAATATGCAACTCACTTTTCCCTTCTGCCCGCACACACACAAACTCAAGCGAATGTATAAAAGTCGGACATTGCTCAAGGCAATGATATTAATTTTATTGAAAAATAAAAATTTCTTCCACTGCCGCTTTCACTCTCGATGTGCATAATTTTATGTACATACTCGTAATGCCATGTAAACCAGCCACCATCCCCTTGCGGCAGCGGAGAAAGCACTTATAGCCTTATTGCAAGCCTCTGCGCCCCGCTGTAAAACAGGCCATTACGCAGGGCAAGACAATTTCGCATGCGCATTAATCAATAATGAAAATGCGCAATAATGAAAAAGTATTTAAACATTTTTTAAAGCTATTTCGCCACAGCATTAAAGTCACATTAACGTGAAGACTGAGAGAAAATATGAAACGATTTTCTTACTCGTTAAGGCCTGGCCTTTTACGTAGACGCTACATATAGACACTCTTTATCTCAGCAAATCATACATTTTTTTATAAAATGAAAGTTGTAAGTTACTGATAATTGTCGTTAGATTGTCGTTAGTACAAAGTCAGAGAACTTCAGAGAAAAACTTTTCACAATACGCAATTATTTTTGAAAAAGGAGTGACCAGACGTTTTCATCGACGAAGTCCTGCTCTACCTATTTTTATAACTGTTAAATGTATGCAATTATGCTTTTTTTTCATTACTAAATTAAGACAATTTAAATATAAATGTGGCTGCTCTTTTTATTTTCAAAAAATTAATACTTTGCTCAACCATTGACAGAATTTTTAAAAATTGTACCTTTAAAAATATGCACATACAACCTTCCCTTATAAATAAGCTACGCCCCGTTCTGCATATCTGTAATAGCTGTAATGTATTCCGAACTCTCCTTCGCGTAGAACTGCTTTTTAACGCATGCAAATTCCTTTAATTTACGTTGAATTCATGAAATACATTTCAGATATGTTAATTTTTTGAATAAACACATATTGTATTACTGAACGCTGGCAACTCTGGCTGAGTCATTTGACAACTGTCGTAGCACGCAATGCACAGTTTGAGGTGAAGCTGCCACTGCTGCGACTGTAATTTTTCATTAAACAGTGTTGCAAATGCTTGAGAATTCACCAGAGTTTCACACACACACACACACTCATACCAACGTGCATGTACATGCATGTATACATCATTATTGTATAGTGTTATTGTAGTGTTTATTTTTCATTATAAAGCGGAAATAAATATTTCAATTTTCATGCATTTTCGCCATTTAAAATCCTTTTTCAGCCACTTTCATTGTATCTGTGTGTGTGTGTGTGTGTGTGTGTGTGTGTGTGTGTGCAGTTTTTTCTCATTTTAATGCCAGTCATTTTTCTTTTTACGGCTTTTTTTGTTGATTATCTGCGCGACCAACGACATTGAGCGCCTGATGGTATGCAACGCATAATTGCATTTTTGGCGTCTTTTTTCGCCGCATTTTAGTGAAATTTATTTGAAATGCTTTTAATGCTTCTGTGACATGCTTGAGTAAATTATATTAATACACATTTAAGGAAACTGGCATTAAACAAGAACCAATACATGTCTATAGCCTGGTAGGACTTTTTTTAATGTTTACATTTTATTTTATAGTATTTTTCGATTTTTATCAAGCAATTCAAATTTTTGTTATTTTATTTATGCTCAGTCTCTTTGGTTTGTATTTTATACATATTTTGGTTGGATGCGAGTGAAGCTTGTTGAATGTTGTCTTTAAGAAATCTTTATCTGGCATGAAATTTTGAACATTTTGTGTTATATAAATTGGCAGCTTCTCATATTTTGCAAAACTTTGTGGTATACATTATGATCGGAAACTGCAAAAAAGTGATTTCGAGGTTAACAGCGGCATATTAGAATGAAACACGTTTCAATCTGGCAGCCTTAACATCAGCGATAGGCCAATTAAAGTACATACTTCTCGATTTAGTGCCCATTCGTTAAATTATATTAATGCTGAATAATGCAAATTTTATCAGCTGCCTTCCTTCTGTACTGTTTTCCCTGCAATTTTGCACATTTGCATATGCCCATTTTAAATATGATTACCTCAAATTTGAGCGAATGAATATTAATGAACCGCATGATATTCATTAAATTACTGCCATTTTTGCAATAACAGCAATCGTGCAGCAATAAAACAATAGCAGCATCACATGCAATTAACTTAATTAAATATGTGTTCTTCATGTTGCAATGCCGGTGAAGCACTTCCTTTTTTTCCCTTAGCTTAACATAATATTTTTAAATCAAAATGCAATTAGCATAAATGTTTATTAATAGCATTTTGTTGCTGTATGCATGTAATATGGGCATGTAAATGAAATATCAGCACGCATACATGCACATGCATACTAATGATGTATACCTATTAATATATCAAAGAGATTTCTTTATCAAAAAAAAGTGCAGTTTCAATATTTGAATTAAAAGTGAATGCCTATAGAAGGCTGTTTATTAAAGAGAAAATTTTCTGAAAGAGTAGAAGAAAAGTTAAGATTTATTTTGATAGGCATATGAATATAATTGGGTTTTAAGCTCTTCAGAAGCTTAAATGTCTCTAATTCAATACTCTTAATCGTTGTTTCGGCAGAAAAAATAGATAGCAGATCAAGCAAAACAAATTTACTTAAATCAACAATGGCTGCCCTCCGGGCGTATGAGTGATATGCATTTTTCGCCAATCAGAATTTAGCAGACTAATCGAAACGCGCAATTTTCGGCTGCCTTTTTTCGTTCGAATTTCATTTCTCCTTGTCCGTCTGTCCCTTGCTTGCTTTTGGTTGTTTTCTGTGAACAGCAGCGCTTCTCTATGCTCGTCTGAACATACACTTTTCGACATTTTACCTATATCTTCGAATTTAATTCACCCAAAATTAGGGAACAAATTCTGTTATCCATGGACGTAGCCATTTCTAGCAATTCCAGCATTCCAATAATGCCGTATCGCATACCTAGTAGCCCTGATTTTTTAATGAGCCGACCCAAACCATTTGCGGCAACTAATGTCAGTAGAAGGTGCTTGCCAAAGCACGCTGCGGTTTTAAGCTTTAGTTGAAGAATAAAGAAGCCAATATATGTGAAACTGAGCAATAAAGTGGTCATTATAATAGCTTATATTAAAATTAAATACATTTACTTAGACTTTCTATAAACTAAATTCAAAAAAATAACTTTCGACTAACCAAGTGTCAACTTTTAAGACGAACATTTGGTATAAGCTAACAACAGAGAGTTTTTATTCAAGAAGAAGAATAAGAAGTTAATGACTCTAAGCAAAGCGCATAAATGTGGTATATAAGAGAGAACAGCATAGGCGCTTGCACGAAAGGTATAAAAAGAAATTAAAGCAATTTTATGTAATAAACAGTGAAGGCAACCCTCAAAGCTTTTCATTTCAATTCCTCATAAATGTACCCCAAATTTCAAAGTCGTTTGCCTCAAAAAAATTTGTAGCACAATATGAACTCCAGCATCTATGCCGCCATCTGACGTAGTATCTAAAGTGTGCCGAATTCTGCAATTCCATTTTTCTTTTTCATATTTCAACGCCATCACACTTAATTTATTTCAACCACAAATTTATGTATTAAATTGCCATTGCAAGCGGCTGCTATGCTTTTTGCCAATAACATTTCTTGCTCTAGCGACCAACTTCCATCTCGCACAGTTTTCATATTTGCAGCGAACGCGCCACTGGCTAATCAAAAGTTCATTAGCTTATTTAGCGTCAGCAGCAGCAGCAAAAGCACTCCATCATCGCGTGGCGCCGAATTTATGAAATTTTTCAGCTTATCATCGCCGGAAAATAGGCAAAGCAAACACACCAAAACACACTCTCATACACACACACACACACACTTATATACACGCATTAAATCGAAATTTGCTGCCATCGCTGGAGTCTGCAAAGTTCTCTAAAATTCAGCAAAGAACTAAACAAAAAGCTCATATTTTAAGTTTGTAGCATTTCAAAGAAAATTTATGAAATTGCGTTTTCTCACTCGACGTGCAAATGCTTAAAGTTCTTTCATTTCGAGAACCTTTTAAAGGCTCAGCCCAATTTAAAATATTAATTTTTACGTAAATTCCAAACTACGCATTTGTTTGAAAAATTGCTTTTATTTATTTCGCTTCAAAAAGTATGCTACTTTTTATGTGAATTTATGCGCATAATTTAGTTAGTTAAAATTGCATGGAATTTATTTATTTGTCAAAAAAAATGCATCAGCTGCTGCGAATTTGTTAAACAAATTCAAATAAAAACAGTTGATAAATTTCACACCTAAAAGTGTGTGTTTATTATGATTGCAAACTTTTTTTTAACTCTCTGAAATGTAATTAAAATTTTGTTATACTATTTAGAAACTGACAGTTCTTTGTTGAGGAGAGGTTGAAGAGGTTTTCAATCAAGGTTAGATATATGTATGTAGCTGCACTGATCCACAGCAGAACTGAAAGAGAGCATAACATAAAACAGACTTAAACTTCTTTTGAATGCTTTTTTTTAAACATTAGCCCAATTCACAATCTTGTGCAAATGGTCTGGCATTTTTGCAATTGACAGTTTTGTAGCAAAACTACAGTAGATTTGACAGTAGTTTGCTGCAAAACTGTCAATTGCAAAAATCCCAGACCATTTGCACAAGATTGTAAATTGGGCAATTGTAACTTCAAACAAAGTGCTTCTAGTTAGTAAGTGGAAGCAGCATGGCTTGTTTGGCTGGAAAAGGCCGCTAGAAAAGTTTTGTAGTCTAATATATCACTACTTTCCTTACTCTGAAACTGTTGGGCATTATTTATCGCTCAGCAGTTTAAAGATACTTTGTGTAGCATATTTATGCAACCAGTGCTCCAGCCTTACCTTCAAATTAGTTAACTTCATCATAAAAATTTTGATACTACATAAAACTTTCAAACCACACCAAAATAAAGACTTTTTTTATCAGTCTGATTCAAAAAGCATAGCATTGTAGATTGCCTTGTATTTTACCCACATGTTTTATTTTCTAGAAATTTTTACAGTAATAAATTATCGTACAAAATAAAACACATCAGTAACATCGTTTGGCTTTCGGCCAAACGCCACTATCTACTTAAAACACTTGATGTACGTGAAATACTCTATATATAGTCTGAATTAACTTTAAACGACTTTAAACATTTTTCATTAAACTTATTTTGCCTGAAATAAAATCAATTTCCTTTTTCGATTTGTTTAATATAAGTAGCTTAAAGTCTCCTTTTAGTGGGTCAAATGCACTGATTATATTTGACTGACATTTGCCCTTCTCAGTCTCAAAATATTTTCAGACTACCCTAACGTATTTTCAACTCGAAAAATCAGCTGCTAAAATATACGTTGAGTTTGCTGTACAGCTGCTGTCAATACTCAGCAACAAACGTATCAGTTGCCTACATTTAGGCACTTTCATAAAAGGACCCACACAACAGTTGATAGATTGAGGTAAGGCAGGGCAACGGCATAAGTTCACTCATCCATGCAACGCAGCCTCTCTTTATGTTTATATGCAGGCACGTAGCTAAAATTACACGTAAGGGGGCCTGGTTCGAAAAATATATGAAATTAAAGGAATTTTAAATGTAAAAATATGGCATGTTTTGTTAATCTTCTTTACGTAGTTACTTTTATTTTATGCACACTTCTTTTTGAAGCAAATAAAAATACGAAACCCGCGCGGCTATGTGGCCTATGTATCGTGTAACGGACTGAAGCTAGAAGGCAGTCGAAAGTGCACCTCTAATTGATGTCGCCGCATAGACGATGGCGACACTTCAACAATTGACAAAGGTAGCCTTCATTCGCAAGCTGTTGACACTAATTGAAAGCAGCTGCTGCCATAAATGAAAACACAAAATATGCACATTTGTGTATATGTGTCTATATGTGTCAGCTGTATTCTGGCTTCAAGTGAATAAAATTTATTAAATTGTCATTTTTCTGACAAACAATTTGTCAAAGCAACACTCACACTTAGCATGTATTTAAAATTTGCATTTAATTGTTGCTTTGATTAATTGATTGCTATCAATTGATTGGTTTCATTTAATGCCATTGTACGAAGGCATCACATGTCACACACACACACACACACACTACAATTTAAGGCCACAACACAAATTCCTGCCGAAAGGACATGACAAATATGTCATTCATGATGTGCGTTCATTGCAAATGGACACGTAAAATGAAAACGTCATTCTAACATGTTATTGCATATTTTTCAATAACAATTGGCAGACAAGCTTTCAGCGATGCTGATGTGTGTTTGTGTGTGTATGTATCTGTGTGCAATATACTGAGCAGAAAGCTTGCATCGAGTGCTTGTGGCAACTACGTCAAAAACGCAACGCTGTGTTTCTTAATTGTTAACCATGTTCGGTTTCTGTGCAGTCGCATTTTAGGCGCCAGAATAAAGGATATAGCTTCGCTTCATATAATTGAGCAGTGGTTGAAAAACTTAAAAAATGCTATCTATCATAAATACAAAAATGTATTGAAATTTTCGCGCATATCCTTTCAAACTTATTGATTTCTAAAATAGTAAAAATTTACATGATCATTTCATATATGATATATCATACGTCATTTGTTCATAATATTGAATAATCAACAATTCTATTTTTGAACTGTTTTTTGCAAATTTTGAAGAAATTTTCAATTATCTCCTGTTGCTCATTTATGTATTTCGATGCATTAGGTTAGGTTAGGTTAGGAACTTTGGTATTGATAATTATAATATTTCTCAGTTTCATTGATTATTTTATCTTCAGTGGTTAATTCCATATGCTAACTTATTTCTACTTACTTAATTCTTGTTGTGGAAATCTCGTGTAAATTATTTTAGCACAGTCGCTAAAGCATCTATCAATCCATAATGCACTTTATATTTTGACGAAATCAAATTGAAATTTCTTAGATATTGTTCAAAGTTTCTTTGCAATATATTAATTTTATTGAAATGCATGCATTTAAGTTGCGCCTAGAAGGCGGCTGCAATAAAGTATATTTTTCCAACAAACACCTTAAATATTTTTGGCATAACGATTAAACCGTAACATTTGCGCCCAAAAACCAATACGCGCAGCTTACTACCACTAACAAAATCACTTAAATCTGAAAAAAATATTATACATACATATATGCATGCAGGTACCCCCTAAAATTATGCAACACGTATTAGTATTAGCGTGCCATTCATGCTCACATGTCAATGCCAGGCGCTTTCTGGGTTAATAACACAACTTTGCAACCTTCGATGTTGGCGATATAATTAGCTTTAACCCTTTGATGTCATCTTAAAATATACGTTTTCGCAGTAGAATTCAAATTGCATGCATTTTTCTATTTAAAATTAGCATATTAATTTTATGTAAATTTCTAAACATGATCTTGAAAGTAGGGTTGGAAGTGGAAGATATGGATCTGGGCGACATGTAGTTTCAGCAAGACGGCGGCGCTACCTGCCACACCGCGCATGAAGCAATTAATTTTATGGAGCAACGATTTCCAGACCGAATCATCTTCCGAAATTTCGATGTCAACTGGCCACCAAGATCGTGAAATTTCATTCCTTGAAGTTTTTTGAAATCTCTGATCTATGCGAAGAAACCACTAACAATTCCTGAGCTCAAGGCCGAGATCTAACACATCAGTGATGAGATAGAGCAACATCTTTGTCAAAATGTTATTTAAGATTTTATGAAAAGAAAAAGGGGTGTGATAAGAGCCGCTGAACCCCTTTGCAGAATCTTTGATTCCATACTTAATCGCAGCATGTCTATTGGCACACTCCTTTTAACAAAGTTTGGAATAAAAGCCAGTCTTCTTATATGGCGACCAGAAACGCATTGAAATTTAACCGACAATAGAAATGTTTGCAATTAATTTTTTATAAGTTTGCTTCAAATTTTTCGCATTGAATTTTTTGCTTAAATTTCTTCACGCATAATTGCGTCTGCCTTGCCTGAAAGGGTTAAAGCATTTCCTAGCAGCTGATTACAATCAAAGCACGCACCTGCAATACACACTCTTTCACACTCTCTGCACCTGCTTCACCAGACAGCCCCTATAGTCAGCCAGACTCGTGTAATCATGTCAGCCCGTATGAGGAAAAGGACGTTAAATTGTTATTTATTTTCCGCAACTACACACACACACAGACACATACATACTGCCGCACAAACAAAAATTATTTACGTATATTTTGAGTGACCGCCTCCTCACTAACTTCCTTTCCGACCCCCCCCCCCCCCCCCCACGTTCCCTTCACCACTTCCCTGTAAATGGCTCAATATTTCACTATCGTTTTGTCGCGCTGCCAGCTGAGCTTAATTATAATATTTTATACGCTTCCTTAGGGCATTGCCAGCGGCCACACGCCATGTGCTTCCTGTTGCCAACCTCATTCCCCGCGCTCTGCTTCCGCCGAATGCCGCGCTGTTGTATTTTATTTGATTTGATTTTAATTGTCGCATTTTACCTGCGCATTTATGAGTGTTTAACCTGTGCTATTAAATGTCATGAGTAGGCATAAAAGATTTATGACTGTGATTTGTGTTGTGTGTCGTTGTTTTGTTGTTTGTGTTCTGTCCTCTTTTCTATTACAATAATTGTTGCTGTTATTGTTGTTGTTGTGCGTGTCGCCATTTTGCCGCTGTAGGCAGTGCGGAAGGTCGTACAAAGCGTTTATGACAATTTTATTACAATTAAGAGACATGTAAGAGGCTTTTGTTTTGTGTGTGTGTGTGTGTTTGTTTTTGTGTAAGGGAGACGCGCTTGTATGAGCTTACATATAATTAGGCAGTGAAATTTATTATAATTAGCTTAAATTTTAATATGTTGTTGCACTTGATATACTGGTGGTTTGTTGTAAAGATGACTGCTGTGAGCAGCAGAGGCCTTAGAATATTCGACAGGGATTTTACTTCGTAGTATTAATTTTGAAAGTTGGCATTGGATGCTGTCACTCTCACACGATTTCTGCCAATGGCTATTTTTGTCGGAATAATAAAATTTAACAGACTAGCATTTGTTCATTGTACTGATAAGTAGATTCCTTTTACTGAAATCTTCTTGAGCTTTTTGTAAAGCGGAGGATTTGATATGGTGGCAAGGAACATAGTTGGTCTGTTCTCACCACTTCTGAGTAAGGCAACTATAATTGCGACCAAGAAAAGGTGGCACATGCCAATGATGAATACTTTATGGCTCAATGCTTCTTTTTGTGAAGGTAACCTACTCGCTTTTCAGAAGTGTAAAACTATAAGTTGTATATAAAACTTAATTTTCATTAATTTAAATCTCCAAAACTTTCTGAAAAGCATTTAATAGGTCTCATTTATTTGAAATGTTGAGAACCTTCTTGAAACAAAAAAGTTCGTATTTTTTTAAAACACCAAAAGATAGCGTAGATTTTCACATAAGTTACTGTTTCCTTTCTAAACAGAAGCTGACGGAATTATTATTCAATGATAAAGAAAAGAAATTCCTCAAAACTTCTGCAGTAAACAACTTCGAGATTTTCAACAAGTGTTGCAAACTAAACAGAAAAACCGCTCACAATTGATTGCAAATGTTTACTATTGCACAAATTTGCAATCTCAAATGCACAAGATTGTTAATAGGATTATTAAGATAGTGAATTCTACCAAGATTTAATATAAGCATGTCTAATTTAGCTTAAACTTCACATGCTAAGGATTTTGCCTACCTTCGCTGCAACTGGCACACAATTAAATGCCAATCCTCAATTAATCGCAATCACTCTTGGTGTTAATGCTTCAAATTAAATTGCTACAGAAACTGCCGTTGACGAAAAAAGCAAACAATTTGTACATGAAAAGCAATTTAATGCACAGCAACGACACTTCAAATTGATACATTTTTCAATATAGTGCAATAGTTTTATAAATAAAAAATATCATATGTGAAAAAGATAAAACAAAATGTAGTCAAAAGCCGCAGAATTAAATGACAGGTTTGCATTTTAATACGCAAAGCCATTAACTTTTATTGCGAGTAGCAAATTAAATTAAAACAAGCCGGAGAATGGCACAAAAAGTAGCGCCGAGAAGAAAAAAACGCAACAACAATGCGATTGTTGAAAATTTAATTAATTTTTATTCGTTATAATTTGAGTGCGAAATTTTTTGCCTTTCGATTGAAGCTTAAAAATATCAACAAAAAAAAAGTGCATACAAAAATTGCAATCAAACGGGAAGTGCGAACGAGAGGTGAATAGAGCGGCGTGGCTGAGCACGAAAGTGAGAGCAGTCAGCGCACATGAAGGAAGTGTTAAAACGCATAATGAAAACTGCATAAATCAGCATTAAGGATATTTGACTCTGCGTGCGTGTGCGTTATTGTTTTTAATAAACCGCTAATGTTGCACATTTACGCACACACGCACACAGGAGCACAATTGCCTGCAGCCATGGTTCGTGTGTGCTGCCACATACACATACATATGTATATGTATATGTGCCACATACACATACATATGTATATGTATATGTATGTGTACCTGCAGTGCTGTCTTTACGCGCACAGAGCTCCCCTTAGTAGCAGAGTTCCCCACCGAACTGCAAAGAATTCAATTAAGAGAACACATAAGGTTTTATAATTTTTTTACTCTTGCCACCATCAGCCTTTCTCTACACGCATGCATATTTGCTGCCTGTACAGTCTCACAAGTTGTTGAAAGCGGTATACCTTCGTCACTTTTTTAAAGCCTATATTTCAGAAGATAATCAACATATTTCAAGATCGATGAGATTATTATATAAGCTAATCTATATAATAAAAGTCCGCGTCACTGACTCACTGCCTCATTAACGCAAGGCTTCTTATAAGAGTTTAGAACATAAGTAAGCAAGGGTGATGATAGCGCAGTGAGTAAGGCGCTGGCGCAGAAGCCGAAAGAGCGTGAGTTCGATCCCTGGCAGGGTATTCTTATTTTTTTTTTGGTATCAATTAATTACTGGAAAGGCCACAGTAGTTTTTAGTTTCTGTGTTGACCACAAGATGGCGCCACTCGCAACTAAAGAGAAACTTTCATATACAGCTTTGGAACTAAAAGTCGTGCAGCATTAAAACTATGCAGTCGCCTCATGGATGTGTCGTCCCACTGGCGAAATTTTATGGGCGTAGGATAAGGGGCGTGGCACTTTTCAAGCAACTAACATTTGGGTATATTTTTAGAACTATACACCACACATCAATTAAACCCGATAGGAACTTACTACATATCCGTATCCTTCAACTCGAAAAATGAGACGGGCATTGGAGTGATCCCAAGTCTATGAGTGAGACCAAACATGACCCAAATACCCCAAAAAAATAAAAATTTTCAAAAATTTAGTCAGTGGGCGCCATGGGCGCCTTTCCAAAACTAGTTAATAATAATACCTCTGTAATAAGATGTTAACCCAAAGTCAATGTTAAATTATGACTATCTCAATAAAGTTATCGTGTTTTTATATCCTTTCGTTTCTCGCCTTCTCTAAGTGCGCTCATAACTCAAACTGCGTATGCCGATCAGCTTAAATTGTTCATTTTTCATTGCGCACTTTTGGGCGCTCAAAAGTATGCATCGGCAAGTGCTATTTTCTACATTATCATTTAATTTATTTGATATTTTATATGAAATCGAAAGGACATTCATGCACACATGCACAGCGGTAGACTACAGTCTGGTCATGTGGCAGCTTTAGTGCGCATGTGAATGTGTGTGTGTAGTAGTGTGGCTATATTATATATTGATGTTTATGAAAACAGCTGCAAGTTGTCGGTTTATTTGCAAATATTTTTCTCACGCTCACATCGACCATATCTGTCTCTATATCTATTCGATTTTTGCTATTTGTTGACGTTGACAGCTGTTGCGCATAGCTTAAAAAACACATGTGCCTCCGTGTGTGTGTGTGTGTGTGTGTGTGTGTCTGCTTGCGCCTAAAGCTTTGCCGCGCTTGTATTATTCAAAAGCGAGTGTGTGCCTCTCAGCTGCTTGCATAAAAAATGCGTTGCATAATTTCGGGATTTCGGGCAGTAATTTCATTTGCAATTTACTATTTGTAGGTGCGGTGCGGTGCGGCAGCTCAAATTGCTTTTGCATGTTATGTACGCAATATCTGGTTTCATTGCGTTCACGCTTTCTGCCTTCTGTTCTCATTTTATTCTTTGAATTTTTGCATAAATTGAATTCATACGTTGAAATTTTTATTTATTCATGACATGTGTCAATGCCAACTGTTTTTCCATGAGTTAATTTTCAAACTATATGTGAGTATGTTTGCGAGTGTGCTGCTATTTTGCCGGCTGCATGCTGGCGCAAAAATGAAAATAGTTTTAAAAATGCAAAACAAATTTCGTATAGGTTTGCAAAATTAATGAAATTGCAACAACGTGGCAAGCGAGTGCTGTTTGCTGGCTAGCAGGCAGGGAAAAGACAAGGGGATATTGCGGCAAGGTAATAGCTAAGCCCACTGTTGACGTTGGTTAGCAGAGAAATGCAATTCTATGCAAATTGAATTTCAGTGTTCTGGTGTTGATTGCTTGAGTTGAATTTTGGAAAAAAAATTTGTGTGCTTTTAGGCTGAGAAACTAACAGGAAGTTTCTTACTCTGATTTCAATATCAAAAGTGGCTTTTCAGTTGATTCTTCTGTTCTTCTAACAGTCTTAAGCGCTTAACTAGTTTCATTTATCTCATTTAATTTCATGGGGTGTTAAAATTATGCCTAGTGTAAAATAACGAAAAAATCTTAAAGCTCATATGCTAAGCTTCTTAGATTCTAGAGAAAAGCTTTAATAAAACCTACACATTTACACATTACATTTTTCTATAAATTATTATCAATAATTTTATTTATCCGAAACAAAATATGTACACGAAATATTTTGTAGTCATAACTTAGAAGTGCACTAAATACTTCAAAAAGGAATGGGGCAGAATTGGAACTGTTTAAACAAAAACAAAGGTCGGCAAAGAATATTTAGTAAACTAGTAAATTTTTTCGAACAATAAAAATGTACAAATTAAATATGTACATATACTATATGCTTATAGCAAAAATTGTTGAGGCTTGTATGTATTTAAAGATTGGAAGAAGCTCTTATAGCTATTCAGTTTGAAGTATACTTCGTAGATTGAATCCAAGCATAAAGAGATGCCATATCACTCAGCTGGCTTCTAGAGCCAGACCCTCAACGTTTAAAAATTTTCTTTTCTTTGATAAATGAAATTAATTCAACATTCATTTTAAAAGTGGGTCGGAAATTTAATTTAAATATTATTGCATAGTTTCAGGCTAAACTTTTGAATACTAGTATAATTACGAGCCTGGAACCAGGCAACATAACTTCTTTCGGGTTTATCAGTCATGTGATGGAAATCGAAATCGTACGAAATGGCGAGTGAAATTGATTTGTCTTGTGATATGTTTCATTTTCAAAATCGAGCAAGTCGTTCGGTGCGATTTCAAATCGAAATGAAATCGTAAAAACCGAAATTCTTCACAGGGTATTGTATTGTTTCGAATTGCTCATGTCGAATATACATAAATCCCGAAATTTGAAATGAAATCGTTCGATTTCCATCACACGTAAAACGAATTCGTACGATTTGAAATTTAATTTCTTTTCGAATTCGTACGATTTGAAATTTCTTTTTCGTTTTGAATTCGTACGATTTTCATCACATGCCTGTATATCTTTGAGTTGCGTGTTTCTAAGCAGTTTTTAAATCAAAATTGATCAGAACACAATATAAGTACATAAGAAAGCTAACAAAATGTAAAGCTCGAAATTGGTAATGCAATATACTTTGTGCAAGATATATCTCTGACTGAATGAATATAAAATTGAAATAAACAGAGTTGTTTAGATTGAAAGATGAACATGGATGCCAGATATATGAAACTAATTAATATGGAGAGTGACACTTATACATACATACATTTTATGGAAATTTTACAAACATCTTACAGTGAAATCAGAATCAATGGACAAGCTTTAATGTTAGCTGAAACAATGAATTTCAGGCTCTGTTAAAGTTTCTGCCAAACTGACTTTAAAAAAAAACCAACAACGCAATTGCATGCAAATTAAAGTTTTAGCACTTTCTGAGCGCTGAAAAGTGCGCTCTTTTTTGTTACCAACAATTTCGAATTTTTTACAACTCGACAGTCTTTGGGGCAGCGTTATCAGTGTCGCCAATGCAACAATAAAAGCTGCAATGGCAACAGCAGCAACATAAAACAGGCAACAAGACAGGAGAAAGAGACAAACGAAAAAGTGAAAGTTAAAATAAAAAAGGCGACAATTCCCCATTGATATTTGGCTACATGAAAAATAGCAGCAACAACAAAAACAACGGACGTTATAAGAACAACAGCAGCAGCAACTCAAGGGGCACTTGCAGCAACAGTAGCAGTAGCAGCATTGAGGCCAACAACAGCAGCAACTGCTGCTTTATATTTTTTTGTTGATGTGAGGCAAATGGCTTGTTTTGTTAGTGGAGTGGGGTGGGGTGGAGTCCCTCCCCTCGAATTTGTTCTGCTTGACTGTAGCCTGAAGAAACACAAAGTTGCCGTAATCCTTTCGCTGCTGTTCACGTCCATCATTTCAATTGGCATTCCCAGCTCGTTTGGGCTGCTATTGAGCTGCATTTTTACTTCAAGGATATGCCGCAGTAATAGATCTCTTCATTTATTTTGAAGTCAATTAACACATCTCTCTTCATAACAGCAGCTTTTTTTTCATTCTATGCAAAAAATATTTAAAATATTTTAAGCTTTAGTCCAAATATTTTTGCTGATTTTTAAGGGCATGCTGTAAATAATAAAGCCTCTTTTTTGCAAGATCGAAAGTTATGTGGCAAAGCTACGCTGTCATAGATGGAACGACAATCGTTTCCATACTAGTCGATAATTGCCTTTGATTTCTCAGTGAACTGGGCCTAAAACGCCGTGACATTGCGTTGGGTCCCAGGACATGAAGTACACAAAGGCAACGAAAAGGCTGACTGGCTAGCCAGAAGGAAAGCACTAAGCCCTTTCATTGGTCCTGAACACTTCTGCATATGGTACAAGGGGCATACAGTGGAAGTGGTAAGAAAATGGAAGGAATCTAAGTTGAATGCCTACTGAACTAACAGCTAAGGACAGAGGCAAGCAAAGAGACTCCTGACACCAACACGAGCCTTATCAAAATGGTTATCAGATTACACAGCGAGCGCCTACGCATCCTCGCAGGGCATCTTACAAGGCACTGTAGCGTTCGATATCAACTGATCAAAATGGGTTTGTTGGGTCTGTTGGCGCCCAAAAGTATGCAATTCAATTGTTCTCTTTCCTTAGATCCCCAAGCAAGTTCCTTCTGCCAAAATAAAACAATTTATAAATTAACAAAATTTAAAACTTTTAAGCGAAGTGAAGTTGTCCTTAATACATTTCATTCAATAACTCATACCAGTTTCTTGATTTTCCCATGCGCCAAAAAGTATGCCATTTTTTTAAGTATTTAATTTGTTTTTTAATTTACTCAATTCCTTTATTATGCCGCTGCTGGCAGTGCACTTAATGTGCACATTTCACACATGCTCGCAAGCGCACTTACACACACACAGCCACTCCCTTACACACACACAAATGTACATACATACATTGAGAGCAGCTGCATTCTTGTGCGTCTTTTTTCTTTGGTGAGTTTAAAGTTGCTGGTAACTTTTTGCAAACTTTTACACTTTTGACACATTTCAGGGTTGCACTTGAGTTGAATGCAACCACGTGGTTGTTGTTGTATCTGTTGTTGTTTGTTGGTAGGTAGCACTCCATCTGTTGTTTGCGTTGGTTGCTGTTATGCCTGCCAGTGTTGTTTGCAAGTGAGAAGTGGCTTTTGGTGCACCTACAAAATTACGAAAATCACTAGCTTTTTTCGCCATTATGCAGCAGTTGAGGCACACACACACACACATACACACACACCGACGCCATTGTATGAAAGTAGAAGTGCAGCTGGGAGTTGTGGTTGGGTTGTGTATGTGCAGAAGAATTATTTAACTCATCAGCTTGAGTTGAATTCTCTTGGGTAAGATGATGATTTTGCTATTTATATAAATAAGTAAATAATTCACGCAACAGCCCTTTACTGAGACTTAGACCTAGCTTTCAGACATTAACTTTTGTGTGCATACTCTATTTGAAGCACAAATTAATGGGACCTTCACAATTATTCCGAAGTCAAGTTCGAATGGGAAGCTTAATAAACCCTCTAACCGGCAAATTAAGCATTGTAGAACTGAAAAAAAGTAAGTACAGAATTTTTTTCCAGGTAGGTTACGGGCTAAAATTTTGAGAATTCAAGATTCGCAGGTTAATTGCTCATCTAGTTTAGTCGCCAGCTGAGAAATAAGAAAGCTGCCTCATAGTCAAGTATATTTCTTGTATAAGCTGTAGTTTTTATTGAGAACAAATTTAGAAAATCCGGGTATACAAAACTGCAGAAGGAGTTAGTAGTTTATTTTCTATGATGATCATTCTTGACGCCATGCTTTGCGTTCAAGTGTCTTTTCACACAAATTTTATGATAAAAATTAAAAACCGCTTAGAATTAATCGCTTGAAGCAAACTCACGCCTCTGATATTTCATGACTCCAACTACTCCAGCAAGCAAGAGAACTGACCAAATGAGTTTCGTCCTTATAGACTGCTGTGAATAAGAAAGTATGACTACCTCTGCCATTACTGCTGCCGCCGCTCTTTCACATTTTTATCCCTTTTCACAGCAATATTAAAGCAATTGCTTTAAATGCAATTTGCGCCTTCTTTAGTCTGCGTCCTGGCCTGCACGTGTGTTCATATGTATGTGTGTACGTTTTCCTTATACATTTTTTTTCAACAAAATTCATGTCTGCTGCAATTGTTATGCCACAGTCCAGTCCAATACGCTTCAGTCCAGGCGGCATGTTTACTTTTAATTAATTTGCCAAATCAGCAGTGGGATGTAGAAGTAGAAGACAAAGCATACAACCGAGCAAAGAATGAAATGTTTAAAGAATGAGCAAATTTTTCGTTTCACTTTTTTTATGCTCTCAATGCGTTTGGTTGAGGTTTTGGTGGTTTTAATTCTGCGCTTGCCATCAATGCTAATGGCGAACACTTTACCCCCCACCAACTTCCGCAACAACAATGGTCGAAAAATGTTTGTTAGCTCCTCGGTTGGCTAAGATTAAATTTAGTGGCGTGCTTTGGCAGCATTAAGAAGTTTCTCACTCGAATTTGTAGAAAGTAAAAGGGGTTGGCAATGTTTTTCAACAAAGCTGAAAAAAATGTACACTTTGGCTGGATGAGCAGCACTTGTAAATGTGCTCGGTTTTTTTTAACAGCAAGACAAAAGATTAAATGTGATTTTCCATCACTTAAGATTAAAGGAAAAAAGTACACATTGCATTTTTTCTCATTCTCTTTCAAAAATTCTTTGTTAAAAAAAACAATCTCTCTGAAGCTGCTATGCAATATATGGAACCGTATATTCACATCTTCGGTTTCTCTATTGTGGTGATTGTTTCCATCAACATATGGCTGCTTTTCAATTTGTTAAAAAAAACCTCTCGAGTAGTTCATTTGTTCACAGAAAACCATAGACATGCAGCATAACTGTTGGCACACCGAAACTGAATCAACAAACTTCGTAGCATAGCACTAGGCGCGCTGTTAAAGAAAGCTATTGTGGCTATGACACTAAAATAAAAAAGGAAGAGACTTTAGTTCGAAAAAATTTAATACACACTTTAACTCACTTTTAGATTCAACAAAATTTAAACATTTGAATTTCAATGTAAACTTATTTTTTTGTATAAAAGCATTATCTCAATCTAAGCCCGAATGATATTGAAAGCTTTAGGACTAACCGGCATATTTATTGGAAAATCCTTTTGCTTCACTACTTTTTGCTTTGACATTCAAAAACCAACACGTATATATGATTTTCAATATAAAATAATATCACTGATACAACATGAAGTCTTTGTATAACAACCCAAGCACAGATGCTCATAGATAATTACATCAAATCTTTTGATGCGACACATCCATGAGGATCTGTAAATAAATGAAGAGATATAACAAGTGGCCTTTCAAGCCGCAGTCACTTGAAACGTGAATCCTTTCTCTGTAATCTAGCCGCATGTATAACAAAAATGTATATGCTTGTGTATATACCCTTTCATTATACAGACACATTACAGTTCTCAATTTTCTTTGTTTGCCTAATTTCAGTTTCTACTATGAAAGGTGCCCCTTCTCACACCAGCAACTCCTTTCCTCTCAGCTTCTAACCGCAAATCGCACATTTTTAAAATGACCCAAAGGCCTATTCCAATGGCAATACAAAATTAAGCCAACATTTTGTTAGACATGTTCAGCTAATTATGCCCAGGAGAGTGTTTAGTGTATTTGGTTAGACAGGCTGCCTTGTTTTACTGTTGTTGGCTCGCTTGTTCCGATAATGGCCTAAACAAGCGAGCGTCAGCATTTGTTGTTGCTTTGTGTGTAGTGCTCATGCAACTTTAATGTGATTCGATTGTGCAGTGAAAATTTTGTCGAAATTTTGTTCGAGATTTCTAATGGCTAATTTTCTGGCGCATATTATTTTGTTTCATATTTTATTAAGTCCTCTACTTAAACAACGATTAGCCACTTTGGAACTTCCTGCTATTTAGGTTAAAGTCTTTGATTTTGGTGTCACACACACTTAACAGCAATTGACCCAAATTAAGTGCTTCAGTCTCGTAAACACAGGCAATATTTGTTCGCTTTGTAGGCGTTGCCAGGCAAAAGAGCATGTAGACAGACAATGATAGATCGCCATTAAATTGGCTGCTTGCAGCGCACATACTCCCAGCTTAACATTAATTAGTGACCAGCGTGACATTGCAACAAAAGGCAGCACGTGTAGTAAGGAAGATGCCACAAAATCGAACGCCATTTCAGAGAAAATACAAAAATCTCTTTTACAGAAAATGAAAATTTATGATGAGTTACTGTCGTTCATAAATCTGTATTTAAGTATCATGTATTGAGCTCTTGTATTGTTAACCAGTTGAATTTTCGATTACTAGTAGAATGAATTATTGATTTTTAATCAAGCACTTAGGTTCTTTAAATCCAGTAAGCTGTCGTGATTCATTGATATTTTTAACTTCCGATAATTGTTGAATTTCCCGCTATCAATCACTTTCAAAGTTTGACTAGCAAAAGTCAAATCGGTTATTAAATTAAATTACGGATGATTAATTCAGTGAACTTTTGTTTAAGGTTTCGGAGAATTATAAATTATTAAACTAATTCTTTGTAAAAATGTTCACAACCAAATAGTAATTGTAGAATGTTTGGTCTCTATATTCTTTCCGGCAAATATCGATGTATCTATAACGATAGTTATAATATATTGCCGATGCCTAGCCTTACCAACGGCTTCCTCCTAGCAAGTAACTGCTCATATGAAAGTATTCAGTCCCCCTTCCCTTCGCATGCAATTAAAAAGAAATTGCAAATGTAATTTCTGCAGAGCGCTTAACTTTCGCTTCCAATCGAAATGTCAATTCGCCGTGTTTGTTCATTTTGACACTTTGACTCGGTTCGCCAGTATTTCGCATTTCCTTCTGCATAAGTATTTGTGCCTGTGGTATGTTGGCGTGTCGGTGTGTGTGTGTTTATTTGTGCACGTCTTTGCGGTGAAATGCAAAATTTATATCTTGACCATTAAATATAGTGGTTTAATTAAATATCAAACGTCATATTTGTGAGCTGTTGGAGCAGTCGCTCGCAGCTTGATATCAACTTCTACAAGTTGTCAGCTGACAGCTGTCAGTCTGCATGATATACACTGCTTGAGATTTGCATGTGCTTAATAAGAAATAATTAAACGGTTTAAATAGCAGGCTTAAGCATTTGCATTTCGGGTTCCGGCAGCACCTGAAGGAAAAAAAATGATTTCCGGCTAAGATGTTGATGCTCGAAGTTAACCAAAGCCGCACTGTAAATGAAACGTTTTGAAGCAAACCGATGGAGCCAGTTACATGTCGGTTTTTGTTGAAATTTTCGTTCAGATCTCAATAAAGGTTTTTATTTTAATAATTTTGTGATTTTAATTGACTGGCTTAAAGCTCTTAAGGTTCTTATTCAAAATGGTTTAAAGGTTTTGACTGCTTCAAATCGTTGCAGCTTGAAAGTAGTGGCATTACTTTATCATTATAGACTCGGGCAGCAGATCCTTTGCTGTCATATCACATTCCAAAATATTTCGCTTTCTTTTGCCCGTGCATCTGCAACAATTTTTTTCAGCTTGCCACTCAACTTCTTCCACTTTAAATGAGCGTCTCTTCCGCACTTTCTCCTTGCCCTTATTCCTTTCAATTTTAGCTTTTCTTTTGCTTTTACAGGTGTACGATGCTTTTCAACCCTTTTTTGCATTTTGTTCTTCAAAGCAATGGCAACAGTTCAATTTCAAAATCAATTCCCGGCTTTCACTGCTTGCACCTTTTTTCTGCTTCCTTTTGGCGCTCCGCCCTTCTTCACTAACCACTATTTTTTGACAGGCGGCTAGTAGACGCACGTCCAAGTGCTAAAATTTCAATGGCGATTGTGGCCAACTGCTCCCTGCAAAATGACCAAGAGCAAAGTAAAACTCAGCCTTTCTATCTTCGTCCTGATGCGCCTGTAAAGAGTGCAGACCACAAAATTTGTGAGTGCTTTGCGCAACACTCGGTCCAGCAAATTGCCTACGGATGCGGCGCACTGCTCAAGTTTCGACAACCTCCAGTGGCGAGAGCAATTGCAGGCGCAGCTGGCTAGAAAGTGCCATGGTGTATTGATGTGCAAGGCAGCCACGAAGTGTGCTGGTGCCGCACGGACTATCACCTTGCCGATGGCAGCAACAGCAAAGAAATAGCAACAACAACCAAGTACAATAGCAATGCTGCTGCTCCTTAATCACAGAGCAAAATTGCAAAGTCTACCGCTTCGATGTGCAGTAAATAAACACGTAACGGTAAGTGAAGTGCAACTGGGTGCAAGTGTCCCTGGACACGTACTCATATGTCAGCCAGACAGCCGCACCTGCACTGCCTTCCTGCACTACTGCTCTCCAGCTGCACTCTCATCGGATTACCGCCAGCAGCACATGTTCAGCTGTTCCCTTGACTGTTGCACCTTCCTGCCAAGCTCTTCCTTGCCCCATTTTTGCTTTTGTTTGTTTCAGATACGATTGCATTGCATTTGATTGTGCCATATGCTGCTGTTGCTGCTTGGAGCTGCCTTGGCAATGTATTGACATGTTTGCGATGCGATTGGCCAATAATTGCTGACAAATCAGGGAATTTAAGTGGCACATGGGAAGGCACTTCTGCCGCCGTGGGAGATTGAAATTATAATTGCATTTCAGAAATTATGTGTTATTCGCCGCAGTAGGGAGCAAGAGTGAGGAGAGGGATCTGAAATGAAAACTATACGAAAAATTTTAACAAAATTATAAGCTTTTGATGCAGTGGCAATATTTCAAAGATCTGATACTGAGTCTACCAGTTCGAGCTCTGATACTACACCTTCACGTTCATTATATATAAAACAAGCTATAAAAGGAATGAATACTTTTCTTTAATTTTAAAAACAGACCACAAGTTTTAAAACTTTATCACATTCCAGTTTGCTTGGAATTTGGGTAGAAAATATTTTCTCGAGTAGTCGATGAGATGAGGAAAAAATGCCAATTTATCTATATATATTCTTCAAGTATCTTCGTTCAAAAAATGCAAATATAAATTTCATAGAGCTTTTTTTTCGTTGGAAAATTTTTCTTACTTACTTCATTTAAACATATTAAAATTTTTATTTATTGGAATTTTTCCATATTAGTAAACTTTTTGGGAATATCAAAATTCTGAGACATATGCTATTAATATTGATAAGCCTATAGCTCTGCTTAGACTTCAAGAACTATTTAAGTGTAATACTTACATCTACATATAAGTGCATATGTATATTTTTAAAAGCTAAAAAACTTTCAAAAGTTCATAAAAATGTCCAAGTCGACTGTGTGCAATTTAGTTGCTCTTGTTTCTGTATGAAGCCGCTTCATGTGCTTGCCTTTTCATATTCTTCTTCCACGAACCTGGGCATCTGCTTTAAATATTCTCTGCCCGTTTCCTTGTAACGAGCAGTTTAATTACGGTCTTATATTGAAATGTGTCATGATGCAGACGACCGTTTTCACTTTAATTAGTGGATCGTCATCCAGCGGCAGTCGGTCTGCTCCTACAATGAAGCTGCTGAAATGAGCCTTTCAATTATCCGTAGTCCGAGTAAGAGCGAATCAAGCGGCGAGCTTACTGCGGCTGGCCAACAAGTGCCGCACATTTGCATAAATATTGCAACAGCAGCTGCTGAGCAATATTAAAAAGGAAGAGCGAATACGCGCCCATAAGAAAAGGTAGCATTAAATGCCGTCTGATTGCCTGTCCATTTGGCCACCATACCTGTCGTTTATATTGACACACGTCGTTTCAAAATGATAAATCCTGACTACTGCTTCTTTATGTGACTGTGTGTGTAAATCCCGCTGTGTGCTGCTGTTACCAATATCATCATACTTCACACAAACACTTACACGCATTCAGTTGCCGAGTTGAGTTGATTAATTCGTTGCAAGGTGGCTCTGCAGACAGTTGAAGGCCTGCGGTTTGAGGCCCGCACTATTTTTTCCAATTTCTTTCTGAGCTGATTTCACTGAAGTTGCACGCCTGCCATTATTTTTGCTTTGTTGCTTTCCTTTTTGCGGTAAAAATTCAAGAGACTTGAATGCATAGCGCTTAAGGCTTTTGGAAAAAATTCGCCTAAAAGCTTAGTTTTTCGAATTTATATTTAAACGCATTATATCCCATACCAATTTTAAATTTAATAATTCATAATTTCAGCGAAAAATCAGACATGCGAATTAGAATTAAAATTAATATAAACTATTTCAAAATGCAAGAAATATCCTGGAAGTCAGTTCCACGCATCGGGGTGCCGATGAGATCTGAAGTGTCCTGTTGGGTGGATCAGCGGCTAAATTTGTGGGTATATGGGGGAAAAGCATGTTTTTCTTTATTTCTTTTCTACAACAACTTACTGTAATAAGCTGCAGTCACATCGGGGGTCACCGTACGATTGAAGTGACATTTAACAGCGGTCCGGGCCAGTTAAATGGACGGGAAAAATGGTTCGTTTCCTTTGCCAAGATGCAGCCGAAACATGGCCCGGGTTGCCAGCTGCATTTAAGTTCAATGCAGCTGGGCACTGGCTAAGGGGTTTTGCCATGGACAGCATTCAAAAAATTTTTAATTATGATTTTTCTCAAGGAATCAAAACATTTCAAATGCAAAAAAGAATAAAGGGCAAGTTTGAACTTTTAATAAATTCAAATAAGAAAATCCAAATGGCTCAAAGCTCCAGGCACAAAATTCTCTTCTCTGGTTGCCTTTGCAGCTGTTAGGATATTTTTCTTAAAAGCTTCTTACATCCGTTGCATATTTACGTAGCAAGCACCTCCGCAGCAAAGCCTCCTTTATTCGGCACCTCCGTTGAACGTTGAAAAATCGAGCGTAATTTTTATTAATGAACATAATCGCCAACATCGCCGCTGGACAATGATGCACAATATGTTTTTATTAAGCGCCTCTTTCTTCCCTAACAGCAGCACCTAAAAGTAGGCACTCATTTATTACGACACCGAAGTCAAAGTTCAGGTAGGCACGCACGCTTCGAAATAAAAAAAACCTGTGTCGGTGTAATTTGAATAATGTGCCTGTGTGCGTTTGCTGAATTTTAGCTGCGTTTAATTTCAATTAATACAGCGCGCTACTAACACTAACGCCCAGACAGCGCCTAATCGCATTTCACTTACAACAACAAGGCAGAAAAATTGCCTACACTAAGTAGTTGCATACATATGTATTGCGCCTGTGGGTATGCTAGCTTCTGCGATTTACGGTTTCGCACATCACTCAGGCTGCCCTATCAGTAGCTGCCGGCGCTGCCATGGTTTATTGATAGCGCCGTTTCGGATTACGTCCAAAGCAGTGGCATGTGGTTAAGCTTGCGTGGTGGTGGCGGCGTGTGCGGCGTTGATTGCTGACAACCGCACAGCTGACAGCAGACACCCACACAAAATAGTTTCACAGTGCGACTGCTGAATTCTACCTGGACAGATGAATTGCTTTTTGTGGTAAGATTTAATTGGAAAAAAAATCTACTCAAAAAAGAGGCACTGATGGTTTTAAAGAACAATTCTTAGGCATGTCTTCAATGGCATCAACCAGTCATATGAACAATTCTCTTATATAAACATCTGTAATGCTTCAAACTTACAAAACAATCTAATTTTGAATGAAAGCAATTAAAACCTTCTAAAGTTATAAGAGTGTAGCTTCTACTTAGTGCGAAGCTTTTCTTAATCAATCAATAAAGCTTTCTCAAAAAGCACTTTTTTAAATCATCTATTAGACGAAAGAATTGATGTCATTCAAGAAAAATGAAATGTTTGAGTGCATTTATCAGGCAGATCACAAATGATTATCAGGTTGAACAGGGAAGACCTCCGCATCCTCACAGGCTATCTCACAGGGCACTGCAGCCTTTGGTACCACCTGATTATAGGCTTATACAACACGGATATGTGCCGACCATGCGAAACAGGGACTGAAACGTCCGAGCGCATTTTGAGCGACTGTTCCGGAATCAATAGGCTCAGAACCATCCATCTAGGAGGCTACTCGGTACCCTCATGAAAAATATGGAACACCAAACCCAGTAAAGTGCTACATTGAATAAAGAGCCTAACACAGCTGAGTTAAATATAGGCCAACACAATAGATCAATCAGCCAGATAAATATTTCGTTCTTACAAAAATATGTAATCATTCCCATATAAATTACAGAAATTTATAATAAATTATAGTAATATCGTATCTTTCCATTGCCTTCTCTAATCGACTAGAAAGTTTTCAATTAATAAAAGTATTTATTTACAGCAAATTTATGGCAAGAGAAAGATATATTCCTTTTCTTATAGAGAATTAAAGCGGCAGCGTCTGGGATTGAACCTAACTTCAGTCTGACTTAAAATTATCAGAAAATTTTATGAAAATTTACATAGTAGTAAATTTTTGTGTTTAAAAAGTTCAAACTGCTTTCCTTTTACACCCTTCCAAAAGTTGAATGACGGAAACACATTTCCAGCACCTAAAAGTATGCTGCATTCGTTTCGCTTTAAGCTACTTGAAAATTTCCGTCACAGAACTGCAACGTGCCACCTCACAGCGCGCGCCTTGCAGTCACTCTTCTCTGCTTGTCTACACCAACATGCCATAAAATGTTTATAAGATGTATGAGGGTCATTGCTGGCGCTTACTTCTCTGTCCCTCTATGCCGCTGCTTGTAAGTCCTTGTTGTTTCAACATAATCGATAGTTTAGTGGCCATCATTCGAAATATTTATGCTTGCCACCAGTGGTGTCACTTTGCTACAGCACATCCTGCGCTATCGTTTACACTTCCCTGCTGCTACCTCCTACACTTTCTGCTTCTTCCTGGCCGTCGCTGATCTTTGCTGTGTTCTGTTTGTGACAACACATCAAATGCACAATCCGCTGCTTCGGCTTATGTCCTTTTTTGCTTCTTCTTTTGCTTTTTCTTTCACTGCCCAAGAATTTTTTATTTTTAGTTTAGTTGACATGTATTGATGTTTGCTCGTCCGTTGCACGATTGCTTCTTCTGAACTGCGGCAAGGATTTGTTATTTTTTATGATGGCATAAAGCGGCAAATGATTACTTGCTAGCTTGAAGAATGTGGCAAGTTTGACACTTGAATGAATGGCAGCATTTATTGACTTGTTGTGCTGCACACTTTTTGTTCACAATGCCCAGCTCAAAGTAGCTGGAGCACTTCGAAAATGCTTTAAACTTTTAAATATTTTATTCAAGCCTACTTTTGGGCTTGCGGGCGAGGGTTCGATGTCTCATATTTGCATAATTGTCGGAAGTTAATCTAAAATTAACACCATTGCTGCATGCTGAGCTGCAAATATAGCAGCGTTTTGTGGCACTGCACGCGAGCAGGTCCACTGAATTTGTGTGCACGCCTAAAAGCCGGCACTAAAATGCATGCAATGTTAAAGCAGCTGCAATAATCTCGTTTTCGTTCTTTTTTTGCTTCATCATTTAATCAAAAATTATTTAAGCCTTTAACAATGGAAATACCACATCTGGGCACAAATATATATCCTACACACTACATTTTAAATTTAACGTGAAAACCATTAGTGATGCGAAATATAGGCACATTCGAAGATAATACCGCATACATAAACACCTATTCCTTATTTAAATATAAAATACTTTTGCTTCAGCAAATTTTCAATTACAAATACATATAATTCCATTATTATAATCCTTTGCTTGTATTTCATTTACTTTCAACAAATACTGATAAACTCGAATTTTAAGTTTTGTTTAAGTCTTTCAAGCTTCAAAATTCCGGCGAAACTTTTGCTTTAACCCAACTGAAAAAGAACGAAAGCGGTTAATAAATATCTTCCAAACAAGTAACAGGTACTGAATAAAGCTTGGATTTTGCAAGACGTTTCTAACAGTTTTCTAAATCTAAGCCTACGGTAATATAAATATTAACTTTGTGCGAAAGTTTCAACGCATTAAAGGAGCTGTCCTGGGTATAGACATAAGTATTTAGAAATAATCAGAATCACTTTATGTCTTGATTTCCGGTTCTTCATCTGTCTGTCCATCTGTATATCTGTCCATGGCCACAGAAGAGAAAGAACAGTTGTCCAATTTCAAACAAATTTGGTGCGTACTGACAGTGAACCTTAACTTTATGTTCCGATATAAGCCAAATCGATTCAAGGAGAGGCTCACAGTGGGCCTATAAATCCACCTACCGCGCAGTATTTTTAGTAAAATTTCTCCTTTTTTCTACTTATTTGCGCATTAAAACGAATGAAATTTGATACTCAATTTCAGATATCAGCCTTACATGTCGTACAATGAAATGGGCGTGATCCGCCCACTATATAAACAGTAAACAGAAAATACTCATTAAATACATGATATATCCACCAGAGCGTCCGTATTTGATCACTTTTTGCTCTTACTAAGAATACTAAAAATTGGCGAGTGCCTCGTACACTATGCCTTATACCCAGTACCGGGCACCCGTCGCATGAATACTCGACTCTCACACATCACTACAGGACATAGCTCAATGTCAACCTTTGAGCTTGCTGTCGCTTGCCTGCCTGCTGCCGTGCTTGCTTGCGGCTAACCTGAAGCGCTGCTTTACGCTCCAGATTACAATCAAGACATGCACTAGAAATTTGCTGGCGCAGCAGTGAAGCATGTGGCATGCATGTGAGCATGCGAGTGTGTGTGTGTGTGTGTATGCAGCAGCCTTGGATTTTATGCTTAAGCGCAGTTATTATGTTTGGCGTATTTTTTATTACTGCAACGCGCTGCGCGCTTATGGAAATATGGAAATAACTTTATAAGCGCGCAGCAGGAGGCACGCACACATGCACACACACACACACACACACACACACTTTCAAGCCAGTGGGCTGTAAACGCGAGCGATAGCGAAAGAGAGTTGCTCTAAGAAATTGCACAAATGCAAGAACTACAACAAAAGATTTAAACTAAAATTGCAAAATTAAGAAAAAAAATTTATAAAAGTCCTACAAGCAGCCTTAAAGTAGGCAACAAAATTATAGCTGCAATGTGAAAGCATGAATAGCAGCACAAAGAAGCAGAGCAAAGCTTGAGCGCTTCAGATGAGTTTCCAAAAATGTTTCAAAAAATTTGAGAAAAATCTTTATATTAAATTGAAAAAAATTTTAATAAATCAAATTACAACAAATATATGCAAATAAAGCGAAAACGAAATACATTTGTTAAGCTGCCTGAAAGTATGCAACTTAATTTAAACACCTAAAACAGGGGAAAGCGCTTGCTTTGAACTTTGAAATAGGACACGTCTTCAAGCTGGCAGACATTAAAGTCAATTCGAAATTGGCCGCATTGAAAACTGAAACTTAAATTGAAATTTAGTTCATCTGCTTTCCTTTTTGCGGGCACTTCCTGCCACTACTACTTGCCGCTGACGAACTTATATTCACAACTCAACACCTTGCTCGACCACAAACCCACACGACAGTGATAGAAATAAATAGCAGAGAAGAGGCAGCAGAACTTTCGGCATCTTAGCGCATATGCTAAAGCTTGCACGTTCTTAGACGCCAGGAAGCAGCGTTACCGAAGAGCGTATCCTTTGCCCAAATGTGGCTCATTAAAATGCGCCACGTTAACCCGCATCTACTTTTGTGATAGTGTGTGCGTGTGTATGAGCGTGCCAATGTGAGGGGCGCAGTGCGCTCGGAAGGGAACCTACTAGTGGCGAATGCTCTTAACACGTTTCGCCAGAGGGCGGCTGCACAAATCTCATTTAATTTGATGTTTGTTTTTTTTGCGCAAACAGATTTGCCTTTCGCTTCGGCCAGCTGCATTCAAACTCGATTTCCACATTCTCATCTCAGCTTAGAGAAGAACAGAAAGCACAAAAGGTTCAGTTGGTAATCCAACTGCTCTGCAGCAGGTGAAACAGTGTCGTCTTGGTCAATAACACGTTTGTTTGGCCGTCATTTGCCTTGCTACGATTTGTTTGGGTAGGCACATTCCTGTATTTTTCCTTAATTCGCGTCCTTGATATGTTTCATTTGTTCGCTTGTTGCTTGTGTTTCCGTTTTCTATTAAAGCTCCTTTTTTGCTGGCGGCATAACAAAGGATATCCGCTTTGTTTACAAGCAAGTAATGGAAAACATATTTTCAGCGATAGCTGATTTTGTTAATAATATGTCCTTAAAAGCATGAACTGGCATTTCA
The DNA here is from genome assembly GCA_963457695.1 of Neria commutata. Classification (NCBI taxonomy): domain Eukaryota; kingdom Metazoa; phylum Arthropoda; class Insecta; order Diptera; family Micropezidae; genus Neria; species Neria commutata. The sequence continues at coordinate 50,601,430 of OY735246.1, forward strand.
TTAGGCTTGAGGGAAAAAATATGTTATCCAAATTCAAGCCTTTGGCAGATTTGGCAGCATTGGTCAAAACTATGAAATGAATAATTCGCATAAATCGCAATAAAAATTCAAAGCAAAATTATCTACAGTCAGATTGAACTGGAAGTCTGGCATCCTGCGCATCAGGGACCGAGCTCTTATTCACTTAGCCATAGACAAGTTTTAGCATAGGAAAGATGCTCATCTTTAAGCTGCGCTTTGCACAAATTTTGCTCTTGTTGGACGGAATCGCTTGGGCTAGGCATTGAACCACGAACTTTGGCTTTAGAGTTCGAGAATTTATTTACTGAATAAAACGTTGACTGCTCTTAATAAGCTCCTAACGAAACAATGCAAATTTTTATCTACGAAAACAACAACAAATTATGCAAAAATTATGCAATGGCATATCTGAAAGTCGAACGAGGTAGAGACATAAGAAACAGGATATGAGGAAGATAATAATGTTGGAACTGGGAATATTTAAGCACGAGGAATTCGACACGAACTTTTGTCATAATTTGTGCCCGCAAAGGCACACACTAGCATTGACGCACATGCACGCCTACACTTACTAATACATACGTGCGCCTGCTGCACTAATCTACACGCGCGCCTTTATGCACGCCAAATGGCAACGGAAAGGACGCACCTGTGCCGTTGGCTTCCTGTTTCCCGTTGCAATTTGTTTCCCGCGTGTTGCATGTGCATAAATTCATATTAATGTGTGAGTGTGTGTGCGTACGTGTGGCTGTGCGCGTGCCTTCATACATCTTCTGTTGTTGTAAGATTAGTTGCACTTGCATATAAGCACTACCGCCACACTACTGCTCTATGCCCCACAAAGATGGGCCATTTGGAAATGCTTCATTAGCTTTAAAGAAGTGCTGTGCTTTTCAGATCAAAATCTTCTTGTTCATAAAATTTATTTCAAAAGTTCATTGTTTTTTCATAGATTTCGAAAACAATATAAAATCCCTTCTTGCTTATAAAGTATCGGTGTATAAGGATACATAAAAAAGAGCGAAAAAAACCAGAGAAAATTCTTTTTCGAAATATCTAATTCAAATTTTTCAAGGACCAAAAATTTATTTCAAACTGTAAAAACGGATCAAATTTTTATAATTGTAGTTTTGAAATACCATAGTATAAGACAATTAGTTGACCGTGATAGGCTCACAAATGAAGCTCATATGATTTGCTTGAAATGTCCTTTTGGAAAGATTACTAGAAAACGTCATCGCTTGTCTTAGTGAATAAGAACTTTGATATCGAAGATTCCACGTTCAATTTTAGGCAGAATGATTTCATCAAGCAAAATATGTATGAAGGTCTCTTTCATTAAGGACAAACTATCTTTCAACTTTCATTTAGATTTTTTTTCCCATTTTTCTCATTCATATATTTAAGCTTGTTTTGTTCTATTTAATTTAATCGTTATTATTTTATGTAGTGCTTTAATTTATAGCATATTTTGTAAAAATAGCATGTCGTTTTTAGAAATCTATAAATATATGTATCTAAATAAATTTCGCTTTTGAGTTGTCTAAAATATAATTTGCAGTCATGCATAAAATTTTTAAAAATTTCGAACGACAGCAAATTCTTGCTAAAAGCTTTTAACGCTACCATTTTCAGACACACACAGACACACCCAAAACATTTATAAGCTTCATGCCGACACACAACCAACAAAACAATTAGTCATTGTATTGTGGCTTCCTCTCTTTTTTTGCGATGTCACATCATGGCAGCGTGTGAAAACCACTTATACACACAAACAAACACAAATTCACACAGCCACAAGTCCACAAGCTAACATTCCAGTCTGCACACAAAACACTCAACAACAAAGCGCCTATTCACACTCGTTGGAGGAAGTGTGCGTGTGTTATTAAATGAGCTCATTGAAAAAAAGATTCTGAGCTGCAAACAACACATCCAATGCCACCCCCGCTTACCCATTCACTCACACACTACTCACAGCAGCATACACACATACACTCTGTAGGCCCTTGAGCAAACATTGTAGCTGTGGATGGGTGTTCGTATTTTTTGGTAGGAGTCGACTTTAATGTGCCAGCAACTGTTGCTGTTGCTCTTGTTTTATTGTTTTGTTTAAATGCCTATTGTGGCATTTAAAACTTGTCCGTCGTGTGCGCCGTTGTGCTTATCTGTGTATGTGTGTGAATGAGTGACTACTTGTTTGCATGTATGCGTACGAGCGTGTTAAATGCATAAAATGCGGTTGTCACTTGGCTCCTTTGGATATTGTTCAAGTTTCTGCAGAGCTCAGCTTGAAAATAATTTTCACATGTGCATATTTGAAGAAGACAGGTCCAGGAAACCGCAAACTGAAGTGCACATTCAAGGAGTGTGAGTAATGTGACGCAGACTGGCGTTGGGAATAGAATTTTCTGCTACCTTTTCGTTAACAGAGTAACATTTTCTAGACACTGTGCTTAACATAAATATACCTACGTATCAGAGCTGTGAAGAGTTGAATCAGATTTGATTTGAATCAGTTGATTTAAAAAGCTGATTTTCCAATCAAGCATAGCCAATCGATTCATCTTTTTCTGATTCAAATCACCAATCAAAAAAGTTGATTGTGATTTAAAATCAAAAGGCACCAATCAAAAGTGACAATCTGATTTTCCAATCACTTGATTTTAAATCAGCAAATTCCAATCATGATTTACCAATCTTGATTGTGATTGTAAATCGAGTCTTCAAATCAAGTGCGCAAAAGGATGACAGAGCCTGATTGGAATTTAAATCGATTGGTGGAGTTGATTTTTAAATCAAAAATTTAAATCAGTTGATTGGTAAATCGATTTTGGATTGAATCTTTTACAGGTCTGCTACATATACAGGAAAGACGAACAACTTTTGTGTGCTGCTGTTGGTGTTCAATTTTTTCAAATGAAAAAAAACTGGAAACCATTTAACAATTTAAAATCTTTTCAACCTCTTCCATTTTTGTATATACAATTTTTACTGGAAAGCAATCATTTGTTCGGGGAGGGATGTAAGGGATTCATTATAACATCTGCTCTAGGACGTTGCTTTTTAAAGCAAGCAAAGTTTTATAGCTTTGTTTTTGTTCCTCTTTCTTTCTTGCGTCTTTCTGGTATTTCAATAAAGCTCAATTTTAAATTTTAACATAAAGATTTAATGCGTATTTATAGTAAAATTTATGTTTATGCATGTCCAATGCAGGCCTGCATGCATTATAGTTGACAATTTATGAAGCTATGAGTGCTCTAATTTTATTATCAATTTCAATTATCGCAACTAAATAACAATTATTTCAACAAAAACCGCACAAACACAAACAATAAAACCAGTCTGGCCCTTCAAAAAAACGGGCGCGAAAATTTATATGATTTGCAAATGTGTGAGTTTTTAATTGTAATTGTGCATTTGTGGTTTCTGATTTATGACAACAAAGCCTAAAAGCACAATTTATCATTTTCGAGCATTATCGAGCGACATAAAATTTTATGAAATTGAATAAAATTGAAATAAATTTAATAATATGTATGTTAAAGAACATTTTTTATATAAAGCTGCCAGTAGTTTGAGTCATAATTTCATGTTGCCACTTGTGCTTTGTGCGCCTGTGTTAGTGTTAGCATAACTGTGCAGTGTCCTCTAATTAAATTTAAATTATACATTGGAGCGTGTGTGAGTGTGTGCGTGTGTGCAGCGTGACGTGTGTAATAAAGTGCAGTTGCTTCTTCTTCTAAATGAGCACTCACTAATGCAAACAAGCACACACACAGACGCACACCAACACAAGCAAGCAAACACTATTTGCAAGTGATGTACTCGCTTGCACTGTTGGTAATTAGTAAATGAGCAACAGCAGATCTCTGTGTGTGTGTGTACGTTTGAGTTTGTGATTTTAATGAATGCAATTGTGTGTATATATGTTTGTTGGTGTAAATATGCTTATGTAATATTCTGTTGAAATAATTATGTTAGAAAATGTTTGTGCCATACAAACGCGTATAATTAAATAAGCTGGAAAGAAGAAAGCAATTGAGCGCATTTTCTTTGCTCTCCTCGCTGCAGCTGTGAGCAGCAGGATACTTGCCATCACTTTCAGCTATATTAATTACTAACAAAGAGCAGCAAGCGTAGCGAATGAATGTAGCATTTGAAGGTCAAAGCTTGCAAGGCCTTTTGTTGAAACAAATAATGAGAGCTGTAAACAAATTATTTTATGCCTGCCATTTCTGCACTCCGTTTTGGAAACCAACTGTAGAACGCAGATTCCAGAAAAGACCGTATCATATATTGTGAATTTTATATAGCGAATATGCCAGATGAAGGATTGGCAAATGAAATATTCCTTGCATTATTTTAAGTATTTATTTATTTGTACATATTTAATTCTTGAAAAAATTGTTAAAGAAATTAAATTTCCTTGATAATATAGAACTGTCAAGGGTTGTCTTTTCTCTCACAATATCCTTGATGATATATTTTGGTTTCTTACAACTGTCAAAGGTTGTCCCTTCTCTCACTATAATTCTTCATATCATCACTTAAGAGAATCCTTATGAAGTTTCCATTTTAAAAAAGTTATTAAGTTGCGCTTGCTTCAAGGGGCTATTAGTCTATGGCATATAAAACTAGTTTTATATGAAGTCATCATTATTTACTACAACGTCTCTTGGTACTCGCCGCTTAGAATTTATATTTCCTCTTCAGCTAAAACATGAGCAGCTTTTGAATTGTGTTGACCTGAATTCCTGTATACTTGATTTTTTTCTTTCTTTGAAGTTCTTTGCCTTATTCCTCTTTTAACATCGTAAACATTCAAATGAATTTAATAAACATTTAAGTTTGCTCTTTCCTTTATGCGTTCTGTGCTCCTTTATTAGCTCTGCCTGACAGCAGTCACATGCCTTCTCTCAACTCTTCCTCATGATAGCTCCTGAGTTAATAATACGGTGGAATGCCATGCTTAATGCCATTGTGTGCTCTACTGCTGGCTTTCCTGCAGCGCATTTTTTCGGTGATCATTTCAGCATTTCTGCATTTTACCTGTGCAGTTACTTATCACACACACATACACAACAACAACCCAAGACCATACCAACACACACAATCAATCACTTGTTCGGTTCCTTTTGCCGCTAACAAAGGATTGCTTCCTTTCATTCACTTTTGTCATGCGCCATTTTTACAGCATGACAAAATTCGTTTAGTAAATTTTTTTGTCCTTCTTTTCAAATGGGAATTTCTTTGTTATGTATTTTTGTTTAATTTAAAACGATTTGCTTTGGTATTTGTGTCTCGGTATAGTTATTGAAAATTTTTTTTGCTCCTGCTGAAGAAAAAAGCAGAAAGCTTTGTGAAATTCCTTAAATACTTTTGCTTGAGAACTATTTTGAGATATGCAATGAAATCTAAGTTTTAGTTCGATTAAACGTCTGTTGCCCTAAATTTCATTAAAAAGACCCCAATTTAAAGAAAAGAAGAAAGCAAAAACACAGCTCGGCCAAAGTCAATATAAGCGATTATTAAAGATTACTTCTATTAAACGAAGTTTTAGTAGGCTTCAACTAAATTTTGTTAAGTAGGCCTCACACAATTACTTATAGGCTTAGTTCTTTTGCAGGACTAATTATGTTAAAAAATGCGTCTCTATTAATCTCTAGATAGCTATACTTTATATTGCAGTTGATTACTGGTATAATTTATGATTACATTTTCAATTCAATTGGATTCATACAGTACTTAAAATAATTATTATTCTACTATAACTAGAGGTAATTTATTGCTCCAGAAAAGTTAACTATTGAAAAAGGTAAATAAATCTTCTTTGAATTATTTAAGAGTTAATATTAGCTTTATAATTATTTTCATCGTAGTTAGTAAACCAAATTTTTTTAAAAATTCTAAAATATATTTTTACGCTTTCTTCCTAGAATATTTCTATTTCTAAACAAGCAACACAATAAGAGAAAGCTCAGCCTTAACCTTATCTTATCTAAGCCTTCTTTAAGGGCCGTTGCCCTAATAATACATACATATATTCTAGCATATATTTAGGCGCCCAAAAGCCCTGTTAACAATTTGCTTTGAAAGTATTCCCCATGCACATTTATGTATATATCTAATGTCATATCACACCCATTATACCATTTAATTTGGCTGCAAAATGGCTAACCCAAGCACAGTTATACATACATACATACATATATTATTCATGCAAACACACACAAGCATATCTGCACATATAAAATTTCGCCTACACATTACGGCAAATGCATCCTGTGTGGTTGCTCAGGCCATTTTTCAGCATTCAGCTTACAGTTCGCAAATGAACGCCATTTCCCCGGTCCCTACTTTATTTTCCATTCCTGTTTATGATGACGGTGCTCAATGCTGTTTGTGTTGGCCAAGTGTGGTGCTCGGCCTAACATATTGTACACTTACGTGCAAAATAATAGCAGCATGTGAAACTTGTTCGCAGTATACGGGATCTAGAAATGATGTCCAAATATTAATATTATAATGCACTTTTTCTACATAACCTTTAAAATTTGTAAAACAATATTAGAAATGAACTACAGCGCCTCACAAAAGTATACGAAATTTTAAGTTTGCCGCAATAAGTTTAGAAATTTGCTTTAATTTCTTTTAGAGCCCGGAATTGAAAATCAAGTGTATATAACGGAGACACTCGATTTTCAATTCAGAGCTCTTGCTTATTACATAAAGACTTTGAACTTTTTTGTGTATACAAATTTAGAATATGTACTTTTGTGCGGCACTGTACATTAGTTTCAATGTTTTTACATAAATATCACTGCTATTATTTTACACGCAGCTGTATGTGTGAGCACACAAGCGCATATTGTTTGTGCTCACTTCCGGGGTTGCTAATTTTACACAAAATAATCGGACACGGAAAGCGCTTAGCAGTGTTCGGCTTGTTGCAAATGGCACTTCTTGCCTTTTGCGTTCACACCAACACACTCACACACAAAACTAGCTCGAGGTATTAGTGAAAGTTTTTGCGGTGTTTTCATTATTTGTATGGGCTTTGCTAATTGCTTGTTAGTATTAGTTGTCATAACCTCAGCAATTGTCCAATGCAGGGGCAATTCGAGCGGTCTGTGGCGGAACCGAAGCACCGCAATAGAAATAAGAAGCAAGTGAATTGCAATAAGCACAAATTTTATGACCAGAAATTATTTTATTAAAAAATATCGCTCGTAAAGAGCTTCAAAGTAGTGGGTGCTTTAACATTATATTCTTCCCCAAAGTACACTAATTAAAATTTTTCCGTATGCCACTTCGAAAGTGTTTCAATTTTTAAAAGAATGCTTTCCGTTCAGCGCAAAAAATGGCATTGCACAAAAAAGCAATTTTGAAAAGAATTTTCTTTAAATAAAATTTGTCAAGCCAGGCATTCAGATAACTTTTGCAGAGACGGATCCTTTCTACCAACTTGACATGGCAATAAATTGCCGCTGATTATAAAATATGATATCGGGTATTAAGCGCCATTTTTATATCTTCTCAGTTTAATAACTTCAACTTTAATTTTCGAAAAATACTACAAAGTTCCGCTGCTCTGCTTCGAAATCACTCGATTTATGTATCCGTTTTTATATGCACGCACTTTCCTCTGCGTCATTCCATACTCTCGTGCATTTTAACTTCCGACTTGTTGACCGGATCATGGCCAATGCAATGCGGATGCTGCCGTGACTTGAAATGGCCAGTCAATTCGTTGAGGCATGCCGTCAGACAGGCGCCAAACTGTTTGCAGTGCACTCAATTATGCTCAACTGATTGGGGAGGGAGAGCGGTAGTAGAGCGAAACGGCAGTAGCTGAAGAAATTGTAGAAGCGAGCATTCAAAATGAGCTGTTGCCATCAATGATTGGCCTCATTATGAAGGCGCATTGAGGGCAGAGTTCATTTTGAAGCATTTCAGTGTAAGCCATTGTGACAGCAACTACTCACAACAGAAATTTTCCGTACTGAAATAACAGAGTTTTCATATTGTCATGGAACTATGCAGAAGCGAATACCCACTTTAAAAATTTGAGAAACGATTTGGGTCGAATTTAGTTCCAACACTTACTTTGTAAAATGCTTTACATTAAAATCTTCAATATAAAGTTCAATGTTTCAAACTGATTTATTGCTAGTTAATTAAGATGACTAAAATTAGTACGTTTTACTTTGGCATGGTTGCTATTTTCTCCATGATACTTAATGGTTTTGCCAAAATTTACGCAAGGCTCATGGTGGGTAAACTTCAAGTATAGGCGAAGTTAATGTAAGCGCGGGAATTTCGAATAGTGTATCTACTATATCATAGTGTTCACTAACTCCAGCATCGATCTAGCATAGCTTGGTAGAAAGTGCATACGAATGGTCAAAAGATTCTTCAACACCATAGATTAATGATATACATCGCTGTTCCATAGGAATAGTACGGTTAAGCATGTGTGGTATCTGTAAGGATGTTTTTGAAAGAACAAACACATTTTGATACACTGTGATGGACTAGTAAGGACCAAACTTCGTTACCTTACCCATCTACAACCACATTATGTTACGAACAGATCTTCATACCAAATTGGCTTGTCGATCAAGTGTGGTCTCCGCTGGAATGACCACATTTTCGACATTGCTAAAGAAGCTGGCAAGTGCTTAGGCTTTCTAAAGCGCTGTAAAAAATACTTTACACCGGCTGATCTCTGCACTATCTACACCACCTATATTAAGCCAAAAATAGAGTACAACTCGCATTTATGGGCAGGAGCTTCACGAACCCAACTAGAGCTCCTAGACCGTATCCAACGGCTTTGGCTTTAAAACTTAAAAGAGATACATAAGTGTCATAAAATAAAGGCATTTAAAACACACTACTAAGAACTTCGCTGGATCAAGGAATGGGCACTTAAAATACTTCTGTAGTTAACAAATTTTCTATTTTTAGAAAAATAGAAAAAGCGCTTTTGAGTTGAAATGCCAACCGATTTTCTGCATACTTTTATCTTGTTGTCTTTTTATACAGATAATGCCACACATTATGACAACAATGAGCCCGCCAAAGTGTACACAACAATTTCAACAACTTGATTTGTTGCTACATCCGCTCCAGGAATGCCTGCAAGCGACGTTTAAATCGCCTCAAATCGCTTTAAATCCCGCCAAGGCTGCACATAAAATGGCTTCCGCAACGCTCCGTTGGCTATAATGAGTCCCGTAGGCGGGCAAAAACCACAGCTGCGCACACACATTTCCATGCATATATTTGCGTATATGTATATGGATACACACTGACACATGGAAGACCGCACACATACGTGGCGATTTTTAAATGTGTCACAGTGTGAAAAACGCATAACAACCACGGTGTAATATCCTGCGTGGCGACGTGTACTCTTACAGAGATACGCAAACACATACACGCACAAGCACATATGCTTGCATGTATGCTGCAGAGAATTGCGGAAATGCCACGCTGAATGCTGAAAAGCAGCACCGTTGGTGGTCCACGGCATATTAAAATACACACACACGCATTTTGATGAGAGCGCGCGTTTATTTTGTTGAGCTTAAATTGTTTTTGTTGCCGTTGTATTTGTTGCAACTGTTGTTGTTGTTGTTGTTATTGTAGTCATCATGTTGTTTGTTGAATGAAATATATTTTATGTCGCGCTTGAAAAGGTTAATATATGCAGGCTAGCAAGCACCTTTATTGAAAATAAAGCACGCGTATACCTACACATACATACATACATACATACATGTACATGCATACTTATGTTTATACAGGGTGTTTGGAAGTGCAAAGCGCAAGACACTGAAGTTTGATTAACATCTTTAAAACACGATATTCAATATAAAATAATTTACAGATACAATAATTTTTTATTTTTCTTTTTTAAGAGGCCCGGCTGAGATTTGAATCCAGGCCTGACCTGAATCACAATTTACAAAATACTTCAACGAAAATTCACTCATTAACAATTTGAGAAATAAATAGAAAGAGATTTCGCTTTAACCTTTCTAAACAATAGCTAAGCTACTCCTCAGTTATGAAGCGATCGAAGCTGAAAATTTTTTATAAAATGCTGTAGGAAATGGTAAAAGCAACAAAATTGCATCATTCAGAAAACAGTCATACAACTTCTTCAGTGTGCTTTAAAGCAAAACTAGCTATATTGAAAAAAATTCTTGCAGCTTTCATCATACCGTTGTTATATGTTGCATTATACCGATAGCTACTCATTGCTTTGAAATTGATCGGAGTTGTTACTTTCTTATGTTTTTTAGACAATATTGAGAAGAACAAAATTGCTCAGGAGCAAAATTATTGATAAAACTATTCGAAATAATTTCAATTTTTTTAAAAGGAATATTTAGGATTTTCAACGTTCAAAAGAATTGTAAAGGTTCGATTGTCAATCCAGCAAAATTTAAAATTTTAATTAAATTTTGGTAAATGCAGTATTTTTCGAAAAAAATGTTAGCTCAATCTTAGGAAACAATTTCAATTTAAGACAATGTTGATACAAATAAGCACTATATTATAAATATAGGTTGCTGGATCTTTATTGCAGCTACTCAAAAATTATTATGAAAGTTATAAGTTTTCTGTTCATTAAAATTTCGTAGTGGCATTTATTTTACAGTTAAATTGTAAGAAGTACGTGAGCTAGGAAATCAGCTTCTTTACCTACTTTCGCTTCAAAATCGGTACAGAATAAAAAATCGACCAACTTTACCATAAAATATGTATCTCATGTTGAGCTAAGCATATTCTTCGCTGCCGAACACCCTATATATGGGTCTGCATTTGTATTTGTGTGTGTGTGACGCGCATATCATCACCGTCTAACGTTGTCATTTTTGTAATTTTGTCTGCGTCAGTTTTGTTGGTACGTCAATGTTTATTCATTTCCGACAGCGATTTAATAGGTCTTAACACCAACAGTGTACGTGCAAGTGCGTGTGCGTGTGCGTGTGTGTGTGCGTATATGTGTACCTCACATCAGTGGCTGTATATGCGGTGGTAGTATCACAGGCAGTCGTCACAGCAAAATGAGTTATGGTCGTCATGTTAAATGCGTTGATTTCCTTTTTTATTCAACTCGTTGTTAGCATGTGTGTGTGTGTTATATGTGAGTGTGAGTGAGTGTGTGTGCCAGTCACCTTTCACTTGACATGTCTACTTGCTGCGTTATGACTGCTCAAGCTTATACAAAAGCAAAACAAGGAAATGTGCGACCATTCTTGGGCGTGCGAAATGCTGACTTCTCTTTGTGCGTGTATGTGTGCGTGTATGTTTGCCTGTGTTTATGTTTGTGTGTGTTTTCGTTTTGTATGTGTGTGTGTGTGAGTATGAGCACGACTTTTATATGACAGCAACTTCACATGTTGCCGGCATTTAAGGTACCGTTGACGATGATTAATTGCACGAAAAATTTGATCATTTCTTTTCGGCTCGCCTTTCTATGCCAAAAATTTCATAAACGGAATTAAGACTTCAGCAGCAATATTTTTGTTGTTGCCCTATTAAAACACCTTTGTAGATTCAGCAAAGCAGCAGCTTTGGAACTGCATTCGGCTTTTTGGTTACGAAGTGCCAACAGTTTGTGCTTAATCAACCAACAGTACCTGCAATTATGACAATGACGTTAATTTGAATATTATATCATTAATTTGAAAGTACTTGAAAGCAATTATGAAATGAGTATTGAAAGCTCACATTTTCTATAAGTTAAGCTTTTAGTAAGACTCAAAATATAATTTTTCCGAGCCGACTTAATATCATTTCGAAGATTTGCTCACACAATGATTTACTACAATTTCGAAAAGCTAATTAATCTAAAATCGCAATGCGCCTTGTGCCCAAATTTTCTTAAAATTGTAAAGCACTAAGAAAAATATATTTTGAAGATACAGGGCAGCTCTGTTGCAATATTGTTAGTATCTAATTTTTAGTCTTATATACAACTTCAATTTACAGCTGTTCTTCGAGAAAAAGCATCGCTGAGCAGCCCCACTTTATAAGTAATCAAGTTGTGTAATCTCTTCTCAATCGACTTTCCATTATTTTTTATTTATTCCAACTTGCTGGAGAGCGATTGCATTCCGGACACTCTATATCGACTATATTCCGACTGACATATTTGTATGGCAAGCCCCGACGTCCCGCTCAATATGAAGTAAGCTCCCGATTTCTGTAAAATGTAATGACTGAGAGAGAATCTTTAAGTTAAGAAGTAGCTTTAAAGTGAACGAGTTTCTGTAAAACCAAAATTTTATTCTTATTTTTTTCAAGTCAAAGACAAGCTGTAAGTTAGCATAAGAACTAAAACGGAAGATGTAGACATGTATTTGGCACTTAAAAATGTTAATGTAGTGCACATATTTTCTCAATTTCTACAATGTTTAGATGATAATTTCTAAAATTTTTTAAGAATAACTTAATAGCACAAATATCACTTAAAGGCTTATAAATCAAAATACTACTACTGCAACCAAAGCACTAAGCTCTAGCTCTAAAGTTCTAGCAAAAGCCTTGTGAAACTTAAAACATTGAGTAGTATTTTATATTCACTTAAAATACGTCTTAAATTTACCTCTTTTGTTATTTTTCTGCGAATTTACTACATTTTCTACAATTTCATGGCAAGAAATAAATTTGCGGTAAGCATCGTATTTATATAATATAATCAAAACGCACTTGCCACTTGGCGCAGGTGAAGCAGAATTTAATAAAATTTTATACAGCTCTGGATCAAAATCATATTGAAAAGCTCATGCACATGTACAAGCACTTACACAAGCAAATTATGTTGCTTTTTTACAGCTGAAAAGCTGCAGCAAAGCAGAAAGCAGTCTAAGAAAGTTCAAAGCAAGAGTCGAGCAGCTGACTTTTGAGCTAAGCTGCAACGCACACTCACACACATACACATATGTGAAAGCAATAAATATATGCTTTAGCAGAAATTTTATTAAAATGTTGAAAAGCCGTTTTTGTGGTTGTTGTTTTTACTGTTGTGATTGTACTTTCATAACAGATTTACTGCTATTAGCTTTAAAGATTCGCTTGCTTTGTTATAATGCAAAAGAAGAGAAGCGACGGTTGGCGGGGTAGAAAAAGTTGGAAAGTATAAAGTCGGCAGTAGAGCTTGAAATTATTTTTCAAAGTATTGGCAGCTGTTGGCATTCTCAGTTTCAAACAAAAACTGCTGCTATAATATTTGCTCAAATTTTCGATTTAATATTTTAATGAATTTCTAAAGTGCAGTAAAAATTCGCAGACAGTACATGAACTCTCTAAATATACTTTAAGTCAAGACTTATTCATTTTCATTTACTTAATTTCATGAAATGGAATTTAATTTCATATTTTTGCATGCATTTTTCTTTTGACTGTTGTATTTATTGAGCACAAATTAAAACTCTTGTTCGAATCGAAATTTCTTCATTAAAGTATCTCAATTCACATTAATCTAAGTCGGAACAGAAGGAAAATGAAAAAGGGCAAGGTCCTTGCATACCTTGCCACTCCAGCCATTTTCAATTAATTTCACATGCTATAAATAAACTGTGGGCGCATTCACAAAGCCACAAATGAAGCAGAATGCGTATCCCTACTATTTCAATAGCACAAATACATGTATACAAAATCGCTCGTGTGTGTATGAGTGTGTGAATGTCATTGTGGCTTGTTGTGCGTTACGCTTGCCTGGCCACTAATAGAAACTAAAGCTGCGCAAATCAAGCGTCCAAAGGCGCCAGCCAAGTCTGAGGGCATTTCGTCCTTTTTTTTCTATTCTGCCTTTTTTGTGCTGCTTTTTATAGCAAACAAAAAAGTATCTTTTAGATAAGAAGTCAACATGTCGGGGCATATTCCTTTACTTCTTACCAAATTAGCTATTTCATTGTGTTCGAGTGTGTATGTGTGAATGTTTGTTTTTATTGAAATAGAATGAAGCAAATATGAGACACTTGGGAGTAAAGTCCTTACGGTTGGATGTGTGTTTATGAGTGTATTTGTTCCTGTATTTGTTAGACAATGACAGTACTTTTATGATGCTGGCGACAGTTCTATATATATATGAGTCGATTTGCTGTGCCGGAGGTAGGGCTGTCGATGGCAAGAGCTGGAAATTACGTAAGTATTCAGAAATCCCGCTTTCTTTAAATGTACTAACTATTACAGCACATTTCAATGAGTTGTGGCTGCTCCAATTTTTTTCCCATATTCTGAAACTTAGTTGCCGTTAATCTCAGATTGTAAATGTTCAAATTATCTATATTATTATTATCACGGCAGCCCAAATTTATTGGTGTTCACACAACTAAGCATGTATTTAAGTATTCAATTAAAAGAGCAGAATAAATTATTTAATATTTTATACCATGCTCATACATACCTACATATAACATATGTGCATACATCAATTCTATTTCTTTGAGTTTTTATTATTTAATTATTTTTGAAAAGAACTCAAATATTTTCTACTCATACAACCTTCAAAGCAAGCATTTTTATATATATGTATTTTAATTGCGATTTTTCCTAGAGAAATCAAATTTTTTCTATCTTCTTTCATAAAAATTCCAACACGATTTTAGCTCACTTCAGAACTCAACCAAGCAACGTAAATTAGCTAATCTTCTATTTATTTTAAATTGCTTTTACCATTCAGCACGTTTATTTAAAGCAAAGCAATTGTTTCTTCTCTTTTTGGTCTTTATCCTTTAGCAAAACATTTCTTCGCCTGGTTTTCGCACAGCAGCAGCAGCAGCACATTCATTCCAATTTTCTCATTATCCTCTAACGGCGAACATCACTTAACTACTTACCGCTTTCACAAACACACACACATACAGTTGGCAAACGATGCAGCAGCGCTGCAGGAGGAAGTTGGGAAGGAGTAAAGGACTTCTATGCTAAATACCTCATTCAGTGCGAGGAACAATTAAGCCATTTTCCCATTTTCTACTTTGCGGTTTCCAGTGGCTTTTGTGGTCAGCTTTGCCGAAGCGCCAAGTTCTTGTACTTGATACGCTTGAATTGACATGCAGTTGTTGTTGTTATTGTAAGAACGAATGTTGCTGTATTTTTTGTTGTACCGTTGCTCGTTTGGCGCTGTCTGTAAGAGGGGGAAGATGGGAAAGAGTGCAGCCAACGCTGATAATACTTGCGCGCACGGACTCAAGCTTCGACTGAGCTCTCCGTGCATGACATTGAGCAAAACGTGACAAATACTGTTGCTGCTGCTGCTTTGATGCTGGCGTTGATGATTACGACTGCTAGTGGCATGTAGTCGATGCATGATGAAATGAAATTGATTTCCTATGATTCATGCCATATTTCAATGGAAAATAGTGTGATACACCAAGTCAAAGGGAAATATTTCAAGAAAATGAGAAATATGTTAAATAGATGAAAAAAGGAAAAAATATTTACAAATATTTTGCCAATATTGTTTCGTGTAGTAGGGAGACCATGAAAAACAGGCTGTGGTCCTTAGGGTGACCGCAGTTGATATGGGGGAAATTTTTTTCCGAATTTACAATACAATACAGAGAAACTCTTTTCTTTATTTCAATGTATTTTAATACTTTTATTAATATTAAACATTGAAATATGTAAACAAAAAATCTGTCTTTTTATTCCATTAGAATTAGTTTCGTCCTTTGAAAATCATTAAAAAATTCCGAGTCATGGTTTTGGAAACAAAAGCTGTTATATCTCGGTTCGACTACAAGTTATGTATAGATAATAAATTAATAAGAAAGACAGCTGTGATACTAGCGGGGCAATATGGCCTGGTAGCCCAGCCCCCTGTATATATTTTATAAATTAATTTATAAGATATAAATTAAATAAATTAATAAGAATAATATTGCCTTTAATTTGAGATATTAGTCATGGAAAATAGTGAAGATTTCCGGAGATACGGTCAAAAACGTCGCTAGTCAGCAAAAAAATCGAGTTTTTCAAACTTTGAGCGCCTTGAGGCACGGGTTAACATGCTCTAATCGTGCTCAAACTTTGGCTACCCTAAAATCTGCTAAGGCTGATCATTTTGTGGGGTTCCCGTCGACAAAATCCCGACATCGATTTTAGGGGTCATTCTAGTGCTCCTGCTCCGCGATCGCTAGAACTCGTCTAACTTGTTTAGCAGCGCTTGTCTTTTCAGGGCTCGAACAGATCTCGAAACAGGCATCTTTTCTCATATTCTGACAGATCACTACTTTGACCATTCCTAAACGAAAATCCAACTGGCATCGCTAGGGACCCAACATGGTCTGAAAATTTGTTGGGCTACTTACTTTTTCTTGCTCCAAGCAAAAATCGTAGATTAAATATACTAACTTTGATAGGTAGTCAAACAAAAGGAACTGCTTTATTCCAATAATAATAATTTTAAAGGAAACAATTTTTAAAATAAGTGAAATAAATTCAAGTTAAAATGTTATGACTTTCGAGTTTTTGAGATTCGGAGTTGGATCGATAAATACGAATCGAAAATGATTTTGATAATAAGCGATGGTTTTTTAAATTAATGCTTTTCATGCATGATAAATGAACCCAACTATAAATATTATATTGAGTGGCGATATATTGTAAAAATTTGAGCTTTTGATTTTTATCTGTAATAATTAAACCCTGTGCTGAGGGAAGTATCTTAAGCAACAGTTTAAAAATATACTAGTACATGCCTTTTTTTAGTAAATTAATACAAGTACAATATACTAATTTCACGTAATCACTTATTGATCAGCCGAAAGTAGAACAAGCTTTCTAACTTATTTATTGTCAAAAAAATATCAGCGCTCGTTTAGAATACACTAGTGTTCAGACTCCATATATATCGGCCCCATCTCTACGTTTAGTGATTTTATACGTGAATCGATCAAGCAGTGCTCCACTTCGGTTCCTCTCTTTTCATGTGCCTTCTTTACAGCAATATATGCAGTTATGCATATTTTTTTTCTGTTTGCCTTTCTTTCAAAATGGCGCTTTGATTTAAATGACTGCACATTGCAGCGCTTTTTGTGCGATTTGCAACATTTTGTCCTGGTCATCCTTAGAGCAACTGTTGTAAGCGCTGCCATTTTTGCCATATTTTCATATGCATTTATTTGCCTTTTATGCGCTGCTGTTTATTTGCAAGATTTCCGCATTCAAAAGCTGTAAATAATAACATTCATGGCATTTTACAGGGCATCTTTCAAAAGAGAGTATTTATTTCACTGCAGAGTTGCCCAAAATGTCATAAAATATTACGCAAATACTTGGCAAAATATTAATAAAATTGATAAACGACCAACAAAAAAAAGGAGAAAAAAACAGCAACAAAAAATGTTATAAGTGAAATGAAATATTTGTATGCTTTTGCAATTGGCGTAGCATACTACAAGCAAGCTTTAAAATCATGTTATTTAGTACAAAAGGCTGCACTAAGTCGAGTCAATTGCAAAAAGGAAGAGAGTTAAATTGCATTTTGAGTATGGAAAATATTTATTGGAAAATGCTTTAAACGAAGCAAATTTTGGCTGTAGGGTCACAAGGAACTGCGAACGGGGTTAAGCAGGATATTAATGCAAATAGTGCAATATATATTATTTTTCCTCAGAATTCGATTGAATATGAGATTTTAAGTGTAAAAAACGAATATGCAGAAGTTCCTCTGTTACTTCTGGTTTCTACTTTTGAGAATTGAGGTCTAAATTCTAAGAAAATTCATAAATTCAATGATAAGAAAGAGGAAAATATTTTGGGGAAATAGTAAATCTAGACTCCTTAAGGTTTGAGATATTTACGGATATGCAAATTTTAATCAAACTATTGCAAAATTTCTGTTTTCCAATAGAAGAAATAAAATCCTTTCAAACAATTAAATCCACTAATACAAATTATTTTCGTTGTTCTACAGGGCACTCAAATTTGTATCGGTTTTACTTTTTAATTGCTTAAAATTGCTTTTGTAACGAATTAATGCGCATTCTTGCAAGTGCAAACTTCGAAACTCATAAATTCGATATTTCCAATTTTAACTTTTGAAATTTTTGCAAAAATCTGAAAGAATCTTAAGCAATAATTTCCACATTGCCAACTCGACATTATCATTATGAGAGCAGTTGGAGAAGCGACCTCATTCGCTTCTAATTGCAACAATTAATTTCAATTAATTAAATTTGCCGGGAGGCAGAAAATTTCCGCACGCAGTCTTCAGCGAAACAACTTCAAAGACGCTAGCGTGTGTATGTGTGTGAGTGAGTGTGTGTGTGTGGGAGTGGCAATTTTTCACAGCAATGCGTTGTGCGCGTTAATTTATGGCTTACAGAATTCCAGTATGAAGGCATCCTGCGCCGGATCTGTTTTTGAGCAGCACTTCTGCAGCAGCAACAGCAGTAGAGAAGCGCTACCGGCAGCAACAGTGTTGCCAGCGCAATTACATTCCATTACCCAGCAGCATAAATCAAAACCAAAAGAGTTACGCGTTTGCGATTTTTTCCCAGCGCCGCTGCTGTTGTGCTACTCTTTAGTTCACATAACTATTCGATTTAATAGAAAACTGGTTTTCAAAATTCACGGAAAAATTTAGATTTTAAAAGCCTAGCTTCGAACAGCTTATTCAACTATGAGAAACTATTCGATTCGAATTTTAATAAAGAAAAGAAAGAAAGAAAATGTCATTTTGATTTCAATTATCTAATATATAAAAATGAATGTTTGTTTGTCTGTTTGTCTGTTTGTCTGTCTGTCTGTCTGTCCGGCTATACAAAGCTACACGCGTTGACCGATTTCAGCCAAACTTTATACCAATATTGTTGAAGACCAAAGGAAGGCGACTGTATATAAAATTTTTCGATTCATCAAGAGGGCGTGGCACCTCCCATACAACTTAAATATTTGATTTGTTATATCTTTAAAACCACATGTCATACAACGTTAAAATTTTGTATTCTGTTAGTATTTAGTCGTGCCCTCTTGCTTAAAAAAATTTAGGGGCGTGGGACAAGGGGGAGTGGCACTCCCTATACAACTTAAATATTTGATTTGGCATATCTTTAAAACTACAAGTCACGCAGCATTGAAATTCCGTATGCAGGCCCCTCTTAGATGCTTCGTCCCACGGGTAAAATTTTATGGGCGTAGGACAAGGGGCATGGCACTTTTCAATCAACTATACATTTGGGTATAACTTTAGAACTATACAGCACACATAAATGAAACACGTTACGAACTTACTACATGTCCGTATCCTTCAACTCGGAAAATGGGATGAGCATTGGACACGAGGCGTGGCACCCCTCATACAACTTAAATATTTGATTTGGTATACCTTTAAAACTACATGTCATACAACATTAAAATTTTTTATTCTGTTAGTATTTAGTCATGCATTCACGTAAACATTTTTACATAATTTGGGTTTTATATATGTACTAGCAGTCCCGGCAAACGTTGTTCTGCCTAAAATAATTATTTTATTCCAAGATTTGTTTTTAAATGTATTTGAATTATGGTAGGAATTTTTTTGATAATATGAAAATTATGTACAGGAAGAATAGGTTTTCGTGAATAGGTAATCTACATACACAGATTCCCCGTATGATGTGGCACTCGGGTGAAGCCGGGTGAATCAGCTAGTTAAATATAATATTTGTCGCAAAGATAACTTCGAAAGTGCTTTCTTAGAAGTTTTAAACAAAAATCAAAAATCGGTTAAGCGTGGTTTTCCAGTATAAAATGTAATGGCACGGCGAAGAGATTTCAAAGGGACATTAAATTTTATAAGTTTCAGTAAATCCGGACAATCAATATATCCACAGATTATACAATATCATAAATAAAAGTGACCGAGGGAAATTTTCTTCGATATTTAAGAGATGACATGACAATCAATTTTCATTATAAATGAAAGTAACTGAAAACTATTTTCTTCGAGATTCAAAAGATGCCTTGACAGTCAATTTACAGCGCCTCCAATACGAAGTCATCTCAAAGCTCAAATTGAATAATGTAATATTATTTCGAATATTACAATTTTCCAACCGGTTAACCGGATTATTCGAATCGCTTTTGATTACTGCACTTCTTCACATTATGAGTCTTTTTGTTTTATTGTTGTTGTTGCTATTTGCTACGCAGACAATTTTGAAACAATTCATACCTTGCAAATCCACATGCCGCTTACGAACATATGTTGCTCTTGTTGTTGCTGGTATTGCCGTAGCTTCTGCTGCTGCTACTCTTCCTGCCTCTACCTCTGCTTGTTGTCACTGTTATTGCTGTTGTTGTTGTTGGCAGCCTTTCGGAAAAGCTAATATTATTTTGCTTTTACCGCGAACGCTCGCTTCAAAGCAAAACCAAGATGCCAGTTAAGCTGAAGTTTGGAAAGAGCGGCACAGACTGAGGGGCAGCAAGTGCGGGGTCTGAGAAGAGTGGCGAAAATCGTCAACCCTCCAAGGAAATTTTCCACGAAATCATAACGCTTCGTCGTTCAAAGTGTTTGCTGCAGGTGTAAAATGGCTGAGGTTGAAACGTTGCGAAAAGCTTCCGCTGCTTTCCTCTTGCTCTTAACCCTTTCACCACCCCTCCCCACTCACTCTTCGCTAATGTATTACCCTACAGTGCTCGCTCACTGGGCGGTTGAGCACTTTCACTTGCACGCCTTTGTGCTCGTAATGCTTCCCCTTCTATTCCACCTTCCCCTCCCCCTTCCTCTGCAGCGTCCTGCATTGTGTTTCGTGTTTCATAATTTGGCGCTGTTTGGCATTGTCTTTTACCTGCTGCTAGCCACTTTTGTAGCTTCGGCTCTTACGCTTGTTATTGTTGTTTTGTGTTGCTGTTGCTGTCGGTGTTGCTGCCGTGCATTGCAGAACATTGGCCAATTATGCGGTTGCCACCAAAGTCGTTGGCGAAGTTTTTCGCAGGCGTTGGTGGACGTCATAAGATTTCAATTAAAAAGTTTCACTTTCAAGTTAGCTGTTGTTTTTACTGCCGCGGGTGAGCATACACACACACACACACACACACACCTATAAACTCACGTTGACATATAAATTTTAAAGTTTACAAAAAATAACTGGCAAAAATACTTGATACACTGCAATGGTTTTAGATAATGCTTAAAGTAGGGACATCCGCCTTATTCGCAACTGCTCTGCTCTCATTTTTATAAATTGCTCTTGATTACGGCCGTTCTTTGTTTTTTCTTCATGTGCACTTTTTAATATACTTTATATATGTACATATGTATTGTTCTTAATGCCTTATTTGACCCACACTTTTATCCCTTGTGCTTCAACTCCTTCTTCCTGCTTCTTGTCTTGCCAGGTATTCTCCTCATATCAAAAGACTTGTTTTACTGTTAAAATATATCCTCAAATTTCTTCATCGACTTTCAACTCAGTCTCTCTTCGTTTAATTGCTCTTAATGATATGTTTTCCCTTAAGCAAATTTCTTCTCATTATTCTCTTTGTACAGAATCCTATTCTACTTATTCTACTAGTAGAATCTACTTTATATATGAACATCTTTCACATTTCTTTTTCGATCTGCTCTTTTGTCACGTTTTCTTTATGGCATTCCTTATCTTAATTCCTTCATTGTTTTCTACCTAAGTCAACAATTAGTTTCGTCTTTTTCAGTTTATCCATAGTAATTTTACTTTTTTAGCTCATGTCAGTTCTTTCTTTCTCATTTTTTCTCTTTTCTGTTCTATAGAGGACATAAGCTCTATACTTGTTCCATTTGGATTTAAGTCCAACCCCCAACCTCATTTATTTAATCTTTGATTACTCACCTCTATGCATTTCTCTTTTACATAAATTCGATTTAGACTTTTTTATGTTTCATTTTCTCATTTTTTGTATGTAAAAATCTCAAAAATTTCTTTCTTCACTCCTATTCTGTTTGTATATTATTTAAGAACTGTTTTCTTTGTTGTACTTCCTCCTGGCTAATATCCTTTGCATATCCCATATAAAATCATTTTTAAATTCATTTGAATGATATATCTTTATTACTACATACGCCATGCACCAATTCCTTACTAGTTTTGATATCATTATTTATTCGTTTAAAACTTTTTCTCGAAGCATGCGAGTGTTCTTTTCTTGTCTATTATTTATTTTTCTTCTTGCTGCTATTTCGCCCATTCATCCATCTTCTCCAGACCATCGGTATTTAAGCAGCAGACCAAATAGGATTAAATTTCAAAAACGTCCGCTCGAAACTAAGCGGAAGTGGAACACGAGCACGAACACATTATGTCTATGCAATTGTGCACACTCACACAATGACAGCAGTTTCCTGTTTACGGGCAACTAAAGTCTGCTCAATCATAATAAGATGAAACTTATTTTAAAACAATAAAGGAATAGAAAAAGAAGAAGGAATAAGAAGTAGCAAACGCGAAGGCGGATTTTACGATCTTAGCATAGAGCAGTACATTGCTGTTCTGTCCAGCCGAGCAAGGACAAGAGGACAGTAATACAGGACATGGGAATGAAGTAGAAAGTCGCTTACAAAAGGAAGATTGCTGGATTCGGAGAAAGTTTATTAAACTTTTTGAGCTGACAAAGCAAGAACTTGTTATGTTGTTGTTATTGTTGTTGTTATTGTGTTGTCAACCTTATAATACACTCTAGCAAATATGCTCGTAAAATTAGTAGTTCTAAGAATGGCCCAAAGGAAGTAGGCGAAATTGGTTCAGACCCTCAGCATTTGACAAACATAACTATTTTAAAATGACCTTTTTATAGTTAACCCTTGATATGCATAGTGAAAATTTTATGCTTGTTTCACAATTTATTTGATACATTTTGGTATCCAGACAAAAACTTTAAAGTATTTATAAGTATAGTAATGTTTGTATGTTGTGATATACGTCACCAACAGCTGTTCCTCTCGTGATCACCGAAGAACTGCATGGCAAAATGGATTAGGCAAAAATTCAAATCTCATAAAATCACTTTGTAGAGTTTGATCAACAGAAAAAATTAGTATTTTCAACAAATAAATTTGTTAAAATGGCGTTCAACTTATCTGATGTAAAAGTTGACTAACTTTTTTAATAGTTAATTTGTTTGTTGGCGCTGCAACTGTTCTAGCGGAAAATGTACGAAGCATGCTCTACTACTTCGATTTCTTGCTAGATTTTATTTAACAATGGCCTAAATAGCAGAGCATTACATTAGAGACTTCCAACTTTTAAGGTCGACTTCCGTTGGCGGCAATTTCACTTCCGACTGCTCCGTTGTTTATGTGCTTTGATTGAAATTGTCGCTGCTATTGTGGCCACAAAATTTCTGTTGACTGCTTATTGCAGCAGGAGTAAATTAAAACTAAGCTAAGGATTGAGAAGAGGGAGACGGGAGAAGTCTGTCTTCACTGACCATGCCACACTTTGGCACATTAGTTGCATGCATGTTGTCGCTCTCTTTTGCTGCTTTCTAAAGTCAAAAGCAGGCGAGAAAAGTTGCAGCAGCAACTGTTGTCGATGGTGGCTGTTGTTGCTGTTGTTGCTGCAGCTTTGTCCTGGCTGCTGCTTCAGACAATGAGCTTTACTACGTGCCAGCTACAAAAACTGGAGCGCCAGGCCAAAAGACGTGCCCGTTATCAGGCAGTTTTGTTTACCGTTGTCTGTCCGTTCTGTCCCGTTCTCTTGCCGCACTGTCGCAGCAAAAAGTTGCTTATATTTAGCTCGTTCACTCGCTTCATTTCCGGTGTGAATGCAAGTGGAAAATGCTTTTTCTTTCACATCTTCCCTCTGCAGACTTTTCACGTTTTTATATTGTCATTTTTATGCATTTACCAAGTTTTTGGCTAAGCAAGTGCAGACGCATAGACAAAAGTGCTGGGCAAAAACTCCAGCTAACTTACTCACTCACTCGCTCGCTCGCTCTGTCTCTGTCTTTTAGTTGAGCAAGTTTGCCTCAACGAAGATTAAATAATGGCAGCAGTAACAGCAGAAGCCTAAGCAAAAAGCAGAAAACAATTAGCTGATATCTTGATCAAGAACAGAAAGACCTTGAAAGTTGACAGGCTAAGAGAACAGAGTGAAAGTCTGAAACAGAGTGAAAGAAGATTCAAAATTGACTACACATACATATGGGTATAGGACTATGATTGATATTGAACATTTATGTTTAGGCCAGCAAAAGTTTTCTAATTAAAGATCATAGAAGGATTTGTCTTTGAATCATTGTAATAGCTTTCTACTATCCCTTCCGATAGCTCCGTGTCGGTCAGTTCCATATAGCCATATGCTTCTCTAGCAAAACAAAGCAATGGGAGACTTACCTCAAAAATTGTAAATCTTTTTCGAGAAATGTTCATGATGAAAGTAACTGTGGTTTTTTTAATTTTTGTTACATCGCATTCCTTATACATATACACATGATATTAGCATATTAGCGATGCCCGAAAAGATCGAATTATGAGGGAAACGCACTCTTTTAATTGCGGATAATATTAACATTTCCAATTTTAAGCTAGGACTTATATGGAGCGTTATAAAAGTTCGACTGTATACAACAATCCAACAATCTATACAACATTCTTCTATTATCTCAGCACCCTTAATGCTAAAAAATATCTGCCAGACAAACTAATTAATTAATTGATTGGCGCAACAGCCCCATTTGAAAAAAATTCTCTTTGTATTAAACGTTATGTGCCGGACTATGATTTGAACACAGGCCCTCCCGCATTAGCGACCAAGCAAAGCACTTAGTCCACTGAGCTACCGCGGCGCCAGACAAACCTGACACATTTTTTCACAAAAATCCTTAGATCAACAGATTTACCCAACTGGGCCAAAAAATTTATCAGACAGTAAAAAGAGAAATACTTCACCACAACTCACCACAATGTGGTAGAACTGTGCATGCCCCTTACAAATTTAACTGTTATACAAAATATGAGAGCGTAGTTCCCCTATTTCTCTGAGGTAGCGCGTACTTTTCACCACTTAACACTTACCACACTCTAATTTCAACTTCACCACTATCTGCTCAACTCTGTGGCAATCTCAAGTTGAAAAACAAGAGGTTGAAAAACAAGGGGAGTGGAGGCAATGGTGAAGTTGAAAATCAAGAGATCTCAGCCGCGGCGCAAGTCAAACATGTCTAAGAAGCGCGTTGCCAACTGCGCTTTTATTAGGTTTGAGTTGGGTTCAAAATGTTTCTACTAGGTTTGAGTTGGTTCAAAATGTTTCTACTAGGTTTGAGTTGGTTCAAAATGTTTCTACTAGGTTTGAGTTGCGTTCAAATTGTGAATATTATAATTTTGTTGTTGTTATGCAGCTTTGGCTTTTATTGTTGCTGTATACATTGTATTTCATGTAGGGGTGACCGGGAGCCAAATCGGAAACACAATTTGTTGTAGCAATAAACTTGCAAATTGTTAAACATTTTATTTATTATAAAAAATCAGATACGTTTTGCTTAATTTCTGGAACCGAAACCGGTGTTAATTGCTATGTTGAGTTCGGCTTCCGAAAACATACCTAAAATGGATTTTTTAAATACGATTTTACACTTTGGCGTCAATTCTTACGCTTTATAAAGTATAAATCTCGATATCATATTGACTTCAATTATTTTTCAAATTTGACTCTACACTAAGAGTTTATTAATCAACAACTATTAGTAGAATAAATCAAAGTATTGCCCTCTGAATTCTTTCTTTCTTGTACTTGTATATCAACCGCTCTGCAAATGTTTAACGTTCGATCTCTCTTGCTAAGGTTCGATAGCTCTATCTATGACAGATTCATAACATCTAAAACACACAGAATGTCTTTATAATTTTTCCATCCCTCGCGAGAATTTACAACTGTTCAAGAGTATCCGTTGACATGAGAAAAATCGTCTTAGTCCTGTTCGAATACAGCTATAGAATAATTTTTTTTCTCAGATTTCGTTGAGTTAACAAATATATCAGTCAAATAAAGCCTTGATTTCAAACATCAAGCTATTTAAACAATTAGTTCCGATTGCAATTTCATTATTTTAAATTCAGAAAACCTTTAAACTTTCCTATTCAATTATAAATATTTATGGCAACAGTCAATATGTGCTTTTATATTCCTTTAGAAGTAAATAGAATTTTCTGAAATAATTTTCTTAATATACAATTTACATACTTAATTTTTCATATTGCTCTGTTTGCTCTTAGTTTGTGTATCATTAAAAATTCAACATTTAATTTGAATTTAAAATCAATCAAATGAGAATTTCAACTTTAATGTAAGCAAATTCTTCGATTTACAAAGCTTCCTCGAATGTAGGATGGAATGTACATACATATGTTGCCGTATCTATGCGAGTATTCAAGAACAACTACAACATAGAAATGCCAACAATTTGTCAAATGCATATTTACACATTTGCAGATGTGCGATACACACACGCCAACAATTTTCAATTAAACTTTAAACTGCTGCTTGTCAAACTAACACATTTACAGATTGGAAAATTCGAAATGCATACATTTAGGAGTCATGCATACACATATACATACAAAAATTAACTTAATTTCTGGCTGCCTTTATGTAGATTTTGTGCTGTTGAATTGATGTATATATGTATATGTATGTACATATTTGTCTGTATGTTTGTGCGTTAACTACACATTACGGTAAAACGATATGTTGAATTTAATTTGCATGCCTAAAAGCGTGCAACAATGAGCTGCAGCAGGAGTTACATTAAATTATGAACAATGCAATCAAATAAAATATGTGGCAGCTTTTCAGGCGCTGCGGGGCCAGCATATCTTTGCTTTGCTTCAATTTCTTCTTTGATTTTTTTACAAAAATGAAAAAATATCAAATTTCTTGGCATTAAAGAAGCAGCTCTTCTTTCACACAAGCGTCTGCTTGTTTTGGGTCAATAATTTTTTGGACCAGAGGCTTTTACGCCTGAAAGTATGCCATAATGCGGGCAGTATATCACTTTACACAAATTTATGCCTGCGTTGAGCAAATGAAGCGCACAAAAGGCTCATCACTACTGCGTAAGCAACTGCCTCACTCCGCCCGCCCCTTTTCCATATACTACTATGGCATAATTCCGTATTTTATGAGCGATTAGTGCCCGCCCGAAACCTTTTTGCCTTTCAACTGCCCACAGCCTTTCAACTTTTTTTTTTGCTATTTATACTTACAAATGCTCTGAATTGACCATTATTAAAATTGCAAATGGCAAGCGGATCAAAGAGCTTCAATACAATGGCTGGCAGCTCGCTCACATAAAGCGGCGCCAATGTGAGGCCCCACTGTAAAAGCAAATGTTACGCTCTTCAGCCATAAAATGTAGCATGTTTACTTCGGCGACTGATAATGCTTTATTAATGTGTGTATGTGTGTAAGTGTGTGGCAATGAATTGGCGCTTTTATATGTATATGTGCACTTGGCATGGAATAAACGCCCGATTTGAGACAAAAGCTGACTGACTGCTTCTCAAACTCCCACACTCTCTGCCTTGCTTGCCCAAAAGTCAACTAGTATGTACTTTTTACAAGCATTTCCAACATTTCAGCGAAGTTAAAAAAATCAATATTCCATTTTGAATGCGCGTTGTTTTCAGCATATTTTTTATATTCAAAAAGTTGCAGACTTTTAGGCGCCGCACAGCGCAGACTGGCATTTTGTCAAAAGAGCGTACAGTTGAAAAGTTCAAACGGAAGCGTCGCCATGTTCAGTGACTTTTCGTTGGTTTGATATCTGATTTTGTGTATGTTTGTATGTGTGTGTGTGTGTGGTTGTAAATTATGTGCGTTGCCTTAGGACAAACTATTTCCGCACTCTGTGCGTTTGTGTATGTTTGTTTGTGCATGTTTAAGTGGAATATTAAGGCTTTTGGCTCCAGAAATAGAACTCATAAATTCTGACTATAAAGGATTATGCACTGTAAGAAATAGTCTAGCTTTATGCATTTGGCTTATTTATGCTGATAATTCGCTGGAACTTTTTAATTGCTACAACAAGTTAAGCTATTTATATCGGAACCAAATAGTGCTTTTAGTACTTTTAATCAACAACAATTACCAGTGATTGTTTGATAAAGACTTTGTTTGTGAAAAATTACTATATACATACATATGTATGTATATTGCTTTTCTGAAAATCTTAGTTCTCAATATTATTTCGATTATGTTTTCCAAGCGTTTAAAAACACTACACATAAATTTTTATTGTATTTTCACATAAATATAAGTAAATTAGTCATGTTTATTACCAGCTGAAAAACTTGTCTCATACGTCTCTATCATGCTGAGTCGAGAAAAAGTTGTTGTTTTAAAAATTTTTTGGCAACTTTAAAGTAGTCGTAATGTAACTGAATAGTTAAAAGAAAAATACTTTTTTATTATAAGCTTTCTATTTTTACTTTCGAATTGAAATTGATCATTTCAACTATTTAGTAGAAAATCGATATCAAACAAATTTCGAACAAATGATTTTTTCGATATTATGAAACGCCACAAATTTTTAAATTTGAAATTGATAAATTCAATTTTCAAACAAGAATACAATATTTGAATTTTTTTGTGGAAAATCGATATCTTATAAATTTCGAAAAAATTTTGTGATATTGAAACGATATTGTGACGATATCTCAATTACACAATTGTACAATAGAACTGTCGATATTTCTGCAAAAAGTTTTAACAAAATCACAACTATTTCGGAATTTTAATGTTCTGATAAAAGATATGCTCAGAAAAATGATTTCTTAAAAACCCATAATATCGATTATTTTCGTTTCAGATGGCACATTTTGCGACAACTCAGTCAATGTTTTATGTTTGTTTCCATAAGAGAAGCCATAAGTTCAAAGTATCGCGCTCAAAATCATTACACACACAGATACATACATATGCATAAATCACAGACCATCAATATTAATGTGCATAAAATATTGCTCATATATGCAGCCACATGTGTGCCACACATGTATGTATATGTATGTATGTAGTTACGCAATTGCATGTGTACGTGAGTTCGTGTTTCCGATTTTAGTCACTGATTCGTATTATTCGTAGTCACATTTGTTAGTTGTAGCTTGCGATTTATCATAATTTACTCTGAATTAAATATGAATGCCCACAAAATCTAACAACATGCACGAACGCATGTGACCACGAACACATTACATATGTGCATGCAATAACAAAGTACTGTAATTTTATAGTAACTAATTATTAAAGTGTTATTTTAGCTTTAAATGTGGCAATTAATATCACATTAAAATGCATAGAATACTCAAACAAAAATACACAAGCATCAACACTAATATCATACGCTTGAAATATCAGTAAATACATTTGTCTGTTTCATGGAGCTCGTTTGTATATATGTAGCTAATTCATATGTCTTTATGTGAGTGCGAGTGTATGCAGTTGTGCTCCTTTGAAACTGGCGAGTGTGTAGACGATCCTTGAAGTTAGAGCTTTCAAAAGATGAGCATACATCAGTGTGATCTTGGCCTACCCCTTTCTTAAATTTTTTTCCCTATCGCTATCGATAATTTATTTATCGATTATTTGTTTTCGATTTATCAATTTCGATTTATGACTTCGTTTTTGAGTTGATCGTTGAGCAGTTGATCAATATTCGATTTTTGAAGATTCAGCTTATTCGTTTTCTTTTATTGTTTTCAGTTGATCAGTTGTTAGCAGTTGATCAATTTTCAAGTTGGAAAGATTCTGTTTAAACCTTTTCTTCTCTGCTTTCGACGCCACAGTTTGCATTGATCGATTTTCGGTCTATCGGTTTCATTATATCGGTTAATTGTTGTTCCTATAATTTTGCTGTTTTGTCGTTTGAAGAAATCTACGCATTTCAATATGCTCCTGTCTTGTTAAAATCTGCTCCCATTTTGGCTGCTTTAGCAGTGCAAATGGCATTAAAAGAAATTAACTCATGATAACCCGCAGCTAAGAACATTCACCTGCACAATAATCAAATTCATTTTAAGCACTTTACTTTTATGCTCTTTTTGCTTTTTATTTTTGCTCGAGTTTTTCTTTTCTCTTTTGCTTGTTATCCTTTTTGTCTGTTAAAATTGTGCGCTGCAGTAATTTTTTTGCCATTTGCCTATTTGCCTGGCGGACATTTTTGCCTGTGAAAACCGCACCTTGTACTTGAAAACAAGACAATTAGAAAGGTCGAGCCAGAACGAAATGTGCGAATGTTAGAGTAGAAAAGCTAAGCAGTTGGCAGTGAAAGCTACCAAAAGCTTAATACTTTATTTTTGCTTTCTTTACACGCTGCTAAAGGCACGTAGTTAAGGGTTTAATAGAAGAGCGCACATTATAACACTTTTTCATATAATATAAGTCTGCCAGGTATGGAACCTGTAAATTAGAAAATGCTAAAAATATAACATAACTTCAATTTCGATTCGAAACTTTCGATTTAAACCTCTTAACCGCTTCCCTCACTACGTGATTGCTGCCAGCAACACAACCTCTCTGCCGCTTGCTACTCGCTTCATAGCAATTATTTGCATTGTTATGCCCAAAGGATAATGCAGTAGGAGCAAAAATTTTCTAATTGAACAGGCTTGCCCGGTTAGGAAGGCTCTGAGCAGGACACCGGTTCCGTGGTGGAACGCTGACCTCCAGAACCTGAGAAAGGAATCCAGGAAACTACTCAACCGTGCTCTGAAAACGGGTGGGGAGGCTGACTGGGCTCAATACCGATCTAAGCAGAGGGAGTATAAGAGGCTGGTTCGTGAATCGAAAACTGCCTCCTATAGGAACTTTTGTGGCCAGATTGAATCGCTTAGCGAGACCAGCAGGCTGATTAAGATACTGAAAAGCGACCGAAAGGCCAAGCTGGAATCGCTTCGCAGGTCTGACGGCTCGTACACTGAGACCAAGGAGGAGACCATGCAGCTTCTCTTTGAGACTCACTTTCCGGGCAGTCAGATTTCGGTGGGACCCCTGCCTTCTATAACTGGTGTGTCCACAACGGAGGAAGTTGGGCCCTCAAGGAGGGACTGGTACATTGCATCCAGAATTGCTAACGACTCGGCGATTAGATACGCTATATCTGCGTTCGAAAACTTTAAGTCACCAGGTCTGGATGGGATTTACCCGGCCCTTCTAAAAGAGGGACTAGCCCAGATAGCACCAACCTTGAAGAAGCTCTTCATCGCTTGTATTGCTCTGGCTTATGTTCCCTTCCCATGGCGGTTGGCGAGAGTGGCTTTCATTCCGAAAGTAGGAAAGGATGACTACTCACTCGCCAAAAGCTTCCGCCCTATCAGCATGTCCTCCTTCTTGCTGAAGGGATTGGAGAGACTTGTTGAGCTGCACATCCGCAGGGCGCTGCTTCAGCATCCCCTCTCGCCCGCGCAACATGCTTATCAACGCGGAAAATCTTGTGAAACAGCGCTACAAAATCTGGTTGGTAGGATTGAGGGTGCTGTGGACAGGAAAGACTACGCAATGGGCATTTTCGCGGACATTGAGGGTGCATTTGATAATGCGTCCTTTGAAGGAATGTGTAGCGCAGCTAGCTCTCATGGAGTGGATCCCACGACAGTAAATTGGCTCCGGTCAATGCTGAAGTGCAGGACCGCGGTGGTGGGCGGGGAGGAGGACAGGTTTGTCATGACGGAGGTGAAGAGAGGCTGCCCGCAAGGCGGTGTCCTTTCCCCTCTGCTCTGGTGCTTGCTGATCGACTCCCTGCTTTGCTCACTCAACGAGTCCGGGGTCTACGCCCAAGCCTACGCGGATGATGTAGCTGTCCTTGCTACGGGTTCATCCATTAGAGTCGTGTGTCGAAAGGCACAAGCTGCGCTGGATATAATTCACTCGTGGTGCATGAGCAATGGCTTGTCTGTCAATCCTCTCAAAACTGGAGTAGTTCTCTTCACCAGGCGGCGAAAGATTGATGGCCTTGTCCTGCCTGTTCTAGGGGGAGTGACTATCCAACTCTCTAGGGAAATAAAATATCTCGGAGTCATCCTTGATAGCAAACTTCTCTGGAGCAGTCATGTTGAATCCAAAACTTCAAAAGCTCTTTCTGCCTTCTGGCATTGTAGGGGTGTGTTTGGTAAAACGTGGGGTCTTTCGCCCAAACGAGTCCTTTGGCTCTACACGTCGATGATTCGACCAATAATCTCGTATGCGTCTGTAGTTTGGTTCAGCAGGCTTTCTCGCCAATGCGTCATTGCTTCGCTGGGGCGTCTACAAAGAACAGTGTGTCTTGGCTGTACGGGAGCTTTCCCGACCACCCCTGGCCCTGCTCTAGACGTAATACTCAACATTCCACCCCTGGACATTTTCATCCGAGGTGAAGCCGCCAAGGCCTGCTTTAGATTGAAACAAGTAGGGATGTGGTTTGAATCGCATCGGGGCGGGCATAACTCTGCGCAGACCTCTCTACCATTCTTGGATGGAATGAGCATGCCGTCTGATGTATTAGTTCCGCACCTCGAACTCCGACGCAGATACGAAGTTTCCTTTCCTGAACGCGACAGCTGGCTTTCGTCAGCCGAGCCAGGCAGGGGGTGTTGTAGAGTCTTTACAGACGGGTCCAGAACTGATGAAGGTTCAGGAGCTGGTGTGTATTTTGAGGAAAACGACACAAAACTTCACTATCCATTGGGAAAGCATGCATCCGTCTTTCAGGCGGAGGTCTTTGCAATCCTAAAGGCTATGGATTTCGTCAGGGAAAGTGGATGGTCTGGCAAGAGTATTTGCGTCTGTAGTGACAGTCAGGCTGCACTTATGGCCTTGCTCAACCCAATCACCACCTCCAAGACAGTCAAAGAGTGTAAGGCCAAGCTTAACAGCGTAGGCTTTCACAACTCACTCGCCCTCTTTTGGGTACCGGGGCACTTCGGCGTGTCCGGAAATGAAGTGTCCGATGAACTTGCAAGATCAGGTTCTGAAGACCACTTTCTGGGCCCTGAACCTGCCCTTGGCCTGCCTTCTTCCATGGTCAAAGCGTCCATAAACGACTGGGTTGTTTCTCAACACGGTCAAAGATGGGCCGGGCTAGCTGGATGCAGACAGACGAAGCTCCTGCTTCCAACCGTCGACAAAGGTAAGTCCTCTTTTCTTAGGTCTCTAAACCGTAAGGATTGTAGACTTCTTGTGGGCGTCTTGACCGGTCATACCTCCTGTGCAAAACACCTGAGTGCGATGGGTCTAGCCGACGACAGTGTCTGTGAGAGCTGTCTGGAGGACGAGGATACCGCTACCCACTTCTTATGCGAGTGTCCCGCCTTTTCCAGGTCGCGATTGCAGCTGCTGGAGTCAGACGTGGTGAGAACCGATCAACTAAGTTCCTTGCCACCATCGAAAATCCTCCGCTTTATTAAAAGCTCAGGAAGATTTCAGTAAAAGGAATCAGCTTACCAGTACAATGGATAAATACTTGTCTGCGTGCTGGTAGGTTTTTCATATTCCGACAACAAAAAAAAAAAAAAAAAAAGGAGCAAAAATTCGCTCGTAGTTTTTTCCAGCTTACTTCCGTTTCCGTTTCCGTTTCCTTTTTTGTTTTTGTTTCCTTTTTGTGTTTGTTGGCGGTTAGGGCACAGCCAACGCACGTAGTTAAGTTACTAATAGTAGTAGTTTTTCGACTACAACAATTTCATGCCGCTTTGTTTCTGCCGCTCGAACAGCAATAAAGGCTTATCTGGGCACTTATGTACAATGTTGGCTGGGGTGTGGAAGCTGGAAAGGCGCCCGACGCACTCTACTGTAAACGCAATAATTTCCGCCAATAGCCTTCGGCATTTTTCTGCTGCTTTTTTGCCATGCTGAGATTTCTACTATCATTCTGTATGTGTGTGTGTGTAAGTGCACTAGCAAGCTTGTACGCTTGTGTGTATGAGTGCAGAGTTGAAAGTGAAATTGGGCCTTAGGCTAAGCGTGTACGAGTAGTTTCAGTGCTACGTTTTTTGTTCGCATTAATCATTTGCCTGCAGTAGTGTGCGAGTATGTGAGTGTGTGCATGTGTGTTACACATCACGTGCACTCACTCATACGCTTGCACATTTGTTGAATTAATGACGCCAATTAGTGAGGCATCTCTTTTTGCGCCTCACTTTTCCATTTCTGGCAGGCAATTTCAGGACATGCCTGCCTTTTTGTGCATATCAAACACAAAGCACGCATGTTCCTGATAGAGGGCGCTGCTGTTTGCCGCAATTATTTCATTTCTAGTTTGATTCTTTTTCCCCGCCGCAAGCTAATCAGCTTGCTTATTCGCTATGCAGCTGTGGTTAATGAGAAGTATTCTACTTACCTTCCATATTATAATGACTAGATAATTTGGACGCCACCGCGGCTCATGAATAAGTGCGCGGTGCCTGATACGTGAAGTCGCTAGTTTGAATCCCGACTCATACCATCTTATAAAAAAGAAAAATGTTTTCTTTGCCCCCGGCGCCATCTCTTGCGAGCTAGTTGGCAACTCTCCTCCGAGAGTGTACTTTGCCAGAAAAAAATAGCTTCTCACAAATAGATTAATGAAGCTTCCCGTTCGGATACGGCTATAGAATAAATGTGTAGGTCCCATTAATTTGTGCCTCAAAAGAAGCAAAGATCTTAATAATATCATTCATATATGTATTGTGTATGTATATTCATATATAGTGTCAATCGCCCTGATAATATTCAGCCGCATATCAACTGACAGTTACTTTAAAGAAATAAACGAAACTTGGCAACCACTCCTATCGAATTATGTTCAGAATTTTCAACATTCTTTCTGTACACTTATTTCAAAGTTAACACAAGTGAAAATGGTTTATTTACACCAGGCAGGCGAACTCGATATCACGGCAAAGTTGCTACAAAGCTAAAAAAGTTTCCAATTATGATAACACTTGCGGAAATAAATTAATATACTTAACTTTGCATAAAAATTTTATTAAATTGTTGATAGTTAAAAAGTACCAATCTTACGAAGCAACCAGCGATTCAAGTATGGAAGAAAAGGTAAAAGAAAATGGCTTCATCTTTCAATTGTACCCAAAAAAGTTTTGCAAAACTGCAAATTAAGCTGTTTTTAAATGTTTTCACTTATTCGCATAAATAGAATTTTCAAATTTTTAAAATTTTTTTTTCAAAAAACTTCGTACGTAAATTTTTCGAATCAAAGTGCTAACAAGTAATAACTTTCTTAGTGGCAAGTACCCATACGCTAGCACATCAGATCCATCACATAGTGTGGCTAAAATCTGTGGTAAATATTCTCATATGAGCTCTACTTAGTTGCCGTTATTATTGCTGTTGTTGTTATTGCTACTGCTACTGCTCACTGATGCAGGCAACATGATTAGTATACTTCACTACTGGGCGCCACAAAGCGCAAGCAAAGAAGAAAGTGTGTGAGTGTCAGTTTTTGTTAGTGTACGTTTGTATTAGAATGTAGGTGTGGGTGTGTGCTTGTAGTTATATATTTTGTGTTTGTATGTGTGCGTGCGTGCGTGCGGAAGTAGCAAATCGGATATGCATAGTTGAAACGGAAAGGGATACGCCACGGCACATATGTTCTCTCTCGCTCTTGCTCACTCCGATAGCACAGCCATTGGCACTATCTGCGGCATTACTACGGCTACATTACTGCCATTAGCCGTGCACAGCAACTTCATGTTTGTTAAATAGGCAAATAATAATAATAACTGTTGTTGTGTTGATTCTGTTGTTGTTATATGCCATTGTTATAATCAGTGGCCAAATTATGATAATAGTTTGTGGTACGCTGTGGGAATTGAAATTAGAATTGAAATTCAATGCAGCTCAGCTTGGAGTTTCAGCTTCAATTGATTTGAGTTGAGTTGAATTGAGTTCACTTCAGTGAGGCGTTCGAAATTGGCAGAATTTCAACTAGCAGTGGCATACCATGATATATTTTTAATGGAACTTTTGGGAGAAAATTTTTCTTTTGGAAGCGTGTTTACAAAAATAAATTTTATATTCAGAAGAAACCACTTTTAGTACAAAAGGTGATTAGAAGTGATAGTAAATGATATTTTTTCCAATAACTCAACAATTCTCCAATTATAAGAACGTATTCTTTGATTTGCTTTAATCATACTCTGCTTCTTTTCCATCAAAGTTGGACAGGATGGTCCACCACCATCTGTTATGCAGCCTCCAGCGTATCAATATTTGGCGTAACTTGCCTAAAATGGGGGCACGGTCCGCCCACTATATAGGCTAAATACACAAATATAATTGAAGAAACGTATAAGTTAGGCTCCACAGTTTTTTAAGTTGTGTAGCTATTAGGCATATATCAAAATATGGGGGTTTTTTCGAAGGGTCATAGCCCCACTTGTCACTGCGCCAATGGTATGTGAGTGTATCTGTATATTCATGGCTTATGGGACGTGTTTTAGTATATTGGTATTTAGCTAGTGTAATGTGTGTATTCAATCGACTGCTCACATAATTACCAAAACAAGTATATGTATGTATGTATATGTGGCTGTGCTTCAGCGTATGAGTAATTTATACAAACTCTCAGTAGTTTTCATTCACACACCTCGCGCCGCATCTAATCATTTGAGAGTATAAGCTGATATTTAATTAAAATTCATTTACATTTCGCTGTAAGCGCACCGGTGTGCATTTTGCGCTTCATTGTGTGCAATTCTATGCATGTGCCCCAAGGCACTTTTGTATAAAAATTGTTTGCTATGCATAAATGCATGAGCAAGCATTTAAAAAACTATTAATGCGCTTCTGGTATACATGGTTATGAAGAGATGCTTTTGAATTAATTACGAAAAATTTCTAAATGAACAAATTTCGTTGAATTTAAATTTTTTGCCAGCAGAAGGGGCAAAACTTAATTTGAAAGTCTATAATTTTAAAATCTATCCTGAAATGCAGTTCTGAACAAAGCAAAGAGATTGCATTTTTTTAATTTTTTTGCCCTTAATATATTTTAGTACACAAATCTTAAAAGCTCTCCTTATAGAACTTAATACTTTGCTACAACATGTTAAGATTCTTTATTACCAGATGCAAAGATTTGAATGTAAACATAGATGGAAAAATAATAAGGAAATGTTAATATGTAAAAAGTGTAAATAAACTTCAATTTTAAGATTCATATCTAAAGGACTAATAATTATTATTTTTAACCTGTCAATGCTCATATTCTTTAAAAGTATGTCTAGATCCGTTGGCCTATGATTATAACCCTACATCTCCATTTGCACGAAATATTTCCATGAAAGCTTAATATTTTTCAACTCACGAAACTGTAATATGTGGCAACTCTATGTACATGGGCTCTATTTATATGGCAGAACTATCAATTCAGAAAATGGCAATGAAAAAGGCGGTAGGTGGCAGTTGACAACAAAGTGCATTGACAACAAAGTGCATATTTATAAGCTTTATATCAACTTGCCTTCAGTCTTGCCTTTGTATGTTTTATGAATGTCTATTAATATTTTCTGCAATTTCTTAGTTTGCTGAGCATAATGTTCATATTCTATTTCACATTTCACACCCTGTGTAAGAGCGCTAAAATTGAATAAAATTACATCAGATTCAATTTTGTTTTAGATAAAGTGGATATCCGTTTTAATTATTTTCAATCGTTCAATGATTTTCATGCGCACACACACACACACGTACAAACATTTTCAGTATACATACATATGTATGTATAAGTGTGTAAGTTAAATGAAAGTAGAGTGTTCATAAAACGCTTCAGAGGACACTACACAGAGAAGCTGCTATCAATCGATGTGTATTATTTATATGTATATGTGTTTTAATGAATATGGACATGTGTGTGTTTGGCTGTTGGTGTCTACGCGAGTGTGTATTTCTGCATAGACACTAAGAAATTGTGAATTACTGCAAGTTGCCAGAGCTGATAACTTTTTGATGCTCATCGCATTAAAATTTACAAAGTTTGAATCGAACTAGCGTTCCAAAAATCCCTAAAATTGGTTCTGCAGTAAAATCAGTGAGATTGGACTTGTGGTGAACCATTTCGGTATTCGAACTATTTGTTCAAGAATTTTGTGAAACGGTTCTTTAACCAAATTAGAAAGATGGGAGTTACTCGGAGAATGATACTTTAACCTTACTAGTGTTTCACAATAACTTGCTGATAAATCATTTCCAAAACGAAATCAGGATTCCATATTCTTATGAACTTAAAGCAAACTAAATTAATATTTCAGGAAGTCTGCTGAACTAGTTCTGAAAATAGACCAACCGAAAAATATTTTGGTAAACCAATTCTGGAACCGAACTGGTGCACTAAGATTCGAATGAATTATTTTCTAAACCAGTTTTCCCATATCAGCTGTTAAACCGAGTTAAGCACCAATCAGTCACCGAGTATCGTATTTAATCGTATCGTAAATGTCTGAGAGAGAGACCTATTTCTATGAGAATTTCTGCGTTACGATCCGAATAAATACGTCATGAGCGAACGCATGTATAGAGCTCGGGTAAAACAGGTTTGTCTGCGATACGATTAAATACGATACGCGGTGACTGATTGGCGCTTTAGTGAGCCAAAAGCTGGTTAATCAATGATTCAGATTTCCCATGATCCGCGACTCAGTTAATCTAACCAACTGCATCCCACTGTTTTGCAATTATGTTTGCAACTATTGGAATTATTTCGAAATTGTTGCACCGTAACGACAGCAACATACGTTTCCGCTGCTGCCCGCTCATGTTGCGCGCTGTTGTTGCTGCTATTTCACACTTTACTCCATTGGGAATGACAGGCGTGTGTCATTTAATTTGAACTCAATTATTTTTAGCTAAATAATATATTTAATTAATAGAGCAATTCAATTTATTTATGTGCAACAGCGCCAATGCTTTTGTTGTATTTTCAATGCATTTGTCAGCATTTAATTGATTGATACGCAAATTTATATGAAAACTATTTGTAAAATTTTAGAATGCCTTTGAAATTTGTTGCGCCGCTTCATAAATCGTTTATCTCGTTGCATATATTTAGGCGCATTGAACATTTAATTACATAATTTAGAGCATTGTTGTTGTGTTTATCAGATTATAACATTCATTCAGATGCCATTATACTTAGTAACTCGTATAACAAGTTTTATTAAACAATTGCAATTTTTAATTTTATGTTGACATTTTTGCTTACTTTTCTGCATTTT
Organism: Neria commutata; assembly: GCA_963457695.1. Taxonomy (NCBI): domain Eukaryota; kingdom Metazoa; phylum Arthropoda; class Insecta; order Diptera; family Micropezidae; genus Neria; species Neria commutata. Next base: position 50,640,626 of record OY735246.1, read on the forward strand.
TGTGCTATTCTTTTATAGATTTCATATTTATTTCATAGTCTCTTTCCAGAGTATCACCTTTGGGACTTTGTTTATTTGATTTGACATTTGCTAATGGTAAATTAAATATGCTTGCCTCCCATCAAAATTGCCACTTCAGTTTCTTTTAGCAACCACATCAAAGCAAAATGCTTCTTTGTGAAAATATGATTTCTTTGGAAATGTCATCCTTACGGGTATTTACATTGTATGCTATAATTCTTAAATTTTCTAAGCATTTTCCCCTTTTGATTTTGCTTTTGTTGGCACATTGCAAAATTTTTAAGTTGCTAGTACAATTTCCACATTGAGCCACAAAGAGCAATCTCCAAGGAGTATTTTGCTGATTGAGTGCTTGTAATTGCAGAAATACTCAATATTTGTAGCCTGGTCCAGGCAGAGTTGTATTGGCTGTTTGAATTGTAGTCATTGTAAAATAAGTGCTTCTACGTAGGCAGCAGATTGCAATATTTTGTTCGCTCTCTTTTCTCTCTTACTATTTTTACTACTTTACACAATTTATTACTCAACTAAAGTTACAAAGTTCTTTGTAATGTCGTTACTGCCTTTTTACAGTTACTCCATTTTTACTACTTTTTAACTGTTTGTGTTTCTCGATCAGCATAAATACAACCTTGTACTTTTTTTACCGCACTCAAAAGGCATAATTTACTCTCCCCTCGTCGTTCCCTCGTCTCGTTTACTTACTGGCATTTTCGCAATCGCTTGAATTCTGTGGCCATCATTTAATTTCCTAATGCAAAGGACAAATTCAATGTGGCCACTCGTCCTGCCAACAAATCAAACAAAGCCAGTGTTGTCAACTAAACGCTTTTGCCGCTAAATTTAGTGCACTTTTAAAATTGAAATTGAAAAATTGGGACTCAGCGCTTAGCAGATTTTTTCAATCTTTAGTATTCGACATCTCAGAATATTAGTTTAATCGCTTACTCTGATCACAGAAACAGCTTCTACTATTACAAAGCTACCTATGCTTCCTTTGTTTTTATGCTCAAAATTGCTGTGAAATGAAAGCTGTTAAATGTTTTTCATAAAACTAGCATATATTTCTTTTTCTTCAAGTTTAAATAGAATTTTCCTTTGAGGAAAATTTGCTTTTTTCTTGATTTCGATGGATTCTAAAATTCAAAGGTGGCAACACTGAATAAAGCGCAGCACAAGCAAACAGCCTGTCCGAACTGTGCCTGTAAAGAGAAACAGTATGTGGGTAAGTTACAAAAGAGAGCAGGCCACCAATGCATTCCAACAACTGCGTCAAAGGCAAAGAGCGTCTCAAGAGCTGGGAGCTTTAATAAATTGCAGCGATTGTAAATTGTTTGATTTACAATTGATGCGACAATTTGATATTGCCAATTGACCATTAGTTGTGAGGGTATGGCAGCTGACTGCTTGTGCAAAGTCACTTAATAGCAGTGGCATAGTCAGGGAAAAGTAATGAAGACTCTTTTAAAGGCAGCTCCAAATTTCTTTGGAAACGTTACATACTTATAATAAGCTATACAACGACTCCAATGCAGAAGGCTCTATTGAAAAGGAAATAGCATAGTTGCAGACTGCTTGACAAAGGATCGACTAATTTTTTTCATTTACTTTCGGGTGTTTGGAGTTGTCTTATGCGGTCAGTGCAAGCTTCAGCAGACTTTGGTCTAATGTGACAAATTTTAAGCATCCCTGAGCTGATTTTTTCGGGAACATTTCAAGAAAGCATTTCACAGTTACATGAACTACCCAAGATGAGCCATCTGTCAGCTGTTCTTTGCAGCGCTACTTTTCTTGATCACCCATGTGTCGGCCTAGTTATTTGAAATAGCTTTGAAATAGCTTATTTCAAATCCTTCGACTCTAAACTTGTTACGCCACTATAGCTAAGACATTCTCTACATCATAAAATATAGACGCTGCTGAAGTTTTTTCCGAACAGCACTGTCGAATTCAAGGGAAGCTTCTATAATACATATTATTAAAAGATAAATTGTTTTAGCTTTATGGGGTTTGAACTTAACCTAGAAACCAATCATAATAAACTTAATTTCAATTTAAACAATGCAATCCTTTTGTGCCTTTTTATTAATTTATGAAAAGAAAACATACAGAGATGCACGTAACAGATAAACAAAAAGTAAAACGAAATTGGTAAAAGGTAGCAAGAATAGTTGTGGCATAGATGAAGAACTTTTTGCAAGTCTGAAGTTGTTCATTACGAATGGCAGGCGCGGTGCTTCTGACCAGCGGCGTAACCTGTAAATAAGTTGGTGGGGATGGGCTTGCTTACATAGGGATTTCTCGATTTATATTCGAACGAATATTGAATAATAAAGAACGCCAAAGAAACTACAAAAGATATTCAAAATTGTAAATAATAAACGTGTTATAGCAGAAGAGAAAGCTAATAAGACACTTAAAAACTTGAAATGCTTTTAAATGTTGGTTCGTAATTAAAATTTAATATTTTTCTGGACAACATTTTTTATTTCTTGGATACGGAAAAACATGGTAGAATGTTTAAATTTTACAATTTTGCTTCCATTTCAATATCACTTCCGTGCATGCAGACAAATCGAACAGTATCTTACATTGCTTACAAGAAAAGCTAACCTCATTTAATGTGGGCGCTGCACTATTCATAAATTGTATTCTTAACTCTTAAATTTGTTTCCCATCTCTCTTAGTTTTGAAGTGATTTTGTGCCCTTCAGTACTTCCCTTCTTCTGACAGTTCTTACACATCAAGCCCTTACTTCAATGCTACCTCAACTTAGTTCCTTCTCATATCCGCGCTCCTAATTCGTAAGCTTGTGTGCAATGCATATGGCGTGGTGTTACCCACTCGGGAGATATCCTTGCCATGCCGTGCAATAGCATAATAAAATAATAATCTTATTGTATTGCCGTGACAGCAGTCGTCACAGCTAGCAATTACAAATAGAAATGCAGCAGCGCTGAAAATAAATCAATTTGCAGGTGAACTTTCGCAAAGGCAGAAGCGCATCCAGATAAGAATTTCCCAGCGCGTAATTGGAAAAGGAGCTCCTGCAGGAGTGCGCAACAATTGTCAAAGAGCATGTTCACTATTGTGCTGTTTTTTTTTCTTGCATTCCTGCATTCATATTAATTTCTCTTCGTTGCAATGGAATATGAAAAATGATAAAAGTTGTTCTTAAGCACTTTTATTTCTTTGCTTTCAGTTTTAAAAACAAATTCATTCAAAGTAAAACAGGCAGAAAGTTATTTATTTAATATCAAAATTTCTAAATAATTATAAATTCTTATATTATTATAAATTTTTCAAAGTAATATAAGGGTCGTTAAAAATAGCTTTCACATTCATCTCTCATGTCTTCACTAAATTTGGTTTTTATATGAAGGGCATCAAGCACGACATAGAACTAGATTTTAACGTGCTGCCAGATGCCACACTCAATTACCTAGTGGGCCCGCGTGAAGGCCGTGTGTCGACTTGGTGTAGCAGAAACAAGTTTCGTGGAGACTGGTTGCACTAAGAAGGTAGCGATTAGGAACTCTGCCTTGTAACATTCTGGCCAGATATCAACTGCCTGATGGAAAGTAACTGCAAAATGCTGTAGTGCATCTTGCTGGCGCGATCTTTTATATGGGAAAGGAAACCGAATCTTCGTTGGAAATGCGGATTATCGAAGGCGTTCGCAAAGCAGAGGTGCCTGCAAAGAGATAATAGTGAGGCGGAGACCTGGTGGTAATGGCCATGTAAGAAAGTACATATACGAGCACTGTTTTGTTTGTTCAGGAGTATCTAAATCGAATCATTCTAACTATGCTAAGTAAAGCCTTCAAGTTCATGCAAAAATAATGGTTTTTTCTTTACTAAAACTTATGTAGTTTATGCAACAGCCCCATTAAGCAAGGCTTAGGCTGAAGTTAAATATCGATGATATGCAACCTTCTCCAAGCCTTCAGAGTAAACGAGTCCAACACTCATTTGAAATATGTCCAGTGAAAGCTGCAGCCAGAGAGCTTGTCACTGATACATATGTATGTATGTACTATTTGCGATTTAAGAACTACATATATATACACAAGTCTCGTTCCCGTAATAATAAGAATTACTTTATAGACAACTTTAAATAAATTCAATATAAGACATTCTTCCTGCCGCATATATTCCATCTTTTGAACTTTAATTAGATGTGCCATTTCTGGAGCATACTTTGCGGCGTAATTGTTTGCACTTTTGTTGAAATTTCAAATGTTGGCGTTGATGTTGAAACTTCCACGCACAATTGCGCCATATTTCAGCAACTTAATACCATAGAAAAAAACTGCTAACATTTTTCCTTTGCATTTCATTTTGTTACTTCGCACTTTGCGTGTGCGTGTGTGTGTGTGCGTGTGTGTGTGTGTGCTTTCCTTTTACTTGTCATTTCATAGCGCCATAATTTAGTGCCATTTTCATTTTGTTACTCGGCAGAGCTCACGCCGTTTTATGTGGCAACATAACTTATGAATTTTTATTTACTTAGTTGCCACTTGCCACACCCTACACGCACACACACACACACAAACGTGCAAAACACACGCTGTGCTGAAGTGTGTTGACGCTTTTTATGTGGCGTGCTTTTAGGTGCATATGAGAAGTTGTTGAATCTCGCAGCAGTCACACAATTCCACGGCAGTGCCACGGTGTAATTTCATTTGCGCTTCCCGCAGCTAAGGCACAGCATGTCTGTGTCATTGTTTGCCGGCGAGAAGTGGGGGGAGAAGCAGTGCAACCAACATTAGAAAGTCGAAATTGAAAGCAGCTGCCTTTGAATGTTAAGTGCGCCTGAAAGTGTGCTTTGGGCTGCAATAAATTGCAGAACAACCAGACCAGGCAGGTGAGTGCGCACGTCCGTGAATCCTTTACGTGCCGCATGCAAATGCGTGTTGGCGCAAATCAACTCGCATCAAAGTGATATCTCTCCTTAGCGCAAAGTATTGTAATGTCAATCAGTGCTGACGTGCGCCTGAAATATTCTGGCATAGCTGAAGGCGTTGCTTTTGCAGCTACTCTACTCCTTCCAACATCTGGAATTTTGCCGGGCAAAGACAGTTTTGTTAGCCGCCTTAAGCCGATTAAGCGTGGCAAAGATTTACAACTTCCCTAGCCATAAAAAATTCTTCTGTACGCGCATAAATCTTAAGCTCCGCGCCACTCCAAAGAACACTTCCCAATTTTTGTTGCCTGCTTTTGAGCCAAAAATTAAATTACTCCCAAGTGGCTACTAAATAAATTAACTCTCTAATTAATGACCATTAACACGACGCCCACTACGGCCAAGTGGCCAAGTAGCCGCGCTGGATTTATGGAATTTTTCTTGGCCATTGCGGGCGTGCGCTGGCCGTCAGCAGCCAAAAAGTATGCACTGGCCTTTGAAGCCACGTCGGTGGAAAGGGCAACCCCACACCAGGCGCTGTGTAAGCCGACAAGCGCATTGTGCCGCGTGCGGGCGAAGAGTAAGCGTAACGCTTTTAACACTTTTTCGTGCCTTTCGCCACGGCCCAGCCGCCAGTGCTGCCACCGCCAGCTTCTACACCGCCAACAGGCACACTTTAACTTTTGCGCATTTTTGCTAATAAACTCGTAACTTGCAGCCGCTTTCATGGCAAAACTTTGCGCACTTTTTTTGCGCTGTTGGCTCTGCCCCTTGGGCAGCTGAAGTGAAAGTTAAGAGCAACGCGTGCTCGTCCCTGAGCCATTGAAACATTCACCTGTGCATAATGTTGGGAAAATATTGCCAGATATTTGCTTACCCTATACTCTCGCGATGAATTGCCAATTCTACGACAGTATTCTTTATCATGAAAAGTTTCTCAATTCGTTCGTATACGGTTATTTGTAGGTCCCCTAAATTATATTATTATTTTGAATTCATAAAAGCGAAAGATTTTGGTTTTTTAAAAATTTTTTCAACCTGTCTATTTATAAAATGTTGCATGTCTGATAGATTTTAAGTTTTAATTAACATTTCTTCTTAGAGAAATTCTATGTGGAATTGTTGGATAACCAAATTTAGAACATTTTGTAATACCAAATACCCAAAATCATCAACACTACACATCTCTATGCTCGAGTAACTCTGCACCTTGTGGGCGCAGCACAATTCTGACTATAAATTTATTTTGTAGTCTGTCGGTAGAAGAGATTATTTAGCGTTGCAAAAACTTGGGCGACTCGAACAGTCTGATCTTAATTGAAACTTTAATTAAATTTCGCTTTGAAGTTGCACAGCTGCTGTGCCAAGTGACTACTTCAACTTTGCACGAATTCTCGGGAGATGCTTCAAAATTCGTAAAATAATTTAGATAGCGCCTGAAAGTATGCTGCCATATTTTTGACACTGCTAATTCAAACCGAAATGTTACTACAATTTGCTACTTTTTACAGCAAAAGCTTGAAATGTTTAACCAAAATTAACGCAGACAATTAAATTTACTTAGCGCGCTGTCGCCGTCGCTGACCCCTCGCCTCGTGCGCACTAATGAACTCCGGCGTGGTGCTATGGCATGCTTTCAGGTGCTCAAGATGTATACTTTGTGATTTAATTTAATGCCGCGTTTACAAATAATTACGGCAGCAGGCATAAATAATAATTTACACGCAATTTTGTGCGTTCTTTTGCGCATAAGCAAATTAAGCCGCTAAATGACAGTGTCACGGCGTGGCACAGGCGACAACAAGCACTAAAGGAAGACGGCGCAGCAAGGCAGGATCAGCGCAACTGATGGTCGCATATTAATTTAAATTGTAAGCACAAACGCAACGTGGCAGACACTTTGTAAGATATGAAAGCAGACAGTTTCAGCGGCAAATGAGAAAGTGTCCTTTTTAAACGCGCCGCAAAGTATGCCATGCCAAAGCCACGAGCAACTAGCAAAGAAGTGACTAGCATAAATTGAGAGTTTTAGTTTCCAGGGTTCTAAGTTTCCATCGCTAAAAATGTACAATGTAAAGGGTAGTCGATATGGAATATACACATACATATATGCATGTTCCTCAAATTATATGCAAAATATATCATTATAATCGTAGCAATTGGGGTAGATCCTGATGCATTTCGCCTAAAACTAGACTTCTCGCTGATAATTTCTTTCTGTGCCTAAATGTAGGCTACATTTCACTTTTTCCTAAATATCTTTTAATTCAATGCCATGGCGTTCAAGTGACTGAAAGCCGTTACAAGTCCATTTGTGAGAAACGGAAAGCAAAATGCAACAGTGGCAACGGAAACGGAAATGGAACGTATACGTCTGCTTTTAATGGTTTTATGGCAGTGCATGCTGGCAACAAAACGCTGTTTATTTGTGAACACTATGTATGTGTATGTGTGTGAGTAGGTGGGGGTATTTGTGTATGTTGCAACTCTCTTGACGCATTGACATTTGGCACGTGTGCGTCAGCATGATGCACCATTTTTGTTTCCACTTGCGATTTTGTGAAACCTTTTTAAAAATGCAAGACATTTTGTGTTCATATGTAGCAGTATGTGTGCGGAAGTGTATACGTGTATGAGTGAGTGTATTGCTGTGGGTGTGAGTATGCTTTACTGCCTGTCGCTGCTTGGTTGCATGTGTAGGAGTGAGTGCGGGGCATGCAACATTAATGTTGCTACCGTTGACCGGAAGCGGAAGTAGCGTGGCGCTTCATTCCTTGCTCGTTTATTGCTGGTCAAATTGCATTGTAGCAGTTGCCAGCTGCCAGCTGCAGCAACGAGAGCAACAGCGGCAACAACAGAAACGTCAACGTCATGCTTAAACTCATGATCATCATTCAAAGTTGCACGCAAGCTTGCTGCAACGACGCCTTGTGGCAACATTCGTTCTGTGTTCTTTTTTTCAATTAAAGTGGCACGTGACCGAATCAAATGCGTCTGCATTTGCGATTTATGCGATTGTGCGGCTTTTCATGGCTGTATGCGGCATGTGGCATGTTGCAAGACGCTTCTGCACACACAAATGCAGCCAAGTAGCCATTGCGAGTTGTGGTAGTTTTTCGCAATTCTATGTTGACTTCTGGCATGTTGCATGTGCTAAGAGAATAGTCTGTTTTAGTTGCAAACACGTTGCCACATTATTTAAAAAAAATAAAAATAAAAAAGCAGTCAGCTTAGAAGCGAGCTAAGCTGCTTAAACGACTATGAAAGCAGGAGCATACACATATACATACATATATAGAGATGGTGTATGAATGTTAAAGTGTGTGTGTGCTACAGCTAGCCACAAACATTGGCAAATAGAAATGAAATTGTGGCTGCCATATGGCATCACTTCCAGTTTTGACACGCTCTGACATGCTTCGCCTGCCTGACATTGTTTGCTCTTAGTGAATTCATATTGCCACAAATGAAAAAGTATCGGGCGAAATATTTTTCATAATAAATCATTTAACGAGACATTAAATTATACGATTTTAAAATATTATTGTGGAAATCAATAATTTCCAATATTAGTAAAAAAAAATTTTGCTTTAAAAAAAATTAGCAAAAATTTGCTAGAAAGGCACTTGCCCGTTATGACTACAACAATGCCGTCTGCCTATGCTACTAGCCTCGGTGCTTTGCCTTTGAAGTACTTAAGAATCCTGTAGCGGAGAAAGCACTCCTCCTTGTGGTGTTTCTCTGTTCGCCTCTTTCAGTGCTTGAAAAGCTCACATCAGTAAAAAATAAAATTATATAAAAAAAAACTTTTTAAAAATAAGCTTTAATGTACTAAAAAGTAGAAAATAAGTTGTTTTTAAGTCACCTGTATCTTACTATCCATAAAAGCTTGGGGCGCTCATGTGTTCAATATTTGTCAAACAGTTACCACAATATTTTATTTAAATAATTTTTTGCAAATAGATTCTAGTAATGAAAGATATTTTGAATATGGATATTGAGCGCACAAGCTTTTATTAATAGTAAGATACAGGTGACTTGGAAACAACTTATTTTCTACTTTTTAGTACATTAAAGCTTATTTTTAAAAAGTTTTTTTTTATATAATTTTATTTTCTACTTTTTAGTCTTCCATAAATTCAATTTTAGAGCTCTGAAATTTTTCGCAAAAAGAATTTTAAACTTGCAGAGCAGTACACAATATTTAGGGTATTCACAGTGTTTCCTATCGTCATATGTCATATCCTCAATTTAACAAATAATACGGCAGTGATCGACCCTAATATTCGTGGCATATTTGTGACGCGGTGAGTTGTTGCTATTTTGCCAGCAGGGCGCGGCAAGTAAGTTCCTATCGTTTTTCATTCATGTGTGGTGTACCTATAATTATAAACTGAAGCCCAAGTGTGTAGTTGCTTGAAAAGTGCCACGCCCCTTGTCCTACGCCCATAAAATTTTACCAGTGGGACGACACATCCAAGAGGCGACTGCATACGAAATTTCAATGCTGCACGACCTTTAGTTCCAAAGCTAATCGAGATCAAAAATTTGGTTTGTATGGGCGGTGCCACGCCCCCTTATCCAGTGCACGCCTTATTTTCTCAGTAGAAGGATATGGATATGTAGTAAGTTCCTACCGAGTTTCATTGATGTGTGATGTGTAGTTCTAAAGTTATACACAAATCTGGAGTTGATAAAAAAGTGCCACGCCCCTTATCCTACGCCCATAAAATTTTACCAGTGGGACGACACATCCAAGAGGCGCCTGCATACGAAATTTCAATGCTGCACGACCTTTAGTTCCAAAGCTAATCGAGATCAAAAATTTTGTTTGTATGGGGGGTGCCACGCCCCCTTATCCAGTGCCCCCCTTATTTTCTCAGTAGAAGGATATTGATATGTAGTAAGCTCCTACCGAGTTTCATTGATGTGTGATGTGTAGTTCTAAAGTTATACACAAATCTGGAGTTTATAAAAAAGTGCCACGCCCCTTATCCTACGCCCATAAAAATTATTGATTCATGTATTGGGCTCTAGATTAGGCATGTATGCAAAGTTTCAGATCTCTAAGTAGTCGGGAAGTGGGTGAAAAATTGATTACTAGATTTGACGACATACATACCTGATTTGAAGTTAATATAAAGCTTATAAAAAATCATAAAAATTCGGTAAAAGAAGGCCTTTTTGTTCCATCGTAGTTCAAGTGCTAAATTATGGTAATTAATTTCAGAGCCACCGCAACCGGAGACGTTTTAAACCGCTGCAGCTTCCAATAATTATTTTACGACCAACACCGCACCCACTTGCCCGCCCTCCCTCTTCCCACAACATATGCCATACGCCAAATGGCAACCGATTCGACCTTTAATTGAAATTTGCTACAGCTAATCACATTAACGATTTTAATTAAACGCATAAATCCGCTGAGAGACCATAAAGCAATTTCACAGATATGACGGCAACGGTAATTTTAACCGTAGCAACAACAACAACAACCACATGAACAACTGCAGCAGCGACGACAACAATAACCGAGCGGAGACATTTGATAATTTGCGCATAATTATTCGCAGATATCAGTGAAGGGGCATGCCACAGTTGCACAAATGGCAGCGCCGGCAACTCTATCCATTCAAGCATAAAGATTTATGGCCGCACCCAACTACACGCACACAAACACCACACGTACACATTGGCAAGAAAGCGGAACTATTTATTGTCAGAGCAGGCGCGGCTTTAGAACAACACCAGCACCTGCCGCATCTACCAAAACCCACAACATGCACGCACTCAAAGCAAAATATTAGTATTAGCAATTAAAAAATCGAATTTCGTGCAATGTGTTATTTTTAGAAAAAAAATAAGTAAACTATATTTTCAATTCCAAAAATATTTCTCGCTTACCAGAACAAATTATGATTTGATTATTTTGGCTTGAGTGTTTGCACGAATAATACCGCTCTGGCATTTTGGGCATTATGACATTTTGCAAATGCGCATTGCAACGATTTTACGTTCACGCTGATTTGCCATGACCAAATGGCAAAAGGGAAAGGGAGGGAAAGGGGGACAATTTGAGAGCAAGAGAAAGTGCAACCTAATTTATTGCACACGGCATTTCTATCGCACTAAATCCGCAGCAACTATAATAACAACAACAACGTTGCTTATACAAACAGCAACAACAATTCGACCGGTCCATCCTCCCATCCATCCGCCATATGATACATTGCATCACTGGCATTTACGGTATTTTCGTAATTTACGTGCGAAATTCAATACAATTTTAATGGCTCGCATACCGACGCACTTGTGTGTGTATGCGTATGCGTATGTGTGGTATGCATGCGATTATTTGTGCACACAGGCGGAGTGCTTACAATTCTGTTATTTTTAAGCGCTGCTTCCAGATTCGGAATCCCTCTTGGTAAATTTTTAAAAAATACTAACTAATGTTAAAAGCATTAAGAGTGTAGAAAGTCTGTTCTAACTTTCCTTTTTTTTTCTAAACTTTGTTTAATATACTCAGAAAGAACTCCAGACTTTCCATACATAAGTATGTGCTAACATATTTATTTAAAAAGATCTTTGCCGAAGGTCAAATTTCGACCGAATTCCGAAGAAATCAAAGGCTTCGGTCGGATACTAGTATGTAGTCTCCTTAATATGCCATAGAAGCACTTTATTCCTATAACCATTATGAATTCCTTCTTTGCCTGTCTCATATCCTGGTTTTAAGAAGCGCTCAAGGAAAATTTTGAATCATTGCATTTTTTCAGCAATACTTATTCTCTCCAAATTCTGAAGCACCTTCGCTGCCCATAAAATCCTTGACTACGTTCGTACAATGTGTATGTTCGAGTGTGTGCATTTTGTGTGTGTGCGTGTGTAATGCAAGCGGTTTAGAGCCAAAGCAAAGGTGCTAAATATCATTGAATTCGGCTTTGAGCATGTTAGAATGGCATTTAATGACGATGCTTCTCAAATTATCGAAATAATTCAATTAACAAATTGAAATCTCAAATTGAAATCTGAGTAAATGAGTGAGTGATCGATAAAGGTAAGGTTTATTTAGCCTACAGATTGAATCAAATTTGAAGCCATATAAGTTGATTTTATGTCATATATACATACATATATAATTGCTTGTAAAATGAAAACGACGTAATTATAATATTTAATAAGCTTCAAAGAAGAAAATACCAAATATGTTCTAAATGAATTTAATGGAGACATAGCTTAAAAATCTGATTTAATGGACATATATTTATAATTGACAAAAAAACTGCGTAACCGAGGTTTAGGCCTAACTTTCTCTGTTAGCTTGGGTAATGGGACCTACAAATTTCTTCTATAGTCGCATTAGAACTGAAGTGAGAAGTTTTACCGATTACAAAGAATACTTTCTAGGAGCTGCGAATTTTTCGGCAGAGGTGGCGCCGCGCAAACAAATAATTTGAGAAACTAATAATCTTTATTTGTGATCTTTTTTGGTATGCGACTACTGTGGATCGAACCAGCAACCTCTTGCATTGGAGTCCCAGCACTTAGGCACTGAGTTACTGGACGCTTAAAATCGATATACAACTTTTTTCTTTATTGAGACGTCATAAAAGATGAAAGTGCTAAAAGAATTTAGATATATTAAACTATTTGATATTGATAAGATAGCATTTTTTACGCACCTTTACAATTAGCTGAGGAGTGTATAATACAAATTAAATCTCACAAATTCCAGGCTACAAATTCCAGCTGCATGTGTAGAGGACGCTATGTATGCATGTAATGCGTTCTCTAATCCCTGAAAATCCGGCCTCATTCCGCGTACGAGCTTAATTAATTAATTACTTGCGGCCAACGGGCAACGATAATGGCACAAATTGTGCAGCATAGCCACCAGCGGATATTGGAATATTTGAGGAAACAAACATGCACTTACACACACACAAAAACACATACAGGTGCATGCATGTGCGAATATCATATAAAGCAAATATATGAAGGTAATGCATATATGTAAGTCTGCATCTAACTAGTTACATATGTATGTATGTACAGTGACTTCTCGATCGGCATCGTATGCCATTCAACTACTTTTCTTCAGAGAATTCTAAATTGTTGAAGTCTCGCACTGACAGCGAGGCGTTCGATTGCTTTCCTCCTCGTTAAAAACACACACACACACACATAGACAACTTCATAGCGGAGATGTTGTTCAAGTCCAGCACTGACCAAGGCTTTTGATTGCTTTTGACTCCTCGATAAACAAAAAATGTCGGATATCTGTCTTAATTGCATAAGTTGAAAGTTTACGGAAAATGTTGTCCACTTTGGAAAATGTTTTAATGTGCTACAGACACGGGCACTGCGCCAAAGAAGCACGCAGCAAGCAGCACAAAGCCTTCGAAGCACATGTGCTTTGTCAAAGGAATTAAGGACTCACCCACATGCGCACGCTGCCATCTACTGCTCGTCAGTCTGTTCGAAGAGCGTTTTATGTCTCATGTGGGTGTATCGGTGTGCGTCACTATTTATTTGTGTGTATGAGTTTGTGTGGCACACATGCAGCAAATGCACTTAACAAGCACACTGCTGCCACAAACTAAATTGAGTAAGTTTGCCAAGTGGCAAGCGCCTCGTCGAGCCGAGTCTGAGCCGTAGTCGTTGCTGCCGCAAATCATTTTACGCAGCTTGAACACGAAAGCCTGAAGGAGCGGGAGTGGCGGCAAGCACACAACTTGCTGTCATTTTCTGCCACAGTTCGGATGCTAGCGGCAGCAGGCCACTCTTGGTTGCGAGGCGCGAGCGGCGGGTAGGCGAAGAGGCGCAGAGGCTACTGCACACACTTCAAGCCTGAAAAATGATTAATGCGTTAATTACATTTACGCTTGTGACATTTTAATTGCAGCAGAATCAGCTGCTGCAGCGACAGCGAGTGGCATGCAGCAAGCAACGGCATGTGGCATGTGGCAGTCAGGCCAACTCGAGTGCTACAAGTGGCCGCCACTCGGCTTGTTTACATTTAATTTTGTAAAATAAACGCGTAAGTAGGTGAGTGTATGCATACATACATACATAGTATGTATGTCTCTATCACTGTGTGTATCTATAAATATATGTGTGTATGTTTGAGTGTCTTTGATGGGAATGTGTGCATTGCGATTATCTGTGTATGTACATATACAGAAGTGAGCTTATATGTCTATGTATGTGCCTTTGATGTGACGCGAGGATCGCACTTTTCCATTTTTGTGAGTCTCTTAAAGTGACTTGCACCCCCCTACAAAGCTGCGCCTTTGGCCGCCTGCAAACGGCTTAAGTGCTTCTTTAGTATTTTAGCTACCTTTCCCCCTCCACCTACCCACCAACATGCCCAAAATCAGCGCCTTCACCAACACAAATGCTAGCTTAACACGCTGAAAGCGATGGCGTCACAAATAGCAAGCATTCTTGGCCCACACATGCTCGGCATGCAGGGAGCAGGCGGGCAGTGAGGCGTAGGGGCATGCAGATTCCACGTGGCATGCGGACGCACGCAATTGACCGCAGTGATTAATTGCCACACGGTTCATTAGTTCACACGCAGCGCCATGAATTTCCTTCACAATCACACACACACACACACACACACACCTACATGACGGCAAAGTCCAGTCGTGCCGAATGCTAGCAGCTCCTCTTGTCAATAGCATAGAATTCTTTACGCACACATGCACATGCACGGTCGCGGAATTCTGCACGTTTGGAATGTGGTGGGCTAATACAAATACAAATATACAAACACACATACGTGCATATGTACACATGTGTGTATAACTGATTAAAAATATATGCAATACACACACAGCTGTAAAGAGAGAGTTCGCTACACCGGCTCAGTTGGCACCCATCAGAGGCTGTAGATCTGTCCAAAAGAAGTATGTACATATTTATATATTTTTCTGACGTTCTGCTCTTTCATTTGGGTATCAAACGTTGATAACGTTAGACCCGGAAAAAAATATAATCTTTCATATTCTTCAACATTTCAAAGTATGTACGCAAAAAATATTTTCTGATGTTCTTGAAAAAAACTAGCAGCATTATTTGATTATATCTAGTTTCTTAAGCATATCGATTTCTTCCTGTGTGAAAAAATAATATACTTCGCACGGTGTACTTAGTGAAACTATTTTTTTACAAGTTTTTAAAAAGACGGTCTGTATTATAAGCATTATTCAATCTGTATGATTATAACTAAAAAAAAATTGCAGAATATTTTCTAACTACATATTGTACAAGTGCAATAACAAAAAACAGAATTTCAAAAGCAGTTCAAATTTCCGAATGTTAATTAGTAATTGCATGCGGCCACTCTTCCACCAAGGCGTGGCTGTAACATGTGGTCAATGATCGCAGCGCAGCGCTCAAGTGCAGTCGCGGTAGCCGACCGCAGTCGCTGCATCCATAATCAGAGCGGCCAATTAGGCGCGCAACACAAATGCTCAAATTGCCTTTCGGAGGGAATGACAGGAAGAGTGTACGGTGGTTGGAGGAAACTATTTCTGCGCTAATGCTGCTCTGCACTGTTTTGTGGCGCAACAATGGCACCGCGCCGCTGCTAGATCTGACGTTCTGGCGCTTGACAAATGCGCTACGTTGCCAAATGCCAAATTTCAAGTCATAAATTAGCCAATTTCGCACAATAAATTGGCGAAAAAGCAACAACAATTAACGAACAATTTGCAAAATATGAGCAAGTACAATTGTTGCCTAAAAGTAGGCAAGCGCATTCGTTTCCGCATTCATTTTTGCATTCATTCGCAGTAATTTGTAATCGATGCACGTGTTTGTGCGCTGGTATTTGTATTTGTGCTTGCATATATTTGTATTTGCATTTACATACATTAGTTTGTATTTGTGTGTGTGTGGGTTTACAAATTGTGTTTTATGGAGCGCACATGCATGCCTATTTATATGTGTTTGTTTGCGTGTGCTCGTGTGTGCGTACGTGTGCTTCATTGTTGTATTTAACAAATGACTGCCATTTCGTATCTTCCCCCTCTTCTCTTCTACCAACCAATATAACACCACGTTGTGGCAGCGACTTTGCTACACTGATCGAATTTTGTTGTTGTTGTTATTCGCAATATTTTATTGTTGTTGTTGCTAGTGAAAATTTCCCAATTGAAAATATTTGCTCGCGAGTGTAAAATTCTTGTGATTTGCATTGCTCTATTCGCTTTCGAAATATCGTCCCCATCTTCGAACTTAGACGTTTTGAGCGATTTCCCTTAATTTTGTTAGCATTTTATAAGGAAAGGCCATATAAATGATGCGTTTAATGCAGAAGCGGGGCGGAGTGAAAAGGAATAGTTTAGATTTTGATACAAGAAAAGAAATTATTATCATTGGTTGTATTTAACTTTATCTTCTTTCTTCCTTCGTTTTTATACTCTATATCTTTATCCCTCTATTTAAATCCCTTTTTTCTCGGACATGTTTCTTAATTCGATTATTCTTCTTTTTTTCTTTCTGCTCTTATTCAGTTAATAATTCTCTACTTTTTGAATTTAATTGGAATTTATAACTAATTATTCGGGAACCAATTAAACGGCTTAACTGGACTTTTTGCGCAATTATAAAAATGTCCATCAAGAAAGAAAGAAAACAGCACATCCCAAAGTTCTTGACCTGTTAAAGTTAAATATTTTGGGAGTCAGCCGTCATATTATTGTCAATTTTAGAGCAATGTTAACTAATATTTATCACAAATATTGAACTAGTAATGATACATATTAATTTAACTATTTCTATGTTTCTTAATATCTGTCTTATGAATGTTTAGGATTTCCAACCCTTTTCTATTTTGGCATGCACCTTTCTTATAGTCCCCTTGCTTTTCGTAGTAGAGTTTCTTTTCTTCTTGACTTTTTTTACACTTTCCCTATTAGCTAACATTTTCTCTACACCCAATCAGCTAATTCAGAATCCACCATAAAATCGTATTCAAAGTGCGCTGCAATCACAAAACTGATTAATGGCAGAGGCGCATTGGCAATTGGCATAATTTCAAAGCGTAGTGAATGCCTCGCACTATTTCCGGTAGTGGCAGCTGAAGAAGAGATGGCAGTCAATCCACATGCTCATGGAGCGGCAGCAACAAAACATGTCGGAGTAATTAAAGCCAAGCTCCAGCAATTGACGGACATCCAGCTCCCTTTTTACGCCACTGCCATGTTAGGTTGAAATGGCGTCCAAAGCCTCGCACTGGCAGAATTATGGAGGAGCAGCAAAAGCGGCGTATACAACCGCACACACACGCATAGTCACAGCGCTGAAGCGCATTGAAAGCGAAATTGGTGCACAATTCTTTGAGGCTGCTGCTGGCAGCCAATATTAGACTACCGCAGTTAAGAGACCGCCGTCATTGTTGTTTTTGTTGCAGCAAAAATTTGCAATGAGCGCCATTTTGGAATGGAAAGTAGTAGTTGTCGTTGTTGTGGCAAAATCAGCAAAGCGCCTGATTTTGTATTGAGTAAATGTATGTATGCGTGTACATTGGATCCGTTGTGAAGACTCACGAATATACACACACAAGGAGAGAAACGTTCAAATTTGCGGTTGATATTATCACAATCCCTCCTTCTCCTCGCCGCGTTGATTTGTCATATTTCCGGCGGCGACATTTAGTCAATTTTTGATCCACCTCCGGGCTCATTTGCAAATTGGGCTAATTACTTTAATTAGCATTGAGAGTAATGGAGCGCAGAGACAGATGGAGCCAGGAATAATAGCATTTCCATTGTAAATTTCAATAACACGCGATTTAAATGAGAAAAAAGCTTCAAGTTAAAACTCTTCTTCATTATCCACAAAAATGTGGGCGTCCTCTTCTGCGTGAGCCCTAAACCACCGAAATCAGTTCCTGATATTATCGTGTCACAAAAAAAGATCGATATCTTCGCAGCACTTCAGTCTGAATGCTTGCCTTTTGTACATCTAGTCATTTCATCAGAGATCTAAAAGAAAAACTAAGGCATCATTTGGATTCTAGAGTTAGTAAATCCTCACCCGCTAACAAGAAAGCCTACTCTCACGCACACAATGCATCGTATGTATTTCCAGCGTCACCTGACCGCAACACTGAAACTTGCTCTGTAGCACTTTCAGACTCTTCTTGATACTCTTCTTGCCTAACTAATTCTATGCGCTTAGCTGTTATCGAACAACGCAACTGGCTCCAACTTCCCCCCTTGGCACATATCGTGGAAAAACTTTTAACTACTCCTGCTCTGCCTCTTGATCCTGCTTTCAGCAGCGTGTCCAACCTCAATAAATTAGTTTTGGCCATCTGCCGCCTTTCGTCCTTTATGTAATAAACTTGTTGTAAAATAACCAATAAAACTTTAAAGTATTATTATAAATTACAGACAAAACTTTGATAAATCTATGGTCAGGCTCAGCAGCTTGCCCAGGTGCAGAGGGAGATTGTGTGCATGTGTACTTAGAATATAAATTACAAACATGTGCAATTTCGATTAAAACTGCAGGCAGCGTCTGACCACGAGTGCTCATGTACATTTTGCAATAGTCAGTCAAGCTTTGAAGGCTGTCTTGAGCCGGAGTTTTGAACAAAAGTACAGGAGCTAACCCGCACGCACATAACATGTTGTAAAATACTATCGACATATCCGTACACATTTCGAAATCTTGACAAGCAGCATGTTCCATGTTCGTTTGGACACTAGAATATGGCGTTTTTTGTTACAAAAAACACAACTTTCCTTTATTCATTTTTGTAAAAGATACAAATCCACTCATTTAAATTGAGTTTGTTTATTTCTTAGATTTGATTTTCTTAAGATAGAATTCCAATTCTTTGCCCTCCAAAATGTAACCGTCGGCACGACCGCATTGGCCGGGGCGGGATGAGATGCAGGCTGCAAGAGATAACAACAAATTAGTAAATGTACTAAAAAGTGGCACCGCAAGAAATTTTATGTATTCATCAGAGTAACTATGACAAGCAAAAATCACGCCCGACAGGCTTGTGCCGCACTTAAAACAAGTTTGGCACAAATTTAAAATTGCCGGATCGCTTTGGAAGATTAACATCATTTGAAGAAATCTACTCTACTATTCTCGAAAAAAACTTACCCAGGATACGTCCAGAGATGAATTGATCCTCCAAGGCCTGTTCAACCTTGGCGTACTTCTGGCGCTCCAAATACTTCTTCATGACCTTCTCACTGCGTTTCTTGTTAAGAATGTCGTTTTCATCCTCTTTTTGTTGGTGCTTAGGATTACGCTTGCGACCCAGTGGCAGCACGTAATGTGCCTCATACCACTGACGGAAGGGGGTGGCATCAATCACGACGATGGAATTTTTCACCAGTGTCTTGGTACGCACCAACTCATTGTTGGAGGCATTGTAGACAACATCGGCAACACGCGTTTTGCGTGCAACGCCTTCAGAAGCCCAAGCGAAATTGCCAGTGTCCAGACGAAGGGCACGGTATTTCAAGTTGCCACCGCGAGTGCGCACGGAATGCACGCGGGACGCCCCAAGCTATCGGATGAGGAAAGAAAAACGGAAAATTAATGTTTAAACTAGATTTTGTTTAGAAAGCAAGAGGGATTCATGAAAAAGATATCAATGTCAGTAGTCCGAACATAAATTACGCTATTCATCAATAACGCCCTCAATGAGAGACTAATTGCAGTTGACACGCGTTATCATCAGCATAGACACCTTCTCTTGGATTACTCAATGGAGTACTGCAGAAGTAGTAGGCTGCTCGCACCGAAGAGTTAGTTCAGAGCAGCAATAGCCCGTCCTCTTCTTACAGGGCATGCCAATGTAAGTATTCTGCACTCACCTTAGTGTTGGCTGCTGGACGACCCAACTCGAACTTGCGCTTCTTGCGCAGGGACTTGCGTTTGCCACCAGTGGCGCGGCGCTTGTGAGCACTATCGCGGCTAATACCTGCAAAAGCACAAAAACACAAAAGCAATTAGTTCTCTTAGTCAAATTCATACGGAACACTTCAATATTTCAAGAAAATCCGATTTTATGCACTTTTTCATATGGCTTTAATATATTTGTAAAGTCCGGCAGTTCTGCTTCCAGCTCAAATCTTGCTTCGCGCAATTACCATAAAATGTTTATACATAGCTTGCATATAAACACATTTTTTTAATCTTCTATTAATTGTGCACACTTTAGAGCCATTCTTGAATGAATTACATTCCACTAACAACACGATGTCTCAGGATTTTCTTGAAAAATTATTAGCTTTCATCAAAAAACCGCACTCACCCATCTTGAGTAAAAACAGAGAAGGAAAGGAAGCAAAAAGGAAACGCAAGAGCTGCTGTCAAAGATTGTAATAGATTTGACACTTAATCGGAGAGTTGCCACATCGTCCAAATTTCTTTTAAGCGTGTGGCTTTCTCCGTATTAAAAAAATTTAAAATTATTATTTTTCGATTAATGTAGCTAATAGTTTTAAATATAAGTTACTATGTAACAGTAATAAAAATAACTTTAAAAAAATATATTTTTTTTGCCTTGGTATGGAAAATGGAAGCGTTGAAAACTGTTTTCGTTGCAATAATAAGTCCTATGAAATGTTTTACAATATAAATCAATTACACAGCTGGAAGTAATGGATTACTTTACTATAGACTTCACCGAATCCGAAAAATTATAAGAAAGACAAAAACCAGTCTAAAAATTGTAACAAAAGCGCTTTTACGGGGCGAATGTCGATTTCTCGTTTACACTCATTCTATGTGGAATTTTTCTGACATATTTGCTCTTCAAATAACTTCCAAGTACATATTATTTTATGAAATATGGTTTGTGAAAGAAATCATTTCATAAAAGCATATAATTTTAATATGCCAAGCTTATGTACGTGGATACTCTATTGCCTAATTTCAATATTACAAATGTCAGCAATGGCGATTTTTCTGATTTTTATAAATTTTCTTTCCAAACTTTGTTCAATAACCAAGAGCATTATATTTACTTCTGTTCATATTTGGTTATTAAGAGCTAGTTGAGATGTATGTCCGCTTTTACACGATGCGACTCCGCCCCGGCGATTTTTTCGCATTCCGCTTTGAAATCGCGCATAGCTTTTACACGATGCGACTCGCTGGTGTCGAGCATTTTGACACTAGAGTCTGCAGCTGGTTTTATTTCTGTAATTTGTAAACATTTAAAGCACTTATTCCACTCTTTGCTCATTTTTTTCTTTATATTTACTTTTATGCGTAAAGTTCTGTAAATTTTTCAGTTTATTTGCAATACGTATTCACTCGATTTCAAGTTTTAATTTACAGTCGACAGCGCGAAGCGCGAAAACGAATAAAGAGGAACGTCAGAAAATCAGAAAATCGCAGCACAATCGCTGCCCGAGCGATTTTGCGCGTTCCCCTGTCGTTTCACCCCTCTTTCCGACATTCTTCCGTGTCTCCGGGGCCGAGTCGCATCGTGTAAAAGCGGACTATCTCTCTTTTGTAGTGATCTTGAAGAAAATTCTGATATTGCGCCATGTGAAAGTTGTAAAGTTGTGGCTTTGGAAATATTTGAAAAATTTTCAAGTCTTGTAGTGGCAGCCCTGCCACTTTAAAATATATCGGCCGAGTTGCGAGTAACCGCTGTAATTGATTCGCTGTCAAATGCAACATTGCGCAGAAAAGTCAAGAATGTGCGAAAACGCAACAAAGACAACTTCGAAGTTCGAACGTAATTTACAGAATTCCAGTGAAGTAAAGTGAAACAGAGCAATTTAAATAAGTTATTTTCGCGAAAGGACTGATCTAATAGCAAAAAAGGTGTGTTAAAACTATAATTTGTAATTAAAATCAAAAGATTTTACCTAAAAGTGGTTGAAGGAAGCTTCTCAATTGGCTGTGAGCTACTTTCATGCCATATAAAAGTGCAGTCATTGTGAATAGCACGTTGGGTGAATAGAAATCTGCGAAGTAGGGTGAATAGAAATCTGTGAAGTAGGGTGAATAGAAATCTGCGAAGTAGGGTGAATAGAAATCTGCGAAGTAGGGTGAATAGAAATCTGCGAAGTAGGGTGAATAGAAATCTGCGAAGTAGGGTGAATAGAAATCTGTGAAGTAGGGTGAATAGAAATCTGTGAAGTAGGGTGAATAGAAATAAGTTTATAATTAAGAAACGCAGTGCCGCGCAACAAGACGGTCGCCAGTGAACAGCTCGACCCAGCATTACCCCCTGTAATTATTTCCAGTTTGCTCTAAGTTGGGAAACTTTAGATCCAGAGCGATGCTATCATTTTTTGAATTAGATATGTTTACTTTAACAAAATCGCATCCGCTGTTGAATTTAATATTGTCCGACATGGCGATATTTTGGAATGAATGCAAAATTGCAAAACTTCTAACTAGAATCAACAAAAATCGCCGATTGCTCCTTCTGACTGACAGCGCTCGGCGAATTTCTGATAATAAAATAAGGACATCCCTAGTATACAAACGATTATACGCGGATGTGCAAGACAATTTCAACGCAGTTCGCAATACGTTCACTCCACTTCGTTTGCGTATCGCACTTTTCCTTTCTACGGTGCAATATTTTAAATTTATTGCAGCAGAAGCGGGAATAAGGAAAAGCCGCTGGTAAAAGCAAGTAGTAAGCAGTGAAGCGTGGATGCACCTGGGCACCTGGCTACGCTACAGCTACTGCAAGGACGCTGAGTTGAGTGGCTTTCCAGATTTCAGAGTAGGCCAAAGTGGGATTAGACAAGAAATACCGAACATTGCATAAATATGTAAACTAGTAAAAATTTATCAAATTGAGTGTGCCAGTGTGTTCTCGATAATTCTCGCTGAGCCCAATTCGAAAACGAGTTGCGACTTTCGAACCCTTCACTCAATCCAACAGCTCTCGCAAACAATTCGAATGCTCTCTTGCTCCGAAATAATCGCGTTTTATATTTCACTTCCCCCTTTACGACACTATTCAGATATTTAGCGCCAAGGCGGCGCATTTTGAAATCTACCCTCATTCAATAAGTGGTACTATAAATGTTTTTATTTTGCAATTAGTTTTGTCAAAATTTGTATATGTATTTAGAAAAAATTCAGTTTGTGTATCTTCTTATATTTTTATAGCAATTTTCGTAAACGCAAGCAATCAAGCGCAACATTTCTCCCCATGGAGCACTCACTAAGTTCAGGAGGCTCGAACGGTTCCGGCGGCGATAGTGGAGGAGGGGGCAGCATATGTGATAGCGGTGGCGGCGGCAGAAGTAATATGCTTTGCAAGAATAGCAATGGCGTTTCGATGCATGGCAGCAATGGCTTGAACGCCGAAGTCAAGGAGATCTACCGGTGAGTGCCCAAGCTTGAAGTCGAAGTGGTTAGCAATCCATTTGTTCTTTATTTTGCTATTTTTTGTTGTCAGCGCTAATTTTAGTTAAATTTTATATTTCTTCAGACTTGCATTGTTGAGACATTTTGTGGCATTTTGAGACTATTTTTAGCCATACTTTCTGTCTTTTTGCAAAATGAAATGTCTTGCAGTTAAGCTGAGAAAACTTTAATCTTGCCCAGCACGTCGTACAATCATATTATTTTCTTGTTTGCACGGGGATCTGCATTTAAAATATACTCGCTTATCAAGTTCCAGCGTGCTTACCTTCAACGTATCCCGCTCACCCCGCTCTTATCAAACTACAGCACGGCTGTATTGTGTACAATGCACGTTTTTGTTGTTGTAATTTTGTTTACCGATTAATGAGCTGCTTATAATTGTTATATTCATTGTTTTCCTGACATGCTTAACGTGCATTCCACATTCGTGGCGTCTGTATTTATAAAAACATTCCGCTTGTGCAAATTTACAATAAAAAATGCTCTTAGCTGACTATTTAAAATGTTCGTTCAGAGCTGTCACAATAAAAACATAAAAACAACAATTATTTATCTGTTTTCTTTTCTCGCGAAATCTAAAAAATTCGTAAACAGCACAGTCATCTCATCTCTTTAGGTCTCCATCTCATATTTTATGCTTTCTAACAGTCTCGTCTCATTCTTCTCCGAACAGCTCCCTCTACATTGTGGCCAAGCAACTGGATGATGAGAAGAAGCAAATATCCAGTATTTCGCAGCTCTTCCAGCACGCGCTGGAGGAGAAGCGCGCTCAGTTGGTGCAACTGTGCAGGCAGATCATCTTCAAGGACTACCAGAGCATTGGCAAGAAGGCACGCGAGATTATGTGGCGCAAGGGCTATTACGAATTCATAGCATATGTGAAGAAGAATTGGAGCAAAGAATTAAAGGACTCTGCCCAGCAGTCGCAAGCGCAGGAGAATCTGCAGAAGCTGGAGCGCTTTCTCTGCGCCGGCATATCCAATTACAAGCGCATGGCTGCCAAAATGGAGGAAATATACGACTTAGACCTCAAATACCTCATCGACTTTAGCATCATTTCCGACGGTTATGTGCGTGTATTGGTGGATGAACGTGCGGGGGGAGATCGTGCTGATCGCAGTGGATCGCATGCAGTGGACAAGAGTCTGGAGGCTGTCTCCTTCGCGCTCGATACCATACACTCATCGCTGCTGAGTCTGGGCGACTTGCATCGCTACTTTCTGGACTTTCGCATTGACACGAAGCTGAAGATTTCCAAGCAGCAAGCGGCCAAATACTACTTCGAGGCCTTCAAGTTGAATCCAGCCATTGGCATGGCGCAAAACCAGTTAGGCACTCTGTACTACGGCCAAAATCACGACTTGGACTCCATCTACCATTACCTGTACTCATTGGTAAGCATCATACCCTTCGAGCTGAGTGAAAACAACGTCTGCAAGCTGTTCGCCACGCATGCCGAGTACTTGGAAAAGATGGACCCGGAGAAGATCGAATTCAGCCTGCAGGATTTCTACGCGCGCTTCTATCTCATCGTAGACATATTCTTCTTCGACAAGGAGGTGCCCGACTTCAATGCGCTATGCCACTGTGTGCTGGTGGACCTGCGCAAAATACTCTGCTCCAAGACGTTCTGCATCAACGAGTCGTGCATCTTCAAAATCGTCTCCATACTATTTTTCTGCTTGTCCAAGTTAAAAATGATAAATTCGCAGAAGGTTTACTCGTTAAATGCGTTTCTGGTTGCCGTCTGTTCGGACCTCATGGACGCTTGCATTGTGAACCTGGAGCAGACCATTCTCGCCAAAGCCACGCAGAATGAAGAATTCCATGTTCTGTACGCGGAGAAATTTGAGGAATTCGATATGACGGTGCGCAAGTCGCGTAACGAGTACAAAAACTGGCTGGCTACCATTGGCGAGGCCGATCGCAAGGAGAAGTGCTCCGCAAAGCCAGCATTGAAGGACTTCTCTTCCGATTCACGCGAGAGCCAACGATCACACGATGAGTTCATCATAAAAACGCAAGACAGCAGCGGTAAGAAAGCGCAGGAGTGCGCTGAAAAGAACGTCGATCCCATCTCGACGCGTTCCAGCGACGAGGCCAAGGAGAGTGACCTGAAGACGCCGCTCTCATGCAAGAGCAAGAAGCGCGGCCTAAAGCTACGCCGACGTCGCCGCAAGATGGCGCAGTCTGACGACAGCTCGTGCTACGACACCGAGAGTGAAATGGATACGGACTTCTCGACGGATGAGGAGGACTACACCGATTTGAGCTCGAATTTCGACACCGACTTCAGTGACATAGAACCGGAGCACTTGGGCGAGAAACACGAGGAGCAGCAGGAGGGCTGTAAGTGCGACAATGTTGAGCCGAAAGTGAACTCTTCGAATTCAATGCAACTTCTGACAGTAAAGTGCATTAAAAACGCCAAAAATTCGGAGGCTCTCAAGCAGCCCCCCAACCCCAATCTGCGCCGTCTATCGGCAGGCGCTTCCAAGGAGAGTCTCAGCTCCAATGAGTGCGTGGGACCCACGTTCTCCGACAATGAGGACATCGTCATCGAGGAGGAAAACATTATCTACCCGGAAGTGCAGGATCAGCCACAACCGAAGCAGCCAGCACGTGTCAGTTCCCAGGAGATTGACTCGGAGGAACTGTTGCGCAGTTTCGAGGTGTTGCATTTGAATGGCAGCGGTACTCTCAACTTTAAATGCACAGACTTGGAGGATGCTGGTATCACTGAGCCGGTGCAGTCGGCGCAAGTTGCCGAAGTCGCCATTTTGCCGCCAGGTGAGCCGCCGAAAAAACTCGTCTATCGCAACAAATACGCCAAAATCAATCCGAACATCGTCGTGGACTTCGCACAACACGAGCCGACAATGCGCGCGCTAAAGATGCTCTTCGACTGGCTGCGCATCAATCACGAAATACTCTTCGGCTGCTACCACTCCAACCCAGAGTTCATACACAAGATAATGAAGCTGCTCAACTACTGTAACATCGACATTTTCACGCGCAAGGTGTTCTTTGAGCGCGAGTTCCTGCTTACGCCGCACGTGCGTTCTACACTCGGCGAGCTGTTCGACGTGCGCACCAATGTGCCACTCTCGGAGGACTTCGTCTTCAAGAGCTTTGACATCTTTCAGAGCACCCAGATCACGCTCGACTGGGAGGCGACCATACGCGATCGGGTGACGTCCGAGGAGGAGTGCATTTTGCGCATCTTCAAAATGGTGGACTTTGGCTTTTTCATATGCAAACAGAAAAAGTTTAATTATCGCTTCTGCGTGAAGGCGCGTCGTTTCACCGAGAACGTGAAGAAGAAGCGCGAAGAGAAGAAGTCTTCATCACGACGTCGTGAGAGGCGTACGGCCAAAAATGCGGCACGCAAACGCGCTGAGGGACGCACACGGCGCTACTCCGACCGCAAGAATGGCATTGTGCGCAAAAGCTACACCAGCAACGAGGAGAAGGACACTGTCGAGGAGTGCAAGAAGCTGCCGCGCAAAGGTTACCTGCGCAATCGCAATACGGAGAAGGCGATGGCAGGTGCTTCCGGTGCCGGTGGCACTTCCGCTTCCACCACAACCACCAACAGTGCCGTCTGCGAGAAGTTGCTGTTGCAGTCGAGCAGCGGCGCGGACGAGGAACGTTCCGAGGCCATGTCGAAGAAGTGCGAGATCATGGGTAAATTGTGGCTGAAGAACGAAGTGGAAACACTGGAAGAAGAGGTGCGTGTTCAATTAAATTAAATGACATGTATTTTCTCATTTTACTACTTAAAATTTCAGCTACGCAAGAATCCCTTGCAGATTATTATGACACCCTTCATTGTGGTCGACGCCAAAGCACTAACCGAGTACAATGGCATCGTCAAGAATTTGGTGAAAAGCAAGAAGTTCATTGTGCTCATACCGAATGCGGGTAAGGGTCAGATTGGTGATTGTGACCGCTATTTTCATTAATCCTTTTCGTATATCTTTCTCTGGTGCAGTTTTCAACGAATTGGATGATCTGAAGAAGCGCAGCGAGAACGCACGTAATGTTATACGCTGGCTGGAGCAGGAATTCAAGCATGGCAATCGCCACATGCGCGCACAGCGTGACAATGAGCATTTGGCGCTCTCGCTGCTGAAGATTCCCAGGAAGCTAGGTAAGTTCACCTGAGTTAAGCAGAAACGGGCGTGGCATAATTTCCAAAAAAATTTACACTTTTAAATTTTGAGTTAACTTTGCTACGAATTGGATCGGATCTTCCAACCTAAATATCTCTCTCTTTTTATTCCTGTGATAGATCGCGAGGCCACAGTTTTCCTGCAGATAGCGCGTTTCTGTAATCATTTGGTCGCCAATCACTCGGATCCCAATTCGACGGAATTCCACTCGAACGTGGTCACCTATTTGTCCGGCGATTCGCTGTACGAAAAGCAACGCCAACAGATAAATTTCAGTTTTACCGGCATTCTGGACTCCATACCTGTACGTCACGATCAAATTGCAAATTTCTATGCGAAATTCAAGGCAAACAAAAAATGAAGCGTGCCGTGGCGCAGGAGCAGCGCCCGCCAGGAGCGTCGTGTGTGAAATTCCCCCGATGATGAACAACTGAAGACCACAATCACAAAACAACAACAGCAAAAACAACATAAAACAGCAAAGCAACATATTGGTTGCTATTGCTTGCTACTTGCAGAAGCACCAGCAGCAGCGGCAGCAGCAAAAAACATAAAAACAACATGTTCTGAATGGTATGGGTTTGAACTGAGCTACAAAAAAACGGGCAATTAGAATCGGCGGCGGCGGCGGCGGCGGCGACAACGACGGCAGTAGCAAGTGAGAGCAGCATTATTTGTGCAAAATTCTAAAGCAACAACAGCTACAACAACAACTTTAAAAAAACCATTAACATTTTTTTCTTCTAAAACCCCCTACGGAAAGGGTACACGCTACACACAGCAGCAACAATAAAACAGCGCAGAGTATAGCAACGTACCGCCGCTTTCGTTAGTCACATACAAACATACAACCCCTCCAACACCAACTCTCTGCCTCTCTCGTAACAAAGTTCGCGCGCAAGCGCTGCTGCGCGAGAGTCGAGATCCGGCGTGTCAGCGAGCGAGCTAACGGCTGGTTTAGGCTGTCGGCAAGTTTGTGCGTTTGCGTGTGTGTTGTTGTTTGTGCGCCCATTTTAGGAGTATGCCTAGGCCCTAGGAGTACGCAATGTGTGTGCGTGTTGCGTTCGTTTTGTCTACTCGTAGAAGTTTTGCTAATTTGCTCGAAAATCGCCGACCGCGGAATTTCTTATAGTTTTCTCGTGAAAATCAAAAAGCAAAAAAATTGGTTTAGAGCGTGTGCGTGTGGTGGGGGCGTGTCATAGAGCAACACTCGACAATGACAACAAACCGCTGTTGTAATGAGAAATAACCACCACAACAGTAACACGCTTTTAATGCTTAAAAAACAAAGTTCTTATAAAAAATTGACTAATTCATTTTTAAATATTTAAATTCTTTAATTTTAAAAACAATAAAAAAATATAACATTAAATATTAAAACATTAATTCTGCATATTAACATTTCATCAACTTGTAAAGAAAGCTTCAAATATGTTCAGAGCTCTGAGTTTGTAGGCTCGCCAGACCTTGCAAGTTTAAGTTGCCGCCTATGCAAGCGCAGCCCGTTGAACTGTATAATCGATGTAGTTTTTTGGTAATTGTTTTTGAGCGCCGCTCAATAATTGTAGCTAGCGGCAGCGCCAAGCTTTTACAATTTGCCAGCTTTCACGTGCGGAGGCTACTGCTTAAAGCTTTGAATGCTTTTTTGAATGTTGCAGAACATTTCAGTCTAGGTTTTCCCTTCTCGTATCCCTTGCTTTACTTTCCGCTCTCTATTTTGTGCTACCCAGGAGCTTTTTTTTATTTTAACTACCTTTACCTTTCGTATACGCTGTAATGAGTGCTAGTCTTCTCGAGCGTGAAAGCCGCGAAAGCACTCGCCCAGCATGACGAAAAATTATGAAAAGCCATTCTTCCCACCCCCTCTTGACTGCATTTGCTTCTCCCAACACAGTTCCCAATGAGCACTTTAAAAAAAAACGACAAAAAAGAGACTGCTGGGGAGTGAACGTTTTCATTGCAATGAAAATGCATTTGATATCCTTGCAAAATTCTTCAGTTTCTTTTTAATGCTGCAACATTTTTAAAACTTTTGTTTGCAAAAATTAAAAAACATATAAATAACATATGAGATATGCAACATTATAATAGTAAACTATAACCGCATAAACTATTCAAAAATAAATATATAAAAAACGCTCGTCGAGTCTGTAAATTGCTGTATAGATTTGTATTTTAAGCTATTTTAATAAAATTTTACTAAATTCAAGTTACAGCGTCCACATAAATTCGCCATAGACCTTAGCTGTGTCTTTTGTTCTTGTAACTTATACAAATTTTCAGCATATTTGTAAGCAATTTAAAAAATGTAATGTTTTTTTTAACAAAAATTTAATAAAGCTCGACAGCACCAAAAAAAATCTATTTTATTTCAATGAATTTATTGTTGTGGAGTTAGTCCAAGGCGGCAAAAACGTCAGCGAGTGAATATATGTAGCTCCTTCTCTGCTATCTGTGAGTCTGGGGAGGGATTTTGAAAGTTTGGCGCCACTTGAAAAATAGCCAAATCATATGTGAAGCATATTTGAAAAAGCTACAAATAATAAATAATAGCTTTTATCCGTTTTTATTAAACATTTTCTGAAATAAACTGATTGTAATAAATGATTTGCATATATTATTAATTGAGATATAGCAGCCTTTTATTAATTACAAACTGATTTTAAGTAAATTTTACTCATTTTATTAAGAATGAGTCAAACTTAAAAACGTTTTTGCTCGAAATACCATCACTAGGATGGTTTAAATATCATTGTTTACCCGATTCGCTGTATAGACTAAAAAAAATTCTCAAAAATGATTCACGTCGTCTCGATTTGCGTCACTCTCTTCCGCTCCAAAGTTGACGTCATGCTAACTTACATGACTTCTTTTTTGATTTGTTCCGCCACTTTTCAAAACAATTTACCACTTAAATCGATGCTTTACTGTAGCACAAGGTGCTACACATCTCAGCACCTCAGTGTGGAACAGTGTTGTCAACTATTCAACAATGAAGAAAACAACATTCATTTTATTATTTTCTTTTTTGCAATATTTATTCAATACTTTGCTTGCAAATAAATTATTTCTTCCAATACTTTTATTTCATTAAATTGTTTGCTAATTTTCCACATATACACATAATTCTCTTAAATATTTGAATTTTAATTTTAGCTTCTTTTTTGCACATTTTATTTGGTTTGCTTTGTAAATAAGTTGTCAGCATGAATTATCAAAATTTCACAAAATATTTTTGTGAAAGTTCGAATTTTACAAAATGTTCTAATGTAACGGTTCACACAATTTTGGTTTGTCATTGAAAGGGAAGGTTATTTGAGGGTGGCGACAAGCACTATGCAATTGTTTTCATCAAAATTTTCTTTTCATTTTATTCATATCAATCTGTAAGTTTCACATTGCACTCTCGTTCGAAATCGATTTGAGTGCAAATTCAATTTGAATCGCTCCAAATTTCAACTTCGATCGAAGGTGAATTGTAGAACATGTTTGATTATCAGGCAAATATATATATTTTATTATGGTCTATATGTGTATGTATGTATGTAAGTTGCATAAATGTGTGTGTATGTATGTAAGTGTATAGCGTATATATTAAATATATGTGAAATTTCTATATAAGCGTGTTCTATGGATTATCGTGCTAGTTTAACGTTCTTTTGGTTCACTTTTAATTCTTTTACTTTTGCTTTCAGTTTAAGCTTGATGGTCGTTTTTCTAAGAGCCGAACAAAATGCTGATTTGTATGTGTTTACGAATGCTGCGCAAAAGTTTGTTTTAAAAATATCTTTTTATTAAAATGCTTTCAAATAAAATGTTGCAAAAATTTAACTCCTCACAATTTTACGATTTAAAGTGCACACTCAAGAGAATTTCCTTCATATTCCAACAACAAATCAAAACAAAAGCATAAATTCTCTTTATAAATTACAGACACAGAGTGCTCTTTATTTGTGAAAATATAATATAAATATGGGCTTTTAAATAAGAATTAGGCATACAAAAGAGCAAGCAATAAAAGCGTAATTACAAAAAGTTAAATGTGCATAAAAATAAGACAACGCGGCACACACAAACAAATAAAAAACTTAAAAACAAAAGTAATTTCTAAAAAAAACCTTAATAAATAGCACAGAGTTAAAATTAAATAATTAAATTTTACAATTTTACAAGTTCACAATACACATGGAAAATATATATTTAAAATAAAAACAATACTTTTTCGAAAATGAGATTACGCTGTGTTACAAAGTATAAAAAGCAACTTCAAGAATGTTAAAACAAAAGCTAAACGTAGAGAGAGACTAAATTACAAGAGAAATTTGATTATCAAAATTATAAGTAACACTAGACAACAAAATTGAATTTTATTCTGCAGCTGTCATAATTTCATGCTATACATTTAAATCGAGCGCAGTCAAATTTAACAACTTTAAAGTTTAAGCTGAATTTTTGCTGAAGTGAAGCATGATAAAAAAATTTTATAAAAAAATCGAAATTAGTGCAACCACTAATTCTACATAATAATTCACTAGACACGTGATTCGGAAAGAAATGTGAAAAAAATACGTTTAAAGAACTGTTGCATAGTTCAGAGCTTATACTATAACTATAAATATAAGCCTGAAACTATGCAACGATTTCTTTAGGTTCATGCGTTTTAGACGTACATCATTTTTGACAGCTTGTAGCTAGTTTGAAAAATAATTTAAAGTGCAACATTTTTGAAAAAATTTATGCGAATTCAAAAAATTTCAGTAGGAGTTATTGATAGCGTACTCGAGTTATATAAAAGTATTATAAATTATGACATTTGCAGAAAAATAAACTATCATTGTTGACTAGTGTATAAACAATAGAGAAAACAAAATCGAAGGACGCAATTTTGTAGAAATATTTTTGCTTAAAATCGTGTAATGCTTAGCAAGAATTAAAAAGAAACATTCCTTGAATTTGCACACAAAAAGGAAAGTGCACCAATACACGCACACTCAGCTTATAATACACACAAAATCGAAAGCGACTTGCGCCTAAAGCGCTGCTAACATTTCTATACAAAGCGGCAGAGTTTCACTACATAAAAATAGACAATAAAATTGCATATTAAAAATAAAACAAAATCAGTTTAAAACATGAACGTGGCTAACTTCGAGTTGCAGCAAAATTTGGCTAAAACAAATTGTGGGCCTGCCTGACGGGGGGCTCCACTGCCGCTCTGCCGCATTTCTAACTTAGTCTAACCATCATTTACTTCCTTCGTGCACTTAAAACTACACAGCAGCAGATGCTTAGATGACGCCCGAGACGGCCTTCTCGTAGGGCGTGCCCAGAGTGTCGCGCCGTCTGGGCAGCGTGCCGCTTGCGGTCAGCGGCGCCGACTCCGGACAGCCGAGGCTGCTTAAAAGCTCTACCAAAGCGGTTGTCTCTTCGACACTGTAGTGCGGCGGCGGTATGCCGCCATTGGCCGCTGCAGAGGCGGCGGCGGCTGCTTGTGATGTGATTGTTGCTGTTGCGGTTGAGGTCGAGTTGCTGATTGAGTTTGTGTGCTTCGCCGAGGCGCACGATGAAGTCGAACTGGTGTTGCTGGCGCTGCTCGAATTCGTGTTGGTGTTAGTTGCCGCCGCATTGCAGGCGGCGGCTGCAACCGCGGCTGCTTTAAGGGATTTGGCGGTGGCCAGTGACTGTGCGGCGCGCGCATAGGCCAGACAAGTGCGGCCCTCGTGGTCGGTGTGCTTGATATTGGCGCCATTCTGCAAAGGAAGAAGACAGATATGACAATTTTGCAGGCAATGCTACGCTCCTTCCTCTTTCCGAACTTACCCAAATCAAGAGCTGCGCTATGGCCAAATTGCCAATGGCACAGGCCCACAGAAGCGGCGTGCGTACATCACGCGCGCTCACATTCGCATTGGTGACTTCACTGGTGGCGGTGGCCAGAAGTTGCACAATGGATTTCATGTCCGATCTGTAAGGCAGAAAATGAGATAACGTTAATAAACAAGATAGTGATAGCCAATGAGAGGAGCAAGAAGAAAAGAAGAGAAAAGCACTGAGCAGCGAGAAAATACCAACCTGATGACCGCTTCAATTAATTGCTGTCCCGGCGTGGCGGCATTCGCATTGGAATTGCACGATGCCAAGAATTCCTTAGCCTCATACTTGCTGCGTATCCACGCCTCCTTCTCCTCGCGCGTGGAATTCGGCTTTGGTTTGTTGCGTTGGCGCGTGTTGCACTCCCAAACGGAGTTGGCCAGGCTGTTGCCAATGGCAAGCATTACACTCAGATGACCAGCACTGCAAGCACAAGGAACAAATGTTTGTAAGAGGCGGAAATATAAGAATACAAGTTGCTTTACTTACGGCCAATCGTCCAGGCCCAAGGAGCGCACCTTCGAGATGTGAGAGCCCAAATTGCGATGTATGCCGGAGCATTCAATGCACATGAGCACGCCCAAGTTGAGACTGGCCCATTCGGGATCTAAGAGTTGTGAGAGAGAGAGAGGGGGAATATGAGTGATCGGTAATATATTGTAGTATGCAGATGTCTGAAGATTATCGTACTATTGCAAAAAAATAAGCTATTTTACAACATGTGAACTTTTGGATCGGAATACGAGGATCTGATCTCATATCATATAAATAAATATGTATATAAATTATGGCAGTTGCAAAACAAAGGCAAACTTTCTGCATAGCTTCATACAAGAACAGTGTCCTTTGGGGCATACTTACTTGGCGCATCGCAGTCCACGCAGTAGCCGTTGCCGGGCACGCGCGTCCGTATCGTCACCATCGCCGCCAGCTCACTGCTGGTGGCCGCCTTCGTCTTGCTGCTTTCAATGCCCTGCAGGCTCTTGAAGATCTCCTGCTCGATTGCGGCTACCCATTCGTCGCGCTCTTCCGAGTTGGCTGCCTCGAAGTGCCACTGCTTCAGATCCAACGACACAATGTAGAACTCGTAGCCGTCCGAGTCGTCCATCTCGTTCGACTTGACACTGCTGCTTTTCATGCGGCGATGCCGCTTCTTCACGTTCGGCGTCTGCGCCTCTAGCTTGTTGGCCGCGTTTACCGCGAGCAGCTCGCGCTGCTGCTGCGAGTCGCTGGCGATGAACGTCTGCGAATTGGAATTGGACATGGCAATGCCCTCGTCACCGCTCGTCTGCTGCGACGAATTCGATTTGACAGGCTCGCGCAGCGTGTCAAAGGCTGTGAGTAAAACTTTCTCGGTCAGCTTCTTGTTATCTTTGGCAAGCGACAGGCAGCCGATGCCCTCGCTGAGGCCGTTCGGCTGGCCCTTACCGTTGGAGAGCATCGACGAGGTGAGCGCGCTGTTCGTGATGATCGACTTGGAGCCGCGCGGCTTCTGGCCCGGCACCTTCACCGTCACGTACTGCAGCGGTATCTCCTTGCCGTGCACGTCGTCCATGTAGTCGTGCAGCGAGGGGTGGTACGTCAGCCGCCCGTCGTCGCACAGTGTCACGTACTTCTTTTTCCACTCCTTGTTCAGCGACTTGCTCGAGCGCTTGTAGAGATAGCCCTGCTTGATCGGTATCGAGCGGCCGCTGCCCAATTCGCCGTTCTTCAGCTCCTTGTCGCCCTTCTTCGAGGAGGACTGCATGAAGAGATTCGAGCGGCGTCGACTCTTGCGACTCGT
The DNA here is from genome assembly GCA_963457695.1 of Neria commutata. NCBI lineage: Eukaryota > Metazoa > Arthropoda > Insecta > Diptera > Micropezidae > Neria > Neria commutata. The sequence goes on from OY735246.1 coordinate 50,675,778, forward strand.
TGTGGGCGTGGAGGTGGGCGTAGGCAGATCCTTGCCGCCACCACCACCGCCGCTGCCACTATTGTCTTTGGACTCTCTGAGCGGCACCAGCGAGAGCGGCGCCAGGCTCTCCGTCGAGGGAGGCTGCAGCATATTGGTTTGTTGTTGCTGCAGTGAGTGTGTCTGCGATTGTTGTCCCGGCTGGAACTTGGTGATGTTGTTATTCTCATTAGTGATGGTCAGATCGCGCTGCTGCTCTCTCTGCTGATGTTGTTGCTGCTGTTGCTGCTGCTGCCACACCTTCTGATTGGGCGGCAGACTGTGCTGCTGCTCGCCGTGCACGAAATCCGCGCTCATGCGCATCGGTATGTGATGCGACGACGTAGAGAGCACGTGATTCCGATGCGGCAACGTCAGATTGCCCGTGGAGCTTGCAGCCTGCACGGAAGGCGTCGAGCCGGAGAAGCCGTTGGCGTTAGTGCTCACCGCGCCGCCGTGATTGTTCGAATTTGAGTTGTGGTGATACGAGGCGATGCCGAGGCGCGTGCCTTGAGGCGTGGTAGGGCGCGAGGAAACGCTTGGAGGTAGCGGTAACCGCTGTTGTAATATCTTCTGACAAGCTACGGAGCAGCACATAAGTGGAGAGGAAGAGATAAAAGAGGAAGAACATGAGTGTTGTGTCTGTACTATGAAAGAGAGGGAAGCTTTGATGGAACTGCTTTAAAAGGCTTGAAAAACAAGCTAAGAGAAGAGTGCCGAGTCAAATAAGAACTAATTAAATTTGAAAAAATGGATTTATGAAATGATTCCATGTTGGTAGTGATACCATTTCTGTATTATGGGTGCCACTAGAAAGAGCTTCCACAGTGCCGACAAGAGAAGTTGTCGGATTTCGTACTCACCATCCTGAAAAACGCGTTCCACGTTCAAGCCATATGTGGCACACGTCTCATAGTAGGAGCAACGCTTCAAATCATTCGCTAATTTGCGCGCTCTTGAGTCATCAATGACGCGGGGATTACGTTCGCTTATGGCATCTGTGGAAGGAAAGGGAAAAGAGATTTTGGCATATTAGAATTGTTGTTGTGATATGAGTAACTTTAACTTTAGCCCTGACAAGTAGGAGCAAGGTTTAAAATTCCAAGGGAGATTGAATGGGTAAGGCAACGAAGGTTGGCTCAAAAGGCCGCGCATAGACTCTGTTGGGTCCTTAGCGATAAGAGATGTCGATCCGTTTAAGAGTGCGGAAAGCAGTGATCTGTTAGAATATGTAAGATGCTAGTGAACTTTAGTAGAGAGCTGATAACCTTTATGAGATGAGATAATTCAATTCTTGAATTTCGGAGCAATTTTTTGTTTCGATATTTAAAAGGGAAAATATAAAATGTTCAGCGTTTTTCTGAAATCGGGAAAAATGTGTAGGTATATATTTTAGAAATGCATTAAATGCTAAGCAAATAAGACAACTTCCCAAAAAATGCCCTGATCTCATCAGCTTTTTATTCTATTCTATATTTTGTTTGAGTTACAAAAATTACGCAATCTCGTATTTAAAACTTTCGTTTTGGTATTGAGAAATTACTTACAAAAAAAATTATATCAACTTTGCATACACCAAATGATGGACTTACCTTGTGTGCCAACCAATATCATGGGTATTTCCTGGCCATTGCGAAAATGCGCCATTTTGGTATAATAATTATAGACCGTATTAAAACTGGCTTCGTTCTCCAGACTAAATACAAAGATTACAGCATCCACCCAGGCGGCAAACTGTAAATAAAAGCAAAAAAAAAAATAAAACATCAAAAAAGGCCACTTGGGAAGAGTAGTTCACAAAAAGCGAGATTAAGATGGGGTAAATAGAAATAAAATAATAAACAACAACAATGAGAAACAAAACAAAACACAAAAACGCGAGCGAAGGAAATGTCAGTACATACATACATATGTGAAATAAACAAGTCCTTGAGCCTTGACTTTGCACGCCTGTAGTTAAGGTTAAGTAACTAAGGTAAACAAATCTACATGAGTACATGCAGAGTTGAATTTCTTATGTGTGCTTGTTGTTGTTGTTGTTGTATGTAGCTGCTGCTCGTGTTGCTAGCCACCAACTGTGATTTGAGTGGGCAAGGCGGAAGTAATGCAACTCGAAAGCGATTGTCTTACTTACACTTAATGAAGCATAGTTTTAGGGGGTTGAACCCTTTGCCTTTGCGGTTTACAAGGTACGATGAAAATGGCTTTTGTGTGCATTGTTGTTGTTGTTTTTCGTGCTTGTAAGAATTTTTAAATGCACTTTTTCGTTATTAAGCGACGCTTGTAAAAAAGGATAATGAACTTTTGCTTGCACTTGGAAGCGCACATATACACATTCACACACACACACTCGCGCGCTCAGAGGTAGGCAAGCAGCAAAGGCAGCCTATACGAAGTGAGAACTGCAGCGAGAGCCATGCACACTGCGCAGGATTATAAAATATAGCAGAGTCGATAAAGCTATGCAACAACGACAGCAGTAGGAGCAGCAGTAGCAGCAGCAGAGGAAGAGTTTTTAGCGTGGAGTGGTATGAGGCAGCGTCGAGGGCGTATGAGAAGTGCACTTAAGATTTTTGATAGTTCTGTTTTATTTAGCTTACCTAAATTGTGGCAAATTGTCAGGCTAAATTTGTAAAATTTTTGTATCTAAACATCAAGAATATTTCAGAGCTTGAACACACTCACACAGCGATACAGAAAAAAAACTTGCGCGTTTGTGTCCAAACACAAGCGTCTACGTTGCCAGCTAGCGTAGCACTGTTCGGCATGCCGCACAGCCGGCAACATCCTGCAGAAATCACAGAAGCTTCATGGCAGCGCAGTAATAAAAACGCTGGCGAGAGAACACACAAACAAATTTGTATAGCTTGGCGCGGCAGGCAGGCGGCAAGCAAAAAAAAAACTCCAAATACACACAAACACATATATGCACACACACACAAATAAAACGTTGTATGGTAATGATGTCCTCGAGCGACTGAGTGGCGACATGAGTGATGAATGTGGTTGTGTTAGTGCTGCCGCCAGTCTGGCGGTGGGGGTGCTTGTGCAGCCGATAGAGTGGGTGACGGTGATGGTGGCGTTGGTCTTGTTGGTGGTGCTTTGCTCTCAAGGATATGGATAGCTTTGTTTTTCAGCGAGCGGCAGCGGCACGCATACAACCAGTCTAACTATCTCTGCACACCCCATTTTTTTAAAGTAAGTAGTACACTTGCAGAAAAATCGATTGTATAAAAAATGCAAATTAGATGTAATTATTTAATTTTTACTAAAGAAAAAACAATCAACAGTAGTAGTCATTTTACAAAAATATATCAACGCTACATGCAGAGTCTTTCATTTTCGTAATTATGTATAAGTAATATGCAGATTTAGTTCCGAAAAATTTTAAAAAGGACGCGAAATTAAAAGTAAAAATTTATGCAGACAAAAGCGATTTTCAAATACCCACTTCGTGGAGCTGCTGCATCCAAAGAATGGGAGTTAATGTGTGGCAATGTTCATTATGATTAAAATTTTCTATATCATATCGACTTTCATTTGGCTTTGTAATCGCTTTCGTAAAAATGTTAGAGCAGTTTATATTGGGGTAGGATTATAATTTCAAAAAATATATTGATTGATTGATTGGTTGGTTGATTGATTGAAAATGGTGAAAATGGTGAAAATGGTGGTTTTAGTTTCGAATCTAATATATGTATAACACGATCTCAGAGTCAATTTATTCTGGAAATTACAAGAATAAGGAAGTCTATCAAATGCTTTTTTCATAGAATTACTGAATTTCTTCTAAGTACCTACTCTTATAAATAAAATACTGAATTATTTTTTGCCGTGTATTTTGAGCATGTGGCAATGGTAAATTTGCGTTCCCATATAAATCAGCATATCAAATAGAACATATATGTAAATTTCAGAAATATGCAAACGAAAATGCAATGGAGACTATGAAAGAAATGTGACGATGCTTGAATGGAAGCACAATTTAGCTGTGAGAAAAGCAAAGCTAGCCAGGCGCAGATTAACCCTCGCAACTATTTTGAAAAGGATAAAATCTCGACATTTTCGAAGGCATAACGACATAATCAGTGGCATGAAGCGAATGCAGTTCGCAGCTAACTTCACGCATAACGATGGCTGGAACTTAGGACATGCACGCGACACACGCCGACAACCGCCAACATATGCAGTTGAATGGGGAGGGGGAGGTGCAAGGGCAGTGTTGCCAACTGCTGCCATTCATGTGAAATGTCTCAAGTGCACGTGCCAGCGTCGGCATGGGCATGACCAAAGAAAGGGTCGTCGGTGAGTGGGTCGGCAAGTGTGCTCAGGGTTTGGAAAGGAAGCTGGGAAGGAAAGAAAGGCAGGGGAAGGCTGTTGTCGAGCGCGCAGAATACTCGTATGGCAAGCAAGCAGCCAAGTGGGTGAAATGAGGTGGTTTGAGCTGAGCTGGGCTGCAACCGGCACTGATTGCATAATGCCCTATGTGTGTTTTTCTGCGTGTGTGTGTGTGTCCCGAAGGCTATGCGCTGCAGTTGTAGCAAGCATTCAAGGTTGCCTCTCCATGCCTGCCTGCTTGACATTTTTGCTCACTCATGACTGCGGCCATACTTGGCCATTTTGAAGCGTGAAATCACTGTACGTCAGCATTCGTGCAGGATATCAAGGATGCTGCTGCTGTTGTTGTTGTTTTTGGCTGCAGTTTAAAACGCCTGCAGGCATAATGCACTTTTGCTTGACAAGCATGCAAGTCTGCTTGTGGCAGCGACAGTCGAAGATGGCAGTTACATTTGCTATGCACCTAAGAAGCTGGTTTAGTTGTTGTCATATTGCTGTACGAGAAGTGCCTCTAGTGTGACCTTTTTTTTAGTAGCAAACAAGCTGCAAATTGCTTGTGACGCAACACACAAAAGGCGGCAGTTGTTGGTAGTGCAAGCCTGACAAGCATCGCATTAGTTGTTGGCCACAAGCGGAGCGCAAGACGCCAGAGTGTTTGAGGAAGTTGTTCACAAGTATGCGCCTACTTGCGTTGAGTTGCTAAGAAGAGCGAGAAGAAGATGCTCTCTGCTATGCGAAAATGTTTATCAAAGGACTTCATCATTGCATGCAGTCATCATTTTGTGCAGCGTACTTCAGCTGGAAGCATGGACTTGATGTTCGAGGACACTCTATGAAATTCTCTCGGTTGATATTGAACCAATGATCCGGGCACATGCACAAAATAAAGGTCAGGACAACAGCATTTCACAGATAAAGCTCGCTATTTCAAACAAGCTCTTGGAACTCGATCGCTCAAGTTGAAGATTCCTGTTTCAATTATTGATCAGATCGATAGGCAAAGAATACTAATTACTTGTTCAAATACATATGTTTTTTTGAACTGCATCTTATCACTTCCATTAGCCGCTTTTTAAAAATCCGTTAAATTCCAAATCGATATTTTTACAATTAACGGATCTGTGCAAATATGCGAAAATCGCTCTTTTTAAAATATGCTCGTTTGCCATATCAATATTGATATTACATGCGCTTATAATAAATGCATGCGATATAATCGTTTAATGCTGCCGTCCGGGATTACGTGTAAAATCAATAATGGCAACCAAAGCAGGGCACGCGCCTGATAGCGTCTGCAAAAAAGTACAATACGATAACAGCAAAAATAAAAAAAAACTGTATTGAGAATGCAAGCGTTTGAATTTAGTAAGCGGCATTACAAAAATATAATCCGCACTTTCGCGACTTGCCCTTTTTAAGAGTTGAAAGCCGGGTTAGGCTGCCGCTGCTCAAACAAATCAAATGCAGCGCAATTAACGCGGCGCCTGTCAAATCTGCAAGCTGCCAAATATTGATACAGGCCAGCAGCGAGGAGAAATTGGCACAAAAACGCTGCTGGGCACTTTCTCATTTTTTTTCATTTGGATTTTAGAAAATGGCAAAATTTTAACAAAGCATTTGCATGGCTCGCCGGTTGAGCAGTTGCACTGCTGGCTTTAATCATTATGCGCAAATACCCCGCCGTTTAAACAGTAACGCACGCTCTCTGCAAAAAATACATACATATTTTCCCAATTGAAAAACCTAAAAAATGCAATTGTGTGTGTATGCGTGTGTGTGTGTTTGTGTAAAGTGCAGTGCAAATACGAAATTGCGCGGGCTCAAGGGTTGCTACTGGCTTAAATACCTTTAAATACCTTTTTTTTATATGCCGCCTAAAAGCAGACAAGGCAAAGAGGGTTGACAGCTTTGCAAGTGTGCGTGTTTCTGTGTGTGTGTGTGACCTCAACCAAAGTGTATGCCTTGCAAATGTTAAGCGCCGCTGCTGAAGAAGGCCGCGATTGATGGAATCGATCGTTCAGCTTGGCATTACTACACGCGCCCGCTACTTTATTGTAGGGTAGACGAGGGCAAGCATGAAATGTGTGTGGTTTCCTTTCGCATTGGCAGTGCCACCGCCGACTCTCGTGGCACTTAAGCCGATAGTGCAATTGCATGTCAAGTTGTTGACATTTTCAGGGTGTTAGGTTCAAGCCGCTTTCGCGGTATTTGGAACACTTTTGCGGGGGGATCCCGGCACTAATGCATAATTAGTACCTATTTAGGTGAATAGTGTCAAAGAGGGTAACTTGCTTGACTTAAATATGCGCTATAGAAATTTTTTGCTTGTAATTTTGTGACGATATTAAATTTGATTTGTTTGCTTATGTATAGCTTATCCCTCAAAGATTTTGCATTTTTTTTCTTCTTGATTGGTCTATAACAACGCGATACCGTGTTACGACTTAATTATATTCCAAAGATTATAATAGAACTCAAAGACAACATTCTAGTCGAAATGGTGGATATATTATCCGAGAGCTCTCCTTTGTCTCACAAATAACGGCGGCCATTTAATCGATATTGGTTTCGGAAACTTTTTGAGATAAATTGTAAATGTATATAAAACAAAACACAACTTTCAAAATCTATTGAGAACTGTCAGAGTATATCAAAAGTTTCATTGACCATATTGAGATGGCGTAACCTGTATTTTGTACAAAACCATTTTCTGAACTAACATTTGAGCCATGATAAAAAGACAGCAAGTACGTTCCAAAAAGATGCCCACAACCTCTGCAGCCTTCTGCCAGCTACATGCTTATATTGATACCCTTAAATAAGGGTTGGAATTTGACAAATGTAAATGAAGCATTAGCAAAGTGTCACTGTTTCTATGTCTAAAACTTTTTCAAGTATTCGCAAACGAATTTAAATATTAAAAAGGTGTTTATTATACTATACTGAACATCTTTTATGAGAAAATGCGAAGTTTGGAAAATTCAACTTAAAAGCAAAAAAGTTCTTAATAATTCCTACTGCTTTCAAAGTTGTGTTCAAACAAAAATCCTACGTCGCTCGTGCGCGTTAATTTTGAAGAAGTTTCCATGCTTTCAAGGATCAAAGATTTAATTATAAAATGCCTTTTTTTGCTATCGTTTCAGTCATGACAAGTACACAAGCTCTCACATATAAACATGTCCACCTACAGGCCAAACACGTGCAAACTTAATTCTGTATTTTTGCTCAAGTCAAATATAAACACATAATAAGTAATCCGATTTTGTGCCACATTTTGAGGCACGTTTCACAGCTCTTACCAATATTATACACTCACTTGCGCCGTTTAAAAAAAAACACAAATAAAAATAGACAGACAGACATATTTACAAAGAGCACTCATTGTGAGCTATTCCAACAAGTATTTGTATGGCTTATTTTTGGTGTAGTGTTGTCAACTAAAAAATTCTTGCTTGTGCTTATTTTCTAAGCAGACAGAGGCACTCGGTTGAAGGGGCTTTAAGAGTAAAAGTTGCTGCAGCAGAAGCAACCGAATTCCCGTTCCTCATAAACAGCCAACGTAAAAAAAAGCTGCTCCTTCCAACGAATATCTTGGCTACGTTTCTGCATCAGTTTGTTTACTATTATTTCTTCTTCTAGGAGCTTAGGTACCCGCATTTAGTCTCAGATGTGTCTGTGCTTACTTTCAGCTATTCTTCGTATGGATTAATGTCGAAAACATGTCCTTTGCTCATAGCACATTACGTGCATGTTTACGTGTACATTAACGTAAGTTGTGCCTTTCGCTACGCAAGCGTGTAGGAGGCGAGCTTATAAAGCAAGAAAAGATAGTAGGCAGTAAGCTGAACCAGCTCTTGTGTTGGCCACTCACTGATAATTTTGTGCCTGTACAGAAAGAGCTTAGGTTTTTAATTAGTTTCTTTTTACTTGGAATATGTTTATGCAAGTTTTGACCCCAACTTTTAGTTGTCATTATATTTAAGAAACGACTTGCTTGACAGTTGCTATAAAAGTTGCTTCGTTCGTTTGATGACATTTTAAGAAAGGCACGTAGCTTGGCAGATCTTTAGACAGGTATGAATCTTATGACAAAGCAGCAAATAAACCACATTTAATTATGGCAGAAAAATTTCGTATAAAATTAAGATTTCATAGTGTGAATTTTCAGCAATCCCAAAAAAAGGAACACCATTAAACTAATCAAAAATATAGAATTGTGATTGTAGGTTCGACTAACATCGCTTTCAAAAGAAGCCACTAAAGTAATACATTAGCCAGTTCACTAAATCGTTTTATACTGAATTTTTGCAAGTAGCTACTTGTCATCTAGAACCATCCCCCTATTTCTACCACCCTGTCAGCGTGCCTGGTTCTAGTTTGTATATTCCCAGCTACATTAAGTCACTAAATTATATTCGACAATAAAGCGGAAGCAATAAAAAGAAGTTGTAGTGTTAGTAGTTAAGACGTGACATTTTGCCAAATTAAATAATGTACCTGTTTTCAGAGTTGACCCCTCATAATAAACTCAACCACCCTTCCCCCTCAATAGAAACATATACACGTGAAATTAAGTCTATTACAAGCATTGCTTTTCCTAGCAAATGAAGAAACGCTGACACTTCGCAACACTTTATCGACCCCGACACTCTTTCGATCTAATGGTACCCTCTTCCAATAATACGTGTGCAACGCCTAAATGTATGCTATGCGAAAAGAAGTGAAGTGGAATTGAAGTATCTACTCACAGTTTAACCTACTTTTGAAGTGCTCCCGCATCTGATGCAATCTACCCCGTCGGCAAACAATACACCCTCACAAAATTGCAAGGCAGACAATCTAGTATTTTTTTTTTTGTAAGAAGATATTACAATTTTATTGTTTCGCTTTGGACAATAGAAATAGTAAAATAATATCGAAAATCATCCCTCACTTTTAGCCAAAATTGACCTCAATTCAAATATTTGCAATTGAATTGTATGCCTCCTCTCGCCTAGCTGCTGCTGGCGACTACTATGCTGTAAATCATGCCGAACAGCAGCAAGGCCGCAAGGAGGTCTGAAAGCTGCTACTGCTATGCTATGCAATGCAATGGGTTTGGCTAAAAGTGGGGGTTGCTTTTGCTGGAAGAGGGTGAAATCGCGCTTGCAGTAGTTCATTTCCATGGCATGTCTTCGTCTTCTACAGCGAAATTCCAAGCAAGAGATTGAGAAGGAATGTAGTGAGAATGCATAAAATATGAAACAATGAATGCCTTTGTATAAACAATGGCAAGAAAGCTGAAACTATGAAAAGTAGGTTTATGGAATTAAATAGAAGTGGATTTTCAATGAAACTTGTGCGAGAACTTTACGTGAAAGTTGGTCTATTATGCGGAAAAAAAACGAAGCTAACCTCTAAGAAAAACATGCATATTTCTTAAAAAGTTTTGCAGTTACTTAAAGTGAGGGTATGACAAAAATAAGGTGTGCTTGCCTAAAATGACGACCAGCTTTACGTGTCGACACGTAATAAAAAACATTTACGTCATAACGAAAAGAAGATTAAAGCGTATAAATTCAAACCCCTAAAAATATGCTACAAAATATACGGCAATAGCACGAAGCAGGCCAGCAAGAGGCAGCTTAATGTTGCGTGCTTTTGGGCGTGTCACCTGTCTAAAAGCTATTAAAACTGCAGTTAGAAATGCTAAGCAGAAAGCATATACGGGTATATCCGCTGAAAAGCAACAACAAATTAACAAGCACGCAATAAAGATTAAGCAAATCGAAATCTTCAAAAAAAAAAGCTCGGCAATAAAAACGTAGGGTGAGGAGAACATTAAATCCTGCTCAGAAAATTCAAGGTTACAATAATATTTGCTCAGTTAGCACGCAAGTATGACGTCGCTCTTAGCTTAAGCTACGTTACAGCGCAGTTAATTGTAATATATCAGAGCGCAATAAAAATATGTCAAGTTCTCAGTTAATTACACAGGCGAGCTTAATTTCACGCTTATCTCAATGAATATCCGCTGGAAATGTACAAATACGCTGGCATTAAAGGCGCAAACTAAGAGCAAACGAAATTACCTTGCAGCTTGAAAATAATAAATTAAGTGGAAAATAAGGGAAAATGTTTGAGCTTACCTGCATTTCTGGCGGTCCACCTTCATCTCGAATGAGCAGCAAATAACTTTGGCCATCTATGAAAACTTCCTTCTTGAAGCGACCACCCTCAGGGGATTCTTCTTGCATGTAGGAACCGGTAAGATAACGATGCACCAAAGCCGATTTGCCAGAGCTCAGGGAGCCAACTATGCCCAAACGCAAATCGGGCACCGAACGGGAAATGGTCCATTCTTGACTGTTGACAAAAGAATCTGCAGAAAGAGAAAAAAGCAAAGCAGAAGATTAATAAAGTGAGAAATGGGCAGTAGAAAATATAAATTTGATAATACAAACAATGACTGAATTCCCTATTCATATTGTAGGGTACTTATTATCTGAAAAAAGTTGATTTTGAAATAATTTGTTTGTTCGTTTGTATTTGTAAGCAAAGGCAAGCCTTTAACTGCTTTGATGGCATACTAACACGTTTCTTTAATCAAATAGCAACCAAGCCTCTTCCGCTAAATTAACCAGAATTCTGAGAAGCCCGAAAAATAACAATAACTCATCCAAAGCTCATATGGAAAATGTATACGCTAATTATGAAAAATCAATTGTTTGTTAATTAGTATTCAAATCATGAACAATTCAAAGACAATCAAATATGTTGAAGAATGCTTAAATGTGTATAAAATACATACAAATATGACTAAAGCATGACAACTCAAAGGCAAAAGTTTGCTTTCTAATAAGCAAATAATTGCAGAATTGTCAAGAAAACTGTTTTAAAGGAGAGTAAGCAAGATAACCGGTTCTAAGTCACAATAAAAAGGTAGACAATCTTACTGACAGCTGTCATAAATGACATTTGTCTGTACATATATTCCAACAGCTAAAAGTATGCCAAGAGGCAAGCGGCAAGCTAATTTCTAGTGCAAAATTCCAAAAGTGAATAAATTACGTTTTTTATGACAGCTCCGACAAAAAAATGCTGGAATTTTTATAAGCGAATTAAAATTGGTTTAGCCAAATATTTGCACAAAAGCTTGTAGTATGATTTCTTCAAGATAAAGATTTGCGCATTTTTTTAAATATTTAAATTTTCGGTTTTCGTGGGAACTCTCATTTTTGGTCCAGTTTTTTGGCACAGCTGTTTCGCTTTTACAATCTATTACGAAAATGCACTGAACCGTAAAAATATCGAAGTGCGGCTAAAAGCAGAGCAAAATTGCCAACTTCTGTGGGTGTTGAAGACTCAAAGTGATAGCCCCCAACTACGTAGCATGTATTCCCTCTCTCAACTGTCAAAAGTCGTTAGGACAACTGTCTCTCTAAACACTACTTTGTATGGTCAAGCAGCAATCGTCGTCGTCCGCTGGAGTTGCATTTTTGGGTGGATATTTTCAAAACTTGTTCCACCCTATTTCAAGCAGTTGTAGATAATTAGCAACCTTTGCTTTTGCTTCTTCTTCTAGTTCAGGAAATAAGAGCAGCCCTCAAGGTAAGCCTATAAAATTATTCTTGTGTTAACCAGTCTCTCCTGTGGTGTGCCTCTCTTTGTGCAATTGTCTTGAAAGTACAGCGGCAACAGGACCAGCAGAGATACACTGTTTGTTTAGTTACGCCTTTGTGACAAGCTACAAGGACGCCTTAGTAACATCGGGCCACATAAGAGATACACCATAAGGCAGCATTTTCGTGTATGGACAGACAGACAGGCAAGCATACAACATTTTGATTGACAGCAGCACACCGACAATGAGTTATACCCCGATTGTGAGTCCTCCGGGTGAGATGAAGTGAGCTGAGGTGAAGTAGTGCTGTTAACACTGTTGCCAGTCGCTTTATGCCTGGACACTTTTGTGATTTAAATGCGCTGCTACAGTTTCAACTTTGAAGGATCACCTTCGAGGCTTCAAGCATGTGCAGGCAGCTTGTTCTTGACCATAGCAAAATTTCAAGTATGTACAACTGTCAGTAATTTTCACATACATATTTTCTTTGCAAATACATATTGTCAATTTATTCAATATAAAACGGTAAATTTGCTTGCTGTGCGACTGCCAGCTGACAGCTGCTCGAAGATTGAGTGGCACCTGTATTGGCGCTGGATACTGACGTGGCTTTCTACGCCACTGAGAAGCAGGGTAGTCAATTTTTACAACGAGAAAGAAATAAGTAAAAAGTTTTGCATATAACTAAAAATCAGCGCAAATATCTAAAAACGAGTACAAATAACTAAAAATCAGTAAAAGTAACTCAAAATTAGTATGTTACTACAAAACGTTCAGATAAATGGAAATATACTTAATTTTGTTTTTATTAAAAAGAAATTGAAAAATAATGGCAAGAAAGTTGAATTGAAAACATTTATTTTGATGAGAGATTTGAACACAATGATGCTATTTGACATTTTATAAATCGTTCTTTAGTAAGCAGAACGGCAAGATTTTAAAATCGCTCAGAATGCTGAAGTTAGTTCTACACTTTCGAATCGGACTAACTCTCTAAACAAGCTTGAGAGTAGAAATTCAACCAGATATATGTATAACTTTTTCGTGATGACAAAATGATTTTAAAATTTATTTTATTTTATATAGGCTAGACACACTTCTCGTTTTATGTAAACAAATGATTTAAAGTTTCAACAAAGTAAACTCATAGTAGCTAAAATGGTACTACATTTTCAAGGACATGCCTTTCATGGCTAGTACAATCGGCGCATATAAGTTTCACCAAGTTCAACAAAACTTTACAAAAATTTCGTTTTAAAATTCCGCAACAGTTTTGATATTATTTACATGAAAATAAAAGGCAGCATTGTCAGTATTTTGACCTTAAAGAAGACAAAATTGTATGCAAATAAGAGCTATAAATTAACACCTGCCTACAAAATACGCCATCTTCTTTATAACAACATAAGCTTGGCATTAAATTTAATCGAAAGTATTCAACTCGAAAAGAGCAACTCAATCTTTTATCAAGTTTCTTACCTAATCAAGGGCGGCACAAAAGACTGAAATAAGTTTAACCCAACTCAAGTGTTTGTTATGCATGCAGCCAACATTCATTCGCCATAAAAAGAAGCGCGTCGAAATTTTATGGCAATGCCAAAAAAGCGGTTTCACATTTTGTTTATTTCGTATGCAATTCGCACCAAATATGGCAGCAGCCGAACAAATGAAAGAATCGAGAAAAATTCAAAAAGACAAGTAAATTTTATTTAGCCAACCAGTTAGCCCACATACGAATGCAAAAAAGCAAGAGCAGCGATTTTATGGTAAATGATAGCAGTACATAGAACAAAAGCATTGACAGTTGGGATAAGGCGGCCACACACTTGCTAAATATAATGTCAATAAACTGCTGGCATTGCTTTGGAGGCAGTGAATCACGCTGCGAATGACATTGACAGCAGCTACAGCCAAGAAGAAAACGCGTGCGCAAGACGCCAAGTGAGCATTTGCCATAAAGCTGACTATGACGGGGAACTGCCTTTTATGGCAGTACGGCGGTGTGCCAACAGTGGCACATACATACATGTGTGACTTTTGTGCCAGCTGAAGTGGCAATGTGTTCAATGTTTGAGCCGTGTTATCGAGCTGTCAGTGTTTTAATTAATGTAAGCGCACTTCGTACAAAAAATTTTACAGCTGTCAAGTTGCTCTTCAGCTTTAGTTAAAGAGATTGAATTAAAAAAGTACTTGACAGCTGGTGTAAAACTGAAAGGAAAGCGAATTACTTTTTAATATTAGGCTATTAAAATTATAATAATTTATTTAATAGCCATTCACATACAAGAAAAAGTCTTTTAAATGCAGTAAGTAAGTACTATAAATCCATACATGGGAAGTGTATAAATGAAAAACCCCACGTGATAACACAATGGGGCTTTTGGCCTAAGTGATGTACTATAAATAACAACAAGTAATAAGCAACAAAGACAAAATAAAAGATTATTAAAAATAACTTAGATATAAGTTGAACATTTTTAAAAAGAAATAAAATATCTTCCATTTTTTGAAAATAATAAGCCTTACTTAGTGTATAGGAATATAGTATAAGATAGAAGAAGATAGTACTAAGATTTCAAGAGAAATGTTGGAAAATTGCATAGCTGTCAGATTACAATAATAAATAAATTCATGTTAAAAGAAAAGAAAGAGAGAGCATAAAGAAAAACTTGGCTGCTAATTTTTGTTGACCATCGCAAAAGGGAATAGCAAATTGCGACGGATTTATCCGTTTTTAAAACTACAACTACTCATATCTTACCATCAAATTATAGCAACTCTGTGTTCTACAAAACTTCAAATTGCTAAACAATTCGCTGTTAAAGGTAGCAACCAAAACAAATTAATGAAAATGCCACCCATAAGTATAACGAGCACCCCTCTGCATACAAGCGCCTTCCTCTATACCCGGTAGCCTTTGCTATGTAAATAACGTGCGATCAATTTCATAAGCTCGCCACTTAAGAAAAAGGAATTTTATGTTGGTCAGCCTGCATGAAATATTTGAGGAGTGATCTGCAAAAAGTAAGAGCTACAAGACCAGCTACAACAGCAAACCGGAAGTAGCGCAGTTTGTAGAGACACGTGAAAATTGCTGTAACAACCCATATTGTTAAAAGATCGTTAAACGAAATCATAAAATGCATAAATTTCAATGCGAAACAGCAAGGCAAACCAATAACAACACGGCATGTGTACGAACAGGAAGGGCGAGAGTAGAGACCACAGGGCGTAGTCGCTAAAAACCGGGATTTCATCAACAAAGAAAAACGAACAAAAAATTCAAGAAAAGGAGTTAGCAATGGGAGCAAAACAAAAACACTAAAGGGTCAGCAGTGCGACATGATATGGTCAAGTTTCGATGGGGTGCACCCTTGTGAGGAAATCACAAATGTCATGTCGTTAATATACTCGCAGGACGAAGAGTGTAGCGCTGCTCCTTAAGAAAGCAATAGCAGACAAGCTGAACTGGTTCAAATACTCTCAATGCATGAAATTAAAAGAAAATAAACGTTCTTTGTGGAATTGTGCAAAATTAAATTTCATTGAAGAATGGCGAGCATTTGTGGAAAAAAGGGGCGCAAAATTAGCATGGCGCGGTTTCTTTGTAAATGTTCAAAGAATAGAAGTACGAAAATTATTGAAGCACACAGAAATTGACATGAAAAGTAAAGGAAGTGTTGCAAAAACGATTTTTGGCGCAACTTTTGGAACCTTTGCTAAAGCATACATTTAATCTTCAAAAAGAAACACTTTTCAAATGCAATAACACGCACAATTTGTCAATGCATGCATTTGTAAAAAAATGATAGCGCAGCATACGAGCTAAGCACTGTGAAATTAAAATGCAACACTGATAAATTTACCGCAACGAATCAAGTGTCAAACATGCCATTTGACAACTGTCAAACCGTGGCTAAGAAGGAATTTAAAAAGGGAGAGCTTAAGACTACACAATGTAAGCGAGAAGAGAAAGGAAAATCGACAGACTCAAAGAAAGGATTACGTGAAAATTTTATTAATTTTCCTAAGACAATCATAGGATTAACTTTTGACATTTTTTAAGCGCGGAAAAACACACACACAATAAAGAAATGTCAAAGTTGTTGACAGGCCACATAGAATGTAGACAAATGACAGCGAATTTTACTTTTTTCACATACAAAAAGCAGTTTTGTAGATTTGTAGGTAAATAGAGCATTTCATCAAAGAGCTACGAAATGGGCGCATTACTGTCATTTTGACAGATGAGCATTTCAAACGTCACATTCAATAAAAGCGAAACAACAGTAAGAGCAGAGCACCAGGATCAGCTAATTATGTATGCAAACAAGGCATCAGCAGAGCCGATACGTTCTTTCAGAGGCATGTAAATTACAATATGTAAGCGTAGACCAGTTGTATGTAGATATGAGGTTATGTTATTATGTCACAGCAAAGGTGCAGCTACAACAGATTGCAAAAGCAATCGGAAACAAAAAAAATGCATGTAAAATGTTGACTGTATGCGTATGTAAATATAAACAGGAAGCTAGAAAGCAAAAAAGTGGCAACGTAAGTAAAGGGTCAAGCAGACCAAAGAAGGCTACCAGAGATAAAAGAAAGAAAGTTTACTTGTTGTGGTTGTGTGTGCATACAAAAGTGGAAAGTGGTTGAAGGTAAAAGAAACCATAAGGGTTGCGCCTATAACTACTGCGCTTCTCTTCAACTTCAACTTTCTATGCCTTTTGTTACGAGTCCTTTGAACTGTATGCCTTCGACTATTTCTGCAGCTTTAGGCCATAAAAATAATAATTTATATCAACTTGAAAAATGCACGCTCGCCGCACTTTCATGATTTTTATCAACTGTAACACGTACACGTGCTTTAAATTTCAGGCCCACAGGCAGTTTTCCTCCGATACTGAACACCAGTAACTGCGCGTTATCCTTAGGAGCAGCCTCGCCACCAGCACATGTCAGCCAGCCAACGATGAGATCAACTTTTATGACCGACACCTCACAGGCTATGGGCATGTATGTTGCTACATGTTGCGGCCGATGGCCTGCTGGTCTGCTTATGCTGGCCTCAGCCCGTATACCTTGCACACGTACTCACATGGGAGTGCATACGGTAGCTCACTGCTAGCTAATCTTGCTGTTGATGGGTAATTGTCGTAAAATTTAATGAAGTTGTTGATTTTTATGCCATCGTTGCAGACTTTTGTTTTATCTTTTTCACGGCAGGTTTGAACCGGTCATATTGATATGCTACCAAGGAAGAATATGTTCGTAGGAAGAAGGCGTTATATACTATTAATGTGCACTTTTATGTTTGGCATGTGGTTCGGAGTTCGTAGAATTCTATAATGTGCACATTTGATAGCAAAGGTGTGCTTAAAGTGTGGAAAGGTGCTTAAATTTGCTGAAAACTGGGCGTGCAAAACAAGGATTTTTAAGAGTCTGTTTAAAAAGGACAGTTATGGCAAGAGAGATAGAGAGCATGTCGTTATGGTATTTTATGGCAAGTGGGCAGAGTTGCAGTTGTAATGTGGCCGGAATTCCCCTTCGGCAAAACTTCATACGAAGCAGATAAAAAATGTTATAAAAAGAAAAAATTCCTTTTCAAGATGAAAATTTTAAAAACTGTAAAGTTGACTATAAAGCCCATATTTGAGATTTTGAAATTTAGATACTCTGTTAAAATATTATGCCATAAACGTGCAATGCTATTAAAAACCGCAAAAATGTCAACATTAAAGAAATGTACGCCATAAAAAAAATTTATGATCAAATAGTTTTATGTGGGAATATTCCAATGAATTTCGATTAACACGGTTTAATTAGTAACAACAACTTTCAGTTATGTTTGCCATTAACATAGCCACTTTTATAGCAACGTCTGACACCATTGCTGTTACAACAACATGCCACTGCTATATGAAATTGTACGCTTTTACGCATATTTAAAGCGTGACTAAATGTTAAATTCCTACGCTCAATCAAATTGCTACTAAAACAACGCTACAGCCGTTCAAAAATTTTCGATTGGAATTTTTCGAAAATACAAAAAAACGTGAAAAATATGAATTTAAACACATGTGCACGTTGGCATATGATCATTAACTACTATATTATAAAGTATGCAACGGCAAAATTTAAGAATTCAAACTTTAAATGAAATTCCAAAAAATTATTTAAAATTCGCGCGAAAATCCGCGATTTTTATTCAACTTGCAAGAGCCTGTAAAACAACTTGCATATGCCAATATTTTACTGAATATATGTATGTATGTATAATAAGAAAAACGACTTGAAATGCGGCCATTTGTCTGCTCTGCGATCTTTTAATGTATATCACAAACCAGCAGCCAATGACAAGGAGCGCAGCAAGAGGGAAGAAGAGGGAGAAAATAGAGAAGAAAATGCATTTTGAGCGCATTTTTGAACTAATTAAGCATGAATTGTTTCTGTCTACAATAATTTTGGAAAATCGTAAAACTTCAATACAATACAATCGTTTTTCCACTTAAAATAATTACACTTTTCGTACAAATTCAGCGGCATATAGGGTAAGAAGAGCACAAGGGAAGATGCTAGACTGCATGGTGGGTAAATGTGATTTTAACAAGGGTACCTTCTAACGGGAGCTGTCGCTTGTTTTAAAGGATTTATGAGCATGTATAGCAGCTGCTAGTGTTGGGCATAAGAATGTGGCTGAAAAGAGTTTTTCCAACTTCATAGAGCTCTACGGGAAGCCACTTTAGAATGTAAATATAAGAAAATTAAAATTAAAATAATTTGCATAAATAAGCAATTAAATTGTAGTCAAATAAATATTGAGCTGCGTCTTTTTGGCGGCTTCCGAGCAAAACTGCTTTGACCCCGAGCCAGTTCGAAGGCAGTTTTCCAGTCGACAATGAAGCTCTTCGTCAACTCCCATAGTGTTTGAAACGGCAATCTTGTTTGCTCACTTTCGGCTCATTTTTCACTACCCGAGCGCTGGTTTTGTCTGTCAGTGTGCCCTACACCCGCACCCCAAGACTTATGCCAATATTTAGGTAGGCTGCTCCCTGACAATAGCACCACAGAACGCCTCTACAGCAGTGGCAGCGGCAGCGTTGGCGTGCCGCACTGCCATCAATTCGGCAACAGGCCAGAGGCCAGATTTTGAGCAATGAGGAAGCTGTAGCTGTACGAGCAAAAGGTGCACGCTTGTACAGCTGCTTCGAAATCAGATTTACTTTTCTTTATGCTTGCCAAAAAAAAAGTAACGAAAATGGCACAAAGAAATGCAATTAGCAAGAAGAATATGATTGCACAAACAAGATTACGGCACAGCAAGGCTACGAGGCTACCGTGTCTGAAATTTTTCAAGATTCGTGCTATTCAAGGAAAGCAAAAAGAAATTGTCTGTAAGGCAGCAGGCAGGAATTGATATATGCCCTTTTTGATTTAGAACAAACTGTGGAAAGAACAGGTATTTAATGATGATATATAATATAAACCAGAATCATACTGATACGTAGATGTGGGAGTGGCAAAAATTGGCCAAAATCGCAATAGCGATTAAGACGAAATGCGTAAAATCTTCAATTGAAGAGTCTGCTCGAAAAAGAATTTACAAAGTAAAGTGTATTTTATTCGCCTGTGTACTAGAAAAATCTGTAGATTATTTAACATTTCCACATACTTAATCGAAAAGGTCTCTCAGATTAAATGGTGTCCGCTTAAGAGAGCAGAATCATTAGAAAATTTAATGCCGAAATATTTTAAAATCATGAGAGTTCAGTATGGAACTGTTTAACATTGGGATTTTCGAAATTTTTAAAAATACATCGATATCTACGACAAAATGCTGTTACGAGTACATAAATCAGTAAAAAGCTGTGAATGCATATACATTTCTTTGAATTTTATCGTTTTAACAAAATATTTAGCTATATAATTTTTCGAACGCCAAAGGTTAGGTTAGGTTTATCTGGCTGCCTAAGAAAGGCCACGCATAGACCCTGCTGGGTCCTTAGCGATACCAGTTAGGGTTCCGTTTTAGGAGTTCTAAAAGTAGTGATCTGTAAAAATTTGGATGCGTTTCACAAATTTCCAAAGAGGCTTGATACCTAGTTCCGAGATCTGTTCGAGCCCTGAAGAGAACGGCGCTCCTAGGCACGTCAGGCGAGTTCTAGCGATGGCGGGGCACGAGCACAGTATGTGTTCTAAGGTCTCCCTGCTACCCGCTTCGAACCCCAAAAATTGCTTAAATATTTCTGCACAATCCCGAAACTAAAATTGTTTAGGAATACCGAAATTAAATTCCACTGGCTGCGTGCCTGAGTGGCATACCTTTCTGTTGACATTTGTGAATTGAAATGCTATAAAACTTAATAGAAACCACGCCATATGCGCTCTCTGCTCCTTTCACCTCTTCACATATCAGCTCTAAGTTCAATTATCAAATAATTGCAACTCTGCATATCAATAAAATTTATATAATGTTGAAAAAAATTACACGTACGTCGCCTACAGTTCTACTTTAATAGTTTTACTGTGGCTGGCGCAATTTTAGCATGCGACCTAGAGACGCCGACAGCGGAAAAATGTGCGTGTCTTTCACAAAAATTGCTGGTACGACACGCAAAAGAGTGAAATGCTTTCATACTCGTAAATAATAGCCTTCATTAATGAACAATAATGCCGTTATTCAAGGTTACATACCAGCCGGTAAATTAGTAGTGTCTGAGCAGCGGTCTTCATGCAACTGTAGTTTATTATATAATTTTTGGGTAATATTGGAAAATATTGCACAAATTTGAATAGAAATTTGTGTATACTCGTACTAATTAGAGTGACATTGTAAATTAGTGGTTGTAGGTAAGAACTAGTGTGGGCATATCGAATCAGACAGATGACCCTCATAATTGAATATGAAAGTATCGCATGATTTATGACGATGAGAAAAAAGCTATACTACAAATATGCCAAAATTAGCAGTCTGGTGCTAAAAGTATTTTATTGGAAAATATTGAAAAAGAATATTTTACGTTTCGAAGAACGTTTGATTCGCTGTAGGCAATGTTGATATTAAGGTTATACAATTTAGGTACGGCATTGTTCAGTTTAGTTCTGTTCACCTTTGGGGATTAGTATCTTTCAGATAAAATAGTTCATGCAAAATCAGAAATGTTTTGCATGCAATTGTTGAAAAATGAACACACTCAAAAAATATTGCAAAACCTAATTTAAGTTTTTGCAAATTTTTGTTCAATAAACAAGATGCTCAAAATGCTTGAACTAGTTCCACTGCTAACTAGTGCAATAAAGGAATGAGTAGTCAAAACCCAAATTAGTTGATTAATCGGCAATTTCATAGGTCTTCGACATTTCATGAAAACAGCTTGAAAAAATTTGAAATTTCGGTATGCCGAAAAATCTACAAATCAAAAACTTTACAAAATCTAAAAGTCGAAAATCGACTTTTCGCTTCGTCTGCTCAGTCCAAGTTATCCCAGGACTTTGTTCGGTTTAGTGAGCAACACAAATCAAATAGATATTTCCGTCTATTCATAGCTTTTTCTATTATTTGAATTATAAGATTTAGAATTAAATCGAGAATTTTCTTGCAAACTTAAGTGTCCAAGTTACATAACACTTAAATAACTTAAGCATTATATTTATGAATGATCGATTACGAAACAGTGTTTCTTTCATAGCTTGATTATCAAAGCGCTCTTTTCATGCAAATTTCATATGCTAAATTGATTTGGCGCATTTTATCAACAGATCGCAGCCATTTAAATTCAATTCCCCGCAACCGGAAGCGAGTCAACTTTAATTAACTGCAAAAAATATATGTCATTAATGCAGACAACTCACAAAAACAAAAAATAATGAATGACTTCATCGAAGACATTAGCGAGAACATGAATCAACGAAAGGGAATAAATACCAAAAACTAGCGTTGGTGAAGGCGAAAAAAATCAACTCAATAAAAAAAAGGATTGCTTGCTACGCCATGAGGGAACATAATGAGAGCAAGTCATTAAAAAATGTGTCATAAACAACATGTGCACCATATGTTGTGACTTATGAGAAACTGGAGAATTGTTTGAAATTGTGGCATGAAATTAAATTAAAATTGTTCGAAAAGAATCAATAAAGTGCGAGAAAGCGAATGAGGGTGCATAATGAGCACACCTTGCGACGGCATGGGAGCTTCGAGGTGCGGCTAATGAGACCTCACATATCATGCGTATAAAAAGCGCAAGTTCCGCTGAAAAATGTGTCGATTTTTTAGAAATTAAGCATTTCCCCTCTGTGAGCGTTCTACTTGCCGCGCAGGTAACTGGAACACGTGCGGTCGCTCATTTATAGGCAATTTATTACTTTCATTATGACGACGCCTCACAATTGCGTCGCACGTTTTTATTGTACATTTCAGAACTTTGCCAGTTTTCGAACGTTTTAATAAGGGTTGCTTTGTTAGCTGTCTTTATATGTTTGTACTTTCATTTATACGTTTGTAAGTGCGCAATTCGATATCAAACGAAATGGCTAAAACAAATATTTAATTGATTTTTTGTTTGAATATTCAATAAAAAAGTTCGATATACTCTTAAGTTCGATATGCACAAGTGTGAGGGACTTAACAATATAGCTAGGGTCTCTACTGTAGCAAGAGTTGTAAGTACGAGTATAAGGTAGCAAGCAGCCAGCGCCATGAGATTTGGCCTGCAAGGTCAAACTAAAATGCAAATAGGAAGTATCTACATAAATATTACTTCAAAAAATCTAACTTATGCTTAAGTATATTCATTTAATTTTTAAGATTTTCATTCAGAGATCTACACTAAGATACGGCTTAGAGATATGCCTCATTTGCTTTTTCTCATTTCAGTGAAACGTAATTTATACAAAATTCTTGTTTTTGATATTGAAATTTTTAAGACAAATAATCAAGTCTAGTCTAAAATGCAACTTCAGTAAAATAATATTTTTTTAAAAATGTTCGCAAGAATGTTGTTATAGCTAGGGTTAAGTAGCTAGCACTTCATGTCTCAGTGCACTCAACAGACAACGATTTCGAAATATTTTCAGGCTTTATTATGCTTCGAAACTCTGTTTATTTGCTTGAAAATTAATTTCAAAAATTAATATTGAGCTAGCAAATTTTTTTTGCATTACAATATGGCAACGCTGCAACTCAACTTCAGCTCATAGCATGATTCAATTTTCAAGAGCATATAAATTCCAAAATTAGAATACTACATGCTACCCCCGGCACTTATGCTGGAATTACAATTGCGTTGCTCAGCTTTGAAGACAAAGCAGTGACTCCTCACAAGCAGTTTCCCTACAAACAACCCAGCTTATTAAGGCAAGACACTGCAATTGCCAGCGAAATGACTGACTGACTGACTGTCTGACAACAAAAACAACACATAATTCATAGCTACAGCGAAGGAAAGGGTGCTACAAGCTCTTGGGGTAGCATGTGAGCATCAATGCGAGCAGCTCAAAGGGTTTAAAAATGAATTGAAATGATTTAAAGTACATTTGCTGATAAATATTGAGCAAACAACAAAGTCAGCTACGCACTGCCCCTACTTCTTGCAGAGAACACGCCTATCTTTACTTTCGAACGGTTGCATATGCTTTAAGAGCCACTCACTGATTAAAACTTCAGTTACAAAACTCGAAATGCCATTGGTGGAATTTCGTTGTGGCGTGTTGCAAAGGGATGCTGCAGACTGCTTCAATTCTTAAGCACCCTGTATACTTACTGAGACACCAGTAAGATTTTAGAGGGTTGTTCGAGTTAAGAGATTGCAGTGATTTTACTGTTACATACCTGAAAATGAGCAGAAAATGCATAAAAATTAGTTTAAAGTTGAAAACATTTAGCATGCTTAATAAATAATGCATATGAATTATTAAGAAAATTTGCTTAAGCAAAGTGTAGCTAATAAATAAAAAATTACTGCAATTTGCTTACAAAGTAGTTGCAAGTCGCTTATAAAGTTAGCAGCAGCTAGTGATATGAAGTCAAGTGAACAACCTCACCTAGAACCGCATGCCTACGGCCTACAACGACTGCAAAGGCAAGGCAAAGTCTACCGAGAAAATCTCAAGTGTTGTACGTAATGTGACTAAATTGACGTTGGCTTATCTAGTAAGCTATGCGCTATGAATAAATGCTCATAAATGCCAACAAATGTATACATATTTATATCGTAAGTTGCGTGTTGTAATTGCTATATATACATATGCAATATGTATACAATTCGTAGGGCATGCAAATTGAATGAAAGGCGAATATACTAAGAGATTGCACAAGAGAACATTTGTGAAATATTTAAATGTAAGAAATTGGCAGAAGTGTGTTTACTTTGAAACAAGGTCACACTTTCGTATCCAGAGTTGTAGACTTGGAATCAGGCAATCCATATAAAATATGCACATCAAGCGACGACTTTGCAGCTCAGAGTTACTTCTCAATAATAATTATAAAACCGGAATAAAGTCGCGACGAATTTTAATCTGAGAACCACTTCTCAAGTGTCATTAAAAGAAATATAAAGCAAAATTGAATACACACTAAATTGAGAATCAGAGGCGCTGTACTAAATTTCATGCGAACACAAAATAGTAATATTTTTGTAAAAAGTTCATCAAGGACTTCATAACTAATAAGATATTTTATAATGTGCGTAAAAGCATGTTAAAGTAAAATAAAAGCAATTACAGAACAAAACTGAGCATACACCTTTAAAAATTGTAAATAAGATAGTTAAAGAAATTACAGCAGCAAAAGCTGAACATACACCTTTAGAAATTACATTCCAAATCGAGAATGAAGCTGGAAACATAATCTTCAAGAGTTGCATAAAATTAAAATTTCAAGTTTTGAGATATTCAGTTTTTTTCTGCAACGAAATGCCACTCAAAATACGACACCGAAATCCTAAAACCACCTTCCAAACGAAACCTTATGAGAACGCGCTAGTGTGCACTCATCCAAATTAAATTCTAAATTTGGAACTGAAATGGGTACTTTTTGAAATCACATTTCAACACATTAAAAGTTGTTGTCTCGCTTATTTTGATGGCCGTAAAAATCTTTATTGAATCGTGCCGCCTTAATCAAATCATTCTCGTTTATCTGTTATTGTGGCTATTCAACGAAATTACACTCTTTTCTCGAATTTCACTTGTCTGCAGCCAAAATTAAGTGCTTTAATGGGATTGTGGGTCTAGCGGCATGTCTGGCTTTGAGCGTTCTGCGTCTGTCAATTGTAAAAAAGTTTTGTTTAAAAAAAAAGCACACGTACATATACAAAGTATAGCTCAAATTAGAACTCTCGAAGATATGCCAGAAAAAAGCGTCTCATAACCTTGAACTTAAGTTATTTTTGTGTGAAAATTTATGCGCATATTATTTTTTGTTTATGCTGGGAGAATTCACGTCGAAATGGCAAAAGCTATAAATAAACAAACAAACAAAATAATAATAAGAATAGCAACACGAGCATAAAAGATTATAAATGCTTGCGGTCATTTCGAAGACAGACAATAAATACAAAAGAAAGCACTCAAAATGAAAAACGAGTTGAAATAGTTACAAGACAAACGCCAGTAAACTCTGTCGACTTTGGTGGCATAGAGTTGCCAGAGTGCAGCTGCGACGTTGTAAATGTAAGCGCATACGAACGAGCCAAAGTTTAAGAGAAGTTGATCGACCTCTTTTTGGAGAACAATATGTGAAGCAGAGGGTGCAGAGGCAGGTAGCTAATAAACCAATGCGGTTGGAGGCGGTTGCTATTACCAAAAGTTTGACACTTGAAATATGATGGTGCGGTTAGTGTCGATATCTAGCCGAAAGCGACGAGTGTTTGCTCGCTGGCGTTACGAAAAAACGTATGGAATTTGATTAGTCGTTTCGAGTGCGGGAAAATGGGTCACTTTTTAGTGGTAATTTAATAGCCCAACAATGTAGAAATCGCGCAATAAATTTTCACAAGAAGAAATTTTATACATATGGAAAACTGTGACAATAGGCCCTTTCGGCTGTGATGACTAGGGTGACTGGATCCCTACTTCAAATACAGGTCAATTAGAGTTATAGAAGACTTTATTTTGAAGAATATTGATCTTTCCAACGATGTGCATATTTTTCTAGATTTATAAAAACTGTCTAACTCATCAGCAGCCATTTCACTATTTAACTGTAGATTATTTTCAGACTATGTAAAGATATGAATTAAAAACAGTTAAGTTCCATCTTGATTTTCTCAAAAGTATGGCGCTTGTCAAGCTAAGAACCCTGCTTGTATTTGAGACTAAACGGCAGTTATAAATAAGAAGCTCCGAGCAATTTCTTTGAGTGTTCCACTTTTGATTCTCTGTTCAAAAATTCACTTTAGGGTAGGTGCAATAAAATTCGAGGCAAGGCAAAACACACAAATTTCGTGCTATTTACTTTCATCTGCATGTGTTTGTGTTTGTATGAATGTGTGCGTAAAAGTTCTTTCTCAAATTAGTTCACTTGGCATGCCTCTGAAATGATTCACTTTACTGTTGTTTTGTTTGTTTAAAAAGCAAGAGAAAGAAATTAAATACAAATAAAAGCCAAAGCAAAAGCAAAAGCTCGAGCTTGTGTGTTTTTGTAATGTAGTCGCTTCCACTTTGCTTCTGTTACTCCAACCCTGCTTTCGGGCTTGCTGTCAACAGCACATGCTGCCTTTTAGTACCCCGCCGCCCAATTTACCGGCAAGCGCGCAAGCCAAGTTAATTGAATTGGCAAATGTAATGAATTCTTTCAAGGTGCACATTTACGCAGCCATACAAATATGCGCACATACACGAGCACATATGTGTGTGTGTTTATAGTTTGTATATGTGTAAAACGCCTTTTTGAGCAAACACTTAGATTTTTTTTTATCGCGTAGCGCGGCATTTCAGCTGTATTTTCAGTAAATAAACAAACAATTTGGGGCTGCTCTAAATTTTAAATTAAATACGAAATTACGAGCATTTAAAATTTTGTAGCTGTTTATTTTCTAACGCGAAGGTGAACTTAATTTGTACCAAGCCGTTGCCAAATTTCAAGAAATCTTAATGTTTTCTACTTTACTTTACTGGCCTTCAAATGTTACTTTTACTTAAAAATGTTCAGGGTGGGCCGCGGGTTGGCCACTCCTGTTCGCCACTGTTTTATAAGCGAATTTTTCTGCAATGAGATTCTCTTATAATTGTAAAGCATTTCATTTTGATGTTGCTTTTTGACTTCATTTCGCCAAAAGAACAAAAAAAAAACATTTTAGATTTTTTCACTAGACCGAGAAAAGTGCTATTGTTCGTGCCTGCCTGCGTTCGTCTCCTTCCGTCATTCCATCAATTGATTGTGCGACAATTGAAGAACGCTGCTGCCAACTGGCTGCACTCTATTAATTTTGACATATTTATGAAGTGCAACAATAATGAAAGTGACGTTTGCAAAAGGTCCTCAGTTGCCGAACTGCCGCTGGCTATGAAGCTAGGTAAAACAGTTGCAGTTCAGCTGCAAATCGCATTGAAAAGGAATTGCAATTTAATGTTTATGCGGTGAAATTTTATCATTTCTTTTCTTACTTTTTTTGTTGCAAGAAATGTGCCTTTGATGTAGCATTTTCCAGTGAAATTTAAACCGCAAACAGCAGCAGCTTCCCTCTACACCGAGTGAAGCATATAAAAAGGAATATGTCAAAAATAATATTTTTGATATGATTGAATAGGAAGCGAAATATTTGCGGCTATTCAAATGTGTCGTTCAATACAAAAAGGCAGGCATTCAAAATGAAATTAATATTTATTTGGTGTCGACTTTCTGCACAAATTTCAAATGCCTATCATTCGTTTCTTACAAAATCGATCGTTATTTTTTATTTTCCTCTTTCGATAATGATTTCACTGTAAGGCTTTGTATAGAAACTAATTCATGACTGCTTACAAAACCGATTGACTTTCGATTCTAATCTTCCGTTAGTTCTGTTTGAATTATTAATTCATTTGAAATTTCATTCAGCCCTGCATCAAAATTGAAGCAGACATATTCTAAATTTTACTTTCGATCGAAAATGAAATCGATTGTAATTGAAGTCGTTAAAAATTGATTCCGATCTAAAGTGAAATGCTTGATGTGTGTATATGTTGATTCACATTCTATAACAGCTTTTGAAAACTATAAAATAGCGCTACCAAATCAATTATAAATCGAAGAACTTTATAGAACTACGTTGCTTATTGCTATTTTATATATCCAATGGGATTGAATTCATTTTATTGTGAACTAATTTCAGTCTCTGGCAGGAATTGCAACAAAATTCAAAATACAATTTATTAAACAACTATTTCCACATTGATTTTGTTTCGTCTGTTTTTAAGATGTACATTAATATGTACATTGATATCAAAAATGCTTTCGCTAGCTTTTAGAATATCTAGAATCTAGCATAAAGAATTTAAATTCAGTTTATAGAAGGATTTCTCATTCTTGCGCTGGCAAGATTGAGATTCTAATCGGTATTTGATAAAAAAAAACTATAGCTATAAAAATCGAAAGTATACAGAGTATGCATATTTAGAGTGTATTCTACATAAAATTAAAAAAAAATTTTAACAGTAGTAAATAAGCCATTTAAGAGTGTAGTCTGAAGTAGTCATGGGCCTTGGCCATTTAATGCTACATTCAAAAATTGTCAACGGTTGCGCCTCTCTACTTGCCACCGCTCTGTTCCAGCGGCGCTGTCACATTGCCAAGAGGCTCCTGCTCTGCCGCCTCGTTTTTGTGTGGCAATAGAACGTGACACAAAAGAAAATCACACACGTTGTTTATGTGACATTTGCTGCAGGCCAAGGGAACACCCATAAATAAGAAAGTATTTAATAGTTCAAAAGGAAAGGTACTTCGTACACACATACAAACATACACTTTTTCTTGGCTGATAGCAAATCATAATTCCCTTTACTATATATATAAGATGCACTATTTCTATGTGTGTGTGTGTGTGTGTCTGGCTGCTGCACAATTTCTGCCAATTGCCGAATTCCGGAAATATGAAAGTCGAAATGAGAAATAAGAAATTTTGCAATTCGATTTGCCTGAATTTCTTGTTTTATTTATATTAGCGAGCGGCAGCGGCAGAGCAACATTTCAGCTGGTCAGTTGTGTTTTTGAGATTTATGTTATCGAAGGCATTTGTTGCGGGTGCGCGCTTCGCCCAAAGAAAGCAGCTGTCATTGCCCATTCAGTCAACATTATTTTTCTTGAATTCTTTCTAAAAACAAAATTCCGTGATTGCAACAAAAAATGCGAATTATTCCAGTGACGATTTGAAAGCTTATATAAAATTTCTTTGCTCTTATCACTTTCAAAGGTTTTGGAGTCAATTCCGGCACTGATTTCAAATTATTTATAAATCGCGTTTTTAAAGCTAAAAATAATTTTCAAGCAGGAACTCAAAATTTTAATCTTCAGCAGAGTTTTCAA
This sequence comes from Neria commutata, assembly GCA_963457695.1. Taxonomy (NCBI): domain Eukaryota; kingdom Metazoa; phylum Arthropoda; class Insecta; order Diptera; family Micropezidae; genus Neria; species Neria commutata. The sequence goes on from OY735246.1 coordinate 50,705,240, forward strand.
ACTTATTTTTGATTTGAACTTTCAGCGAAGTTTGAATGTTCTTTGATATCAGCTTGAAATTATTCACTAATACTTAAACGGTCTTAATAGCGAAATTGTTGTAATTTTGCACAAATCAAGATTTATATTATACATATATACATACATATAATTGGCACAACAGTCCGTGAACGAGGCTTAGGTCTGGATTTCTTGCATTAACTTATGTATGAACGCTCTATGTTAAGCTCAAGTTAACGGAACCTTTTATATACATACAAGTGGGGCCACCTGTCGTGTGTGCCTGTATACACAACAGCTAGTAAAACAATTAGCAACAATAAAAGGCAAAGCAAAGTAAAAAATAAAAAAAAAAATTTTAAACCTGTGGGATTCGAACCCATGACCTGCCGAGTGCAAGCGCGCGGCTCTACCCACTGGGCTACACAGGGCACTGATTGCGTTCGTCTAAAGTCGTAGAAGAAAGAAAGTGGACAGGCTGCATCAGGCAGACACTTTTTAGTCACTCTGCGTTTTATATATAAGATATTATATAGCCGTGTCCGAATCTTTTTTTGTGTTGAACAAAAGTTCTATGTTTTGATCAAAATCCTTCTAAACCTTAATTTTTTTAGAAATGAATATCAGTGAATTGCAGAAATAATTACAAGCAAGCTAAAATTAAAAAACTTTTCTGCAGAAAGATCTGAAGATAAAATAACATATATGAAAACAATTTCTTACACGTTCTAAAAAGTTTAAAAAGATTGCAATTAAACTTATATTCAACACCGAAAAAGACTACCAAAAGGATTTATATTGCGGTTTAAAAGAAAGTATTGTTCAAGCTAGCTCGAACAATTTTCCCAACAATTTTCATATTCAGTTGTTGTTGTCACTATTCAAGTATTGCTGCTCTTTGTGTATATGTCAGCTTACAACTTGTGATTATGTGCTGTTTTTTTCAAAAATTTTATTTCAATATGTAAAGCGGTGCCGTTCAAGGTTCGCAACTTTGCTGGTCATTGCAGCAGTGCGTCGTACTTATCTGCATAAGATTGTTGATAGCTTCGCTTTACTGTCGTCCCTGCTTTCTTCTCAGACTCAGCTACCAAAGCGACTTTTTTTATAAATTTGCGCATTTACATTTCACTTTACTACTTGCAGAAATTGTTAATGTTTTGGCTTTTTTTGCTGGCATATAATCGAAGTGTGGCAAGAGAAAATGCAGTCAACGGGCGGCGAATTGCGGTGTATACACACTTTAACATTTTATTGCCTCTTATTGCTTGAGCTTTTCGGTATCAACATATCAAGCTTGTGGCATCTTTTGAAACAAAATTTTATTTTGAAAATTTTTGTAGGCTTTTAGTACTTTCGGTCTCTGACTTGTTTAGGAGCGCCATTCTTTTCAGAGCTCGAACAGATCTCGAAACTAGGCATTAAGCCTCTTTGGAAATTTATGAAAAACACTCAAATTCTGACAGATCACTACTTTGGCAACTCCTAAACGGAACTGGTATCGCTAAGGACCCAACAGGGTCTATGCGTGGCCTTCTTAGGCAGCCAGATTAACCTAACCTAACCTTTACTTTCGGTCAGCTTCACGTAAATTTGCAACTACACAAATTAAGCTTGTGGCATGTTTTGAAAAAAATGTTATTTCTCAAAATTTTCGTAGGCTTTTACTTTCGGTCAGCTTCATTTAAATTGCCAAATATGCTTTGTCTTTGTCAAGGCATAAAAAAATGCATTTGAATTATTATTAAAGTGAAATTCCACAGCTTGTATCTATTAAACTTTGAAATACATATGTCTAAAACTTGTAATGCTTTTACTTTGGCCATTTTGACGTGAGTTGCCAAATTTGTTTGCTTCTGTCTAAGCAATTTTTACCTGCTTTTAGTTTGAGCTATTTAAACAAAAATCTCTTTTCACAGCTTATGCACAACAACTTCACACTATGCACTGACACTCACACTCACACAGTTATACTCAATTGTTGCCCCCAAAAGTCAATGACTTGTTACAGCATGTTGCATGTTTCTTGCTTGTATAATCTCTGTGTGTGTATGTGTCTGTGTGCATCTGTGAGTGCTTGTAGGTTGCGGCATAAGGTCAGGCCTACAACTTTGTTGTTGTTTCTTTTTCTTTTTGCTTGCCAGCGGCAGCTGATAATTTTTGCTATATTTACTTATTTTTTGCACGCCGAGTTGCGGAGGCAGCGGCAGCGTCACGTCAACGCACACGCACGCACGCATACCGTGACAGAAAAAGGCAACACCTGTAGGAGTTTTTATTTTTTTTCGCAGACACGTTCGCAAACAAGCGCAAACAATCAGTGGCATGGGGAAGGCAGGCCGCTGCGACAGGAGGCAAGGCAGCATAAGGTACAGCCGCCTTGCCGTAACACGCCTAATCTTAATAACGGAAGTGTGCATTTTAAAAAGAGATTTGAATTATTTATGATTCAAAAGGCCGTGTGCCAACGATGCACTGTTGATGAGGCTGTGAAGTGTTGGTTGTTACAAGCGTTGCGACCTTAAACGGGTTAAAATTTACATTTCTCATGCTTACTATTTTACCACGCCAGCTTCAGCTTCATTATCAGCCGTACTCACGCTACTTCAAATCTCAGTGAATTTATTATGGCGCACAGTGTAATTGAAATGCCTGCCCACAAAAAACAAAACTTGGACGTTGTAGCTGCCACGAATTGAGGGCTTATGAAGAAGAAACGCTGCTTCGGAATTTCCCACAAAAAGCGGCAGCATATATTAGGAACATTTATAATGGAAGAGAGCAGCGATCGCTGTTATGCCCTCAAAACATAAGCTCAGTTAATCTTGCCGTAAGCCGACACCCGATACAAACATACTAAAATATTTATCTGCCATTTCACGCTCATAGATACTCTCATAGCTGTAACTAAATAGCGAAATGCCCTACAGCCATTTAACAAAGTCAAAGTCATTGAACTAAGTTTGTAATGCACTCCGAGCGCTTCGCACACATGCAAAATAGTTTAGAAAAATGAAATAAAAAGGAAAAAAAAAAAGAAAACAATAACAACAAACAATCGTAATTCCATGTTGGAGTCAAGCAACGTTGAGTCGATTAAATTCAATTCAAGCAACAATATCAAACGCCGCAATCGCCAAATCAAGCAAAACCAGTTTCGATTCCTGAAACTAAAATTAAACCGTACAAATAAGCGGTTATGCTGCTGATGGCCGAGGTAAAGAAGAGCGGTCGTTAGAAAAAAAGCCAACACAAAATTACAAAAAGTCAAAACAATAAAACATAGCAAATAAAAATAAAGCAAAATTATAGATGCTGAAGTGTGTATAGCAGCTAAAGAAAGGCAGGGGAAGCCAGATGGCGAGATGTGGAAGAGCAGAGGGAAGCGCAAAAGGCGCACGTCATAGCGATAACAACATCCGCCACAGCTTTTTCGTAATATGATTTCTAAGGCATTAGTTGCGGTGGATGCTTCTGCGAGTTTTCGCTTAAGAATTTAATAGAACTGTCGATAGTTTAAATTAGATAGATTCATACTGGTATATCGGCTGGTGGATTGGCACACTATCGAATGAAACCATAACGAAAACCCAAGCTCTTGCTACTACATTTCAACGCACAATCTTTACAGATTCTACTTAATTCTAGAATGCGCTATATACACGGATTTTTCTTGCATTATATCTCAATTCAACAGAAATGCATTTTAAATTGCATGCTTCTTTCATGCAAATTATTGCTTAAAAACTAGAAAACCATAGCAGTAGAGACACATTTTGACGATAGCTGGTCATTATTGCAACATAAATGATTGCCACATAAGCGCGTTAGTAGCCCTTTCTAGTTATTGGTTTTCAAACTTTAAAAACTTGTACTTGAACTAATATTTTTGCAAAAGTTTCGAAAATCTAAGACTCAAAGAATTCTTCGACTTAAATTCTTATCTCAAAGAAAAAAATGCATATGAAATTTTTTTTCTGTATCTGTCAATCCGTGCGGACTTGATTTTGAAACATATTTGTAGGTCTCGTTGACTTGTGCTAAACTTGTTAAATATGCACAAAAGTTAATGTGAGAAAGCTCTGTCTAAGCCTCGTTTACAAATTAGCTACAAGAAAATTTTCTGTTTAGGAACTGTTTCAATTCCCCACTCATTTTTATGGCAGATTATGATACGGGCTATTAATTTAACTCAACTAAAAATTAGAATTAAATACATTAAAGTTGGCTCAAAGTTCGGTGCCCACCATTTCGGATTAATGGTCCCAAACACAGAATCTCAAAAAGGTACGAAGTGAAGGCCAGAAATTCTTATGAAGAATATTTTAAAGTACAAAATTTAAATGCCATAGTTTATGGCTTGGCTCGTTAACAAAATGCATACAGTTGAGAAAGCAACACTTCCGCTGCATACATTGAAGCACGCACACACATACCATCGCGTAGGTGCACACTTGTTGCCGCCGTCACCAATGACCCAAGCAATAAATTTGCTCTACCCCCTCCAAAAAAGGAGCGCATGAATGCGCATAAAATTCAACGGCGGTCAATTTGAATTTGAGTATTGAAATGTCCAAGCCGCGTCCAAGCATGGTCAGCAACTGAGGGCTTTGTAACCCGGCAATGCACTGGGGAAAAGAGAGTTGAGCGGCCCTTTTCGATTTATGCGATTAATTTATGTAGACAAAACAAACGCAACTGAGCGGTGGCTTCTAAGCACTTGTTGTTGGCCATATACTATACTAGCTAGCATATATGAAGGGAAGCTCCTACTCTGCTACGGAATGCATGTGTGTGTGTGTGTGTGTGTGGTGGCAATTCAATTCATGCCCCTTTTCCAACACGAAACTTTCAATGCATGTTGGACTTCCAAAACAAAACACCCAATTGAAGAATGTGCGTGAGTGTGTGTGTGTGTGTATTGTTGCTATGTTTGGCGGAAGTTTTCAATTTACACGCATCTGTATGTGCGCTTATATGCCTATTGTAATTCTAATGGCGCTGCCTTCACACTTGTTACGGCAAACGAGTGGGCTCAATGCAGCGGGGATTATGCCACTTTGGAGTAGTAGAAGTAGAAGTAGCAACAGCAGCGTACCAAATTGAGGAAGTCAACCATATCGGAAAAGTTAGAGTAGGTCTGGTCAAAAGCAAGGCATATTAATTGAAAATTAATACCGTTTTAGAAGTGGCATGAGAGCAAGAACTACCAATTTGAGAAAGTTCGACCTTTCCATTAGGTGAGCTGGTGAGTCTGCTCACCTTAAATTTGTGCCTTCAGCTTTAAGCAACTTTGAATAAGACAAATTGGTCACTACCTATTTTTATGTCAAACCAAGTCATTAGACTCTTCCGTACATTATTTTCAGTTGGTATGGAATTAACTCAATTAACCCAAAGCCAATTTTTGTTTCTATTAAATATTCAATTTACTAAAATGCACTTAGTAGAGTTTGGCGAATTAACCGTTATCGATATAGGCAAAAGTTATTGTTTCGGTATAGATATTAGCCAAAATGGACCGTTTCCTTAAAAAAATGCCAACTCTTTCAATAATGTTTCTAAAATTGGAATGAATTTGGTTTAAAAATATGGCTAAATCTTCTAAAATTGTTGTTTCTTTTCTTTATAATTTTACATTAAAACAATAAATGCTTTGCAAATATTTTCAGATTGGCCGAAGCAAAATATCAAGCTGACGCTCGGATCGGTTAAGGCCAAAATGCTAATATCGATCAAGCTCTAGCACTTATTTTCCAAAGATAGAAAACTTTTTCAAGACTTACAAAACGGAAGCCTTTATTTATCAGACTCTTTGCCCTGATTGTATTTAAATATAACCTATTAAGTCAACTAAAGACAGCTTAGAAGTTGCATTAAAATAAAATTTAAAGCTGGAAATTACGTAAACAAGAGCCCATTAATCATATCAAAGAAACTCCGCCAAAAGCGCAACCACTTCAAGAGGCGGAATGGCGGGCGGGCATGTGTTAATTTCGCGTGGGTTGCCAATTCCAATTGAAGATGTTGCCACACACACAAACACACAGCAATGCATAAAAGGCAACACACATATGAGTGTTTGTGTGAGCGGCTTGAATAGCCACTTAATTGCTAATTAATGTTTGCTGAACGAGTGAAGTATGCAGGAGTGGCCTCTTGAGCTGCGCATATGTGGCAGCAACAAGCAAAATAAAATGAGGAAGTGCTTTTTTAAACTTTGATGACGCAATATTCAAAGTTCACTTTGAGGCAATAACACTGCTTAACAAGTCGATATTTTACAAGAATAATCTATGACGTTTCTGCATAAATTTTGTAGATTTTTACTTTTGAAAATTGAGGCCATAAAGAATTTCTGATAAACTGAAAAATTTTCAATTTTCAATTCATCTGTAAGAAATGGGAAAAGCACACTAGAATTATTTGATAAATCTGACGGCGTTTTTTGTGTATAAAAAAAGTAGAATCTGTTGGCTAGTGTAATTAAAAAAATAGACAATAGCGATGCACATTTAGATAATAAATCGGCACAGTTATAGCCATGTCAAATGTCAAACGATTTTGGCACGAGCTTCTCTTTATGACATTCAACATTTGGCGCCAATTTCAAGCCAACATGCAATCTGACGAATCGGACAGTGCTGCCAACCTGAGCGCCGCCTTAATATGATTACGCATTGCCATAACGTGTTACACGCCAGTCACGCAATTTTGCCATAAACACGGCACTTAGTATAGAGAACGGTAGCAAAAGCAAAGAAAAAAGAGAATGAAAGAAATAAACGCAAAGAAATAGAGGCAGAAAAATTAAAAGAAGGCACAAAATTGCACGCCTTCTTTGCCGGCACAGCAGGCTGGCACGTCAATTGCGAGAAACCTGGCAAGTCGACTGCAAACCAACGCCGCTATTAATCGATCTATTGGAAATTGTTATAACGACGACAAGTTTTCATTTCTTTCATATGCTAAAATGCAGTCGCGAAGCCACGAGCCGGCGGCACAGGCGCAAGGCGAGCTGATTTATTGCTGGGCCGCAGCTGCTGGACACATGCCCCTCTCCCCCCAGCGCATTCTGGCCGCGTTAGCTTGCGGCTGGCCGTAAGCGTGGCGGCAAGCCTGAAGCTACAATTGTGTGCAAGCCGTGCAATTAGCTTAGAGAGCAGACCAGAGCAGAGCAGAGCAGCCTTAGCAACTGCAGACAGGCAAATGTGACAGTAAACGATGAGCGCCGCGATGCGAGACGATTTGTTGTTGCTGCGCTGCAACATTCTTCGGCGTAGACCGGAGCAGACGGCAGCAATAGACGTTTAAAAATAGCAACGCCGAAGCATACACTTTCCTTCATTTACTTTTGGCCGGAGCAAATGGCTTGACTCAAGAATGCGGATGCGGCGAGAGAGAAGGAGGTGAGGGCTTATAATTAAGTAAAATTTTCGATATACATATCACGGCGGCACATGAGTTTGATGTCTATACCGTAATTTTTGACTAGGAATTTGAAATTGCATACATGCTATTGATGCTTGTGATATATCACGAGGAGAGAGACATGTGATATATACATATATCAAAAACAAATATAGGCAATAAAAGAAATCAAAGGAAATTATTGATTGGAAAATTGTTAGTAGGAAAAATATAACTGGCATAAACTTCGATAGTTGTGAGATAGATATCACACGATAAGATTATCATCCAAATCATCTTGTTAGAAGCACACAAAAATATATGTCATCACTTAAATATGATATCTCTGAAAACTCTTAAATATTGCATTTGGAAAATGACTACATTTTAGTATAAAAATGTATCTTTTTGAAGTATCTTAAAAATTTTTTCGTTGTTGTATCGCAAAGTAATATTTGCCGATATTTCAAAAAATGTTTTTCGCTGCGTGTAATGCAGTTTAAGTATGCATACATACATACGTCAGAAATAAAGAGTTTACACAGACAAAAAAATATTCACTGTTTTATGGATTTTTCAAATCACTTTTCGCTGCTCTATCAGAAAGAAGATATGTCATAGGTAAAAGTATGCCCGAAGGATTAATATCAGTCATTAAGGCATTTTACAGACAAAATATGTGTATGTATTATATGCTGTTTAATGATTTTATGTATAGGTATATGCACTTCCCCCCTTTTTCAAATCAAATCGCAGCATCCACAAAAGTAAGTAATTCAATTCATTTGAGTTGCATCTGAACTGCAACTCAACTGCATTTGCTTACAAATATTTATGACCATATCAAATGACGAAGCCGCGAAAAAAAGCATAAAAACGAACACACAAAAGAAAAGATCATAAAAAAATCAAAATAAAAAAATACAAATACAAATCGAATGAAAGAGAAACGCATAAAATGCCACACAAAACAAACACAAACTTCCGCATTTTACACCTAAAATAAAAGCGGAAAATATCAATAAACAAAACGCAATGAACGCAGGAGATTTGAGGTTGAGAGTGTGTGTGTGTGTGTGTGTGCTTGTGTAGGCAAAGACCATAAATTGCTACCCCAACCGAAAAAATTATTACCATATCAAAATAATAATAATCAAAATTAGGGTAACCCTTCAAAGACAAAGTATGAAAGTACTACAATCGAACAATAATAAAATTGAGCAGAAAGAGCGGGCAGCGAGCGGGGGCAAACAAAGCACGAGCTAGCTGAGCACGAACCCACGCGGAAAATGCATATAATTCGAAAATTCAAATTCAAATTTCACGGTCAGTCTTTCGTTGTATGCGTGCCATGTGAATTGTTACGCTGTTTGAGTTTAGTATAATGCATAAAATTTATAGCGGAAGTTGTAAAAAATGTCCAAATTTGTGCGCCAAACTTCGAAGTAGACTTGTCATTCATTTTGGGCAGAAGATCTCAATTTTTTAGATACACAACAAATCAATTTATAGCAAAAAAACGTCAATATTATGGCAAGTGCTATAAAAATAAATTGTAGGCACGCGCACCCGCTACAAGAGCGTGCCATGTAGTCTGCCGGTATGCACATATAAGGCAACCCTTAAGGCAAAACTTCATCATTTATCACGATGATGATAGGTCAGGGCTGCCTACGCCTGCGAAGATACTACATAGTAATTTATATGATTGCTTTGTTAGTGTGTTTGTTGTCCTATCAATCGATGTCTTTATATGGCAAGCGTTAGATACTTCTTTTATGGCATATATGGCCATGTTGGGTTGGCATCTTAAGATCTTCACGATCAATCGCTCGTGATTCGGGGCAGCGCTTTGTGCCATGCCGAAATTACGCTTCAAGAGTTTATTGTTGTTTTGCCTGTAGTGGCTTTGATGTAAAATTCTTGTAATTGTTGAAATTATTGAGCGCATGATGCAGCTATAATTTGTATTATTATAAGTAGCAACTTCATTTGAAGATCATTTATAATGCCCGAGTGTTAAAATTAAGACACAATAGACAAGGAGAGGCAGGGAACTTATGAGCCCAATACAAACTGCCGCGATGATACGCGTAGATACTAGTGATAGCTAAAAGGCGTTCTTCTTTCTGCTGCTCTTTTTGACAGTCACCGAACAGATAGATAACAGAAAAGTGAATTTTCACTTTGAAAATGAAAGTGTATGCAAGCAGAAAAATAATGACAGACACACACGCTGTGAGTAGGGCAAAGTTTTACAGTACTTTTTTTTACTGAGTGTCAAATGTCAATTTAAACATTGACAGTCATTTGTCAAAAAATAGCAGCATGACATTGAGACGCAGCTACTTACACTCTAAGCGCGACATTGCAAAGAATTTTGAAGTCAATTCTCAAAAATATCGATAAAATCATGGAAATCGTCGAGTCCGACCGTCGAGCACTGTAAATCGTATCATTCTAACTATGCTTTTACTTTTTACGAAGCTATGTATTTCTTTTGATATCAACACCAACAAATTTTTCTACAATATTTTTCCCATAAAGTTTTCCTTTTAAAAACGCAAGCTATTTATTTTGCCAGACTTTGCTCGCTTTCAACGGCTTCATAAAGTGTTAAAGATATTCAAGGCATGTGCCCAAATGTGTAAGCAATTATTTTAAAAATTTCTGGAACTTGCAAAGCAACAAAAAAACCAAACACAACAAAATAAACAAATAAAGTGCTAAAAAGCAAGAAGTAAGCAAATAAATACCTACTGTTGTTTTTTGAATACTTGTTTAATTGCGCAGCAGCAAGAAGCTGTTTTCAAAAGGACAGGCACATATACATACATACATACATATGTATGAATATACATACATATATACATATGTATGTATGTAAATACTCGAATGTTGACATGCAAAAGAAATTAGCAAAAGAAATTAGCATAGAAATCACATTGGCAACTTTTAGCGCCATTTCAACTTTCAAAAATAACAATGTACATTCCACATATGGCATATTCTTAAAGCTAGAAACAATGTATATCTTCGCGAGTAAATCAAAATTGACATAAATTATGTGCACTATCAAAATTGAAATATAACTGACATTTAGCTTAAATGATATTATTTTTGACCGTTAGCTCAATGAGTGTCCATTCAATATTTCCTTCTGGCAAAACTGATCCAAATAAAAATAGAACCAACTGTATACAATTACTGACGCGCATTTCGACGATAAGATAAACCTGTATAAATTTGCAAATAGAATTCGAAAAAAATAACACCAAACAGCAATCAACGCTGCGGCGATAAGATACTACGCAGATAAGATATAGCACTTTTTTATGAACGTTGTGCAAAATTGTGTGTGCCTGGCATTGATCGGGTTAACAAAGTTGCACAAGAGAATTGGCACGTGCAATAAAAGTACAAAGAGCGTGTACTTTCTGTGACGACCTTGAAATTGAATATTGCGCATATAGACAAAAGTAATGGGCAACTGTAAAAAAAAACTTCAAGTATGCAAAGGACCGCATAGAATGGACTTGGAACTGCACTTTCACATGATAAGCTGCCATGTTCCACATTTCACTTTCAATCGAATTTGAAGGGAGTACGTATTCGATTTTAGTTGCAATCGATTTCAATTTAGAATGAAAGTGAAGTGTGAAACTTGGCTGAATAAAACTATTTGAAAATATGAGGGAAGCATCTGCCAAAATAAGTGGATTCAATTCAAAAAGATTCAGTTTACATGAAAAATATATCAGTTGTGTGTGTGGTAGATACGTGCTTTAGAAAAGTTTAGTAACAGCATAAATCAAAGGCTCGGTGCTAAAGTACTTAGGGTACGTCAACTTAGGCTGATTTTAAGTTGGTTATGTAGTTCAGCTCGACATGTCAGAATTGATATAAGTATTATACATACTTTTCTATATGAAAAAAAACCCTTCGCCGCCGTCAATATATATTGAGTTGATCGCATGGTTGCACGATTCAGCGGCTTCTGGCATAGCTTAAGACCGAACAGATCGAAAACTAGAAAAGCGCACTTAAAAGAAGCTTTCCTTCACAAATTGCTATAAAATACTAGCCTCTATTTTTAGACTTACTGATTGGCATATTAGTTCAGCAGTTTTTTTTTTACTTTTGACTTTATGCTACGCAAATTACAAAGAAATTAAAATATACTATTAATATTTTTGCAATTCAAGCGGAAAAAACTGATTGCAAAATAAGCGAAAAGCTGTAAAAATATAATTACATATATTGCAATTTTTAAAATAAACGCTCGCTATTGATATTGATTGTATTGCTACGCGAGCGAAATTGCATGTAGAACTAAAATACAACAACAAAATTTCAATTGGTTGCAATAATTTTCAGTCGAATTTACAAAACTTTTAACTCATTTTGCGGAAAGTATTGCAACTTTATTATTTATGCTTTTTCTACATTTACAAATTTTCTTTCAAAAAACCGTCATGCAATCAGCAATTATATCACGCTGCAAGAATTGAGAAATCTTTCTTTTTTACCTGTTTCACAAACTTCACTTTTGCAAAATAGTTAAATTTTACATGAAAAAATGATAAACAGTTTTTATTTCGAATCGGCCAACAAAGCGTTTTCGTCACGCTATTGACCATGTTGTTACATCGTCTGTTTGCCGTTCCGTTCATCCGTTCATTCGTCCATCTGAGCATATGTCATAATTGACATTTAACATCACAAGAGCTGAGTTTTTTTCAGCCGTTGGCTTCTTCGCGGCAATTTGTAAACAGTCAAAATTGTTAAATTATCCACCATTGTTGCAAGTTTTTCCCGTATGCGTCGCTTTTTTCATTTTTTTGTTTTTACACGGCAAGTCTTTACAGTGCTTTGCTTCATAATATTTTTTCCAAAATGTATTTCTTACGAGCCGCGGATTTTGTAAACCGACAATTACGAAAGCTATGATTAAAAAATGTTGAAATATCATTCATAAACGCTCGCACATTGCAAGCAAGACGCTACAACAGCGCACGTCATTGCTCTCACAAAGCAATTCGTGACAAAAACGAAATTGAAAGTAAAAATTCGAAAGCTGGCCAAATCTTGTGAACATTTTTTTGCATTTTTCATGTCAATTTATAACTGAGCGAAAGTGGAAATGTCATTATTTCTTCTTTCAATTTTGAGCAATTTTCCAGCAAAGCGAAGCTATGTTGACGCACTATGGAAACACAAATTTCAAGATGATAGTTTTGCTCAAAAAATATTTACCTTTTACTGAAACCTTGCTGAGCTTTTTAAAACAAATATTTGATCAATAATTATATTCCAAATAGGTACATACTGCTATCATTGCGAATTTCTAATTTTGAAAATCGAAGGCCTAGCTTTACAAAAAATTATTTTTCGTTCGTTTCGAAATCGTTAACTATCTAATTCATTAATATCGATTCATTGAAACGAAATTTGTGAATAGGTTTGAAAACGCAGAGTTCAAAGCTTCGAAATTGAAAGCTGAAATCAACAGCAGCAACCTGCTAAAGAAAAATTATCTTTCCCTCCTAAATACATATTAATTGGTATTTCTCATTCGAACGGTTGCCATCTCACATATGTACATACATATATTCCTACACATGTGAGCATGCAATTTCTATTGAGTATATATTAGAATAATGTGCTCGCACGGTTTCAACTTATGACTCCAAATGTAGTGAAAGCTTTGCCGGTGCTTAACACAGTTTGATGGATCGTTAGCGATTTGAAACACGTACACATACACCCATACACAGCCATAAATATAAACACTATCAGGCATGACACAATATTCAAATTAAAAAGCAAAAATGTGTCACTTGCTGGCATAAAGATACACGCACACATGCATACAAAAATATATCTCATGCACATTTTTAGCAAAGTTCAATATTCCATATGCTTAGTGCGTTTCAACTACATACTGCGATTCATTTTACACACACACACACACAAACACAAACACAGATACTGCATGCATTTGTGAAGCAGGTGCAAGTGGGGTCAGAAGTAGAGTACCAGATGTGCGTGTGGCAATTGTAGGAAGCAACACATAATAATCATAGAGTCAGATTAAAATAAAATTTTCTACTCGTTTTGCATATTTCTTTTAATAGAAATTTATTGTTGTGGGAAATAGCAAATGTGTAGCAGTACAACAGAAATGCATTTAGAAGGGAGAGGGGAGATATAAAAAATGGTAAGTGGAGAAAATTATGTTTCAGATATTGTCATATTAAAAATCTTTTGCTCATATGAGATTTATTGCAGAGAGAAAAATAAAAAAAATTTTTTCGTATGTAGAGAAATACAAAAGTGGAAGAAAAATATTAGAAAAAAGGAAATAGGCAAATAAGAACCAAAGAAATATTTTCGTAGCATACGAGATTTTCTACGTATAGTATATAGACGAAAATTGGAAAAAGCTAAGATTGTAGTAGCAAAATGAAAAACAGTTCAGAAATAGGCCAGAAGAGAAAAACAGATATTTCGGCTTATATCAGATTCTTAACATATGCAAAGAATACAGAAAATTCAAAATACATATAGAAATTAAAGAAAATATGCAAAAACATTGATTTGTCTCAAACATATGAAATATTCTACACACATACATACATAGGTATATGATACGATATTTGACATAAAAATTGCAAAATAATAATATATAAAAAAGAAAATGGTAATAAATAAAAGTAGAACGGAATGTGCACCCTCAAAGTCACCAATCAAATATGCCATCCGTAAGCTTTTTTTGGAAGGTACGAGGACGAGTGTAATGTGAAATATGCAAAGAAAGAAGAAGACGTGTCATGCCTTCCCACTCCCAAAAGGCACAGATTATCACAGGCAATCAATCACTTCTTTCTTTCTTTCCTGCAAGGTTTTTGAAGCCGCTTTGAAGTGCGGCTCCCCAAGGACGATCCTAAAAAGAAATATGGTCTGCCCTAAAGGGATGCACATACTGATTGTGGAAGGAATGCTTTGCGAAATGAGCACTTGTTGCAAAAACACGCAGAAGCAGAAGCTTCTCTTCAACATATAAAGCGGAATTGGACAGGATAAGCAAAAGAGTGGAGTGTGAAAGCAATGTCAATAGGATTACAGCCAACAATGTGGGTCATTAGAACGCTGGGAACCAAATGTAAATAAGGCATGCATATTTGGGCTACAAATCAATAAACCGATTTGACGCCCTCAATAAATGAACTCCAAAAGGGTAGCCCCTTGTAAAAGGCCTTCGACTTGAAGCAAGTTGGTAGCCACAAGCACAAACACCCGAAAGAGAGTGCAACATGGTGTTCCTGCTTCCTTATGCCACAGAACAAACACTTACACACACACACACACAAGCATAGGAAAACACTTGAGTCAAGCAATTAACACAGTCGTAAAAATTTACGAGTTAACTTGAAGATGCGGGTCTCTCCTTGCCATGGGCGTGTTTCGTGTGCGGCGTGTGGCATCTGGTAGCAGTTCACACCACATGCAGACTTGTTGTGGCATTGTAAAGTGGCGCTACTGGTCGCACATTTTGGAAAGTGATATTATAGCGTTAATTTGTTGCCTGGCATGTACCGTGACAACGCTCGCTTGCGTTTCAATTGGAGTGTGAACTTTCTTGTCGAAAAGCTTAGTCAAGGTCATTTATTTTATGCAAAAAATATTGGTCAAATCTGATATACAAATTTAACCATGGAATAAGTATGAAAAATCGAAGAGAAGTTGAATTAATGAATTAAAGTGGGGTGTGTGGGGGCTCTACATAAGACCTCTTGAATTCGTGGTAGTAAGGAATTATGCAACGATAAAATTGATTCTCGTACAGCTGCATCAGTTTATAGTGCCAAGATTAAAGCGGTTTCGAATTTCGATAAGCTCAGTACTTGAAAAGGCAGGTCAAAATACATATGTATAACAAAACTGTTATAAGACGAACAAATAATTTCTTGCGTATTTTTTTAGCATTCGTATGAAAAAAAGTAATTTTCGTAAAGAACGACAAGGCCGATCGAGAAGGTCTCTAAATTCAAGTATCTCTTTTTTCTCTCTGTAATAAATTTCATATGATCTTAACATTTTATATATGCAAATATTTGATATTTCAAGCATAATTTTCTTAAATTTCGAGTTTGCGGAAACCGTTCGGCAATTAGTTAATTATATAGTGGATCGGTCTATTGTTATATAAAAGTTTTTATCCTTGCGGTGTAGATTTTTAATATTCATAGTTCAGTTTTGATACAGCCGGACTTCATTGCTGAGGCAACAACTACTATATAAAACCATAGCGGCTTGTGGAAACTTGCTATTGCTCATCCAAACGTGATTTTCAATTTCGTTCAATTGACTTTAAAAAAAATCTCTTAATAAACTTTTTCAATTAAAAGATTCGAAAGGAAATCACTTAAAAACGGCGCTGACTAGGCTACCATATCTCTACTATAGTATGTATGTATATACATTTTAAGATACATCTTTAGAGACAACAATCTCAGAGCAGATCTCTATTATAATATAAAGTGCACAATTTCAGATCGATCTTTAAATAACCTTACGCGTCGTGTGCGAAAACAACACGCTACCTCACCTGATTTCCGTTTCTCGCGATCGGGCACGACGAGACTTTTGGCGCGTTTCACACGCAACGAACGCCGGCGTATGGAGCGCAGGAAGGCCTCAGGCATGCGTGAGAAACGTTGCGGCGTTTCGGGCGCCTTGGCGCGCTCCGGCAAAAAGAAGTTCTTAACGGCCAACATAATGCAACGCTGAATAAGAGCAAATTTAATAAATGTCCAAATGTTCGAGTCCAAATGCGCAGCAGATATAATCCTTAATGTTGCGTAAATTCTAAATAGCTGCTTTAAATTCACGTTACTCTCGGCATATGCTTTTGCAATATTGCATCACAAGGCAAAGAAAGAGTTTACAACTTTTGAATATTCAGTTTTGCATAATTTGCATAACAAAGGACAACCGATATACAACTTATGTGATTTTTTATATAATTTGAATTTCACTTTAGTTTTTTTCAAGTATTATGCACACTTTTAGCGAATGACTAATACATAATGCGACACAAATGAGACTTGTTTAATGATTACTAATATTATTAATAAAATTTTGGCACACAAATGACATCAACGCCGCTGCTTTTTCTTGTTGTTGTTGTTGTTTTTGCTTTTGTTTAATGCATGCAACCGCACAAAGACGCTCGCTCACGTTTTTAGTCATGTGTAAGGTAGTACATTTTGAATTTTGCCACATCTTACAATTATTGCAATTTTTCTCACTGCCTAACGTCAAAATGTTAAATTTCTCATTATAATGAAATTTTTTTAAATAAGTTTCAGTTTTGTTTTATTTCTATTTTAACGACAAGTTATTCTGCTTTTACGTCAAACGCGCGTGATTTCACAAATTTTCGTATAAATTTCAAATTTCCAACGCTACAGCGACCGCTTCCGTTCACGTACCGCAAATACACGCAGTCAAACTTCAACTGAGGGGAAATTTTTTCGCCAGAGCCACAGTAGCACCGGTTGAGGCTGTTCGGCCACAGCAATAGCAACAGTGCCAACAACAGCAACAACAACAAGCAAGACCGGCTGTAAATTTAGCAGCGAAATGTAGTGTGCTATTGATGGCGCCTTAACAGAGAAAGAGGGAAATTTGTAAATAAGCTTAACAGCAGTTTAAGAAAAAGTTAACAGAATTTAGCGTAAACGAAACTGCCAATTACAGTAAAGGAAAATATTGTTATAAGAAGTTTATGTAATGCTATTTTAGCATTTGATACTAAATATTTCAATTTCAATTTATTTGGATTTATAATGTTGGCAAATAAGAATTTTTACATCTTTCGAGGGCCCATTGTTCCGAAAACTTGCCTTTAGCTCAAAGAAATTACAAAATATTTGGTTTATTATAAATATTTTAATAATTTATTTGTAAAATTTTTACAATTCTTCTATTGCTTATGGATCGTACACGTCGAGCGAATGAATGGCAATGCCACCACCAAAAAGGAATTCAAAGCGAAGGTTGAGGTCCGGTACAGAAGAGAAAGACCGAATCTGCGGTGCAGGGACCAAGTGAAAGAAGAGCTATCTGAGCTTTAAACCAGGGACTGGAAAGGACTCGCACAAAGCAGGAATACCTGAAGAGATCTAGTACTTAAGGTCGAGACTTGCAATCGATTGTAATGGCCATATGTAAGTAATGGCCAGCAAGTAAGTATGCAACTATTTTGGGGTTATTTAATAAAACAATAAAAAATTATGCTGGTAGTCGAAATATTGTATACATTTCTATTATAAACCTTTAAATTTGTCAATAAATAAAGTCGCAAGGAATTGAAAAAAGTAAAGAGAAACAAATTTTGCTGTCGCTTTTCAAGCAAACATTAGTAATCTAGAGTTAGTAGCTACTTTACACTGACAACAGCAAATAAACATATTTTTCTTTAGAAATGCATAATTATGTGACTTGGAATTTTGCCTAGCGCTGACAGAAAAACTAAAAAGAGGCACAACAAAAACAATGATAAGCGTGCATTTTTGCGGCGTTCTTTAAACGGAAGTACTTTGGCATGCCGCTATCTCACGGTATGCGGCAAACAAATATGCAATGTGGCCGCTGTTTCGTGGCCCAACATATTCCCAGTGGGCTCTTAGTGTGTCCATTGACTCATGTTGTTGTTGTTGTGCAATTTGTCTTGTGTGCGCGCTGTCGCAGTTGATGTTTTGCTCTTATCAGCTGACTCTGCAGTGTGCGTGCCAGTGCCAAAAAGCTGCATTTTACGAAAAGTGTATTTTTTTGTAAATAAATAGTTGGCATTTTTATAAATCATTGCGGCGACAAGCGTAGATACCTTTGTACAACCCCGATGAAGAATATATTTAAAAATTGCTGCCTATTTCTGTAATTGATATTAAATTGAAGTAAACTTATTTTAGTTTATTTTATACAAAAATTTGATTCTTTATGGGCTTTTCTTTTTTCCTGTTGGCAGTTTGTTTTGAATTAAATCTTTTTGTAGGCTTAATGCTAATTGTTGAAAATTTTTTTTTCAATAGCTTTTTTTTAATAAAAGCGCCAACCTTCGCATGTTGCTGTTATTTAACATAAAACTGTACGCTTTTAATCAAACCAATTGCTTCTTCTTCTTTCACTTCATCGCACACTGCAGTTGTTACTTGCAACTGCAACATGTCTGCACTGCTTACAATCAAACAATTTCCCGTTCGCAGACTGTTAGCTGCTGTTAGCCAACTGTTTCTATTTTAACGACAAGTTATTCTGCTTTTACGTCAAACGCGCGTGATTTCACAAATTTTCGTATAAATTTCAAATTTCCAACGCTACAGCGACCGCTTCCGTTCACGTACCGCAAATACACGCAGTCAAACTTCAACTGAGGGGAAATTTTTTCGCCAGAGCCACAGTAGCACCGGTTGAGGCTGTTCGGCCACAGCAATAGCAACAGTGCCAACAACAGCAACAACAACAAGCAAGACCGGCTGTAAATTTAGCAGCGAAATGTAGTGTGCTATTGATGGCGCCTTAACAGAGAAAGAGGGAAATTTGTAAATAAGCTTAACAGCAGTTTAAGAAAAAGTTAACAGAATTTAGCGTAAACGAAACTGCCAATTACAGTAAAGGAAAATATTGTTATAAGAAGTTTATGTAATGCTATTTTAGCATTTGATACTAAATATTTCAATTTCAATTTATTTGGATTTATAATGTTGGCAAATAAGAATTTTTACATCTTTCGAGGGCCCATTGTTCCGAAAACTTGCCTTTAGCTCAAAGAAATTACAAAATATTTGGTTTATTATAAATATTTTAATAATTTATTTGTAAAATTTTTACAATTCTTCTATTGCTTATGGATCGTACACGTCGAGCGAATGAATGGCAATGCCACCACCAAAAAGGAATTCAAAGCGAAGGTTGAGGTCCGGTACAGAAGAGAAAGACCGAATCTGCGGTGCAGGGACCAAGTGAAAGAAGAGCTATCTGAGCTTTAAACCAGGGACTGGAAAGGACTCGCACAAAGCAGGAATACCTGAAGAGATCTAGTACTTAAGGTCGAGACTTGCAATCGATTGTAATGGCCATATGTAAGTAATGGCCAGCAAGTAAGTATGCAACTATTTTGGGGTTATTTAATAAAACAATAAAAAATTATGCTGGTAGTCGAAATATTGTATACATTTCTATTATAAACCTTTAAATTTGTCAATAAATAAAGTCGCAAGGAATTGAAAAAAGTAAAGAGAAACAAATTTTGCTGTCGCTTTTCAAGCAAACATTAGTAATCTAGAGTTAGTAGCTACTTTACACTGACAACAGCAAATAAACATATTTTTCTTTAGAAATGCATAATTATGTGACTTGGAATTTTGCCTAGCGCTGACAGAAAAACTAAAAAGAGGCACAACAAAAACAATGATAAGCGTGCATTTTTGCGGCGTTCTTTAAACGGAAGTACTTTGGCATGCCGCTATCTCACGGTATGCGGCAAACAAATATGCAATGTGGCCGCTGTTTCGTGGCCCAACATATTCCCAGTGGGCTCTTAGTGTGTCCATTGACTCATGTTGTTGTTGTTGTGCAATTTGTCTTGTGTGCGCGCTGTCGCAGTTGATGTTTTGCTCTTATCAGCTGACTCTGCAGTGTGCGTGCCAGTGCCAAAAAGCTGCATTTTACGAAAAGTGTATTTTTTTGTAAATAAATAGTTGGCATTTTTATAAATCATTGCGGCGACAAGCGTAGATACCTTTGTACAACCCCGATGAAGAATATATTTAAAAATTGCTGCCTATTTCTGTAATTGATATTAAATTGAAGTAAACTTATTTTAGTTTATTTTATACAAAAATTTGATTCTTTATGGGCTTTTCTTTTTTCCTGTTGGCAGTTTGTTTTGAATTAAATCTTTTTGTAGGCTTAATGCTAATTGTTGAAAATTTTTTTTTCAATAGCTTTTTTTTAATAAAAGCGCCAACCTTCGCATGTTGCTGTTATTTAACATAAAACTGTACGCTTTTAATCAAACCAATTGCTTCTTCTTCTTTCACTTCATCGCACACTGCAGTTGTTACTTGCAACTGCAACATGTCTGCACTGCTTACAATCAAACAATTTCCCGTTCGCAGACTGTTAGCTGCTGTTAGCCAACTGTTAAGCCTCTGTCAAGTCGCTCTTAGGCAAGTTGCATAATGCGCTGCTGTTGCTTGCACTGTCTGATGCTGGTTTTTGTTGTAGTTGTTGTTGCCACAAAACTTTTTGCATAAAATGTATCAAAAATCTGTGCATAAAAAAGTTGTTTCCGAACAAAGAAGAAAGACAAAAAGGTTCGTTGTTGTAATACTACAGCAATACTACAATTACAACTATAACTACAACTACAATTACTACACAACTCGCCGCCGTAATGAATGCATTGCCAAATGGCTGCTTCTATGTCACGCTCGACAGACGGCAGGAGCAGTTCTGTGTGCGCTTACGTAATTTGCCGGCAGCGCAGGAGAGAGCAAAAGTTTTGCGAAACTGTGTCAGGCAGGTACTTCTGACAGGCAGGTCTCCCACAGAAAACAGAGCAGAAGAAGAAGGGCTTCTAGAACTTGCACTAACTGCGAACTCGAAATTTTTAAGTGCTTCCAAGGTAAAATTATGGCAACTGTATAAAATGCAGTTGCATTTAAAGGACTGTTAATTCAAAGGGCAGTTACATAATATGCCAAGAGAGGCTTTTCAGCTTTAATTTTTACGAAGAGCCGTATTTGTTAGAAAACCTTGTATGGATATTTATGGAAATAGAAAGGACTTTATTTTTAGAAAATAGAAATTTATCACGGATCCCAAGATTTTTTCGATAAATTCTCTTTGCAGAGGTTCTTGTGAACCGTACTACAGAATTTCGAATTCTCGGGATGCCGCACCATTTTTGGTACAAAAACTGTGCAGTTTTTCCGAAAAATTCCGGACTTTCGGCGTGGATTATTTTGACTTATAAAATTAAGTGCATAATTTTCGAAATTGAATGGAAAAAAGGCTAATCACCCTTAGACTAATAACTTTAAATGTAACAATCAAAAATTTATGATTACAAATTGTATAAATACGTTTTATAATGTTTATAAGAATGAGTTTTTAAATAAAATGCAAAAGCCAAAGAATTATGATGATTTTCAGCTTGTTGCTTTTTAGGATTGTCCGACATTCAACAAGTCTGAAAATTTTAAACTAGATTATTTTGTTATAAATAATATAGGATTGTTCAATATTTCGGAATGTCTTAGAATGCGAAAATACCAGAGCTTTAAAATTGAAATTTTCGATTCGAAAAATATTGGCAACTCTTAGATTTTTAGTTCATGCTATAAGCTCAACAATATTTTTCAACCCTGCTCATCTTCCATACACAATTCAATAGTGCAATATTTTGCCAAACACTTGTCGATTTTTAATTTATGCACGCAGCCTGGAAAATTAATGCCCCAAACATATTTGATTTATTCGCACATGTTGCGCGTGGCGTATCGCCCACAACGCGGCAATTAAAAACGCATAAATATTTTCACACATTTCATTTGGTACTGCAAGAAAGAGAATTATTGAAAATTCCGAAAATAAACCAATAACCAACCAACCAAAAAACCAACAAGATAAATTTCCAATTAATTCCAATTGCATATTGGCATTTGCCTGTGTGGCAACCACATTGCACTTGCAACAACATAATTTTTTTTTTGTTCATCTCTTCAGTGGCATGTGGCAACATGCTGTGAAAGCAATCATGAGCTTGTGGTCTATTGGCATTTTGAATTTATGATAATGATAAATATAGTCTATATGCGATATATTCTAAATATGGTCAACATCTGATAATGCTTTGAATGCAACTGGGAATGTGCCACAGTGCGGCAAAAGCACATCAGCGTATGAGTCAACATTTTGGGAGCGCTACAACCACAAATTTCACTTGATTTTATGTTGAAATGTTCAATTTGCAGTGGATTTCAAGCATGCACTCGCTCGGCGATGTCGACAATGGCGAAAATTGTTAAATGCACAATTCTGCGATTTCAAATATTGAAGCGTTTTTCAAAAAAAATGCTAGGAAAGCTGGCATAAGGGGTTAGCTACAGAAAGTATGAGTCGATAAGTACGAGTCAAAAGAAATAAGTCGATACTAAAACATGCTAAGTCTGGTAAGGTTACACTGGTTGGTTATATGGGCCACGTATAGACCTCGATGGGATCTTGGCGATGACAGATGACGATCTGTTTAAGAGTCCGGAGAGTAGTGATCTTTCGGAATACGAGAGCTTCTAATAAACTTCAATAGAGAGCTGATTTTCAGCTTTAAGGCCTTCCCTGTAGGCCATGGAGCTCCCAAGTATGTTAGGTGAAATCTAGAGATGATGGAACATACACAAGAGATGCTCAAGGGTTTCCCTATATTTAGGTTTCCTGTATTTCCTGCACTCCTCACTGTTGGTGATGCCTGTCCTGTACGCATATAATCCATATCAATGTCTGTCCATGTAAATTAGTGAATGCGTGTTTTGAATTTTAGTAAAACAGTACCCAAAAAATATTCTGTGTTATTTTTGATTGATTGATTGACTATATTATTTTAATTTCATTATATTTGATTGAAATGCAAAATTATTACAAAAAATTTTAATTATGTCAATAAATAGAAAGAAAATATGCTGTGTTTTCATCAAGAAGTACATACTATATTCGAATCCTTAATTTCAAAGAAAACCACTTCGACGCCATTTTTTAAACGCACTTTTCCCATATTGCACTTGCACAACTTAAATTTGCTATCGCAGGCACCTCAGCAGTTCGCCAAGAGGTTCATTACGACCACTCACAAGTTGCCACATTTGTCTACAAGTTGTCTGCGCAAGTTTACAAGATGGATGGAACAGTGATGATGAACACCCCAACCCCCCAAGACTATTACACCACTTGCCAATGCAACAGTGTCGCTGATTTCGCGCGCTGCTGAAATTTTTGGTAGCAAACTCTTTTTCAACGCACATGTTGCATGTGGCAAGTGGCAGGCGGCAAGTTGACGATTTTTATGGCACTTTGTGCCAAAATAGTTTCGGACTCGTGTGCGTGCGTGTCTGTGTGCGATATTTTTGGCTAATTCTGTGTGGTTTTTATGTGATTTCCATGAAATCGAAATGAGTGCGTTTCTCTTTTTATTGAGCTGAAATTTTTGGGAAAAAAAATTGAACATTTTCGTTTTCAAGAAATAATAAAAATAAACTATTTTTTAGAAATACTTTTCAACAACAACATTTTGCTGCACTGCGCTTGCCACTTGGGGCAGAACAAGTGTACTCCATTTGAACGAGTTAATAATTCAAGCGCTGGAGTACGCGCGTTAACTTGTCAGCAAAATGGCGTTAATAAACGAACTCTACCGAATACGTTTAGCGAGAACACTTAACAGAAGTGCAAAAAACCAAAAAGCAAATGAAAAAGGAAGCAATTTTCCGCTGCTGTTGAAAAATTGCGCATTCGAAATTACGACTGAAAACGGAGGAATTTCAATTTTCTACTGAAATTACGTAGAAGCTTGTGCCGGTGGCCAAGTGACAGAGAAAAAAAGAGCAAACGGGTGCGTTGTAAAGAAAGAGAAAGCCATAATGGCGTCCATATTGTAGAAGATAATAGTGCCACCGCACTGACAGGCACTGAGTACAGAGTTCCTTTCCTACGTTTGTATGTATTTGTGGCTGGGTGGAATATAATGGAAAATTGTGTGAGGTAAGGAATGGCAGGAAGCACATGGCAGAAAATGGCAAAATGCAAAAGCGCACAAAAGGCAAAAGCAAGTTAGCTCTAACAGTTCCTAACAGGCCAACTGCAACTGGGTCACATCCAGTGGGATACCTCAATTGGCATTAGACGAGCAGCAAGCGGTGGTGGAGCAGCTCCACTATGCAATAGCGGCATGTCCGATAGCGGGAATTGCTGTTGAACTGAACTTTAATAGTTTAATGCCCATTGTTAGGACTTTAAAAGGGAGACCGAAAAAATGGCAGCAATAGCGAAAAGTAACAAGTTTCTGTTTTTTAACAGCTGAACGAGATTTTTACTGCAAAAATGAAGTTTTTTTCTTATAAAAGCATGAGAAAGACATTTTATTAATAGTTTAAATGCTAATCTTTCAGTTTTGTTGTTAAATCTATAGTGGTGAGCTTAATAAACGTTGTATGCACCAAAATTACTTGCAGTTTTAGTTCGTTGTGCATCCTCTTTGTTTTTTTTTTTTTCTTAGAAGTTTAAGCAAATAGTCCATAAGAATATATGTATGTACTATCTGCCTATTTTGACTCTCCCTCGAACTATTTTACAACTGAAGGCCTACAATAAGATACAAATATTATCAACCACCATTGTTGCTTCACCTCCATCCTACCCACTAGGCCATAATTATTTCTATAGAAATCATACTCGAAGCAATGATTCGTTCGTAAAGTCAAAAAGTACTAAGCCTCGAATTCATTGAGAATCACTTTTTACCTTTTACCTAGTGTAGAAGTTGAAAATCTTATTTTATTTCTTTAATATGGTTTGGGTTCTTCCTCGAACAAGCCTGTTTTTATGGTTAGTTAAAACCGAAAATCTATGATCTAAAATTCCACTTTTCAAGTCTTCAACGGGACTCTTAAGAAACCTTAACTTCTCATAGCTTCTCTTTGCCATACAAGTAAGAGTATGAGTCATTTTAATTTAATTCAAATTTTCGTAATTTCAAGCAAATTAATATAATTAGTTGTGCATACAAATGAAATTCGTGTTGGCGCAACATTGGTGACTAGTTCGACAAAAACGAACTCTGCTGCCAGTGTGCGCCACCCTTCGTCAACGATTATCGTGGCCTACCGAGTGAGAGTCTAAAATTGTAATTTGATGCCAATTTGCGACCTACGCGAAAGTGCAATCATTTAAATTTCATGCAATTATGCAATGAAATTAGCAAAGGCAGAGCTTAAACTGTGGTGACCAAAATTGTAAAATTTTTTAATAGCATCAGAAAAAGGCTAGGTTAGGCTGGCTGCTTAAAAAGGCCATGTATAGACCCTGTTGGGTCCTTAGCGATGCCAGTTAGAGTTCCGTTTAGGAATGGTCAAAGTAAATATCTGTCAGAATTTGTTGTGTCCTAACAAATTTCCAAAGAGGCTTGCTTGATACCTAACTTCGAGATCTGTTCGAGCCTTCAAAGACAGGCGCTCCTAAACAAGTCAGACGAGTTCTAGCGTCTAGTTCTAGTTGTAGTATCTAGCATCAGATAAAGTTAAGATCAAATTATTTTACGCAGTTTAAAAATGGCGCGCTAAGCTCTTGAAGGGTAGAGATTTGCAATGCAAATGCGCCGCATATGGAAATAGCTTGAAGAGTACTCATCAAATAATTGTTTTTAGCCGCAAGCTGGATAAAACGACAATGAGCCACCCACCGATGATGCCATTCGAAAGTCATTAAGTCATGCCGCCAAAATGCTAAGCTGTCATATGAGAAGTAATTAAAGCCCCACACCAGTGACAACACTTAGCCTCAGTTTGACTCACACCAAAAAGCAACCCTGCGCGCAAGACTTCATAACAAACGCTCACAATTATGACACTTCAAACAAAACACTGACAAAAGCAACACACAGCTGCACTGGGACGACAACGACGCATTTGTGACGTCAAAAACGCGCTCCAAGTGTCATTTTTGACACTTCAGCGTAATTTGCAAAATAATTAAAAGAATTTTATGCCACGCGTTGATAAAAGAAAAAACAAAATATAAAAGTGAAAGCATACGTAAGAGACTAGAGCCACCCCCTTTTTTGGCATTATACATTTTTAGATTATGCAATGACGGCGGCAGACGGGCTCTGAACAATGCAGCGACCGAGCTTGACATTTACGCATCACGCGCGCGTCATGCACAGATTCATAGACGTCAGCAAGCTGTCACTTATTTGCGCTTGAAATTTGTTGTTTCCAAAAAATTTTAATTAAATGGAATAGGAGAAAAATTTAACTGGTAGCTTGCTTACTCAAGTGCAAGTCTTTGTGACAGGGAAGGGGGACATGCTTAAAACGCAACTGTATCAAGACTAGACTTGCTTCTTAACATTAGGAAGAAGTGTGCATACTATATATTAACTTTTCGATTTTGAACTGTCATAATGACACAAAAAAATGCTTGTTCTTTAAAGAAGTAATATCAGTCATATTAAGCAACAATGCCCTCGGTTCCGAACGAACCACGAACTGTACAATCTCTACGCCGATATTGAGATAGTCAATGGCATCACCACCGAGCGGCTTCACTGGCTGGGTCATGTCGTGCGTACGGACGAAGGGTCTCCAGCGAAGAAGGTATTCGAAGCGGCAGTTGGAGGATGGAGACGGCGTAGGAGGCCATGTCTCCGAAGGAAAGACCAACCAAGGCACTGCTAACACTCTGAATTTCCAATTGAAGAAGATGCGCGTGGAGCGCCTGGAGAGAAGCCGTGCGTAAGGTCGTAACCCGGTAACAAAATGTTCTGACCAACTAAGTCAATAAGTAATCAATGTCCTTGGATTACTGCTGTTCAAAGGCAGTACCAAGCAATTTAGTCAATATGCTCACTTCCAAGCCCTGCGATTTCAGTAGAAATTTTTGGTGACATTTGTTTTCTTCGATGGCTAATTTCCTGCAATAATTTGCGCTCAAAATCCAAACTAAAGAAAAATTGCTGAACAATTTGCGGAAGGTTCCAAGTCACCCTGCCACACGTGCTACTATTACACGCTGGTGGTGGCGCTGGTTCTAACACTAATCCAAACGGCGATTGTATTCAGACGTGGGCAGTTCCACTACTTCACTTAATTATGTCATTAGCATTTGAAAGCGCGTCGCATTTCGAAATTGTTTTTGGTTGAAATTGCAATTTCAGCGACCCAGCAACGGCGTGCGGAGAAAAAAAAAACAACCACGCTGGCATAAGAGCAGCTAATACACTTTACGCTGCTGCTTATCGCCAACCTGACTGACTTCGCTGCTGCAGTGTGGGCTGCAGTCACACCCACTAAAATAAGAAATCCATTAAAATTTCGACTTGACTTGGGTCCGTAGCGCACCCAGTTTGAGGGTGCAATTTGGGTGAATTTTTTATTGGGCATGTGTATGTGAGTCACCCTACCGCTTGTTATATGCATGCCGCTACTTTTCTTACAAATGACTGCTGCTGTGTGACTTGCAACACCTTCGCGCTACCCCTGCGCTGTTGCATGCCACAGAGGCGACTGCGCCTCACTCTGAGGGTGGGCTGTGATATTTTCGGACAAATTTCGTAACCAACTTTCGGCTGGCTTTGCAGGCCACGATAAGATTTTAATCACAACAATTCAAAAGGGGCACTCATAAGGGTTAAAGTGTGCTACTCAACTTCGCGATTGAGCGGGGGGTAGTTTCTAATTATTTGTAGCGCAATAATAGCGGCAGCAAAAGTATGCACAAAAATGCAATTAAATGAGCTGCCGCTCAAATGTTGCACAAATTATGTTGCCACACTGAAAAAACTAAACGCCCCTGAGCGCAGGGGTATACATATGTACTAGTTTATAATTGTCTACCTTTTAGGCGAAATGTGACACCCTGCTATTGCAGTTGCCTTTCTCCCCCCTGAGTGCAAGTGGTACGTGCACAATAAAAGCTAATTTGTCATGCAAACAAAATATTAATACAATTTTTTAATAATATAAAACGAGAGGGTTATAGCTGCTACAGTATGTATATAATATATAAATTTGCCACTGCCAATTTCAAATACGCATAATGCAAATATTTTGATGATTCACAAGTCTGACTAAAACAATAATTTGCTGCGCACTGCCGACTTCACAACAATATTTAAAAATACTTACTGAAGTAAACAGAAAATAAACAAACAACAAATAAGAGACAGTGATTAACTCGATTTTGCCTTAAGTTCGTGCATATATGTATGTATGTAGGAAACAAACGCTGAGGTCATAATAGTCAGTAAGCCAAATGTAAAAAAAGAAAAACTAACGAAAGTCACGAGAAAAATGCAAGAAAGTATTATAATTTATATTGCTCGAAATACATGCAATATAATTTCAGGTTCTGCGCACAAAAAACGAACAACGAAAAATGTTAGTACAACTAGTTAATGGAATTTTGAATTTATAAGGAAATATGAGTCGGTTGGAATTTGAGATTTAGTTCCAAATGAACTTACTTTCTTTCTTTCCAACAAGCACCTTAGCATATAAATCGGGCGAAATTAACTCTAACATATGTATATCTTAAAAGCTAATCTGATGTGAAAGAATCTCGAGCATACAGTTTTTACAATTATTATTTGTACTGGCTTTACATATATGAAAGGGATGGCTTCCATTCATGAGCTTGTGATTTTTGTACGATATTGCCTGCATGTGACGTGCATTGCTTTTATAGCTTCAAATGGAGTGCACGAATCTGCACCACATTCTAAAATAAGCTAGTAATAGTAGCTACTGATAATTGAGTGTGTCTTTGGCCACAGCTAAAAAAAAACATTAAAAATAAGAAAAGCTTTGAATACAGTTTTAATTGTGTTGCCTTTTCTCTCTGGCAAGTAAGTGCAAATGAATTTTTACAATTTAATAGAAACTTTTTTACATAAAAGAATGTTATGAAACACTGTATGTAATATTATTAGTAAAATGTATTTTAATTTTATGGCACTTTTATACAAACTTTTTCATAAACACATTTTCAATTAAACCGACTTGGCTGAACTTTATTATTTCTTTGATCTTTGGCATTCTCATCGTATTAGCTTCTATCTGTGTAGTTCAACATACAAGCATATTGCATTAATTACTGTTAATTTCGTTGGAGTGTAATTAATGTAAAGCGCATCAGAAAACTTTCTACAATTGCTACAATTAAAGTTTCTCAAGTTAGGGTTTTATTTTGAACATTTTGTGGCTTATGAGCTGCCACAAGTTCATTAATTACTTAACCCGCGGCAAGCCATAAACATAATTGACTTATGTGCGCGCAAATCGTTAACAGATTTTTGTCTGTCTGTCTGTTTGTTTGTCGGTTTGTAGGCATGTGTGTCGGCAACATGTTTTTGAACTTTTCAACTATTGTTATTTTTGCTGTTGTTGTTGTTGTTGCGATGATTGCACACAAAGTTGAAAATTGAATTTCAGCTCGACGCTGTGCACTGAGCTTGAAATATGCAATTACTTTTTTGTTGTTTTTTTTCTAGTATGCCAGCAGCACTTTACTATTTAATTGAGTGTTGCCGTAGCAAAGTGCACTAACATTTTGCCTTGGCCGTTAGCTTTCAATGGCAAACAGCTGTGCTGCTTCGCTCGCTCAGCCACACACTTACTCTTAGACAAATATTAAAGTTTTTTTTTAAAAATATGCATTAAAATGCAAAATATTCAAGCGAAGTGGTTTCTGTTTTGCTGGAAATTGGACGAATGAGTTGAAGAAAAGCATTTCTCTTACTTCAACGGAAATTTGAAGCAAGAAAAATTAAATTACAGTTGTGGCTAGCATATGCTGGCGTTCAAAAAGATAAAAAGAAGAAGAAGAAAAATCCCACATTTTCCATATAACTCAATTCGATTGCAGGCAAGTTCTGCTGCTGTGCGAAAATTAAATCAATTTCCCCTTGCAATTATTGAAGTTATTGAACTGCAGCGACTGACTGCAGGCAGGCGGAGGCGAGTGCAAGACATGTGCAGCATGTCTGTGCAGTGCCGAGAGTAAAATTACATGCACGCAATTGTTGCCCAGTTTACACCAGTCATGCAACATCTTGCAGCCAGTCGGAGCAGAGGTTAAATGTGGCCTGCTCTTAATGCAATTTACAAATCGTTACTTCGTTCACTCAATAAATGAAATGCAAATTTTAGCCAGCGATTTGACACAAATTGCAATAAAAACAATTGATTGGATATTTTTGGGTTGAAAGAGAAAAATAGAAGCTTACATTTTCCGGAGTACCCAGAAAATAGAAAAATCAAGAAAACTACGCCATTTTCAGATTGATTTCAAAAACTATCTAATTGGATTCCGATTAGTCAACTTGATTTCAGAAACGGTCAAATTGATTTCGGAAAAGAATGGAGATCAGTAAAATGACACAGGTGTGGGGTGCCAGTTCTATATATATAATTATCTGCTTCTAAAATAGAAAGTCAAGTTTAACCCTCTGAATTCAATTTGACTAATTTGAAAGCAATTTGACGGTTCTTAAATCAATTTGGAAATAGTGTTTAAAACCAAATTTCTAGCGATCAAAGAAATATCAAGAAGGACCCGAAAATATAGCGGTTAAAAGCAACTCATTTAAAATATGCAATGATTTTACTTCTAAAAGCAGATTTATATAAATTCTGAAGGATTTTTGAGATATAATTATATTTGAAAAAATATTTTAAAAAGCAGGAATAATAACATTTTGAAATACAGTTGATTTATATGGTTATGTCGTCTGGAAGAACTGATTGATTGTAGCTTTGAATAATTTCCTTTGGCATGACAAGGGAATACAGAATTGTATAAGAAACTTTATTGTAGTGAAAATCTTTGCATTCTAAAAAGTTTTCAGGTAAAATTCTGTGAAAACTGTACATCTATGTTTAAGATTTCTTTGCCAAAACAAAGGTTAAATAGTGCGCTATCTACAACTTCGTTCTACTTATGCTACGATATATGTATACTGCTCAGATATTTGAAGCTTCTGCATTTTTCAGTACTTTGTGAACAAGAACATTTCAATCGATTTCAAAGAAACTGCAATCATTACCAGCCATCACTGTTATTTGTGTGCTTGTGTTTGTGCCAAATGGGCAATCTCTCGTGCGCTGAACTCGCTCAAGCGAAAACGAAACGTGATAAACTCATTGTAAGAACTAGCGCTATTTTTCCACAATCGATACAAAATAAACAAGAAAGAACTATAAAATTCAAGCAGAAAAAGTTCAACTCACAATCAGTTTTCGAAGCAACACGCCAAAGACATAAAAAAAGGCAAAATTAAAGCAATTAAATCGAAAATGAGGAAATCAAGTCGAATCAAGGCCGTCATTTAGACTAATGCGCTATAAATAGCGACTTTTGACTTATGAGTAGATACAAACTTTGCATGTGTGTGAGTGTGCTTTCAGCAGGGCATAGAGAGCGGTTTAGTGCTAGAGGGATAGAAGGATAGAGGGAGTAGTGTCGAATCATCGCATGCATGATCGAGCGCATGTGCTGCTGATTGTTTACGTGGCGGTAATGCTAAAAAGTTCAATGGTAAACGTCAGGCAATTTGTTTACACTTCCACACTAGCACAATTTCACACATATACACATCACGTTTCAAGTAGCCAAAATTTGAAACAACATTTTGCGAAATTAAATGAAATTGTATACATGTTTTGTAAATTTAAATGAAAATTGAAACATTTTTATTGAAATGAAAATTGCTTAAGCAGAAAAGTGATTAATCGCATGCTTAAAATTGATTTTCTCTTAAATGACGTCAATTGAATGTAAACAAGCTTATTTCCACGCATTAACGGCATTGAAAAACAAGTAAGGAAGCATCAGTCGGGTTTCACCGACAGAATAATACCCTACACCAAGTAACTGAGTGGGCGGACCACGCCCATTTTTGGAGAAATAAAAGGTGTTCTTACCAGCAATGAAGTGACCAAATATGGACAGACTGGTGTATATATTATGGAAGTTATAAGGATTTTCCGCTTACCGTCTATATAGTGGGCGGACCACGCCCATTTTTTTTTATAACGTAAAGGGCCTACACCTTACCTTAAATACCAAATACCATTCCTTTTACTGAATAATTAAACAAATTTAAGCAATTTTACTGGAAATATTCCGGGGTAGTGCGACTTACTGGCCTGTTGTGGGCGTATCCTTGGGCCGATTTAGCTAATCTCGGAACTTAATCTAAGTTAAGGCTTACTACGACTGTGTGCCAAATTTGGTCCAAATCGGACAACTCCTTCTTTCTCTCCTGTGCTCACAGACGACCAGACAGACAGACAGACAGACAGACAGACAGACAGACAGACAGACAGACAGACAGACAGACAGACAGACAGACAGACAGACAGACAGACAGACAGACAGACAGACAGACAGACAGACAGACAGACAGACAGACAGACAGACAGACAGACAGACAGACAGACAGACAGACAGACAGACAGACAGACAGACAGACAGACAGACAGACAGACAGACAGACAGACAGACAGACAGACAGACAGACAGACAGACAGACAGACAGACAGACAGACAGACAGACAGACAGACAGACAGACAGACAGACAGACAGACGGACAGACAGACAGACAGACAGACAGACAGACAGACAGACAGACAGACAGACAGACAGACAGACAGACAGACAGACAGACAGACGGACAGACAGACAGACAGACAGACAGACAGACAGACAGACAGACAGACAGACAGACAGACAGACAGACAGACAGACAGACAGACAGACGGACAGACAGACAGACAGACAGACAGACAGACAGACAGACAGACAGACAGACAGACAGACAGACAGACAGACAGACAGACAGACAGACAGACAGACAGACAGACGGACAGACAGACAGACAGACAGACAGACAGACAGACAGACAGACAGACAGACGGACAGACAGACGGACAGACAGACAGACAGACAGACAGACAGACAGACAGACAGACAGACAGACAGACAGACAGACAGACAGACAGACGGACAGACAGACGGACAGACAGACGGACGGACAACCGGAAATCAACACATAAAGTGATTCTAAGCATTTCTATATACTTATGTCTATACCTAGGACGGCTCCTTTCATGCGTTACAATTTTCGCACAAAGTTATTATACCCTATTACCATAGGTGTAGGGTATAATGATGTGGAAATTTCAGCTGCGCCTTAAAATATGCAAACAAGTTTCAACGTCAATTTCACAGTCATACCAGAAAAGTTCTGTATGTCAAAGGATATGGTTGAACACCTCCTCTGCAAATGCCCAGCGCTAGCAAGAACGCGCTTCCGATTCCTGGGACATTACTTCCTGAGCTGTCTGGCAGACTCGGAAAAAACGCCACCAGGACACATCGACAAATATACCAGAGCCACAAAGTGGCTCCCATACATGGGAAGTGTATAGGTGAAAATCCCCAACGTGGTAACACAATGGGCCTTTTGGCCTAAGTGATGTCCTCGAGACGACCACTTAACCTACCTACCTACCTACCTAAAGGATATAGTTTGACCCTGAATCTCACATTCATTCCAGAGAAATTCTATTCTGAATGTGAAATTCACGTCGAAACTTGTTTGCATAGTTTTAGGAGCTAGTGATATTTCCATATAATCTTTCAGTGCTGTTAATGCATCGAATTCATTCAAATCTATGTGTAAAAGAATTTCTCTGATCATACACAAGTCGATATTGCAGCAATGAAATGACCAACAAGCAATTCTTTTTATTTTCAGGCAAATAAAGCTGCTGCACTCCTAAAACTATGCACTTAAAATTACGACTACCAACAGCGCTGCCAATGTTACACAAACATACGTAGAAATTGAAATTTTTATAGCCTTATTTGCTCAGCTGGGCCGTGCCATGACGTGCCGTGACGTGACGCCGAAACGAAATGCACGCGGCAGCACACAAATTCAGCAATTTTTATATGCAATTTCACATGCAACAAAATGACTGAAAAAAAAGGAACTGCCTATATTCAGGCGGAAATTTGGCAAGCAACCAGTAGTCACGAAATTCACTGGTAAAACTCACACGAGCAAATGCCGTCGTTTACAGCCACGTTGAACAAAACAAACAAGTCTTACTGACCTAGTTTAGCGTTTGGCATATGCAAATGTGTAGTAGCGTTTTAGCCGCCGTGACTCTTGCCAAAGCAAATTTTATTATTTTCACGGTGGGAATAAATTAAAATGCGCCATTTTTGTCGCAATTTTGTTGAAGTCTACTAAAAAAAATATTACAATGACGCAACAAAATCATGTTGAAAAAGCACATACAAAAATTTGGAAAATTGTTGCATATTTTTAGGCCCTAAACCAGTGCGACACTTCATTAAAGCACTCTCACTCAAAGGTAAGCCATAGCATATTTTGAAAATGTAATTCAATTAACGAAGTACCTACATCAACTTTGCACACTTTTTTTCAATTTGAGCGAGTTTTTTCAGCGGGTTTTCAGCCTAAAAGCATGCCTGAACTTTCAGCTACAAGCACTTACATACGTACCTACGTAGTACGTGATTTGGTAGCTTGCCAAGTCATGGCAAACGTAGGTCCCACATATGGTGGGCTCAAAGTGAAAGCACAAAATTGAATTTTTTGCAGAGCGGCTGGGAAGAACATAAAAAGCTGAAAGGGGATGAGTAGGGTTCACATGCCTTGTGAAGGAAGCCATTGGGATGGAGCACATCAAACTTATTATTATTATATGTTGAAGCCACAAAATTTATGTTGCCAAAAAAGTTTGCGCGAAAGAATTTTAAAATTTTCAAAAATTTTGTTGCATATTTACAGGTAAGCGTTTGTCACTCACACTACAAAAGTCTGCCATATTGCCTTTAAGCGCTTTGTTGGCTTTTTCGAATCAATAAAAGTTAATTCACAAGTGCAGCAGACGTGAAGTAAATTGATTATGTACGCTCGCGGCGAAGCATACTATACTTGTATATACTTTAACAATTTTTACGCTTCTAAAAGTAGACTATGAAATTTGTAGTAAACAAAAATTGACAACTTGCCAACAAATTTCCATGGGCTTCATTTTTGTAGATTTTCCAAGCTGAAGTTGCTGCCCATATTGATTACTTTTCTAACTTCCGTTGTGGCAGTAGTATGTATTAGCCTAATTTTGTGATAACTACACACAAAAACTTTCCGCAACAAAGGTGTAGAGAGTAGCAGAAGAGTATTAAATTTCTTGCCAAATATTTCATAATCTTTTGTAAGCCTAAAGCAGAGAAAAAATGTTAAGAAAATTGAGAATTTGAAATTTTTCTAAAGAAAATGTTTATTTTTTGCTGAAAATTTTGTAAGTACAACTATTTTTCGCCCAAAGGGCTGCTGCGCACTCTTAATTATTAATAATTCATAAGTTATAGCAAAAGAAGAAGAGTGCAAAATTGCAATACACCTTTGCCTTTGCCATTTCATGGGAATGAATTTGTCGCTAGTGACATAAGAAATTGCCATAATTCGCTAAAGAGCGTGAAATCGCGAAAAGGTCGCTACGCCGCCGAGCACTACTAATGTATCTTCTTCTTCGTCCTCTGCTATCGCTCAAAACTGCTAAACTGCACAACTGACAAATAAATAAGCCAAACTGACAAAAGAACATGACATAATTATTAGTTCTTTCGCTGCAATAAGCAATTGAACCCTTTCGCTAAGGGGTTTCTTTCACGCCGTGTTTAGTAATTGCAAAATTTACTGAAATTCTATCTTTGCAGAAAATCTAAGTGTACAGCTGTGTGGCTGACAAAAGTTCCGGAACGCTGTAAGCAAAATTCGAAACTTTCTTTTTTGATATTACAGACATTTAGTGTACTTTCTAAATTTCCCAAACAGCCAGAGTATTTCATATAAATGAAAAAAAAAACAAGAAATAGAGACATGCAACCTTTACATGACTATGTAACGAAATGAAAGAAAAATCATGTCCGCCCAGAAATTTACACACATTTACGACACCTTTTGCAGCAAAAAATATCTTAATTTTGGAAAAAATATAGCCCACTTTTTAAGATGCTTTCTACCTTGAGGGTTGTTCATTCAATGAGCTGCTCTTTAGGGCAAAGGTTTAAACGGTACAAAAAAGGACACAGATACATATGTACATTTATGCTGAAAAAGTGATACAATTTTCTACAAAAAAAAGCAAACTAAATTGAACGAATATATTTGTGCAAAAAATTAAAAACGCGACATTTTTCTTAAAAGGGCAACCAAAAGGGTACATAAGCTGGTAACTAATACTTGCATGTTCTTCTATGTGGATACATACATACATACACCTTTAAGGATTTAAAGACTTGTAAAATATGACAATTTACAAGGAAACTTGTATAGATTTGACTGCTTTGAATTTCTCTGGCGGTCCATTTCAATATATTATGTTACAAGCAAGAATCAATCAAAGCCTAACGGAAAATTTAGAAAATTCGTAAACGATTTGTAGCATATCAACCCTCCCGAAGGACTGTTTCTTCCATGCACAATTTTCACTACAACACGTCAATGAAAGTTGATCGTCAAGGTAGAAAAATCAGTGAAATGTAAAAATGTGTAGTCAGATGCATGAAAGAAAGGTGATATGATTTTTAGCATTAAATCCTTTGATGTATGTTTGACAATTTATCTTGGATGGTAGGGATTGTCGTACTGCTGCTGTGTGGGGAGTTTACATGTGGTTAACAAGGCGATATGTTGCGAAAATGACCCTACGAAGTGTGAACGTATTTGATGTGCATTTAAGGGGGGTTTCTTGTGACTTATAAAGGAGTGTGGGCTGTGTTGCGATCATTAGTTTGAGAGATAACTCGACACGATCATGTTGGAAGTTCACCGTCCTGGAAATTAGATCATTTATGAATATCATGATCGTCGAAGATGGTCTTTAAGAAAACTGGACTGGATTTAAGTGGCCATGGAAACACTGCTCGTATGAAGATCAACTATGATCGTTTTGATTATCTTGAAGGTTCACATTTCTGGAAACTATGTTATTAACGATCGATGATTACGTCATGATCAAGCGTCAAAGGGCCGAAAAGGAGAGCTTAAACTAGTCAATATCGTAGAATGACTTACCTTACAGACAATATATATGATTCCAAGAGCCAACAATTTAAACTTACCTGAAATAAACAAAAGAAATTAATGAATAGGTATACATAATATATATGATATATGTTTACATATGACGCGCAGATAATAGGGGAGAGGGGGGTGCCTTCGTCCTTGAGGCACATTCGTCATAGGCGATTTCGGTATGAAGGAGTCATCTGACATCACTGTTTATTAGTAAAAACTAACCCATCACTAGCATAAATACCCCTCACAAAGTTTGCCATCTCTATCTGAACAGCTGACAAAGTTACATTTGATTTTGTGTTTTCGCGCTTCGTTGCCGAATTTTCAGGTCGGTAACGTAAGAAGTTTGTGGTGTACATATATCATTATTTCAATCTAAAGTGTATTAGTATTACTTGAATACTAATTATTGTGTAAATAAAAGTATTTTATGTGAAAATAAAACACTGAAATTAGGAGTAAAAAAAGAAAAAGAAAAAAAGTGACACCAGGTTGGACTCGTCTTTTTTTCATGGGGCACATTGGGCACATTCGTCAATATAACTTCACAGGTACTAAAAATCGAAATCGGGTTGAGGCTTCCAAGACCCTCGAACCTGGCTTAAACCTCCCGTAACCACACAAAATTAATATTAGGGTCGATCTCAGCACTTTAAACTTTATATATAAAAAAAAATTATAAAAAAATTTTACAATAACTACCTTTTTTTGAAGCTCTTAAACATGATTTTTTTATATTTTTTTAATGCAAAATATAATAAAAACGTGTTATGTAACCAAAAACATGTCTTATCTAGTCTAAACAAGATTCTGTATTACCTTATGGTACCTTCAAGTGTGAATGCCGAAAGTGCCCCGCCAAATGCCGAAGCTACCCTGGCATGGGGGCACATTCAGCGAAATGACTTTTTTTACTAATCATGAAAAAAATAATACAAACGGAACTTTTTAAAGAAATTTTAGTATAACATTTTATTGTTAAATAATGAGGTATTGTAACAGTCTAATCGGTTTTTAAATATTTTCATTACATTCTGAAATATAGGCCTTCAAAAAAAAGTAGACGAAGGCACCCCCCTCTCCCCTACACAAAAAAGTAAAAAATACACTGTAAAGCAGGGGTAACCAACCCGAATGTTTTCGCGGGCCGCATATATGGAAAATTTTCGTAAATAGCCGGGAAAAATGTTCGGGTTGGGCACTCCTGCTCTAAAGGCTTCTCTAAAATTGGATACATTTTGCGATCATACAAAATTAACAAAACTGCGTAATTAGAGCCCATAATATTTAAATTAGTTGTATGTATGTGTGTATGTATATTTGTGTATGGTGGCAAGGGAACTAGTAATGCGCACCGCACACAGCGGTTAGGTGTAATTTTCCGAATAATGCTGGACGGCAACAATCAGCTTAATTATACGGGCCAAAGGCGAAGGCGGAAGAGCGAGCATGAAGTCATGCGGGCGAGTTTTGTTGACCATTGAACGAAGCGTTGAGGTAGGCACGCGTTGCCTAAGCAGCTTCAAATGCGCTTGGCTCGCGACACGCGACGGTGACAGACGAAAGGACCTTTGTGTCCTGTGCGCGACATGGAAATTAATGGAATAATTGCGTCTGCGGTGACTTAAAAAACATTTCCCCGTTTTTCTTGCATTCAAATTAAAAACAAATGAAATAATTATAGACTGTCAAGTGCGCAGACAAAGAGTGAAAGGCACAATTAAGCAGCGAACTACTCAAAAAGGAAATGCCACATAATTTGTTGAAAGTTTGTTTGTTTGGTTTTTTACGAGCAGGGGCGAACTGAAGCGCATGCTAAAACATCAAAGGGTACTGATCAAGGATATATGTATATAGGCTTTGTGTCTTGCGATTTCAATGACAAATTGCAGCAATTAAGGCACAAAACGTACACATTTAATGCTTATTCTTATACACGAAATAGTCCTTTGAATGTTGTTGTTCCCCCCCCACCGAAAAGAGAGGGCGACTAGAGTCGTGCCTTTTTGCGCACACTCAAAAACAATTAAAGCAAGCTCTTTTTTTTGAACAAAAATACATAAAATAAAAATGCACTTTTAAAATCCTTTTAACAAAAAAAAATTCTTTATTGTGCCACGAGCGGCTGCAACTGAATTTTGTTAAATCGCGCGCAGCTCTAAATTCGAGTGCTAATGATTTGTGCTCGCATTTGCAGGACATGCAAATAACAACCCTTCGCACATGTCCTGTTTGTGGCTGTTGCTGTTGTTGTTGTTTTCCATACAGTGAGTGCTCCGCTGTACATGCTTGGCATTTCAATTGCTGCATTCTACTTTAATTGCAAATCACTAAAAACCAAAAAGGACCATACAAATTTTTACAAAAAGGATAATAATAAGAATATACAGCACTGGCATACGCAACCACTATGCAAATACGCCAACATAAACAACATTTAAATTAATGAGGATGTGCGCATAAAAGTGCAACCATGCAGCAAATATACTGGCTAAGCACAGCAAAATATCCTGCTGAGGGAAAATGATAAAAACAAAAGTAAAAAGCAAAAAGCTACCCAGAACTAACCCCAGCAAGGACAACCGCAACGGGTTTTTCCATTTATATTTGCTAAAGAGGCGAGCGGTCCAAACCGGGATATTTGATAGACAGGTCTGGCTGCTGCTGGATGCAGGACATTTCAACACATCAGTCGGCGGGCCACTCACTGGTGTTTGTGCCCTGCGCGAGCAAACTAAAAGGGGTGCAGCATTGAGTGACCCTCTGCGGCCATCCACACGCGCCGCTGTTGGAACAAGCGGACACTGCATGAAGCTGCGGCTGCCGCGCAGATACGCCATCGCCTCCGCCACCACTGCTGCTGCCAAATTAGTGATTCCGTTGGCGTAATGAGCTGCGCTCCGGCAAATTTACGTTCGCGTTTGTTTACCTCAAATAAAAAAAAAATAGGAAAAACAACAATGTGCAGCATGTCCTTATTTGCATTGTGCACGGTTCTTGATGTTTTCATTTGATATGCCTTTAAGCACTTTTATCAGATCGAATTGCAAGCAAAGTTTTTTATTTGTTCAGCGACACCTCGAAAGGCGAGACTGGCGCACATCTGTTCGAGGATATGTGCGGTTTCGTGGTTGTACGTTATACTGGCGAAAAGGGATTTATTGCAGTGCAACAACAACATTTCTGAGGCAACTAAGGTTAAAGTTAGTACCAAGGAAAACATTTTCAGTACTAAATATAACTTATGTACTAATTTTTGAACCAAATTTAAATATCAAACTATGCAAAAAATGTCTCTTTCGCAGCATCCAAATACTAATGCTAAGGCGCTCACCAATAGGGAAGTATTGAATGGCGTTATAACAATTAAGCAGCGATCTCACCAAAACTAATGGTAGAATTTTTATACAATTCAGTGGTAAAATTTTTTTATTTAATCGTTTAAATGCATAAAATTGTTCCCAAACCTCTTAGCAGCGACAACATTATTGAGTTGAAAAACTTAAGGAAAAAAGTCGAAGTAAATTCCGGTCAACAATTATACAATTTTCGATAAATATTTTTCTGCTGAAAATAAGGATAATTAATTTTGATGCATATCACTAATTTATGCAAAAATTTTTTTACTAAAATGGGCAATATGAATTTATATTACAGTTTAGTATGTACACCAATTTTTCAATAATTAAAAATTATAATGGCTTTTGGTTTTCGATTAGTGCGGGCTACAGCGGATACAAATAAAATTTTAATCTAGCAATTCGATTTCTAATCGCTAACCTAGAGCCCCCGAACAAGAAAAACAAACTTAGACCAAGCTTTCTTGCATTAACTACTTTGTGCTCGTTCTGTTTAAGCACAACATAACGGGACCTACAAATTTAAGCAATAACTGTATCCAAACGGAATTGAGAAACTGTATTTTCCTGGTAAAGCATGCTCTTGGAGATGCCAATTCTTCGCGAGAGATGGCGCCATGCAAAAAAAATTGCCTTCTTTTAGCTGACATGAGTCTGTTGGGATTCAAACCAGCGACCTTTTGTAACAGAGATCGAACACTTATACACTTAGATACTTATACTAGAGAGGCTAGAGCGGCAAGAGTAGCGTAAACAAATTTTAGTACTCTTTATACTAGCAGCTATTTTCCATTATGCGCTACAACCCTTCAAATTATTATTCTTTACTCTATGCAGCAAGAACAACAACAGAAAAAACAACTGCCAGTAGTTTTGAGTTGCAGGATAATTATGCCAAATGCCCACATTTAGCGGTTGCCGCAGCACTTAATGCAAAAGCGTAAAGTGGCTGCGCATGCGCCGCTTGCAATGAGTGTGTAGAATAAGTGGTCGGCGCCCAGACACGCGACTTGTGAACTTTCAAATATGCAGCAAGTAATTTGCTCTAAATGTTGTGTATATCCTGCGGCATGTCCTGTGCCAAGTGTGCACGTGCGCGTGCAGCAATTTGCACCTTGACTTTTTCAGCCACGCCACGCGCGCCTTCAAAAAGCAGGCGAGCAACCATTTTTATTGCTGCTGCTGGTAATAAATGACTGCCAACCAGGATATGTGACAGGACATTTTAAGTGAAAATTTAAATTGCATGGCAACGGTTATTTTGAAGCAAATTCACACATTTTCAATGCATGCAAGAAAACTGAGAAATTTATGATTTCTCTGTCATATCCTTAACAGAACACGTAACAGTACAGTGCTACGTTTTGATGACCCTGCTGACCCCCATTGCCGCCTTACGCTACATTTGCCGCGCAACCGAAGCAACAACACATTACAACAAAAGCGCCGAAAACGTGATTTCACAAAATGCACGCAGGATAACAACTTGCTTGACAATATCCCATTAAGGATATGCGTTGCAAAGGCACCCCCCACCACATGCCAGCAGCCAGCCAACGAAGTCAAAGCGAAAATTGTCCGCCACACAAAAGCGAAAAAGCGACCGTTGAAAATTGTTACAAATCCTTTAATATGTTTTTGAATGTGTAATGCGGCAACCCTGGCGAATGGTTGCGACCGAGTGTAGTGTGCACGCGCAAATATGACAGCTCTTCTGCATCATTAAAATGTCAAATAAAAATAAAAACATCAAGTTTATGAACATTATCTCATTATCTCGTGTGGAGGCAGAATGAAAGAGGCAGGGGAGGAAATGCGAGCGCATGACAGAAGAACAAAGATATTTTCAGAAAATGCAGCTACAATTGATTGCATTGAGGCGCAAGTATTTATTCCCTAAATTGTGACTTTCAAGACTCTCGCCAGAATAAGGAAACGTCTAAAGCCTTTGTCGCATACACCGTTTTCGTCGACGAAAACGGAATCCCATACATTAGCTATGAAAAATTTTCAGTTTTTTTCGTCGACGAAAACGGTGTATGCGACTCAAAGGCTTAAGTCTTCAATTTTTTAGAACAAGAATTTGAAGTTTTTCGGAAAAGTGTAGTATACTTTTATATATAATTTTTCATTCAGTGGACACATTTAAATGTAATTAGATATGGACATGTCGGAATAAATAATACTAAAATATACTAGTCTCTTTTAGAACTGAGACGTCGATACGATTGAATTAAAGTTATGTAGATAAGCATATTATTTTTCAAAAATTCTAATTCATTAAAAAACTAAGGAATGACTTTTTTATTAAGTTGGATTCAAAGTGTATATTAGTATTATTTTTTTGGCACTAAAAATATTTGGCGAATGTGAAATGCCAATTGCAGCTGCTGCAAATGTGCATTCAGCGCTGAAAGCAGGGAAATGACTCAATTAGTGCAAAAAAATATAACTGAAAACCTTTTTGGTGCACTTATAAAAAAAGAAACGGAAAAAAGTATCCTGCAGCGCATATGGCACACGCACGTTGCAAAAGCCGGACATTGCCGGACACTGCACTCGAAGTACGAGGAGGCTGCTGAGGCTGAAGGGTGGCAGCACAAATGTGGACAATGACATGCAACATGCTGGCAGCAATGCAGCGCGACAAACCGAACGACAGACTGACGGACGGACGGAAAGACAAAAGAACAGGCGCCTGTTCTGCAAGGGAACACTCGGACGCAGCAAAGCCCACAGCAGAGTAGCAAGCCAGAATGACGCGTGACATGTTGTTGTTGCAACACTGTGAAAAGGGGTTGCCAGGTGCGTGCGTGTAACTTTACACCAGTCGACACGTTTAATATGGCAAAAATGAAGTTAATTCGTGACGAAAATGCAACAAAAAGAACAAGAACAGAAGAGCAACTTTTCCTGTGGCAGTCGGGCGACTGGTCGAACAACAGGACCGCTCTGGCCGTCCGGCTGTCATAATTAAAATATGACGCGTGTCCTTTA
The DNA here is from genome assembly GCA_963457695.1 of Neria commutata. NCBI lineage: Eukaryota > Metazoa > Arthropoda > Insecta > Diptera > Micropezidae > Neria > Neria commutata. The sequence goes on from OY735246.1 coordinate 50,748,969, forward strand.
CACACACACATTCTATGCCAGCATAACGGTCGACATGCAACATGGCAACATACAGTAGCAATATTTTGTTGCTGTGTCATGCGAAAATTGTCAACGTCACGTGAGTGTGAACTTTGGCAATAACAATTGCAATTGCACTGATTGTGAAAATTATGGCACATTATTGCATGCAGTTAAGCTGTATGGCGTGTTTGTGTCGCTATGATAGCATCTTGTATCTATGTACATATGTGTGGCATGTGACCAGAAAAAGCAGCTGTAAATAAGTCATGCAATTTTTTGAATTTAATGTTGAATTTGTCTTTTGTAAGACATGAACTCTGTCACATAAAATATATTCCAGAAAGTATTCAGTACAATATTTCAGTATATGTATGCACAAAATTAAGTTGCTTCTATGCCAAGACGCTTGCAGACAGTTATAGATATCCGTTATGGGACAAGAATATATAAATTGAGATTTGAATTAAGTTATTAAAGTTTTTTTTCATGTCGTGCGCTGACTTTTGTCAATGCTTCTATTTCGTTTGATAGCATCGTTAATCGTTTTTTAAGTTTATACTGGAGGTAGTTTTTTCAGCCAAAGCTCGAGGCAGGTTAGTGTAAGGCACTACAGGGAGCATAAGAGGCCAGGTAACAGCAGTACGATAAAATGTGATACATTCCGCTGTCAAAGTAATCATTTCCTTCATAAATTCTGTGCTACGCCACATTTATGGCTGAAATTTGGACACTAAATAAAAATATTTTTGTTTGTAGAATAAATCCAGAAAAATTTAGACCCCTTTTCTAGCTTAAATTCAAGTGAGTATTCGTTTTTGCCCCTTCATGAAATCCTGGTTACGCTAATGAATGTCTATTTTTCGGTTCTGAGGGAAGTTGAGAAGAGAGTATAGTAAATAAAAGCATAGACTGACAGAATGTATTTCTAAAAATTGCAAAATTCTTTTGAAATAGCCATAGATTTTTCAACATTGACAACTAATTTAACATTGCTTTGTGGCAGAGCAAACCCTCAAAGACTACTACAACAAACAACCCACTTTTTCGACGCCTGTCACTGTGGAAGTAGAGCACAGGCCTATGAGTGAACTCTGCCTAAGAATGCTGCTTTAAAAGGAACGCAAGCATTTCAGTTGCAGTGGCCACTTCCAGCAGCAACAAATTAATAACAGCACGTCCTTATTCTATTCAATACAGACAGTGGACACTTTTCTACAGCTGGCATGAATATCCTTTTTACTTTTGAACAACTCTGCCTCTATAGAATTTAAATGGAAACTGTCGAAAACATTTTTCCACTTTTTTGCAGGAAATGTAAAGAAATTTGCAAGGAACAAGCACAGACACTCATACAAATGCAAAGAAAACATGTTGAAAAATTTAAATTTTGAGGCAAAGAAAGGCAAAAAGTAGTCATGAAAAAGGAGATTTGCAATTTGGGTCAATTCGTGCAGTTGTGTGTGTGTGTGTGTGTGTGTGTTAAGCATGAGCAGGATAAGACAGGATAATGCAACGCAATGGTCAATGAAGAATGCTGATTTATTGGCGCATAATTAATCAGCAACAATGGGAAAAAAATTTGCTGAGAAAAAATACAGAATTTTAATAAAATCAAACAAATTATTACATATCGCTTTATCAAACGGATTTCGGGTAGTGTTGCGAAAGATGACGTCAGAGAAGTTTAGAAATTGAGAACATTTAAGATGACAAAAAATCGAAAATTTATCTTAACTACTAACTTTTGTTTGACTTCCTGTATTAATCAGTTTGATAAAAAGTTTATGTTACATTAAAGTAATATCTTTTGAATAAAATCTGATATTGCAGAAATATTACAAAAGGAAATTGCTTGAATTGAAACCGTTTAAAGCTATCGATAAGGATCTGTAAATACATGAAGAAGAACCATCACAAAAGACCTTTCATGCCGCGCTGCCTATGAGACTGGAAATACAAACCAAATTTGAATATAATCTGAATAAATGTCAACGGTTATTTTTAAGTTTCTTAAAATCTTTCTTATCACTTAAAACTAAGATTGCGAGCATGTATGGGTTAAGTAAATGTTGCCAGAACATGTTTCAGTATTTTGGCAGGTGTTCGACAAGCATATTTTTTTGAATGGAGAGTACAGAAAATCCGCTTAACACAACACAACAACAACATTTCAAACGAAAGGATAATGTAATATAATTTAAAAATATTTGCTTAACTAATTAGTAATTACAAATATAAGCCAACAATGAGTGCAGCAACTGAAAATCCCATTTCAAGCCTGAATGAAATATTTCGCTGCAGGCAAAGAAGCATGCAAAATCTTAAGGACAGTAAAGGATACACGGCAGCGATTATAGCGCGCACGAAAAAATGCACATGCAAGCGCAGGTAAATTGCTCTGCAAAAAGAAATTGTGATTGACAGTTTGTCACCGTGTAGCAGCATCAAAGGATGCCATCCTGCCAAGGCGCAAAATAGTGTCCTGTTGAGCATAAGTAAAAATAATTATTTGCGATTTGTATTTAGTGTCACACAAAGGTGGCACTTAATCCTTTGCAATGCCAAAATTGCAAAAACTGCTCTCAAAGGATACACGCAAGCAGGACATGCATGTGAACAGGCAAGCGGTTGCAAGGGAGTAAGGCCGATCAAATGCAATCAAAACAGAATTGCGCGCACATTGTGACAACAGTTTAGTAAACAATTGTCGCAATGCATATATACATATATACTTTCCGAGCGACTCTCAAGCAACTGAGCTAGCAAGCATATCCGCCGGGCGGAAGTAATCCCTGCGACAATTTAAGTGAATTAAGAAAGGTTGCTGCTAAGGAAATGCAATATCAGGCAGCAAAAACTTGCCTCTCTCTTTCCCTTTTGCATTCTGCGCGTATATGTGTATGTAGATATATAGCTTAAGGGCTCTCCCCCAAAGGAAGCCCGCCAAGTAGAAAAGGGGCTCTTATTGCCACAGCAAGCGTAGCAACAAATATAAATAAAAACAAAAACAAAATATGCACACTCAAAGAGTTTAACTTCTTTTAAGTGCTGTGCGTATGCCTTCTCTGCGTCTGCTCTGCACTACGTCACGGCGAGACCGAAAACGAGACCGACGACAGCGGCAGTAAACTCGTATCCTTCCGGTTTTGTGGCTGTAAAACTCAAATGTCAGCAACACTTGTGTGTTGCTCAGTGCCCTGATCGAATGCACGCAGGATGAGATAAGCAGCGGTCTGACGGTGTGGCTGCGGCTGCGGCAGTGTTGCGCTTAAGTGCTAATAATTGCCGCAGCACAGTTGGCGGTCTCCAAAACACGCAAGAGGATTAAATATCCTGCCGACAATTTGAGCTTGTGCAAAAACGCTGTGCGGGCATTGTCACTCAAAATGCCATGCTTTAGTATGCCTGGCATATATAAATTTTATATTTCGGCAGTAGTTATGAATACATGATGCATCGATATTTTTGCATAATCTTAAATGACAGCTAGCTACAATCTGAAATGTATTGGTGGGAACGCTTCTTAAGGAAGCGCAATGCAACAAAATGACAAAACAGACAATTGACAATACAAACAACGATGGCAAATCTGTAAAAAACTGTTTAGAAAAATAATTTTATGCAAGCGGAATTTTTCTCAAACTAAACCGGTATGAAGAATCTTAAGAAAAATTCTTCTATTTGAAACAGAACTGACATAAGTATGCGCTAAAAATGTACTATAATGCCTTCAGAATTTTTACTGATTTCAATCTGTGTGCAGAAAATCTATTAAAGAATAGCTCTTTTGAATCAAGTTTTGCTTGAGTTATTCGGCAAAAAAAGCAAATCTTTTTTTGAGGTACTTTTCTCAAGCGGAAGACTAAGAAAAACTATTTTGTATTCCAACTCTAATACATAAACATAACTCTAAATACTTAAGCGTAACTCTAAAATAATACCAAAACCAATTTCAAACAGTTCAAAAATATGTATTAGAAGAAAATATAATTTTATCTTACTAACAGTCCTATACTGGCGAGAGTAACAAAAGTCAGCATTTCATATTTTCAATCAATCGATACTTCATCATATAGAGGAAATATTTAAAGGGCTAATGAATTGTGATTGCAATTTCGAAAGAGGGACAACAGCCACCTTTCTGAATCATTTTCTCTACTTAATAACAGCAAAATGTTAGAAAAAGGTTTCTTCCTTATGTCTCTAGAATCTAGAACTATCTTCAACTAAATGAGAAACTCGCAGTTCTTAGCCAATTTTTGTTGGACTAGTTCGATCGAAAACCTTTCACATATTATATGCAACTTTTCGAATACAAATAAAACTATTTCCGCATATAATCATTTAGTCTGCAAGAATTCTTTGTATTTCTTGACTACTATTAAATAAATAAACAAATCGATACAAATACAAAAGCTGAATATTGAAAAGGAGAAAGAAGGACATATATTTATGAGAACATTTTACTTTGAGCATATAAAAAAGTCAATACTCCCGGCTCCGAGACTTTATATATTGAAAAAAAAAGCGAATATACGCTTAAACGAATACAAATATATTATAATATAATTCTCGAACTTAAAGCATAAGAAACCAAAAGAGCAACTCTGGCTGCACAAATTTCTCGACTATCAGTTTGTAAAATTTTGCACAGCACAGCTGTAATTTTAAAAATATTGTAAATTTCGAAAATTCAGTGACATATCAAACTTTGCTGAAATAACCGTTCCACAATATGAACATGCAAATTTCATTCACAACGACTTTAAGAATATGGAACAGTAGGCTCCTCAATTCAGCCGCAATTAATCAAAATTATGATCATTAATAAAATGAATTTCCCGTTGACCGCATAACTAATTGTATCAAGAAAAAAAATAGGGAAGAAAAAAACCGAAAGATTCCAAAATATCAAAACGCCAAAGAGCCGAAACCGGCAGAGCAGCTTGTGGTTTTTGCGGTTTACCAGAGTGATTCCGCTGCAAATCCTGTAGATCATTAGCTCGAGGACATGTAATGCGCATAGCAAAAATGTGGCTTCTGACATGTTGCAACATTGACATAATTGTAATAGATCATGCCAAACAAAAAAATTATAAATGATGTTTCAAAAAGAGCTCAGGTACGTTTTCTGCAATTGAAAATACTTCAAGTGCACATAATTAGTAGCCAACTGAGAAAATCACAGAGGAAATTGAAAATAGCGAAGATCACGATCGTAAAGAAAAATTCACTAACTGATCGTTATTTGATGACAATTTGTTGCTTGTTCGTTCATTCGATATTATCAGAGAAGCTGATATAAAAACTGCATTTCAAGTGGAAATTGTTAGGATTTATTGCTTGGTGGTTATTGTTGCATCAAAAAGCCGCTTGACTAATTGCTTGTGAGGTTTCGAAAGCCGAAGTGATCGACAGCAAAGAAAAGATCGATTACATATGAAGGCAGCTATTGTCAATGGTCTTATAAGAGTTAAAGAGGCTGTGTGTAGGCTTCAATGCATTTCTTCTTTTTTTTTGTAGTTTGGGAATAGATGATATAATACTTTTTTTTATTGCTGAGAAGGCACTTCAGCTCGTTGTACTTTTAATTGTAACTGATTAAATGCGCGCTTTAATTTCTTTCAAAATTTGTATATAATTGTCAAGCGCTTTCAAGATGCACGCCATTACATCGAAACTGTTGGCTGACATGCTTCTAAGCAACACAAAGTCTTCTGGAACCTCAACCTCTCAAGATCGACTACTTTTGTTGTATTTTTTTTAAATATTTGTGACACATAAAAAATGTTAATTAAAATGAATTATTCGACCATGACTGACACACGCAGACTGTATGACATGACACAATACAGCAACACATGCCTGTACATATGTATGTATGTGTTAGGCATATGTAGAACACATCACAGCCTCTGGCCGCAAATTCCCTCCAAGGTATATGGAGCAGTAATTTTCGAGATAAAAGCAAGCAGAAAATGCAACAAAGAATTTGTTGTGTCACACTGTGAAAAATGTTTTATGCGCTTACAAAAACAAAAATTAAGGCTCCGAACGAAGTACACAAACCGCAACTGCCACAGAAATGAGGCATCGGCGCGGTGTGTGCATGTAAGGATTACCCCCCAAAAAAAGATCACAAAATGAAAGAAATGCATGCGAGACAGCATCCTTATGAGATTAAAAATGCAAATCAGTTTAAGGATACGGCTTTGCTGCGCTCCTTTGTTGTGTGTTTGTTCAAACATGACAGCTTCATGTCATGTTTGGCATCTTCACTTGGGACAGCTGCGCATGCGCGACTGTTTCACTTCTCGTTGCAATTTTCCAAGGATCTTATGCAGTCTTTTGATTTGGTATTCCGTTGGTTCGTTGTTGGCTTTTTGTATGTTATAATTCAAGCATGGAATTAGAAATCTGAATTTTTGACTATTGTAAAAATTTAGTATAAAATTACTGCTTCTTAGAGATAATGCGAGAAAGGAAGTATTCAGTTTGAAATTTATGAAAAAAAAATCCTGTCAATCGTGTCAAATTTGTCGTTGCATAGAGAAATAATGTGATTTGATACGAAAAATTTTACATCAGGACTTTATGAACAAAATTGTCAATACAACTTTTCTGCAAATCAAGGAAAACCCGTCATAAACTGTGTTACTCACTGACTTAATTAGGCAATAAGAATTCGTTATACGGCCTGGTAAAGAGTTCCTCTCCAGTCGTCCCTCTACTAAGTGGGCCTATTTCACAGTTGGAAATGCCAAGCGTTGTCAGTGCCTGCTCTACTTGGAGGCATCAGAGGCATGGACCAAACTACATTGCCTTTGAAAACATATACTATGTTCTACTTCTTCTCCAAATTTAAAAGTGCAAATATCAGCATGTATTAAGAATACTATAAAAAAAATTCTAAAAACTCTAAATATGAGCCATTCCCTTCTAAGCTACGCATATGCTCTTTTTGACGTAAAAAAATCAGATCCTCGAATCAATTTGCTTTTTAGCTCAAAACAAACGAAAATGACTTAAAATGAAAATGCAATTTCTTTCAGAGGTTCATTCTACCTGAGAGGCCTCTTAGTTGGGGTCGCTTTGGAAGCAAATATGTACTTATATGTAAAATAGCTCAATAAATCTCGAATGACAACAAAATCTAAATAAACAAACAAATGCAGCTAATTAAAGATGAAAGCACAAAGTGTCCCTTCCCTTCTTGTACTGGGCGCAAAAGGACCAAAAGGGTAAAATCCTTCCTACAAGATGTCACACGCGAAAGGCATTTAAAATAACAAAGGTGAAAACATTTAACAAAAATGTCAAATACAGGCAGAAAGATAAAAAAGAGATAAGAGAAAAAGTTTGAATTCTGCGTTAGAAAATTTCAATAAGAAAAGGGGTAAGCAGGCGAATCGAAAAACAACAACAGCAACTTTTGAGTAACATTTTCGAGCTCGAAAGTCACAAAATTCAACTTGTAATACAGTGCCTTGCAAAAGTATTCAGAATTTTAATAATAGTTGAGTCGATGAATTTTCTATAATGCACAAGAGCTCTGAATTGAAAATCAAGTGTATCCCTTTACTAAATAAGCTAACCCATTGACTAAAAGATACACTTGATTTTCAATTCAGAAATTCCCTTTGTAAAGCACTACATATAAAATTTAAATATGTAGCCGTTTCGGCCATGCTGAACCATTTCTTATAAAACCGAACTGCTCTGTCGAACAATAGCATTAGCCCAAAAGCATGCAACTATTATATTATCACATATAAATAAAATTATATAAAAAAAACTTTTTAAAAATAAGCTTTAATGTACTAAAAAGTAGAAAATAAGTTGTTTCCAAGTCACCTGTATCTTACTATCCATAAAAGCTTGGGGCGCTCATGTGTTCAATATTTGTCAAACAGTTACCACAATATTTTATTTAAATAATTTTTTGCAAATAGATTCTAGTAATGAAAGATATTTTGAATATGGATATTGAGCGCACAAGCTTTTATTAATAGTAAGATACAGGTGACTTGGAAACAACTTATTTTCTACTTTTTAGTACATTAAAGCTTATTTTTAAAAAGTTTTTTTTATATAATTTTATTTTCTACTTTTTAGTCTTCCATAAATTCAATTTTAGAGCTCTGAAATTTTTCGCAAAAAGAATTTTAAACTTGCAGAGCAGTACACAATATTTAGGGTATTCACAGTGTTTCCTATCGTCATATGTCATATCCTCAATTTAACAAATAATACGTGGCATATTTGTGACGCGGTGAGTTGTTGCTATTTTGCCAGCAGGGCGCGGCAAGTAAGTTCCTATCGTTTTTCATTCATGTGTGGTGTACCTATAATTATACTGAAGCCCAAGTGTGTAGTTGCTTGAAAAGTGCCACGCCCCTTGTCCTACGCCCATAAAATTACCAGTGGGACGACACATCCAAGAGGCGACTGCATACGAAATTTCAATGCTGCACGACCTTTAGTTCCAAAGCTAATCGAGATCAAAAATTTTGTTTGTATGGGGGGTGCCACGCCCCCTTATCCAGTGCCCGCCTTAGTTTCTCAGTAGAAGGATATGGATATGTAGTAAGTTCCTACCGAGTTTCATTGATGTGTGATGTGTCGTTCTAAAGTTATACACGAATCTAGAGTTGATAAAAAAGTGCCACGCCCCTTATCCTACGCCCATAAAATTTTACCAGTGGGACGACACATCCAAGAGGCGACTGCATACGAAATTTCAATGCTGCACGACCTTTAGTTCCAAAGCAAATCGAGATCAAAAATTTTGTTTGTATGGGGGGTGCCACGTCCCCTTATCCTACGCCCATAAAATTTTACCAGTGGGACGACACATCCAAGAGGCGATTGCATACGAAATTTCAATGCTGCACGACCTTTAGTTCCAAAGCTAATCGAGATCAAAAATTTTGTTTGTATGGGGGGTGCCACGCCCCCTTATCCAGTGCCCCCCTTATTTTCTCAGTAGAAGGATATGGATATGTAGTAAGTTCCTACCGAGTTTCATTGATGTGTGATATGTAGTTATAAAGTTATACACGAATCTAGAGTTGATAAAAAAGTGCCACGCCCCTTATCCTACGCCCATAAAATTTATTGATTCATGCATTGTCATGGTGGTTACGCATGTATGCAAAGTTTCAGATCTCTAAGTAGTCGGGAAGTGGGTGAAAAATTGATTACTAGATTCCACTACATACCGGATGTGAAGTTAATATAAAGCTTATAAAAATGCAAATCGTTTCAAAAATATAATTTTAATAAATGCTAATGTATTGGCATTAGCATTTAAGAGTCTGTGTGATACAAAGGTAAATTTTTTCCTTTATCAATCAATCATTTATTTGCTCTGCGATATTAAAAAGAATCCGAAGGCCACGTCTTATGATTGACAGCTGTCAAAAGTTAATCAGTCATATACTCTGAATTCGGCATAGGGCTCTTAACCCTTGCTCTCATCTCAGCCAAATGGGATGTAGGAAAACTGTTTTTGTTGAGTGAAAAAGGCAATTTCGTAAATGCGAAAGGATAACAGGCTTACAGAAGGAATCAATATGCTTAATATTTATGGCATATATAATTTGAGCTTCCAACTAAATCACTTTAATAACAAATAGAAATTCTCATTAAATGCGATTTAATAATATACAGTATTAAATGAATGCTTCAATTGCCAAATCGGTTAACTACAATTTCTGAATTTTATAAAATTTTAATGTCAAAAAAGGAAGGATACAGACCGCGCTGATGTGACCACAGAAAATTTAAAAGGGCATTTGTCGCTGTAACTCGACGTAAAATCAATTTCAATTACTTCAAATTAATGAAGGAGCTGCTTTAAAAATAATTTGCTTTGATTAATGATTTGAAATGGAAGCAACAACACGGCGCAAAACCGCATCAAATCGATAAGATAGCATTTTGCAACAACAACAACAACAACAACAAAAATCCATTAGCAAATGTATCAGCTTGCGTCAAAATGCGCTAATTTGAGTAAAATGGAAATTGTGCCCAGATGCACATGAAATTCGCAAAGCTGCGTGTAATTGTCACTAGATAATGCCTCGACAACCACCAGCAACAACAACACTAGACACCGACAGAACCATCACATTTGGATTAGTGTGCATTCAGCTTTGAAAATTTAAATGAATGCATTTTATGGTGGTAGGAATTGAGGGGAAATACATTGATTTTTGTCATAGTGCGGGCCGTTTTTCAAACCAATTGCAAATTTGTCTGTGGGTCCACTTGAAGTAGTGAACTTTGTTGTTTAATGTACTGAAACTGGTTAGTCGAATTATTTTTATTTACTCTTCTGAGGCACAACTCGATTAGGTGTTCCATTATTCGCGCCTCTACAGTTGACATTGATTGCTTTTAATTGCTGAAGTGTTGACTGCTTTTACGCATTTTGAGGACGTCTACTTCATTGTGAGTTCCAGGCTAGAGCTATTCTCGTGCTGCTGCCGGCCGAACCCGGCATTCCAGAAAATATTCGGTTTCTAGTCTGAAAAACCTCAGCTACTTTTTTCTGCTGTAGTCGAGCCTGAATATCCTGCATATGACCCAAAAGCATTTAAATACTCGTTAAATTTTAGAGATGTTATTTAGAAGTAAAGTCGTCATACTAAATGAAAACTTTCTGAGTCTTCTTTCTTAAACGTTTCTACTGGGTCGACCCATCCCAATTCTATTCTTTTGTAGATGCAAACTCAGGAAGGGACGACTAGAGATTAACTAGAGATTTCACACATCTTTTATACTGTACTGCGTATTTGTTAGATATAATAAAGTCATCTCATGGTATATGAAAGCTTACTGACTTTTCTTTTCTACAAAAAAAATCCCAACAATATTCCCCATTTTAAAAATTGTTTCTGGTTTAACCAATAAGAAAGGCCTTGACCAAAGTTACTATCAACAGGTATATCTTCAACCCATCCATCCTTCCTTCCTTCCTTCCTTCCTTCCTTCCTTCCTTCCTTCCTTCCTTCCTTCCTTCCTTCCTTCCTTCCTTCCACAACCCTTCTTTATTCTTTATGTTCTAGATGGAAAGAATGTCTAGATATTAAAATCCCACACATGCCGGATCTTAGCTTTAGACTGTCGATCATTGGTTGCAACCTTAACTTTAAAATCTCTAGCTAGTTATTTCGACAGAATTATTCTCAAAGTATTAAAAGGACATACAATCCTACCGCAAGCTACTCAACCACAACCCAGTGGCGACCCCGGCGCGTTGGGAATCCATACAGAAAACAATTAAATAAGCGCGAAGTCATAATTCAAAATTTATGATGAGTAGCTACCAGAAAACATAAGAGATAAACATGAAAATTAACAGTTATTATGTGAGGCAGAAGCATAAGAACAACTGCAGTAGCAGCAGTAGCAGCAACAAAAGGATGCAATTTCGCACATAAACGGAATTTCGCAAATAAATCAAAAATGATAAAGCGAAAAAAATGCAAACTGCAGTTTTGCGAATTTATGAGAAAGAACAAGAGAGGAAGATAGACAGAGACAGAGAACAAAAAACAGAATGGCAAATTTATGACATTTGCTAGGCACAACAAAAAGACAACGCAACCAAGTTCCGAGCCAAGCAGATGAGCCTTAAAGGATCTGCGCATATGCTGGCAAGAAAGGAAAATCGCTACAAGCAAAGTGAAAGCTGCCACTGCGCATTACAAGCGAGTTAAATGATTTTTAATTTGAAACGTAATAAACTGACATATCGAAGAATAGCACAAAGTATCGGAATATAAAGGATTTGCCGGTATGTGCGCATGTTAATTCAAACGTAAGAAATTAAAGCAAAAAGGATAATGTCGGCTGAGCAGAAATCAAAAAGTGTAACTGATACCATTTTTGAGGCGCCGCACAAGGATGACGCAGTGGATTTCGTGAAAGGATGCAGTGCGCTGTAAATGAACAATCAACAACGTAAGAGCATTGAAGATGTTGCCTACGCTGTTGGAAAAAGGGATAAAAGTAGCGAAATGCAGTCAAGCGGAAAATTACGCGCTTTCCCGGCGAGACGCAGGGGGTAAGGGTATAGCATAAACAATGTTTGCATAATAAATTCAAATGAGTGCTTTTAAAAAGTGACATTATTTAAAAACTGTCTTCTATTGCGCACGATAAGAAGAAACTACAAAGGAGATTGAATGGAACTTTGAAGCAAGGCTAGCAAAAATTTAAATCTTTTTAAAATTCAATTCTAACTTTTGAAGAACTCAAACATGGAATATAAATTTTTTTTACTTCATGAAAACTGCTTTAAATTAAATTTCTATAACTGTAAAAAAAAATTTCAACTATGTATATGCTTAGAAATTTTTCAAAAGAAAACCCAACAAGTGTAACTCTGCTGTAAAATCACACCAAAACAAGGACATGCGATGCAATGCAACCTCATTCGCATGCGCCACTCTTCTTTACTGAGCGCATACACGCCGGAGGGAAACTTCAATTTTCGAGATGCTAATATTTACAAAAGTCCGCTGAATAGGCACTGATTAGCCGCTGCCTCGCTCATGGCGCTTCGGCGTTGATGTGATGGCTGCGTGATGGGGTTATGCTTTGAAAAAGACCAGGTTAAAGCAACTGGGTCACATATTGCGCTCAAAGGATTTTGTTATGGAAATGAAAATGAAAGTGCAAAAATAATGTTTGAAAAGTTTATACTTAAAGAACGTAGCTGTTGGCAGCTGTTTATGATGGAATTTAAACGAAAATATTTTTGCAGCCAATTCTCAAAAAAGTTTGCTTGTTTTAGCAGCTAAAGGATTCCCCCAAACCATTTAAATTATGTACTGCTGCCAACGCACCAAGTCAAGATGAGATAAAACTGAGCCATAAGTAAAAATAAGTAGCAAGCATGCAGCCAGTATGTAGAGCTCAAAAAATTACAACAAAACACAGTGACTCCACAGGATATCAATAACCGACAGTGCCTCAAAGAAAAGATTAAAGAAAATGTGTGTAAAAAAAATAAAAGAGGCAAAAAAGATGAAATAAAAACAATTTTTGCATGCTGACAACTTCATTTAGACTACAAAGAATGCGGCAAATACACATTTTCTTTGGAGCGTGTACTCAATGGCACATCTTGCTCTGTGCCTAATGGCATGTGTGCAAGAATCCTTACAAAGAAAAGCAAGGTGTCTCTCGCGAAGAAAATGAAAGAATAATGTACAGCATTATGGCACATAAATTGCAAATGAAATGAGCCAAAACGAATGCGCAGAAGTCAAGCCAAAGAATCCGCACAATTCTGCTGCAGACAATACGCAAAGGTCCTTTGAACATAACAAATAATGTGGATGGATGTACATATGAAGATAGTGGAAATGTGTCAATTGTTCTATTGGCACGTTTATGCAGAATAATTATGTACCATATATTTAGTGTCTAGGACTAAATGAATGTATTAAATTATTCAAGACGAAAAAAAAAATCAAATAGGAAAAGTATTCGAAGATATGGCGAAAACATATTGAGGCAAAAACGATTCAAATAAAGTTAAAAGCACAGAAGATAAACTGGTTATTCAACAAAAAATCATGAATGCAACTCGTCCATAAAACAATTTTGTATAAAGCAACTAAGTATAAAACCAATTTGGACATACGGAGCCTAACTATGGGTCAAAGCGAGCTCATCGAAATCCTACAGCGCTCGCAATCCAAAATATAAATATAAGTATTTGTTTTAAAATATATACAATGCACGAGGAACTAGTGAATTTAAAATAAACTAATCTTAGGCAGTGAATCATACCAAACACACAGACAGAAAAAATAGAGGCGGCAGCTGTTCTATTTTGATTCAAAGCCTTCAAACAGAACTAAATGCAAGCATTTTTTCAGGGTTTACCGAAAAGGATTGCTGACATGCAGTGCTACTACAGTACATGCAGTGACTCCAGAGAGCGCCTGACAAGAGCTGTCACACCAAGAGATGACGGCCAACCGCTGCTGGACACATGCTGTGCAGGCTCGTGTTGAGCAGATTTCCATTGTGGCACAGAGAGTCACAGAGGCAAATATGTTGCCATTGCCATGACTGTGTGTAGTGTCAGAATTGAAATATCCTGCGGCTCATGCTTTGCGCAGCATGAACGCGCACACTGAATGACATTTCAGCAGCGATTAAAATCCGATTAAATCATTTTAATTATGATTTATTTGAGTATCGTTTTGCAGTCGTATAATTTTCTTTGGAGTTATCTCCATACTTTACCATACCATCTGTGCATGTGAGCGTTAGTTCGGAATTAGGGAAAAAATACAAGAGAGCTTGTGTAGAATCTGTTACACTGTGCTGGGCCAGTAAAGATCGTACTTCGATACCTTGGTCAAATATATCTACTATAATCCCCAAAGGAAATTTTCTTCATACCTGTTAAGGCTGCGCATTTTTGAAGATCTGTAAATACAATCAGAAATGTCACAATAGGTCGTGAAGGCCGCGTTGGCTAGAAGACTTCCCACTTCAAATGCAATCTTAATCTGACTAAGTGGTCAAATAAAAATGTCAATGGATAAACAAGCTTGTTCGTACGCAAAAAATTCAAGAAATCACTAATTGATTGAACAAAAATAATAAACGAACAACATTTGTTATTCGAAAAATACACTTTCTTGGAAGTCACCATAATATATTGATATATTTTCGGATAAGATATCTTGGATAAGATTTAACAAATAGCTTCGGTGGGCAGCACATCTCGCACCAAACCCATAATTAAGGCTACCAACTCCAACATGCTCACTTTCTTGAATAACTTATTCATTGGTGGCACAAGAATACGCTCCATGGCGGCACTCACTTCCTCCACACTTTCCACGAATATCAGACGTAAAAATTCCTCCACCCAATCGTTGAAGATTTTCGTATATAATGTGCTGTTCATAATGCCAGTGGTCTGAGAGTTGGCAGCACCCATGTCCAGCTGCACCTTGAAGGCGTACACTTGTAGACCACCGGAGAGCAGCGGACGCAATCTGAAGCTGCCAACAACGCGAAAGTTCTCCACTTGCAAATTGAGCTGCCCATCGCCATGGAAGTTGATGCGGCTGTGGGCCGTCTCTCGATGACCCTGCAACTTATAGCCACTCTTCACCTCAATGCTCTCGAAATTGTAATCAAAAGACAATCGCTGAAAGACGTTGTTCCAGCTGAGTGCCACCACATCGAATTCGTCGAGGCCCGTAATGGTGAGATCTGTGAAGTTGGCTGATATTCTGAAAAGGGCAGGAAGCAACCAACTAAAAAAAGACTTTTAAACAGAGATCGAATGCATACATACCTCCAGGGTTGTGAGTCGTACAAATACTGCTTGGAGTCCGCATGATATGGTGCCAGTGGAGGTATGCCCGCCGGCGGATATCCACATTTCATTTGCATACGCAAAAATTCCATGAGTTCACGTAGCTCATCATCGAAGAGTGCGCGTCCTTCGATTTTCACATCGCTGGGTATGGCTGTAGCTTCCGCGGGCTGCCAGGAACCCGCGTAAAAAGCGACCAGCACAGCCAGGAGAATTGAAAATGCGTGCATATTGGCGAAAAGTTGAACAAATACTGCAGACCTATGGGCAGTTTTTAATCACAACCCAGTGCAGGTGTTTTCGGATTAAAATCAATTAGAGATAAGCTTTGGGCTGCAGATTAGATTTGGCTACCCGTGAGCAAAACACTCTGACATGCGTATATGAAAGGAGATGATCAGTTGTGATTGCATGCATTTAGAGTAAGAGCCTAAAACAGCGCTCTTTTTCTTAGGCGAAAAAAATTCAACGCTCTTTAATGCAGATGAAATTATACAAATATTTTTATATGTACTCAGATTATGTCCATTTTTTATTTTCGCAAGAAATTTTACATAAGATTTAAGCCCACACATCCTTTGGTGGCACGCATTCGGTTGCAATGGGATCATTTTCATTCTCGCCATCACTGCTCGATAGAATGTAATCGAGTATGGTCCAGAAGTCCTTGCCCTTGAGTGCCTGATTGACCTTCGGCACCAGCGTCTCTTCAATCAGGTTTGAAATGGCCTGCTGGTTGTTATTGATGCCATTCACCACTATATTTTCAATTTGGCGATTGATCATGTTGTTCACATTGCCGTCACCCATAAAACCGGTGATATCGGATGTGCACTGCTCCAATGTAACATCGGTCTTTAGTTGCGTAATCTTAATTGAGCCCACTATAACTGGAATCTTGTATTTCAGCACACCCGCAATGCGCAGATTCTTCAAGCCGAACGCCAGCGAACCACTGCCCTCATATTGCACGGACAGGCCCAATTGACTTAAGGCATCCAAAATGGAATCAGTCCAATATTTATCAGCCAGAGCGTCCAGATTTGGGAAAAGGAAATCAAATGTAAGCTTGGAGCTGAACACATTCAGCTTCATTTTCTCAACCTTGAACTTGTCCAAGCCGTTAAGCAGGAAGTGATAGACTTCATCGAAGGTTCTGTGCGCAGTTTGCAAGAATGTCAGCAAGAATTGTATGTCAAGTTTTGGCGTACTCACTCGAATAAACCTTTCTGGAAATGCACCGCACCCTCGGAAAGCTTCAAGGGCGCCAATGGTGGAAGGCCATAAGCGGGGAAACCGCAGGGCATTTGCGCTTGCAGTTTACGCACAAAACGACGCACTTGCCAGGCCACGATGAACTGCGGCGCAACTAAAGGTAAGCAAATTTGTTATAAACATTGGGATTAATTGCTGGCCGCTGGCTGTAACTCACTCTCAACAGTGCCTTCTTCGGGATTGGTGAAGACTTCGATTTCTCCGCCCATGTCCATGATTTGCTTGTAGTATTCCTGCACTCTGGTGGACATGGCATGCATGTGCTCTCTGGGCACAAGTGTGCCGGCCGAAGCCACGGCCACAAAGGCCAAAACCAACAGGAAACGCATGCTCACTTGGAGTGTTATGAAAAGCTGAAGTAACTGACCAACGGGCTGTTGCTCTTCAACTGATTTGTGTTTGCCGAGCATCGGTACATTTTATAGGCTTCTGCTCTTTTCTAGAATCTTACTGATTTAGCGATTAACTGTTAAAGGGGACTTGCTCATTGGTCCCGGCGGCATTATCAGCCTAAAGCGCTTGAAGTATTCGCGCTTATTGGGTGCCTCAGAGTTGTGCCTATTTGAGTAACATGATTTGCAGGTGCCTATCTGCGATGTGATGGTAATCATTTGCGATTTCTTCTTGGTAAAAAGAACTAGCTAGAGTCTTGATTTATTGACGCTTGTCTTTATGGCTAAACAAGCTGTAGTGCTTACACCTGAGAGCTGAAGTTTATTAAGAAGTTGAAATATAAACAAGCTCACTTCTCAATGACAGCATAAAACGTTTTATTTTATGTAAGCAAACACAATTATTATATTGATTGCCAATCTTAGTGCTAATTTACCAAGGCGCCGGTGCGGGATTACATTTCTTGTTGGATGAGCACAGCTGACCCAATACACTCCAAATCTTCTTGCCCTTCAACTTTGCATTGACGCTTGGCACAAAGTTCTGCTCGATTCTAGCGCTGATCTGCGCCTGCTGACTGTTGATAAGGGCGGGCAGCCTATACTCAATCTCATCATTGATGAACTCATTGAAACGTCCATTGCCTAAAAGACCGCCTATGTTTGAGCGCACACCGCCCAGACCCACAACAGCTTCGAACTTGTAGATTTTGATGGAGCCAAAGATGAAAGGCATCTTATACTTGAATTGGCCCTGTATGGAAAGATTCTCCAGCACAAATTCCATTGGTCCAGAGCCCTCATAGCGCACCGACAAACCCAACTCTTGCAGCAGATCAATCAAAGTGTTCGTGTTGAAACTGGCGGCAGTTGCTTTCAGTTCTTTAAAATTAAAATGGAATTTAACTTTCTTGTTGAATGTGTAGCTGACCTTCAATTTCTTGATTTCCATTGCTTCCAAGCCATCCAAACGGAAGCGTATCATTTGCAACAGCGAACTGTTTGAATGTGTAAACTTCATTATAATAGAGCTGATTATAGATTGTAGCCAGGCACTTACTCCAACACGGACTTGGTTATTTGCAACTCCAAATTGGCATTGGTATAGGGCGCCAATGGTGGTATGCCATATTCGGGCCAACCGCAGGGCATTTGATGCAGCAGATTCTTGACAGCCTTCTTGGCCTGTGAGTTCAAGATCAAACCAAATTCTTCAGGATTTTCTGAAATTTTCGGTAATGTTGCGCTTAGTAAGCGATGTAGAAACATTGCACAATTGACTCACTTTCATCTTCCACTAGGGTCTGCCACTGCCTTTCCGTCAAGAATTCAACCTCGTAGGCCGCAACACAGC
The DNA here is from genome assembly GCA_963457695.1 of Neria commutata. Taxonomy (NCBI): domain Eukaryota; kingdom Metazoa; phylum Arthropoda; class Insecta; order Diptera; family Micropezidae; genus Neria; species Neria commutata. The sequence continues at coordinate 50,767,357 of OY735246.1, forward strand.
CCAAAAGGGCCAAGCAAATTAAAAGCAAACTTCTCATGGTATTGACAGAAGACAAGTCTCAGTCCATAATGCTGGGAATGACCGAAGCACTTCGACTTATATAGCCACGATTTTTTCAACCACAAATGTAAAACTTTTCATCAGGGTGAACCAATAAAGAGCCAATAATTGTAAATTATTAAGAAACTAAAGCGACGTAAATTGCACACCTGCAAAAGAGTACGCCAGAGCTGCCATAAATCATTTCACTTATCATCTTGGCAATATTGCACTGCAATATGGATTTACTAAGGCTCCAATGACGATTTTATGCACTTATATTGGTTTATAATTAATATAATACGCCTGATAAGGCATACATTCACTCCAACAAACCAAATCCGCACTCAAATTCGTAGAACAAAAAATTCAAGTGCAAAACACTTGACCAAGTGGTCACAACAACAACAACCGATGCGCGCCTTTAGTACACCAGCTGCTTATTGTGTTAACCGTTATAACTTAGAATTCGGATCATTACTATAGGCGTACGTATCTTGAGCCCTCATAAATCACTGTTAAGCTAGCAGTTTGACAAATCAAAAAACTTTTCCACATCAATATAAAAATATTTTATTGCGTTCCCAAACCTTCATGACAGATTAAAAGCAATCCAATTTACCATGGCGCAGGTGTGGGGTAGCATTTGCTGTTGCCAGAGCTGTTGAAGATCAAGCTCCAAATCTTCTTGCCCTTGAAGTGCGCATTTACACGTGGCACAAATATCTGCTCAATGTAGTCACTAATCTCGGTTTGATGTCCATTGATGAAGGCAGGAACCAAGTACTCCACCTGATCGTTGAGGAACTCATTCGCTTTGCCATCACCCAAAATGCCGCCAACATTGGAGCGAACACCTCCCAGCGAGATCATAACTTGGAACTTGTAGATCTTGATGGAGCCAAACATAATGGGCATCTTGTACTTGAACTGGCCTTGTATGCTCAGATTCTCGAGCGCAAACTCAAAGGGACCAACACCCTCATAACGCACAGAGAGGCCCAACTGCTGCAACATGTCGATAAACGTGTCTGTGCTGAAGGTGGAAGCGGTGGCCAATAGCTCCTTGAAGTTGAAATGGAACTTGACTGTTTTGCTAAAGGTAAAAGTGATCTTCAGTTTCTTGATCTCCATCTGGTCCAAGCCATCAAGACGGAATTGCAAAAGCTCAAGCAGCGAACTATTTGGTGGGAGCGCCGAGAATCATTAAGATTGTAAGATAGCTAAGAGAGTAAGAGTACTTAACACTTACTTGACAACGGATCTGGCCACTTCGAATTGCATTTCGGAATTAGTGTAGGGCGCCAGTGGTGGTATGCCATATTCGGGCCAGCCACATTGCATCTGATTCAGGAAATGCTTTACACGTTTCTTGGCCTCGCCATTGACGATCCAACCGCGTTGTTCCGGTGAAATGGCTAAAACGTACGTACATATAACAACAATCGATTGTTAACGTTAGAGAGCGATCAATGCATCGCTATAACTCACTCTTATCTTGCATGAAAGTATTCCACTCATCTTCGGTCAGAATATCAATCTCGTAGGCAGCGGTGCAGGCCACCAATGCCGCAAGTAAAATAAACAATAGCTTCATGTTTATTAAGAAATGTTCCTGCAGTCGGGAGTTCTCTTAATAGCTGTCAATTGCCTACACAACAGTGGCTTATATAGGCAAGAACGCTGTCTGCATTTTGACAGCCCACAAAGCGGGCTCGATTTTGGCAATCAAAATCTAATCAGATCTCTTGTCAAAGAAGTAATTTTAATTAAAACACGCAATATGATGAGATAGCCATCTTAATAGCCAGCCAGATATAGCACAAAGCAAGTGCGCTCGGGTTGTGGTCTAGAGGCAAGATAGCAAGAAGGTCCATAAGCTAACGTCAAAGTTCATATAAATAAAACACCTGCATTTTGGCCGAACTTGTTTTTTTTTACTACACTCAAATGATATTTTAAACAAAGAAAAATATTGTTATAAAAAATACACGCCAGACATCTGCTTCGGAGAGATCTTGAAGTTGCAACAGCTGCGACATAGGCATGAGCATTATCAACATTATACAATATGTGCAGATAAAATCTTTTGTAATGGCGCTTGGACAATGTCGACGCACAACAAAACATGCTACTCAAATTAGCACATTGACCAAGAATATTCCAACTTCAATATAAGCAAATAGCGCCAAAGAACTTGAAACATACAATCGAATCGTCTTAAGGTCATGTAACTCTAACCGACAAGCGACTTTTATCTCTCTAGGTCAAAACACTGCCAAGACCCTTGGAGACTTCATATAAAAGTGCCAGCGGCTGAACGTTATAAAAATAGTTGTAAATTATAGTTTCGTTAAGAGGGAATTTTAAAATGGGCTGCACAAATACTTTGCAATTTTTGTTGGTAACAATTTTGGTAGCCGCAAAAGTACAGTGCCAGAATGACATAAACTTTGAAGGTAGCGATGCCATGGAAAATGTAGAAACGAGTAAGTGTGGAAATTTCCGTCATAAATATCATTATGGTTAATCTAGAGTACGTCAGAATAGGCATATCGCGTCGACTCTTAATATTTCTCTATACAATTACAATTCGTCATGTAAGAAATTCATTCGAAATTTGGAACATGAATTCATGGATTTCGTATCGCATCTAAATTCGGAACACATAACTCTAAGTCAACAGAAACTAAAATAAATAAAAGATCCGTATCCGAGAATATCAGTATTACTAGTCTGAATCAAATTCCGACTGCGATGCACTCTACTGAAAATTACTACCTTTTTAGGCACACAAATGGAATCGCGTAGTTATTGGTTGTCTCGGGAAGCGCAGCGCTCTGTCGAGCAAGTGCTGCAGGAAATGCCCAGCGGTTGGCCACAATTTGGCATACCACCAATGGCGCCATATACCAATGAGAATCTCTCGATGAATGTGGCTAATGATTTCATAAAGTAAGGGGTATTGCTTTAAATTTTGTAAGAATCAATTTTTATTTTAAAGATGTCCTACAGTTTCCAGAGCAAGCTCAAACCGCTCCGAATTGCGGGCCTAAACAACATGAACATTAGCAAGCTGAGTGTAAGTGCCATCTTCAGAAAGGTTTCGTTCGATTTTATTTTTCCCAAAATCACAGTGACCGGCAAATTCGATACAGCGCTCAAGCTACCCTTCATAAGTGCCATTGCGAACAGCTTGTCTCTAAAGGGCAATGGCGATCTGGATTTGGGTCTGGAGCAAGTGCGCTTAAGTGGCTCATTCAAATATCTGCTGCCATTATTCATGGGCTCCTCCAAGCTATACGACTTCAAGACGAACTTAGGCTTGAAGAATGTGCAATCACGCTTGAGGGGCAGCATCAACACCATACCCATATCCCAGAAACTAAATGCTTTGATTGAAAGCTATCTATTAAAAGCATTCAATGGCAATACCGTGTTCTGGAGCTCGTTGCTGGAGCAAACGCTGCTGCCACGCATCAATGCACAGCTGCAGGAAACGACGCTGTGGAACTTGATCAAGTGGTCCATGGGCACAAATACACGGAACACATCGGAGTGGAAAGAACTGGAAGCGCCGGCATTATATGTAGCGCATCAACGGAATCAGGCTCAGTTCGGGCATGTGCAAAGTCATTTCGGTCACATAAGCACAAAGTGCGCACCGATAGCAGCAATTCGAATTGGAAATTGGAATTATTAGAAATAACATAAAATAAAAGTAAAAATTACAAGTTATAAATCAAAATAACTATTCGTCGAACTGAGAAGACGTAAGAATTTCAAGTATTTCGCAGTCAGCGGCGTTGATGGGGGGGAGGGGGCCATCATTTTGCTGATATACTTAAAATACTTGTTTTTATCGCAGTACTCAGCATCGGCAAAGATACAATATCTTAACATGTTTTTCGGAAATTAAAACATTTGCGTAATTAGTGCGATAAGGACAGCTAAAGTGAAGCATTAAAAGATAATCAGTGCTGCTTCAAGGGCACTTCAAATTTTTTGGAGCGTGTTTCCATCGACCGTTGGTCTGTGATTTCCATGTAAGTCGCGTGATTTATTGAGCTGATTGAAATGTAGAGCTACAAATGAATATCTGTACGAGGTTCAGAATGAAGAACCACTATTTTAAAGAAGAAGATTCGTATTCTAACAATTTGTGGAGTTAACAAAAGATAAGATAGATAAAGGAAGCTTGAAGGACTCTCTGCTCTAGGCACGTCGAACTAAAAGATCCTTTGTAAGAATACGTCTGAGAATACGTCGAATTTGTTAGGATTATTGTTATTATTCGCAGACAGCCTTAAGTCAGATTCTTACATTTCTTAAATCGTTTTAGATTGTACGCCCCTATGAGCAGTTTTTAGTGTTTTGTTAATGGAAACTCTAACTAGTATAAGTTCCTGTGTCTTTGCTCTACTTCCTTCCTTAAGATAATGCTAGCTCCTTCTCCAATTCTACAGAAAGGTACCGGGTAGATGAAATGTGTGGATTTGCCCATATTTGCTGGCTTGTCAGCCACTTCATTACCTTCAATTCGTAGTTGTTAAGCTTAAAATTAGATACAATGGAGCATACCTTTTACTACAAAGTTGCTGTTCTAAACCTTATGTATCTACTGAATTTTTAGGGCATTACCAGGTTATTATTTGCTTCTATAGCTTACGTCTATCAGACCTGTAAAAGATTCAAATCAAAATCGATTTACAAATCAAATGATTTAAATTTTTGATTTAAAAATCAACTCCACCAATCGATTTAAATTTCTGATTTTCCAATCAGACACCACCAATCATATTGATTTGAATCAAAAAACTCAAATCAGTGATTTGCCCTTGTCTGATTCAAATCACCAATCAAAAAAGTTGATTTTGATTTAAAATCAAAAAGCACCAATCGATTGGCCACTGGGCTGATTCAAATCAATTTTGGTCAAATCACCACATTAAGTAAGCTACACAGAGCTGCATTTTTCTGTATTAGAAGAAAAGTTGTGGATTTGCCCATCAGTGCTGGCTTGTCAGCCACTTCATTACCTTCAATTCGTAGTTGTTAAGCTTAAAATTAGATACAATGGAGCATATCTTTTACTACAAAGTTTCTGTTCTAAACCTTATGTATCTACTGAATTTTTAGGGCATTACCAGGTTATTATTTGCTTCTATAGCTTACATTCATATGTTTCACATGGAAGCATTGTTTATATAAACGCCATAAGGCAGAAGCGAAAATAAATTCAACAATTTTATTTGCACAGTAAAACTAACAAGTAAACCACTCAAATTTCCCACACCTGCAGAGCACCTATAAAAAGTTTAATCCTCGGATTGCAGTACCATAAATCAAGTGCTTGAAATAATGCGATTTAAAGCAATTGATCTGCTTTATTTGTTATTTTTTTTGGGTAATTGAATATTGTGCACAATAATAGCCAATAGCCAATAGCCAAGAGATAAAACACCTGAAGAAACGCGCCTTATCGCCACTCGGTCGTCATCAACCATACTCACTAAAATTTCATCACGGAGAATAGCGCAGGCACTTGTGCCACTGGCCATTGATTCTATAAAAGCCAATCACCCACTTCGCCCACAAAGTAGTATAACAACTGTGCGTTCGACGAGCAGTTCTATAGTACTTGCACCCCTAACAGGAAAACAAAACAGTAGCAGAAGACAATCATGAAGACCGTATTGGCACTTTTGGCAATTGTTGCCTGCGCAACGGCCGCACAAATTCCGGCACCAATGCGTGAGTTTATCGGACAGCTCCGATACAAAGACTCTCAATATTTTGCCTTTATTTTTAATGACTTTTTCTTTGTGCAGAGGACCGTTCGATCTCGAGCGCTGTCGTGAGCGCCATCGAGGGTATTCAAGAGCAGATGCCATGTGGCTTCCCTGCGCTCGGCATTCCTCCACTGGCCCCATTGAAGATACCACACAAGGAAGTGAACATCGACTTGCCCGCCTTCAGCCTGCACGGCTCTGTCAACAATTTCCGTCTGAACGGTCTCAACGACTTCGACATCGCCGAGATGAAGGTGAACGCCGTCACCAGCAAAGTAAGCTTCCGCTTCATCTTCAGCAACATCAATGTGGATACGCTCTACGATATGCGCGTGGTGCTGAAGAAGGCTGGATTCACCATTAACGTGATCGGCGCCGGCCCAGCCAAGTTCGCAATCAAGGACATGAACGTCTGGGGCAACATGAAGTACTCGCTCGGTTTGACGAGTGGCAAATTGCAATTGAAGACGCTGGAAATACGCGCTCACATCGGCGAGGTCGACTCCGATATTGAGGGAGTGTTGGGTGAGGGCGTGGTCAATGAGAAGCTGAACGATGTGCTGGCCGAAGCTGTGGAAATCGCTATCAATGAGAATGAGGATATCATTAGTGAGACTATTCAGGCCATTGCTCTGCCAGTGGTGAACAGCGCGCTGGATGAAGTTACGATTGCCCAGATTATTGCTGGCAGTGGTGGCGAGGGCGGCGAAAAGGAAGCCTGCATTCCACCAGCAAACTAAACGGGTGTTCAATTATATTTTTGTACATATTGTGACGAAATAAAGAGATTTTTCTGAAAGAAGTGGAAGCATTATTTTAAGACAGACCTTTGAAGATTTTTGGGAGCAGCTATATATACATATACATACATAATACAAAAGAGTAAAAGAGCAAGAGTAATTTAGACATCAGAAGTCAAGCTTGCTAGTACGCTATATGACAAATATGACTCAGCCATGAGATGCTTTGAAGACTGAAGTTGGGTCTTATGTTAACTTCGGTTACATGTCCAACCAAATATTGTACCTTTTCAAATATTAAAATTAGACCATAAAGTTTATTTATTTTTTATTGAAGTAAAACTTCAAGGCTACCCAAAAATTCTGGTTACGGATAAATTTTACGACATAGCAACAAGAAAGCTAATTTCTGCTCTGTTTGGCTTGTCAAATTAAAGTATGGCATACTTTTAGGGCCAAAAATTCTGGGCTCGGATATATATTTCGACATACAACAAGCAGCAAAGTGAATCATAAAATATGACTAGGGCCTATAAAAAGCTTATATCTGTCTGTCTTGCCAAATTAAATTATGCATACTTTTAGGACCCGATACTCGGATAACATTTCATATTTGTGCTGTAAAATTGCAAGTAGGTAAAAAAGTTGCCAGAGTTTATAAAAAGCTGCGCCTGGTGTGTGCACAGGATGGACCTTTGCGTAAGAAACAAGTTGCGAACAGGTGGTAATATTAGGTAACGTAAATAATAGAGAAGGTGCATCCCGTAAATAGAATCTATTAGGCACAAAATTATCAAGCAGGCGAATTTGGCCGTCCAGTCGCTCTCCTGATTGTTTCGTGAGCGAGAGAGCGCAAATATGAGAAAGCGTGTTGCCGCTCAGCACAGAAAAAGCCAAATAAAGGCAAAATTCCATTTGTTTTGATTTGTTCGATTTCTGTTGCCGACCGAAATTCAAGTGCCAAGAATGGAATGGCAAATGAATCGTAATCGTTGCTAAATTTAAACGCAGCAATGTTCGAGGTGGAGGTGTTGCAATCTATGCTAATATTAATAACACCAACATAGTAGCTTCAAATATGAATATATTTTTACGCAATGTAAGTGAAATTGGAGATATCTGTGCTGCAAACTGCGTTTTAGAAGATGGGACAAATATAATAATGGGTGCAGTTAACATTTCTCCCAATAGTACTGTGCTAAATATTATCAGCTCCTTACACAGAAGACTCCTCGTATATGGTTTAGTAGGCTCACAAGAATTGGGAAGGAACTATCACACAATGCCATTAATTTTAGCTGGAGATTTCAACCTTAATTTCGCGTCGGAAGAATCCCAACCTTTTATCCAATTCCTGCATGATGCATTACAACTACGAATGAGCAACAATCCCAATGAGTCTACAACATTGCAGTTTTCTCGCGGTATCTTGAAAATTTAAGTTCTAAGACGTATCAGAAGCCGATTGTTTCTACGCTAGAAACAAATATCGCAATTTCTGAAGTTACTGATGGAAATAATATTACTGAGTTAAATAAATAAAATTTCTACCACTAAAAGTGTTGAATTCATTTAAGAAATCTAAACAATATAACATAGATAATGATTATCTATCAAGCAAAAATAAAATAAAAACATCCAAAAAAAGTTTTACTTCAGCCGTGTGGTCTAAGCGCACGTGTTTTTTTACTATCGTAATTACAATAATAAATTATTATAATTAAAAGAAATAAGAGCGCTAGCTGCCGGGGCTTTCAGCTCGAACGTTATGAACTACAATGTAGTATAAGATATGTATTGGAAATGGGATAACTTAAATTATACATATGTCTTTCAGAAAATTGCAATCTTTGAGGAAATTGAAGGCTTTTTTGATATTATCCAAGTTGATTTTTAGTAAGTCGGAAAGTTATTTGTACTATCTTCAGCAAACATGACAAACGAAAAAATAGCTTTGGGTCTGTGTAAATAAAATTCGAATGGGAGCGGCGCATATGTATAATTTTTCATATGTTAAAAAAGATACATTTTATGTCAAAACTCTATATAACTCTGCTTAGTATTAAATGCAGATTTAGCGCCTAAACTATGCTAATATTTGCATATGGCAGCTAACTTACAAAATGTCCGCCTCCGGTTGTTTGCGCAGCTCATTCCTTCTTCAAGTGCTGATAATTCCCGAATATACTAAAATGCGCTTATGCGATTTTCATTCTTAACTTATAAGAGAAATGTGCGATTATATGATAGACCACTGGCCACATTATGATTATCTTCATTTGACTGAATTATCAGTTTTGCGATGAGATTAGCCAAACATTAATATAATTGCTTTTGTTTTGTTGAGTTTATTGATGCACTTGGGGTTAGTACCTCGTATTAAAAGCAGTGGCACGTTGTGTTCAACAGTTTAGTAGACAGTTTTAAAGCTCGACGAGTACAACGTGTAGAGAATACAAATAAATAAAAATGAAGTTTCTGGTAGTTCTTTTTGCCGTGGTTGCGTTAAGCGTGGGATATGAATTTAAGGAGCCCTTGGCTGGTGAGTATAAAATGTAATTTAAACATCATATTAGAAAAAGTTGATTAAAAACACTTTTCCATAGAGTTTAGCGACACTTTTAAATGAGGTTTTCTTGTGCAGATGTGTTGTTTTAGGAACTTTTGCAACAATTTCAATATCGTTAATATATATTGCTAGAAATTGCAGGTGTTTGCAAGCCTTTTCGATATATTAAGCTTTGCCAAAGAAACCATTAGAAATTTCGAGTATTCGTAGCTACGACATGAATTTAAAGAGGATATTATTTGCATACTTATATATATGCTTAGATTATGAAAAACTTGATTAGTGTAATCTCATTTAAATATAAATAAAAGCAACTATCTTATTTTCAAAATATTACGTATCTTAAATTAGTATGGAACCATAGCAAAAGTACAAAACCACTCACACAATTCCTAACAAAGTTGATAGATACTCAACTGTAAGGACGATTTCTATAATTAGTATCTTCAGTCTCTCTTCATTATAAGACACTGACATTACCATCGTTTATATGCTTCTAAAAAATACTTTGTCCCTCATGTCCGCGCGTATATATTGACGAACTAAATGTTCAAAAGTTTGAATTCTAATCAAAATCGATAAAAATCGCATATTCCAGCGGTTTCTTACTATTGTAAAACAATTGAGTGTTTTGTTTTCAAGTGCTCCTGCCCAACCCTTATCGGCTTGCAGCTAACTGTTGGAAATTGTGCATATTTTTAGACCAGCAACGTAGATTAGGCAACACATAAAATATGTTTTTAAAAAAATGTACAGATTAAAATTAATTTCATTAATTCATACATCATGAAAATAAAAAATCTTTTTGTGCTTCGCCCTCAGGAAAGGAACGTTCCATCTCGAGCATTATTGTTGACTACATCGAAGAGTTCAAGGAACAAATGCCATGTGGTTTCCCCAAGATGGGCATACCCGTGCTGGCGCCCGTCAAGATAACACACAAGGAACTCGACATCGAGGTCGATAACTTCGCGTTGCATTTCGCAGTTGACGATTTCCGTCTGGACGGTTTGGACAACTTCGATGTGGTCGAATTCAAAGTCAACGCAGTGCTGAGCAAAATATCCTACAAATTCCACTGGCACAATGTGTACTCCAAGACCGTGTATGATCTGCTGCTGCGCACCAGCGGTAACTTCAAGTGGAACTTGGCACGCGATGGCAACGCCAATTTCGGCATCAAGGATATCATTATCGAGGGTACGTCGAAATACAGCCTGGGTCTGACAGGCGGTGGTGTGATGCTAAAGGACTTCTACATGTATGTCAGCATTGGCGAGGTAAATTCCAATATTGAGAATCTGGCCGGCAACCGATTTGTCAATCGCATGTTCAACGACATCATCGAGGAGTGGATCACGCTGGCGATCAATGAAAACACCGAGTATATTGCTGAGCTGACCAACACTTATGTAGTGCCCTTAGTCAATGACAAGATCGGCAATCGGTCGGTAAATGATATTGTAAACGGCATCGGCGGCGACGGCGAAGCTGAAGGTGAGACGGGAGGCGAGAAGGAGAAATGCATACCACCAGTGGACGCTTGAGCGAAAGTTCGAGGCGATGAAAGGGACATTTTATGAAATAAACTAAACTAGTTTCTAGATAATAACAAAACATAAATCTTTCAATGAAATGTTTTACATTGGAGCAGACACAAAAACGAGCCCTTACTTCGTTGGGTAGACCATGGAAATTTCGACAAAATACAACAAAATATATTTTGAGGTGTTTTGTTAATATTGAGAAACTAGCCGCCAATTAAAAAGACCAAACAATTTTCTTAAATACTATGTACATATATCTCTATTATATATACAAAATTCATCCAATTTCATTTTCTTCCTGGTTTGCGAAAAATATCCAACAAGGAAGGAAAATCGACCCTCTCGACCTCAATCATCATCACCACAGTACTGATTTCAATCAACTATTATTCTAATTTTATAATTTTATTTTATTTTATAGACCGCTGTTAATTTTTCCTTGCCCGTCTGGTCTGTTACTACGTAATGCAGATGAAATGACGTAAAGAAAAACGCGAAAAATCACAAAATCATAACGGAAAAATTTTTCCATACAAAATTGGCAAAAATCGCATGCGATTTCGGAATTTTCGGATTTCGTAACGGACGGAATCGCATGGGATAAATATATCGCATGCGTGAAAAGTAGTTCTTGCGTCCAAAATGCCTGAAATGGCATGCAAATTGCCCGGAATGCGTCTCGCTGCATTCCTTAACTTTTTGGCCGTCGCCGTACAGCAGAAAAATGCGAAATTTTTAAGGATTTGCGGCAAAAATTGCGATTTTTCCGTTTTCCGTTTTGCGCAAATTAGTACTTTTTGTTGCATATAGTACGTGCAACAACCAGCAAAGTGCAATTTTCTTGACATTTCGTCTTCACCTCGTCGTTGTTGAAGTGGGAAATTTTCGACTTACCACAGACACAAACCAATACAGAATGTTGATAGACTTACAGCAACACAGAATGTTGCTAACAGGCTTTTAGCAACACAAACTGTAGGAAATTAAAGGGAAATTTTAAACAACAAAATGTAGGAAATTTAAAGGGAAATTTTCAGCTTATTGAAAGAAAAATTTTTAAAAGTGCAGGAATTTGAAAGTTCAGGCGATGATTCAATTTCGCTGGCAAAAAGTAAGAAGAGTTAAGCTGCAAAGCTGGGAAAAGAGCAAAAGTGACGAAACCTGTGGCAATTTATGACTTGAGACAACATTTGACAAAAAGCTGAAAGGCAAATAGATTGCCTCGTACAATAAAAACACACAAATCTGCAGGCTGTCTGCTGTCATGGCGCTGCTTAAGCGCAGCAAGGACGTAGGAAAAACCTTGAAAATATACCAACAGTGCAGAGCTACTTAAGGTTTAGAAAAGTGAGGCAGGCAGGCAGGCCAGCGGAGCCGGGCTGTGTAATGGCAGTCATGGCATGGCGGCAGACAGACTTCCGGCGCGCTTAAATATGTCTGCCAAAAGGATATGCAAAGGAAATGAATATTTATTTCCAAAAACTCAAGCGCTGCGCTGCGTAAGCGCAAATTGAAATTTATTGCCACTTCCACTTTTTCGGCAGTGCAAACAAACACTATGACATGTTAAAGTACCGGAAGTGGGGAAAGTGTCAAAAGAAGTACACTATTAGACAAAAATAAAAAATACGTTCGGTAAACAAGTTTTCAAGTGCACATATTCAAAATTTTGCAAAAATTACTGACATTGCACGAAAGCAAAAATTTAGCTATCAATTTCAGTGTTTTCTTTTAATTATATTCTAAACGTCAGAACTTTTATTAATTGATAGCAAATTTTTTACTTTCGTCTTGCGCCTTTAGCATTTTGAAAAAACTCTTCATAATAGTATTGAAATTTAATAGAAGGTATACAACAAGCTTCGTATACATATTTCAACTTTTAAAATTGTTAAAATTGTAAATTTATAGACCATTTTTTAAAGAAACGAAATTACGACTTACAATTTTCATTAGTTATAGTTGAGCTTTGCCTTTTTTCAATAATCTGATTAGGCGAAAACATATTGAACGATCATAAATCTTTAATGAAAGCCCTCTAATCAAGTAGAAAAGATAAACTGTATGTACTAGCACTAAATTCTTAAAGCCATGAAGATACAATATCTTAGATAATCACTTCCTCTCCTTATACTCGTAATGCGCCATTTTAAATCTGCTGCTGGCAACGAGTCATTTCCGGCAATTCTGCAGAAATACTCTTTACCCCATACAACGTTGCAATCGACTTGCCGGGTGGCTCCCTTGAGTACGGACTAAAAGGGTTGCTAGGCGTATAAAACTCAGTGTATGAGTAACATCCGATATTAATTAATAAACACTAAAAGCAACACAAAAAAACTTTGAATAATTGGCTTTCGAGTTTGAAACTTTTCATTTGGTCCCTTTCCACACGCCACAAGAATGCAACCCTGCAAACTTTGCGCAAATTAAACGCCTTTGAAATGCGTTGCTAATCGGCATTACCCCATTCCTTCTTTATATTGAAGCGGAAAAAAAGAAAAAGTGCTCTCCGTTTGTTTTTCCCTTACTCGCCATTTTCATGTGGGAAAAAATTATGAAAATTGGCTGTGTAAAAACTTTTGCAAAAATGGCGCCAAAAAGGGGGCAAAGTTTCAGCACGCAGTGATGGCAAACGCGGAGAATTCAAAAACTTACCCAAAGAAAAGCAATGTACGAAAAGTTGGCTTTATACATACCTGAAAAAAATTTTAGAAAACATTATATTAAAGCTCGTCTTTGGAATATGTTGAAAAATTTATAAAATTTTAAATTCATAACGACTTTAAAGTAGCAAAGTTAAAAGGTGAAATTGTTCCAAACTTAGGGTGAGGTGACCATCCGTTTCGTATAATACAGATCTGTAATGTATCTAAAGACCTTGTTCTGTATGAATAGAAAATAAATTTTTCTGTATATGTGCCAGAGCCGTAGCCAATATGTACTAATTCGCCAGAGATGCAGTGAGTCATTATTTTAGATCTCTCCATAATAAGCGTAAATATTCGCATTCGCATTTTCGTGTTTTTTTTTTTTTTTCAATTAAAAGTGAAATTTTCAGCGGTACTTTGTTGAACTTCTGCCTCCCCCTATCCAGACCCACAATTTTTTTAAATCTGTACTTATGCAAGCTTTGAAGAAATCTTCCAAAATAATGATGCACTGCATCCTCCACAAATTAAGTTTCTGTCTACGACTCTGATTTGTACTGTATTCCGTATAATATCCAATATAATTATCCCTTCGTATTTCTCTTGGCCGTTGTATTTATTTGTCGCGCTACTGAAAGCACTCTTCAAGCAGGACCAAAACTGACCCTTAGTGCTGCTTCTTTTTTCTACAGGAATTCAAGGAAAATTATTACTTTCCGCTATACCAATAAATTTTACACATTGCGGCTTCTTTATTTTCTTTTTCTTCAGAAATCTGTCGTCTGGCTGGCTCGCTCGTTCAAGTGGCACACTCACACTTTGAGCGGCAGCAATGAAGAGACGCCCGGCAGACTCTTGCTCGAACGAAGGCGCATTTCGTTTCAGCTATGAAGCACAGTCTTCTGCTCACGCTTCCAACAAACATGGCTTGCCTTAAAAGAAGTTACGAGTACCTGCTCCTAAAAATGTCCTTCCGCGCCTCCTCACAGACGACGCAGCAACTAACAAATAAAAATGATTTTTCGAGCCAACAAATTTACGAGAATATGTTTTGGCCAGGGTTACTGCACTGCTTTTTTTCTATTTTTATTATTTATTTTGCTTTTTTTGGCTTTTAGTGGAATTGTGCACATGATTTGTTACTCTCCAATGTATGAATCGCAGACGATCGGAGGGGGAAGTAGTCATAGTTGGCGCTTCTAAAAGCAGTATCAACTTAAGTTGGTCCCCAAGGAAAGTCGCTTTGCGAAATATGAGCAAAATTGCATGAAATTTAAAATCGATGACTAATGGGCGTCAAGGGATGAGAATGGATGGTGCCAGAAATTCAGTTGGGAAAATTGGCTGTAGGGATTGGCAAGAGTTACAGTTTGCTTGATTAGTGAGAAACTAAAGGTAAGTGAAGAGTGTAAGTATATTGTTGGTTTACGCGTCAGTATTACTAACATTTTCTTTAGATTCTTAGAAGTAGGGATCCAGTGGCAGCTCTTTATGTATTTAATGATATCAGCTCTAAATTCTTTCTAATTAATTTCTTAATTCTGCTCCAATTACATGAAATTGGTTTTGTGAATATTTCAAAAGTCCTTGCAAATTTAAATGAACAAAGAAAATTCTCTTGAAATGTAAGTCGTAAAGTAAATGTATTTACCTGCAAAACAGGAAAGTTTATTATGAATTTTTATGAAAATCAATTTTGTTACACCCGTCTCTTTGACGGGTTATACAATACATAACTAGTTGGGAAAAAAATTTTCACTAAATTTTTCTTGTAAAATATAGAAAATAAAGTTTATAATAGAAGTATGTACATACATAGGTATTCCAAGTGAATGGTGAGTCCTTACTATTCAATATATGTGTGTGTATATCAAAAAGGAAAAGTTGCCAACTGCCTCTTCCACTACAACTTCTATTACAATCTACCGTGAAAACCCTTTTCCTGTCATAAACCTGCAATATTCCCTGTTACTACTATTACACCTACAACTTGAACTTAATACTACTATTCACCGAAATAGTAGCATGAATTAATAATGCACTTTTGGCACATGTATTTTCGCACAAGAAAGAGCATAGAAGTGAATAAAAGCAAAACAGGACAAAACACAACAATCAAGCATACAGGACACGTGTGCGCCGAATACAAGTGAGTATTACAGTCATGTCTCGATACACATCAACAAAAAAGTGGCATTAAATTCCCGTTTTTCTATATATTCCCCAATTTTGTTCTTCACAGTTCGTATCAAAACTAAATATTCTGCGAGCTGCCTTTAGGCTTAATCTAAAACTCTGACTAAAGAGAAAATCTACACATTTTTATAAAATAAAAAAGCGGAAAGTAAAAGACAGACTAAATCATTTATGCCAGAAGCTTCTCAAAAGAGAGCAATAGAGCTAAGAATGCTTGGCAGAAAACGCAACCTATTGATCATGGGATTCTTGACCGGACACTGAGTAATGAAACATATGTCTACATCAGTATAGTAGATGATAACTTCTGTAGAATCCGTAAAAACAAATTTTTAAACAGCAGAACACATCCAGCGATGGCTAGTAAAGCCTTTGAGTCGCATACACCGTTTTCGTCGACGAAAACGAAATCCCATCCATTAGCTACGAAAAATTTTCAGTTTTTTTTCAAATTTTTCGTAGCTAATATATGGGATTTCGTTTTCGTCGACGAAAACGGTGTATGCGACTCAAAGGCTTTAGGAACAGAACTTCGTTATCTAGGTAATATATATGCATATCTACAACTACAGGATATTGTGGACTTATGTTTTCCCAAAAGAAAATTGCGTCAAAGCTCCTGAAGCTACACATCTATGAGTATCTTTAAATACATGGAGAGCTGTCTTAACATATAGGCCTTTCAGGCTGGGCAGACTAGGAAACTGGGTTCCCACTCCAAATACCTAAATTCTTGCCAAAATTTAAATTAATTGAATTGAATTAAGAATTCAATTTTTTAAATGCGATTTTCTTATTCGGTTTTCCTCGTTTCTGATTTGATTCGCCATATCATTATTTAAGCATCTAATTGCGGCTTCACTGTATAAAACAGTTCAGCGTATCTTCATAGCTGCCAAGTTTTGCCACGGTTTTACAGGGCACAGGGTTGTGTTGTGCTATTTTTAATTTCTCATTAACTATTCATGAAAGAGCAATGTTTTCAGTTCTGACACACACACAAAAGCATACACACCTGCACACACTTTGCAGAGTAGTAGCCTGCGCTCGTGTAGCACAGCAAATACTAGTAGTAAATTTCCATAATAAATGTGGTTTTGTGTCAAAGGGGTTAATTTCAAGTGGGCGGCAGTGAGCGACAGAGATAGACAAAACCAAAAGGAGGAGCAAGAGAAGATTTTGTTTTGATACGATTTCATTAAATTAATGAATGCTCTGACAATAAAAAGGACATGACAGCAAGAATGACAGGATGTAGTCGGTAGGCGGGCAATATGTCAGTGCTGCATAGTGAGACAACGACAGGAAACGGAAGCGCTCAACAAGCAGAGGTTTGGTTGGTTGATGCAAAGAGCTATGGCAAATGGGTGGGCAATAAAACCTACACAACTCTAGACAGCGAAGTTAATGAAGTAAGCAAGAGCAGCAATTTCAAGTGGAATGGGTATGTACTGAAACTTTTTTATTGCGCGTGGGTGTACGCGCTATTGCCACAGTGATTGAAGCGTGTAACTAGTTTCAAAGTAGTTCCCAAGTGAAATAAGTTTGTGCCATTTTCTGCGATTTTTTTTCCGACTTCCGGTCGAAGTTTGCATCTTCAATCTGTCTGTGCAAAATATCAATTTCCAATTTAATTAATTCCCTTCGGAAATGCTCACGTTTTAGCACTTTGCGAGCAATCACATCCACTTGCTCCACTTTTGCACACTCACTCACCCTCTCACATACAAGTGCGCAAATGGCAAACGATTGAGGTCCTTTCGTGCTATTTTGCGCTGCACACACCCGCAATTTTATCTATTATTATTCGCATCACGCAGCAAGCCAATTCGACACGAAGTCGCGCTGTGATGGACGCGCCGTCGAAGCAAATCTAAACTGTTGCCGCAACACTGACGACCGCTATACCGCGAACCCACCCATGGCTGCCCTATTTCACTCTCACCCCGCCAACACAACGGCTCAATGCGTTGATTGAAAAATGCTGTCTACTCCTTTTTCTATATTTATTTATTTCAATTTAAAAGAAAAAAGGACTGCTGCAAAAATTGAGGCCGATGGCCAAGTTAATTGCGCGAACGTGTGAAGGGGGCTGTAAAAAGGTGCTGATGGGTGGCAAAGTAGGCGCCAGCTATTGACCTCTATTGTATTGCATTGTAGTGTGCTGGGTGTAGTAATTTTAATTTGGTAGGCAAGCGCAAAAAAATGCATTCGTGCAGTATTGCAAAATTCCCAAGCGACATTATTACCTCGCGCAGCGTTGCAATAAAAAGGCAGTGTGGAAGGTAGCATTTTGCTGAAATTGCACTTAAGCATTTTTCGCTCCCACTCTGCTATATTTGCTTCTACTAGATCTCACTGGCGCCGTCGAGTGGCACACTACTATTTGTAAAAAAAAGCAAAAAGACATGAAAAATTTAAGGCAGCAAAGCCGAGTAGGCGTCCAAAAGGGGTAACAAGAAATGGCAAAAGAAAGCTGGCAAGCGAAGCAGCAGCAGACAAACTCAAGCATAAGACAAAATTAAACAAAAATACGAAACGGCTCAAAAAGTAGTCAAAATAGTAGTAGAGGTAGTGGAGAATTAAGGGTAAAATAACTGTAAAGCGCATATCGCCAGCGAAATGAAATTGAGCAGTTTACTTTTGCAACTGCAACAAGAAGAGCTAGCGCAGGCGAAATGTTGCCCAGAAGAGTTCCAAATAAGGTTTGAGAGAGGCAGGAAGCGAAAATCGCTATGCAAGTATGCAACAAAGTGGCAGTGGCAGTGTTTGCGACGGGTAAGCAATTATATTGAATTGAAATAGAGTTGAAAATTGTTAGCAGCGAATGGCATGGGCAAAGTTAAGGAACTCGTGCGAAACATACAAACGGAATCAATGTGCTGAATAAATTCTACAAGTGAAATTGGTAACGAAAGAGGTTAGATTAAAAAATTATATAAAAAAAACTTTTTAAAAATAAGCTTTAATTTATTTAATGTACTAAAAAGTAGAAAATAAATGGTTTTTAAGTCACCTGTATCTTACTATCCATAAAAGCTTGGGGCGCTCATGTGTTCAATATTTGTCAAACAGTTACCACAATATTTTATTTAAATAATTTTTTGCAAATAGATTCTAGTAATGAAAGATATTTTGAATATGGATATTGAGCGCACAAGCTTTTATTGATAGTAAGATACAGGTGACTTAAAAACCATTTATTTTCTACTTTTTAGTACATTAAATAAATTAAAGCTTATTTTTAAAAAGTTTTTTTTTATATAATTTTATTTTCTACTTTTTAGTCTTCCATAAATTCAATTTTAGAGCTCTGAAATTTTTCACAAAAAGAATTTAAAACTTGCAGAGCAGTACACAATATTTAGGGTATTCACAGTGTCTCCTATCGTCATATCCTCAATTTAACAAATAATACGGCTGTGATCGACCCTAATATTCGTGGCATATTTGTGACGCGGTGAGTTGTTGCTATTTTGCCAGCAGGGCGCGGCAAGTAAGTTCCTATCGTTTTTCATTGATGTGTGGTGTACCTATAATTATAAACTGAAGCCCAAGTGTGTAGTTGCTTGAAAAGTGCCACGCCCCTTGTCCTACGCCCATAAATTTTTCCAGTGGAACGACACATCCAAGAGGCGACTGCATACGAAATTTCAATGCTGCACGACCTTTAGTTCCAAAGCTATTCTATATAAACGATTTTGTTTGTATGGGCGGTGCCACGCCCCCTTATCCAGTGCCCGCCTTATTTTCTCAGTAGAAGGATATGGATATGTAGTAAGTTCCTACCGAGTTTCATTGATGTGTGATTTGTAGTTCTAAAGTTATACACACGCCCCTTATCCTACGCCCATAAAATTTTACCAGTGGGACGACACATCCAAGAGGCGACTGCATACGAAATTTCAATGCTGCACGACCTTTAGTTCCAAAGCTAATCGAGATCAAAAATTTTGTTTGTATGGGGGGTGCCACGCCCCCTTATCCTACGCCCATAAAATTTTACCAGTGGGACAACACATCCAAGAGGCGACTGCATACGAAATTTCAATACTGCACGACCTTTAGTTCCAAAGCTAATCGAGATCAAAAATTTTGTTTGTATGGGGGGTGCCACGCCCCCTTATCCAGTGCCCCCTTATTTTCTCAGTAGAAGGATATGGATATGTAGTAAGTTCCTACCGAGTTTCATTGATGTGTGATTTTTAGTTCTAAAGTTATACACAAATCTGGAGTTGATAAAAAAGTGCCACGCCCCTTATCCTACGCCCATAAAATTTTACCAGTGGGACAACACATCCAAGAGGCGACTGCATACGAAATTTCAATGCTGCACGACCTTTAGTTCCAAAGCTAATCGAGATCAAAAATTTTGTTTGTATGGGGGGTGCCACGCCCCCTCATCCTACGCCCATAAAATTTTACCAGTGGGACAACACATCCAAGAGGCGACTGCATACGAAATTTCAATGCTGCACGACCTTTAGTTCCAAAGCTAATCGAGATCAAAAATTTTGTTTGTATGGGGGGTGCCACGCCCTTTCATCCTACGCCCATAAAATTTTACCAGTGGGACAACACATCCAAGAGGCGACTGCATACGAAATTTCAATGCTGCACGACATTTAGTTCCAAAGCTAATCGAGATCAAAAATTTTGTTTGTATGGGGGGTGCCACGCCCCCTTATCCAGTGCTCCCCTTATTTTCTCAGTAGAAGGATAGGGATATGTAGTAAGTTCCTACCGAGTTTCATTGATGTGTGATGTGTAGTTCTAAAGCTATACACAAATCTGGAGTTTATAAAAAAGTGCCACGCCCCTTATCCTACGCCCATAAAATTTATTGATTCATGTATTGGGCTCTGGATTAGGCATGTATGCAAAGTTTCAGATCTCTAAGTAGTCGGGAAGTGGGTGAAAAATTGATTACTAGATTTGACGACATACATACAAACATACCGGATGTGAACCTAATATAAAGCTTATTGGGCTCTAGATTAGGCATGTATGCAAAGTTTCAGATCTCTAAGTAGTCGGGAAGTGGGTGAAAAATTGATTACTAGATTTGACGACATACATACAAACATACCGGATGTGAACCTAATATAAAGCTTATAAGCTTATAAGCTTATAAAAAGCAAATATCATCCCAGGAATATTGCAAGAAGAAAAAAGTTAAGCTGAACAAATTGAGTCAGTATTGAAACTTGATAAATTAGAATAGTTTATAGTTAGAAACATGAGCATAGACACAATTTTTTTGTAAAATAATTGTATTAAAAACGGCATTAAAATTTGCAAGCCCGAAAATTTCAATATAAAACATAATAATATTGATACCTTCAAATGTAGGTACATACTTTTCTTTACTTTTGTTTAAATACAATTTTCTACAATGGAATCCAAACTTTTCTCAGTCTCAATTAGTGAGAAATTTAAATTTGTCAACCACCGATTTAAATTCCATTACTATGTAAATTAACGAAAATATTTTGAAATGCAAACTTCTTGGAATTGGAATTGTAGTATCATTCCGTTGGCCCAACTCTGCTGCCTAATTTAAAAAATACATAACCTGAAATAAAAGCAATCTAACGATGGCAAACCCCAAATTAAGTAAATGATAATATAATTCCACTGAAACAGGGCCCAGTCACCTTAACCGACCCATCCCCCACCCCTACCGACCAAAAAAAAAAGAGTATGTTATAAATTTCACCCATGAATTGGAGCGCTCAAACCTGCCTCTATACATCCAACTACTACTACATATTCCTTATACTACTTTACTGCTTTTAATACAACTTAAAACTTCGTCGAATAACACCGCTATTAAACTTGGTTGTTGTTGCAGCCCGCCCCGCGCGCACTCAACTTGTGCTGAACAACTTAGCCCGTGTTTACACACTCACGATTTTGTAAATAAAACGTAGCAAAAGTAAAATACGATAATTGGCAAAATTCAAGCCAAAAGTGCGGCATTATGAATGTACAGAATAAGCGAGGTTATGGCAGGCAGGCAGCACAGGCAAGCCGGGTAACACGAACGGAAGCAGGGTAGAAAGTAGGAAGGATGTGTGCGGTTGAATGACGAGCATGAGTTAGATGAAGCTAATGTTAAGTGCAGTTTCATTACTCTTGGGAATTTTGAAAGTGGATTTCAGTCAGCTCCGGCGTGTTCATTCGCGTCAAAATTGCATGCAAATGGCGGCGGGAAGTGTGGAGAAGGTGATAGGTAGAGTGTAGTGGAATGTAATTCGCAATGGTGTCAGTTATAGATAAAATGTTCAAGGTTTTGAAAGAAAACTTTAAAAACTTACGAATTTTTGGGAACCCAAGCTATTTTTAGATATTTCCGTATTTTAGACTTTAAACATACTTAAATTTTAGTCTCACAAAGTTTTCAAGTATCCACTAATGTTCGAACAAGGGACCCCTTGAAAATGTGTTCTCGGTTTAAAAGCATATTTACCTCGGATCGAAAATTGTATGTTCACGCTGATAAAAAAAAAAGCCGTGAGCTTTCCATTATTAATTTTTTTGTTAGTAAAATAATAAACTATCAAATTCTGACAGATCATTACTTTGACCATTTCTAAACGGAACTCCAACTGGCGTCGCTAAGGACCCAACAGGGTCTATGAAGGCCGTTTTAGGCAGCCAGCATAACCTAACCTAATAAACAAGTTCTTTGGAAAAAGTAACGCGAAGCGCTGCTGTAGCAAAAATAAATTATAAAAGTCGAAAGAATTCTAAATTTATTTTAAATAACTACTTAATACAATAAGTATGCATGTGTTTTTTCGACAAAAATTTTATATTTCGATACTCTTCGTTTTTACTCTGGCAGATGCATGAACGTTCTCACTGGCGTTGCTTGTCAGATACACCAGAAGTGAAATTTTCTGTAACTGACGTCTTATAAAACCTGTCTGCCAGAGTCGAGTATTTTGTTTTGTGCCACACAAAGACAAACAAGCGCATTCAACTACATAAACACCACACTCATACTAATCACATTTCAGCAAAAGAGCAACAATGGGCACCACAACAACAAGGACGTGCGCAAGGACAACTGCCACAATGCAAATTCACGACATCATTACATCAGCGCTTGTTTATTTAAACTTTAACAACGCTTGATTTCCGCGCCACGTTGCCCAAAAGTATGCTACGATGCTTTACTTAAAAGCAACAACAACAAAAAGTTGGAGCAAGATGTTGCCGCTGTTTTAGTTATTAGTAGATGATGATTGCTTGTCGACGTTGGTTTAGGGCTGACAAACTCGGAATATTGAATTCTAAAAACATGGCAACTCAGTGCATTCTCTTTTTCGAAAATCCTGAAATTGAAGCGCTTGAAATTTTATTTTTTTAATCCTATATGTGCAAAGAACTTATTGGTTTGAAAATAGGTAGAAGTAAAAGATAGGATAAAGTTTAGTAGTGATAGTGGACAATTTTTCTAAACAACAAAGGACTAATTGGTGCAAGAGAGTTGGCAGTAGCTAAGAGTAAAAGCATAATACACTGAGATAAGTGTTATGCTGATTTCTCCTACTTTAAAGCACCGTTAGACATTCGGAATTTCAGCGTAAATTATCTTATTTTAATTACAACTAAGCCATTGAAGCTTATAATTGCAAAATTTAGTTGAATGACGAGAAAGAAATATTTTGTGTCAAAAATTCCAAGCTAGCTTTCGGGATTGACATCCCTACGCGGTTGCTGGCAGCGCCAAAGGATGAAGCTGAAGCATAAAAGGCTGCAGTCATCGTGAGTTAATATCATGTCAAAAATATTGCTACAACTTTTCACTCATTATGCTGAGGGAAATTAAAATTTAATGCTTGTTTTCGTTCAGCAGAAAAGCAGCCGACGCATAGGGCCCGACACCGAAGGCAAAGGGTAAAGTTCTGGCGACGAGTTTAAGTGGATGTGTATAAATGTGGAAGAAGAAGCCGCGAGCTCATAACAGCTGTAAAGGAATACCATTAAAAATGGCAGGCCAAAATTGTTGATACATAGTTTGTAGCATGACCTCAAGTGGGCTGTGGGTGTAGAGAGTGCATTGAAAGTGACCAAAATATTTTAGGCGAGACATGATAATTAAAACCGCAGCTCGAGCAGTTTTGTAGCAATAAGCTACAAAATATTTTAAATAGAACGTCGACAGTGAAAAGAAAAATAGAAAAAGTTACAAAAATATGAAAAGCTGTAGCAAGCAATTATAAAAGAGAAAAGACACACAATTCTAAAAAGAATAAAGGCATAATCCAAATTTTCACAAAAATAATATTTTCTCAATTGTCGAGTGAAAAGCATAAAAGCGCGCAGTCGCGTAGAGATAAGGCACGAATCCTTACAAATCATTCGAGCGCTTTATAACTATGCTTAAGCCTCTATACGCAGCAGGCAAGCAATCGGATTGAGTATGTAGCAGTAGGAAGGGTTGCACAATGCAGTTATAAAAATTCTGGCTAAGAAGAGCAGTGCCGTTTATAGTTGCTTCGGCGTCAACAGAACGTCAAATTATGAATCCTTTGTGATTAAGTTACAAAAACCATGCTTGGAAAAAAAAATTATAGAAAAAAGTTTGCTGCTGAGGGGTGTTCCAATTCTTAAAAAGGCGACAAAGTCCAATCTTTAAAATTCTAAATTAACAAAAAGGCAATAGATACAATGGTAGTGATTAATAATAACAGGGAAGAACTTTCTATAAATTGAAAAAAAGTTAATATAAAGCTCACTTATATTTTATGAAAACAGGATTACTGTATTGCTCGTTAGAGCCTCTTGTGGAATCCTAGCGCAAAGCTTACATGAAACGGCACTGCATCTAAGTATGAAAAAGGTTTCAATAAAATTCAATGGTCGCATTTTTTGGTTTGATTTTGTTGACGAGAATAGAAGCCAGCTCTTCCATTATATGTGATATGCAGCCCAACCTGCTCCTTAGTCCCCTCCTCACCTCTCCCGCCTGCCGCAGCTCCTTTCGAGCTTCTCAATGTGCAACTTTATCACAGCACATGCCGCGCTGGCAGCTTGGCTTGGCGGCGGGCAGGCTTCAAGGCAAAACTTTTTGATGAATTTTCTCAACATAATAAAATAAACTTTATCCGGCGCTGTTCAGTAAAAAAAAATATAAATCTTGCAAAATAAAGAAATAAAACCAAAGGGCGCCAGAAAAAAATATTAATTCCTTCACACAAGTTAGCAGCTTGATGACAAGCAAAAATGCCCGAAAACTCTGGCGTTGACGGCCGTGCCGTGCCGTGCGTGTAGCAAGTGGCAGTAAGCAGACCTCAAGTTGAGAAGCGCCACCAACAAAAAAATATAACCGAGTTGTAACAGATTTAAGCGACAGCGCTTGCAATGTTGGAGTAAACTGCGGAACCGCAGCATCCTGACGAGTGCGTTTGGAAGCATGCAACTTTGATGGCTTCGGATTTGCTCGAACTTAATAACTTGCAATCAAGGAAGGGATGAGTTTAGTATGCATGGGAGGAGTCAATTTAGGCACCCGCTGCACCTTTGAGCTGAGAATCCTCACAAGCACTTGTGAGCTACTGTGGTTTAAAGGCAAGTCATACAGACTGCCAATGGAACGCTTCATAGTCTGCTAAACATAAATCCTCCCGGCGCTATAATATGCCAACTCAAATGCAAATTACACAGTTAATTTGCCACAAATCCTTAGCCATATACATAGATACATACACATTAACACTTGGTATCTTCAATCCATTGCAAAGCATTCATTTGGCATGCAAAAGACGCACACATGCACAAAGGACCACTTTATAGCTTTAGACACAATCAACTCGCAAGGCGAATTTTATGCGGCGAACGCGCGCTGTCAAAATTAAAACACACGGCAGTGCATGTGATTGCCCACAATGACGACGCTAGCGTAGTTCGCCTCCCAACGATTCGTCTCGCGATAGAACAATTTCTAATTTGGTCGCTGCCGCCCTGCGAAAAAGTCAACTGTTCAGCTGTCAGTGGTGAAAAATAAATAAATTGAAGTAAGGAAATTGGAAATTTTTGTGCGGAAACTATTTTTATAGTTTAACAACTCGGAAAATTCGTGGTTTCCGTGAATTTTTTTAAATTCTGTGCTTTTTGTGGGGATGATTTTTTCCGAATCAACTGATGCGAATTTCGCTCTGATTCTGTTTCACTGGGCGAAATTCCACGACGACTGCCGTCAAGACGCCATTATTCGCCGCGTAAAATTCGTCTCGCGATTTGATTGTGTTTAAAGCTTAAGGCTGCACTGCATCCACATTAAAAGTGCTAGATATAAATTTTGATTTTGCCATTGCAAGCAGCACACACACATATACACTCCTATGCAAGGACCTAGACATGTTGCACATGCTTTAGAGTACTGCTGCATTTTACAGTTAGTATTATCACTGCAGAGACCAATGCAAGCGAAGCATGCATCGCAAGGATACAAGCTACGCAGGACACCAAAGACACTTGGCAGCTGCCACAAAGCTTCTATGTCTTGGCCATACTTAACAGCACGCATTCTGGCTATCTCTGCACTTCGGTTCGAGGGGGGAGGGGGCAGGGGGGGGAGGGGGTTTAACTAGGGATTCGCCATGCTTCACAGAGCCTATATTATGCGGTGTGGTCAGTTTTGGCAATGCCGCATAATACATACATGGTCTATGTGTGTGTCCATATCATACAATCATACAGAATCAGGCAATCAAACTACAATTTGATTATGCATATAGCAAAATGTCTTTTTATTTTAAAGCAGCTTTACCCACAGTTGACAAACAATTTAAAAAGTATTTTAGGAAAATCAAGTCAAATACATATTACCTTGTGCTATTTATATTGAAGAATTTGATTGAGTTGGTTGCCAATAATATATATTTATATTCATACATATTTACAACTGTAACTTAAAATAAAATTATATAAAAAAAAACTTTTTAAAAATAAGCTTTAATTTATTTAATGTACTAAAAAGTAGAAAATAAATTGTTTTTAAGTCACCTGTATCTTACTATCCATAAAAGCTTGGGGCGCTCATGTGTTCAATATTTGTCAAACAGTTACCACAATATTTTATTTAAATAATTTTTTGCAAATAGATTCTAGTAATGAAAGATATGTTGAATTTGGATATTGAGCGCACAAGCTTTTATTGATAGTAAGATACAGGTGACTTAAAAACAATTTATTTTCTACTTTTTAGTACATTAAATAAATTAAAGCTTATTTTTAAAAAGTTTTTTTTTATATAATTTTATTTTCTACTTTTTAGTCTTCCATAAATTCAATTTTAGAGCTCTGAAATTTTTCACAAAAAGAATTTAAAACTTGCAGAGCAGTACACAATATTTAGGGTATTCACAGTGTTTCCTATCGTCAGATGTCATATCCTCAATTTAACAAATAATACGGCTGTGATCGACCCTAATATTCGTGGCATATTTGTGACGCGGTGAGTTGTTGCTATTTTGCCAGCAGGGCGCGGCAAGTAAGTTCCTATCGTTTTTCATTGATGTGTGGTGTACCTATAATTATAGACTGAAGCCCAAGTGTGTAGTTGCTTGAAAAGTGCCACGCCCCCTGTCCTACGCCCATAAAATTTTACCAGTGGGACGACACATCCAAGAGGCGACTGCATACGAAATTTCAATGCTGCACGACCTTTAGTTCCAAAGCTAATCGAGATCAAAAATTTTGTTTGTATGGGGGGTGCCACGCCCCCTTATCCTACGCCCATAAAATTTTACCAATGGGACGACACATCCAAGAGGCGACTGCGTACGAAATTTCAATGCTGCACGACCTTTAGTTCCAAAGCAAATCGAGATCAAAAATTTGGTTTATATGGGGGGTGCCACGCCCCCTTATCCTACGCCCATAAAATTTTACCAGTGGGACGACACATCCAAGAGGCGACTGCATACGAAATTTCAATGCTGCACGACCTTTAGTTCCAAAGCTAATCGAGATCAAAAATTTTGTTTGTATGGGGGGTGCCACGCCCCCTTATCCTACGCCCATAAAATTTTACCAATGGGACGACACATCCAAGAGGCGACTGCGTACGAAATTTCAATGCTGCACGACCTTTAGTTCCAAAGCAAATCGAGATAAAAAATTTGGTTTATATGGGGGGTGCCACGCCCCCTTATCCTACGCCCATAAAATTTTACCAGTGGGACGACACATCCAAGAGGCGACTGCATACGAAATTTCAATGCTGCACGACCTTTAGTTCCAAAGCTAATCGAGATCAAAAATTTTGTTTGTATGGGGGGTCCCACGCCCCCTTATCCAGTGCCCCCCTTATTTTCTCAGTAGAAGGATATCAATATGCAGTAAGTTCCTACCGAGTTTCATTGATGTGTGATGTGTAGTTCTAAAGTTCTACACAAATCTGGAGTTTATAAAAAAGTGCCACGCCCCTTGTCCTACGCCCATAAAATTTATTGATTCATGTATTGGGCTCTAGATTAGGCATGTATGCAAAGTTTCAGATCTCTAAGTAGTCGGGAAGTGGGTGAAAAATTGATTACTAGATTTGACGACATACATACCTGATTTGAAGTTAATATAAAGCTTATAAAAAGCAACAAAATTCAAGAACCTCTTCAGATTTTTTTATTATTCGAATATTTTAGGTATTTTATAGTGATACATACATATGTCTACATTCTT
The DNA here is from genome assembly GCA_963457695.1 of Neria commutata. Lineage (NCBI taxonomy): Eukaryota > Metazoa > Arthropoda > Insecta > Diptera > Micropezidae > Neria > Neria commutata. The sequence continues at coordinate 50,795,587 of OY735246.1, forward strand.
TATGGAAAGTTTAGCTAGATTATATAATGTGGGGGCTAAGGCCAACAGAGTAATGACATGCCATGAAAATTATGCAAAGTGAATATAAATCTATGAAGAACTCTTAACTGACTTTTTGGAATTTCGAATAAGTATAAAGCGGTTTTTGGAATCAGTAATGTTAAGCTACTTAAACCGTTTCGCAAAATTTTTGTAATTTCATATCGAATAAATCAAATTTCGAATACCCACCAAAAATTAACAGCTAATACACAACTCATGTATACTTTATATTCTCGTTTCAATGATTGCCAATAAAGTTTAATGTACACACAGAGTATTTACAAGATTTTCATTGAGGTAGCCAGCCTCTATCTGAAGGCTATCCCAACAAAAACAGCAGCAAAATTGGAAATTCAAAAATTGTTTCAAGAGCATAATGTCGGATCATAAAATCGAGTGCGCACGAAATCATAGGCAAACAAGTCTCACGCTCACTGTGGAAAAGATGTGAAGCGCCTGCCAATGGAGTGCGCCATTAATGAGCACCGCCTTCAGTGAGCTCTGAATGGGCGCACACAATAAAACACAAACAGACAGCTGAGAGCTAAAAGCTGTCAGATACAGGTAAGAGATGCCCTAATTTGCAAGTTAATTGCTTCCGATAGCTGCGCTGTTGCTGGCTCCCTCGCCTCCTGGCCTTCTCATACTAATGTTTATCTTTTTGGTTTATAACCAATATTTCTTTTTGCCTGTACTCAACTAGGCGTAAAAATAGAAATTCTGCTTTTGTAGGCAGTTGCCCATCCAAAGCAACCACACTCACCGATAGCAAAGCAATTTATCGATTATTTTTATATGATAATGGGTGAAATGGCAGCAGCGCGTGTGAAGCCTATTATAGACGGTAACAGTTTGGGCGCATGCAAAACCACCCTCAGCAGCTGTTGAAGCCGCTGAAGCAGCACTTTACAGAAGCGAATTGAAATGAATGTCGCTCAGCGGAAGCGGAAGTAGAAAATGAGCAGGAAATTAAGGAAAAATTTCAAAGCAAAAGGGACCACGGAACAGGCTGGCGGCAGGCCGTTAAGAGGAATTATGTGCAGAGCAGTGCACTTTTCTGAGGCCCAGCACTTCAGCACAAGTTGAGAAGTATATAAGCTACTTAACAAGTCTCAAATTAAGAATTCAAAATTTTATGAGCCTATTAAGAAAAATTATTATTAGATCAAAATAAAATAAATAATAAAATAAGTCATAAAAAGCTTCAATTTTGGGCATGTTTTTAAAATCGCATATAAAAACGTCATTAAAAGATGTGCCAACGACGCGGGCATATTTCAAAATATTTATGAAATTTTTTTCTGCATACTAAGCAATTTTTTGCGCTCCGCTGTTGGCCCAACACAAGCTTGATTGGCTTCGCCTGACATCACAGTTGAATATAAATGTATAAATATGTATATGAAATAAGCCCCGATACAATATGCAAAGCAGCCGAAGCCTACTACCCACAACAGCTTTGGAATAAAGAAATTATCTAGATTTAGGTTTTGACTACATAGTTTGACATTTTATTTCACAGCAAGTTGCCGTTCACAAAGGCCTATTGGCCAATGAAAGTTCATAAAGTTATCAAAGCTGACGAAGTTCCTAAAGTCAAAGCCGAGCAAGCTCGCGTTGAATACCACCAGCATTATTTTCTAATGCAGGTATTCCACCTTTTCTTGTTCTGAACCACAATTACAGCTGCTGCAGTCAGACTTGCTGAGAACGGACCAAGCAAGTTGCATGCCACCCTCTAAAATTCATCGCTTTGCAAAAGGATTAGAAGGATTTCTGTTAAAAGTATAAAGCCGTGACGTCAACATTGGTCTCATGCCATGATTTGGAATAAATATTGATGCCGTGTACCCCAGGCTGTTGGGAAATCGCGTGTTGGGAAATTTTCCAATTTCAACAATCAAAGCAGTTTCTTCTTAAAGCAGAAATCGAGTACGACAAATTATTTCATAACAATTTATAAAAAATATCGCAAATGTTTTTAAATCAAACGCTTTGTGTCTTAAATCAGTTTGATGCATTAGATTGTAAATATTTGTAAGAAAAATTCAAAATTAAATAAAGTTCTGTTTGCTGTGTATGGACCAGTTCAAACTGTTTAAAAATACCACACTTCGACGCTATGTGGTGTCAATGTCATAAAGTTATGAGGCAGTTGTATGGCACAACTGTCAACACAATAATTGAATTAAATAAAGCGTGTGCATGTTCTGCATTATAGCCTCGATGACAGCTGACAGTTGTGTGCAAGAGAAAAATAGTATAAGTTGTAAGCGGAAATAGAAAAGCAAACAAAAGTGACTGACTTTATTGTGTGAATAAAAGAGAAGAAGAAAAATTATAAAAGGGAGAAATGTTACTCTTAAGGGTTCTAAAAAGATCTTGGACTCTACGATTGACGTACTCAATTGTTTAAGTAAGCTAGGCTTTTTCCATTACATTTATGAGTTTCTTTAACTATTTGTCTAAAACTATTTTAGATATGTTTGTGAAGTTAGTTAGTGTTAGTGAAGCGTTAGAAGATTAGTTTTATAATCAAAATTCCAATTAGAATGTCTCAGAGGAATGCAGAATTAAGAAAACTGGGTAAGTAGGTGCCCTATTTCAAGAACATATACTGAAATTAAGCTAATTAAATTATTATTTTTGCATAAATAGTAATACAAAATAATGGCATAAGAATTTTAAATTGAAGAGCAAAACTCTATTTAAGCTGAATTTTTTTAACTGTTTAAAGAAAAGCGTTGTTATGACAACATGAGTGTACGGCAATAACCGTGCAACTTTATGTCAAGTGTAGCACATGTTGCAAATAAACCTGTTAAGATGATTAAGTTTTAAGTGCGACACGCAGATAAGACGTGGAACGAAGGCAGCCAAGCTAACTGAAACTGTAGCCAGTGGCAGAAGCCAACTAAAAGACGCCGACGAGAAGTACAAAAGCCAGGTTGCAGATGCCAAATGAAAAGGGAGTCAACTTAACGAGTAAGAAAGCACAGGTTGAAGAGTGAAATAAAAGAGATTTTCAGATTTCATTACGCTGTGCTGCAGAGCTAGACGCAGCAGTAGTAGAAGCAGACGTAGTACATATGAGAACGGCATGGAAGGATTTAACGGACGCGCTTTGTAAAGCTAAAGCTTAATTTACTGTGGGTGCGTGGGTTTGCTGGAGCGATGACATAACGACAGTTAGACATTCCGATAGACAAGGTACATGGTACAGGTACACAGCGAGTGTAGAGTCGCACAGACAGTCTCAAAGAGATCAAATAATTTTAAGACAAGTGCAAAAAGCAGATGGAATATTATGATGATAATGACAATGAAGGCAGCTTGTGAGTTGGGTGGTTGCTAAATTATCGCTATTGTCACATGAAGTTGAGTTGGAGTTAAGTAGCGCTTGAGTTGCCGGAAACGGAAAGAAAGCCCAGACATTGCAAAGAACTTGTTACAGGATGCCGTTACTCGAGGTATTTTGACATGATTGCCCGCTCGAAAGATACTCTAGAATGTACAGTAAATTTTGCTCATGCTAAGCTTCGCCAACTTTAAGTTACGAGGTAGTATGTAATTAAAAAAGTCTTGCAGAAGCTGAATAAAAATAAGAGAACCATAATAACAAACTGTCTGAAAATGCATTAACATCTAACTATATAGCTTTTAACCAGGTCAATGTCGTATGAATAGATATGGCCTATAACGATAGTCGAAAAGGAATAATGGTAAAAAAATAAAGAGTGTCAGAATGGATTTGACCTCCTAAAAAATTATAGAAGTTTATAAAAATAAAACGAAAATTTTAGGGTCCTCTTTATAATTTGATGCCTTAAATATAGATAGGATTATTTTGATTTATTTGTATTCAATCCATACTTGTTATATACTAGTTATAGGAAATTTTCATGTAAGGTATGTTTTTTGCCAAGCGAGTATATTGAATGCTGCCTCAGCAATTCAAGCTTGGATTGAAGGAAATGATTTTTTAAAGCATATAAGCGTTAAAAACCATAACAAATTTTTAATAGTTGCAATATTTTTTCATTTTATGAAATTCCTTACAAGTTTTCAAAAAATGACTTATATTTCTTAAAAATTTCCTAATTATACAACTTAAAAATTTAAATATTTAAAGCATTTAGTATGATTTTTGCAAAATCAGGTTTAAAAATCGATTCATTCCATTCCACATGATTTTACATGAAATGCAGGTTCAGCATTAACTAAACTATTAACTAAATTTCAATTTCTGTGATTTATAAAATCTTAAGCTACGCAATAAAGCCGGTTCAGTCATTTACAGAAAACTGCTAATAGCCCTCCAAAATTGGTAAAAGAAGATACTTTAAAATAACAAAATTTAATTGCTTTGACTAACACTGTGAGTGACTAAGCGAAAGCGGCGACACAAATAAGCCCACATAACATTTACAGAAAGTCTGTATGAATAAAGTGAAAATAACACTCTATTTGTATGACGCCGTAAAATTGAATTGTTTTAATTAAAACAACAACAAAATTCGCACACAAAATGACATAATCACCATTGAACGATGTGCGAAACCCACAAGCGTCGGCATGGCTACCGCCCCCGCGTCAACGCCAATGACAGCTGCTGTTAAATGCATGCGAAATGGCGAACTAATGAGCTATATTGGCTAAAAAAGCGGCGTTGTTGCGGTGCCAGGTGCATTACCGCAGAAAGCTGAAACGGTCAAAGCAAATAAAATTACAATTGCATGCTTTTCAATAATGACATTGACAATTTTTAATAATTTTATAAAATTACTCGGACAAATCATAAAAACGCAAATGCCACACAGCACATGGCGTTCGCATTTCTGTGTCTGCCTCTGGCCTGTGGCAGCTGCTTCACATTGGAATTTCAATAATTTCAATTTATTGTGACCACAAATGTTGTTGTTGTTGTTATTGCTACAGCAAAAAACTTGCTGCTGTTTTTCTTGTTGCCAGCGAAATTTCCCGCGCTCCAGAATTTCGTTCTTAGTTTACTTTTTGTGAAAGTTTTTTGGTTTGCTATGCATATGACAGCTATATTGTCAGATGTCTGTGACATTTGTGAAGTTGCGAAATGCATTTACAGTTATGTTGCGTCACCGCCTTTGATACAAAAATAACGCACAAACCAAAAGCAGAAATTTTATTTAATTAAAGTAGGTAGCCAATCAAATGACAAAAGACAAACTGACTCAAAGTTCATTAACCCATTAAACTTGGCATGCATTAAAATTCAAAAATCTAGCTTCATTAACATGTTTTTGTCGAAAACGCACTAAAGCAAAAAACATTCCACATAAACACAATAACAACAACAACAAAATAATGCCCACACTTATGCGCTGCTCGTGGGCGTGCATTGCCCGCATGCGAAAAAAATACATACATATTACCAAAAAAAAGTGACGGCACAAGTTTTGGGCGGCAACGTGACAGCAAGTGACAAATGACAACCGTGTACGAAAACTGTTGTCAAATTGTTGTAATACTTCTCAAAAATAAAATTCAAGTAAGCACATTTCGGCATTTAAGCGGTATAACAACATTTACCAAGCAAGCAGCAACAGCGCAGACAGGGCGAAAAGAAGTTAATAAAAAAAACGCAAAGCGAACCGCCAAACAGGCAGCAACAGCTGCTACAAAACTTGCTTGACAAGCACATGGCTTGTCTGCTTGTATAATGTTATCGGCTTGTCAATGAACTTGACTTTCATATCGATTGAGTCGATGCGCTGCTGCCGGCGACGAGCTGCATGTGTATGTGTCTGAGCTTAAAAACCATTTGCATGCACAATTTTTGTTGTCTTTTCATTTTAATTAATTAATTAATTCAAACAAAATTAAGACGTGCACTTATTTTAGTTTTAAGCATGCACTTAAAATTGCATTTCATGTCATATTTTCGCCACACTGCAATAAGCCGCTGTATCAAAGGCAAACTGTGGAAAACCACAAACCAAAATAAACTGGTTTTAAAATGGCGCACATGTGATTTTCACTAAAAAAAAAACATCAGTTGACTTTGACACCGACTGCGAGTGCAAGCGGCATTAAAAAATTCCATGCAATATTTAATAACCAAAAATACAACATGTTAAACAAAAGCAAATAATTATATGCACAAAAAATTTGCATTCACAAAAAAATAACAAATTAAAAAAAGAGTTTGTCAGAAGTGGGATTTGAACCCACGCCCTCAGAGAGGACCAGAACGCTCAGCAGCTCAATTCGATTTGAGCAAGTTATTACACTTGAGTCTGGCGCCTTAGACCGCTCGGCCATCCTGACATGTTGAGAAACGAGTGACAAAAGCCATTTACACTGCTCGTCGCTCGTTTGGAAAAGAACGAACAACGAAATGCTAAAAATAGACACGACAACGAAACGAAACTTTCAATGTAGTCGATCGGCTTTAGCATTGCAATTCGGCAGCAGCACTTTGCGTACATAATTACAGCAGAGAAGCAAAAGCAAAAACAATGACAACAACAACCACAAAATTATTGGCGTGTCTGTCTGCCAACGCGCAAAAAGGAAAATGTTCGTTTTTGGGCTGCGATGAGTCAAGCAACCAAAATTGTATTGCGTCGTTTGGCGGCATACTGGCGCAAAAATTTGGCACTTATTTAAGTGTGTGTGTGGGTGTGTGCGTGTACGTGTGCGCCCGTGCGAAGCTGAATGAAGGCACTTGTTTTTTGTGCCTGCACCTCGAACGCTTAATCGCACACGCCGCTGTTGGTTATAGCTTTTGCGTAAATAAATTTGAAAATAATATTTCCATTGTACGGGCGAGAAATAGAAATTGTTTAGTTTAATTTAATTTACTTGACACAGCACGGCCCCCGGCGAGATGCTCGCTCGTGCCGCATGTACGGTATGTCAATCGGTCAGGACGACTAAAAAAACAGAAACATGTTTGTGCAAACCCTGATAATTTAAAAGCTCCGAAAGCATAGGAGTAGGAGAAAAGTACATAGATCCCTCATAACCATATTTAAAAATTAAATTATAGTCAAAACAAATTTTAAACTGAAAATCTAATTTTTCGCTGTCTTTCTAAAATTTGGTAATTTGAATTCAGTTTAGGTTTAAGTTGAATTTGGCTCTATATAAAATTAAAGACTTGTCAATCACAGCTAATCAAAATTTTGAATTTAGAATTTGATTTACACACGTAATTCCCATAATTGAGCCACCATTCTCTTAATACCGGTCATCGCGTGAAATTTTTCTTTAAAAAATACAAAAACATTTCATAGAAAGTGCGCTGTAGATTTTTCTGAGATAAAATCTGCCATGAAATAAATTTCTTGCACAAACAAAAAAAATCGCACGTGAGAAACGAATTCTGAATTTGATTTTAAAAGAATTATTGCTTTATCTACAATACTTTAAGTCAGTTGGGTTTAATAATAAGAATTTTATCAATAGGATTTTGTAAATTACCTTTTTTCATGCTTTAATTAAGGCTTTATTATTTCCATGTGCATATAAAAAATACTCAAGATATTCGTTTAATGGGAGGTTTAAGATTGCATATACATATTATGTACCTATAACTTCTGCTTGTTTTAATGTAGCAAATTTAGCTTTATGAGAAATGCCTTTTAACATTTGCATGCAATATTCAAAAACAGCTGTTCACATAAAAATACAGCATATTTCCAGCGCAGTCTGGCTAGTAGCTTATGAGACATTGGCATTCTTCTTTTTCTGTGCGCTTGGCAAAATGCATTTATGCGGTTTTATCGTCTTCCACTTGGCCGGAAAAACTATAAAGCAGATACGCTAGCCTGATTGCCAACATTGCAAAAACTACATATACAAAAACAATTAATTTAATTACTTTAACATTGCGTGATATTTTGTACGCTCTATGCGCCATCTTATGCCGTTGCTGCTACTTCTTCTTCTTCTTCTTTTTTGCAATTGCGGTTTGCGCCATTATGCCGCGAGACAGCGAAAAGCCACTTGGCTGCAATTTTGTGTGGCATCATTGCATTTAAAGGCCGCCCCACAAGCAAAATTACAACTCTGGCGCGGATTTGTACTTTTGCTTTTTGTGGTATTTGCAAAGATTTGTATATGAAAGAAGCGTGAGACCGTGTGACGTGCACGCATTTTATGAGCTCACAAGTGTCAGCAGTGTCTGCCAATTTGAAATACCACTGGTATTTTTCATTCTTAGCTAATGTAAACAAAATTGCAAGCGGCATAAATAAATAAAATAAATAAATACAATAAATAAAAAGAATAAATAAATTGAAATAAAGCACTGCCAGCAAAATCTGCCGAAACGATTAGCAGATACGAGATACGACTAAACGTTGTTTTCGCTACGAACGGTTCGGGTGGGACAAGCCGTCGAGTGCGCATTTAATTGCCGCAATTCCACGCAAATTCAGCAGCCGCAGCAAAAATACACAGCAACAATTGCACGCCAGCATTTTGGCCTCCCTCTCGCTTTCCTCTCTGACCCATCCACAATGACGCGTCAGTCTGCGTTGATTTCGCTTCATCGCTTCACCGCCCCATCGTCCGACGGACGCGAATTTTCATTCCCAGCAAATTTAAACGTTCAATCAAGCAAAAATCGTGATGTACTACAAATTGCCATCGCGATAGTAAATCAATTTCGAAATTGAGGCTATAGAAAACGCTTTTCTTACGGCCAGCGGCCAGCATTATGAAGCTGTATTGCAAACGCGCAGAGGGCGATCTAGTCGCGGAGAGAGTAGCAGCGGCATAGGCATAAATTGTTGTTAGCCAACGTTTAAATTGTTGCTATGCCTTTTCAGACATGTCATGTGCGTCAGTAGCATAAGAATTTATAAACAGTTGAAGATGAAAAGCTCAAAGCAGAAGACAATGTTGCAGTTTGTCTATGAGGAATTTAAAAATTGCACAAAATGGCGCCACAAAGAGAACAATCATGCTGAAAAATGTTTAACCCATTTGTCTTCTTCTTTTTTTTTCGCATATAAACCAACACTCGGGGGATGCCCCCTATACATGTGGAAAGCACTTATTGGTTTAGAAAGGATCATAGTTAAATGGGTGGGGGAAAAGTGGAGTAGTGAGGGTGGACGTTTGCCTTGGTGCTTTGCACAGAACTTTGAATATATTAGGCAACAACAAAAATGTCACAAATTGAAGAGCACCGAAAACTCCAATTGGCACTTAAGTTTTGTTCATAATGTAATATTTTCTTGCGTTCATATTTTAAACATCAGTTTCATGCAAAAATTCGCAAAAGGGAAAAATTCAAGTCATATCGATACAAATCCCGAAGCTTTACAATATTTTTATGCCAAGAAAAAATAAATGTATGTACTGTATTGCAAACTTTATTGAAAAATGTTATAGAAAAATGTGAGTCTGCCTCAAATTGTATAGAAAATATCTTGGTGCGTATGTATGTATGTTGCACCATCATGGCTGAACTACTGAAGCTATCGACCTTATATTCAGAATATATGTATGTTCGTGTGGTGATCCGGATTGTTTTTGTTGTGTAGGGGGGTCTAACTAGGTGGCGCTATAATTGCTTTTTTTTCGAAAATTCTTGTTTAAGGACCGATTTGGCTCTAATTGACACCATATAAAAGTCCTACCATGATTGAAATACATTTCAAATCGGAACTTTCGGAATAAAATGTTTATTTTAGGCAGAACACAATTTGTCGGTTGGGGTGGTATATGCATAATATTTAGTTGTTACTGTCAATAAAATTCGTACACAAAATCCTGCAAGCGTTTTTAGTTGTAGAAATTTCAAAGGTTTGAAAATATAGACTATACAAAGGAGCTACGCCATTTTAAAATCAAGCCATGCATTGACCTCAGTTTCAGGAAATCATCAGCAAAATGGCATGCATACAAATTTGAAGCAACCCTGAATAGTGACACACACACATACACAAACAGTACAACAAGTGAACTGCAGCAGCCGCGTGAACAACATGACATGCATGCAGCAGCAACAACAACAACAACAAATTGCATGAATATCAAGTATTATAATAAACGAAAATATTGCTGCAATTTTTGCATAAATTTTACATAACAACAAACAATGACAGAAGACAATGCAGCAACAGCTCCAGCAACAACAATATAAAAGCGTGCAACTCAGACAGACAGATACGAGCAGATAGGCGCACATTGTTGTTGTTGCTATCGTGCTGTTGCCTCATGAAAGCGGAGTAGTACTTAATGAGCAATGCTGGTATGTTGTTGCTATTGCCACTGCTGCTGCTGCTGCGGTCGTTGCTGTTGCTGCTCTTCAAAAAACATTTTATGAAAAGTAGAGCAGATGTCTACATACGTACGTCATTTATCTTGCCTCTTGCTGTTTTTCTTCTTTTCTTCCCCTGTGATCAGCTCGCATTGTTGTGGTTATTACCGCACTGAGAAGCCTACAGCATAGGCAACAGTTTAAGGCAAGTCAACAACACTAAGCAGCAACACGACCGACAGCAGTTGCAGCAACTATCATTTTGTTGCTCAATCGGACAGCGGCAGCCACAACAACAATGACACAACGAAATGACTTAAAAATTTGATATTCGCAATTCGAAAGTTTCAATATAAACATCTTAATTTTAAACACAAAGTTGGACACTTTTTTAATTAAAATTAATTTAGTTTATTTTGTAAAATTTGTATTTTTCAAAATTTAAACTTTTTCCTTCAGTACTCAATCGTTAATCCGCACAATTTATAACAAACCCCGATTCGAATTTCAGAGCTCCAATCAGTTCAAATCTAAGAATAGTCAATGACAAATGCTACTGAAAGTTGTTTTGGATAATTGAATATTCGTATTATCAAGTGTACGAATTAACGAACCTATTTCTCGATTAAAATTTTTATTTATCTCGCTAAAATTTATACGCATAATTTAAACCCAGTTTTTTAATTCTAAAAGTTCATACTAGTGTTATTTTTAAAATAAACGCTCTGCAATATTGAAGAATTGCAATGAATTGACTGACAAAGCATGAACTTTAAACTTTTTAATGTAGGTAATGCAATTTTTTTAAACCTAACTTTAATATTTTCAAAAATTAAATGCCATAATTTTTTAAGCAAAAACATTCAACTGCAATAAATATTCTTGTTATTTGATATCTTATCGCAAAACTTTCAATTAAAGCTACCATTAAATTCAACACTCTACGATATTGAAAAATTCCAATCAATGAGAGAGAGAGAGAACGTTAATTTGCAATTGACTGGCGCCATGTGTTGCAGCATTTACATATTTTTGCGCCATTGCCGCCATGGAACATTAATCAAGCCGCAGAATGTCAAGCGACTTCGCTGACACTTTTGACATTTCTGCTGTGCGGCACTGCGTCGAGCTGTGTGTGTGTGTTCTCTAAGCATTTTAACATACTTTTCGCAATTGCTGCACCACTTCGCTGCTACGAATTGCTCCTCTTTTCAAGCGTTTGCGAGATGTCTCAAGATAAGCTCGGAGTGTGGCATAATAACGTGCTGCCGTGGAGCAGTTGTGCAACGTCACTGCGCGGCAAAGACGCAACGGGGGATTGGCATAAATATTGATCACGATATCTGCGAGTTATTAGACTGAGAATGATGCATCGTGAGCTAAAGGCGCCTTCAAAATGAATGCCCCAGAAAATCGATGTTTACTATCGCAATGGGTGGCATCAATCACAATCACAATGAAGCGGCAAACTCTTGAAATAAAAATTAAAGTCTTTATAGCTCTTACACAATGCTTTAAAAAAAATGATAGAGCAATTCTAAAATATTTAGGTTAGTTCGAGAAAGCTCGGCCTAAGCACGCTTTTGCCACGTTGCGCCACTGATATATGTATGTACATATGTATGTATGTACATATATGTAGTTTTGTTTAATAGAGACAAAATTACAATTACGATCGTCTAATTTAAGACAAATGTATATTGAAATGTTACCGAAGAAAAGAAAAGAAACTTTTAAATGAGAATAAATGTTATTGAAAATCATCGATTGTATTGAATAGAGGCAAATTATAGGGTTTTAAATCTTGTTGTGCTGGGATACTATATAATTATAAATAATAGAGAAAAATCCAAATTTATAATAGCGTAAGCCAAAAGGAATAATTTTTTTAAGATTAACCTAAACTTTAAGAAAAACTTCGAGAGTGAGTCACAAAAGCCACAATTTCATATCTGTGAATTATCTACTTAATCGGAAGAATGGTTTTTTGAAAACCTAAAGTGATCTATACAAATATTCTGCTTCCGATGGGGGGCAGTTATTTCGTTTATTCATTTGTTACTTCTCTTTGACAATTATGCGGCAGTATAAATTGACAAAGACAATTTGCTGTTAATTCAAAGTTGTTAGCATGTACCTAGATGATGCCAATTGTGCTAGCAAAAAGAATAAAAAACAGTAACCATCTAGATATAGGTAAAATTCTAGAAAAGGAGCGCGCATAATAACAGCTTTGAAATTATATTACTCGGAATATCGGTTTACACAAAGCAAAGCATTGACGGCTTAGCTACTACCAACTTCAAACTTCCACTTAAGCGGTTTGTTATTTTGTTGTTTCTTCTTTTTTTTGCGCAAATTGTTGGCTTTTTTTTTTTTTTTTTTGTTCTTATTTCGAAACGTGCAATGACACCGTGTTGAGGTAAAATATTACATAAGCCTTCTTCATGACTGAACAAAAAATAGTGCGAACGCTTTAAACTTGAGACTAGTTACTACATAACTTCAGCTTACTATTGCTACAGAATGACAGTCGTAGTTGTGCACTTAAATCATTTTAGAATTACTCGATCGTTTGTTATGCAAATGCTCTTTAAATTGACGAACGTGCACTTTCAGTTAAAAGCTTCGATTCATCCTACCAATTCACCCGTTGCTAAGCCTCAACTTTCAGCATAATGAAAGATCCCTGGCCCATTCCTCCATTAGTTCGTCTCAACTTCCTTTAAGTTGACTTTTTATAATCATCCTTGATTCTTTAGTTTTATGCCATAGTTTTAGCCCATATCACCATACTCCATCAGTACTTCCAAACATCCATCCCAGTATTTAAGTTCTTTCCATTATTAAGTATTTCTCGAAAGGCTCTCCTTCTTAAGCTGTACAAGAACTTCTTGCTGTACTTACTATCCGCCGCAAAATCTTAAAAACATAACTCTTTCACTATCTGAATTATGCTGTCTCTCCCTCTCTCTCTCTCTCTAGCTGTTTGCGCTATGCTTGCGGACAACTTTTACTTTCCCAAAGTTTTACGCCATTTTCTTGTTATTTAGCTGCGAGCTACTAAACAAATTTGTTGGCGACAAACTTTTGACTACCACTTTACCTGCTTTCCGGCTGCGACATTTTTTTGCCACAGACTTGTATAACTTTTGAAGAGGAATGAAGGGGTTTAGGGAACACTTTAACTTGACGTTATTATAAGTTTGAAAATTGAAAAAAAGGCTATAGAGCTTGAATTATTTATAACCATATTCGAGCAGGTATTTAGCTACGTCTGTGCTAGGAAGGCCAGTTCTTGTTTTCATTTCTGAAATAGAATCGAACAAATATTCTGAAGGCATAACTTAAAAATGTTTTAACATTGTGATTATTTCTGGAAATCCCGAACCATTTTAAGGCTCCAGGATTAAAAAAACCGGCATAAGAAAATAAATAAATAATTGATGTAAAGGCCTGCGAACGAGGCTTGGGACCTACACATTTATAGCTTATTATTCCATTGCAGTACTTATAAATATACCAAAATTGAAATTTTTAAACTGATGACATTTTCAAAAAATAGCGAACAAATTTGGAATCTCGAAACTTAAATTTCTAAACTCTAAAGCCTTGGTATTTTCATTTTTAAACTCATATATAAACCCTACTATGTAAGGTATTACATACTTACTCACATGGCCACTACAGCCTCTAACAGGTTTCGGGCTCACGCCCAGGTTCTTCAGCATATTCTGCTTGGCGCGCAACTTTTTCTGTTCCTGGTTCTAAGCCTTTACAGAGCTTCTAACACTTGGACACACCACCTCTGTGAGATGTAAAAGGCTTTTATATTTCAATAAAAACAAACTTTCAACTAAAGTTTGTTTTGCTTCCGGTAAGAATAAATACATTAGTGCTTGTGTTGTTGCATTTTACGGTGCAAAAATGTCCTTTCTTGCATAATTTCTTTGGCATGCCGTTAAATTACCATGTAAGCAAGCACTTGAGCACAGGCGATTATCCTTGCCGCACTTGGGTGTGCAGGCGCGCGCAACAACTTGTCCTGGTTTCGAGCTTTACAGAGAGTCTTCAAGTATGCTATTAAATTACAGCAACAGTGTCCTAAGCAGGTTGCTGGCGTTGCTGGTTGGCAGGAAGGAAGTGCTGCAAAACACTTGTGCTACATTGAAATCGGTCGATGCGGTGTTGCCTGCCTCTATTTTGAATGCATTTTTTAGTTACCTCCATGCTTCCTTCCACACTTTCCCTTTTTTCATTCGCCATACACACGCTACACAATTCAATGACGGCAACCCTCTCATTATGTCGCATTCAAAAGTGCCACACGTACTGCTATATGGAACACTATTTAACATTGCCCTACATGGGGGCACGCTTTGTGGCAAGTACCAGATACTTCTATATGTACATACATATGTATGTCTGCAGCATCTCATCGATGCAATCTCTTCCGCCACCAACTCAATTGCATTTATGCAAATTTCACATGTGCAGATGTGTGCGTCCAACTCCTCGTACGAGCTATTCACATTTATGCGCTGCACTAATTTCATTTCAGCCATTTCTATTATTAATATTGAGTAAGTGCATCAGCGCAGCTTGTGGCAGCGTAGTGCACAATACACGAATAGTGGAGTAGCTTATTTGTCCAGAGGAGTAGCAGGCAACTACTGCGACTGAACCTGCATGCTTCCATGCATGCTGTAGATCTAGAAAGCACATTAGAGAAAGAAAAAAATTGTGCGAGTTAGAAGCTCTTCACTAAAAGAACAACTGCCTTGCTGGGTGAACCACACTTTCTAACCTTATCTACTTAACTTAAACCTAAGCTCAGACTTTCAGCTGTGCAGAGTTTTTGCAATCCCATCAAAACTTGAAGACATTGGAACTTTTTCTGGATTTTCTAAAAAAAATATTATTTTATTTAAAAATGTACGGTTCAATTTTTTTTCCAATCAATAGATAATATACGATAGAATATTTTACAAAATATCTTACCAAAATATTTTCTGTATCAAGTATTTGCTGAAAAACTAAAGAGAGCATAGCTCAATCCGTTTGGCGGGTTGAATGAACCTCAAAATGTACTTGATATCGACCGTTTTGAAGTAATTTGATGGGGTAATCCAAGTTCTTTTCTCTGCGTCTTGAAAGGCCCGGACAGTGACAGAGTAGGCAAACTACAGTGAAACATTGACTTATAGTCGTTTAATTTCTTCTACTGATTAGAAGTTTTAGTAAAATTCATTGAAATTTACATTAAGTTTGTAAAAATTTAAGCTGCAGTCTGTATCTCTGTGCTTTTTTGTGTTGAGGCTTATAAACTCTATTATGTCAAAATATCAGAATATCAGAAGTGAATATCTAACTCAAATTTAATTACAGGTAGTTCACAATAAACTGAACTAAGCTTCCAAATGCTATATTGATCAAACAAAAGTAAAATTTAAAACGTTTTAATCAATATATATTAAATGTCTCATAACAATAGCTCGTAAGATTCTGCAAACTAACAACGATTGCCGATTAAGCTACCGATACATGAGCGTAAATTGCTTGATTAGATTTCGATGGTGAAATGAAAACTATTTTTAGAACTAGTTTTCCTGTACTTTAGTCTCTACAAAAAAATTTTCTATTGTCAGACAAAAAATCATTCATAGTTTTAAAGTGCTCTTTCAAAGTGGCAGACAGCCTGTAGGCTATATCAAAGCGAAGTCACGAGTGCACTTTGGGTAGCATTTGTTGTTGCTGGTCTTGCTGAGTATACGCTTACAGACAGTATTGATGTGCAACACTGGTAATGCTCGTATGTGTGTGTGTGTGTATTTTGCAATCAGTTACGAAGCCGTGTGGGCGTAGCAATAGTAGAGAGGAGGTTATGTATAAGATAATATGACAGCGATTTTAATTGTTACAATTTTCATAATTGAATGTCGTTTCAAATTGATTGCCTGCTCAAGTTGATCGGCTTAATGAAAATTAATTTGCAACCATTTCATTGACTTTGGTGGAGGTGAGGAGTTGAACTGAGTGATTGAGTGCTAATTGCAAATAGTTAAACAGTATATGAACATTCATTCAGAGAGATACAATTTTTGGACACTTGAAAGGCAAGCGGCTTGCCTGGGATAAATGGATGCATATTGTTTCTCCACTTCTAGAGAACTTGAAATTATGCAGTAGCATTAAGGTTGGCCTTTAGTTATTAAAGCATTGTCTGCTTTGAGGGGCAGCGCACCAAGCAATTACATTTACATATTTAATTATGCGCGAAATAACGCCTGTTCCCCTGCTTGAAGCTGAATGCAATCACTGCCGGCATTTCTCGGCGCAGACCTGCCCTTATCCTTTCGCTACAGCCCCACCTTCTGCAGAAGCATGACACATAGCGTGCTGCACTTATCTTGAACAAAATAGCAAATGTCAATTCAAATAAGCCTTTGCAAACAGACACGACACTTGAAAACTTCCAAAGCATGTTGCAGAAGGGTGAAGTCGTTTTCCTTTTGTTTCCTAACCAGGGCTGACAGTTGGTTTCCAACCGAGCCATTCACAATTTTAGTCGAATCGCACTGACCATTTTTATTTATTATTCTTCCTAGCTGACATTTTTTCGGTTTTGTGTGGAAGTTCGTTGCACTAGAATTCCTCTTTTTCTCCATTGAAAGCCAAATTTTAAATCGAAGCATTCAGTGGCTCAGTGGTCTCTAATGCGAGCGATCTTGGTGGAAACCCAGCAGACTCATACCATCTCAAAAAAATGAAGATCAATTGTTTTTCAAAGCCCAGCGCCATCTCTCGCGAAGAGTTGGCAACTCTACGAGAGTATTCTTTACCATCAAACTAAAGCTTCTCAATCCCATTCGGAGACGGCTATAGAATAAATTTATAAGTCCCGTTTACTTGTGCTAAAAAAGAACGAGCGCACACAACTTATTGCGAGAAAGCTAAGCTTTAGCCTTTACTTACACGCGCCCACGCGCAAATCCGCGAATTATATACAATTAATATTCAAAAAAAAATATCAGAAGGCACTTTTTTCGATTCCTTGAGTATATCGAAGCGGCTTAAAAATTTAAGATTTTATAATGCTTGTTTTACAACAATTGTTCGGTATGAAATTTAACGGTTCTTCAAGTGATTCAGTGGTATATAATTTCTGATTAATCGCTTCGTTGAATAACCCAGTCGAATCATACTTCTGATGTAAAAAAAAGCTAAAGTTCAACATTCAGCAGAATCAGTTCTTGAACCGAAACAAATTAAAATCTTTGGTAAACCAGTTTTGTATGGAATCACCATTAAAATTTTCCGGTTAAAAGAAAACACACAAAAAATCATCAGCAACTTTTTTAATGGTTTTCAGCCCTGGATCTGACATGCTGCAGCGGCACAGGAAGCCGGTACACGGGCGGCAGTACAGCGCAAACAAACGTGCTTTAGGCCCACCACAGTCAATTATGTCATTTGATTGTTTGAGTGTTGAGAAAATGAGTTAGAGGGGTTGCGGAAAAGGCGGTTGGAGGAGAGGTACAATGTGAGTGTCATGCTAGTGAAAGAGGTTAAGTTCTATGGGCTGCTCTTAAAATAGGAACGAAATGCCTATGCAGCAAATGTGGGAAATGTGGCAAAGGATATGTGTGTACCTGATGGTGTTGTCGAAGGGAGTGGGTGCATAATTGCGACTGTTTATGACAGGAGCCAGATTGACGTTCATTATGGGTAGTAGTCGGTGTTGCCACTTATCAATAAAATATATTCTAAAAATAATTAAAACAACAATATTTTCTTTCGTTTACTTCATGAAAAAACACATGTTTTTAATAATTCGATTTAAACATTCAAATTTGTATTAGTATATAGAAAACAATCAAAAATTTCCCCTTATTCTTGGTAGTAGTAAAAACAAACGTTTTTCACCAGAGGCTGGAAGGAAAATTTTCCAAAAAAATTTTATAAATATAAAAACTGTTTGAGCTGGCAACACTGATGCTGGTGTATGCCACTTTTAGAAGGTTCAGTAATTCAGTAAGTGCATTAACGTAGCATATTTTCAGGCGCAGTGTTATCTCTCCCCATTAATTTTTGGCAATAACTTCAAAAGCAAAGATAGAGCTTCAATTGCGCGTTAAAGTGCCTAAATGTATGCCCTAATTTCATAGTTGCCTCGTTGGCTACAAAAAAGCAGCCATGTGGCGCGTAAGTGCAACTAATCAATGATACGCTTGAAAAGGCAAGCGCCTGAAAGTATGCAAAATATGCGCACTCTCTTCTCCTGTATACTTTTTCGACACGGCACATGAAAAGCGAACCATTTGAAAAGTAATTTCACTTGAGAACTCGCGGTGAAGTACACGAGCACACGCGTATATGAGGCACACTTAAAACGAGACGCGCTCCTTCGCGCACACACATACTCACTCCCATTGAGATCGTAATTCGTGTAAGGCAAGCACCGCCTAAAAGTATGCAATCAAGTGCTTTCATTACATTTGCATGAGTTGAAAGGGGTGTGTGAAGTGTGAAAAAGAAAAATGGCATACCATTTATTGGATTTGACGTGACGACGTTTGGGGGTAACAACAGTGGGAAATTGCTTGAAATGGCACTGAAGCGAAGCACGGACTCGGATTTAGTTGTTTCTGTAGATGTGCGATTGATGCTATGCACATTATAGGCATGGTTACAATAAATATATTATAAATATACTACAATACTTTATAATAATAAAAAAAACGATTTATAGAAATACGAAAAGTTTGTGTAGAAAAAATTACGACAGCGCAGAGCAAGATCTGTAAAATGAATTAAATGAATGGGAAAATAAAAAGTACAAACAATTTGCATTTTGTTGATTTTTTTAGTTTTGTGAAAACTTATATTTTAGTTATCCTAATTTAAAGGTTCATATTGCTGGAAATAAATGATCACCAACTTCTTTAATCAAATAATAAAGAATAAGAAAACAAAAATTAGCTGAAATTTTTGGAAATTTTTACCGTCCTGACTTGAGCACTCGATATCTGAAGTCAAAAATTCATTATTGATTAAAAGTTCCGTACTAAAAAATATTTAAGGCGCAAATTACTGTTCGTAATTAAAGCGTTAAAGCACTTTAAAACCATTAAAAAACAACAGCCAGAATAAATTGATCTGAATATCTGAAAATAAGTAAGCATAATTTGGGGCGCAAAATTGCAACAGAAAAATGTTTACACAAAATCTTTAAAAAACCAAGCATATTTTTAGGCGTAAATAACCTTTAAATAATTTAATATAGTGCTCAAAACTTGCCACTTAAAACCCAATTAACCACAATCGGCGGAAAATATTTTTCACAAAATTTGAATTTTTTCAACGCCGAACTGTGAACATGCCCGCACACAACAAGATCAAAGCTCGAAATGTGAAAAAATTGGAAATCCGATTAGCAAACAATGAATTCAAAATCAACGAATGAACGAATGAACAGTCGGACAGGAGAGGCAGAGAGAGGCACTCCGACCGGCATATGCCAGCGACACGGCTAATGCAACTGCACATATTGCCGCAATATGCGGTCGACAACATGGTGCTGTTGTGAAGCGAGGTGGGCGGGTTGGTGCGGCTGTATTTGCAGACAAACGTACGCTGGTCAGAAATCAAACAGCAAACGGAAGTGCTACTAGGGAATTCGATGCTTGCCTACACGCACTCCGGACGGCCAACCGAGCAAACAAACCAATGAATCCGGACATGTATGGCGGCCGGAATGTATCTGCATGCGGAGGATGTGGCACGTATGCAGTAGCCACAACCGGAAAGCGTAGCAGCCATCCGCTTTGGCCAATATTTGTCGAGCATGCCCACTGCCTGCCGAATTTGTTAGCAAGAAGTGTGAATTTGCCAAATAATATGCTCGAGGCATTTGTGGAGGGGAATCGCGACGCAATAGTCGCATTGACAAAAAATGCATTGCGGTAGCAGAGGAGCAGCACAGGAGGATTGTGGCTAAATGTCGTGTGGAGCAGTAGCGCTCTTTTTCGCTTTTTTCTCAATGTTCGCTTGGCGCTTTGCAAACTTCTACATTTAAAGCAAAAAATTTCTTCTTGTACAATCTTTTATTTTCTTTCTTTTCTTGTCTACTTTCTGAGCAAGTAATCAAAATTAGTACATTGACATGTAAATCGGGAACGCTACAGCTTTGTAGAAAATCATTTAAAGAACTTTTGCATAGTTTAAGGCTTAAACTTTGAGACACAGTTTTTCCAAGTTTATACTTTAGAATCGTATGTAATGTTTAAATGGTTATACATAGTCAACTTTTAACATATGTATATAAATTCTGCAAAAATTAAAAGTCTTATCAATATTAGCTAAGCTAATGCTGTTTCATCAAGGGATTCCACGTATTTAAGTGTCAGCTCGATGGTATATTTTCTATTTCTATTTATTTATTCGAGATATGCTAGTACAACAAGATAAATATCTTATAATTACAGCACTAGCCGCACTGTGATATGAGATGTAGATGTGTATACGAAAATTTTTTTAACATAATCTGCAAAATGGCTACATACATGTATAAGATAAAATGTCACAGTAATAATTAACATATAATACAAAATTGTCTAATTGTCGATTAACTAATTGCTTGATTCATATAGTCAAAAACAAAATCGACAAACTCACTCAATTTGAATTTTTGTAATACTCAATTTACGTTCAAAAGCGATTACCTGCAAATAAAAAGAGAGAAATTATTGTTAGTTCAATTGCATTATTTTAGGCGTATTGTTTATTTAATAGTAAAGAAATGTATAAAAGCAAACAGGGTCCGTACCAGAACGTTCGAATTTAATTTGTCCTTGCTGGTCTGTCTTTCGCTTGTATATGTCATATGAAAAACAAAGGTCTGTTTATGTACACACCTCCGGACACAAAAGTGATGTTTTAAGTAATCTCTCGGGGAACGGAACCCCAAAAACCGTCAAAATCGGCTAATTTCAAATGCACATCATTCTCTGTACAACTAGACAGACAACTCACTTTATATATGGGGGACTGCCGTGTAATTATGTCTCAATTTAATTTGCACTGCATGTAATTTGGAAAGTATACGCCCGCTAATACAAGCTTAGATGCACGCCAGCGCATGCCTAAAAGTATGCAACATCATTGAACTCGTTGCAAAACAATGTTTCTATGCAGCTTAAAGCAGGCGCTTAAAAGTATGCATTGGAAATATTATCATGCGTCGGCATGTAGCACGCTTTCAGGCATTTAAGCAAAAACGCCATTCATTTGTGGCTACATTTAACGACAGACAGTTTACAAAATGGATACCCCTGTGTGTCTGCCTGTTCCTCCGTTCCTCTGTCTAGCTGTTTGGCAGGGGTGCGAGTACAGCTGCGCTAATGCGTTGAACGCACAGCAGGTGAGAACGATGAGGCAAAAAGGACGCTGCCTGGGTATATGGATGCAGCGTCGCGACGGTAACGAAATCGCAAAATTCGCTGAAAACAGTCACGCCTCATTGCACAACAACAACAAGAACAACAACCTCCCCGCAGCTAGACTTATGTAATTTGCAGCAATTTCATTCATTCATTGCATGCAGATAGGCGCTTAAGCGTTTTACAAAAACAAACGCGGTTCATGTGAGTGTTCATTTACGGCGCTTTAAATTTTTAATAACACATTTGTGGCGGATCTGTTGGGACAACACGGACCAAACATGTTGAAAACATCAAAAAGGTGGATAGCATCAGCATTGAGAGCATGCTTTAGCATTTTTTGAAATTTATTAGCAGTGCGCCGAAATGTATAGAATGCATTTCTTTTATTGAAAAGTTTATATGTATAAACACTCCAAGTTTCATTTTCAAAAAAACTTCAGATTATATCCAACAACAAGCAAGCAAATTGATGTAATATTTAAAAAAAAATATCATGGGAAAGTTGGCCTCAGATGCATTTATAGAATATGCGGGGAAAAAAGTAGAGATCTATATCCTACTCTGATCGAAAAATACCAAGGGGCTGAGATTCTTACTCGATACTATAAAGACTTAAAAAAGAGGCAACAATCTATAAAGCTTAATGTTAAATTAGATCTATAAAGCTATTAGAAAATAAAGCCACTTAAACGGACTAAATTAGATTTAGATTGTATTTGGCATAGGGATCTAGTCTGTTAGTCAGCGCTGCCTGAAAGTACTATTGTAACAGTTCTCAATTTATTTACAGATCCTAATGGACGCGTAGTTGCTGAGTTTCAATAGCTACATATGTATGAAGCAATATCATTCATGGATCTGTTAACATCTGTCGGTTGTAGATATGTATTATCTAGGGAACGAAGTCTGATCCTTACTAGTCCTTACTCACAGTGATTCAGGTAATGTTCTGTTGTTTCTTTATCTTCGTTACACATGATATTCTATTCCATAACCCTGCAGTGTATGATCAAGAATTTCGGGCTAAACAGAAGGCAAATAAATGTATGATGCGCGAATGGTGGACATGGCTATTGTTCGGCTCAGAAGTTACACCAGTAGAAGTTACAGCATAACTATGTTAAAAATTTGGCTGAGATCCGTTGACTACTATGTACCTTCTTTTTTGGATCTCCGAACAGACTGACAGATACACAGCCGGCAAAGGATTTAAGAAGAAAAACTGTTAGTTTATATATTCATATTTATACATATAGAGCTAGTACTAGTATACCCCGATTCTTCATACTCTATAACCCGAGCCGTACGTGTTATTCGAATTTCATTGAACTTGATCGACAAGATTTTTATTTTGAAATTACCATCAAAAAGTATGCTTACACGTACTAGTTGAGGATGAAAAATACTATAATCAGTTGATAAACTCTTGCTTGATGCCACAAAAAATTAAAGCAAATACATGCATATATATAAATATAGTTTTGGCACACAAAAAACGAAAACTTATTAATTGCTCTCAATTATCAATGAAGTCGCATCGACGCTACGCCAACATTAGCAAGCGTCTTGATAACGTGTTTAAAAATAAAACAGCTCGTACGACTTCAGGCCGGCATCCCACAAATTGATACACAGGAAAACGTAAGTTCAATGGCATTATCAGTGAGTTCAGTTGATAAATCCAGCAGCGACTGATAGAATTGCGAATAAAGCACGCGCAATTAAAGTCCGTGGCAGTCGTGTTAGTTCGATTGCTGCGCCCAACGCGAGTGGATTTACTTTCAATTCTTTCGAGACATGGCGACGCTGGAGTTTACATTCAAAATTTGCATTTTATTGGCAGTGGCACAAGTGAGTCTGATGATGAACGTCCAAAAAGGAAAAGGAAGTTAGGTGTCAATTCTCAAAAGTGCAATAGAAATCGGCTGCTCTTTGTGAAGAAAATTTCGTATGCGTACTTGAAATGCAGCTACTTATAATAAGCATTTTTTTACTTTGTATGCAGATTTCTATTCTTGAGAATTGGGGGCTAAAAAAGCAAAATTTTTGCTTATAAATATTTTAAAAATCTATAAAGCAGAAGCATTTAATTTAAAATTTTGCTGTTTACAAGTTTTTAAAAAAAGTTGAATTGCAAAATAATATCCAAGTCAAAAATATATATGTATTTTTTTTTTATATAAATATCATTTTGCAGTGCCTGCAAGCAAGCGTCATACGCCGCAGCCCCACCACAGCCGACGAAGCCAAAGAAGAGTTCGACCGTCTAGTCACCGCCGAGACGGTTGCATTCCTCAATAGCATGTTCAAAACACAAATTGACTATTTTCAAAAGGTGAAGGCCGATCTGGCGCCGAGCTCGAAACGCGCGCAAGATATAGCCGCATACATTGAACGTCTGCAGCAAACAATGGCAGAAAAGAATTTGGACGAGAAGGATAAAATGTGGCGTGAAACATTCCATGAGGTACCTCATGAGGCTTTAAGAGCTAAAATCCAATATTTTTGAAAAATTTCAAATTATATACGCAAATCTTCTTTTTTAGTTCAATAAATCGCCGCTGCTGATGAATGACAAATCCGAAACGGGCCTAACCAAAGACGAGTACAAGGCGATTTTGGAAAAGAATGGCCTGGAGGAAACGGCTAGTAACTTTCTGGTCGAGGTGGCCACATACTTCTGGAAAATGGCCAAAGCCAGCGGTAAGGTGATTGAGGCGACCATCGATGAGCATTTAGAAAATCTGCGCAAAAAACACAACCTCATCTAATTGCATTACTTTAAAGGATTTAGTTTTAGTACAAAATATGCACAACAAACAAACAAAATTGCAATTACAAACCCTCCAAAAAAGGCGACTCTCTGCGCTGTCTAGCAATTCTATATGTACCATTCTAAAAAAAATAAGGAAATTCCACACGAATTGCACATGACTTTGACATTTCAAATGGAAGCGCCAAACATGCCAATTGCCCACTTCATGGACATTTTGCGCCTGCCATTTTCAGTGGAGCTTCAAATAAATTTAGCATTCAAATAGCCCATTGCATTTTATGGTCCTTTGCATAAAAACTAAAAATACAGCGAAATAGTACTAACCAAAAAAAAAATGATCTACAGTGTTTGAAATTTCAAATGCACATTTTATTGCAAAAAAACATTTCATATGCTTTTATGCAAGCGCTCGGCTGCGGGCTGCCGCACATGTGCTTTTCTATTGCACAATCAGAGGGGAAAAAGTGGAAAACCTTTCGCCGCCGGCAGGTGCTTCAATTACATTAATTGAAGCTTTTGTTGTGCGTGGTTGATAAAGGAACGACTGGCTTCAAAAACTAAACAGAAGGCATATACTACGCCGAGGTTGAACTTACAGACGATTTTAGTATGTTTTGTCCAAAGACAAATATTGACTAACAAGTCGTAGCGTTCGTTAAAGAAGGTTTGCCTTTGAATGTAACTATCGAAATAGTATCTGTGTTGCGTTTTCGTTACCAAATTTTAAAATATTTTGTTTGAGAAAAATTGTTTTTAAATAAATCGTGGGATATACATTGTTGCGAGATATTGTCGATACTGCATAAATTTAGCAAAATTTACCTAGTGACGTTAAACAAATTTTAAATTCCCCTTAAGTTATCCTTTTATTGAATTCGAAGGGAGAAGTGCGAACAAAATCTTCCTTTTATGCCTTAAAAGAATAAATTATAGAAAATCATTTGTAAAAGGCACGGGTTTGATGTCTGAAGCAAGGTTATTTGCATAGAAGGAAGTAATTTTATGATTATATTATATTCTTTTATAAGAAAATAGACAGGGAATTTTAATTGATATTGCAAGAGAATGAGCGTTTAGTTATAAAAAAAGTTAGAATATTTAACAAAGTTAATAGAAATGAAATTGAAACCGGGTCTGTCGCGGTCACTTGAAGGCTGTTAAGTTGGACTGGAACTGGATTGAGAAGAGAATGCAATAAGAATTGGAAATGAAAATGAAAAACTAGGGTTTTATTATACGAGATGGAATGAGACGTTCAAAGAAAGGGAAAAGAACTGCTTGTGTTGAAGTAAATATACGGCTTCAGAGAAAAAAATATGTGCAGTAAGTTGAAATATTTGCTTACTTGCCAGTCTAAAATTGAACAGTCTGTCAACCTTTTATAATAATAAAACAGATTTCTTCTTTGGTGTATTCTAACTTACAATAATAACAATAATTAATGTGATACATGGTTCACATGAAGTTTAAGAGAGTTTTAAAAACTAAGGATAACAAAAAGTAATAATCAGCAAGAGAATTCCATTTTTGAAAATTGCCTGAGCCAAGAACTTTTTCATCTTACCATGCAAGAAAATATTCTTCTTTTAACAATAATATATAATATACGGAATAGTTTGTGTGCTATAATTTAGCTGTAAGCGTTGCAAATGTCTGCCATTACTACCAACGCACACACACACCAATCCCACCCAACTCACGCCTTCCCTCCCACACATGTAATGCGTTTTGTAACACGTTACCAAAATCACTTCGCAGCAGCGTCCGTCATTCGCAGATTTTCGCAATATATTTCGCCATATTTTTCATATCACAAGCAAGCCGAACACAAAGAAAAGAAAGAGAAAACAACAAAAACGAGCAAAAAGGTACATGTATGTCCTGAAGCAACAAAATAACCGCACCGAACACATGCACACGTACACACACAGGCGCACGTGCAGCACGGATATGTGATGCCCCCAACTGAACTTACTTGCTTATTTCCGGTGAATTTATGCTACACTAACGACTGTCGAGGATTAAGCAGCGGAAGCAGCAGCAGCCTCGGCACAGCGTAAGAAAATGTAACAAAAAGAAAGTACCCGTACATATTAAATAATAGAACAGGCGGAGAAAGCACAGAGTGCCAGCAGGCAGAGTAGCCAGCCGTCTTGGTGGGTCGCTCCCGGCGGCAAGTTGAGCGCCAGAACAAAAGCCAGTTTTATGATGGAAGCTCGCCTGTGCTGCTGAAGTCAACATAAGCACCTGCGGTTGCTCTCACGTACATACATACTATATTGCGCAAGTGTATGTGTGTGTGTATGGCATACAAAATTTAAAGCATATGCCACAGCGTCTACACATGCCGCATGAGGCATGGCAGCGGCAAAGTACGTATCCTTTTTACAGTTTCCTGCAGAAGTCAAGTCCGCAAACATTTTGCAAAATCAATGAACATTTTTGCGAGTTTTTTTAAAGCACAAATAATGCAAATTGAATTGTACATAAGCAAGCGACAAACACACACACTCAAAACAGAACACATTATGCGCATCCCAATAGGAAAAAGAAGTTAATTGAACCTCTTTCCGGCTGCTTCGGAAAAATACGGTACTGTGCAAAATTGTCCAATGATCCATAAAAAACGAGGTCTAAAGAGTGATAATTAAGCATTTCCTATGCAATACTTACCAGTTTATTTTACAAGTATACTATCAAATCTTGGTCTAACATATCTGTCAGCAACCATTGCCACTAGTTTAGATTATACTGGCGGACAAAGTCTCATATAGATCAAAGTGGCTCCTTCGCTGTTGAAAGCTATTCACTAACAGTTCAAAACTGTATTCTGTCTAGAGCCCTACCGAGGCCTTTTTTAATGTTCGGCCGAGACCGAGACCAAACCTTTCGAATATATAAGCACAAAAGGAAAAAGGAACCGAGACCCAACCCGAGCTTTTTGGCGGAACTGTGCGGTAACCGAAAACAAGACCGAGACCGAGCGTTCGGTCGGACTCTAATTTTGTCCCTGCGCCTCCGAGATATGTGCCATGACCAGTTTTTTAGAGCAAGATTTTGCTACTGGGGCATTTCCAGAGAAAGCGCTCGAGGATTTCTGTCTTTCTGCAAACATTTCCAATACGATTGCTGCTTGTCGCACTCTAACCCGTACAAACGAACCTTCGTCATGTCAGTTTCCAAAGAAAGAGTTCCCAACCCCGTCACTCCAAAGTGCATGCCCACAAAAACAAGCACCAACACAAAGACATAAATTTGTATTTTGTAGCGCAGAGATTGTTTCCCATACGTAAAACCAATAAATCTGCGCTGTTGCTGCTCCTGGCGGTGACAATCTCTGTGCCAGGCGGATTTGCATTTGTTTATTTTACTGCTCTGAAGCTCTGACAGTTGAGGTAGAATATACCAAATGTCATTTGCGTAGCTGGACGTTATTACTTTGTTTGTAACCGTTATCAATATATTGAAATTACGGCCAATGCAGGGATTGATTTGTTTTAATTTGCATATATTGCGAAGCAGGTCTTAGGACAATTGGATTTCGGACATCAGACTGTGGACAATGGCAACTTTCTGCAACTGCAAAGGGTTTGACGCAAAGGTCATTTGTTAGATGTCACCGAGTTTAATTTATGGCTACTTCAAAAGCAAAGAAAAGATGCAGGTAGCTTCAAGCACAATTTGCCAATTTTGTGATGCGAAGGCAAAGGGTTAGTTTTTTTAGAAATTCAAGCAATTCTTTGGACATTCTATTTGCTTGTTTAAATACAAACTACAAGTTCAGTTGGTTCTTAAGTCCCTGAGACGACTTTTGGGACCGCACAAACAGCAGCTTTACACAAAACTTGAGTTTGGCAAAATTCCACACTTTTGTGGGGTGACTTTATGTGCTTACAGAGAAAAAAAACTGTAAGAGAATCAAGTTAAAATTAAGGAAAATAAAAATAGTTTGTAGTCAAGTGAAAATCAAGAATATCAACTTCGGGCAATTCTTAAAAGAAAAATGTTCTATCCGAAATAAATATCAGAAATAATCGTTTTGTCACATTCTAGTAAAGCTCTGAGATCCTTGCAAGGAACAACTTTTTGGAACCAAGTCACAAATAGCAGTCTTAGAGCACAGATTGAAAAAACAGCAGACTTTCAATTTAAACATGTCTCTTCTTGAAGATTTCCAGAACAAGCTTTGATAGTCTTCGAGATTTGTGGAATAAATAATTTGCATGAGAAATGCTTGGCTTAAGAGATAGAAAAGTTTTCTCACAACTCTTCTTAATAAGAACTTTTGAAAAACAAGAAATAATTCAGAAATTATTTAATTTTATGTCTAGAATCGATCCATTTAGGATTAAGTTAAAACAACTTAATTGAAATCTGTTATTTATTATTATTTATATTTGTTTCAAATTTTTCAATACTTTAAAAATTTCGAGAAGTAAGTGAATTGATTGTATCCAAATAAGAAATGTTGGTACTTCAAGCCAAAAAAAGATAATTTTGAGTAATTGAAAAATGTATTCTCTTAAAGACTTGCAGATTAATAGCAAATTCAGCTTATTTTTGAGCTTGAGAATTAAGAAAACTATTCACTTGATAATAAGACATGAAATTTCTTGCATTATTATTTAAATTGAAATCGACTTTTTGCAAGTCCAGCAAGATTTTCTCGCTTACTTCTTAGACATATTTTTCTCGCGGTGTTTGAGTGTGTGTAAAAAGGTTGCTTCAGCACTCCAGTACGCTTAAGTGGCAAGGTAAACACCAAGTTTCCAGTTTGGAGTGCTGTTGACATAAGACAATTTCAAGTTGTTCGAACAGAAGCGTGCATAAATCAAGCGCTAAAGTTTAAGGTCGGGCGACTCGGTTGTTTGAAGGCAAAGGGAGGGGTGGTACAGTTGGTGCTCAAATGGAAGTGGACTTTTGTTCGAATTGCCAAGCAAGACAAACAAACTTGACCATGTGCTCGTTGGAAGAGCACTGTAAGTGATTCAAAATGATTTGCCAAACTAACAAAAGCAGCAATTTGGATGCTGTTGAGAAATTGCATTCCCAGCGCCGTGCCTGATTACATCGATTCATCTGCTTCCGCCTTGTTGCAAGTGTTTCACTGCTACAATCCAGCGGCGCACACCTACGGCCATGTTGGATGCATGCATCCTTCTCGCCTTGTACTTTCTGGCGTTTACTACGTGCCGAAAATCGTAATCATAATAAAGGCGTCACTGCTCATACGTGCAAACCCGCCAGTAATGCCCCTTTTCCCTACTTGACAGTAATGCTTCTTTTTGCTTCTCTTTTTTTGCGGCTGGTTTGGCAAATGTGCCGCAAGTACGCGACGCTGCTGGAATTTCAATTTTTCAAATTTTTTTGCTATTTTTGTTGGTGTAATGCAAATTTCGTGGCTGAATTTGTGACTTTGGTGCGCTGGAAATCACATGCAGCGGTCATAAATAAACAATTTTGCGGCGCACGGTTATGAGCTTGACATATTTAAGTATATTGACCTCAGGTAAACGCTGTAAAAGTAACAATCACGTGATAGCACAAAAGTACGCTATGCAGCAAAAATTAGATTTCAACAGTGCTTTGAGTCAGGATAGTCAGTATTGAAAATTTTAGCACATTCTTTACGATTTAGTACACTGGCTTTTTTGAGGTATAGCAATTCAGCTTTAAGTTAAAAAGACAAGCATCAAAATTTTAAAAAATTGCTGAAAAAATTGCAAAGTTTTCAAGCTAAATTTGCTGCATGAAAAAAATTTTTATGCCAAAAAGTAGTTAACAAATAATCGAAACTGTTTTTATGGAAAATCATTGGCTTGCTTTAAAATGCAGCTCTTAAAATTTGTGTGCAGTTTTCGAAAAAAGTTGTTCATTTTTGTTACAAAAATTACATATACATAATATGTGTATTAAAAATACCAATAACCGCCTAATTCGAGTTAGGACAAAATTGAGTTGATAATGCCATAGTGTTCAGCATGTCTTTATCTACTATATGCTATCAGATTTGCATAACTGTATCTTTTTTAGAACGGAAATTATCCATCAAAAACCTAATAGCATATATTATACATATATTTTACATATATGTACCTACTGCAGTGAAAATTTGAAACTTTGAACTGTTCTACCTAAAAACTTAAATAAAAGAATAAGGCGGATATGTATCATATCTTATTATTTTGACATTGAGTTTCTTATTGTCTACGCCAAATGACTTCTTTCGCGTTTCCTCGATTCCTGCAAGTTTGTTCTCTAGCCTTAATGATATGTATGTATGTATGTATATGTCAAGTTATATTGTGAGTTTTTTTTTAAATATCGAAAGTGCTTAAAAATAACTATAAAACATATATATTCCAATTTTATATAATATATACAATGAATTTTACATTTGTGGAATTTATAAATTGCAATTTTTCAAAAATGAATACAAACAAATACAATGCAAGCAGATTTGCATGTAGGAATTAAGACATAATGCAGCCAGCCGCCAGCGTGCTAGAAATTCCAAAACACATTCTCCTTGCCGGCCGGCATAAAAATATCTTTATTTAGAGCATTTGCAGAACTTGGTTGTTGCTATTTTTAGCTGGCAGCGACGGCAGACAACATGTGCACGCATAAAGTGCACACTTTTGCAAAGAAAAGGGCTGCTTATGACTGCACCATCTCGGCATAAAATACTTTGCCGCTATACTTTGCTGCGGGATTCGCAGAGCTGCTGGCCGCTTGTACAAATAAACAGACAGACCGAGCACGGTGACGCATGTAGATGTTGCACATATGCTCATGACGTTGCACAGACGGGGCAAAGGAATTCAGCACGACGAAAGAGAGCGAATACAAGCAAAAGTCTGCAAGTAAAAGTGTCAGAATTCTGAGCACTGCACTCTTTGGGAAAGTCCCCCAAACAAAGTTCATGGATGAAATAACGAGAAAGTTAGTTGACGGCATTTGCGTTGGTGGCGGCGTCTATGGTCGTAAAGCCGCTTTATTAAAGCATAAACAATTAAATGTTTTCGTCAGAACGATTAAGCATTTGTGCGCAACCGAGCTCGTTTGAGCGGTTTAATTGCCTGCTGACCCAATTAATTAAAAAGTTTCACTTATAGCCAATCACAAAAATAGCGCAAACGCAATTTAGGCACGGCGAGCTTCCACGCTAAAAGAGTGCCAAAATAATTGAATAAAGTTACGAGTTTCCAACAGCGTTGTAAAGTTAAAACGAAAGTATCTGTTGGCATAAGCTAACTGTAAATGCGCGCCAAATTCACACTACGACTTCCCTGACCACTTAAATAGTACCCTACACCTAGCAGGCGTGGGACGGTGGGTCTGAAATTGTGGGTGTATTAAATTTATCGCCTATATAGTGGGCGGTCCAAGGCCATTTTTTCGTATGGCATAGAAGTCCGAACCCTTAACTTGAATATCAAGCATTATTCTTTTCAATGAGTAATTAGACAAATTACAACTATTTTACCGAAAATAATTCGAGGTAGTGGAACTTACAGGCCCTTTGTGGGCGTGTCCTTCAACCGATTAAGATTCACTCTCATTGCGTAACAAATCTGGCTTAAATCGGATAACTGATTCTTTCTCTCCTGCAAACATGGACAGACGAACAAACAGAAACCAAGAAAGAAAGTGATTCTGATTCGGATTTCCTTCCAGAGATATTAGAGTTAGAGGATCGACCAACTAATCTTAAAAGAGCTGCTTCTGCGCCTGCCAAATATATGCACATATAAATGGAACTGCATGCTCTGCAATTTTTTTAAAATTCCCAACTATTGATATGTTCAATTCATGATTATAGGGTATGCAAGAAATAAGCATTAAGTCGTGTCGGAACAATCATTCTGGCGAACGTTCAATGACTTCAGAATTGAATCACGTTTTCTGTCCAGCCAGCCAGCCACCGCACGAAGCGTTTCGTTCTGTGCAAAAATTCCGTCTTTATAGCATTTTATGCGTTACGTACTTTACGTAGTCGACGCAAAATTTCAATTTTGATAACTAACCAGAAATGCGGCACACACACACATGCACACTGAAACAACAAAATATAAAATGGAACGTAAAAAACAACGTACGACGTTTCCAGTGATTTGCCAGTAAGAACGTGAATGAACTCTCCCTCCATTTCTGTGGCTGACACTGTGAATACATACTACGTAGATATGCGAATAAGTGTGTGCGGCGGACTTCTCGCACATTTTTGAGTAATTTGATTAATTAATTAAACGACGTACGTGTCCACTTGCGTTTTAGCGTTGCTCGGTCTCTTCTTTAGCAGTGTTGACTGCCATTGCTCTTGGCGCACACACACACAACTGCAAGGAACTTTACGTATGGCTCCACTATGCTACCTCCAACGAGTGGCAGGCCGCTGGTATGTCACGTGTCATGCATATATGTCAATGTGACATGCCAGCTGACCGCCATTAGTGTATGTTTTTGTTACTAAAGTCGAGAGCAGAGTACGCCAGCTTCAAATAGCCGGCACTCCTCTTGACAGCGGTTTCAGATTCGTCCAAAATGAAGTCGAAGCTAATGAGAAAATGCAGTGAAATTTATCAAGTTTTGGTTACGTTGTTACATGACAGGCGCCATATTTGAGCCACGCGAGGCAAAATATAATTATCATTAATCTTCGCGTCGCACATGGCAGTTGACAGCTTCCTCTTCTCTGCTGCTGATCAAATTGAGGTGCTATAAAAACGCAATTGATTTTAAAGCAGTCAACGCGCAAAGAAAGGAATGCCAATATTTAAAAAAGCTAACCTTGAGTTTTTCTTAAGTGTGAAACACAATGTGGCAAGAATGCCAAATTAAGAGTGAGCACTCGACAAGCTATTATGCGAAAAGAATGTTCCACTTTTTCAGATCTGATCACGAAGTGGCTGCTTCACCAACTAAAGAAATAGAAGCAGCCTCGAATTTTAGACTTCCAGAGCAAATGCCAGAGACAATCCTACAAGTTCCATTAATTCAAGACAGTCTTGTTCTTGCCAGTAGCAAACGAATAACGAGAATTTGATGATTTATATCGAGAATGACAGTACCGCCATTTCATATCTCGCCTTACCTACTTGGAAGCCCCATTGCTTACTGAGCGAGAGATAATGTCGTATTCTGAGATATGACTTTATCCCGAAATCAAAAACGAATCATAACCTGATATCGCTAAGCACACATCAGTATATATTTGCTTGACTTATTTGGGCTACCAGTTTCACCTTACCTATTCCAGCGTAATTTGAACCTAAGACATAAAGGGACATAATACTTATTCTTATAGCTACGAGCTCATCCTATGTGATTGTCCCGCAGTCAGTAGGCTTAGAAACTTCCATCTAAGAGGCTACTAAGAGGGCACCGCCTCACGGAATATTTTGATTTTGACTTTATAATCCACCGATGTTTTTTTTTAAATTAGAAGTTTTTCTTTTAATTCAATTTCAAGGAAATGGCTTCATACCTGCTGAAGTTACGCATCCACAAGGATCTATAAATGCATGGAGAACTGTCAAAACCGGCTTTGCTGACCGCTGTGGCTAGGGCGCCGAATCCCTACTCCAAATACAATCTAATCTATTGTACCAATGCTGAAAAGTAGAAATCTACATGCCGTAACTTGCTGCCTCTTTATTTAGCAATAACTTATTTTGCGCCCAAATGTTGCCATATTTCGTTAGCCATGAAATAACAATTGTATTTTTTACGACAGCTCGGCTATGAAGAAAGCATTTCGACGCTATAAAAACATCAAAATGCAATTTGTACGCTTTAAATACAAAATGCTTTCGTTGCGAATAAACGCAGAAGAAACGCAGAAACGCCCAGAAAGGATGAAAGCGTGTTACATACCAACGAAAGTGCCAAAACCAAAAAAAAAGGAGAAGAGCACTGCCTGCCACTTGTAACTGCCAGTGCCGGACGAACAAGACGTTAAGTGTCATATGTCAAATGTGTAGCAACTACGACGGTGCAGTGAAAGAGTGCAGTTGTGAATGGAGTGGAGGAGCAAATGCAGTGCCATCACATGGCCGCAACCCTTTTTGGCTTTATTATTTGTAGCCGCCTTTTGTCTTCTGTCTTTCCTGGTCGCTTTTTTCGGCAGTTCAAGTTCAGTGAAGTGTGGAATTATTTAATGAAATTGTTTTTGTGCGTATATGAGTGTGTGTGCGAGTGAATGTGTGCTGTTAACGGCATGTTGTCACTATATTTCCGTTATGAATGAATGCAAGTTTTAGCCAGTTTTAGCCACCAGCGCGTACTGCAGCTGAAGGGATGATAGCACATGGCGCCACTGGAAGACAACACAACATCTAGAGAGTTTCGTGGCGGCAGGTTTCAACAATTCCGGGATTTCAGCCCCAAAATTATTGAAAACTGAATTCTGATATTATTCAAAGGATCTTTTACTGTATTTTTGTTTAAAGCTGGTAGAAAGCATATTAAATGCAGTGATCCAATATAGGCAGCCTTTTATTATTCCTCAAAAATGATATATGTACTTACGTATGAATATATAAAATTGCGGTAATAGCCCGTTTAACTGTGGCTTAGATCTAGCCGTCTCGCATAGCACCAATTAGCGGGATCTACAAATTTATTCTATAGCTGCTATCCAAATAGAACTGATAAGCTTTTTTGTAGCTTCATTGCAAAGAATACTCTCGGAGAGATGGCGTCGCGGAAGGAAACAATTTGTAAACAAATTCTCTCTGTTTTACACTGGTAAAATCGGTAAATGGTATAAGTCTGCTGGGGTTCGAACCAACCACTGCGACGCTGTCTGTTGATATGCTTCAAATAATTTTAAAAATTACAGTATGTATTGTATTTTTTATATACTTACATATGTACATATATATATTTTATATAAACATATTTATAGATTTGAATGTGTTTCATATGAAGTATCGAAAGCGATCATTGGCGCCGGAACTACTTAAGATGATAGTTAGTTAGTCGAAAAATATTCCATGGCGCACTCCGAGTGCTTTGGATTTAAGATTACTACGAAATGCCAGGATTAGAAAAGCCCATCCTGACAATCCCAACCACAACAAAGCAGCAAATGAAATGAGCAAGAATTTATATGAAATTTTACAGTTATGTTTATATGTGTGCAGTGAACACAAAGCCAAATAAAAATGCTTGTGTGTGTGAGTGTGTGTGAAGTTTATATGACGTTGCGCTTGGCAGGGTTTTACAGGATAAAGAAAAAATTGAGAAAATAGTTTGGCAAGCAGCTGACAGCGCTTGAAAGGAGCATGACAGCACATAAACGCACATATAAGAAATATTAAGAGAAATGTCAAGTGCATAGTGTGTAATAAAAATGTCAGTGTTGCAGAAATTTTTATTCGAAGCAAACAAACAATAAAGAAAACAAAATGGCGTAACTGTAGAGAGGAAATTAGGATTTAAAGCAAAATGGCGCCAAACATAAAGCCAGCAACTTAAAGTGCAAAAATTTTAGTAGCAAGGAGAATGAAAAGTCTTGAACTGAAGTGAGTTGGAGGGACGCATAAAAGCATTGCCAACACATAGCAAAAAAAAGAGAGAAAAGGCAAGCACGCAGGAATGCATGCAAAAGCAAGCACTTCCGAGTGTATGCTACGCACTTAGCACACATTTATTCAAGTGTGAGCTGGAGTGGCGCCCGTTGCCACTCAATGTCAGGCACATAAGTGGGGGGCTTCGTGCAAAAGCAGTGAGTTGTAAATATTTTTAAAGATTTGCTACAGCTTAAAGATGCCAAAATTTGCAATAGCACAGCACATGTTCAGTTGAGCTCCTACGTCTCTGTTGCCACTTTGCGTCATTTCAACACTTTACTAAGTGCTTAAACTAACTATGGTTTTGGGCACAAGTCCATGCAAAGTGCACAGAAACACGTCAAGCAATTTGTTATCTGTGAACAGACTGCAAAATTCGCAGTGGTTTAATGTTGACCACAATGGAGTTACAGTTGGGCAGTAATTAAATAACTAGTTTAGGTATCAAGCTACAGGCAAAGGTGTGGATCAGTTAAAGCGGGCTTTCCTAAGTAATATGTAATTTGGAGGGTGGAGAATACTATCGATACACTGTGATATAAAAAGAAACTACGCTTTCAAGAATCAACCACTCACTGCTTAGCTCTATCGCACTTTGAAAGCATAGTTTCAAGGATTTGCAGTTCAGGCTATAGGCTCAGTTAGTATTGACGTATCGTACTTATTCGTATTGCAGACAAAACCTACTTTACCCGAGCTCTATACATGCGTTTGCTCTTGACGTATCGTAACGCAGAAACCATAATCGAAAAAGGTATCTCAGAGATATTTACGTAATACGAAAAAATACGATACGTCAATACTAACTGAGCTTTAAGGCAGTTGATAGGCACCCAAGAGTTTCCTTCAAGCGAGTGTAATTGCGGCATATGGTTCATGAATGCGAATTAGTATTTCTATGCCCTGCGAAATGTCATGTGTCAATACAAGTGAAAAAGAATATGTATGTATACAAAAATTGCTAAACTAAAATTGATTTTTTTTTTTAAACTGGGATGTAAGTAATTCGCATGACAACATGTTACCGTGTTGCGGCCTGTTGAAGCGCTTCACTCCAGGCTGATTCAATGGGGACTAAGGAAAAATAAATAAATAACGATTTAGAGTTCAGAAAAAGTTATAGGAAGAACCCGGACTGTGGGGTAGAAATTTTCTTAACGTAATATTGTTCAGAAACAGTCGAAGCCTGTCGATTTTTCGATTCTAACTCGAACAGTCACACTCGCAGATGAAAAATCTTTGCTACTGCTCAATTACGGCAGTTGCCCCATTTATCAAGAAAGACTCTCTTTTGAACATGTATTTAAAGTTCCGCCCTTTATGTTTAATTTGAGCAAGTCTTCAATTGCACAACTTCTAAGAAATTCAATTACAGTTCAGCACACCGCAATCAAGACATACAAAACACGTACACTCTTTTGCTTCCTAAGTATCCAGTTACTGGCGATACAGGCGAACGCATAAAACTTTCTCATCACGTAGCCAAGCGGCGCAGGACATTTCCAAATAATACATTTTAAGTTTAAAGTGCCACGAAGGCATGGAGCCAGCAACACACCAACGAGGGCCAACAGGCAATAATGTCACTCACCAATCATATAATAAATATATAATAAATATCCTGATGGCATAATAAAATTCTAAAAGCTAACAAGCGCCAAGGCAAATAAAATTAAGGGCCGAAACATAAAATCACTAAAATAAACAGCAATAAAGCACACACGCACGCACGCACGCACTCACATACACAAAGACAGTATGCCTAGATGGTAAAAGGACAAATTTAAGGAGAGCAGCAGTTTGAACAGGTGGGTTCCTGTGAAAAGGTGTGCCTAAGGGACGGCATGGGGAAATAAAAAAGCAGCCACGTAGTTGAAACCAACAGGGACATTGTAAAATTAAAAATCAACATAGTCACGCTGACAGACGTATTTGCATATTTGCACGCTCCGCTTGCCCTCCGCAGGATCATAGAATGTAATGTCATAAAAATTATTTCAGCATAAAGGCGAATATGTGCTGTGCAAAGGAGCCATGCACTCGTTTTATGGATGACGTTTTTGATGTGCTGCCGCCGCCGCCGAAAAGTTCCAGACTTTTCCCATGTAAACACAACCACCCCAAATTTTTGGATATTCGGTAGTTAAAATTAAGCTGCTGCGTAAAATAAATGGAAAATGCGAAGATGGAGGCAGACAAGGCACCAAACAAGCACAGCAAAAGGTAGCAAAACTTTTGGTTCCTTGTTGTTGTTGCTGTTGGATTAAAATTGTCATAATGGAAATAACGTCTACATTTTCATAAGTTATATACTTAATGTGCCGCCGCCATGTTGTGTAACTACGCAAAGCTTCCATTTTGTAAGGTAGGAATTTTTGGGCGCCAACTGAAATACAAGCTTTATGGTGGCATGCGGCAGTACTTCCGCGTTCGCAGAAAATATATGGCGCGCAATATTGCCTGCAAAAGCTTACCCCAAAATGGATTCACACACACACACACACACAGAAGCAACGTGTCGCCTTCGTGAGGCGATTCTAATGTAGGAATGTATTAGTTAATATTTATGAATTTGGTGCTATGCGTGGTCCTATTCACGTAATTAAAGTGTCCGTATTAGTATTAAGGAGCCACACTTCAAAGCATCCAATTTCAATTTCCGAAACGAAACTTTAACAATTTTCCCGTATTTATTATACCGTATAATTGTGCCATATTTGAGCGTTCATGGTGAGCAAAAATCGTACGAGAAAGCAACGTCGAATTTGAAAAAACATTTCCTAAGCTGGGCCGCTCAAGATTTTCGCGAATAGGAATCGATATATGCGAGCGGTAAGTTTTATATATCTGGGTTGCCACCACATGGCAGGTTGACCAAGTGGGCGTAAACGATACGAGAAAGCGACGTTCACAAGTATTCGAAAAATCGTTTCTTTAAACTAGACCTTCCAGAGACAAGAGAAACGTTCACAAAGCGTACACTTTTGTTGTTAATCTGAATCCATGCCCGCGGTTAAAACCGGATTCTAAAAAGCGATTTTTTAACCCATATATATAGCAGCTCGTAGATGAGCTCAATTTATTGGGACAATCCTAGTTCTGCCACGAGCCTGTTTAGAGCAGAGTTCCAACTAGATATATACTTAGATATACATATTTACATGCAAAATAAACTTTTCAGCTAACCATATCTACTAATAAAATCAAATCTATTGTAAGAGAATGTCCCTTAATATTTTCTCATAGTGTACAGGATTAAATGCCAACGCTGAGTAGTTACCTTGAACCGACATTAAATTTAATTAATTAATATTATATTATCAGCCACATGCACTACAATTTCTCCGTTATTCACACATTATAATGAAGATGATGTAATATTATCTCTTGTTTGTTTCATACACACACTCTCATAGACAATGATGATGACATTTTATGCCGATGGCGATGGCGATGATGATAATGACGATGACGATGACGAAGCTGAGAGAATGACAGAGCGGCGCCATTATTGTGCATTATTTCGCCTGACAGCCGGATATATTAATAAAATCACTGAACCATTTATAATTATGATTTTAGTGCGGCATAGTCTTTTGTCTCTCAAAGGGGGTTGCCATTAGAATTTGCGATGCAGATAATAAAGATACAGATTGAGATACAAATAGGGCTAAACAAGTGAGGGCAAAAATAAACAAACTTTTTGGGCTGTAACTTTAATGGAGAAATTTTGCGATAGAAAGAGAAAGGGCAAAAGGCAACACTGACTGAAAGAAGCCACCCACTTTCGTTCTCTTTCCATATGCGAGTACGCCTATTTCTACTAAATTAACATCAGCTATATAGTATTGTATCTGTATAGTATATAGAATATGTCAAAACAATCTTGTTACTTGCATATTTTTTTTTCAAAACAAAAACCCAAGTTTGATAGCACGAGACATGTCATGCCAGCCACATGCAGCGCAATTAATTAAAGACAGACACTTTTCACAGCTGTTTCATATCAAATTGTCAAATTCAACACTGGCTTATCGTAGTGTCAACAATATTTACGCAAAACCGTAAACATAAAAGCCATTTTATGAGCCGCAAGTGACACATGTTCATGCACACACGCACAGCGCGCACACACACCAGCAAAGATAATAGCGCGCTTGCAAAAGAAATTGTAACTGCCCTCATGCCGGAGCCAGATCGAAGTGAACCGGTAGAGATAGCGCATAATATGCAAACAAATATTACGTGTGTGTGTGTGTATGTGTGCATATTGCGGGTGGCAGAATCTGACACCTGCATTAACTGTTAAGCTGTCAAAACCATAAAAGCGGCACAAAGGCGCAAAAATAATGACAGTGCCGGCAGTGGCATAAAAGAAATATGACTTCTTTGTATGAAGCCAATAGTGATTTTTATGTGTGCCCCTGAAGGAAACCGAATTGGTTCAAAGGTAATATACTAGCACAACTATGATTAAAGCTAGTCGAAACTTCAGTTCCATAGCAAACACTTTTATATACCGCTGGCAAAATGTTCAAAGGCCGTGTACTACAATTAAAATTGCAATCAACAAAAGTCCTGTCTAACTGTTGTAAACAACTGTCTGAAAAGGTCCTCTAAAATTCTGAAAATAGTCGGCGACTTTGAGAGAGAGAGAGAGAGAGAGAAGCGATTTCGTTGGGTTACTCCGATGTTCGATTGGTTTTGAACTATGTACTGTCAAGTCTGGATATAGTGAACCCCTGATATAGTAGTGAACACCTAATTTTTTACACGGAGTATTCTAAATAGTCAACAATCGAAAACCTCGAAATAGCGAACAAAATTTTGACTCAGTGGACAAGTGCTTGATCGCTGATGCGGGAGGGGCCTGGGTTCAAGACCGGCCTCAAAAATTTAAAAATCAAATTTCAAAAAAGTGTATATGTAATAATGTTTGAATACTGAAAAGAAACGTGTTTTTTCTCAAGGAGCGAGCGACGGACGTCGAGTTGGACTATAGTAAACCGAAGTCTGGTACTCTAATCTAGTATTCTACCGTTATTTTTACAGTATTTCTTCATTTAGTCAGGTTAAGTGGAATCAAATTCTTTCGGATTAGTGCGATTTCCTAAAGGGAAGTTGCGTTTATTCACACATAAAATGTTCACTAACCAAAGGACTTGATGGACAAGCCACTCATATGATGTTGAAAGCATACACGCACACACCCACATATACATGTATGTATGTATACATTTGCAACTGCGGTAAAAGCAGCAACAAGCTGTCATAAAAGTAAGCCACAAGCAAAATTGTTCGTAAAATGCAATGAAGCGGCAAAATCCCACGCGATTTTCTGTCTTTTAGCAATTTTTGTGGTCATTTCTGCAGGTGCACGACGTTTAAAAGGAAATGCTTGTAGCTTTTCCGGTTTACTGCGGCTGTCATTGCTGCCTTCAGCTTGCTGCCGTGGTCAATGTTGCACTTTCGCATGCAAGCTAACAGTGAATATGCAAGCGTGTGTTTGTGTTAATGTGTGTGAGTCAGCCAGCAAAACTTTACTCGGTGTAACTTTCGCTAATTGTGTGTGTTGCCCGCTTAACCCCTTGCCTGCCGTGAGCGAGACGAAACCCCATGGCGGGCTTCTGCAGCTTTTCCTTGCGCGGCGTATA
The DNA here is from genome assembly GCA_963457695.1 of Neria commutata. Taxonomy (NCBI): domain Eukaryota; kingdom Metazoa; phylum Arthropoda; class Insecta; order Diptera; family Micropezidae; genus Neria; species Neria commutata. Next base: position 50,837,334 of record OY735246.1, read on the forward strand.
AAAATAATCACGCGCTGCAACGACACATGCACACACACATACACACACTTTCGCAGAAAAATTCAATTTAAACTTTAAGCAAGCGTGATTTAAGTGCAATTTTGTATGCGGGTCCGAGGAAGAGCTGAAGTAAGAGCAAGCAAAAGAGAAAGAAAGCGAAAAAAAAAGAGCAAGCAAGCAGGCGACGAACTGGTTTCTGGCTATTTCAGATATCATTTTTTAAATGGGTCAAACATATTAAAAATAGCAGCTTACAAGTTGAGTGGGCTCATGTGGCAAGTTCAGGCGGTGCTGTGGGGAGGGGAGCTTGTTTGCTCGTTAGGCTTTTACTTTTTTGCAGACATTGTGCTTAAAGCGAGCGCCATTTTGAGCAGACAAACCTCGCTGAACTCCGACTAGCATAAAATAGAACAGATTTTTACTTTCTAACGATAATATGCATGAAAAGTAACTTTTTTTTTAGAAAATTGGTGAACTGAACACGAAAAAATCCTACACTCTCAGAATTACTTCGCTTTTTGAAAATGTTATAAATTTTTTTATGAAAATGTTTAAGCCCAAAACTTGTTCTGCTCCGCTGGCGTATGTGAAGGTCATCTTTCTGCTTTTCTTTTATATTCTGGTTCCTGAACATCTCTGGCAAGAATGCAGCAATAACTTGCCAGCAAGGAAACGCTTCACTTGCGCTCATAATAATTCCATGCCTCAACTGTACGTACAAATGAAAATTATTTTTATGAACTTTGTTTAAAATTCAATCAAATCAATATGAAATTTTTGACATAACATCAAATTTTTAGAAATATATTTGAACATTCTTTGAAGACTCTTTAATGGCTTAATACTGAATGGCTTTTATATCTGAACAGTCTAGAGTCTACACAAGTGAAATAGAGGTGAACTCGTTTTACATGCTTTTTTATTGTTGTGCAATAAAGTCAGAATTTTTTTCAAAGCATAAGACCCATTTTCGTATAAATAAAATAAAATAAATGATTCAATATATTTTAGAAACGGCAAATTTTTTTAAATTCTAAATATTTATAAATAAATTGAGTGATGCTATTATATTTTAAATGCCTTGCCACTTTGCTGCCGTTCAACTGCATTGCAGCAAAACTAGTCAAGTGGCAAATGAGCGTTGCAACATTCCGGACAACTGACATTTAGGCGTGCCCGATGGTTGCACCTCATTAAGCAGCAAAGCCGTTTTCCAAATTGTTGTCATCAAAAGGCAAAAGACTAAATACCCGTGAAATGGGCACAACCAGACTGCGTGAGCGCTTAATCCATTGAAAATATGCTTGATAAGTTGATATATTAATCATAGCAAATTTTTTGGTTTTTGTTCGGATTTGCTTTTTTCAGATGTTTTTTGGTTCAAACCAACTCATGTAAAAAATATTAACTGTAAAAAATTAGTTTACAACTTAAGTTATGGTTTCAAAAAACAGAAGACATCAAATATCTGTAAACAGTAATTGCAGTTCAGACAAAAGTCAGCACTGACAAAAACGACCCCAAGCATTGTAAGTAATCAAACACAATTAGTTAGTCGAACAATTTAAACTACCATGCCTGGTGGCAACACATAAAAAACAATTAGTCGCCGCCGACAATTAGACCCACTTTTTGTGTTTAAGAACTTGAAAGAGTTTTTCATTTGCCATGTTCCAGTTCTGCCATGATTAGACAGCTTTTTTTTTGCCTGGCGTAGACAGACCGCAGGAATCCATTAAATGCATGTATTTACTATGGAGTGGCTATTTGGACTTGGACTTGAACCGCCTTTCACCGTTGCACTTTTCATTAAAAACTGCAAATGGCCAATTAAAGCTAAAAGCTGACCGTACCGCCAGATGTGTGCGTCGACTAAATTCCGATATGGCCTCCATATGAAGACATAAAATTTAAATATGCTCGCATATGCAATTTAGCGCCATTAGCTTTATGACAAAAAGAAACGGTGCATGCAGAAGCAATCCCCCTCCCCCACCGAGCAAATGACGGCTGCTTAAAGCACATAAAAGATGACAACATTTTGTTGAATTTCGTTGCGTGACAAACGTCAAGTGGCCAATGGTCAGAATACAATGCGGCAAGAGCGTATAAAAATAAACAAACGCACGCAGGAATCACACACAGAGCCACGAGCAACGAAAGCTGGTTTAACCGGAATCAAGAGAAGTCTGCCGACGGACAATGAACGCGCGAGCAGCTAAAAAGACGCGGGAAATTTTCATACAATAAATACGGGCACAAAAGAAGAGTAAACAGAAAAAAACGTTCAGAATTGCAGGCACATGTGATTTATACGCGCCGCAGCGATCTTGGACCGCGCGCACGGCAGGCCGCAAGAAGCAATCCGGCTCAGCTCGGCGGACCGAGCGACTACAGCTTGTAGTGTCAATTAAGCATTTTATGTGTCAAGAGGAAATTAAACAGTAGGCATCAGCGATATGTATTAATGATGACAGTTATGAAATCTGTGAACGGACAACAGCCGAACAAACGGTGTAATCATTTGTACTGGCCCGATGTAGTTTGCCAGTGTCTCGGCATAGCCAACTGAATGATGGCCAGCAGCTGTACAAACCATCGACTAAAGAAATAAGTAAGAGAGCTGCGATATAGAAAATCTACACATGTCTGTCGTCTAAAAGTATGTAATTACAGTGCTGCGGCTAACAAGTATCAAGAGCTACTAATTGTTGTTAATTTAAAACGCATCAAGAAATAATAACGATTAGAATGTCTCGGCTAATGGAAAGGTAATTGTCGTAGCAGGCGAAACTAAAGAAGCGCAGACAGACTTTAGATGAATGGTGAAACGATATAGTTTGATAGTAGTAATCGAGCTGACTGACAATTTGATGGACTGTTGAAAGAGCAAAAGATAGCGCAGAAGCATTAGATAGTTCAAACTGTTCACTTAATCATCAAGACTTTCAGGCTAGTATCTTGTTTGTTGTTATTCGTTTACATTGGGCGACATCGAAAACCCGAAAGAGAGGGTTAAAATGTAATATGAACCAAATGAAATAACATATCAATATTAAGGCCAACTGAATAATGATGGAAGTGTAAAAAATCAAAAGGTGTTGGAATATTGAAAAAATGTCACATTCATTGCCTTCATAGAAAATACTTCAACGAAAAAAACCATGAAAGGCAAAAATAAATTACAGTATATAGTGTACAGAAACAACGACACTTTGTGGTTGATATGAAAGAGCAATTGAAGGAAAATTGGGAGCTCGCCAGTAAAATGCACAGCCCTTTTGGCATAATGGATCCGGACTTCACACTCTGATGTAAGCAGATTTCTCCAAAAGTTATTCTAGTCACTTTGAACAATTATATATTTAGTTGTAAATGTATAGAATGCTTATTAAAAAGTCACTGCTGGTATTCTTTGTCAAAACCGAAAAACCCATCTGTATCCATATGAGGGAACTAAAAGTAAACAAAAAATTTCTAACTATTTAGAAACTAGACGTCTGATCCACTGGTATTTGAACCATATTGGTGGTTCAAGGGCCTGTAAGCCACTGAATCGAACTAGCCCCACTTTTTCATTGGTGTGTAAGTCTTGAAAAAACTCTTTTTGATATGCGCATATCGTGACTAGTTACGCCTTCGATATTCGTATGATTTCTTCTGGGTTAAGTTTAGAGGTTCCTCCAAAGAAGATCGCTACTCCTAATTGCTTGAAGGTCTAACTTTAAAAGTTTAGTGAAGCGATAGGAATGTTAAGATATTTCCCATAGCATCTATTAATAGCTTTTCTTTATTTTAAGACGCGCACAAAATATTCATTATTTTTGCATATTTTAAACTTGATTTTCAGTGTTGTAAACATATTTTTATGACAAATTTATCACAACATGCATGGTTTAATGCAGCTGATTAAAAATAAAAAAATGTTATACCCCATTACGATGCACTCATGTGCACGCCGTTATACCCCCGCCGCCGCTCCTTTACAATTTTACACTTGAGCAATAAAATGTGTGTGCATACATACATACATACATACATGTGTATAATTAAATGTCGATACACGCAATTGATTGCTTGGACAGTCAGGCATGTCCACTCAACTTTACAAGCACATATACACAGATATGCAAAAATTTGCTACTGGCAAAGCCGAAAACAGCAAAACCTAACAAAAAGTTTCGGAGTGGGGTGAAATGTGCATGTGATGTGCAAAAATAAATTGCGCAAGGCGAGGTATGCCTACAGTGACCATATCTTTGAGATCAAAATTCATATAAACTGTTGAATTTCTTTAAAACCTTATAAACTCAAATTTTAACAATATATTTATTTTCAAGCTGCCGAATAAACATAAACTCGTATAATTTATGAACAATTTCACACACTCAGAAACTTATATGGAATACAGTGCAAATACAACACTTAAAATAAAATACAGAAAATGTTCATGTTTCTATTAAAATATAAAGCATACAAAGCAGGTTCCTCAAATGCAGTATTGCTCCGTTTTTTACAGAACCTACAGAAATATACCATATCTGCCACAATATTGAGGCACGGCACTGTAACCAGCACGCCGAGTGCGCGATAAGCGTCGGCTGTTCAGTGTGAGCGTGTTCCGCGAGTTTGACGAGCAGATGCGCGCCACTACTTTCGTACGACATTGAGCAAAATTACGCTGAAATTTTTGTAGAACGTAAAAAAATCTGGCATTGTTATGCTAATTGCTACAAATTTTAATTTCAAAAATTGCTTTGACAAAACGCAGCAACGTAGGGCAATCAGAGAACAGGCAACAACAGCAGCCGAGAGCAGTATAACAACAACAATTTAAATCAAACATAATGATAATGTCAATGGCGTACATCGTGATGAAACAAGCCGCCAGTCAAATTAATTAATTTCAATTTAGTTCAACTAAGATAATCTCTTAATTATGTGCTCTTTTTGTAGAAAGGAAGAGTAGTGGTAAAAATGTATGTGCCTAACCTTTTTCATAAATGCCACGAAATAAATTATGCCTAAAGCACACAAAAAAAGAATTTGTCAGAAGTGGGATTTGAACCCACGCCCTCAGAGAGGACCAGAAAGCTCAGCAGCTCAATTCGAATCGAGCAAGTTGTTACACTTGAGTCTGGCGCCTTAGACCGCTCGGCCATCCTGACATGTTGGCAGACAAGCGGGCAGCGTGTAGCCGTAGACAACGAGATAATATTTAATACGCTTGGTGGTATTTATAAAATTAGAACTGATAAAAAAAATAGAGAGAAATACACACAACAACAACAATAAATGTATGTATTTACATACACACGACATTGGTACGGCTTCGTGTTATTACTTGGAAATGGCCATGAAACAAATTAAATCGTATTAAATAGCGTCACACAAATTGAGGGGGAAGCAATGATTATGCTTGAGGCCAAGATAACGCAATTTTCAGTGACGTCAATTGATAAATAAATAAAAGAAATGCGTTTAAATGTAATTTTGGTTTTTGAGAAAAACATTTTCTGAAATTTAATTTGACATTGATGTGATTTACAGTGAACAAATTACACAATGCTGTTCTGAATATTCCCAGGTTATATGGTTCCCTGTAAGCTGTATTTTCGCTGAAAAGGAATTTCCAAAATATTAATCTCAGAGTGTGGATATGGAAGTTCGAAACAGCTCCTCAAAGCTTCTTTTCCATTTTGATAAAGAGAGCCATTTTGGATATCGACCAGCAATCCCATCGCATCTTGGAGCTCATGCGGACACTTCTAGTGCACGCCAACATATTTGGTAAGTGACGCCCGCTAAAATAAATCCCCCATCAGGACATATTATTGCCCTCGCCTTTTTTCCTCCTTTTTCTCGGTAGTCGATCGGGGACCCCGCTACTCCACTGAACAAGCTCGAACTGCATGTCACAGGAAAGCTAAGAAGCTTTCTGGTCGCAAAGCTAACAATTGCAATTAATGCTGGACCAAGGTAAAATTAATTATTGAAATTAATGGGAATGAGCAAACGAAATCAATTCCGTTTAATCACAACTCCGAAGATTTTTTGTCATGGCAAAGGATGCTCTCGGAGATTTGCCTACTAGTTCGCGAGAGACGGCGCAGCGTGCAAAGAAATAAAGTTTATTTCTTATTAGATGATAAATATATGTGAGTGGGCTTGGCTTGCCGACTGATGCGACTCCACACATCAGGGAGCGTGCATTTATACACTAAGCCACGGCGGCGCCGTTTCAAATTTCAATGCAAATATAGGAGTAAGACAAAATTTACTTTGTTATTTTTGCAACGCAAATTGCGTGCGCTGTATAACAAGCCCTTAAGGTTTTACTCATTCACAAATAAAATCGTAGGGGTTGCAGCGTTAAAAGCGCCCTTCATCAAGTGACAGCATCGAGAAACGTTTCAAATATATCTTAGCTGTTGCCAATTTGTTCGATAATTTGATATGGAAATGCTGGTCTAAACCAAATTCCAATCGCTAAACGTTCCCAGCCGCCGGCAGGCAAGCCAGTGTTGCCAGCTTAGGGTATTTAAACCCACCTTGGGAATTTTTTCCAACATTTAAGGTCAAACTTTTTAATTCGATGACTTGGAGATGTCAATATGTTTCGGGATTATTTGGGGTTTTCTTGGATATTTCCAAAAAATTTTAAATGTTTTGTTGATATGAAATTTTCCTTTTCATTGCTTTAATTCGAAGGTTGATTTATAGGCCAATACATGCCTATATAATTTCGCATATACATATGTATATACCTACAACAGATCATATTAATTGCTGGCAATGGCAGTCCAGCTCAAGATATACTACACCTTTTTCTGTTTGTTTTCAGAAAATTTTAATTCGAGATATATGTACATAACTTCAAAATCAGAATTGAATTTTGGGATTATAAATTATAATTTAAAAGGATTAAATTGACTTAACTTGGTATTTGTTTGAAAAGCAATAATTTAACTTTTTAAAATGTAATTTCAATTTCCGAAAACATAAAATTTTGAAATCGAAAACCGAAATTCAAATTTTGTTCATATTAATTTGGGGAAATAAGAAAAAAGGAACAAAAACGTGGCAGCACTAAGCCGAGCAGGCAATCAAGCCTGTCGCAGCAATTTAAGCACATCTTGCACTCATTTGGGCAACTTTAAAAACGCACAACAACAACAACAAATAAGCAAAAGTAAAAGCAAAAAAGTAAACAAGCACACATTTCAGTAAAATATAAAAAAATACAATTCGAGAACACACGCTCGTCTTTTCTAGATAAACACACAGATACTCACACACACACAGCAAAGCAAAGGTGCTCTCAAAAGCAGAACAAATAAAAATGTTTTTTATGCTGTTTACCTTTTTTGCTTATGGCATATACCAAAAAACCAAAAACAAAGCGAAACATACGAAACCAGTTTTCTTTTACCAAAAACAAAAGCCCCAGTCTAAATGCAACCGAGCCAGAGCAGCTCGAATTTCGCTCAGAAAAACGAGTTTTTCAGTTTCAGCGCGTATAGTTTTTCTCGGTTTTTTTTTTTCAATTCGATTTCTTTGGTTTTTTTGTTTTGATGATTTTTAGAACGCAACCTTAACCGCTAAATATGTTTGCTTGACTGCTGTTATGCTATTTTGTAAGGAGAGGGGGGCTGCTGCTGGCCTGTGCCGCTATTATGCCCTTGTGCGCATGTCTGCATTGGCGAGTATGTGTGCGTGTGTGTCTACCTTAAGCCGATTTACAAAAGTCTTTTGTCAATTTATGGCATTTTGATGACACGTCTTATGCCTTTTTAGTGTAATTTTTTGGTAGGTTCTTTGTTATTGCTGCTGCTTCTTCTTCTTCTTGTTAGCATAATGAATTTATTACCCTTTAAAAGACGCTCTGACACTTTCTTATAATGCAACTCTTCGCTTCAGCAAATCTCTTGACATTTCGTAGGGTGACTCTGGCTATCGTTGCACGTTCTTTGAATGCCATTATTTGATTTTTTGTTGTACCTCTTTCAAAGCAGACATGTCAAAATTACCGGCAACAAAATGCTTGGCTTGATACCCTCTAAAAACATTACCTTGTTGCTGTTGATTCAGGGAAAAGATTGAGTTATCTTGTCGCAGATAATGTAGGCATTTTGTAGCTACAAATATTTTTAATGTTAGTCAAATTAGCATAATTTCAGTAGCTGGCTTGAGAAAATTTACAGCTAATTTTTAAAATTATAGTTCTTGAGGTGAGTGAGTAACCAAAGCTGTGGCTGCCTAGCCCTAAAATAAATAAATAACTGGCACAACCGCCCGCGAACGAGGCTTAGGCCTAGCTTTCTCGCATTAACTTGTGTGTGCTTGTTATATTTTTGCACAAGTTAACTGGACCTACTTTACCGAATCCGAACGGGTTTGAGAAGCTTTTCATGGCAAAGATTATTCTCGGAGAATTCTCGGCCAATTCACCGCGAAAAGTGGCGCCGCGCAAAGAAACAATTTGAAAACAAATTTTCTTTTTTATTAGATGTTGCCCGGACCGGGAGCTGAACCCAGGTCCTCCGCATCAGCGACCTAGCACTTAGCCCACTGAGCCACCACGGCGCCTAGCCCTGTCCAAATATAATTATAGGCAACGAAATTGCATTTAGTTGTTGTGGCGGGTTGTGTTTGTAGGTATCTTATCTCAGCATTTGAACTGATCGATTAATGTTGTTTAAATTACTTACTCGAAATTAACACTGGTATCACTATTGATATCTCCGTTTTTAGATAGCTGAACACCGCAATACCAGTTTCGTAGATATGCTGCTGATTTCATGATTCCCCAAAATTTTTTTTTTTATTTTGCAAAATGTAAAAAAATATGCTCATAATAGAAACCTAACTAACCATTATGCCCATTAAACTGCCAGCGAAATTTCAACAAAGAGTTTTGCTCAGCGGTATTACAAAAATCCAATTTAACGCGTATGTTTCAAACTGATTTCCAACAGATTTGAGCAACTCACTTTGATGCCAACAAAAAAACAGCAACACACCATGGGGGGTGCCCGTAGAGCGATTGAAGCACGCCAAGCAATTGTGTAAAAAGCAGCTACCCCCCAAAAAAAACTGCAGCAGTTGGCAAAAAAAGTAAAACCAATCAACAAATGAAATGAAAAGGATGAGCAAAAAGTAAGAAGACCATAAATGCTACGAGAACGTTTGTAGTCAATAAAAACGGAAATACATGGCGTAGAAGTGAAAAAAAAGAAAATGCCTGAGTAAGCAACTGCACATGAGCCTCGGCAAGTTGTAGTGTGGAAATTGCGATTTTCGGGGGATTCGAGAGCGCACTTTCTCGTAGCACCTTTTGCAAGTGCCGGCCTCAAAAATGCCACCACACACACTCGGACACTCAGAATAGTCGGAATGCTCGCACATGAGTCATTGATCTCAGCGACGCATGAAATTGCAAGCGGCCTTTCGTATCTCCCCTACTCTTACTACTGCCTCCCTCCTCTCCCTCTAATAGCGACACACTGTCTATGTGGGCAACACAGTGTAAAAGGTAAAGAATTTTGCTGGTGTTTTCCGCAATTTTTTTGCAGTGCTGCCAATTTAAATGCAAAATACCACAGCAAACTTCCGCAATCAGTCGTCTTTATGTCTCTGTCTATCATTATTTTGTCTATAGGAAAGCACAACAGTCGAGCTTTCATTTTTTGTCCATTACTTGGAGGCAATGTTCAATGGAGTATTTCAAGTTTTCGGAAAAGGCAAAATAAATTATTGAACCGACACATACCAACTAACCAGAAAAAGAAGCTTCGTTTCTTTGATTTCTCGCAAGTAAGTTGGCAGCTTTCGGTGAGTACACTTTGCCATGATTTAAAAGCACGACTTTAGAATAAATGTCTAGGGCCCATTTATTTGTGCTTAAAATAGAACGAGCACACTCAAGTTAATGCATTGTGTTGTGTCAATTTATAATTTACAATATTAAGTGGCACACCATTTCAAGAGTTTCGGCTAGAATATTCGCGCAAAAGTTCCATATTAAAAATTGGTCAAACAATTGCTAAAATAATGCATATATAGTTTTAAATGCGCATATGTATTTTGTATGCAGTTGCCATATCATAAGTAATTTCTGATACATTCAAGTATTTTGGAAATTTTTTCATTCAAAAGTTTTAAAAGACACACCATTTTTTTGGATTAGTTTCTAGAATTAGGAAAATAATAAAAAGCGCTTAACAATCAATTTCATACTTTTCTCGTTGAAAAATCTCTTTTTTTTTATTTAAGGCATATTTCAGCGAAAAGTTGCCCAGGTTGAAGCCCTTCCAATCGCGTGTAAGGACTTAACGGCAGCATTTATTGTTGAGGCTTATTTAATTAATTTCGACGGTGTATCAACTCGCCAGGAAAAACGAATTTTTAGTGCAATAAATTTCCATATTGTCTGCACGAATTGCGAATGAGCAACAGTAGCAGCAACAACAAAAATGCAATATTGCACCTTTGCTGAAAAAACAACAATGCACAGCTCCAAAAAAACGATGCATAAAATTCATGAAAAAGTACACGGCGACGATATGCACATGTTGCACCAATCTGCACTCACTAAAAAATTCAGACAATGTAAAAAAAATTACGCTTTCATTTGCAACACTTTTTTTGTTTTTGTTGCAGCTGCGAGAAATTGCTGTAATCGAAAAATCACGCAATTTCATTCTATTCCACATATTGCTTTTTTTATGTAAGCGTATATGTAAGCACTAATATAAAAGTGCCACCAAAGCAAGGATGTCAAATACACATACAACTGCCCCCCACCCCTTCCCCCACTCATCTTGCAATATTACAACTTTTTTAAAATGAAGCAAAATGCAGCCAGCGGCGAACGGGCAACAGTACACCAGCAGCAGCATCAGCCTCACCTACAACTACAACCAGCAGCAGCAATGACACTAGCGCATTCACCACAATGCATCCGCACAAAGCAGCAAACGAGATGAAGTGTTAATGTTGCAAGTGTTCCGGCTCTTCTTCTGCTTGCCCTGGTTTTTGTTCTTGTTGTTGTCGTTACTGTCCTGCACCAAAAGGGTGTCATTTGCTATGATCGTGCGTCCGCACGGCAAGCCATGGAGTAGCTGCCGGTAGGCGAGGGTGGAAATGCACTGTGGCCTTCAATGTTGCCGCCGCCTGGAAGGCAATTAAACGTGATTTATTACCATGTTTTCCACTTGCAACGCCGGGTTATGCCACTAAAACATTTATGACTTTAAGCTGAGCCCTTTAAAGCGCGTAAAATTGAGACCTTAAGATTATCTGTGATTAAGAATATTGCAAGTTCAAAAAGAGAAATTAAATCAGAATTTTGTTATCCTTTTTATGAAAGTTATAAACTTTCGCAATTGAACTGGACGGGGTGAGCAGTATGGTATTCAACTACTTCCCCTCATACAAAATCCGGTTGTCGTAGGCCTTAATTCTAGAAAATAAATGTTACTAGCTACTTAAAAAAATTTGTATTTTGTTATCTGCAGATTTTTATTTTTTTTAATTGGGGCTTTAGATACGCTTGGTTTCGCATTGAAGATATCTTAAACAAAAATCATGATTTTTTCGGCTAGTCGGCTTTGTGTGTCGACTTAAAAGTAGAAGATAAAAATTGAGAGCCAACTTTACCAAGAAGGATTAAGAGTTACATACCTTCAGCGCTGCTGAAAATTGTCTTTTTAAGAATATATTTTACAGAAAATACTGTACAAAATAAGCTCATAAAATAATTAAACCTTTACAGCTCCTCACAAGAGGCCATATGGCTGCGGTGCCTAGGAGACTGGATCTCCATGCCAAATAAAATCTTAAAACCCTATTAGGTTTGGTCATTTAAGCGTAAGAAAAAAATTATGTAAAATTTATTCGTGAAATGAGATTCGTAACGCCACTGTTAGAAAAACGCCGCATCAATATCTGCAAAATTTCTTTAGTGTAAGTTGATGGATTTCAAATGCTCAAAAAGATTGCTCTACATAAAGACTTTCATTAAACTGTTAAGTTGGATTTGCTAATATCAAAATATAAAGACCATGTTATGACATTTTAACAAAATTTTTTTAAATGTTCAATTAAAACTTGAATATTTTATGGTTCATAAAAGATGTATGAAATGAAATATAAGAAATGGCTTGACCGATTATAGGGAATGTATTTAAAAAAACAATCTAAGACCGTATAGAAAAAACTAAAAGCTTGTCGATTGTGTCCCCTTGTATTTCATTCCATAAATCAAATTCATAATTTATTGATGCAATTTTCCATTAGATCAATTTTACATCAAGAAGCAACTTTCTGAAAAATTCAACAAAATTATATTCTTACATAAACTTACATAAACTACTAAATTAAATTATTTCTAAAGCATAATTTTAGTTTTTCTTCCAAAGTTACACAAGTGCAAGTAAGTTACTTTCGGTAAAAATAACCTATATTCGAATAACTCAAATAATTCATTTTGTTTAAATAACCGTTTCATATAATAAAATGCCTCGTCGGTTAACCGATTTGTCTGAAGCGGCTTCGAATGGCCTACCACAGAACTAAGTTGATTCAAAGCTCCGTGGAATTGTTATAAACTTCCGCAATTGCTTTGCATTCTTCAGCGATTTTGTTTGGCGTTTGCCTTGCGTAAGTTCAGTCTGATCCATCCATCAACTGCTCCGCTTTGGGCGCTTACTTATTTAACGGCCTTTTTGGCTTCTTGTATAGCACTTTTGGCCCGCAGATGTACGGCTTCCAAGTCGAAGTGCGTCTCAGCTGTCAGTTGCTTAGTAGCATTAATTTTGCCTCTCTCCCCATGCATTCTCTTACCCCACCTCCTAACTGACTAAATATACTCCTGAGGCCTACTTGCCACATTTGTACATTTGTGGCATACTTTTTCAAATTTGGCCATTGTGCTTGCAAATTACACTGCATTCAATTTGTGCACAGAAGTCATGGTGGGTTTAAAGAAGAATCATTCCTTATTTGCAATTCGTTTGCTCGGCTTCTTCCATTACTGCTGTGTAAACTGACAATTTTGACAGATGTAAGATATTGTTATTGATTTTCTAATTTGACATTTATGACAGTATTAAAGAAAAGCTTAAGACAGTTGAGGCGTCTTGATAAGCTGGCATTTGAGATATTGAATTTCGAACAGATCATCATTTGAGAAATATGGCTTAATATAATAAATTGATACGATAGTTCAATTGTTAGGTTCTGCCTGCTATGCTGAGGCACAAATTACGTCAGTTTACAAGCAAGCCTCAAGTTACGTCGAGCAACTGGTTCATACAATAAGGAGCGATCAAAAATAGAAGCAGTCGTCGTAGACTCTACGACGTAAAGAAATGAAATTTGGTACATCCCATTTATTTAGAAATACACATGCGTATACATATAATACGTACAATTTTAACGAAATTTAACAATAAACACGCCCACATTCCAGTTGACGGATTCTAAAGATGTGTATAGACAACAAACTAAAATTAGCATAACTCTGAACCTTGATGTGGTTCCATACTTATTTCAATAAGAGTGACAAATCTGTCATAAAATGCTACTATTGGCTTTATAACACCTTCCGAGAATATCGTATATACATATGTATTACTAAAATAGAGCAAAAACTAAATTACCCGTATCTGACCGTTTCTCTAGGTCAAGTCGCTTTTTAAAAGAAAATTTTAATTGCATAAATAGTAGTTTGAGTACCTCGTTAATTTTATTTAAAAAAATTTTCAAAAATGTGTATATTCGAGGGCGGAATTGTCTGCTGGATCCACATATGTAAAAAATTATTTGATAGAAATATATCATTGTTATGAATGAAATCCAATTAATAAAATATTCTGTTAACATGTTAACCTTTTTTACATTTGCAATGGTCTACGAAATTTAATAAAACATTTAGATAAGATAGCATGAAAAAAATATGATTGTAAAAGCACTATATACGAAAATAAATTTAAAACTGTTTTTGATTTCTCTTAGTTAATGTATTATAAACCCCTCCTCACACTTGGGAATTCCAAGTTTTGACCTTGCAATTTGGCGTTTTTGGCCAGTCTTGTTGCTTGATTAGATGGCGAGATGATGCTTATTAATTCCGGAACTGTGCGGTTTTCTCTCGATTCTTATGAAACCTAACACCTTTTACAAACAAAATTTTCTCAAAACAAAATACATATTTAACTTTTTGAACGTTTTTAGAGCTCTTAGTATTCAATAACTTCTTCACCGGGGTAGCATGTATTAAAAAATCAATTAATCCAGAACCCCATTGAGAAGGAATTCATAACTTTGACCCACTGACAATTAGATTTAAAATACTGTTGTTATGTCTCGGGAACACTCTTTGTCTGCTCTTATGGTACCGCCTGTACTATCCCCCTTGCCAATGCTTATGCAGTTTACGAGAAGGAAACCATCAATTATCTTCAGCAGCAACTCGTTACCCCCACACAGCGCAGTTGTCCATTGAAGTAATTTCTATGCTCAGCATTGTAAAGCAGTTTTAGAGTTTTCCGAGCGCCTCACTCTGTCCCGGCTGATAGGTAATGTAAGACAACAACAACAAGAGACTTGCAAGCACAGTGGACTAGTATAGTGACGTGCAAAAAAAAACAATTTTACTTTAAACTGTGAAGAAAAGTTTTATGTCCATCCCCCGATAGATGATCTCACTCCCCCATCGGAACAATTCCCGTTTGTCAACGCGCTTAGCTAGCGCAACGGCAAATGTTCATCCGTCACTCAGCTGTCTGTCAGCTGGCGCTTGCCATTGTTGCTGTTGTAGCGGTGCACAGTATAACTATGCAGCGCCTGATGAAATGATTGATTTTCGCTGTTGGGCCATTATGTGCAATCTGTTCGCTGGCGTTATCACACAATCTCACTCCGAAAAGTGTAAATCAAGTGTTGTGAAAGGTTTAGCCAGTAATAAGCTGAGGAATGACGAACGAATTTTGGCAGCGCTGAATTGCAGCAGCGCTTTTAAGGCAAATGTTATCGTGGTAATGCTCGCGGACTGATAAGAAAAATTGCCAGCACTGGCGACACATTGTCTTTGAAAGAAAACCTCAAATACACATGTCTGAATGAATACATGTGTATGAAAGCGTTCTTCCGGTTATTTGTTTGTAAACAAAATTTTGCACAACTGACAAAGGTGTTGTTGTACTTTGCGATATTTTTACGAAATATTTTTATTAAAACGTTCTAGGCTCGGTTAAACTGGTAGGCCCAACAGGCAAAGCACATAGAACCTGCTGGATTCTTAGCGATACCAGATGGTGATCCGCTTATGAGTCTGAGAAGTAATGAACTTACAGAACACGAGACTTCATAGTGAACTTTGAGCTTTGAGTCCTAGCCATGCGGCTCTCAAATAGGTTAGGGAAAATCGAGAGATGACGGTACAGAGGTACTACAACTTGGGTGTTCCAAGGCGTCGCAATGAATATTTGTAAAGCATTAATTTATAATTATGTATACATCTTCCTCGCTATGTGATATGTGAATTTACCCTAAAATAAGTACCACCTTCAAGCCACACGATAAAGATGGGTCTATCCGACACGGATATAAGCCGACTATGCGAGACAGGAACTGAAATGTCCGAGCACATCTTATGCGATTGTCTCGCCATCAGTAGGGCCAGAAACATCCATCTATAAGGCTACTCACTCGGCTACTCAACGCTTCTGCTTGAATTGCTCTAAGCAAAGTTATTTCTGAAATATATGTATGTGTTGTTACTCTGTCAGCGCCTCTGACCGTGATACTGCTGTACGTATAAACTTGGCTCAATACCACATTTAAGTAAATACCAAAAATTGATTTCGAAAATGCATGATGGGTGATTGAATTGCTGCAGCGCTCTCATATTGGTTTCAGCTTTCACCGGCAGTCAGGCTGGCAGGCAAATAGGCGCAATTGGAAGAAAGAAGCAACAACCATGCAGACGCGTGTTTTTGAATTTCAGTCAATTTTTACAATTTTGTGCGAGATGTCAGATCTCAAGTAGCTGCGCCGGTGGGTAGAGCTGAGACAAGTTGCGTGTAGAGCTGCAACAAATCGTACAATACGTCGGGAATGGCACTCACCTTCAATGCAAACGACGTGATCACGTATTTGCTGCGCGATCTGCGCATCCGGCATGGGCAACAAGTCGATTAAATCGTAAATTGCATATATCGATGGATGCACACTCTCAAAGCGTTGTATTTCCTGGCGTATCGCCAGCGAATTGCTTATCAGCGGCTGTGGCATACTGGCTGCTCCCACTGACGCTGCTGCCACAGCCGCCGTCGCGGGTGGAGCGTGTTGCGCGTGATGATGTGGGGCAGACGGCGGTGCCGCATGTGCAACATGATGCAGTGACACTGGATGATGCGGCGGCGGCAGGTGCGATACCAGATGCCTCGTCAATGCAGGCGGTGTGGAATTCTGATAATTATTCATGTTGCGGGCGACGCGCGATTGATAAGCCAGCGTTGCGTTGCGCTTTTAAAATTTCCGTAAAATTAATATGAGAGATTTCACTTGGCAGAGCACTTGTTGAATTTCACAAAATGCACAGTAACATTTTTTACTTTTTCACATTTATACTTCTTTTCCTCTTAATAAAACAGCACGAAAACCAATCTGCCACACATTAAAATATTTGGTCGCTGCAAGCTTTTCCAACAATCTTTCTCAAATAAACGCGCATCTCTCTTCTAATTAAAGACACGTTACAATTTATTTTCCGCACTTTTGCACAAACGCGTCCCACTGTGCGTCACTTCTGCGGCAGCGGAAACATGCCACAGCCACAGCAAAAGGGGAAAACACGAAAATCTTCAGCGAATTGCACAATTCAACGCACCAAAAGCCACGACTATGAAATAAACAAATATATATAAAATTAATTGCAGTGAATTACACACTTTAGCGCAATTTTCTTGCTAAATAATAATGCCAGGAAGAAGCAACACGAAAACGCCAAAAAAAACACAAAACAAACAGCTAGTTGTGTTGTTCTTGCAATGCAAGATGCGTAAAACGGCAAAAAGTAAACGAGCAGACAAAACGCACAGAATTCCAATGAACCAAACAATCCGACCACAAATTTCGAACTAAAATTGCTGGCATTTTATAAGAAGCGCTGGCCTGCTGTCAAAAACGAAACAGCTGATTGTGGTGCTGCAACTGTGGTAACACAGTGGAACTCAAACTGTATTGCCTAAGCTCTTTTTATTTATTCGCTACTTTCGGCAAGGGTCGATCTCGGCTGCTTCTTCGGATATGAGACAAAAGTCCTTTATTTTTGTTGAATTCCTAACTCTGCCCGCGACGCTCCAGCCGTGTAATTTTTGATTTCTGCCCCATATTGCAGACTGGCGATATTAAAATTTAAAGTTTTATGGTGGACTCAATTTTTACCAAGCAGCGTAGACCGGTTGTTTCTTTCTCGTAAAAAAATTATGTGCCATTTCCACGGGAAAATTCACTATATCGATTTTAGATTTTAAGTCGATGCTTTTCATTTTTCACCTGGCGTTTATTTTTGATGAATTTCTACTTTCTATTTTGTTTTTTTTTCGAACAAATTTCCAGTAAATTGTGCAAGTACCCGAAATAAAACAGTTTTTGTCGATAATAATATTATCGGTACTTTCGAATTTGTTCGATCGTAACATACATAGCAATTGTTAGTTTTCAATAAATCTTTTTTATATATTATATCAAAGCATCGATGATATTTGACATTTGGGTGCTATATCGCTCATCCCTAAGGCGCGTAGTGAAAGAAAGAAAGTGATGAACAAGAAAATAGCTAAAACGAAAGTAAACATTACAGGGAGCAAAGTTAAATAACAAAAACAACATTACATTGAAATTTGAATCACGTTCGAAAGCAAAATTTATATAAACCCCGAAAAAAATTTCAAGATTTTCTCGTAAAGGTAATTTTGTTAATGTTCATTTGTTCATGCCGTTGTGTTTTAGAGAACAATCCCTCCCGAAAGTCGACTTTGAACGAACTCCTAAACTTTTCTTTGGAGGGCAATAAATTTCAATACCAGTGCTCTCGCATATTTTCGCTCGCGCACTGACAAACAAAGTAAAACAGGTGCTTTTGTGTTTTTATCTATAAGTACTACAGGGGGGCTGCTGGAGCATAAAGACTAGCGGTGAGAGCAAACAAGTTTTGATGTTTGTGCCGCTTACCATAGCAGTTTGTGCAGCAACACCCAAACGGAATTGAACGTAGCTGAGGTGGAGCAACTAGTTTGAACTTATGTCTACGTGGACTTCTTTTCTTTTTGATTTTTGGCCACTTACACAATCGAACAGCATTTCTACAAATATTTCTTCCGTTTCCTCATCTTACGCTTATCCTCTTGGCATTTCGACCTTTGGTGTCTGCGCCTTTATTGCCACACCTACTCTAGCGTTTTGTACGTGTGAGTGCCGAGATAATCCGCGCCCACTTTGCTTTGTGATTATGTACAAGAATCAAAGGTGAATTACACGCTTTCCAGCACAACTACACATTTTGCCAATCTTTTTCTTAAATTATAATTAATTTTATTTTTTACGTCCTGCAGGTCTACTGTAACGTACAGGGAAAGGCCTAAATCTTTGAGTGCAGAGTTCAACAGCAGCAGAAGTGATAGGAACAACAACAAACACGAGATGCAATTGCTCACGCACAGAGTCGTTTTCAATTTGGTAAGCATTTTGGAGAAACTGTTGAAAATAAATATGAAATCTCTTTTCTCCGATAGACGAAGAATGCTTTAAAGGCTCCAATGCTAAATGCTGCCGTCATTGGCACACATTTAGCCCAAAAGCATAATCCGGTCTACGCGCAAAAGTACTCATCACAAAAACAGAAGCTGCTGCGGTTCCCTGCCTTCCCCTTGAAGGAGACACTGGATAAATTTCTGAAGACCACGCAGCCTTTGCTGACCGATTCGGAATACAAGCTCACTCAAGAAATGACAGAAGACTTTCTTCGAGGGGAGGGCGATACGTTGCAAAGCCTGCTTGAGACTGTCGCCGATGAAGAGGAGAACTGGCTAGCACCACGTTGGCTACAGGCCGCTTACTTGCGCTACCGTGATCCCGTCACTGTGTGGTCCAGTCCAGCCATGACTTTCCCCATGCAGAAATTCAAGGACATAAATGACTATCGTCTTTATACTGGCAAGGTCATTTATTGCCTCATTAGGTACAAACAACTCATAGATATGGACAAAATTCAAGTGGTCAAAATGGGCAAGAACGAGCTGGATAATTCACAGTTTAAAAAGGTATTCGGCACGTGCCGCATACCCATACATGGCGAGGACAAACTGCAGTATAATTCCCAATCCGAACACGTCGTGGTCGTACACAAGAATAATGTAAATGCAACCACATCCACTACGTATCTGCGCCGCTTTTTAATTGTTTACTTAATAGTTCTTTAAGTTGAACGTGTACGACTGTAACTGCAAGCCGCTCCACCCCGAGGTGCTGGCGGAGGAAATTAAGAAAATTATGGAGAATGTGAGGGGCAAGGCTGTACCCTTTGGCATACTTAGCTCGACTGACCGCGACAATTGGGCCGCCGCCTACCAGCAACTGCAGAAACCCAAACAGAATCGCGAAAGCTTGAATGAAATCGAAAGTGCGCTGTTCACCGTGTCGCTGGACGAGTGTGTGCCGGCGGAGAATGGTAAAGAGTTTATAGTGCTCAGCGAGCAGCTTATACACGGAGGAGGCATAAGCTACAACGGCGGCAACCGTTGGATGGACAAAACAATACAGGTGCCTTATGATATTACATGACTCTGAAGCCAATTTACTATTTTATTATATTTTGTTATATTATCTGTGTCTCAGGTCGTTGTCAATCCAAATGGTATGAGCGGTTTCACCTACGAACATTCTCCCGCTGAAGGACAGCCCATTGCCAATATGACTGACTATATCACCAAGAATTTGTATGCCGTGCTTGCAAAACATACCGCTTTGTTCTTGTAAAATAATAGACTTTCTTCTCAATATATCAATATATGCAGAAACGATGAGAAGTTCTATGAGGATGCGGGACGTGATGGTTATGAGTGCCCGAAAGAGTTAAAATTGTTTAGTACATCTTGTGTGGATGAGTACCTTGAGAAGGCAAAAATAAGTGTGGATCGCTTGGCGAAAAATCTGCACATAAACGTGCTGCACTACCAAGGCTACGGCAAGGAATTCCTTAAGAAGCAGAAACTCAGCCCGGACAGTGTCGTACAAATGGCGCTACAATACGCTTTCTACAAGTATTTAACATGACAGGAATTTCGTTGTGACTATTCTAAATGCATTTCCCTATTTATACTTCTCTTATACATTTAGGTTGCACAAAGAACCCGCAGCTCAATACGAATCGGCACATTTGCGCATCTATGCTGGCGGTCGCACAGAGACTATACGCTCCTGTTCCAACGAGTCGGTGGCATTTGCCCGAGCTATGTGTGAGAGTAGTCCCAGCGACGAGGAGCGCATCAATCTGCTGCGCAAAGCAGTTGAAACCCATCGCGCTTACACGTTAATGGCGCTGCAGGGACGTGGGGTTGATCGTCATCTACTGGGCCTAAAGCTGATGGCATTAGAAAATTGCATGCCCGTGCCTAAATTCTATTCAAGCCCTGGCTTTGTGAAGAGCTGCAAATTCCGCGTGACAACTTCACAAGTGGCCACACCTAATCTCGCCTTCATGGCATACGGACCAACAGAAGCCAACGGCTACGCCTGCTGTTACAATCCGCGCGAATGTGACATTATACTGGCGCTTTCTTCTTATCAAGACTGTAGCGAGACATGCACAGACCGCTTTGCCAAGGCACTGTCCGAAGCTTTTGACTCCATACTTGACTTGCTCAGTCGCGTTGGCGAAAAACCAGCCGCCAAGTTGTAAACGTGTGGTGACTGCCTGGAAGCGTAGCTGCCACAGGTGCCTTAAAGTATGCTAGTACATACTACTTGATATTTTTGTATGCCTACGAAGCACTTTTTCCTTATACACAATTATTAAATATTTTATAAACACAATGTTGTTCTATTTTTGTTAGTATGCGGCGCTCGGGCGCAATCACGAAATTCATTTATTTACAGCGAAAATGTATTTGCAATTTGTGTTTTTTAAAGTGACCCAAATGGTAATGGTCCATAATCGAATGGTAATGCTTTAATCCTTTTTGCAGTGATAACAGCTGCAGGACACAGCCGACTTGAAGGTGAAGTTGCGCATGCCGCCCATGCACAGCACGCGTTTTTGTATCTGCCGAAGTAAAAAAAATAAACACTTGTATCAAGCAGCTTCTAATATTTATCATGTCAAAACTCACCTCCTCTGATTCCATCATGTTGCAGCACTGACCCACAGAAACAACCGGCTTGGGCGGCTTGAAAATGCCACCGCCTAGGCCCCAGGACGGCATTGATGGCACTGCATACGACTCGCAGAAGCCGCGGCAGGCGTTTGTCGTTATCCGAAACTCTACGCAATCGGGTATAGAGATCTTGCGCGTGTTGCCCACTTTGTGGCAGCCGGGCTTAAGCCACGCCTCCTTGGCCCAGGCGGCCAATATGCACAGCAATAGCAGCGAGAGCAGACGCAACAGCTGCATTTCCTTCCAAACGTGATGCAACAGCGAAAACTCGAAATCGAATTCAAACGGGCACGCTTCACGGCCGCCCAACTGCAACTAGTGGCTGTTCTACTCGTTCACATGCTTTTTATGTCATTCCAAAGGGATGTTATAAGCGTCAGGATATTTCAGATTCTGCGCACAAGCGTAATCCACTGTCCTGTCTTTTTCTAATAGCAGCGCACATGAAGTGCAGACTTAAAATAATCCCAATAACGTTAGCGCTAATGGCTGGAAAGCATTTAACATTTTCCAATTTGAATTTAAATAATTTGCGTATCTTTAAGAATTTCTTTGGTGCCAGAAATAGATCCACAATTATAGAATCCGTCAAGCAACTGATGATAAATTTTTTTTTAGTTTTAAAATGTCGTTAATGGGGCTTCAGAAACGATTATGACTGTTGAACAATGAATGGAATCGTCAAACGCGATTCTTCCTAATTTACAAACCCATAATTTTCTTTCTTGAAAGTCATTTTCATTGGCATAGGGGGAAAATGAAGGGAGACTTTTAGAGACTTTCTCCTACTGAACCATTTTTTACCGGAGGTTTTACGGTGCGATGGATGAAATGTGTACCTCTTGCGAGCCAAATACGTTTTAGACGAATCAAGGCCCAGAAAGTTAGTTCCGTAAGCGGAAAATCCTCATAACTTCCATAATATATCCACCAGAGCATCCATTCGGTCACTTCACTGCTGGTAAGAATGCCTTTAAATTTTCAAAATATTGGTGTGGTCTGCTCGCCATGAAGGCGATAAAGGAAATACATACATATATTGATGATTTCTGTTGTATACCTATCAGAGTATCAATATTTTACATGGATATGTAGCTCTATTACGAATATCTATGTAGGCGGTACATTTAATGCACCAACAATTTCACATCTTTCAATGGATTATCACTCGGTTACTTGGTGTAGGGTACTATGTTTTTTAAGGTCTATTGTGAGAGGGAGTGTTCCATTTCATTTTATAATGGAAAGCAAACTCAACTATCATCATTCGATCCCTTGTATGAACGATCGTTTTATTTGCTTTGGGAACATACACACCCACATCCTCCTTCCAGCACTTCGTTTCTACTGCACAAACTTACTCGATGCATATCAAGTGTTTGTTCAGTTTTGCGTTTGAATTTGATACTAATAAACGAAAACTTGATTAGAATTTTTGTCGTCAGCATTTTCCTTTCTTTCGGAAAATTTACAATTATTTATTTTTTTATAATCAATATCGGGCATCGAGTCGAATTAGCATTTCGCTTTTTGCGAGTCGGTCAAGCTTTGATTATAGTTTGAATTGCCTTCCAAAGTCGTCTGTATAATTCTGCTTCTTTTTATTACGCTGAAATTAAATTTTCCTAAGCAAAAATCGCAAAAAAATTCACATTTCTAAAATGGCCAATCTAATTAATCGTGCTCGCCATAATCTAATGTTGCCCGATCACAATCGCAACAATCACCATTACAACAACAACGACCAACTAATGCAGCAACAGCACAATATGCAGCATGACGAAGGCGTGTTCATACCGGATCTCGATATTGACTTGGACGAGGACGATGCGAACGACCCAATAAATGGGCCCACCCGCAAGGCGCTCAGCACGAGCATGAGTGATCAAGCGCTGAATACGCTGAACGAGCTGCGTCGCAATAATTTGCTCTGCGATGCTGTGATATCCGTGGCGGATGTATCGTTCAATGTGCATCGGGCCATCATGAGCGCATGCAGTTCGTACTTTAGGTGAGTAGCGCGAGAGATATTTTATTAATCTAAAGAAAAATTAACCGAACTCAAGCATAGTCAACTACTAAAAATGCCTAAATTTTAAATGACAAAATTGCTTTCTACCTAATTGAAGTCTTTTCGTCGATTGTAGCATCTCTTGCATTTAAAAAAAAGGATAAGGACGTAAAGTATCTTAAAATAACGAAATATCTGTGGGCATCATGTAGACTACTCTAGTTTGTTGTTAGTTTAAACTTTTGTACTTTCAGAAAAAACAAAATTTTTTCCCACAAAAATTGCTATTCTCTTATCTTTAATTGATATAACCTTCAGAATTCCACCCAAATTTTCTCTTTCGCCTCCACAGAGCTCAATTTACCGGCTTCAATTCGTCCGCAACGCCCAGTAAACCCGACGAAAATCGTCAAGTGCATATACCCGGCATGAGTGCCCCTATCATGGAGCAGCTAATCCAATATGCATACCTGCGTAAATGCATCATCAATACGGAGAATGTGCATGAGCTATTAGTATCGGCCGATTATGTGGGTATGATTGGCTTGGTGACAATGTGTAAGCAGAATTTGGCTGCCATGTTAACGCCGGAGAATTGCGTCAGTATAATGGGATTTGCCAGGTAAGTTCCACTTGACACAGTTTTGCACAAACACACTAACCGTGGCAAAGCAGCACATAACAGCGTCTTGTCCATGTGTAGGTTTCCACCGAGTATCAGCCTATATAGTAAAATTCTCATTCACATATTCCCATATGATACTCATTGCAAATTTGATTATTGCAGGTGGAGACCACTTTTCCCTACTATGTATGATATGTACTGTATCTCATGGAAAGTTACATACCTTACATTTAAGAGATAGCTTTACGAAATTTTTGCATAGCTGTAAACATGTAGGCACATGTAATGTAAAATGCTTGACTATTAAATTTTTGCACAGATATCTACATCCAACCCGAAGATCTGAAGATAAAAGGTTCCTTTCTAGAAGTTTGTATTGTATGAAGAATAAAATCCTCGAACTTTCAGTTTAAACCTCATCGATATTAAATATCTGTTTTTCAAAGACATAAATTGAGCGTATGTCGAAAAAGTCCCTTGTCCCTTTTCAAGGCAAAAATTAAAAGTTCTAAGCCATTTATAAATATACAAAAATATTTCTACAAATAATTTATATACATATGCCCCTCGTACGCGAAAAGGCTGAAGTCCATTTTGAATGCTTAAAAAGTGTTTAAGTTTAGGACAAAAATTCAATTATTGATGCCTTTTTGGAAGTTATAAAATAAAAGTAAACAAAATTAGTACAATTCTTTTGGTATTCTATAATTGGTGAAGAACGACTGCGCCGAAAAACTGTAGAGAATCGTTAAGGTGGTTGTAATGTGCTGTGACGCTGTGGAATACACCTACGCGACTTGCCTTTTAATTACTGCAGCCCGTAATCCTTTGATGCCTTTTTATTCGTCTCGTTTTAGATTCCGCTTCCTCGATGATTTATACGCCAAGGCGCGCAACTACCTGCTGCGCTTCTTCACTGAGGTTTCGGTAAAAAACAAGGATATACTAGAAATCGGCTTAAAAGATTTCTACGACATCATAAGCGACGATGAGCTAAACACACGCGAAGAGGACTATGTGTGGAAGTTGTGCATCAAGTGGATTGATTTTGATCCGGAGAATCGCAAACAATATGTGGCGCAGTTGATGCAGGGCGTACGTCTGGGTTTGATGACACCAAAGGTGGGTTGGCTGCAACAAGCCAATTAGTGCTAAAGTTTAAGCTACTTCCTCTGTGCATGACCTACTTCCATCGTCTCTCTTCCTCTCTATTTTTGTATGCCGGGTCTTCCGCAGTGCTTCATGGAGGAGGTCAAGGAGCATCCCTATGTGCTGCAGTGCGAAGATGCCAAGCCGCTGATTGTGGACACCTTTAAATTCATGTATGATTTGGACATAATGAACCCCTCTTCGGGCGAGGTACTTGCATTTGCGACACCTTCACTTTGTCTGCCACTTTTGGTGCGCCTTACAGCTCGAACTCATATGTGCCATTTCGTATGTCATTTCACCCCGCAAAGCTCACCACACCACCACTGGCCATGCCGCGGCTGCCACACGAGGTCATCTTCGCCATTGGCGGCTGGAGCGGTGGGACCTCGAAGGGCTGCATCGAAACATACGACACGCGCGCCGACCGCTGGGTGAACATACCCGCCGAGGATCCGGCCGGACCGCGCGCCTACCACGGTACCGCAGTCATCGGCTACAAGATCTACTCGATTGGCGGCTACGATGGGATGGAGTACTTCAACACTTGCCGCGCCTTCGATGCCGTACGCAAGACTTGGAAGGAGGTAAATAGCGTCGCACGAAGCAGCATGAAAAGGGAACATTTGTATGTTAATTTGCGTTGATTTCTCATCTGGCATCGGTCTACAGATTTCGCCCATGCACTGTCGCCGCTGCTACGTCAGCGTGGCGGAACTTAATGGTTTCATTTACGCGATTGGCGGCTACGACGGCCACAACCGCCTCAACACCGTGGAACGCTATAATCCCAAAACAAATCAGTGGTCCGTGATAACGCCCATGAATATGCAACGCTCTGACGCAAGCGCCTGCACGCTCAAGGGGAAAATTTATGCCACGGGTGAGTGAAGGGGGAGTGAGAGCAGGGCGGTTTAGAATATTCCTTGGGGTTGATGGAGCGAGAGCGCAGCAAGGATGTTTGATTGAAGCAAGAGTTGAGCTCATGTTGCTCATACTCAGTTCTTCCATTGCCCGCCCACAGGTGGTTTCAATGGCCAAGAGTGTTTGGACAGCGCCGAGTTCTACGATCCAGCCACCAATGTCTGGACACGCATACCTAATATGAACCATCGTCGCTCCGGCGTATCTTGCGTTGCTTTCCGCGGTCAGCTCTACGTGATCGGCGGCTTCAATGGCACGGCGCGTCTCTCCACCGGCGAGCGTTACGACCCCGATACGCAGACGTGGTCCTTCATACGCGAAATGAATCATTCGCGCAGCAATTTCGGCTTGGAGATTATCGATGATATGATCTTCGCCATTGGCGGCTTCAATGGTGTGTCCACCATATCCCACACGGAATGTTATGTGGTCGAAACGGATGAGTGGTAAGTGTTACACTACAAAGCTAACATTAGTCAGCAAAATTGCATTTAATTTTACGACTGGCATAATTTAAATACTTTCTATATAATTCAAGAACGCTCAAAAATGAGTTGTAAGCCGCAAAATTTTTTGAGAGAAGACTAGAAAATTTCATATTTATTGGCTTTGGTGAACACTCAAGACAGAATCATTTCTATATGCTTGTGTCTTTCCTAGGACGGCTTCCTTAATGCGTTACAATTTTTGAACAACGATAATATACCTTATTACCGTAGGCGAACATATTATTCGCTGCTTAAGCCTCCGGATAAAGGCCAGCAGCTGGAGTTGGATGATACTCTCGCAATATACATTAGTATAGCTTTTCCCATCCAATTTTAGAGTTAACAAAATTTAATTTCAAACTAAGAGTGAAGAGCGAAGATCAATTACTCTTTCATCTGTACATCTGGCTAGTACGCGAAAGGACCTATTACATACATATGTATGTATATACCAATGGTTTCAAAAAACCCTGAAAGAAGAAGTTTATATCGTTATGGGCTCGAAACTTTTCTCGGTCTATCTTCTATATAAATTATGCCAATCGCATTTTGTCTGTTAGTGTCATAATTTCAAATGGAATTTAATTGCCACTTGTTTCTTATATTCTACAGGATGGAGGCCACCGATATGAATGTGGTGCGCTCTGCGTTGACGGCAAACAATGTGGCCGGATTGCCAAACAAGCGCGACTACATACACAAGGAGCGCGAGCGCCTGATGGAAGAGCGACGCCAACGGCTGTTGGCCTGTGCCCTGATGCGCGATTCAGAGGCTACGTCCATGTCAAATGCTTCTGTGGAGGCGCCAGACGCTGTCATGGACGATTACGACAGCCCAAACGAGGACGAAGAGGCAGACGATGAAGATGAGGCGGCGCGGAATGCAGTCGCTGCTGCCGCTATGGCGGCGCCTGGACAACCAATGATGGAGGATCACAACGAAGACTTGCGTCCCGATCAGAACCGACGCTTCCGCGTGCAACTGCGTGCACAGCGCTACGGCTCGCATCATGAGATACGTCGACGGGCTTAGGACGAATAGTCGAATCGGTGGAAAAACAAAAATTTGTCTAAAGACTAAAACCAATGGGTGCGAATGAGGCGGGACAAGCTGGCCATGCCTTAGCATACGCCCACAAGGACTTAAATATGAATATTATCAAAATTTGTACTCAGAAAAGGGAAAATTTTATGTGTACGAGTGATGGAAATGGTTATAAAGCGGAGCGAAAGAAAAGGAAATATGTGACAAATTAGAATAGCGACAACAATAACAACAAGTATACGAACGAAGCGTAGTATAACGTTGGTGAAGTAGTTGGAAGACGAGGTTCTTTTTGGAAGAGAAGAGGAGAACAAATTAACAGCGGCAGACCAGACAATGGTGCAGCAAGCAGCGGCATCCCCTTTTGGGAGCAGCATGTGAAAACATCATTACTAACTTCAGTAGAATTTTATTTTGGCAATGAGTTGGAACGTGAAACAAAATTGAAAAAAAATGTTCGACGAAAAAAAAATTCAATCCAAATTAATAAAAGTATATACAATCAAGTGCGATATATTGATTCTCACTGGGGTGAAAATGAATAATATTTAAAGTTTTTTCAGATGGATTTTTAAAGAAGCAATTGACCTTAAGATTTGCAAATTTTAGTGTAAAGCGTTGATTGACCTTTTTAGATTTTTTCAAATTTCAAACTTCTCTTTAGCACGTTTTTAGTGGTGAAAGTTGGGGCAGGAACCTACTTCAAAAGAAAGAAGTATAAAAATTATTAAACTACACTAATAAAAATTTGGAATTCTTTTAAATTATATATTTAAAAGTTTTTCCGTATAATTCGATGGCTATTATACCTACATAAATAGCTAAATAGAGCCACTTCGATACTTATACTTCCAAATTATAAAGTAAGGAGTTTTACACAATTTTTCCAAATTGATTTTATAGAAAAGTTTTAAAGTTTCTATCCATATAAAAACTTTTCCCATTAATGTATATTTCCATGTAAATAATCCCTCACACTTGTTCTATTTTAATTTTAAAATTATAATCGCTTCTTTTGCTCGGCTGTGATCCATTTGAGGCGCATGACCCATTCGTTTCATGGTCGGGCAGCACATATCAAATGCTCACTCAAGCATTTCTTCGCCATTTTACCATTTCCTTTAACCGCTCAGAAAAAGCATATAAAGAGCCTGAAATCCTTGTTACAACAAGCCATTCCTTGCCGAGCACGCAATCGAGTAGTAACAAGAGAACCGAGGCTGAGCTGCAGCATACAGTGAATTTCGAACGCACGTGATAACGGAACAGGAAATGAGTCTTCTGGAAGTGTGAGTGTAGTGCAACACACATGCACATTAAATGAACATGGATATAAGGTCAAACTTTTAAAATTTTGTATCATTCATCGGTTTTTAGTCTGCTTGTAGTGACCGCCAGCTTCGCCTTTTTCGCTACGCGTTCCACGCTATCGCACGCTCAGGTGCTGGAGGTGCAGCCAATTAATAGCGCGCCCACCGCGGCTCCGCTGGGCTGCCATCGGCGGCTCTACACGTACAAAGTAACGCAGGCCGACGAGAAGGGAAACGAGTGCTGGGACTATGTGAGTGTCATGTCCTGTTGGGGCCGCTGTGACTCCAGTGAGATTTCGGACTGGAAATTTCCTTATAAACGCTCCTTCCATCCCGTCTGTGTTCACGCCTCCAGGCAGCCGGCAGTTGCCGTGCTGCGCAATTGTCACCCGGACGCCACGGAAGAGACTCGGCGTTATGAGTACATGGAGGCGGTGAGTTGCCATTGCCACACCTGCTCCACATTGGACACCAGCTGCGAGGCGCCAGCGAACAACATACTGGATGAGAAATCTGGCGTGAAGGTTCTTGCGCTAACCGGTTCCGATTCGGACGGTTTGGATTATTAACGGGCGGGTCAGCAAGCCAGCATTATAAAAGTGTCTTTAACGAATAATTCAAGTTTTTAACTTTAATTTGCGTATCGAGAAATTGCTTGAATTTTAAATCGTTTACAAGTAATTTATATTATCACTTCGTGGCAGCGGCGGCGGCGACAACGACAGCGACAGCTTTTAATGTACTCAAGGGTTCAGAAAATTTAAATTTACAGCGAAAATTATGAAAATGCAAATAAAGGAAAAATATTCGTAAATAAAGCATAAATGCGAACGAAACGCATAAAACATACTTCCTTATCATTTCCAAAGGGTTTAGTGAATAGTGCTTGTTCAAATTAATTTATTACATCAGGAGGTATGCTATTAGCATGAGGAGGTATGCTATTAGCATTGAAGCTTCGATAACAGTTCAATAATTAACAGTTTGTCTTTTCGTATTCGATCATGTTGGTTTTTATTTTGCCATGCTAATTTTGACAAATTCCAAATTAAATACACTTAACTGCAAAACTTACACGAAGTAGGTACACGCAAATTTTAACATAAAATCATATGTTGTATTCAATTACAACTGCGATCTCAATTTTGTTTTTTAATTTTTGGTTTCTTAATGATTGTTTCTTTCGGATTTGATTTTGTGAATTCGTTTGGTAGTTCAACTTAAAACAAATCGCGTACGACTAAAGCAACTAAATAAAAAAATTTAAATTAGAGAAAACTGGTACAACAGAAAGAAACTTATGCCTTAGATTTGCTAAGGGGTAGCAATAACAGGTTGCCGGCTACGCCCTAGCAGCTGCTGCCTCCCCACTGATTATGTAAAGCGAATTCGCTGCCTTTCTATACTATGAAAATGTTTATGGTGCGGCTGCTACTCATTTACAGGAATTTCATATTTAAGCTGCTGGTATTTGATCGTGTCATCTGGAAGAGACAGTAGAGTGCTGAGATGCCTAGACCAACGCCACCGCCCATGGCACACTTCTTGAGACCAGCTGCAAAGAAAGCTTTGTCACTAGCACATCTTGAAGTATTTTGCTGAGCACTTACAGGTTGATTTGTACAGTAGACCGGTGGCAGTGCCGGCCGTCACAGTGTTTATGTCATCATCTTCACCGCGCACGTATTGCAGCAACACACCAAAGGCCGAGTACATAACGGCCAGCGTGCCCAATGTATTAGCGGTACCCGAGCCTTGTTTCATAACATGATTAAGCATTCTAAAAAACAAAAGCCGTATCATATACCAATTTTAAATACCGTTGAGCTCCTTCCACTCACTGTGTGCGCCGCAGTTTCCCCGTCTGTTGCAGCGCCGACGTCGTGCGTATGCCATTGTAGAAACCAGCCACACCACCTATGCTCGCGCCAACCATCACAGAACTACCAATCTGTGAGAACGCCAACTCAAAGCGTCCACGTTGTTTGTTCGCACCCTCCGGGAATATGAACTCCGGCTGCGCCTGCTGCAAAAAACGCGGATCATAGTTCAAGTACGGTGAAATCGGTGTACCAAACGTGCTGGAGGCGGAGGTGACGTTGGATGTGCCGGACCGATTAGAGTTGGGTTCAACTAAAGAAATTTAAAAGTGCAAAATGTAAGCCGATGCCATAGCAAATAGTGAAATATCGGCGATTTTCACTAAATAGACGAAATTGCGTAATTTATAATTTACGTTGCGCTCGCATTGCGGCGGCACGTGGTAACACCCTGTACCGCAAATGCAGCTGGTCTCGCACTTACTGGAGGTAGTTGGTGTTAATGAAAGTGGTTTACTCAAGTAATCGTCACTCATTCTTTAAAATTTTGTATTGTTTGTGGTATTTGTGTATAATTTTATTGAAAATTCGCCAAATTTGTGTGGAGAAGAAAAAACACGGTTGTCGGAATGAATCTATGAAAACTGACATTCGCTCTCAGTTTCATTCAGGGTTGGGCTGGGCCAAAATAATAACGTACCCCATTTTAAAAAAAACGTACTCTTCCCATAAATTTCGTACTTTGAGAATAAATATTTTTTAGGATAGGGATTAGTTTGTCTTCGAGTTCGGATTCATGAGCAAAAAAAAAATGGTCCTCCCTGAGAATACAAACCTCTTAGAGGGATGAGTGCTTCCCTCCTTCGATAAGCAAAAAAGAAAAAGGTCCCTTACTCGTTCGAGGCTACACGCAACAAGAACAAAATCTGTGGTCAAAAGCAATAACGACTTAAGTCGACTTAAAACGAAATTGAGTTGACGTTACCACTGTATTCCTGACGTTGATGCGCATATTTTGTTCAAACCCCGGTATCTGTACCCATCTCAGAAAAAAAGTTATTTAAAAAAAACACATGCACTTATGAGCATTTCAAATTTCGAATTGCATTTTCTCGAAACAGTTGTTTTCGACTTAAGTCGTTATTGCATATGACCACAGAAATAACACCAAAAAACCATTGCCACTGAATAATATTTTCTGCCCATTATTCATTATTAAGTCACTAGCATAGTTTTTTTCCCCCTCAATACAATTTGACTCATTCTGAAATGTAAACAATAACAGTACGGGTACCTTGCGATGATTACTCAAAATTATCGCCTCAAAGCGAGTAAGCGATAATTGATAAATTAGCTGGAATTTGTTGCTTTATATTATCTAACTGTCTCGTGCGGCTTCGATATACGTATACGTTTTTTACTAAAAACTCACTCACAGAAGTTGAGGATCAGTTTTTGGTGAATTTCTGTTTGTCTTTTGCCAGAAGAAGCATCATTTTGCTACAGAAGAAGAAGCTTACAGCGCGGAAAAGGCGAAAATACGGTTACTGTTTTCAAAATGAGTCAAATATATTTTTTATATGAAAATTAACGATTATTGTGCAATTTGAAAAGCATATTGAATGTAAATCTTTTAGATTAATAAAACTGCATAAAGTGTTGCAGATGTCAACTTCTACCCTTACATTTCCATTCAATTGAAACCAAAAGGAAGTTCCAAAGTTAAATCTTTATTGATAAAAATAGTAAATACACATATCTTTAGTTATGCATTTGTAGTGACCACATATAACATTACAAATCGGCAAAAAGGTGTGCATGACATTACTTTAATAAAAAATTATATGCGCTTGTAATAATTGCGCCAAAAAGAGCACAACTTTGCGTTAATATTTACTGCATATTGCAGAATTTTCGCATAAAATAAAAGACACACACACAAAATATAGATATATATCTTCACTTCCCCGGAATTTCATCGCATGACACTTTCGGAGTGTTTAATTATTCGAAAACGTACAATTCGCGGCACGAGATTTTGTTCTTAAAATACAAGATTATCTATGAAACACTAGTAGTTTCTGTTTAGCATATGAATAATCATGCCTCCAAATATCTTATCTCTTTTCCTCTCACGTGAACATGGTACCAATTTACAATTTTGACAAATTCCAGCTTCTGGAAGGGCTGTAATTCAAGGTACTGCCAGCAAAGAAGAATGTGGAAAAGTGGATGATTGAAAGTGCAGGGTTGTATTGAGCGGGTTAAAACTGTGATAGTAACTTAAACATGAATAATGGGCAAAAAATTTTATTATTTATAAATTAAATATATTATTGACAATGTTTGAAAATGTTTTAACTTTGTGCTAGTTTCGTGGAGGTTATAAGAAGTAAGGGGAAATTTGTTTTTGCTCACCGAAGGAGGGAAGCATTGACCGGTAAGAGGTTTTATGCTCAGGGGCCTTTTTTTTTTGCTCATCAAACCGAACTGGAAGACGAACTCATCCCTATCTTAAAAAATTGTTATTCTCAAGGTACGAAATTTATGGAAAAGGTACGATTTTTTAAAAAATTGGGTACGTTTTTATTTTGGCCCAGTCCAACTCTGCACACAATATTTCAATTTCTCAGTTGTCTGGTTGCTTTGTCGAGTTGTTGTGCATTGTGGTTTGTCTGTCCTTCCTTATATTTATTTATTTGAGACAATATTCGTGCGTGAAAAATTTATAAAATATATCATTGCTATTTGAGGCTACAACTTTCCCAACGCACTTGAGAGATAACAAGTACTTAAAGCCCAAAAGAAATTATATAAATTACTTAGTAAAGGAGAGATACAGATAGATACGTTGCAGTTGCGATGGCTTCTGGCGATATAAATCTAAAACTGTCGCGGCTTTTTCGTCTTGCGCAGAAATTTAATAATTTTTACCTAACGGGTGAGTAATATTTACTTCAAAAACAACAACAATTACTTAATATTTATGTTACTTTGCACAAAAGTTTTTAGTTTTCCCATTTTGCACAAAATCAGGGCGCAACGACTGTATCCCCCAACAACATTTTCCTGTTTATCGATTTGTGCGCTCTTTTGGGCGTACATATATGCGTTTGTGTGAGTGCACTGTAACTCCTGCCTGAATGTCCTGCTGCACCTTCTGCTCATGCTATGCCTGTTTGGGATGTGTTTGCGGCGTTGGGTGAAGGTAGACAACAGTAGCGGCGCGGCCATCGTTCGTTGGGCAATTGGCAACAGAAAGAATATAGAATTTCGCAATTCGTTTGAATTTTTAGTTTATAAATGTGTTACAATTTCGTAGTTTTTAGGTATTCCTATAACCAATCCTTTATCTAATGATGTGTGCTACTTTTTCTGTAACTGTTTATCTTTTAATATGCATTTCTTTATGAATATTTGATCAAAAACTGTAACTGTTTACTGTCCTCTACGATGAGGTCAGTCCTCTACCGCCCTTTTACAATTTTTGTTGGTTGGCTCGTCCGTTTTTGTATGGCCACATTGCTCTGACCTGAGCTTTTTTATTATCTGCTCCACTTTAGACACAGTCACATGCTGCAACTAAAATTTTATTGTAAAACTATGCTTAAATACAAAGTTTTTTTAAACAGTAAATCTCACCTATCTGCTATATTAAAGTGTCAAGTCGCTAATTTTTTAGTATGACGTGAGAATCTACCTACATACCTTTGCTGAATCTATATTCGTGTAACATTCTTGCTCAAAATTTCCTTATAGCCATTTTGAAATGTTTTGTATTTTTATTCACATGCTGCCATGTTTCACATTTCACTTTCGATCGAAATTGAAATCGATCATCGTAATATCGCAATGTACATTGAACGCGTATTCCAATCAGTTTCAATCGAAAATGGAATGTGGAACATAGCATATACATATGTGTGTATGTATGTATGTATGTACATATGTAGTTATTTTAGGGCTTATTGTGTTGCCAAAAATATTTTCCTACCAAGTAATTTTGACTTGTTAATAATTTTGGTAATGGTTAGCCCACTTAGCAGAAAGGTCAAAATTACGAGTTCATCGATCCTACTAAAATTGTACAGTTCAGGATCAGATTTCAATTTTTCTTGTTTGCTTTTTTGTCTGCAATTAGCGATACAAAAAATTCGCATTTTATCATGACAATTTTAAGTGTGCCTAGTAAAACGAGTCTTGTTGATAAGGCAGTTGATTAGTAAAAAATGCAACTTATCGTTTAACGGCGATTACTTGTGATAATCTATACGGAGAAAAGGTAAACACCATTAGCTGCATGTGAATTTAGATTTATGTGCCGCATACGAAAATGTAGTTGAGTGTCTCACAAATACGAATCTACCATCTTTGGATTTTCGAAGAAATATTGATGAGAAACGCATACTTTTTGTGATATAATTTGCTTGATGCGTTACTAAGAGGTACTTCTTGCTGGTGAACCGTCAAATAAAACGTTCCAAATGTTCCAACAATATATATAATATGTACATATACATATCTATATATCTGGACGGCTCCGTTCCGGCTTGTCGGGTGAATCATGTAAAGAACTAAACACTGCCCTAAGTTGATATATGCTACTCTTTAATGGAGCCATCAATGTGTGCGTTATTTGTATCTTCATAATATTTTTTCCTTAGAACCGATGCATAAAATATATAGTAAAAAATCGAGCTCTTGAATTATAAAAGGCAGTATATATTTTTGTGTTTTGCCAATCGCAAAAACTGCAACTTTGTTGTGTAATGTTTTATAAATGAAATTATGTATAATACATTGTCTGCATTAGAATTATTAACTTTCAGCGGAGGACTGCGCCATGCTTAGCAGTTAATAGTATTTATTTATAGGGAATTGTCAATTGATATTGTTTGGAATGACATTGAAAGTGATTAAACAAATAGGCAATCCAACTAAATGCATGTGATACGATGTAGTCTGTATATAGTATGTACATAAAATATCAAATATGCTTATTGCAGGCAGGTGCTTGATTACACCTTAGTCGTTTTTCTAAGCAGCGCGGCAATTGTTTTTGTTTTGCTCCAAATTCTAAACAAATTTGCCTTTTCGTAGCATCCCACAAAAATTAAATACATAAATAATTTCTTTGCTTTTGACTCAAATGAAAAAAGTTTACTTTTAATACCAAGACGTGCTAGCATACGCAAGAATATCAGACAAGGCCATCTCGCTGCATCCTCAATATTTGCGGAATCAGCAGTCCTTGAGGTATTCAATACGAGCACCACTTACAACGGATGCTTGCCAATAGCCCGTCTGTTGTGTGCAGCGTACATTCTGAACGGAGAGTAGGTAATTGCAATTGGCAACCGAACACGCTCAAGGCGACTGCAATTTACATTGCTCATGCTGCCGCAATTGCTGAGTCACTTGGCTCGTGTATGAGTAGTGTGTGTAGCTCCTTGCAATCCATTGATGCCACAGATACAAATTCATTGAGCAGATAAACAAATTCATTAGATGCTGCGACCAGCCTCAGACGTCACTTCATTTTGTGTGCGGATGTTACCAGTTTTTGTAGACGAAAGCTAATTAATGAGATAAGATAAGCCTGCGAGCAGAAAGTGCCAACACTTAAAGCATTGTTCAGATTTTGGGTGAATCAGCAGCAAGAAAGATGAACACAAATTTTTAATTCGACAAGCATATTTTACATGGCTTCAATATTAAAAGCTCAGATCTTTTACAAGGAATACATTTTTTGTAAAATTGCTGCTATAAGAAAAGGCAGGGTTAATCTTGAAAGGCTTGCTTAAAAACGCACAGTGTAAGCACCAAGTGACAATCACCAAAAATTGAGTTTTCTAAAATATGCAGTTAAGTGCAGCAGTTTTTTTTTCAAAATCAACTACTTTTGTGCCGGTTGTAGGGCGTAGCACAAACAGCAGCCGCGCTAAAAGTGTAAACAAAATCACCTTGACTGAGGGCGACATCAAACTGCCAACAACAGAGGTAACACATACACAAGTGCCACTACTAAGGCCACTGCTCTCCCCGCTGCAAACCATGTATGAGCCCTGCCCTAAGCCCCGTTCCTTGCACCTCCTGCCAATCGCTAAAGATCGCAAGACATCTGTTGTCTGAGTGGTAAAAACAACTCTAAACATTAGCACGACTGCTTCGTACCACTTTTTAAATATCTTGCGCCACTTCTTGCCATTTCTGTTTTGCTAAATTTATTTATTTATAAATTTTGCTTTCTCATGCTCTTCTTCACATTTTTTAATATGCTTGCTGATTTCACATTTTATTTTAATTTGTTTTGGTTTCTTCTGCGAGTTTTTTTCATGATGCAACAACAGCATCAAAATTTGAAGAAACTCGGAAAAATTACACCGGACAACAGCTCAGAATCGACTGGCAGAATTTATACCTTCCCCGTATGAGTAATTCGAGCGTTTACTTAATTCTATTGTGCCCCTTTTGAAAGATTTACTCACCTTTACTAAGGGCTTACTTCTTATTTGCAGAGATTGCAGTTCAGTCTTAGCAATTTGGAACCTAGAAGACTTTCTCTATTCATTAAGATATTGTAAAACCCTTCTCCAG
Source organism: Neria commutata (assembly GCA_963457695.1). NCBI lineage: Eukaryota > Metazoa > Arthropoda > Insecta > Diptera > Micropezidae > Neria > Neria commutata. Next base: position 50,874,746 of record OY735246.1, read on the forward strand.
AAAAAGGTGCCGGCCTGCTGAATTTTGTGACTGTGCCTTTCTTTGCCAACTGGTCAGTTTCTACGCTTATCTTCGATTATGTGCCGGAACCCATGAAATAGCAACGATATATTGCATGGCAAGCAAGTCCATTTTGTTTAAGCAATTCCATGCCAGTTTGGATATGACCTCGTAAGAGATGAGTTGGCCGCTCGTTGTTCGATTGGATAGCTATCATTGTGTTTTTAGGCTTCCGTTTCCCCAAAATTAAAAAAACCGTCCGTGTGAAACTGGCCTTTTTTCGACGTAAAAATCTGAAATTTGCTGTTGGCTAGTGTTTTCAGCCGCTGCTTTGCCCAAGAGAAAAATATAGATTATAAGAAAGAAAGTCTTTCAAAGGCGCCATAAAAATTCGAACTTTTTGTTGTAGGTACTATTTTTGAAGCACGCAGACGCATACACACATTTACAGACACAGCATCTGGCCGGCTTCTATTGATAAGGATTCGCTATTATCTGCGCACTCGAATAGTGGACCCATACACTCTAATCACTTCTACTGGTGGCTCATAAACGTTTTCTACATTTGTTTACATGCCAGGTCTGGGGGGATTGTACTCGCCGCAGACAGCGTGAAGCAAAACGACTGAAGCAAACGACGTGAAGCAAAACGACAAAGTGATCCACCATTTGTTGCTGTACTTCTAGTGGTCCACTGACGTCACATTGTAATTAATTCTTAGTCAATATATTTATGTATATCTATTTTTGATGTGGTTTCAGGTTTCCAAAAGGGCGACATACGCCCCTTTCTAGTCGATGGTCAGCAAGTGGGCCTCATCAAGGTGGACGTATTCAAGCAGCTGCTCAAGTATCCCGAAGTGTTTTGCATACGCGACTGCGAGTACACCAAACAGGTGTGTATGTTGCCCTTGGGGGGAGGTGGGGATGGCACATTGTAAGGCATACTGTAATGGCTGCCTCCTCTCTGCAGGGTATCGTTGAGCTGAATCCCGCATTCCGCGATTACTCGGAGCGCACGGAGCAGCTGGACAAAGTATTACGGGAGTTGCGCTGCAATGGCATATTCTCGGCGCTACAGGGCTGGCGCGATGAGGTGAGTCGCTCTTCGTTTGGCACATACAAGTACTTAATATGACAACTTCTTTCTTTGCTGGGACGATGCGTGCAGTACTATGAAGTCAAGTCAGAGCACAAGGGTCTGCTCAAGATGGACCGCTCGGCCACGCCGCTCTTTGGTGTGCGCAAGTATGGCGTCGACATCAACGGATATGTACAACACCCCACGCGCGGCCTGTGCATTTGGCTGCAGCAGCGCTCCAACACCAAAGAAACCTGGCCCGGAAAGTGGGACAACATGGTCGGCGGGGGTCTGTCCGTTGGCTATGGTATCAAGGAGACGGCTGTCAAGGAGGCCGCCGAGGAGGCATCCATTCCAAGTGATCTCGTTAAAAATCTCGTCTCAGCCGGCTGTGTCTCGTTCTTCTTCGAGAGCGATCAAGGGCTCTTTCCCAACACGGAGTATGTATTCGACCTGGAGCTGCCGGTTGACTTCGTGCCGCACAATGCTGACGGCGAGGTGCAGGCGTTCGAGCTGCTGCCGGCCAAGGAGTGCATGGAACGCGTGTTCACGCCCGACTTCAAGACAACCAGTTGCCCGGTTGTCATTGACTTTCTGATCAGGCACGGCTATATCACGCCCGAGAATGGTAAGCATGCAAGCGTTCGCAGCCGGTGCAGTCGTACATTCAAATATGTCCCTCTCTACCCCTCTCTTTGCGCAGAACTACATTTCACACAAATCGTTGAGCTGTTGCATGTGCCGCTGCAGTCGCTCTACACGTACAAATCGCGCTTGGAGCAGAAGCAGCTGCAACAAAACGCCAGCAATAATAAAACAATCGAAAACGGACACAATAAGGAGTAAAGCTCCCAGCTCTCCTGCCAGCTAGTTGTGAACAAGCCAACAACGAAATTCTTGCAGCAACATAATCGCATAAAAACAATTAACAATATAATTAAAGTAATAATAATCTAATAACAGATACAGAGACTGCGAAAGTGGCGCATGCGCCTCGTGCGCATGCCTCGACACTAACACATATACGAAGGAGAAACAACAAAATGCAGAATAGACATAAAATTAAAAATTCGTTCGTATTGTCAAACATAACGCACACACACCAATGCGCATAACCACATGCCTACAGAATAGGGAGTTTCATGCCGGAAGGTTTTAGCGATACCGAGATTCACGACATTAAATATCTTAATCTCGACATTTTCGGTATTCCAACAAACCAATTTTGAGAAAGATATTTTTAAAAACTTATTTTTTTGCTTATATTTTATTATACAATATTTTCCATACATATAATTTAATGAACTCGTTATCTGAAATATTAAAATTCCAACGAAAATATATTTTTACAAGTAATTAGCCAAGTGTAGCTTTAATTTTATTATTTAAATAAGCATTCTAGTATATCAGGGATTATGTTTTTTTAACCTTTTGTTATTTATCTAATTCTGTTTAAATGAAATGCTTACTCGGTAATTTTCAAAAATATTTCTGTAACCAAAGGAAATAACATGCAGATATTGCTTTTTAATTGTTGTAACTAAAATTAGTGGTTGGAGAAGGAATGTCTTGAGAGTTCGTAAAAATGCTGTTATTAAATTTGTAGACATTTACAGCAGTACTTTTAATTCCAATATAATTTTTCCTATATGTGTTTTTCCTTTTGTCCACAGATTTATCAAAATTTTCTACTCTTATCCATGGGCGTATCCTTCCCCTCTATTTTTCCCGCTCCCGTAGTTATTTATATACTACATGTTTTACTGACTGAAACAAAATTAGCACTGTTCGACTAGACAGTTGCTCTTTTGAAGACGTTCCATTTCATATCTTTGACTAAAAATTATACGCTACACTTTTCCACTCTTTACTCTGAAGGCGTTAAAACTAAAGGAAACTATTAAAATTTCATGTTCTTATTACAATTTTTAGTTAAAAAATCTCAAATTTTTGTTTCAATTTGAACTCTAAAAAATCTGTCATTATTTTGTTCAATTGTGAATATGAGTTGAGAACACAACTATACTCAATCAGTCCAACTTAAAAATGTTGTAAACTCAAGGATTTGATTCTCTATAAAAATTCCAATTTTATTTTATTAGAAACTATGTCTCAAAAGAAAATCCTGGAATAGAAGAAAATTGCACGGCATTCCGGTTTGTGCTCCCTAATACCTATACATGCATACTTAAATATGTATTTCCATAGCGTTTGTGTACTTGTGCTGTTAGATTCTGTTTACAATTGACACACATTTGTCTCTTGTATTTGTTTGTATTGAACTACTGCATTAATTGTGTATGCATTTTGCTGTAAATGTGTTTTTCTAAAACTAGACACACTCTTATATAAGTATATATACACCATATATTATATTTCTCTAAAACCAACTTATAAAATTTTTGCATATATTGACAGCAACATAAAAACTAAGCTTAAAGCTAAATAATTAAGCTTGACTTGACTTTTGTGACTATGATTTAAGTTTAATAAAACAATATATTATGTATTCCTGCTATTGCTATTCAGCTCGTTTGTTGTTATTGTTGATTTTATGGCAATCCTATGAGAACGCATGCATGGCACTAGGCAACAAAATTACGACCAGCATAATTAGTATTTCTTTTACACCATTTTCAGGTACTTTAAAACTGTTTTGGAATGTAATATTAAAATTTTAAAAGCAGTATTTCAAAGCTTGATTTTTCTAATAAAAATTTTATTAATAAAAATTCGTAAATAATTTGAAGTTAAAAATTCTACTATGAGGTGTGATTAAACACCTTCGAATTATATAGAAAATCTATTTGCGGCCATGTTCCATATTTCACTTTTGATCAATATTGAAATCAATCGGAATAGAAACTGTATACGTATTGTAACAGCTTTCGATCGAGAGTAATATGTGGAACATACATACATACCAGATAAATTATGTCAGCCGCTTTTTTGCTGTTGCCTGATGTCTGATGCCATTTTGAAATGCAAAATCTATGCTAAGTTCAAATGATTTCTTTGTGCACTCTGCAATTATGTATATCGAAAAATCAAGTGCCAAGCACATCCTTTAATATTAATTTTTTGATTGGTGATGTTTTAAATTTAGGACTGAGATAATAGTATCTCTGGCTTAATTGCTATGCAAAAAGTTTGTCATTACGTTTTTTCTCTATTATATATATGAATTAGCATAATGATTTACACTGGCAATTATAATTATAAAATAAGGCATTCTTAGAATATGTACTTGATACAATTATGTATTATTTGTATGTGTGCATGTGTGTGTAATTGCAACGCATTATGTATACTTGAGCATTATGATATTGATCGAAAGTTGATCTTAATTGCATTATATTACACATGCACACATACGAAAAATCAGATAAAAATACAAAATCACTTATATGATGAACCAAAGTGCTCAAAGTATGTTTTAGTCTTATGTTTTCCTAGTTTTTGTTAATAATGTTTTGATATTTTTAATATATGTATTATGATAAACAAAACCAGTACATACCTTAAACTTATTAAATGTATTCAAAATTCTTATTGTTGCATATTTGTAATAATATAGTGACAGCGAGCAGTGGCTCAGCGGATAAGGGTTGCTTCTCTGATATGAGAGGTTCGAAACCCAGCAGACTCATACCATCTAAAAGATAGGGATTTTGTTTTCAAATTGTTTCTTTGCGCGGCGGAAATTCTTCTCGCGAAGAATTGGGAACTCTCCGTGAGTATTCTTTGCCATGAAAATAAAGCTTCTCAATCGCGTTCGGATATGGCTAGGTCCACTTGTGCTAAAATATAACGAGCACATAGTAATTGGAAATTACTACTTTGGGAAAATGAAAAATTTAATTGAAAAGTTATTTAAAAAAACTTCGACATAAAACGCTCCCTGTATTTCCAAGGATGTAATTTTGTATTGATTTTTTTTTAAGTAAACGAATGTTTTATGCGCGTGTACCTGAGCGCATGCAAATTCCGTCACAAAACAATCCCTTATCATTCTGCCAATGCCAAACCCATTTCCTTCTTCGTACATACATACGCACTCATGCAAACATTTTTCTCACAGTACACAAATGAAAAACTCGAAATAACTGCCACTTTCACGTACAGCTGCGCTGATGTCCAAAGCCGGCAGGCAGCTTCTTAAGGCGCATGCGCTTGTGCGAGCAGAGCTCCTCAATGCAATTGTAATCACAACTGCGTCACACACATCTGGTCGGGCCTTTGTTGCTGCTTCAGTCACACTTCTTGCTCTGGGTTCTTTCTTTGCTGTCGCCCTTCGTGCGTTTCCTTATCATTCAAGGGTTTTGTTTCACTGCAATGGCATATAGAGTCTTTTGTACCTAGCCTGTCTGAAGGAAATCGCGCATAAAGCAATACATTTTAGAGCCAAGATTTGAGTAGCTCGAACAGGCAATTATTGCGCACATTCGAAATCCTCTGGCGATTTCAAGTAAAGCTGCTTACCTGGGAATTATTCTAAAAGTGGGCAGGGAATTAGCATGTACAATATTGGCATACATACATACATATTTGAAGAAATTAAGCTAAAAATACAAGTTGTGAAAATGGTCTAGAAATTTGTGTACTAGGTGTACCTACTGTACTCAATACCCTATATTTGAAAAATTTTTAGGAAAGCGAAAAAATCAGCACCTATTTCTAAAAGTATAAATCAATCGAAGTATTGCAATATTAATTTGAAAGACCGCATGAGCGATTTTTCCTTCAATAACGCCATCAATAACGCAATTTAGTAAAAATAGCATATAGAGGATATTGAATATAAGTTCTTGTATACCTGCTGTGGATGTGCACACAATTTTTTACAAATATCATTGAGTAATGAAGAAAACTAATGTAATTTGAAAAAATTTAAGAACAGCATCGAATTTTCTTAAAAATATATAAATGATTCCTGAAGCATTGCTGCTGTTGCTTAGCATTACCTGCCCTATCAACGTTTTCCTCATGACCTTCTTCTTATTTTGTTATTACATAAAATTATTTCACAATTGAAAATGCTTCCTCTATATTTGTCGCTATCATTTCTACGAGGAAGTGGAAATCCAGAAACGCAGTGGAATTTCATCACCTTTCATCTATCTTTTATTCCGCTTTATATGCTCCACAGCTCATAGAATGAGGAATACCGAGCTCCTTTCTGCCTCAATGCATTGCTGCGCAATATTTTTGATTAGAGTTTGCTCTTCTTCCTTCCCTTCTTTTCTTACCTTTTAATGACAGGAAATAAGGAGTTACGCCTCGTATCCCCTGCCATTCCAGGTTCCCATATGAACGAACAATCGCATTTCTTCTGCTTTACGCAATCAAAACGCTCGTTGATTCTCGCCTATTCTTCCGTAACAATGCACAAGAGGTGGCCCATTGTTCGTCAACTGAAACGCTTATGGCTGCGAAGTCTGAGGGTAAGGCTGTCTGTACCTTTTTGTACATGTCATACAGGCAATGCGATCTTAGGGAGAAGCCGAGTTCCCCCATGGCTACGAGAGTCAAAATAGCGCCTTGAAAAGAGTGATCTTTTCTCTCAGTTCATAAACAGTTTTGTTGTTTATGCATTTTATGCCGCAGCTGCGCATTTCTTTGGAGCAGAGTCGGAGTTATGAGCTATGGTGTAGTATTAAGCCACATAATGACAAAGGAGCTTTATTAAAAATGGTTATGTTAATTCGGACGATTCTAATACAGGAGTTGTACTCTAATTGTCGAATTTGAAATAAATAAATAGATTCTCAATTTTGGAAGCTACTTTGCATCTTGATCAACGTTCCACTCGTCCTATGGACAGAGCTTAAATAATGCGTAGTATCAAAACCAAAAGAATTTGGTGTCATTTTGAAGGTAATACTCCAAGTAAGAAAACCACAAAAAAACTTCCGAACCAAAAATTCACAAAAATGTTAGATCTGTGATTTTACAAGATCTTGGCGATTGTTCTAGATTTTTATTTACAATTTAACATTGGAATTTTGTTTGTTATTTCAATATGAAGATTTAAAGGCAAAAGATGTATTTTTTTTAAATTTAAGTACTTTTGAAAGTGTTTTAAAATAACTGAATTTGGAAATACTAGATCTGCACATGTTTTGGAATTCGCCATTTTTATGAGTGAAAAAATATTTTTGAAATTCAACCGCTCATTCTTTTTCTATAGCTTGCCCCAATTATGACAAAATTTAGTCGGAATTAGACGTTATGTCCCGTCGTTGCATGGGATCGATTCGCTGTGCTACACTTCAATAGCCTCGATGGCCTAATAAATAAGTAGATTCAATAATGTATATATTTTTTTAATAAATATGCATTATATATTTGTATACAATTCTGATCTGATTTTCTGCAAACAAAAACTTTCTGATAATTTTTCATTTTTTACGATTTTCTTACGAAAATGTGTAAATGAACATTCTAATTTTTACTCTGCTATTAACTACGATTTAATCTAGAGTCGGTGTGAATGAAGCCTCTGCTGGCCACCGGCAAGTCACCTACATGTTACGCGCCTTCAGCACCTGCTTCTGTGGACTGGGCACATTTTCTTTGCCCGGGAAGAGTACGGTCTTCTTGGGTGTGGTGCGCGGCGTGCGTGGTGTCTTCGGGGTGCGTGGTGTGCGTGGTGTGCGTGGTGTATGCGGCGTTGTAGCTGCTGCCACTGGCTTAGGAGTTCCGGCTGAGCAGCGCACAGGCGTGGTACAGCTGCGGGACTTGTTGCTGTTTTGCGGCGTCGTGGGTTTCAGCAGCTCACTAATCTCGCTGGCGCTTTCGCTGCGCACGCATTTGTCCGTGGAGCTGAGCAGCCAGTTGGTGATCTTATCGCATTCGGAGCGCAGCTCAGGGTCCGTCAGCAGATCCTCGATCTTCTCCAAATCGGTGATGTTCTCTTTCTTGGCGCTGTTGGATTCGTCCACCTTGCACTTGAGCGAAATGTTTTCCAACTTGAGCTGCTCGCACTCCTCGCGCAGCTTGTGCAGCGTATTTTCTTTGCTGTCGAGCTCCAGTTGGGCGTATTGCAGCACCGTGGCGAACTCGTCGAGCGCCTTCTTCATGTCCTGCATGTACAGCTCTCGCTTCTCGTCCTTGTGCTTCAGCTCTGTGTATAGATTAAGGTAGTGTGCGGCATCAATGTCGATGCGCTCCTGGAATGAGGAAGCAATTTTATTGAATTTCGCCAGAGTCTCCTCCTCGGAGGTGAGTATCTCATCGAACATATTTTCTTTGACAGATACCTCGTGTTGCAGCGTCTCCGAAGTAGCTCTCAGTGCCTGCAGTGCGCTCTCAGATTCGGCCTCTTTGCTGCGCAGCGTCTCCACCTCAGCTTGCAGCGACAGATAGCTCTGCTCCAGCGCGCCTTTTGCTAGATTCAATGACTCCAGCTCGGCCTTGAATTGTTCCACGTCCGCGTCTGACTTCTTTAGCCGCTCCATGAGTATGTTGACCGTGGAGCGTGTGTTGCTCAGCGTCAGCTGATAGTTGTACTTTTCCGTGATGATCTTGGCCATCTCTTGCTTGAGGTCGACGACCTGTTTTTGCAGTGTATCCGTCAGCTGCACGTAGTAGTCAATGCCGTTGCGCAGCTGATCCTCGTACTTCTGTATCTTCTCGTCGCGCTCTCGCAACATGTCGTTCGTGCTCTCCAGCAGCAGCATGACGTCCTGCTTCTCCAGTTCGATCTTGATGATTTCGTTCTCCGCCAACTTCTGCCGTTTGTCCAACTCACCGCGCCAGTAGGCTTTCTCATGCTCGACAGCATTCTCCAGGTCTGACTCTAGTTTCTGCACTTTCTGCTCAGCCTGCGCTTCGGCGTGGCGCACTTTCTCTTCAGCCGTCTCCATAAGACGCTCCTTCTCCACGTACTTGGCCTTCTCACGACACAACTGGCGTATAGTGTCACAGTGCGCATCGATCTCGCAGTTCTTGTCGAGCAACTCATCCTGCAGCGAGCGTATGAGCTCGCACTTGCTGGCCAGATCATGCTTCAGTGTGTTACGCTCGTTTTTCAAGCACTCCATCTCGTTGTGTGAGATCCTGGTCTCTTGCGTGTACGCCAGCGCATCCTGCTCAATCTGCTGTTTCAGCTGCGTCACGTCAGCGATGAGTGCGTCGTTGGTGTTCTTCAGATTCTGAATGAGGTCGTAGTTCTGTTGTGCCTTCTGCTCATCGGCAGCCAACTTTTTGCGTGCACTGCAGATTTCCTGCTCCAACTGGCCGAGGTACACCCGCAACTGATCGTGCTCTTCACACTGCTGCTGATACCGCTGTTCCAGCTGCGCGTGCCCGTCTTCCAGATCTGCTGTGACGTTGCGCAATGCATCCACCTCTGCTACATGTTGCTCCTTTAGCGCCTGCATTTGTGCCTGCAATTGGGTACAGCTTTGGACCAGTCTCGCATTTTCCACACTCAGCTGATCGTTGAGCTCCTTGTGCGCCGTGTTCTCATTGGTCAGCGCGTGTATGAGATTTTCCGCTTTTAGTGCCGTGTTAGCGTTCTCTTCGCGTAGCATTTTATCCGCCTCCTTTACTCGGTCGATGTGGTACCTCAGTCCTTCAACCTGTTTCAGGTATTCCGCAATGATTTCGTCCTTGCAGCGAATTGCATGCATTAGCGCCTCCTTGCCCTTGAGGCGGTTGGCCGACTTGGACTGCTCCTTCACCGGCGTCGTAGTGGCTGAATGAAGGGGTGTCGAGCTGGCTGTGCTGCCAGTGCCATTATTGTTACTGTTGCTGGCAGCGACAGTAGCCTCCGAGTGCTGGCGGAAGCGCAGGCGGTGCGGCAGTGAAGGCGTGCGGAACAAGCGCAAACCTTTCGATTTTTTATCCTCCTTAACAGCGCTCTCCTTTGGTATGGCAAACTCTTTGGCCTCCCTTGAGCTCGTGGCAAAGCGTACGGCATCTTTAAAGAATTTTTCGATTTGCTCCTTGCGTTCCGTATGAGCAGTAGTGCATGACGACGTTGTCGATGTGGCGATGCAACTGTTATTCGAAAGGCCAGCTGCTGGGGTTGGTGTGCCAGTTGTGGTTACCGCCTCGGATTTGGCGGTGGTGGTGGCCGGTGAAGCGCAGCCAATGTCGACGTCGTTGAAACGCTTGAGTTTAGCTTTCGAAAAAGACATGTTTGTGGCTTTATGAAAAAAGAGAGAGCGGCGTGGAGAGGGGTACTTCTTATTTTTTCGAATGTAACGGCCAAAGATTTCGTCACTGCACTTTGAGGTTATGTTTAGTTTAGTGCTAGAGGTTTGTTTAATTTTACAGTTCAGTTCAAATTTGCCAAGTAGTCAAAAACAATTTAGTAATAAGAGGAGGAGGAAGGATATCTGTGTTGATCGATCAATAACATTCAACGTTTTCGGTAGATTTACTTTTGCAGTCTTGTATACAAAATACACACACTTTAACAAAGCAAGTGTTAACAATTTTTGCGTGGTAATAGAGAAACGGTACCCTTTTTTTAAACAAATTTTAATACAAAAAAAACTACATAAACGTTAACTAACTACGCCCGGTTAAGAATAAGACTTTCTTCTGTGTGAAGGGAAGTTCCTGCGCGTCCCGTTGCCAAATACTAACTGACTTCTGCTTTCCGCGTCGAAGACCGCCAAGGCAGTTGCTGATATGGCAGGCACCCTTACTTGCGAAATTGCACTCGAGTCTTTGTCGTGACTTCTGCCTGCTTCTTAAGTTCCTCTTTGACAACCGGTGCGACTTGGTGGTGGTTTTTCAAATACGTAACGTTTTTCTCGCAGGAAATACCCTTACAAAACAGGTAAAAGCGGAACAGCAAGAAAACCACTTTTTCACTCAAATTTAATGAAGATTCTCGGCTTTGCCTTGAGGCAGACGAAATCGAATCTAAAAGAAGCGCGCGCACAAAACTTGCAGGATACGTGATTACCGACACTCGCATACTAAATAACCGTTCGGGGTTGGGGTAGAAGGAGAATGCATATGAAAGTACACAAGTAGGAAAACCCCTTAATTTTGTGGTGAACGATCACATGTTTTTGTGTGGTCCTAATCTATGAAGCGAAATATGTTCAACTCCGTAAAATTAAAATAACGCCCAAATTCTGGATTCACCTTGTTTGGTTGTACATATACATATGTATATCAGCTTGTAATCGGAGTTTGGTGATCGTCTGTCATATTGGCTAGAAGATTAACACATTGGAAAGGATATGAATTTATAAATGAATTGTGTTTTAATAAAATAGGCCCATAATTGAGAATGCCCGCATGGTTCTTCCTTTCCTTTGCAAAACACACGCTATGTGCGCAGATACTGGAATAACGAAAAGGACTCACGGCAAAACATTAAACGATAAACACAAACATGCTGGTGTGTGTGCATATGCAGGCAGGATAATAACAAGATTATCAGAGGGGTTGAGCGGCGCTTGCACAGGAACTCAGCAGCGGCACAACAATTGCTCAACTGCACAAAGTACATGCAGCAGGACACCATTGACTCGCTCTTTCGCTCGCACTGAGCTCCAAGTATTTATTTAGCCACAAAGGCGCAATGTACCTATCATTGCGCGGCAGGGAGGCAGAGTATCGGAGGACATTGACTGACTGGCATGCTATTCTTGAGTTTGAGAGTGGTACATAAGCGCGGCTCGGCAAGAAACGTATGAGACTATGAGACGGTACAATTATAACAGGACATATTGACGAAAAAGTATAAACGGTTTTTTTTATCGAAAGATTTTCAGATTTCAGGCAGCTGAGCGGTAATTTGGCGCGCTCAAGCGCATTTCTTGCACACCTTGCCTTTTTCCTTCATATTTTATGGTTCCTTCCTTTTGTAACGGCCAACTGGCCAACTGTTAACAAAGAAGTACATGCAAGAAATTGTGTGACTTATTGAAATTGAACTAAATAAACCTTTTTAAGCTGACGTAAGTCAACGCAAGCAGCTGCGATTCTATCTCCAACAAAAACTGTGCGATAAAAATCCTTGGAGTTTGCACAAAATGGTTTGAAGCTAAAAGTAATTGCACTATAATTTTCGTACTATCCGAAAAAAAATAATAAAAACATACAAGACACTTAATTTTAACTGTAGAAACCAGCTATTAAAACACGAACATACTTTTTGTTTATTTTTCCCCATAATCATTAGTCACCGAGTTTTTAATATTTTACAGAAAAATGTTACATCTATTTCATAAAGCTCATTGGTTTCCTGAGCTCCATATTTTACTAGAAAGCACGATACGAAGTTTTGCCAAAACTTTGAAGCTAAAATTTTTGACTCCGACTTCGATTTCAAACGTCGGAACTGAATATTTTTGGCTTCCGATCATGAAGCACCAAATATCGGCTTCCCATATGTATGTATATAAGTATAATATTTTTTAAAGATTTTTACTAAAATTTTAGATTTTCCGAAATGGTTTTTTAGAAAGAGAATTAAATTTATAAGGATTGTTCTGTGCCAGGGTCCAAGTTGCATGATATATGTACATACATCGATCCTGAATCCAATTCCTTCAGAAAACTCCACAACAGTAAGCATGATTACAGTCTTAACTTTTACACTTACATATAAAAAGTTTTTCAAACCGATCCAAGATTTTAAAAAATATTTTACCCTCAGCTGAATTCTTGAATACCCTGTGCACATATGCTTCAGCTTTGCACAATAAAAGGTGGCAGCACGGCCGCACTTTTTTTTTTATTGATTCATCTGCTTTGTGTACTTCGTGTAACTACTTTCGTACTGATTTGGGTACATTTTTATTTTTTGGTAGTTTCGCGTTTCAATTCCCAGAGTAAATCTATGTAACACAGCCTGAGTAATATAATTTCCCTGGTGGAAAAATGCATAGTATATCTCCCTCTTACGAAACTGTTAAGTAAAAGTTCTAAAGTTAAAGTACAAAATCCTAAGGGAAGGGTTTAGTAAAAATAGTACTACTGGTAAAAGTACGCAACTCTGCACTGTGCGACTCGTAGCTGCCAGCCAGGTCAAAAATTAATCAAATCAGTAAATATCATTTATTTGGCAACATCGCCAACTGCGCCACCAACAAATCACCCGTAGAGTAAGAGAGACGCACAGTCTAACTGTCTCGTGCGGCTTCGATATACGTATACGTTTTTTACTAAAAACTCACTCACAGAAGTTGAGGGTCAGTTTTTCGTGGATTTCTGTTTGTCTTTTGCCAGAAGAAGCATCATTTTGCTACAGAAGAAGAAGCTTACAGTGCGGAAAAGGCGAAAATACGGTTACTGTTTTCAAAATGAGTCAAATATAATTTTTATATGAAAATAAACGATTATTGTGCAATTTGAAAAGCATATTGAATGTAAATCTTTTAGATTAATAAAACTGCACAAAATGTTACAGTTGTTAACTTCTGCCCTTACATTTCCATCCAAATAAAACCAAAAGCAATTTCAAAGTAAAATTTTTATTGATAAAAATATTAAATACACATATCTTTAGTTATGCATTTGTAGTGACCACATTTAACATTATAAATAGGCAAATGGCTGTGCATGACATTACTTTAAAAACAAATTATATGCTAGATCTGTACAATATTTATAATAATACTTCCATTTAAGGGTTGTAGTGAGGGAGCGAAAACTGTGGTAGTAACTTAAAAATGAATAATGGGCAGAAAATATTATTCAGTGGCAATGGTTGTTGTAATTTTGTTCTAGTTGTGTGTAGTGTAGCCTCCGAACTTGAAGACGAACTAATCCCTATCCAAAAAAATTTCTATTCTATAGGTACGAAATTTTTGGGAAGAGTACTTTTTTTTAAATGGGGTACGTTTTTATTTTCGCCCAGACCAACCCTGATTCATCTGTTTTGTGTACTTCGTAAGAAGTGATAAGAATTTGAGATTGTTTGCTTCAACAATTAAATAAAAATTAGATAAAATGTGAAGTTCTTATTTTGCTCTGTGCAGAAATCAAAGTGGAAGAGTCAGCTCTTTATATAACTCTGTAAAAGGGCGTGTGCCCAACCAACCGGAAAGAAACAACAACAACAAGCAAACGTAAGAGTGTATCCATTCGTGTTATGTTCCAAAGCCAACGATTCTCAAAGGCGGGGGCGCTGCAATAAATATGGGAAAAAAGGTGCTCTCAAATGGACAACGAAACGGTGAGTAATATTAAGTTGAGTAGCAAGATAAGCGTTGCTTGTGTCTGTCCCAACAAGCCACGCAAACACTTCACGGCAAGCGGAAAAGAACTTGTTTGCGTTTCAAAAATGTGCACGCTCAAATCTATGCAAATGTTACTTGCTATTTTTTATCTTTATATCACATTTAAATTTTTTACTAAACCGTTTGCAAATAGCAGTTAAACAAGAAGTACTGGTTCGGCTGCCTGTGCTGGTTGTAGAGTGTAATCCGATTTGATATGGATTTTTGTCGGTGGTTGCGCTAGTGGTTTAGGCTTGGCCGTGATGGTTGGTTGTTGTTGTATGCAAATATCGATAAACTGCTTGCTTCCCGAAACTTAGGGAAAGAATATGGTGTGAATGCACGTCTTTCCTAGTCATCCAACATTCCAACTAAATATAAAAGTTGTATTTCTGTTATCATTTTCGATTTAAACCACACAAGATAAGAAAGCCTACCTCAACCTTAACCGTGATGGCCTTGATAGCGATTTTTGATCGCTATTTCTGCGAATGACTGCAGTTTGATTGCATTTTTAATCACTGCAAGACAGATGCCGCTATCCCTCAGCCGAGGTCTTCTCAAAGCTTGACCATTTGCGCCGTAAAGTACTATAACGTATGCAGGACTTAAGGCTGCCAGGGTATTTTTTGCCAGTGATAAATGCTTAATTATTCTTGAAAGCTGAAAATATGTTATTACATACATACATATTTCAAAAAGGAATTCTTTGAGCGCTCTTAATTCAAAAGAATGCACTAATTTCAAAATTTATTTAAATTATATTCAGCTGCTACATATAACATTCTTGCTCAACTTCTTGTTTGTGGAGAAGGGCTTCCACGCCTCCAGCAGTGAACTATTCAAAGTTCACTTTCACTAAAACGTGCTCAGGGACGCCCAGTTTCGAGCCGCGCTGAACGGAGTCGAATTACTCCGCATTGCAGCGACCGTTGCTAATAGCCACCGAACCAGCTTCATCATAGTACAATTCAGTTCGTAGCAACGCTCTTAGTTTTAAAACCATGCCCAATAGCCAGCAGCAAGCGACAAGCTGCCGATACTGTATAACAAAACAAAGGAACACTGCACACAAGCAGAAGTACAGAAAGACAACAACAGCAACAACCAAAGGCTACAACTTAGCAAAACAAAGACAAGCACAACTGCCACAAGTCACAACTAGCTGCTAGCAGCAAAGCCAAACTACGAACATGATCAAGACGACCAGACCAAGCGGAGGTTGGCCAGCAGCGAGCGAGCAGGCGGTTAGTGGCGAGCGCGACACATTCGTAAACTGGCGCGCAGACTGCAGTCTGCTCCAAAAATACGCTCTTAACGGAGGCAGCAGCGCGCAACAGCGTTTAGTTTGTCTTTGGATACGTTGGCGTACGGTGCAGTTTTTTCTGCACAGCTCAGTTTCAACACGATACACCCAAACGCAGCTCGCTTTTGGCTTACGACTAACCGCGTTTAATTTCAGTTTGGATTTTCTTTTTTTGTTACGAGCATTATTTTTTGCTTTGCCGTTTGGTGTATTTTTGTGTAGCACTTCTGTTTTCTTTACACTTTGGCGCGCGTTTGTACTTATTCACGTTCACACACGTTCCTTTTCCACAATTGCACGCCGCAGCAATGACAACATTCCAGGGTCTGCATCAGCGTCTCTCCGAAGTGGGCCAGGAGCACTTGCTCAAGTTCTGGGATGAAATAACACGATCGCAGCAGGAGGAGCTGGTGCGCGACATTGAGGAACTTAATCTGAACGAGCTGAAGTTATATTTCGATCGGGCTACGTCGTCGCTGAGCGAGAATGGCATCAAGCTGGACGATCGTCTGCAGCCCATGCCCGAGACAAAGCTGATGTGCATCTCGCGCACGGATGTGGAACGCCTGCAGGCGTATCGTGATGAAGGCTTGCGACAGATTAGTCAGGGACATGTGGCTGTCTTGCTGATGGCCGGTGGACAAGGTGAGTCGCAGGGTTTGGGGGCAAACAGAAAGGAGAAGAAAAGTGTGGAGTACAGGAGGAGAAGGTGAGCAGCGCAAAATGTATGTGCGCGCATAAATTATATTTTTGCAGTTCAATTACCTGTACGGTTTGAATTATATCATATGGAGAGTGAGTAATAACATGGAAAGTCAGATTGGCCTTAATAGCGCGACAATAAAATAGTACTCTGCAAATTTGAATAAGAAATGAAATCAAAAGAAAAAATATTTTAGGGGAGATAGGAAAGGAATTTTAAAAATACATACTGTTAAAGTTAAATTTCAGGCAACATTAGGTTTGAAGTTGATTCTTGGAACAAGCATTTTTATAATTGTGTCACATTTAATATCTTAAACTCACAAAAATCTGGACAACATTTTTTTTACTGATTGACTGTCCATTTTTACTTGACCAAATATTCAAATTTTGCGTGTTCGCTGCGATTTTTTTCACAGCCGCTCATATTTAGAAATTTCTTATGATTGTCATTTAATCAGAAACATGCAGATTACCCGTGTCTGTTCTGGCTACAGACAGCTTTTTAACTCTTGCTACTTTTTACTATTTTGTTCGGACCATATCTCAATATACATACTACATATACTCGTATACCCCGCTCCGTTCTGCTGCCCCATAAGCTGCAATTTAAAATTTCTTTAACGTATCACAGCGCTGTTTGAAAGAAATAGTTTTATACATTTTTCTTTAGTTTTCTAACGCATTTCACGCCGAACTGAAAGCAGTGCTGCGCATTGCAGCAGCAACTCCTAAAAATTCCAACCACTGATGGCGGTGCAATTTGTAAGCTTGTCACGCAGGCGCACAAAAGCGTTTATTTAATTTACTTTGCCCCTTCAAAACCGTTCTTTTTCTGTGCCTCCGTTCCCGTGGTGTTTGGGGTACACATTCACTTTGTTGCGCTGTCTCAGGCTCCCTCCCTCTTTCACGACTCCTCTCTCTATCTCAAGCTCTATAGGACTTATGCCTCTGAGGGAATGACTGTAGCTTGCTCATTCATGCACATTCAATTTCTATGGCATCTAGGTGATTTTTTGTTTGAAAGAATAAGGTGGATAAGTGCTCGGTCCATGAAATAATTAAAAAACCTTTTTTTTCGAGCTTTAGGAATATTTAATTTTTTTTTGCAATATCTCATATAGTTTTGAAGTAATTTACATTTAGAATAAACAAATTTACAATTTTAAACTATTTTCGTTAGTTAAACACAAATACTAAATCTCATACGATTTTCATTTAAAGTCAGTATGTAAACTTGGTTGATTTTGTATTAATCCGAATTGATCGGAACTGATTTCTCTATAATCCGAATCGAATTCTGCAATCAAAGTAGATATTTTACCCTTTGCTGTCTTTAAGGGAAAATGCTTGTAACTTGCCTGCTTCACTCTACCACATTGCTGAAATACAAACCGGCTTTGCTGAAGGCGCATATTGAAAATGAAATGGCAAGCGCCAAGAATTACAGCTTCTGCGTCGACGGCAGTGACGTCTGCTGGGCGATAAACGGTTTTGCTTCATTATAATTTTTCTTAAATTCAAATTAGCAGCAGAGGTATAACACGTTTTAAAGGTCAACCAGACTAGACCAGCCTGGCCCAAAGTTCAAAAACATAAAAAAGAACCACTAAGAAACCAGAAAATACAAAAGCTTCATGCATGTTTATGTATGCGCGCAATATTAAAACACGCTTTAAATGTCAGCATACCGCTCCAAAAATGTTTGTCGAAATGTACGCTTTCCGCCTTCCCCTCCTTCCATTTGCCTATTTATATCGAAACTGCGGCTTGATTGGTTTGTCAATGCAAAGTTCCAAAGTAAGCTTTTTAACTGCTCATACTATTTTGTTATGTAAATCACCCTCTATCTTTGCAGGCACTCGTTTGGGCTTCGCTCATCCTAAGGGTATGTACAGTGTGAACCTGCAGTCGGGTAAAACGCTCTTTCGCATACAAGCTGAACGCATCCAAAGACTGGAGCAGTTGGCCTACGAGGCTACCGGGAATCTGGGCCGCATAACTTGGTACATCATGACCTCGGAGCACACGATTCAGCCGACGCGCGAGTACTTCTTAGCAAACAAATTTTTCGGACTGAAGCGCGAAAATGTTATTATGTTCGACCAGGGTTCCTTGCCGTGCTTTGAGTACGACGGCAAGATCATACTCGATCAGAAGCATCGCGTGGCACGCTCGCCCGACGGCAACGGAGGCATTTACCGTGCCATGAAGCAGCAAGGCATATTGGATGACATGAAGAAGCGTGGCGTGTTGTATCTGCACGCGCACAGTGTAGACAACATTCTGATCAAGGTGGCGGACCCCGTATTCATTGGCTACTGCGTGCAGGAGAACGCCGACTGTGCGGCCAAGGTGGTGGAGAAGGCGCACCCCAACGAGCCCGTCGGCGTGGTGGCCATGGTCGACGGAAAATATCAGGTGGTGGAGTATAGCGAGATATCCGCCAAAACGGCAGAGATGCGCAACTCGGACGGCCGACTGACCTTTAGTGCGGGAAACATTTGCAATCACTTCTTTACGGCGGCATTCCTATACAAGATCGGCCACACGTTCGAGGCAGAACTCAAGCTGCATGTGGCCAAAAAGAAGATACCCTTCGTGGACAACTCGGGCAAACGCATTACGCCGGAAAAGGCGAACGGCATTAAAATTGAGAAATTCGTCTTTGATGTTTTCGAGTTTGCGCAGAAGTTCGTTGCCATGGAAGTACCACGCGAGGAGGAGTTCAGTGCGCTGAAGAATGCCGATTCAGCGGGAAAGGATTGCCCGGCGACAGCGCGAGCGGACTTGTACCGCTTGCACAAACGATATATTGAGGCGGCGGGCGGTATGGTGCACGGCGAGGAATGCGAGATTTCGCCTTTCCTAAGCTATGCGGGTGAGGATTTGGCTTCACTTGTACAGGGCAAGTCCTTCACGAGCCCCGTGTATTTGCGCAGCAGCCGCGAGCCTATGTCGGGACGCCTGTAGACTACCGCCGCGAGTGGCGCGTTTCTTAGTTGCTTAGTCGGACTGATGACGAGAACTTTTAGATCTTGAAATTTCAAATTTGAAAATTAATTATTGTACATTTGTTTATGTTTTTATTTTTTAAATAATTTTTTTTTATTCCAGCTATTTTTATGTATTTCGTTTTTGAGTCTCAATTGCTGTAAAATTCACGCATGTATATGACATGAGTTTACAGCGTTAAATTGCACTACTTAAATGCGTGCTTATAGAATGTTGCAAGTACATATACTACATTATATAAATATATCTTGTTTTTTTTCTGCTGTATGTATAAATATTCTTCGATTTTCATTGACAACTCTCGATTGTTGGTGTGCGTTACACTGTAATCCGTTATGATACAAAGAAATTCTTCGTTTTTACTTGCTTTATTTGTATATTTTGTAGAAGTTTTGATGTTGCCCAATTATGCTGTAACTTACCTTGAATTATACCTAAACATGGAATTAAATGCAATCCAATTTTTAAATTTACTTAATTATGTTAAACTATTGTTAATAAATTAACACACATATAATGTGCAATGTATTATTAACTATTATACAAAAATACATATTATAAGTAAAACCTACTCATTACAAATTATTGTTTTTCTTCAATCGATTTCATAAGTAAAGTCTTTCTACATACAGACTGTGTCGACAATACCAACCTACCTTGATTATTGCAGCACCTAAAACGTTTACTATTGACATTTTGAAAATATCCAAACCCTTTGAGGTGTTGCGATAATCGAGAATGCAGTATTCGTGATGCCGCTTGTCTAGTGTAATGAGGGAAGAGTAAATTATTCCAGATCTGAAACTAGTTTTTTTACGCAGACATTCCTGCTTAAAACTTGTACATAGCCTTTGAAATATTTTATCACATTTGATCCAACTTGGGCGCAGTTGTTTCATTGTTTACATATGACCAACAAGAATCAGCAAACACTACATGACTTTTCTTTCAGCATTTCAATCAATTGCGCAAATATTTATAATTGCTAATGAATAATTGCTATCTCGTTTGATATTAATGTCGATACCTACTTAACATCTCGCTATCGTTTGCGATTGAACTTTCAATTATGAAGAAATCACAAGTACATATTTCTTATCTAGGTTTTCTTTGATAAGAAACTTTTTCTTCTTCGATAAATTGTGTGGATAGTTTTATAAATAAATTGTTTAGCAAATATGTATGTACTATGAAAATCATGTGCACACAAAAGTCTGCTTTATTAATATAATACAATGAAGAACGAACATTTTTCCGTGAGCATTTCCCTCCAATGGTTCTCAAAGCCTTTTCATAGTGTAATAATATCAAGTGTACCAGATAGCAATGACATTCTGAATGAAGATTTAGAAGAAGAAGCGCTAGGTAAAATATTTACATTTGCCAAAGTGACATTTATGACAGTATGACCATAACCCCACTTCACACTTCACTAACACACACTTGCACTTGTCAGACATTTAGAAACATTTCATTTAGCGGAAATAACTGAAAAGTATCAAAAGAAAAGTTTTGGATATTATTTTTTCTGAATGCACGAATTAGAGACATTTAGCGGATATAACTGAAAAGTATCAAAATATTTGACAAAATATAGTCAGTTCAGTTTAAAGAGTGTGGAGTTTACCTTCTTGTGACGCTGAGGCAACGCTTGTTTCCACTCACTGCGTTTGTGCGTTTTTCGTACAGTTCGCTGGGCCTATATGGATTTGGATGATAGTGGCAAGCGTGGACGAGGACGCGGACGTGGCACCAGAGCGCGTGGGCGTGGACGCGGTCGTGGTCGCGGCAGAGGTAAGAAAGCTGCTGTAGTCGTGTCCTCCGACGAGGAGACCTCGCTAGATCATTTACTCGACGCCGTGGAAGATGCAGAAATATCCACCGGCAGTGGCAATCTGGCATTGGAAGTAACTGAGGATGCAGTAATGCTTGAATTGAGCAAGGAGAACGAGGTCGAGTTAGTAACTGTGTCAGAAGAGTCTACATCTGTGGCGGCAGCCAGTACGCCCGTAGCTGTAGAGGAACCACACCAGGCGCAGTTGTTGCCACAAACAAGTAAATATTATAAAACAGGAATTTTAATAAAATTTAAATTCCTATTTCTCAATTTGTGCAGTTGACATGGAGGCCGACATTTCGCAACTGGAAGCGCCCACATTTACAACGATCTCTCGCGGCCCTCCGGAGCCTATGTTGCGCCTTAAATGGGACCACAAAGTTAATTTAATCGGCGAGAAAGTACTGAATCCCATGATACACTGTTGTGATCAATGTGACAAACCAATTTTACTCTACGGCCGCATGATTCCCTGCAAGCACGTCTTCTGCCTGAAATGCGCGCGCGCAGAACCCATAAAGACATGTCCACGTTGCAATGACAAAGTGTTGCGAGTGGAGCAGTCTGGTTTGGGCACGGTCTTTATGTGCACACACGGTGGCAGTCGGTATGGAAATACAGGATGCAGACGCACATACCTGTCGCAGGTGCGAAGCTAAACATCACCCAGTTGCCATTTGTAAAACTTCACAATATTTATTTGTATGCTTACAGCGTGACTTGCAAGCTCATATTAATCATCGTCATGTCGCACAACCGCCACCACCTCCGCCGACTGCCTTATCGGCTGGCAATGATATTAAACAGGATGTAGTGGTCAGTATGGATGCGTTAAAGTCGGTGAGCGCTCAACGCAAGGTATGCAAATATAACTAGATTTAAACGATGTTTTTTCAATGCGCACTACTTGTAGATATCTGAATCGTCCAGCTCGTCTACCATCATACAAGTCTCCTCTACTTTGCTCACGCAAAGGCCACTTCGTGGTGGCTCCGTCATAGGCAGTATTCCACCGCCGGGCTCTTCAGCAGTCACGGCAGCACAAAGTGGCCCGCATTCCACACTGACGCAGGCGAATATCGCACGTATAAACACCGCTAACGAACAGCAACAGCACGCTGGGAAGGTGGCGCTGCATCAGACGCTCAAGAAGACGCCGATAACACAGTCACACCACCAGCCGCCCGAGACTGTAGCCGATGCCTCATACTACAGCAGCGTTCTGAACTCGTTTGGAAGTGGAGGGGGTGGCGGCGGCGGTAATAATAGTGCAGGCCCTGCGGGTGCAGGCGGTAATGTGCCACCAAACGCCAACACTGCCGCCAGTGTGGGCTATGGTTATGATGCCAATGTAGCTGGTAATGCTGCAACGCAGGGCGGAAGCACCTGGTCAACACAAAATCAATACTATAGATGAGGTGTGTTATGCTAGACAATGCAATTCATTGATATAAATTTCTTAAATAAAAAGAATCACTGGTAACTTTAAAGTTGCAACGTTTTTATAATTTACACGAGTTCAAAACACTTTACTTTGTTTAAATTTCAAACTTGTTTACTAAATAGTTTCTTTACATTTAAAATATGTGCTTTTGCTTTAAATACGCTTATTTGTTTTTTGTTTCCTTTGCAATAACTTCTCAACGAATTGAAACTTTTTCTGCTAATTGTGGTAAAATTAAGCTTTAATATTTACATTATGTAAAAGTATAACGATAGTATGCAGTTTGTGTGTGTGTGTGCTAAATAATATTACAAACAAAATAGGATAAGTGAGCGGGGGATGGTGTAGGAGCAAAAGCAAACACTTGCTGAAAACTTTAGCTCAAATGCTTGCGTTTAATTTCTGTGCATTCGTTTTTGCGCATTTTCTGCTCTGCCACATCCGGAAAAGCGAGAACGGGAAAATGCAGCTCAAAGCATAAATTAAATATCATGGAATATTTATGGAAGCTTCAGACATGGAGTACACAAAGAGTAAAGCGACGTAGAAAAATATTGTATGTAGATAAACAAATCACCAAAAATACTACAGAGGCGTTTAAATCGTTGCACCACCGCCCGCGCTATAGAATGTTGTAACGGCGCTCTGTGTAGTCCTTAGCGCGTGCCGTCTACGGTTGGCTTTGGGTTGCGGACTGCGATTGCAGCGCCTCCAGGTCGATAAGCGTTGCCTCAGCGGTAGCTCCTGCCGCCGGCGTTGTGTCCAGTGGCTTGGACGGCGGCGCTGGCATTGGTATCGCAATAAGACTCATTGTGCTGATCATACGCGGCTCAGTTCGCGCCGAGGTAATGGGCGCGAGTGTTGCCGGACCTGCGGCTTGTGGTAGAAATGCAGGCGTCATTGCAGCAGCTGAAGGATTGTGAGTGTGAGAGTGTCCAGCTCCATGTGAGTGTCCGTGGCCATGAGCGTGATTCTGATGCTTATGTTGATGCTGGTGGTGATGCGCCCCGCCGCTGCTGCTTGCCACGGTGGGAAAGGATTTCGGTAGCTGACTGTGACGTGTTGAATCTGTCGACTTGAGTCGCTCACTCAACGCTTTCAACGCGATTTGCCTGCAAAAACAAGGGTTAAAACATGCACCCAACTCTGCACTTTTCCTAACTATCACTTACCGTCGTCGTTCAATGTCGTGCGGATCAACACCTGGCATCGATATGGCCACTGAGGTCAGGCTGGCCGCTGAACTGGAGCGCGGCGGTGCGGGAGGTTTCACCACGCCGATCTTTAGACACCCCTTGTAGATAGGATTCCCGAGCATGCCGATCATCGGCTGCATTACGTGCGGGAAGAAACTGGCAAAGGTGAAGCTCTCCGAGCTGTCACCGCGACCGTTCGGATGCCACTGGTAGAAACGCAAGTACACCCAGGAGACAAGCAGACCCGAAGCGAACATGGCCGGGTAGGTGCCATCGAGTAAACCAACAGCCCACAAAATGATGGAACTCAACAACACCGTCAGTGGCACATTTCTAAGAAAGAATGAAGATTAGTGTCAAGTCGGGAAAATTGTGCTCCTTATTTTCGCACCGATTAGTCAACCTGCCATAGCGCGTTTTGAAGATAAGATGATCGGGCATAATCTGCCGCACGGCGACGCTTATGCCCGCCACGTACCCCGCTAGGCCGTGTATATGAACGTCAAATAATATGTTCGGATTCTTGGTCACCATGTAGTAGAATAGATAGTAGATGGTGGTCAGTATGGAAACGCCGAAGTTGCTAAGTGCAAAGAACTTGAACATCTCCAGCTGACCCCACAGCGGCTCCAACATCTTGCCGCATAGTCCCACCGTGACCACGTCCACCAGCACCTCCCACCAGTGCAGCTCGATGAAGCAGAACGTGAACGCCGTCCATATCCAAAATTCAGCATTCGGCAGAATGTAGCCTGGAGTGACGCTCAATAGACGGACGGCAGTGTCCGAGAAAGACAGCAGGTAACCCACGATTGTAACCAGGCAGATGAGTGTAATGACGGGCGATGTGTTGCGCAGCAATGCGGAAAATTGTTGCTTCAAGTACGGCACATTTCGGTTGAGGGCGGACATTGTGCTGCCCTTCTTGTTGCTTGTTGGTTGTTCTGCCACTAAGCGTAATTTGCCGTACCTGGTTGCTTCAGGCAGTTGCTCGTAGAAACGTTCTGCTGTTGCAGCACCAATTCGTCGCTTAATTTATCCAAAACTTTATTATTTTGCAGCGCCAGTGTTTTTTATTAACTCATTATTTTGATAACTAACAATAGTCTTTCAATTTTTCCCAGTTGTCAAATCTTAGCAGGAAGAAGAAGCATCTGAAACGTCAACCAATGAACGATTCGTCAAATCAAACAGACAAGACAGCAGCGCTGCCAGATTGAGGGAAAGACAAAATATTTATGTATTTATTTACAATATAAGAGAAATTAATTTATTAAATATGTACAGGTAAATATTTAAAATTTACATCATATGTTGTTTCCAGGACAACACAATAAATGAATGAATATATGAAAATAAATAAATAAAATTAAGAATGGTTTGGTTCAGTCGCAAGGATGTTGAGTTAAGCACTGAATTTTACGCTTTGCTCAGTAAAACAAAGGAAGTTGTACGGGTTTATATTGCACAGTTCTCTAATATAAGTTCGACCTTCCGATTCTCCGAAATTCGAACCAAATTTTCTATTTCACTGTCTAAAAAAATTGCATTTCTGTAGATTGTTTTACATATCTGATAACTTGAGTGTCAACCATTTCATTCTTAACCTAGGTCTTAACTTGTAACTTTCCAGTGCATGAAAATTCATTGTCATGCAATTTATCCAAGGTAGGTGTGGCTTGAACCTGATTTTTCAATCTCGAAAAATTTACTATATGAAGGTTATATGACACTTATTTCATGAGATACATTTTATTCCAAGCAATTGCAAAAGTAAATATTACATGTTGCTAAATTTTCACTCACAATTGTACAATTGTAGCAATAAATTATAATGAACAACACACATTTTTAATTTTACAATTTTTTTTATTAAAATTTTAAATATAGTTGGTTTTGTTTTTACTTTCAATTATTACAATTTAAAGTTTGTTGTTGGTTTTGATAGTTTCACATTATTTCGCACAGTATGAATTAACTACTACTTACATTCTTTACTTCAATATTATTACAAATTATTATATTAATTTCGTTTCAAGGGAAAAACAAGTGCCTTGCCTTTACATGATTCTGTGCAGCAAATGAAGACATAAATTTCGTTGAAAACTGGTATACAAATTTTTACTTTTGGCGGTTGTTATGTGACAAATAATTAATATAATAATTTAAATAATATTTAAAGTATGTAATAAAGTCTTTGCTATTTTAGTGGATGTTACTGTTGAACCTTGATTCGCAAGAAACACAAATTCCATGTTTTTTGTTAATTAAAAAAAATTTGTTTACAATTATTACACATACAACTTAAGTGGAAATTTTATCTCTCTAATGCGAATATTAGTGGAATAATCAAAGAAAACAAAAAAAAAAATTAAAGACGCGGCCACAAAAATTGGGCACGTCTGGCTTAAAAAATGGAAACGCTTGCGCTTATGAGGAAAAATATGAAAACTCTTCAGAACACGCTGAAAACGTTAAGAAGAAGGGGGCGATGAGTGTAGGAAAGATGAATATGTTTTAACTGAGTAGTAGTAGCCGTAAGCTCAAATTTCCACCAACCCAAACTTACGCATACAATTAGCAAACAATTCAAACATTTTGTAGTCAAAAATGGGCATGGCCTTAGGTGCCAAGTCAAAGCAGACACACACATGCAACACCTTAAAACAGTAGCGTGCCCATGCCGCCCATTTCAGACTGCTCCTTAACGAAGATCTCAAAGTACTGATAGATGATAGTCACGGCCAGCAGGATACCAGTGCCGGAGCCGATGGCGCCCAGGAAATCAGCCATCACCGACAGAGCACCAATGCACAGGCCGCCGAAGGCTGCGGCGGTGGGGATATAACGATTCAGCTCGTGAATCATGGAATTCTCTCGGTGACCTCGCATTACCATGTGCTGTTCTTTGAGTTGTTTAGCAACCTGAGTTTGAAGAATGAAAGCTGGTTAGGGGAATGCACATACATTTTCGTGGTTTATTTCACTTACATCCTTGGCAGAGCTTCCGGACACATCAATCCATGTCTTGGAGAAGAACGCACAAGAACCCAGCATGAATACGATATACAGCATAGCATGTATGGGATCGGTCAGTATGTGACCGACGCTTTCGGGTGGCGACAAATAGTAGCAGAGACCGCCTATAGGGTAGGAGCGCGCTGGGCCACCACCGCCAACATCAGCCCACACGCCGAGCAGGTTGATAAACATGTTGCCATGGAATTTGACGGCCAACATTTGCGAGATCACGTACAAGTTGGACACGAGTGCCGATTGCAGGATAATTGGAATGTTCGAGGTGTAGAAGAGCTTGATGGGGTAGCTGCTGTATTGGCCGCGGTAGCGCGCCGACTTGATAGGCAAATCGACACGGAAACCCTGGAAGTAAATAACGACAGCAAAGACGAGCACAGTGGCCAGCAGGTTCATCAGATTGGGCAGATTCTGGCGGTAGAAGGCTTCGCGCAGAGCACGCACTTTGTCGGTGCGTGTTGCCATTAGATGGAAGAGCGCTATGACTGCGCCCTCGAATTCGGTGCCGCGTCCAGTAGTCACGGTGGTGGGGGAAAAGGCCTTCCACACGATCGTCTCGCAAATGTTGGTGGCAATGAAGAGCGAGATACCTGAGCCCAAGCCGTATCCCTTTTGAAGCAGCTCATCTAGCAGTAGCACAATCAGACCGGCCGCAAACAGCTGAATAATAATGAGCAGACACACGCCAGCGCCAATCTCCGAAGGATCGCCATACATGCCAGTCATTACATACACAATAGCCTGACCGATTGTGATCACCATGCCGAAGAGCTTCTGAGCGCCGTTGAAGAGCGCACGGTCCTTGGGCGTATCACCGACTTCGATAATTTTTGCGCCTGCCAACAGCTGCATAATCAGGCCGGAGGTTACGATGGGCGAGATACCCAGTTCCATAAGGGTGCCACGATTCGAAGCCAGAATGACACGAATCCAGTAGAAGGGATCCGCCGAGTCGGAGCTCATGATACCAAACAGGGGGATTTGGCAGCAGACCAAGAAGATAAAGAGTGTTATGGCGGTCCATAGCACCTTTTCTCTGAATTGAATCTGTAAGGAACATAGACAAAATATGTAATTAAGTTGCTGCAAGAAAGGAAGGGATATTGCTATTTATTGCCTCACAGTTAACCGTTAAAGAACGTGCGCGACATACTCAAGGAGCTTTCACCTAAAAATGGCAACAAAGCTAAACAATGCGCCATGGCTGGCAAACAACAAGAAAACAGCAGTGTATGTAGGAGGGAGTTTTAGCGGAAAGTGTTTGTCGTGGCCAACTCGTTTGTTGCTGCTGGTGCTGCTTCTTCTTCTTGCTGTGGGGAACTCGTTGGATACGTCAGCAGAGTTGCTCAGCTGCTCCACATAATCCACACGAACACTAACGATCACAATCGTGCACAGATCGGCTGCATATGAACACGTCGAATGCGAATGTCAACGGAGGAATAGCTTGAAATGTCATAAAATGCGGCACATTCGCCAATTTGTCTGTCGTTTCACGGCGAGGGTGAGGAAATTTGAAATTTATGGAATAGAGCAAATTTTTGTAAGCAAAATATAAGACCACTATCTATTAAATATGACTGGCAGGGGTGTATAGTAGAATATAGATGTGCTACAGCTAGTTCACAGACACCAGTTTTGAAACGTGGTATGTATGGAAGTGAAAGTGGACTTCCGAAAATGCTGTTGTGTTTAAGGCTGGAAGCGAGTAGTTAACCAATTCGTGGGCTCAAGGGCTGGCGATTGTAGGAAAAGGAAGACAATGCCTCCTTGCGTGGCTGAGTAGCTCCAAAATCGAGACACTTTGGCAAACCTGTGAGGCAATTTAAAATGATATATGTTGCAACTTTGGCAGAAAACATCAGTGAAAGTAGTCGCAAGGGAAAAATTACAAATACCTGGGAAAAAAACTTACCTTGCGCTCTGGCTTAGCGATCTCTGGCAGTATACTGCAGAAGGGTTTGATGACTTCGAGAAATTTGACTGCAAGATTCGAGCATAATTAGAAACCATTACTAAAGCACTTCAAGCAAGAAATCAACAGCATGTCAGGGAATTGTAAAATTAATTTAATTTGTCTCGCGAAAATTATTGGTAGGCTTTTTAGTATATAATACGCGCATTTCTAATTGGCTGGATAAAGTGTACCCACACTTTTTTGTATACGTAAGCACTGTCTTCCATGCTACTTCTTCTTGTGCTTTCTTCGGGCTTCGGGAAACGAAATCCCGGCATTTCCTTTTTCTTTGGCTTTTTGCATTCACTTTATTAATTTTATAATTCCTCATTCACAACTTTTTTTATTCGACACGATTACTTACTTCCCATTGTGTCTTCACTTATTCGTTGGAATTAATTCAAGCCGTACACAAAAACTTTCCACACAAGTAGAAAGTCAGTTCCCTGCGTATTCAACGCCCGTACAAAAGAAGTGTTACGCTACGCACAAAAATGACCGCCACCGACCAACGTCAAAAATTGAATGAACGCATACGAACGGAATCGCAATGAAATAATGCAACGAATTTGGCAGCACTGCAAGTTCGTTTCACTTTAGCCACATACCATAGCACTCTTCACACCTATGTAATCGCCGGTATGTGCACCTATTTTGTATCTCTTCCGTCTCTTGCTATTTTGACATTTTCATTTACACGTTGTTCCGACTTTTGTCACGTGACAAAGTGGCAGTGCTGCCAAGCTCTGACTTTTGGTGAAACAGCAAGAAAACCATAAACTGCGAGAAAAGCATTGTGTAGGGTGGCAGCATTGTGATTGCGAGCGCTCAGCAGTGTTGTTAACTTTAGGGGAAATTCCCTACATGTAGGGATTTTTGTCTAAAAAAATGGGTGTAGGGAAAAAAAAGGACAGATTTTTTTAAATCCTCTAAATGTAGGGAATATTTAAGAGAAACAGAAAAATAAAAAAAAGCGGAAAAAGCTCCCAAAATCAAAATTTAATAAAAATTTCATGCCAGACTTTTTCCTTCGTTATGGCAACATTGTTTTAAAAGCGTGTTGGAATGGCTAGCTGTCAAGTTGTGCGCGCGTTTTTAATTTGCTTGAATATTTAACAAATTCATCTGCCTATGGTACAAGTGTTTTAATCGGGCAGCATAATTCCTTCGCATCAAGATTACTTAACGACATCCCAAATGCTATAATTGTAAAGTGCGTATGCCATTCAGCAGCAATTATATGCCTCAATTCAAAAGTTGAACATAATTCCGTTTGTGTGTTGTAACTCATTACAGTGGAAATATAAGAAAAAAAACGTAGGGAATTTTGTAGGGACAATTTTTTGTGGGCGTAGGGAAAAGTAGGGATTTTTTTGGAGGCTGTAGGGTTTTTTTTAAACTTGTTAACAACACTGGCGCTCAGCCGGCAAAGACAAACAAAATATGAAAAAGTGCTACAGGTGAAGAAAAGAAGAAGAGGTTTCTGTTGACCTGGCGGCGGAGCGAGTGAAAGTTGTTAATGCTCACCGCTTGCAGTTTAGCTAGGAAAATGCATAAAATCAAGCAAATTATTTTGATAGGCGGCAAGAGGAAATGTGGCAAGGACTATTTGGCAGAGGGCTTACAAAAAAGGTGCATATGTCCATAGTGTAATAATATCCATATGTCGAGCTGAAATACGTAATATTATTGTCTACGTGCTTCTGAATTTGGTAATTATGGCAGTCCCGTAGTCACTAATCCCGTTGCTCTTATTTGCATTTCAGATTGGGTGCACGTAGCCAAGTTATACACATCTCGGAGCCTATCAAAGCGGAATGGGCCAAGAAATTGAATCTCAGCCTGGACCAGTTACTGAGTGATGGGCCCTATAAAGAGAAATATCGCAAAGACATGATTGAGTGGAGCGATGAGGTGCGTGCGAGGGATTATGGCTACTTTTGCCGTGCCGCCATGCAAGCTGGTACGTTATTCACCTAATACTGACAGCTCGTCATTTTTTGACTAATGACTACTCTCATTACAGCTACTACAGAAATTATCATAGTGAGCGATGTGCGACGCAAGAACGACATACAATTCTTTCGTGAAAAGTACGGGCGACGCGTGTTGACTATACGTCTCACTTGCCCGGAGCTTATACGCGCTGAGCGTGGCTGGATTTACACGCAGGGCATCGACGATGTTGCTTCAGAGTGCGATCTAGATGACTACGAACAGTGGGATCTGGTTTTGGAAAACAACAGCCAGTTGGATGGGGAGCAGATTGTCGACTTGACGCTCGCGAAATTCACATTATGATGCAGTGAACGAAAGTTTCTCTTGTGAACCAGTGAATAGATAGTACTCCTGCTCAAATATTAGCTAAGAACGTTAGTGCTTCCTGCTCAGATAGACGTGGCGGTTTTTATAGTATTGTACTTGATTAGGCCTTGGCTCGCTAGTTTGAATCTTTATCTCTTTTTAATTTTACTGCATTATTTGTTTACGTCTGTACTCGATATATTTACATTGTGGTATCTACTGATATTTAAAAGCGTTTTATATGCACCGCGCCGACATATTTGTCTGCCAAGTTAGAAAAGTAAATTCTAAAAACCCAAAAATTTTGTTTAATTCGTTTATGTAGCAATCAAAATGTTAAATTTCATATCAAGGTATGCCTTCGCGCAGAATATACGCTCTGGACTACACTATAAAATGTACGTGCGAAAAAAGAGAAAGCTAAGTTAATGTGAACATTGATTTTCATAGAAAACCGGAACAAAGTTCATAGTGAAAGAAGTGATGATATGTGTAAAAATATGACAATGGGAGCATCGAGTAGGCGAGATCAGCGTAGATGATCTACAACGATTCCTGTGAGTCCTGCATAATGCGCATATTCGCTACCTTTGCATTCTGCATCGGATTAAGGGAATCATCGAAACTGGTAAGTGATAAACGCGCTTTCAACGACTTTGCTGATGACGTTTCTACCGAACGTGAGCGCAGATGGTGGGGGCGATTCTTTACGCAACTGAGCGGTGTGCGCTTGTGTCCCGAGTCACCACCTATTTCCACATTTGAACCATTTAATTTATTTTTGGGTGTGCTGCTCTGTGCTGGTAGTTCGTTCTCGCAATCTTCATAGATGCGTTGGCGTTGCCCGCGTGTAAGCTTGCGGGGCGGCAGATGTTTTTTGCCCACACGCACGCGTTCCAAGTGCTTGTTGGTAGCCATGTTTTTATTTGGCAAGTTTGGCTTTGTTGGCAATAATTTTCCGGCAATAGCTAAGGGGTTGTTTTTCGTAGAAATGGGTGTGCCAAAGGAGAGCATACTGCTAGCGCAGCTTAGATCGAGCGAGAGTGTGGCAAGTATATTCTCTAACATTGCTTCTTCGCCGGCTTCGTCATCGTCACTAAATATGATCGGCGTACGCTCTAAGCCAAAAGACGGTGACCGCGGATCGATAGTTTGCAGTATTGGTGGTGTTTGATGCAGCACTGCAGGGCAAGCCATTGTTTCCTCCTCGTAGCATAATAAGGAGCACCCCTCCGAAAAGGAGCAGTCATCGCTCAGTATATCGACAGTTACCTCTTTGTTGATTTCCGTGTCGTCCACCTGCATTTCATCTGCAGCAGGTAATACTTCCAGTTCAGCTTCCTCCGTAGTTGATGTAGCCTCGTCAGCGGGTTTGCGTGTTTCCACAAAAAGATCAGCGAAGGTGTCGTCTAGATTTAACGTCTTGTCAACGGCCTCATCGAACACTAGTGGAGTGCGGTTGAGATGCGTGCTAGGGGACCGTGGATCATTCATATTGTAAACGAATCCTTTGAGGAAACGTTTCCGCAATACGCCAAGCGGGTTTTCAATAAAGTTAATGGGAGTGTGTTGCTGGTATACGCCCAACTCCCGTTGCAGCGGCACTGTCGAGCGAACGTAAAACGTCTACAGAATAAAGAACGATTTAATTGGAAGAGGGATAATTAAATGCATTTTTAACTTACACTTATTGGCGTTCTACAGCCATTGGGTGAACGCGGGTCCAACTCATCCTTCTCCACTGAAATTGAGCGCTTTAATTCAGGAATAGAAGTAGAACTGCGGCGCATTGTTGTTGTGGTCTCGGACAAATAAGTGCCCTCGATTTTTGTTTGTTTGGCACCCATGCTTTCCTACGAAATCACTTCAAAGTGAAATTGAACTACCGATATTTTTCCGAAAAGTTTAGCTGCAATGCGATTTGTTATAGTCTCAAAACTCAATCACGTAATAACTTGAAGAAAAATCTCTTGCACTCTGCTGCAGCTGCTTTTCGCCTTTTCAAACCAAGAAAGGCGGTTTTTTCAAATTTGTTTGTTGCCAGGCATAAATAAAAACAATTTCTTCAACTAAGCTACAACTTATCGTGTTGCTAACATTGCTGAAACATTTTATGTTGAAGATGTTGACCTGAAAAACATGCCGAGGCTGGTTTTGCATTAACTTTATAGATCTCTAGTGCTTTTTTAGTGCAAGAAATTCATTTAAATTGAATTTATTGCATGCGGACCGTTGTCATCACTCTCGCAAAAATTTGCCTCACGCAGAACACTTATAAGGTGTGTTTTTTCGTAACGCTATCACTTATCATAGAAAAATTCAAATTATAAACAATCGGAAAAATTAAAATGAGGTAATAAATGAGGGAAAATACGCAAGTTTCACGTGGATCAAATAACAAAGGTTTTAAAATTATTTGTAGCTAAGGTAAGTTGTTGATAGCCTCTTAAAGATTGTTGAATTGATTTCCCTGCAAGAATACGACCCTTCGTAAATATAGATAGTTTTAAATCGGTTTCTTTCTGTGGCGGCGATATACAGAACGCAAAATCACCAATGTTCCTTCGGGACTATTAAGCAACACCAGTGTTTCTTCGTGACTTTTCAGCAGGTTTCGGGCGAAGAAGAAGAAGCGGTGGAAAAAATTGTGATTTGTGTGCTTGAAATTTTGTTATTTTTGTGTAAAAAATGTAAAGCAAGGTGAAAATCCAACAAAAAAATTTACAAAAAGTTGAAAAATAACAAGTTCAAACTGCAAAGAAGTAGCTCTCGTAAGAAATCACATGGAAATTTATCGTTTTACCAAGCAAATGACAAAAGAAAAAGTTTTGCGAATGAGAAAATTTTTTCCGAACGAAAAGTAGTGGTAGCAGAAGAACAAGCAAGAGTAGCGGAGTAGCAGCAGTCGCGGCTACAACGACACAAGCAGAAGCAGACACGGCGTAAGATGGCGGCGTCGTCGTCGGCGTTGACAGAGCCGTTTGCGGAGACAGCGACGACAACAGCTACGC
Organism: Neria commutata; assembly: GCA_963457695.1. Lineage (NCBI taxonomy): Eukaryota > Metazoa > Arthropoda > Insecta > Diptera > Micropezidae > Neria > Neria commutata. The sequence continues at coordinate 50,908,831 of OY735246.1, forward strand.
AAGCAGATGCGAACGAGGAGGACGTGCTTACTTCAACGTTGCGGTCCTGTGCTAACGATCCTGATTTTTCAGTGATTTGTGCGTTTCTTCAGAAATTC